>JAROYE020000001.1:70085473-71413330 GCA_029619315.2 Dynastes maya
GGCTAACAACAAGGAAGCTGCTGGACCATTACGTTTTAAAGGGCGCGCCACAATATGAATCACGCTGTGTTTCTCAACATCGGTAGTTTCGTCCACAGTGAGCTAGATTTTTTGATTTCTCAACTCGTCTTTTATACAGTCTTTTACTGTACTTTGCGCATGTTGTAAATTGTACCGTAATTGTCTTTTTGTTGGTAGCTTCCATGATGGAACATATTTATCCCAAAAAAGACGAAAGTTTTCATTATCTACTAGATGCGGTGGGATGTTGCACGTGCTCAACATGAAAATAAAGTCATACAAAAATTGCCAGTACGGAATATTGTTTCTTAAATTCAATACATGACGTTTACTTTTAATATGACTTCTACATTCAAATGTCGTGCGACCTAGCAACCCTATACCGCAAAATTTGCAACGAATGTGCGAACCTATAAATTCCAAGCCAGGGAAACGCCAAATATATTTCTTCACATGCGATGCAAGAGGTACACCAAGCTTACGTCCCACGTTTTCGAAAACACACAATGAGAATCCGATAAATAACCGAACGACCATACTCCTCAATGTCTACCGCATTACTGAACTCTGCATCCACATATGTACATACACCCCTCCGTACAGGCGTCTCTGCGGGTGCAACCGTTTGTCACGCTTTAGTTATTATATAACCACCCAGATCTCAAAAAAGAAATATTTTTTTCTAATCCTGTTCATATCTATCATGTCGCAGCAAGTATTTTAGTGATGATTCTTATTTGTTGATGAAAGTAGTGATCTGAAAACTGTCAATAAAATTGACTGACAAAACTTATTATTTATGTTATTCTTCTAAAGTAGCAATCTCTACATCTAAAAATTATTTCTAGACATTACTGAAACGAAATAGTCGACAAGGTAAGAGTGGCGGTAATACCAAAGGGAAATAAATCAAGTAATGTGATTCGATCTATTTCAGTACATGCAGATGTCAAATTAAATGAAAGTGAAAACCCTTGGAAACCAGCACGATTTGTATCAAGTACTACTATGTCTGATGACGACAAAAAAACTCAGGTACGCAGATTAAATTAAAAGTATAGTCGGGGCAGCATAGATATCAATGCACGTCATTGTTCGTAAATGCTGTCATATACAGCGCTGTTGTATGATTTGTCATTGAATATAAATATTAGGTTATGTAATTTATGGTGAATAGTATATTATCGAACGCAAATGTTTTCCTACAGAAAGTATTTACTAAAATGGTAAAGTAGTATGTTAGTTCTGAAAGAAATGAATGTGCGTTGAACAGTATAAAGTGAAATTTATTTGTTTTTACGTTATGACCAGGGAGTAGACAAATAAATAAGTTCGACGTGCCTAGTGAGTCAACCAAGCGAAGAATTAATATATTTACCGCGGTTGTCGCGCAATAATCGACTGTTCCATTGCAGGCTTATCCAGTGCGGTGGGGAATCTGGCCACTTCAACGAAAAAAAGAATTCATATTCAATAATTGCCTTACTTGATACTTTTTTTATTATATAGTGTGGCAAACATGGTACACACGTTAATAATTTATTAAGTAATAAGAAACTAAGAGGATAAAAATTCAGTTTTACATCGCTTGATTTAAATTTCAATCAGCTATGATTGATCGTCATCGTGGCTATTAACATGAGCATAATCTGCATTAATTATTACATACTTCTCTAAATTATCCGTCGTAAATTGCGTTCTTTGAGATGTAAAAATAGTTTTGAATTTAGAGAAAAATCTCTCGACCTCACAGCTTGTTACAGGCGCATAACAGAAGTGTGAAATAATCTCCCTGTATTTTATATAGTACTCATTTTGGTCGTCAAGTGTATTTTTTTGAAATATCTTTCAAATTAATACTTTGAAAGATATTTAGTTATTTAATTTATTCAGTGGAATATTTGCGCCAAGGAAAGCTTTGCACAAATCATTCAAGAATTGTTTATTAGAATATCCTGCTAGATTTTGAATATGTTTTTTTCTTTTTAAATGTTGCTCTAGCGACTGTTTACTCCGAAAACTTAACTTTTTTTTGTTACAATACTGTACATCAAAAATATAGACATGTAACGAAAAATGTTTATGAAAACAAAAAAATACTGCAACGCCTTGAAAACCTTCTTAAACCTATAAATATCAACGAACGAGAGTGAACACGAAATAATTAATAAATAACTAATCATAATTGCGCTTGCAACGATACACTCTCTAAACGGTACTGCCTATCTGTGTTCCTTATGAATGCGGTATTATCCCACTCCCTTACTGCTCGATACCCACGCTCATGCTATCTAAAAGTTTTTTTTTTTGTCTACTACCTGGTTATGACAAAGAGAACTAAGTATTATCTAAAAAGAAAGGACAACATTTTTGAATGAACGTGAATCATGAAAAGCATTAATGTCTTAATTATGTAAAACATGCTACAATAAATTTTTGTAACAAGTAAATTGATTACACAGAGGCAATTTTAGAACATTTTATTTAATATAGTATCTTGGCAATCACTCGAGCCACCTTCTCCGACGTGTATAACTAGTGGGCTAGTATCTTTATCAAATCCCACCTCCCTATCACGTCACTTCATCTTTTTCAGTGTGACCAATTGTATTTTGCCATGTTGTCTTTGTGATGCTACTTAAGACGTCTTCCCACATTTTAATGCATTTGTCAGCACAATGTGCTTATTATGGTACATTTTTTTTACATATCAATCGCAAAGGAAACCTTATTACTTGGCAACCAGTGCTGAATGTCCTCCTTTTTCCAACTTGCAATATTACATTGAACTTCTAATTTACTGCGATAACTTGAGTTATCTATATCTATCATAGATGGCTTTTTAAGACGTCTTAGGAGTTGGTCCTTGAATCAATGAGTAAAATATCCATGATTCATTTCTCCATTATCGCCACAGTTAGTGTTCGAACAAAATATTAGAGATGGGTCAGGTGTAAATCCATTGATACTGCCAGCATGTAAAACAATATATCTACAATGCAACTTACAAATATTTTATAAACAAACTCCTAATCTATGAATATTGTGCACGTGCATACTTTATTTTCTTAACATTTTGTCGAGTATGGTCCTACCATTAATGCTCAACAGGGCCATTTTCAAAAATCCTTGTTTTGTCTAAACAGACAAATTGTCAATAATTGGCCCGAAAATTTTTAATATATGATTGCAAATAATTGTCTGATATTTGCTATGTGTGGCAATTCTATCAATCCTTGTTGAGGATCACCTTTTATCCAATGGAAACCTATTTCTTTTAAAATAGTCACTAGAGGCGAAAGGCTTACATAATGTATATGTATATATACATATATCTATCCTTCAAAATTTATGATACACAATTCTGCGTAATGTGTTGTTCTAAAATATCAAAATATTACAAGTGAATTAGAATTGCTTACTACATCCATCCCTTAATTTACGAAGAGTAAATTAATGGACGAGTGTATTTCGATGCATTATATATATAATTCCTTATAGATGATTTTCTAGCTTCGTCGATACCTAACACAGGCTTAAACTTTTGTCGATTTGCTTTGGGATCAGTCAGGGGCTCATTGTTTTTTTTACTGCTTCTGATGTAACACCAAAAGAAGATGCGCTAATGTTCAAGGCGGCAGCAACACACTAAAATTACATAGGTTATAATTCCTTGAATACTAAAGGCTTGTTCCAACACACTCAAAAAACCGTAAATTTACCGTCCAGTATATGCGCAATACCACAAAAGAACTGCAGTTAGCATATTACGCAAGTACCGGATAGTAAACTTACGGTTTCATAAGAGTGTTGGAACGAATCTTAAGTTTGTGCAAATGCACTACTAATTTTTCCCACTGCGTCAAAGGGCATCAAAGGTTGTCTGTGAATATGAACCTAATTGACAAGGCGAGAGAATCCGTTGCCCACCCACTCTTTTTAAACCTTTTTGGTCTAATTCTGTCACCCATCCGATCTCCTGGCAGCGGAGCTCGGTTACAGGCCTGATTGTAAGCGGTATTAGTAAACAATGAATCATCCAATCACGCATCACCCCTCGGATTTGTTGTTAACGCTGCAACCATTTCTTTTGCTTGTTTACGGCATTTTAGCCTAATACAGTCAGTCACCGAGAAACGTGATTCTTTACTAGATTTCTGATAAGGACTAATTTTAATAAAACAAATAATATAGCAAAGAAAGTAGGCATTGTATAAGCAATAACTTAAGCGGCACAAAAGTCAGCTAATGTTTACGGAAACTTATATCCATATATCGACAACGGTGTGGAATTGGGTGTATTTTACAGTTACTAATGTGATATAAGCTGCTTTCTATTTGTTTTATTAACTGTACCGTATCGTTCCTCAGAGTACTGTACTGAACGGTACTTACACTGAACTAAAGGGAACTTGCATTTATCCTACTGGACATAAATATAATAATTCTAAGCTAACTTTCTATATTGAGAAATGTAAACAACAAGAAATTCGCTATAGATAAGACCAGTATGTAATGTAAACCAAATTTCGAATTATAAATACAGATATAACCCTAAACTTAATCTAAGTGAGTGTAATAATGTGGAGAATACCAATAAACCTATGTTTTGCGCATGCGTCAACAGAACAGTACGGAACGTACCAAATATTCGGTAAGGATACGAAGGGAAAGGGGATTTGAAAAAAAATACGGTTCGGAGCTATCCGTTCTTTTCAAATGGAACACATGTATTTGAAATTTGTACCGTACAAACGGTTCAGTACAGTACTTTGGATCAAATAGAAAGCAGCTATAGATACAACATATATGAAGTGCGTCGATATTTAGGTTGCACCGACTTTACAATGGTTTTTGAGTAGAGGTACACACATTTTACACGTGGATAATTTTTTTTTAGGAATTGAACAAGAAAGTACGTGGTATTCTAAACAAGTTGACTCTCCAGAAGTTCGATACATTACTTTTTCAAGTTAGAGCTCTAACTATTGATACGAAAGAGCGACTCCAACGAGTTATAGAATTGGTATTTGAAAAGGCCGTCAATGAACCAATTTTTTCTGAAGTGTATGCGTTGATGTGTAAAGAACTGGAACTCATGCAAGTACCGAACGATAGTAAAAAAGATGGCGATTCTGTCAATTTTAGAAAACTACTAGTTAACAGGTGTCAATTGGAATTCGAGAAAAATTTCGTTGATGAAAATGCTAGAAACGCAAAAGTAAAAGAAATAGAAGAATATACAGATCCGGTAAGGAATGCTCATTTATATATGATGGTAAAATGTAATTACTTGAAAAACAAATACATATTTTTTTCTGCAACTGGACGTTAAGTAGATTTTAGACATATAATAATAATAATAGACAATTGTATATCTTGTTATACTTGCCTGCATTTTATTACGAGATAACAAAATTAATAAACCTATTCAAAATCACAGGAAAAGAAAGAAGAATTACAGCTGCTATTGGAAGAAAATGACAAACATGTTCGAAGAAAATCAGTAGGAATTATTAGATTCGTCGGAGAATTATTTAAGCAACGTATGTTAGTAGCAAAGGTCATGATCATATGTTTAAATCATCTACTTATCAACAAGGATGAAGAAAGCCTGGAATGTCTTTGCGAATTGTTATCTACGATTGGAAAAGATCTTGAGGAAAAGAAAGTGGACCTAGGTTCCATCTTTCATATTATTAGAGAAATTGTAGATAAAAAACACGGAAAAGTTAGCAGAGTAAGGTAAATAGAAGTCTTTTTGATATACACATTGAACAGAGTGCAGTCTGGCTATAGAGAATTCTGTGCATATATAGTTTACATTAGAATATACGTCAGCAGACTTCAATGATGCCAAATCATCTTGATAGGAGGGAGTAGCATTAAATGTTTTCAGTCTGTTAGTTCTGACATTAGCAATCACTCAAATTATAAACCTTCATTTACTTGTCATGCCGTTTATTTATAGCAAATAGGAAAAAATAAATATCATTGAATGGCATTATTCATCTTGAGGAGGTTCGCAAGAAGTCATTGGACGTTTTGTCTTTTCGTTTCCCAATCGTCCACTTTCCTGTCATCGGACGATAGTGGATTTCCCACATCGTTTCGAAAAGTCAGGCTATATTAATCAATGCTGAAAATGTTAATAAAGGTGTAAATAGAAGTGGTATAAAGTTAAAAAAAAATTAAGAAATATCCCTGAATGATCATTTTAATCGCCTCTAATTTTATGAAGCTATGAGTGAAAAATGTAATGCCCATGAGAATTTTTTTCTGCGGTACGTATGTTGCTGTCACGACATTCGCTTTCAACAAGATGGCTGTCCGGCGATAGTTGTTCGAGAATTCATCATTTCTACATTTTCCACATACTGTTGGCCATTGGGACACTATATCTTGGCCAACTAGATCTCCTGACTTAGCGCCTGCCTTCTTTCTTTGGAGATACTTGAAGGAAACTCTCCATGTACATAAGTGCATCAGCATGAAAAACTTTGGACATTAGATGAGCTGCCAATGCAATTTACACAACGGGTAACAGTTTTTCACCGTAACTCCTGTTTATGTACGTAGAGAGTTTTATGGTAAATTGGGTTACTGTGACGCAAAAGGTGGAGGCATTTTCGAGAAATATATTACACAATTTCTAGAATTTTTTATTTTCTCTAGAATTTGCTTTCTTTTTGCGTCTATTGACAAATTTTTCAGTTTTCCCTGTTCGCTCATAATTACAATTTCATCCTTCATTTCGTGTTACGTTCTTTATTAACTAATTTTAGAATTTGTTTTTAATTTTTAACTTCATTCAGAGTCGCTACATTTATTACTTCTTGGAATTTCAAATTATTTCCGTTACAATTGAGCTAATTTTAGAACAAAAACAATTATTACTTTTAATACGGAAAACCTTTGTTAACGATTTCTTGTAAACCTCTGTCAAGTGTCAAGCTAATTGAGATGACAATATGCCATACGTAAAGTTTAAATTTGCTTTAACGGCGCATGTTTCCGCCTCGAATGATTATTCCAACGCAATGTCTAGCAACGCAGTTACTTTCGAATATGTATGTATGTATACTAACGTGGAATACGCGATAGCCAGACTGCACTCATTCAACGTGTATATAAATATTTATTAATTTATTTAAACATATTTGCAGGTGCATGCTTCAAGATGTTATTGATTTGAGAAATTCCAAGTGGATACCAAGAAGGCAACGCTTAAATCAGAAGACTGCTGTCCAACTAACTGTTCAAGTAAGTTTTAACATCCATACAAATTTGATTTTTTCTTGCAGTATACAGTACTATCAATACTTGAATATGATCTGAACCTAAAATCTCTTTAGCCATTAATTATGGTTTTAACTTAAAGTAATCTTGGTATGTAGCTTATTTGAATAAAGAAGTTAATAAACGAACAACGTTGAAAAACAAAAACATCCTTCTGGAGTAAATAAATTATTTCCACACATTTGTTAACTAAGCCGTGTTACATAACTTTTGACTGCATTTGTATATAGGTGTTGTTAGAGTTCAGGCAAAATCTCATGGGACCAGCGCAGAAACGCATTTTTACTGTAGAGAAAAGGTACATTAGTACGATTGAGTAGGATTTGACAGAGATATCTAGCGAATTGCGTCACTCATTCCGCGCACTGTTCCCATGAGATTTTACGAGAATTCTGCTTAGATAGGAGACAAATGAGGGGGAGGCTAGAGTAGAGTAGAGTGACGAGTGTTGTATGGTACGTTTGGTGGACTGTAATAATAGCTTTAAAAAGGTTGTGTATTTTATTGTCAGGACTTTTATTACCATCCTGACCTACAATAACGTCTCAGAAGCTGGATATTCACATAGTAAATTGGTGGAAACATTGTTAATGGATAGGATAAGATGTTTACATAAATGCAAGGCTGATTTAATCATGATAGTACGAATAACTACCAAATTATGCCAGATCTAACTAAGAAGGTTATAATTTTCGGCGCCAATGGACGCGCAAGGGAATGGTTAGGTAACATTAAGAGTATGATAGTGATTCACAGGTGGCCTGATTCCTTTGTGTTAGAAGTTGCAAAGTCCAATCTTGTAAAAGTTTGACTTCGCGCTTTACATCTAACATTTGCTGATACTAAAAAGCAAGTACTAATTGGATTGTATGATTGCAACATGTGCTCTGCTATCCTAAATCGAACTCATAGCGACAGTGATGATTTATTTCACAATTCTAGTTGAATTTGAGAGAATAAATCTTGCCAGGATAGAGCGAACCAGAAATACGAAAAAAAAAAATGCCGAAATGCCAATACAGTAACAGAACCAGGGAAATAATGAAGCTAATAGGGAAGCGAAACTCCGGAGTCGACTACCTGAAGGACGTGCAAGCGATAACAAACCGCTGTGTTTCAAATGTAGAAAATATGGGCATGTAGCCAAATACTGCATAAGTGGTAAAACTATTTGCCACTTGCAAAAAGGAAGGCCATATTAGTAAAAATTGTCCGGGTGAAACCAAAGAGTATTTGGCAATCGACCATCTAATAGCGAATGTCGACCAAAACGCGAGATATTTTAAGGAGACACGAATAAGTTAAAGAATGTCGACAAGTAAAAAAAGTACGACTTTTACTTACTTACAGCAGTATTGACTAAGGTCGATTTATAGCTAACTGAAGATATTATACCTGGTAATTATGTCGAGTTTGTGACAAGAGTAAATACAATCATACGACAGTGTCAAATTGGGACCAAGATTAATGCAAATAAGATGATTTGAAAACTTTGATTATAGCCTATACTGACACACATCTAAATAAATTAGGCTGTGTCCGGAATTTCGAAATGAAGATTGAATTAGTAAAGGATGAGGTAGTTACTTTGCGATCATGTAGGCTAAGTTATAGCGAACGTGTGCGCGTACAGAAGTAGATTGGCGAACTGAAGGCAGCTGGAATTATGGAAGAATCGGTTTCTGAGTTTGCTAACCCTATTGTCGTGGTTAAGAAGAAAATTGGGGATGAGTGTATTCAACTACATTGGCTAAGTGGTAAGCATTTCTCTCTGGACAGGAAATCTGGATTTCTCCAGATCCCAGCATCACGTAATTCTTGACAGAAGGACACTACCAATTCATTATCTCGTTTGGTTTAGTGAATGGACCAGCCGTGATCCAGCGCCTAATCAACAAAATCTTGAGATCGTTACGGCATAGCACGGTCATGGCCTATTTGGATGGCTTGTTAATACCAACTACGACTACAGAAGGGGATCAAACCTTCAGGTGCAAAAGTCAAGTGCATTGAAAGTCTTCCAACGCCATCCATTCTGCACAATATTCGACAATTCTTTAGACTTACTTTGTATTTTAGGCGTTTCCTGCAGGATTATGCTTCGAAACAAGAAAGATGTTTCAATGAATTGAAGGAACGTTTGATAAAACAACCGGTATCCCTTTATTCGTTACATGTCGAGACAGGATTGCACACAGATACGAGCAACCATGGTTTAGGCGAAAACCTATTTCGAAAACAAGACGTTTGTCTTGTTTCTGTCTGTGTCGTATGCCAGCAGACGAACTTGTCGTGAAGAGGTACCATTCAACCAATTTAAAATCTTGGATGTGGTATGGACAACAGAAAGATTTAGGGAATATTTCATTGGCATACATTTTAAAATAGTGACGGATTGCAACGTTGTGAGGAGTAAGTTAAGGACACTTAACAGTTTATTTATTGTATTCTTAAACTTATAATTTTATTTGTTTTATTTTATAAATTCGACATTTTATGTGCCTCATTTGTGAATCCAACATTTCGTTTGTTTTATTTTCTTATAAGTTCAATAGTTCATTTGCCTTATTTTGTATAAATTCATATATTTCATACTTATTTTCATTAAAACTAACGTGTACGTATTTAGTGTAAAAATAGATTTAATTTCTTATACGCAAATATTTCAAAATCGTCAACGCACAAATTAAAAAGTGCTTAATAATCCTTTAAATATCTACGATGTAGCTACCGCTAGCGTATGTATTGGGAACGAGCGCTAAATATGTAGTTGCCGCTGAGAAAGAAACATAATACCACTCTCCTTCGCTTATGCGTAACTAGACTTTATTCATTACACATCTGGTGTGGTGTGGAAGTGATGCTTTATTGCATATATGGGCAACCCCCGGCCCCGGGTCGGATCCGGCCCGCGAGAGAAATTCAAATAACGCGCCAAAAAAATTAAAGATTTAACACACATAGTTTATTTGTAATTACCGTCAACCAACCTAAAACTGTATTTATTCAAATCATAAAGACTAAAATCGACAAATAATATTAAGCGTACGCAATGGAACGCTACAGATCGAGTCAGCAATAGTCGTTAGAAGAGACAAACAGATAAACATTCGGGAAGCCGCCCGATGACCTCGAAGCGCTCCAGAGCCGACTGTTATTCATACGCGGCTAGCATCGCATATTCGCGTACGATCGAGAGTATTCTAGTTGCTTATTGCGGGTAATATGTAAACCGCTCAGCGCGCGTGTCAACTCATTACTTCTTAACAACTGATAAGAAAACGCGGGAAATATTCAAGCAAATTCAGCTCAGAAGAAAAAAAATCTATCAAGATGTCTGTTTAAAAAAGCGGAAAGTGGACACAGAATGTCGTCAATTCCAAGACAAATGGACTGAAGAATACTTTTTTATCATGCACAGTGGTAAACCTATGTATTTGCTGTGCAATGATACAATTTCTGTTTTAAAAGAATACAATATGAAAGCGGCATTACTCCAGCAAGCATTTCGTTCAATATAAATTACTTACGGGCCAGTTAAGAAAGGATAAAATTAAAAACTCATTACCGATTTAGGGGAAACAGCAAGAAATGTTCCATTCACAATGATCAAATCTAGACAGTGTTGTTAAAGCTAGTTTTATAGTTAGTTCCAAAATAGCGAAAACATCGAAGTCATATTCTGAGGGAGAGTTTGTTAAAGAGTGCCTAGTAGATGTTGCAGAACTTTTGTGTCCAGAAAAGAAAAAAGAGTGAGAAAGTGAGCTTATCGCGACGTACTGTTGTTCGACGTATAGATATGATGGCTAGTGATATCAAAAAAACATTGACTGATAGACTGCTGGTTTTCAAGCATTTTCGATTGCTTTGGATGAGAGTACAGATTTATCTGACACAGCCAGTTAGCTATGTTTATACGAGGTGTTGATGATTTGTAGTGACAGAGGAATTACTGGGTTTACGGCCGCTACAAGGGACCACTACTGGAAAAGATATTTTTGCCGAGGTGCAAAGTACTTTTGTGCAATATGGTTTGCAGTGGTGTAAATTAGTTGGAGTGTGCACAGATGGTGCGCCTTCAATGGTCGGTCCACGAAAAGGTTTTATCGGAATGAAGGAAAGAGCAACCGCTATGAATGTGCAAGAATGTGATTTAATAATTCTGCATTGCATTGTTCACTACAAAACTTATGCTCTAAGGTCCATTCGACTGAAGAGCGTTATGGATTGGTAGTAAATACCATCAATTTTATTAGATCTCTGCGGTCTTAATCATCGCCAGTTTAAAGCATTTTTGGATGAACTCTCTTCAGAACACGATGATGTGACATATACTGTTGCGAAGTAAGGTGCCTAAGCAAAGGCAAAATGCTAAAACCTTTTATGACCTTAGAAAAGAAATAGCTGATTTTATGGAAATGAAGGAGAAAACATTGCCGCAAATTTGTGATCCAACATGGCTTTGTGACTTGGCATTTCTGGTAGACATCACAGGACACTTAAACGACTTGAACTTGATTACGGTCGCTATGCTGAAGACTGAAACTACTGTCAGAGCAATTCACTTATCGGTTTTCTAATTTTAGGAATATGGATAGCACTTTCATATTTTTGCAAATCCGTGTAAGTGTAATGTGGAAGATGCTCCGCTTCACCTACAAATGGAGTTGATCGAGCTTCAAGAAGACTCATATTTGAAGTCTAAAAATTTGCACATTCGGAGCACGTATATATGTGAGCAGTTTTTTTCAATCATGAAAATTAATAAAAATAAGCATCGTACTCGGCTTACAAATGTTAATTTAGAAAACACTTTGCGCCTATGTAGTGATATTGACCCCAATATTGATCTTGTTTCTCAACTTCAAACTCAAGTCTCTCATTGATTTTCATTTGATTTTTCTATCTTTTTTTGTTAATTTGCTTTTATATGTTTGATTATGCTATTATAATTCTAATAAATAAAAAAATTTGTGAATTTTTATCGCCTTTTTATTCACTACTACCTACCTATTTCTACCTACGGCCCGCGACCTGATTAAGTCCCGAAATTACGCCCTCAGCTAAGCAAAGGTTGCCCATACCTGCTTTAGTGGAAGGTGATTTAGTGTTGATGAAGTACGAACCGGCGACTACAGGAACATCAAGAAAGTTAGTCAAAAAGTACAAGGACTTGTATATTGTCATTGAACTATTGTCAGGTGATCGATACCGAATTGCGAATGTACCCGAAACCCAGCGATCTCAGCGGTTTTACGAGTGTCAATCAATAAACGACGCCCGGGAAAGCCACGATTCCAGCGTGACCAGTGATAGTGATCAAAACCATGTGAGTGAACACGTACGTCCGTGTGCAAAAGCAGAGTACATTGTGCGGAGTGATTTACCGAATGATGGTGTATCCTTAGTTGATAAACAGGTAGCAGAGACCCAGAATACCAAAGTCTTATTTTTTTGTCCGAGAAAACATATCTTAGTTAAAATTCTACAGCTAAAATCCAACATATGCTGTTATTATAAATAAACACCTAGATTTTAAAAATAGTATTTTTTCTAATTGTATACATATTTACCACCATGTAGCGGCAACTATTTTAGTAATGATTTTTATTTATTGATGGAAGTAGTGATTTGAAAACTTTGATGTCAACAATTGTCTGACAAATCCTACATTATTTACATTTATTCTTCTAGTGTATATAGTAATCTCTATATCAAAATATTATTTCTAGACATTACCGAAACAAAATAGTCAACAAGGTAAGGGTGACTGTAATATCAAAGGATGTAATATCAAGTCCAGTAATGCGATTAAATCTATTTCGAAAGATGGAGATGTCAAATTAAATGAAAGTGAAAACATTTGGAAACCAGCACGATTTGAATCAAGTGCTACTATGTCTGAAAACGAATAAAACGGTACGCAGTCAATTTAAGTGTACTTTCGTGCAGCTAATATCGATGCCGTACATTGTACTGTCATTACTGCACAACTATCGTTATCCGTAACTATCATAGATGGCTTTTCAAGATCTCTTAGGAGCTGATCCCCAAACCAATGAATAAATAATACATGATTTATTTCTGCATAATAGTAAAAGTTTTTAGTGCTTGAACAAAATATTGGGGTTTCATCAGGGGTAAATCCATCGATACTGCCAGCGCGTACAATGCAATTTACAAATATTTTGAAAAGAAGCTTCTAATCTATGAATATCGTATATGTACAAACCTTTTTGCCTTAGTGAATGGTCAACGGAGTTATTTTCAAAATTTTTGTGTTCATCTAAATAAGAAACTACAAATAATTGGTGCGAACATTTTTAACATATAATTGCAAATAATTGACTAGCATCTGCTATGTGTGGCAATTCAATCATCTTTGTTGAAGATCATGTTTTTCTCCGACGGAAACCTATTTCTTTAGTAATTCCCAGAGGTGAAAGACTTCCATGATATATACCTCTATCCTTCAAAATTTGTGACACCATTCCCTGTAATGTGTTACTCGAAACATTTAGAAGTAAATTGAAATTGATGCATCATATACTTATTGCACCTGTCCTTCAACTTACGCGGAGTATCGTTTCCACGTCGATTTTTATTTACGCGAATGAAAAGTGTGTAAATAGAGTCTGTAAGTAGAAAAGAAAAAACATTGGAAACAAAAACTAGTAAAAGTTTAGAAATACATATATACATATTTACTTCACATAGATTAACAAAAAAAATAATTGTGACATACGATATTCGGTGTTACATTTAATTAAATGTTGACGAAATTTTAAGGCTCGATGAATGTTTAGATCAATGTCTACAATGGCACTTTCCAATTTTGTGGCTAATTCAAGAGCTTTACAAAGATTTTCTGTAATGAACGAATCTGTTTGTTCGCAGTCACTGCATTAGGTTGGCTGTCAGATAAGAGTACGGTGTTATAAAGGTTGACTATACGCTTGTTATTTTTAAAACTTATAGGGAAGAAATATCGCGTAAATAGTATTATACTTTACCGCGTAAAAACTGCTGCGTAATTAAGGGACGGGTGTATTTCGACACATTTCATATTGACGGCGTCACGACAAGGAGGCGTAAGCAGTTCGAGACAATTTTATAGGAGATGCAATAAATGATCTTTGGTCCTCTTTAGGATAAATGGACTTGAATTTAGTAGTAGTATAATGATGTGTACTTTTCTTATTAACAGAAGCCATTATTAACCCTCAGGCTAGTTTTTTTTACGTCTTTTGACCCTTCGGTCCATTTATATTTTTATTTTGGCGCTTACACCTTTTCTGTTAGCGTTTAAGCCTCGTGACTGTAAAGCCTTTGTTATGAAATGGCGTTTAAGCCTTTTATTTTCATCAGTGAGCATTATTATTGGTGTATGGGTTTCCTGGGAACAAACAAAGGATAATGTAAGCAATAATTATTATTCAAAAATATTGCAGTTGTCAATAATTTTGTAGTAGAAACAAAAAACTTAACTTGACTAATATTACTACAAATAATGACAAATTCATATTTTTTTGCTAAGACAATGATATTATCACATTTTTCTGTTTCTGTAGTCTTTTTATTATACGATGAAGTTGACGCAAAAATAATGTGATGACTGTTTACATGCGCATCTGTATCTGTATTTATTTCTAAATCAGTTTGAAAAGTTTCAGTTTCAGTCTTATCACATTCTTCCTCACTATTATTATTATCAACTTGATTAGAAAAAAAGATGTCCGTGTTAGCTACCGATTCTAAGGTTGCATTTTCAATAATTAATAGCTTTGTCTAATAAATTATCATCACAACTGATGCTTGTGAGTGTACAATAATCGTTGTCTTTCATCATTCTTGGCTAAAGCCACGTTCAGAATTTGTTTTCCACGACAAAACATCTGAAATACGACGAAAGACTTTAACGACTTGTCGAAACAATATTTCAAAATTAATTTTAAAGAAAAATATTCATTTTAATTTGTTTTTTAAATTTTTGTTTACAATTTTAGCTTTTTTATTCAAAATTTGTAATTGTATAAGAATGAACAATTTAGGAAAATCGGTTCAAAACTTACGTTGGGTTTTACACTACCGTTCACGTTTAAGCCCGTCGAAAAAAAAAAACTCGAAAAGGCGTAACCCACAAAATTATGTTTCAGCGACTTTTGCCTACTATTTTAAATTTTATAAGCTATATTATTATGCACACAAAAGCTTATGATTATTATAAAAGGTTGGGAATGAATAAAAAGGCTTGGCAGTATCATCTAAGAAACGGCTGCAGGCGTACCACCACGTTTACGGCATGAGTTTTGGCGCTTACGAACTGCTGACGTCTCTTTTTTCTAATCGCATCTTGGCGCTTGCAAAACTTAAAAAGATTTTTTTTTATTTGAGAGAGTTTGACGCATACAGTCTTTATGTTACGTGAAAGATACGATTTCTACGATCAGTTTGACATTGCTATTTAATTTTTCAATTTTTGCCGCTTGCGCTTTTTTGTCGTGACGCCGTCGATACATAACTCATATGTAAATGATTTTGTAATAGCATCGATACCTAACATAGGTTTAGGCTTTTGTCGATTTGCTTTGGGATCAGCCAGGGGTTCATTGTGTTTAACTGCTTCTGATATAGCACTTACTAAAATTACATTGGTTGTAATTCTTTGAACACTATGGCAGCTTTCAGACGATCAACTACGTACAATAGCTACAATCAGCCGTGCTATTTACGAACAACTACGCTACAACCGGAATTCATTAATACGTATCTCAGTGCACTATTTCTAATGTGTTGCAGCCAGAAGAAGCTTGTACTCTTTGGTTTCTGTTGGAGACAAAAAAGAAACGGAAACGGAGCCGTTTCAGTATTCATCCTATGTTATGTTCGCTTTTAAGTGATGGTCCCTTTTTTTTTTCTGTTTTTCTTTAACTTTTTGTGGAGGGAAGAGAAATGTTTCAATTTTTTTAGAATTTTGGTAAAATCTTTTAAATGAACCCCTTAAGCAAACAAAAAATTTCCCATAATCGAATATGGACCCCAATATATCCAAATCATGTTCCCCGGGCCTGTTGATGCCATTTTTGGCCGTGTAAATGTACCCAAACTCTTCTGAAAAATCTTTTCAGTTGCTTACAAGTGGTGTGTCGTTGAAACAGTTGTAGGGTTTTCTGCTCTTGCGCGAAAGTTTCCCAACAGTTATCATCAGGAAAGTTTTTTATACATACACTAAAAACCTTATAACTATTTTTACCCTTTTCTGCCTCTAATGTTTTAAAATTGTTCCGTAAATGCAAAACGTTATTAACAAAAGGGGGGAAATTTGCTGTCCCTTTAGTCTATACCCATCCGACTCCCTAGCGTTTCGTCACGGCTTGATTGGGTTGCGGTATAAGAAGAAAAAATTCTAATTACGGAAAAACCCCCCCCCCCCCTCGATTTAAATTTTAATGAACGCTGAAACCGTGTTTTTTGGGTCTGAAAACGCTTTAAAATATGGGGCTTTTTAGCCTAATACAGCCATCTAAAAAACGTGCTTATTTAGTAGTTTTCCGTGGGGGGACAAAATTTTTTATAAAAAAAGAATTAGCAGTTTTTTGGTTTAAGCAAAACCTAAACAATGACAAAAATATTGAGTAATGTTGCCAGAAACTTTATATCGACAACAATTATTTTCAATCCCAGTATTTGGGAAAGAAAGTAAAATTTGGGTTTAATTGTAAAAGGGGAAATTTCAAAAAATCTGGGCCTGGAACACTGAACATTTCCCACTAAATCCCCTTACCAAAACACTTAATTCGTACGGGAACGCACGTCTCGAAAACCAAGCTGCATAATCAGCAGCAAACTGAAACAACAGATCTGTTGTGTAATATGTCCCCGCTGCCGTAAATACTATTTCTTTTTTTTCTACGTTTTTTTTAAAAAAGGCCTACCCCCGAAAACGCCCGGGTTTTAAACAAATTTACAGAATTTATAGCAAAAAATGTCGACCAAAATTATGACGGCGTTAAAATTCAATGTGTATTTTTGTAATTTTTTCTTTAATTTTTTGGTTTCCAAAAAGGGATTATTTTACGTCCGTAAATAGAAAAACACATTCTTCAAAAAAATTTCACACGGCACTATGTAAATTTTTAAAATTTTTTTTACGTGTTACCTTTATTGCATTTTTTCTACCCGTTTTAAAATTTTCTAAAACAAAGGGAAATGGAAAGGGAATAAAATTTAAAAATATAAAATATAAAAATAAAATTTCATCCGGGAAAAAAGTGCCCAAAATTTTCACGCACGCTATGCGCGGTGGAAGACGCAAAAAAATGTTTTTATTCTAGAAAGGTTTTAAAGGGGTTTTTTGAGAAAGTTCTGATTTTTGGCACATTAAGACAAATTTTTGAAGGTGGGGTCAACAGAACCGTTAAGTATTCCAAAGATTATTTTACTACGCAAATATAACGTCCCTAGATGTAAACTTTCGTTCTCTGCCTATAAACACACTTTTTTCCTCACGCCGCCTTGATTTGCTGAAACAACTGAACATATCTAATGTTGCAGATATTTACAGACATTATTTCACTTTATGATTTCACAAAGACTTTTAGACGGTGAGTGGGGGTTTGAGCACGTATTATTATACTATATTATATTATAGTTTATTTCTGACCATTTATTTTGTGTAAACTTGGATGCGCCCGCCACTGGCTGTTGGCGCAAATTTAAGCAACTCTCATTGATACTAGAGGCTTTAAAGTAATTAATTAAATATCATGGCTAATATCCGGCTCGTGTACCAATATGGTGGGTTGTTGTTGTTCGAAGGACCCAGAAAATAAATATTTTCACTACTTTAAAACTATCTTTAATGTAAAATTACACACGAGCTCTGTCAGTCGCCATTTTCCTTGTTACATTTCTTCTAACTACTATAATTTTTTGTGTATATATAGACATCTGCAATACCGACGGCGGTAAAATTTGAATTTAACATTTGAAATCTGTACAGCGCTAATACGCATTAATATGAATTCGTTTCTGTAAGCTGGGAGGTAACTATAAAGGGAGTAAATTTTGAGAACGCTTGTGAAATAATTAATACATTTATGATAGACGAATTGGTGACTTAAGGATACATTAACTTAAGTTTTGTTTGTTTCGTTGAGTCCAGATGAACCTTTTTTTTAGGAAGTAAATAGAAGTCTTTTAAAATTTCACATTTCTAAACAAAATAAAGCGCTAAATTCAAAAACGAACTAAAAATTAACTGGGCAGCATAAATTAATATAAATGTAAATTATGTTTTAAGAATATATTTTCTATCTTTTAATCTGAAAACAAATTTGGCTTTATCGGCATGTTACACATTAAAATTAGGAAATAATGATTAATTAACGGGATAAAAAACAAATAGAAAAGAAAAAAAACAAACAAAAAACAAAAAAAAAAAAAAACAAAAACGGGGTTTTTTTGTTCAATTTTATTACATAATATATAGAATGTTTTAAATCGCCACTAATGTAGGATCTTAGTTTAGTGTACGGTGTCGTCACGTGGTTTGAATGTAATTCTCGATACAAGGTGATATTGTTGGAATTTTTTTACATTTCGCGGGTGACTTAAGTTGGTAGTTCCAGCAATAAGGACATATTTGCAATGTCTTTAACGTAATACAGACGAATATGTCCTTTATTGCCGGAACCACCACTTAAATCATCCGAGGAAATTTTAAAAATCCAACTCTAGTTGATAAACTAAGAATAAACTATAAGCTCTATATATTCTCCTTTTAACAAACTTACACATTTTTATAATGTTTTGGCAACTTACTAAACGATGTGTGGATGTGTGATGTGTAATTTACTCGCATGAAAAAGTTTAGAAAATCCACATCTATGTATATTTTTTCTGATATTGTAACAAGTATTTGCTACATTACAGGCAATTAACGCTGGCTGCATCGGGATCTAATAACACCAGCGATCAAGAGGGTTGGTCTACTACTATGTATACAACTTTTTCTCCAAATACCAACATAACGAAAAAAAAAAAAAAAATTTACACATCTTATAATTTTTTTGTCACATTACTAACGATGTATTATCGTGTAGATTCAGATGAAAGCGTTTATAACCGATGTATGTATATTTTCTTGATAATGTAAAACAAATTATTTGCAACATTGCAGGCATGCCCAGGTCCAATAACACTCGCAAAGATGATCGTGTTTACTCGGATCTAATACTGGCAAACGAGGTGCAAGAACACCAGCGGAAAAAAAATTTTTTCCCCAAGGAAAGGGTTTTGTGTCTAACGGCGCTTCACGTGTAGACCGCCAATTCTCGGTCAAAGTGATAAACTTAAGAATAAACCCTGTAAGCACTATTCTATTCTCCTTCTTACATTTTTGGTTTAAGAATTGTCAAATAAGTCCTACAATGTTGTATTTGATTGCAGCCACAAGTAGATGACCCATTAGATCGGTCAAATGTTTTGGCTCGTGGACGCGAGGACGCAATATTAAACCAAATACTCAAACTCCTTCCACGGGAAATATGTATGCTGCTCTTGAAAATATGGAAAGGTTGATAAGGAGAAGCGCACTAAGTAAGTTTTTTCTTAAATACGTTTAACTCGATATATAATTTTTGTATTTTTGTAGATCCTTATTCGAAAGGAGCTAGTTTAGAAAGAAACTATAAACACCGTTTGAAGGTAATGCTAGGAAAAATATATACAATATGCTTTGGAACGAGTGTGTCACATTTATATTTTGTTTTTAGATGGTCGCGATCTCGATCAGGTTCTCAGCACAGACCACACTAGACCTCTCACGTTTCAAACCCGTACTAACCCCTCACAAAATTCTCTAAAATAATCGCGAGCTGCACCTAAACTCGACAACCTCCATCTGAACAAATTACACCGGACAATTAGACAATTTAGAGCGAAAGATTAAGATATATTAGAAAATTTTGAATTATTTCTACACAGTTGAGAGTGTGATGAGATATTCGTACATCACTTTCCACCTTCGGCTCTACCAAAATTAGTTTTCCGAAAGGTAGATCTTAACATTTGCATTGATACTAAAAAGGTTACAAATAATATTTGTTATAGTTACTATCCTCGGTAACTAGAAAAGATCAAGAACTGCGAGTTAGGAACTGGAATTTATTTGCAAACTTTAATACAACGGTTTTACATTGTCATTGACAACTATTGTGTCTGGACTTGAGGAAGTGCTCGTCAAGCAGACGTTTAACGATAGATATTCCTAAAATAGTATTACTTAGCTGAGATCAAGGTACTGCAGTTATTTTTATAATGAACGATTGTTTTTACTGCTGTTTTTTTCTTGTCAGCTTCCGATTATAAATGAAACTGCCGTCCCTCTTCTTAGACTACACAAATCATTTGATATAATTTCAAGGACATGCGCCGAAATTACTACATACCTCTCTTTTAAGTTTAGTTATACGGGAAGAAGACCCCAATTATCTCGTTCCTTCTCTCCAGCAGAATCGGGTCTTAGTTTTCTAATTTTATGAAATCGTCTCAGTTTAATAATTTTATTCAAGAAAATGTAAGAAACTGCTTAAATAAAAGTAAATCGACTTTGAATACACTTTTTTTTTTGTTTACAATTGGAGTTCTAGGAGGTAAGAATACTGTATTACTTCAAAAGTGGGATTGACATACCACAAATTCATAAAAAATTACTAGAATTTTTCGCAAATGACCAATTCACTTGATGATTATATTCGTTGGATAGAGGTTAGTAAGTTTTGTTTACAATAATTCTTCTACGTCTTTTTTTTTTGTTCGTAAATTTTTAGTCGAATATTGGTGATAGAGTACGCGAGAAGCAGTTGTTGAGGACTTTAGCTACCAGCTGTTTTTGAGGATTCAATAGTAAAGTCTAAACTGAAGACTGAAAATTTAGGAAACATTATTCGTTATTGATCGTACAGTACACAAAAATGTTCATCTAGATACCGAAGTGGAATGTTTAATGCGCTTCAAGCTCTTATAAATAATTAGAACATCCGCAAGGTAATTAGGTATTTAGGCATTGTATAAGGTGTATAGATATTCACAGTCCAGCTCCATGTTCTTGATAATCAATATTTGGCGTTTTATACTGTTATAGCATGTTAATGTGCTCGCTATATTTTATTCTGGCAAACCATGGCGAATATAATACACTGCACAATTACATTTTGTTTATTCAATCCTATTTGTATGGTTTTTAAATTGAAATAGGGAAGATATCTTGTGTTTGTTGTAGCATCCTATTATTGATGATGCGTTCCTTGGTAGCGACAGACAGCTATTTTCCACGATAGCTTCGTTAATGGGAACTATTGGTACATCCTTCTGAACAGGAAGGCAAAGGTACATATCATATCACCAATACTTGATTAAAAATCAGGAAAAGAAAGAAATCGCATCTCCTATATTAAATGAGAATACTAAATCAATACACATGACTGAGTTTCTTGCAAAACTGTATCATGTTCACAGATCCATCTTCTAGGTATTTGATATTTAATAATTACAACTGGCGTCCCTATACGTGTAGATGTAAAATTGTACTCCTATATCTACTAGTTTTAGTTATAACTGTATAATACACTGTACAATAACATGCTCTTCAATCATTTTCTATCCATTAACATTTATTATACGCAATAGTGGTTCATAATGTAAATTATAGGAAATTGAACTTGCAGGTGTCGCCGTAAAACAACTTGCCGGCTTCTACGCAATAAAGGAAGCGGATGAAAAAACGTCCGTCAACAGATGATGCCTAGTGCTTCACGGTATTAGTGGTAACGGGCCTCCGTATAAGACCTAATAAATGATCATAAGACTATTTTAAGTGAATTAATGTGATTTTAATCCATGAAACTGCTAGTTAAAATTATACAATTGTTATATTATATATTTACACTTAAAATATACAAATCAACATTACTAAAGAAATATTTAGTGCGGGATGGAACTTTAAGTAACAGTGCCCTGTGACATTGGATACCGGACCCAAAAAATTATTTATATTTATAATGATCATGAACTTTATATACCTTCACATTATTTCAATTTACATGTCTGCCCAACAAACAATGCATTGATTTTATACTTAATATCTTATTTATATAAATATAAACCATATATACTATATATTTTTTATATTATTTAATTATTTTTTATGTTTATAGTGACGTTTCTTATTTAATAAAGTACTTCTGCAGTTTCCTGGATATGGTACGATGCATTGCTTGTTGGACATTTCTCTATAAGACAACTGTTAATGGCGTTTGAGCTGCCTATCGAGAAGTTGTCTTATATTTGTTATAAATAATTTGTTATCCGAAGTACTAGATTTCTTACCGTTAAGTTATTATTTAGAGGTATATGTTTCTGTAAATAATAATCAGCTGCCGCACTTCAGTTTTAGATTCTTTTGTTTAAATGTATATATTATGCTGAAACTGCGTTGAGCGACTGTTGCTAGTCAGAGGTTGCTTTTTGAAATATTGTATATATTTTTAATGACAACATATCAGTATTTTCTGACTGAATTTTGGTACTAAATTCCTTGTCAAGTCAGGTTGAGTCTCTAATTAATTTAGTCAACCTATGTTTACATGCTCGTTGCGGTACAATTTGCTATCGAGGTACTCAGAACTTTCCAAGACTATTTTTTATTTCGTGTACTATATGATGTGTATGTATGTCAATTATGTATGTACTATTTTTCATAAACATATTTTTGTACCACACGAGCCTTGGCTTCTAGGCAACTGAAATTTATTTTATTGAACACATACTGGTCATTTCAGTGGTGCTCTAATTATTCAATTCAATAAAATAACGGAACAGGATGATTGAAAATATTAAGTTTGGTTGGTTTCACAAGAATATTACATATACATGTTATAAAATACTTGAAGAGAAATTTGCCAAACTGTTAACATTTATAACTGATTCTGAATACAGGCAACTGATATAATAAAAAAGCGAATACCGACAGATATTAGTTTTATTTGTAAAAAAGCAACGTACAAAAACATCAACATTTTCTTTCAACGGTAATCCCTAAAATATTTAAAACAGGTTAACAAATATAAGTCCTGTGATGTTTGGAACAGTTGTCGCCAACTTCTAGGAATTCTCGGACCAGACTTGACATTTGAAATCTTGAGGCTTACCACTACAACCCCTCCCCCTACACATACATTCAATATAGGACCAAGAATATAGTACTCATACCTTCAATTTATCAGCCGGATATTTAGATTTGCGTTAATTATTAGAAGTGATACTTAGATTTGTTTAATTGCAACTATTACGTTTTGAAATATCCAACGATGTCGTCAGTGCTTACACTGACATCGTTGGATATTTCCAAATGTAATTGTAATAAAGAGGCTTTTATTGCTGTGCCAAAATGAAAATGTTTTTTTCAACACACTATGTTCTGCTCAACATCAGTTATTTTTGATGGCTTTTCGATTAGCACTAGGTATTCGGTTTTATGAAAAACCAAAAATAACATTTTTGGTGGGAGATGAATAAAATTTAGCTCAGATTCACGTCGAATAAGTTGATTAATTTTCCTTTTCGGTTCAGACTCCAAAGTGATTGTCTCGATATTCCTTAAAAACTGGTTAGTATCTAATTCTAAGATTCCTCTTTACATTGTTAATAAGGAGCAAACGATTCTGTGAGCGACAACTTCAAGTGTTCAACAAGAGTTACTATCTGTCGATTGGAGATATAATCCTCTTTCGCATAGCCATCAAGATTGGAAACAGTTTGTAAATCATCCTTCAACTACTCATGTTTGCCACTGAATATTTTGCATTTGAAATGCATTTATTGTAGTACCTCGTAGTTAAACACGTACAAGAGAAAATATCGGTCAAATACGCACGTTTTAGCTATCCAATATTGTGAGGAATATTTTGGAACTTCGTAATATTTGGCTGCTGACAAAACTTTAACTTTCCTGTGCAAGCTTGAATCCTCGAATTTAGTAAATGTAGACGCGAACACAGGTAAGTGTCCCTCGCCGATTTAAATGAAACTTTGTGACGGATTATGTAAAAGACGGTAAACTTAGCTGTCCAATCTCGCATTAGGCGGGGTGTAAAGCGCACCTATTCAATACTACCTTTTGCGCTGTTTGACCTGACTTGAAACTAGTAAGATATATAAAAAAGTTAGAGCAAGATTTAACTTCTACATGCTCTAACCATGTCTCAAAATACTTTCCTATACTAATGTGTTTATGAAACACGAGCACCCACCTCCCCTTATTTTTTGCATGTCAGAATTTTTATATACCACAGAAATACAAAGACCTACGTAGAATTACCAAAGTAACATAGAAATAACCAAACCACGTGTTAGTTTTGACATTTCTCCTTCCAGATGACGGCCTCCTAAGCCCTATGTGGTCCCCAATAAAATGGGATGCGTACTTGTTGAACAGAGGATTAAATATACGCATTATTTATACGTATTTATTATAAAAGACAACACGGAGGTAAAGTCCTTTATATTCAACACACACTTGAATGTAACTATATATATACTAATATAAACATGGATACTAACATTATACTGGTGTATGTAACTAAGAAACAAAAGGGCGCGCAAATATGAAATGTGACATTATATTTAACCCCTCACTCATTAAACATTAAAATATCATCAAATAACAATATAATAAATACAACAAATTATATGTTCTTTTTCCTTTTTTTTTAATTTTTAATGTCAATATCCCATATTTGCGGCACAGTAATCGTTTCTTGACTCCTGGAAGCGGCTTTTGTCAGTTGTCGGCTACCATTACTCCGTTGGAACGTACTGTAGCCAAGTGTTCGATCTTCATCTTGTCCCTAATGAAATGATGTCGAACGTCAATGTGTTTGGCCCATAGCCTTAACATCGTCATTGCAGATTTATAGCACATTGTCTGTCACATCTAAGTTCTACGGATCCGTGTAATCCAGGATCCAGAGATGCTTCACCAAAACTTTTTAACCACAATAATTCTTGAAGTGCAGGCAGATAAAGCCATATATTCGGCCTCCGTGCTTGATAAATGCAATTGTACTTGACGTTGCTGGACCATGATTATTGCGCCACACACAATTTGAATAATAACCAGTACAAGATCGACGTTTATTCGATGTCGATGCCCAGTCCCGCATCACAATAACCAATCAGTTCGTTTTCACTAGATTTCGAATAACGTATTTATTAATGAACTGTACCTTTAAGATTAACGGAAAAATTCTTTTTAGCGGCTGTCCAGGGGGCTTTCCGTAATTGTTTATTGAATCCGACTAACATCGTTAACGGCGAATGCTATGTCCGTCTTGTTCCCTGCCATTAAATACAACAGCTTCCACCGCCTCTTGGTACGGTATAACCAGTCATTTCCTAATTTTCATCATCACTTTACGAGCAAACATGTTTACCGGAAAGTTTTTGGTTTCACCATCACTAGGGGTTTTTGTTGATTGCACTCATCATGTTGAATCTTTCCAAAATGTCTTCACGTAGTTTGATTGATCCAAACAAATCGCATTTTCTTCATAGGTGATGTGCATCCATACAATCAGTTTGCCTGTCCCATGTCCGTCATTTTAAAACATGCGTTTAAGATTTCTTTAATTTGTTTTTAAATCTCTTCTTTTTCCAAAATTAGCAGTCAGCCACAATAGATAGCACCTATTATGAAGAATCTTCGAAAAATATATGCATGATCTGAACAGATTTTGATTAACAAATGACTTTAATTTGCTTTTTAGTTTCTTGTTCCATTCTCGACTACTTTTGCTTCAAATCCCATACAATCGTCTCTTTATTTGCAGACTTTATTAGCATCTTGGGTATATCCATCCGGCTGTTACAATATATATTTCTTCGGACAATTCTCCCTGAAGAAACGCGGTTCTGCCATCCATTTATCTATTTTTAAATCCAACTTTGTCGATAAAGCTATAAGATAACGGATGGATGTGTACCTTACAACGGGTGAAATAGTTTTCGTTGTGTCTACTCCATATTTCTGCGAACATCTGTGTCAACTAGGCGAGCTGTTGTGACGAACAATTGTTTCCCTCTCTATCTCGCTGGTTTTTAAACACCCTTTGCCTTTGATACCTCCTTGTTTGTGGAAGGTTTGAACATCTCCTGTGTCATTTTCTCCATCGATTTCTTCATCGTCCCATTGCTATTTTCCAACTTTCATTAATATCTCGATTTTATTGCCTCGTCGAAAGTCATTGGGTCCTTTTCTGACTGCAATTTCCTAACTGAATAAGTAAACCGTATCATTCGAATCTTCTGGTTAGAAACTCTCGTTGATCGAACGCGGTCTTCGATTGGTGTCAGTTCAATTCCTGGGTCCAAAATCCGAGTCTTCTGTATCTTCAAGATGTTCTTCACTTCTTTGGTTGATTGATAGGAATCAATCGTCATATCGGTAGCATCTTCTTTTCCAAATGCATTCTTTTATTTTCGTCTAAATCTGTATGTTCTCTCTCTCGATCCCTCACTAATCCTACTGTCTACAATTTTGTTTCTGATTTCATAATTCTGTTTCATAAACACAACATCTCGGCTGATTGTAAACCTTTTGGAATTTGGATCAACACAACGGTAACCTTTGGTCCCCTCGCTAGAACCGACAAATAGCATTTTATGTGATTTTTCGATCTAATTTAGCTCGTTTTTGCTTCGGTATATGCACCATTATGGGTGAACGCAAATATCTTTAATAGTTAAATCAACCTTTTTGCCAGTCAAAAAAAAAAAACAATCTCCCTCTGGAGTGGCAATTCTTCAGACAGAGTTTACTGACCATTCGTTATATATGCTGCCATATTTATTGTTTCCGCCATATGGCTTTCTAATTTGGCATCAAAAATCAGGCATTTAGCCTTTTTTCAACAAGTGTTCGGTTTTGCTCTTTTCGGCTACGCTTTTGCTGAGGGGTGGTACTAGTAGAGGTTTATGAAGTAATGCCAGATCTTTGCAAATATGTCCTCGAATTCTACGTTGCACTATTCTGTGCCATTGTCAGTTTTTCTTATCTTTTTAATTTTTCGTTCCATTTGTGTTTCTGCATATTGTTTAAAGTCTTTAAATTCGATATACTTCTGACTTTGATCGTAAAAATATACAAACATGTTTTCCTCGAATGACGTCCTATAAAGGTTAAAAAATACCTATGCTCCTCCAATGGATTTGTTTCCATGGTCCACACAGATCGGAATTGGAATTAAGTCCAAAGTAGTTTCAGCATGACTTTCACTACGCCAAATGGTAAGTCTTGTCTGCTTGCCTTCTCTGCATATTTCACAGCTTTTTACCTCTTCTCCACTTTGCTGTAAATTTGATTCCATTAACAACTCCATCCCTTCATCATTGCATAAGTCACTGTAATTCATATGGCCTGGGGGTCCTCGATGCCAGTCAATGCACTGTTAGTTGTAGATGTTGCTAACATACATTTAGCAGTTTCAGCATGAAGTTTGTATCACACGATCAACCGGTTTGTTAACACTAGCGATTTTTTTGTCTGTTTTTTACCCAAAGATTGAGCAAGCCACTTGCGTCAAATTGCACTATATTTCCATTTTTGACCATTTTGTGAAATTGAATAATAAATTTGCAGATAGTTTCCGGTACATACAAAACGTCATTTATGTCAATTTCAACAATTTGTTTAGTTCGACTGTTCAATTTACCCGCACTTGAAACAGTTTAGTTTTTTTCTCATTAGCAGTTATTATTTCATTAACGGTCCGCACATTTTTGTTTTTCAAGCAAATTCTCATAAGGTGTCGTGTTGCGAAGCACCGCTATCAATGTACCACGCTTTTGACTTTTAGAATAATCCCTTTGATAAATAACAGCTGTAAACGCGCCTTTTGCTGTTTTTGATTTTGTGGTGCTTTTGTCATCAGGTTTTCATTTACTTCTACACTCACTTGCTTATGTCCTCTCTGCCACACTTGTAGCCTTTGAATTTAAACTGTATTTATCTTAACTTCCTGTTTCTTTGTCACTCCTTTGAAATTGTTTTTTCCCAAAATGCCCTGTACGTGGGGGGGGGGGGGGCCCCCTTTTTCAAAAGCAGCATCCTTAACTTTGATTTACGAATCAGCAGTAATTGCCACCCACTGCTTTCTAGCCCCATTCATTGCTTGAATTCATCAGGCAAACCAGCTAGTAAAATAGAACCTAACCTTCATCACTTACTGTGAAACAATGCCGGTTTTACTTTGTTAGCTGTTCCTATTATTTGATTGACATAATCTGTCTTGATTCACAATTTTCTAATTGTTTGTGATCATTTCCTTTAATAGGCCGATTCTTCGTGGTGAGACCTGTATCTTCATATAGATTTTTTAATTTCTCCCACATTTCAGCAGCGTTAGTAGCATTTTGTACATGGACATATATTCCTGAAATCTATATTTATGTATATCGTGCTTTTGCTTGCTTAACCTTTTTCTATATCGGTTTCAGCATCAACCCCACTAATTATACATTTCTCTAAACCATTCAGCTCCATCAAATGACCAAGTATGGTAGTTTCATTGCACGAGTTTTTTCTATCGACGACCAACATCACCCCCTGAAGCCATTTTCACGAATTTTTGTTTCTATCGTAATTCGCGGGTTTCAACGCGGCACTTAACCTCATAAGTTTTTCCTCGATTATCTCGGATAACGGACACCGATTTGCAACAGACGCACTTTTATTAATAATTGTTATCTCTAGGCAATCTCCTGGGTCCCATAACCTTTTGAACATAGATTAATATCCGCAGTATTTATACTATTTTTAATAAAAGACAACAGAGGTAGTCTTATATTCACACACACTTGAAGGTAACTATATATAATATATAAACATGTGATACTAACATTATACATGGTGTATTTAACTAAGAAACAAAAGGCGCGCAAATAATGAAATGTGACATTATATTAACATACCCGAAGAGCGTTGACTAATCTGCATGTAGTATCATATCAAAGAATTGGAGAATCCTACATTTTTTACGGCTCACATTTCACTGCCTCACCGCGCATGCGCTAACTCCGTATTATTGCCAGGTTTCGAGTATCAATCGTTATAAGAAACATACAAAATAAGTCAATTATGTTGATTTTCTTATTAAAAGCGTAAAATTGCGACACGACACATATACGGTTGTTAAAATTTGATCATGTGTCCACACTTTTGCAAAATAGCTTAATGTATTTAACCGTATGTCGGCGGGATTATTGCAATATTTGATGATATTTAATGGCCTTCTCACTCTGTATGGTTTAGACCAACTTTTCCACTACTTCTAATAGACTAACATTTAACTAACTAAATAAATATAACACCTGCAACTAAAAATATTTAGATTTCACCACGCCACCTAAAAGACTCAAATTGACTAATTTGCAAGGAAAATTTTACAACGTTGCATTGATTTTTGTATATGAACAGTGATCGTGTAAAAATGGTAGCCGTAAAGTGCAGATTACCAAGAATTTGATTTAATTTATTCGTAGGCATACAGTTTTTCTGCATGTCAAATAATTCGTAATTATTAATAGAATTTAATTAATGATATTATAAAGAGTTTATTGTTGTATTTGTTGTAGATCTGAAGGGGGATTTACACTATCAAAGTCTTTGTTTAAAAATATGGTTATAAAATAAATGTTACACAATTATACAGTGTAATACAAGCATCGTTTATAAAAGATGCGTTTGACCTTGTATCTGCCTGTATAACATCTTGTCAAATATTTTATAAAGTTTTTTGACAAGATCTTTGATAGTGTATATCCGCCCTACGTTAAGGTATGTCATACGAATACACACAAATAAGGTCTTAATTATATTATTCCCCGTTATAGATTTACTTAGATAGACAATGTACATACAATAATTACACAATAAGCGTATTTTAGAAAATTTATTAATCAAAGTCTATTAATATTGAATAAACTGATTTGACGAGCTATGTTAGCGTATACCAAAATATGACTGCTAACAAAAGGTTTGGTTCGTTCGGCTTCACTAACTGCTCCAAGTAACCAGTGAACATATGCGTTCGTTGGGTTCCTACATGCAGGGGTACAAGTTGTTCGTTGGAACGCCGTGCAGCTCACTGGTACAGTTAGAGTCAAGACTTCTTACACGCAGTTCTAGAGTAGGAGTAATTCGAAGAATTTTCATGTCCTTTTCTTTTGCAAACTTATCTTCTCCTGTTTTTATCATACTGTAGTTTACTTATTTACATACCATTGAAGTCCTCTTTTTAGAGCACATCGTTTGTGGTTGGTTATGTGTTTCTCACGAAATAAATTCAATATTTGGTTTTCTTCATGCTGTGTTGTAGAATCTTTCTAATTTTCTATAATGATAAGGAGCATTATCCAGACAATTACTTAGTTCTGCAGTAACTTAAAAGTAAATTTCTTATAAACCAATCCTCATTTTTCTGAATCTATCTCATGATGAAAGATCCACGTTTTTCTTGCACGGAATGTATATTCAGCACCTGAAACAAAACCATCATCATTACCAGCATAAACTAATGCAAACGAGGCCCAAGAACCAGTCAGTGATTTTTAAACCAGTGCTTAGTCCCCTTGTATTAAGACTTGTCCTACTGTTTTGATTAGTATATCTATCCATTTTTATTTACTGCATGCCCTACATTTACCCATGATTCATCTGTATACATTATAGTTCAACCTGATATAATATAAAATGACAAGTATTTAACAATTTGTATAAATAAGTCGAATGAAAAGTATAAGATGAAGACCTAAACTGTACCTTTCTTCTCTAAATTGTTTAATGTCACATATAGAGTATTTGTGCGCCACCGAGAGTGTCAAAACCCATATCATGTAACAATCTATGTAAAGTTGATCGTTTGAAGTCAGGGAGATCATCATCGCTATTGATAGCAGCATGAATTGTATTTTGAAGTAGGTGGCATGTTTTTGTGTAAAAAAACGCATGCCTTTTACATCGAATAAGAGCTTGTGTGTTTTCATTGTATTTGTACGCTCCTTCCTTTTCTTGTATTTTTTTGGCTTTATAATAAACCTTTTTTATGCTTTTTGTTTATATAATATTTTGTACGCTCTGAGCAACTAAAGGCTTTAACTTGCTCTTGGTACAGCACCTACATTCATCGATTTATTAAAAATAATTGAACACGTTGGCATGTTTTTCCTTAAAACTAAAATTTACTCTCTTCGCCATCTTCTTTCTTAGGCCCCATTTTGCAAAAAAAACTATAAAAAAACGTTCTAAAAAAACGACTTCTACAATATTAAAACTAAAAACTCCGATATTATGAATTTTTGACTCTATACTTTTAACAGTGAAAATATCAATAATTTTTTACGAAATAAAAGTGCGATATCGCAACTTGAAACCAAAAATAAAGTACGTTTTTGAGAGTTCTGGGATAAAAAAGAGATACACTTTTTGCTATTAATCCCATATGCATAAGCAGGTGATACCTCTAAGTGCATCATTCACACAAACCCAAGAAAAAAATGTAGCCCCACCAAAAAAACCTCAGGTAAGCAGGTTGTTCCGTTTGCTTTTCCCGTAATCAAGAGATACCTTGGGGCAAAAATTGGGAGATTTCGGAAATTTAAATTTCCATTTTACAGCCCTTCACTGAAATTTTCCGTTTTTAAAGGGCACTTCCCTCCACATGATGCCAAATCCCCCAAAACTGCCGTTAGCCAAAAAGGGTTAGAAATCAAAAGTTTTTTAAATCACCGAATAAAACCAATAAAAATAGGGAGTAATTATCTTTTCTTTTAAAATTTGGGAAAATTTCTGGATATTTTATAGTTATTCCTGTTATCATGCAAGTTTTCAAAAAATTCAAAAATTCGATTGGAAATTTAAAAGGGATTTAACTTGCTAAGAAAAGAAATTTTTTTTAACCCTGAAAAATTTTCAGATACAAGACTTATATTAACTTGCCCCAATACACCTTAAAGTATTCTCTATCAGAATAACAAAAAAGGGAATGCTCAATACAAAAAATAAATGCGAAAAAACTAGACTGTTTATTAATTTTTTTAAATACATTATGCAAGACAATAAAATTCATTAAACATTTATTGTTTAGTGAGAAAATAAAGAGAAACAAGTGGTTATCGGATTTTAAATACATAGGTGCAAAAATGAAAAATGAAATTTAAAAATATTAAAAAACTCAATATTCATTCTCGGGTTTTCCAAAAAATTTGAGATAATTTCTTCATCTGAAGATTCCCCTTAAAGGGTTTATTATCAAAGGAACACCTCTTCTTGCAAAACCAATTTCTCTCTCCCACCATTCAATGACAGTGTTTTCTGTAGGGTTTTAACAGTTTTGGGACCACATTTCCTTTAATGTGGCAATTGACTTTTCCACATACTCAACACTTTTTCCATCCCAGACCCATCTTTTCCCGATATGATTTTATAGTAAACCTTTATTTAAACCCCCAAATTTTCTAAATAGCATTAAATATGCAATGGTACGGGGGGCATCGCAAACTCTATGTCCGTAGGGTGTGCAGTTCACCCACAGCAAAAATTTTTTTTGGGTTTTATGTCTAAAAAGTAATATTATGTATTTTATATTAAAAAATAGTAAAAAACACTTACAATTGAACAAATTTAATAGTTGCAATTTAACTTTCAGCAGCATATAAAAGTTTTTTTTGTGTCAGCCAAGTTTAAGTCTGTTTTTTCCAAGCTGTTGGAGAAACATTGACGCATTTTCTGTGATATGGGGCTTGCCATAAAATCATAGAGGGGGTTTTTCCAAGTTTTTTATAAATAATTTTAAAACCACCCCAAAAAAGTCTCTGCTTTCTTTCTCCGGGGTAATCTGCATTTTTTTGTTTTGGGGAAAATCAATGATGCACCAGGAAAAAACCCTGCGATTACCTCATGTACTATGATATTCTAAAAATAATTTATGTGGACCTCGGGGGCAAATATCAGTTCCTAATTTTTTCCATCTTTTTTTGTTCTTTTAACACTTTGCACCTGGTATCTTGCCAGGATCGCCCAAACTGTGCCATTCTAAAATACCCGTTTCATCAAGGAATCCCGGGGTCCCAGAAAACATTTTTAATATTTTGAACGTATTTGAAGGAAATCATTCTTAAAAGAAAATACCGAAGTTCCATCAGGCCTGCGGGATCGCTTTTTCCAAGAAAACCCAATATTCTTTAAAATTTCATTAAAAGTTCTCCCCCAGAGAAAATTTCATCACCCTTCAATTTTTTTGTAAAGAAAAGTTAATGTTATTTTGTTGTTCTGAAAAGTACAAATTTAGCACTTCAAACCGCATTAAATATGTAATTATTCTTTGTCATACAAGTATAGAGTGCATTCGGATTGCCACAACGTGAAATCATCAACAGCTGTCACTTTTTTTACGCGGTGCCCTGGTTTTTTTCGGGCTACTGGGGGGGGCGGCATTTTTTTATTCTGTCGAGATACCAAAACGGTAATTTTTAATTGAAGGGCTCTCAACTCTCAAAAAATTAAAGTTGTAGTATATGTAAATACTTTTTTAATTTTTCCCTGAAAAAACAGAGACAAATGGAAAAAGGGGGTCCCCCATTATCCGTTCTCTTTCAAAATTTATAAGTGCCGACCAGCGTTTTTTGTGCGAATTTAAAACCTTCGGCTAATGCAAAATTTTGTTCTGAAAAGAACAGTTTTAAAAACGTATATAACACATATATAAAACAAATGAAACCAAAAGGAATAAAAAACGTAAACGCACGAGAAACAGTAAAACTGATTTTTTTTGGTTTTCTTGCAACAAAGCTTGTGGGGGGGGTAAAAGGATTTTATATAAAATTTTTTTTTCATATTACAGCTTCAATATTGAAATTTAGTTTAAATTTAAATTAAATTACTATATTCTTATGTTAAAAAGGTGTTAAATTATTTTAACACAAAAAGCAATTGTATTTTTTAAATTATGTTTTTGGTAATTTTGTTTTTTCTTGATTCATCATCCCCTAAATTTTTTTGGGGAAGACGGAATTAGAGTGAACGACTGTACATTCGAAAATTTAAAGTCAAAAATTTTTTTAACAATAAGTTTTTTTGAGGTTAAATTTAACAATTGAAAAAAAATAAAAAAAAATAAAATATTAACAAAACGCAAAAAAACCTGTGATATAATAACGAAATGTATAATAAAACAAATTTGTTAAAAAAAAAACAAAAACAGATTTTTATTGATTTTTATTCTCTTCGAAATTTTTTAAAGTTTTGTGTTCATATTCTGTATTTAATTTTTGTTCAATTGGAAAAAAAAAGCATTTTTTCGGTTGATATAATTTTTTGTATGTAAAAGACCATAATTGATTTGTGCTTAGCGATTCCCTTTTTTTTGTCTCTCCGGTATTGAGAAAAAAAATTTTACAGGCCAGAAATAGGGAAAAAACATTTTTCCAAAAAATTTACTCAAAAGGGAAAAATACATATTCCACATTACTAAGTTACTTTTTCCAAAATTTTATTTAAAAAATCGTCACTAAATTTGACATTCCTCATTATTAGAACAACTCCATTCTGAATCTAAATTTTTGCGGTTTTGACGAGAACTATATTTGGGAAAGTGGACGTTTCTTGAAAAAAACTTATAGATCAAATTTTTTAACCACGAGGTTGATAAAATTAAAATTTTTGGGTTGGGTTTTTTTTTAAGGAAAAAGTGAAAATTTTTTGTAGGCAACTTTCGTTATAAAAAAACCCGTCTGCAGCCGAGACATTCCCTTTGGCACGCAGCTGTAAAAACAATTCCAAAGGGGACCAAAATTTTTCCAATATTCGGTGTACAACTGATGTACGACAACCATCGGTTTGTGAAGGGTGGAAATTTTGTAAATTTTTAAAATTGCAAACAATTTATTTTTTGAATCGGGAAATTTTTTTTGGATGAACTAAAAAAATTGAAAAAGTTCTTCTAATGTTTTTGGAATTTTTTTACAGGCTACGAGGCGCACAAAATTTAATGAAAAGGATATCATTTCTGATAAAAAATCTGGAAAATCGTTTTTTAAAATGTTACAACAGAATGATGTCTTTTCTCCTATCTACTCAAAGGTAAATTTTAAAAACATTGGTGTTTTAGTCTTTAGACGCGTAAAAAAATCTGATTGTAGTAACAGGTCATAGATGGCGGTCTAAATTTCTCATCGGTGTATCAAAATTGTTTAAAAAAATTCTTAAAATACTTTTTTGGTGGAACCAATAAAAAAAATTTTTTTTTCTTCGAATACAAAATTTAGCATTTTTTTAATCGTGTTTCCCAAAGGGGCATTTCGGGAGTTTGGTAGGTGCTATAAAATTCATGATCTCGACAAACGGTAGACGAAACACACTGCTTGTAAGGTCCAATACAAATGAGCCCTCAATTTGAATATTTTTTGAATCTGTAACAAATAGTTCCATATCTTATGTTTAGAGGGGGGGATTTTCAAAGTTCAAATGAATAAAAAGAAGTATTCCTCCCCCCCGGTCCGCAAAAATTATCGCTTACCAACATTATCCATAATAGGGGGGAAAAATTTACCTATAGAAGAGATTTTACTTGAAAATGATTTGTTGAAACATATGGTCAATTGGTTGTAACATTTCCTGATTCCACAGGTTGAAAAATTAATTTTTATATTTTTTTGTAAAAAGCCCTTTACGTGGTCACCTTTAAAAGTTTACCTTTTTAGATTTAAAAAACCTTAAGTTTAAGAATGCTTATGAGAAATTTTTTAATTCCCCTACAAAAATTTGTTTTTATTTTTTTTCCCATACAATAAATTGCTTTTTAATTTTTGTATATGTGAGAATTTTCTTTCACACGTACCAGTATTTTTTGTCAGGTGTTGTTTTTTGCATATAATATAATTTAAATAGCCCAAATTAATCCCAACACGTTTTTTTTTTAAAATTTTCAAAAAAAAATCATTTACGTTTTGTAATATAATTGATTATTCTGTAAATTGAAATTTTTTTTTAAATAAAACAAAAATTAAAAAATTTATTGGTTAAATATAAGCCAAATAAAGTTTCACAAAAAGCCATCCCTCCCATCATTTGCTACATTTTTGGGGACGAAAAAGGTTTTGCACAGACTAGTAATAATTTTTAATTAAACAACAAAAAATGGGGAAAAGAGTCTGCCTGGAAAAAACACAATAGCTACATTATGACCGATTTTTTAAACCCCTGTGGACGCCGAAAAAGGCCGCGATTAGTTTCTCAATTAAAAGATTGGTAAAATTCCATTGAGTAAAAATAGGGACAATAAAGAACTTAAATTCATAAAAAAATGCCTTATTTACAATGGTTACTCTTTTATAGATGTCGATCGCATCCTTAAGAAACTCGCGATGGAAATTTGTGAACTCCTTTTCCCAAAAATCGGAATTTTTAGACATGAACGTGTGTTTTATTCGCAAAAATTTCCAAAAAACTTCTTTGGGAATCTGAAATTAAAAACCCGGACATAAAGAAAAGGGCCGGGAATTTTTATATAAAATTGCATGTAGTACTGGACCCACATTAACAAACAAACGAGGGGCAGACTCCAGATTCAAGGGCCACATTGCAAACTCAGATCGGGAAAAATTTACTCGTTGAATGTAGACGGCATATAAAAAGAAAAACCGGCAAATATTGAAATTAGGAAACATATAATTAAAAACGTAATTCGCCCCGGGAATTTGACTTTACAAACTATTTAAAAAAAATTACAAATTTTCTGCACAAAGCAAAGGACATTGGGGCTACTACCTTAGATATTTTTTGGGGGTAAAGCGGACACATGTTTACGTAAAGTGCTATCAAAACCCTAGTGTATATATGGTTTAAAACCGGGGGAACTGAATTTATTGACCCCAGGGTTTAAAACATTAAATAGTACAACGACGTGTGCGGAAACACATTAAAAAAATTATACATGACATAAACGCAAATTCGCAATTTATATAAAAAAACTAAATTCATTAAGAACCCTTTAAGGAACATATAAAAAAAATTTATAAACAAAACAGCATAAATTTAAAAATCTTTGTCTTCTAAAAAAACCCAAAAAAAAAAAGTATTTCTGCGAGAACTTTACAGGGCTAACTAACCTTAAGAAATTGAATCACAAGATATAGATTATTAATCAAAAATAAATAAAAGTATAAATCTAAAAACAAATAAAATGCAACATAAAAACTACGAAAAAGAGAAGACATCAGATACAGAAAAACAGCAAGCAAAACATTAGGAGATAATGACGGAAAAGATAACATTGAAAAGAAAGATGATTCGTGTAACAAACATATGATAAAATTGATACACACATGAAAAAAAAACAAAATTGACAACGGTACGAGCAAATAGGAATAATAAATCATTAGTAGCTGCGGAAAACCGAAAATGGGTCTTTATTTCGCAATTAAAGAAAACAATTACTTAAGATGATGTAAAAACCTACTTAAAAGAAAATAAATAACTGCTTTCAAAATTGCAGTAAACGAGGATATTTATGGGGTGATGTTTGACCCAAACTTGTAGCCAAATAAATAATTATTCATGATATGAATATTAACGCATTAGTTTTAACTGAGCATTGGTTAAAACAAAACGAAAAAATACATATTTCGGGTTTTAAACTATTGTTTTCTAGAGTATTCGATTATGGAGAATTTTCGAAAAAGCAACCCGATATGAAGAACTTCACCCCCGGAAAAATAAGGAAAGAATTAATATGTAAATGCAGTGCGAAAAATTTAAACAAAATTAAAAAATTGTTTTAGTTAATATATATAGCCCAAACAGTGGTAGAGCACACCCAAAAATGAGAATTTCATATGTCGTCATCTTAGCTGCGTGCCAGCGGGTCGGAATTGAAAAAATAAGGTGTTGATGGGTAAAAAAAGAAGAACATAGTTTGATGTTTGAAAATAATAGGAAAAATAAAAAAAAATTTGCTATCCCTCATTTAAAAAGTTTTCCCAAAAAACTTTAAACAATTTCATCAAAAAATAATATTTTAGTCGGAAATGATTATAATTTCTTGCTTAAAAATTAATTTATAATTATAAAATTTTTTTTTCTCGTAAAATATTTGAAAAAAAAAATTATTCAATTTTGTGAATGTTTTTTTACTATTTCTTTAGGATTTTTCAAAAATATTTATAAAGGAATTTATTTAGATATACTTTGGGCAGACCCCAAAAACAAAAATGAAACTAGAAAATAGGACTTTTAGTATATTAAATAAATTGTAAATATAAAAACAATAATAGCACAATAAGAATGAAATTATGTGCTTAAAAAAACTATTCTTTATGTATATGTTGTTTTTTTTCAAGCAGAATAAAAATGAAAGCGTATGTAGTGGACAGTTTTTTGTTTTTTTTTTAAAGATGCTCCTTAAAGTTAACGTTATATTTAATTAACAAACTTCTCCCACAGCCCCCCTTAAAAACAATTACATTATTATGACAACTTATGTTAACTATTTTTTTTCAAAAAAACAACGTACCAAAAACGAATAATAATATTTCGATGAAAAACCAAAAACCCCCCCCCTCAATCGAAAAATTGGACAGCTTTTACCCCATTTTTTCACGAAATATGTAAAACTTTTTGAGAACTAAGTTTCGTTAGTATATCTGCAATCTCCCTTTTTGAGTTGAAATAAAAGGGCCCTCTAAATCTTTTTTCTTATTTGTTCCCTTAAAAAATGATATTTTTAATCGAATGTTTGATTCTCTTATCATCGGGTCTTTTGATTAGCTATACTGGAAAATTTTGTCTCATAAATACCAAAAATTCCCAGTTTCTTTTCCCTAAATCGAATAGAAATCTTTTTACCCAAATTGTTTTCTGTACTTGCGTTACATAAAGAGACATTTCAGTTTCAGTGATGAAAAGATACAGTTGGTTGTTTTCGTGAAACCCAAGAAAAGTATTGCAAAAATTTTAAATAAGTACCCGGGTAATGACCGTCGATCAGATCTTTTCCCCAATTGCCACGTAGCCAATAAAGGTACACTGATACCTGTTTGTGTATACCAATTCATAATTTAAAGTAGTCTTTAAAAATCCCTTTAACAAACGGTTTAAATAATTATAATGAGGTCTGAGGCACTTTTTGATAACACTGAAAAATTTTAATGAATAGCTTAAATTGGGCCTAGTGCCAACAAACGTACATTGGGGTCCCCTACTAGTTCTCTGTAAGGTTTTTAGTAAAATTATTTGCCTTTTTTTCCATTTTTTAAAAACCTCCCCAATGGAGTTGCTATTCCTTACAAATTTTTCATGTAATTTTTACAAAAAGCGTTCAAATACATTCCCCTTTGTTTTAATTTATACATTTGTATCTTTAACAATATTTATACCAAAAAAAACACCTTTAAGATACCTAAGTCTTGCATTTCAAATTCTGTGATAGGTTTTTCTTTAAATTATTAATTTTGCCAAACTATCTGAACTAAATTAAAATCGTCACATATAAACTAAGTAAACTTTGAAATTTATTTTAAAATTTTTATAGAGACAATAGTCATTTTGTGATTTTACTAAAAACCTAATTTGCCAAAAAATTTTTAAATTGTTATTCCACTGTCTAGGGCTTTGTTTCAAACCATACACGGTTTTTTTAGCTTAAAACTAATTTTTCTTTTGTAGATCTTTCACTTAAAAACCTTTTGGGTTGTTATATACACTGTTTCCTTAATATTCCTTTTTAAAAAAGCACTTTTGACATCCTTTTGAGTAAAAAACATTTGTTGTAAAGGGGAAACTGCAATGAGTACGTATATTTTTGTAGTTACTACGGGAGAAAAACGTTCTTCAAGTCCAACCCTTTAGTTTGCGCAAATCCCCCCGCAAAAGTCTTGCCTTTGTACTTTGTAAACATTCCTTTTTTTCATGAGTTTTTTATTTATATACCCTTTTGTTATCTTTTATCTTTTCATTTTTTGGGTATTTTAACAAAATTTCCAGTGTTATTCCTATCAAAGAATTATATTTTCATTCTAGCATTTTTCCAGTTTTTTTTTTTCTGATAAGTTTTCGACTTTCATAGAGTGGGAATTTCAACGCGCTTTTAAAGCAAAAGCGCCTAAAACGTAATTCATGCCATACAGGTGCTTTTCGCGCACAAGTTTTCATTTCTTTTTCTTTTCTACCAGAATCACAAACATTTTCTTTTTTCCTTGAAGTATTTTCCCGGCCCCCTTTTTCTATGCTCGCTGTACTGTTACTCTTATATTTAAAGATCGTGACTGCTTTCTAGGAATTCAATTTTTTTAATACAACACCCCTTTCCACAATGATCTTTCTTCCCAGTATCCCATAGCCTGATCCCTGTTTCGCTATCCAATCATGATGCACTTCTTGACTTCGGATCTAATTTTGATCTTAAAACATTTTGGGGTATTTGGGGATACGCTAGACACCCAAAACTCTAAATTTGAAAAATTTTATTTTTTTATTAAACCATAGTTCCGCCCGGGGTTTTGTTCCAAAATTTGGGTCGTGGGATGCGGTTTCACAAAAGGCTGGTTTTTAACGGCTTTCCCCAAAAACTTTGTCTAGCTTTGCTTTAGCACATAATCGGCTTTTTCTAAAACAGTCCTATTGACCTTTTGGCACTCCATTGATTTTTGGCGTATACGGGCCGTATATCATTCTAAACCCTTGCTTTTACAAAATTCCCTAAACTTTCTGCTGGTAATTCGCCACCTTATCACATTTAATCTCGATTCCTTTGATTAAAAATTGGTGTGATAATGCTATATTCTTGAAATACGGTAGTTTATTTTTTGGGGGAAAGTACCCATGGCAAAAGTGTATAACATCAATTACACTCAGAAAATATCGTTTTTTATCCCCCAAATTGTTGGAGTTTTTTGACCAAGATTCACTGTGCACAAGCCCCCTTAACGGTCTTTTAGTACTTTTTCCTTTACTTTTTCCAAAGGAAGTTGTTTGCTTTCCATAATGCTACCCCCCCATCTTTTGTTAAAGTTTTTCTGTACATTTGTTATGTAATATTAAACCTTCAAACATATCGTTTTTTAATAATTTTACGTATTTTCTTTGCAAAGATGTCCTAATCTGAATGCCACAAATTGATGGGGTTTTTGTTGCCAAATTTGCTTTGCTGATTGAGATACTTTTACTTTAAAAGTTAGTTGATAAACTTTCCATTTTTATACCTTCAAACTAACAAGCATTTTATAACAAATTCTCACCTTTTATTGAAAAGGTAATTTTCATGCCTTTTTCTTTACTTTACGGACAAAAACAGGTTTGCAGCAAATTTGGTAGTACAAACATTTTTTTTAGGTATTTTAATATTCTTACCATTGACAACAGATAAACCTCCATATCGCCTACATAAGTGCTTTTAATGTTTGCCCCCCTTTTTTAGCCACTGCAATTTTTATGGCTTCCAATTTTTTAAAAATGAAAAGAATTGTTTTCATTTACCATAGGTCACTGGCCCCGAGTCTAAAAACCAAAATCGAATCAGTATATTCTTCATCGTTCAGACCAAAAAAAGCCACTTTGTCCCTTGACTGTTTTAAATTTTGGGTTTCTTGTCATTGGGTTTTCCACGCACTTTTTTTGCCTATATTGTTTTTGCCCCCCCTTTTTTTTACGAAATTTTCAGTCTGCCTTCCCATGTCCTATTTTCCCCTGAGAAACACTTATATTTAAATTTAGGATGGCCTTGTGGGAAAGCGGTAGTCATCACCTTGTTTTTTCATCCCGTCACTATTTTCCTTTTTTTTAACATGGTCAAGATTACCTTTTTCAAAATTTACTGTTATACTATCATTGCAAAAAAAATCTAAAGCTGTCCTATAAAATCAAAACTCTAGGGAACGTTAAAAGTAGATGACATACGACATCTGCTTCTTCAAATTTGCCCCCAGTTTTTTCAGTTCCCCGAACTAACTTGTCGAACTCTAAAAAATGCTTTGTAAGCTTCGCTTCATTTTATTTCATACTGAGTTCTTCCGCCCCAAAAAATAACTGATCTTTATACCTTTTCCTCAAAAATTTTGTTTAGAGTTTTCCATATTTTACTTTACGTTTTTTCATCCTTTATGTACTCTGGGAGTATACAAACCTCTGCATATAATGACTTTCACTTTAAATCGAGTTTTTTTTTCGGTACTATCTTCAAGGGCAGCTTCCCCCTTTAATGCAGTGCAATAGTTCCTTTGCTTCAGATATGTTTTCCATTCGAAACTTCCAGTTTTCCCTAATTGTCCCTCGAAAAGCGGTATTTTTTACTTTTCGTTTTTCCATCTTTCCTTTTTATTGATACACAATAAAACTTTTACGCGCCCCAAAAATCCTGGGGTCTGGGCCCCTAACCTTTGTTTTATTTCTAAAGGAAAAAAATGCCCGCGTATGTAGTGGACACGTTTATTGTTTTATTATTAAGTGCTCCTTATAGTTAACGCTTATATTTAACTTAAAGAATTCTACCCCACGCGCCCCTTAAACAAACTTATTATGACAACTTTGTCAATACTTTTTTTCGAAAAAAAACGCTACCAAAAAACGCATAATAAAATTTCTGATTGTTAAACCACAACAGATAGCATTTCGTTAAAAGTTGGCATATCTGGCAAAGATTTCACACCCAGGTCATCGCCATCCTCGCATCGTCACTATCAGAATCTTCTTCGCTGGTTTCTGATTCCCCCCTGTTTTCTGTAAACGTGATTTTCTCTGTTACATTGTCAAGTAAGTTTTCTTTCTCTAAATATTCATGGACTACTTTGTCAATATGCCTACAAACATCGTACGTTTCGTATTTATTCTCATGTTTAGTTTAGCATATTCTTTATTTTGTTTCCTTTCCTTTTGTTTGATTAATTGATCTTTTCCTGCTTTTTTGTTTGTTAGATTTGTATTCGACCATTGATTTTATTATCCTTTCGGATACTTTTAATCAATAAAGTATTATTATTCTTATTATTGTTATTATCATTCACGCGCGCGCCTCTGTAAGCGAAGTTGTTAAAATTTAGTGCTCCAAGCTTAAATCTAGAAATTCAGTGATTTTACCTGGTATTAATTAACGTTTTATATGCACCTGTGGGTCTGATTGGTGTTTGTTCTTTCGCGAACTTGTCGTGTAATTACGATTGAGAACTTGAAATTGGAGAAAATAGGAGATAAAGTGATTTGTTAGCACGTGATGTTTTTCATCCGTCCCCGGAATTATCAGGATGAGTACAATTTAAAAAGTTTTCTGACTTTGTTTTTGTAGTGTCCCAGTTGGAAGATTAGTTTGACAATCAAGCCTGCCTTTTGCCCTTTAATTATCTTGGGGGTTATATTAGTTTCTTACTTAGCAATCAATTCTAAATTAAACTCTTATTCCAGTGTCTTTTTAAATTTAATGGTGAAAAACCAAAATCTGTCAAATATATAATTTTTATTTCCCTAATTTTATGAAATATTCCTGTAATCAACTAATTTATAGTTGCATATTTGGCTATCTAGGCTCGCATCATTTAATAATTCATGGGTGGGGAATAAAACAATAGTGATATAATTTTTTTTTCTCATTGTTCTTTTCTTGGACAGAAAAAAACCAAATAGTTTAAATTATGAAAATTAAAATTATAGAAAACAATCAAAAAAGAATCAAATAAATTTTTAAAAAAAAATTATAACAGAAATTACACTTTGCATTTTCTACAAAATATAAAAGATATATCAGTACCGTGCATCGAATAGGGCCCACTATAAATTTGGTTTTAGTTTTAATAAAAAATACAAAGTATCAACGTTTGATAAAAACAATTTTATTTTTTGTTATTAATTATATTAAAAACGTATATTAATATTTCTCGAACAACCCTTGCTTTTATGACAAAAACCCCCGCATGCTTGCTAACACGCTCTGCAACTTCTTTAAGGTAGCTTATTTTTCCAGCTTTTGTGAGTTTGCTTTTAAAAAGCAACTATTGTTTTTTGGGTGAAAATGTACATTTTAAAGAATTCCAAAAAATTTTCGATTGGATTTAGGTCGGGGGAATTGCCTGGCCATGGCAATTCTTCAGTTTTCTTGCTGAAAAAATTTTAGAATGTTTTTTTCCCGTGGCACGGTGCACCATCTTGCATAAATGTGTAAAAGAATTTTTAAGGTCTAAAGTGTCATATACGGGGTTAAGATTGATTCCATAACGTTTATATTGAATTTGATTCATGGTACCGTTACAAAAAGAGCGGTCCAAACCCCTTTTCCCCGATTACAGGACCAAATCATGACTGCCGGGGATTTTTCACGTTTTTACCACTGCGCTTTCATAATATTTTTCCGAGGGTCTTCTTCTAACAAACGAGCAACTTCAGTTACAGCCTCTAGCCGTGATCGTCACTAAAAACAAGTTAAAAAACAAAAATTTTCTTTACATTTTCGAATTTACAAAAATGTTAAAAATTTTTGAAAATATACATAAAAAATTGATACTACTTTTTTCCAATCCCAAAAGTAAAATGCCGATGCTGTTGCGCCCACTGCAATCTTCCCTTTTTTTCCCCTTAAAGAAAGTTTGGGCTTTTTTTGCAGGGCGTCTCTTCTAATATTATTCATATAAGGGGATTTAATTTTCGTTTTGATATTTTTATTTTTACAGCCGTAATATCGCTAAGTTTTTTAATGCACAGTTGCCTGTTTTTGACCCCCTTTTTATGATAACGTCTTCCCGTGGCGAAGTTTTGCGAATACCCACAATGAGAATGACCATTGAAGTCGTGGAAATTTTTTTTCTTGAGATCGCTACCCTGTCGACTGTTGAGAGAAACCGTTCTCTTCTGGTATTTCCCCATGCGAAAAACAGCCCCTCCTTTTAAAAACACTTGAATTTTGTTTTTTTTCATTTGAAATGTCTTTAGTTGCCCATTTCACAAAATTTACAATAAAAAAAAAAACTAAACGTCAGAAATTTAATTAATTACACTAAAACAAATGTTAAAAACGAATATTAAGCACGAAAAAAAATACTTGCACTTTACCCAAAAAACTCCCCTTAAACTAACTTGAAGCGGGTTTTAAAGCCAGTCCCCGATTACCGACCCAAAACGTACTTGGAAGAAAGAATTTTTGGTGGGGGTTTAAATAACGAGAATTTTTAACCATTAAGGGGATTATCCAAATACAATTAAAAACTTTTTTATTGGGGAAAAATTTTTTAGAAATTTTTTTTTTAAAAGTAAATTAATAGCAAATATGTGATAAAATCAAAGTGGCCCAAATTTTAGTTGCACGGTATGTACTACACAATAAACTGGAGTCGGAAAAACCCCGACAACACAAAATTTTATTGATTAAAAGTATTATATATAATAAAAATAAATTCTATTATCCCAGAAATTTTCCCTGCGACAAGGTGGGGAAGCTCTCCCTACAGATGGGGGGGTTTGTTACTTTTTTTCTCTGTGCACTAACTTTTCTTTTTAAATGCAGCACGTTAAAAAATCTACCTACAAGGTAGAGTAGGGAAAAAAAGGGAGGGTGGAAATGGGGAAAACCTGTAGATGGCCAAGAAAATTAATCTTAGCATCAAAAAGGATAGAATGTTTGAAGGTTTCTTACTGATGTAAAAATCAAGTGACGAATGTTTCTATAGTGCATGAAAAAACAAAACAAACAACGGGAGTAATTAAAAAAATAGATAAATTTGAATACAGCTAAGTACTGTTTGGGTTTTGGGCAGCAGAAGACGAACTGGTACAACGTTTAAAAGTCGGTTTTTGGATCTGGAGAACAGCTGGGGCGTAACCAATTAAAGTTTCAGGGGGTCCCAGGCAGCCCAATGAAAAATCCAAAAGGGTTTGGGTTTAAAAGTTTCACCATTTTGGGATTTTCATGAGTTCCGATGCATCGGGACGTTTACGGGTTTCAGGCAAGCAAAATCTCCAGGAAAGCCAAAACCCTTGGGTGGGACAGTTTGCATTTATGAAAAAAAAAACTCTTTTTAGATCATAGGAAGATCCCTATAAAGAGGGGAAACACTCCCCCCAGAAAATGTTTTTGTACGATTCACAACCCCTCAAACAAAAACTACTATGGTTATCGTAGTAAAAGCCAAAAAAGTAAGCTGGAGATTCGTAGGGGAACACGTGCAGGGAAAATAAAGGCTCAAAAAAAGAAATTTTTACTCCAATTATAACATCCCTAAAGGGTGATATCAATAAAGTCAATAATTTGGCTGGGTTTTGTGCTGGCTTTTATTTCTTTTGGTTTATTGAAGGATTATGGCGACACGAGGACAACGTGGAATCAGCTTTTGGTTTTCCTTTTTTTTAAATGAACTACCATATGATGTACTGTCTTGGAATTACTGAAAGTGTGAAAGTTTTAATAAAAAACTTTTTTTTTATATTAAAATTAATAGTTCATGAATCTGTCTACATGCATGTGTGAAGGCAGGAATAAGTTTTGTATACATTCTGCTGACAAGTGACTTTTTGCTTTGTAAATTTCGCGATGTTATTAGTTTATTTTCGTCCACTATATTTATATAATTTTAAGCTCAGGTTTCTTACAACAATTTGAAAAAAACGTTACGTATAAGAATTGTATTATTGCAACAAATTTGGAATACTTACTGTGGCAAATGTTTTGTCTTGAAATTGTTACCAACGATAGTCATTTTCTTTAACTACTGAAACTCTTTATGTTTAATTTTTTCAAATGGGAAAAAATGTGCAGTTGAAGTACGCTTGTGTTTAAAGATATAAGATTTTATATCTATATATATATATATATATATAATATATATATATAGACATATAAACAGTCATTGATGAGCCCGTTTGAATGTTAATTCGGTCGCTGTGGAGCCCAAAATTACGTTTTTGAGCCCGGGGTCGGGCTCAACAACGTATCGAGGCGTATCTCAGTTTTAAAATGGCTGGAAATAGTCAGTAGACCCTAAAACTTCAAATTTCGCGGGGGGCTCCATAGCGTACTATCCCTATAATTAAATAGACAAAATAGTTCCGGGAAGGACCATGCAGGGGGCGCCCTGATCAAATTTTATATACGGTATATACAAATAGATCAACATGACGTTGTTGAGCCCGAAATTTGGCAACAACTGCGTTGGGTTCCATAACATACCCATTGATATATAACTGTATGTTGGTAGCGGATTTATATATATCGGTGGACTTTCTACTCTATAAGTATCATTAACCTGAATGTTATTGTTCCCCGATATTTACTATCTGTATTAATATAACTAATCTTTAGCTTACCTCCTAATAAAATTATAACACAGTTTTCTGGTAAATTCGAAAATGATTGTTTCATATAGACGCGAGAATTGCATAATTCTCGTGTTATTTCAATTTAGATAACCTACACACCAACATATTTTCTTCATAAGCTCTTAGTTTATACATGTCATCTCTCTATATTGAATATAAATGGAACGGTAAAAAATAAATAAAACAACATGATAACTAAAGAATTACATGTGGAAGGAATGAATAATTCTTTTAAACGAGTGACGATGTGTTAGAACAAGATTATTATTGACCCGGTTTACCAAATGGGTATTAATGTGAAAGTGGATGGAGTTTGAATATCTGAAAGAATAATATTCATGTTTCTGGTGATTTGAATTGTAGGGTGAGAAATGAAAGGCGGGATGAATGGTTGGTCAACAGAAGGAGGAAAAGATAAATAGTAAATTTGTATAAAAATTAAGGAATATTACCTTCTGAACAAAACCTAGAGATAAAAAACCTATTTCCATCATAAAGAAATCTATAAGATTACTCGACAAACATCAATTACAGAAGAAGCATAGTAAGTCACAGTTAATAAAAAAAAGGAAAAGTGTGGGGACTTGAAGATTAAGAGAGGACCAGAGACATTTCCCGATCACTACATGCTCATGGCAAAAATTAAAAGGCGTAAAGATAAAGAGGAATCTAAAAGAGCGAGTGAAAGTGTTGAACATATAGACTGGGGAAGAAGAAAAGAGTATATAGATTCATAGAAGTACCGGAGACCAACGTAGAAATGCTAGAAAAGGAAAATATAAGTATAGAGAATCTTCTGAAAGCTGCCAGAGAAACATGTGAGTTCCTAAAAACAAATTCTATAAAGCAACAAACATTATATTTAAAGAAGTTAACCAACAAAACAAAAATAAACAAAATAAGATGGAAGCAATCTTGAGTGAAAGAATAATATAAAAATATGAAAGGAAGTATAGGAAGGAATAAAAAACGAAATTAAAAAATATGGTTAGAAAATAAAGGGAAGAAATTTTTGATACGAAAGTAAAGAAAGGATAGTAGAAAATGGCCTAAAAAACTGGAAAGCGTAAACAACCCGGAATATGTATACGAAGAGTAGATAAGATAAATTATTACGAATGATGCGAAAACGCATGATGAAACAATGCAGAGCGGAAAACAATGCCAACAAAATAACTACACTGCAAAAAACAGACCAGAGTATGGAAGGTTGTCAGGAAGTAAGGATAACATGAAAGAGGGGAAGTAAGAAGGCGGTGAGCTATAATAGAGTGACAGCAGAAAGTTATTTGCAGCATCTAAATTAACATGGAAAGGAGCCATTGCCAAGGGTTAGACGAGAGTTGAGCGGTCCTAAAAAGGGTTTAGAATATTTGACGACACATTTGAACTTAGGGAAATGCAAAAGACCTTACTGGACATATTTTGCCTTTTCAATTTTTGTCAAGGTGCCTGAAGGTGCCTGTTTTGATGATATCATGATTATGACAGGAAGTCAAAATTTAATACATAAAGATAAGGTTACCCACATGAAATGAGAGTTAATACTCGAAAGATAAACGTAACGTTAACCCCTGAAAAGGAAAATTCAAAAATAGTTGGGAATACTGTGAAAACTTATCCCTGCGATGGAATAGAAAAAGTTGATAAGCAAATGAAAATTTCCGCGACAAAATAAAATGATACTGTTTGATACTATTTTTAGGGGAATACTAACTTATAGTAGCCACAGGGATACCATAAAAACCATGAAGAGTAAACTAGAAACTTTGGAAACAACTCTTTGGAATTACAAGAAAAGACAAAACGAAAAAACGGATGTAGAAGGACTAGATATAAATTTAACATTAAGCTAAATTGTTATGGCGTATAATTAATACCATCCATACATCAAACATATACCATATATTGAGGTGATAAAAAAGAAATGTGTCGCTTGCCCCTTTTGTGTAGGTTATGTAACGTCTTCCTCTGGAGAAAGGCTGAAAAAATTTTAGCTTTTTAATGATGCAGTTTTTTAAAATTTATTTTCTGTGTCTTTCCCTAAAAAATATGGACTACAAATGTAACATTAGTCAATTGCTCGTATTGAATTGTTTGTGTAAGGATGGAATATCAAGTGGGTTTGCGATGAATGCAATATATTCTATAATATTAATTATAGATTGGTGGGATCATCTCTTACAAATAGACAAACAGAAAAAAAAAATATGGGAGGCCAAAGAAAACAAACACAGGAAAATCCAGAAAAACATGGGAGAATGTTACAACTATTACAAGACTATTCGGAATCGAGGAGTAACAGTGACGGAGACTAAATGTGCGACACGAAATAGCGATAGGAAACAATGTGTGCTGAAGGGACTAATAATTCGTTTTGCACTGTGTAAAATTGTTTAACACATGATAAATTCAAGGAAAAACAGCAGCCAAGAAAAATAACAGCTATTAGACATTTTCCAAAAAGCAAGTAGTCTGTTAATAGGTACTGTATCACATTAGCTGGCGCAAAATTATTCAAAGGCATTATGTGAAAATGTACGGCGGGAAATTTGGGAAAAATTTACTTCATAAATTACAACTATCAAATCGGCCCTTTTTTTCAACCCATACATTTCCCATGTACTTTTTCAAATGATTTCTAATTGAAATTTTTAAAGTACTCCCGTTTTCTCTTTTTTTAAAAGGTAACAAACTGTAACAGTAATTCACTATCTTAGTTCATTCCGTTCATTCCGTTCATTCCGAAGCAAGGCATTGGCCTTGCTTCTTTCTGGTTTTCCTGTATTTCTTTCTGGTTTTCCTTATTTCACCTTTCTATATCACATAACAACAATGATACATATAAATATTCAATAATAAACGCATTGCAAGTAAACCACATTTACAGGCCAAGTCAGTTGCGCATTCCACTTGCGGACGCTGCATAAGATAGATCGTAGCTTAAAAGAAAAAAAGAAACACAGATTGAGGTTTGGCAAGTTGCGGGGGCTCCATAACGTACCTAAGATATAAACAAATATGACAGTCGGGTTCGCAAATAATACCGTTGTTATATCTGGTCCCATAAGGACATTTCATACTAACTTTTAATTTATAGGAATATTTTTTACCCTCTCTGGTGCGCTGGCTTTATATCAATAGACTTAAAAGGGAGCTGAGGTATACTCTTCTGTCTCATCTGTTTGAAGGCCGGGATCATCAGCGACCCGACAATATATCGGCTCATTAACGTACTGTTTACAAGTAGTATATTATATATATATATATAAATTTTCAATCCCTATTTCATTTCTGCGTCCATTTTGGGCATACCGATCTATCTGCGTCCATCAGAAATAATGAAGTATATTTAAAGTTTTTTCGGTTTACGTAATATTACTACATCAATACCTAATTCTCATGATTTTTCTTATATATACTTTAACAAATGGTAACATTTTGTTTGGTAATTCATTCTGTTAATATTCCTGCGTCACTATAAGATTTCATTATTTGTGCGTCATATATTTACCACTACATAATTTCCATAATTTCTGCCGTCCTTTATTGAATATACTTATCCATTTGCTTGCCATCTTTTTGGGCGGCCGTCATGTTGCCAATGTATGCACGCATGTTATTCCATAATTTGGAATTATCAAATATAAAGAGTACCCTACTGAACACAGTAATATTTTTAACGAACTTTACCTTTATTTTCATGATACACTTGAAAGAAAATATCAGTTTATTGGGACAAAAAGAGTGCAATGTTTTAGGAAATTCGGAAGAATTTCAGGTACTTACAATTAAAATACCTTTTAAAAAAGTTTGAATAGATAAAAGTTCTTTAAACACATGACCAATTCACAATAGTTTGTGCTAAATTTTAAATATTTTTATGTTTATTACTTTATTGCGCTTGGTTTGTTATAATCATTTATTATCATCAAATATATATATTATCACTTAAAATTATAGCATGTATAGTGGCGTAATGTTGGTATTTTGCACGACTGCTAACTGCTTCCCAAAATAGCAATGCATATTAGTAAAAGTGTAAAAGCAGTAATATGATTCACAATTTTTTGAATACATACTCAACTACACAACTAAGATTTCTATGATAAATGAGTAGGAATTAAAATCAATAACAATTAAAAATCATACATTCAAATTTAATAATGTATTTGAAAGTTAAACAATTATGTACAAACTTAATTTTTTACGATAAATGTTTTGACAAAGACTTTTTATTTGTGCACGTTTTTATTACTAAATATTTTCCGATGGTTCACTTTCAAATCATTAACATATTCCTGCCTTTTTTGGTGGCACTCTGATTTTAATATTTCCTTAAAAATACAACGTTGTTATTTTTTTTTGATCGGTAGTTCCAAGGCACTAATTTTCTTTTATTTCGTGGCTGAGCTGTGAACACCGTGAGTTGTAGACGGTCTTGTTGTTCTAGTGTTTCCTCATTTATTTCTTCGTCTATGAATTTTCACAGACACATCTTCTTCCAAATCACGTTTCTATTTCATCTAAATTCTTGCCTTTATATCTCCTTACGTTTCCACTCTCCATTAATAAAAGTTGTCAATTTTCGCCGTTGAAAAACATCGCAGGTAAGCGATACACTTGCTTGTGGATATCTTTGGTATGGGCCCATAAGGTGGTTTCTGAGGTTGTTCAACTGTCATTTGCGATCAATTCAAGTATTTGACTCATTGTGGCCCGTGTTTTCTCAGTCTGGTAGATGTGATTGCTGTAGGATTTTTGTTCCACTCAGCTTAGCATGTTTTTGCATAACTTTAATATCCCGGTGATAAGTAGTATCGTGAAGCAATTTAGGGATAAAGGTAAATATTACATTTTTGTGACAAAGTTGTCCCTTAATCTTTATAAGCACTGTTAATGCTGCTGGACGTCAGACTAAATAGACGGAACTCCGCGATCAAGTTTTTTCCCCTCTCGTTAAACAGAACTCTTTTAATCGCTTTATTAGAATTTTTTCTGTTTGAGATATAGCGTCACTGAAATCTTCGGTCGAATGATGGATTGGAGCATTTTGATACAAATGAAGTGCAGGCGTTCCCAGTTCCCCTCCGCGTTTGCGTTTATACATTGACCGGCAATAGGTGACGTTCTAAAAGTAATTTATAAGCTTTCTCATTTTTCGGATTGGTCTTAAGTTTTCTAATGCTAGTTTTGTTATTTTGTTCCATTTTTCTTGTAGTAAGGCATGATGGCTGCTACAGAAGAGACCTCAATTTCCAGGAATCCGCGGAGGAAGCTGCTGAAATGTTTAAATTAGCTCCAACTCTGCTGTATTAACAGTTGAATTGTCTGACCTCCTTTTTTAAAGTCATTCTAATGCTAAACTACAAACTCTTTTTACGATGTTTGTCTATGGTTCTGGCAAACGTTGAAGATGCATACTCTTCTTTACTAGGGTCATACCCCGCCACTTATTTTTTGTACTTGAAAACAAACATGTCGAAATAAATGGTGTAGAGCTCATAGAAGTTGTTCTTATCGAGGGCTTCCAACTTTTGATTTCAATTAAGATCTTAGCAGTCCCTCATTTTCCTAGAACAAAAACATATATGATGCTTTTCTATGGCTTTAGAGATACTGTGCCCCGTCAATTGCAAATTAGACATCCTTTTTGGCAACGAGAGACACTTTGTCTGCTGACATTCGTGGAAAACAGGACCGTTTCCTTAGTCTTTGATCAATGGACAAGAATGGTGTGTAAAGAATATTTTGTGCGTCTGATTTTTATGAGAAAATTTGTTTTTTTCTTTCTCCTGGATTCTGTGACATTTTCTTATATGGCGCCATATAATTTGCGCTGGTCTAAAGTACCGCCACACAAGTGTTTTACATGGTTAACATTCTGAATTTATTTCTATCGGGCACATGGACTCTTTTTAACAGGTTTCACGCAGACGTCTAAATTTGGGCTAATGGTTACCGTCGTTTCCTTATGCAAGCAATTAATCGTTTTCGAATTAAGATCATTGGCTTTAACTCAAATTTTTCTGTATCTCGATTCCTGCGAATGGTTTCTAATTATATGCCGTGCAAAGTTTAAAACTGATGTCTCGCAGTAAATAACAAAAATCCGTAACGTTTTGACTATGGTCCATTTCTTGTTTTTCTTATCTGTTGCTCGTGAGCAGAATTGGTTTCTGTACTTTCTGTACTACACGCTTATGGTCGAGGTATCTGGCGAACAGTGGATCTCTGCAGAAAACTTTTGCTAATTTCCTGGTTGCTTTGCCTGTCTGAGAATCTAAAGATGTGGTAGCATTAAATCTACATTTCCAGTGAGCTGTTTGAGAGATGCCAGTCGAAACAGTTTGATGTTAATCAAGTTTTCTATATTAAACACGTGAAATTGTACTTCAGAACCATCACAGTATAGACCCGCGTGTAAGATCTTGGAGGTACTTTGCATTATTATTCCCAATCGAGTTAAACTGTCCACTGTCTGGGAACATACTCTGAATGCTCTGAGCTAAAATATTCTCTGAGTCTGAAAACCGTCCACTAGTAGTCACTCTGAGTTGAGCAGTTGCTGATAACGCTCGGTGGAACTATACTGTACATCATCTTTATCAATTTCAATTAGTGAATTGATAACCTTATCGTTTGATTTTAACTGCTCCTTCCTTTTGGACATACTAGCTCTACATTATTCGACACTTGGTTCTTATCGTTGTTGTGTTAAAATCTTTACATACTTCTGTGTTTTCTTAAAATATAGTCACAATTAGATGATTACTTAGCAAATTTTTATTTAAATACAAGAAAAGCTACGAAACCTGACTGGAAGACACCATCTTATATATAACGCCGGTTAGAAAGAAATATGTAATTTCGGTGGTTTTATAATCGGTGCGCTACTTAGATACGGTGAACTTGTCAAGCGACCACCTTGTTATGACGACCACATCAATCATTGTGACCAGGCACACGTACGAACCTTCCAGTACCACGTTGAAGGCATCAGCGAGGACGCTCCTTGCAAAGTGACCGTGATACCAAAGCTGGTTGCTTATAACAAAGTTTTAACTGTAGTTAACTTTCTTGCTCTAATTGCAATTCCTAAGCGTGAAGCCTATAGTGTTTTGCCTAAATTGTCACAGTTAATTAATTTTTAATAAAGTTTTGAATACTTTGCTATTATATGTTGTCTTTGATCAGACACACTCGAATCAGACCATCCTAACATTGAACCAATTTATAAATGTGAAAAAAATCCTACAGTGATGTTTTTAAAGTTATAGTGTACATAGTTTGCCAAAAAAAGATTAACTACGATAGAATATATATGACATCGGACTCCTTCATATGTAGTGTAATATAGAAAGTTTTCTATTGCTGTAAACATCATAGATTAATCTAGTGTGTGACACTACATATTAAGAGCGCGCAACAGCATTTGTGTACCAAATCAATATAGGCGCACTTATGGTTTCGTAAAATCATATTTAAACTAACAGAACATAGGTACAGCCAAACATAACACATCAAAGACTGTTCACAACACTGCACCATATTATTTTTGGCACCATCGTATCTTAAGTGTGTAATTCCCTTATAAATTTTTGACGTAATCAACATGGATGTCGTTGTCTCGAGGCCTACCAAACACTCGACATAATTCATTAGCATGTTGCAACGCAAAAAAACCTATAGTTGATATTACATGATGCGCTTCCACGAATGCGATCACGGGACCGGCGCTGGTGGTTGGCGCAAATTCGCGGCTCGTACCAATATTTTATACTATACAATATTATCGAATGTCATTTACCTTTCCTGCTGTTTCTTCACCATGAAGAACCTTTGTGGATTCATATTTAGGTATAAAAAACTAACATTGCTCTTTCAACTCTTGGTTACCATATTCAATAGTTTAGCACCGCGGGGACATACTGATTTTCTCTACATATTCGCTGCGATCTATTATCCCTATTTTCTTTATTAGGGATATATGTATATGTACTGCGTATTTAAGAATAGTAAATCATGAGTCACCAAACTTGCACTAGTACTAGAATTGTCACCGTGCTCTATACTCCCACTTTTTTTTTGCAGCTTTGTTATCTTACATGTCAACCCATTTACCACACCGAGCATGGCATTCACGTATTCATAGTAACAGTTGAAAAGTAATATTTTTCTAGTATTAATGTATATTAGCGAACATATAAAAACAATTATACGTAAGTTGTGTTTCTTTATATTACGTCTTTAAAAAAACAAAAGGAATTTGTTTCATATAATCGCTGTACTTTTCTCAATTATCGAAGACAATTACGCATTCACAATTTATTTTTAAAATAATAAACTAATGCTAATTTTCTGGTAAATAGTTTCAAAGTTTTAAGTATAAAACATACAATTAACTCTCACATATAAATGTTAATAATATATATTCAATCGCAATGTACCCAATTAACGAGCATAACTGAGCTGTTGACAGGTGCGAAAAGATTTGACTTCAAAATAAAGAATTAAATTAAAAGGTATTTCCTTGCAAAGGCTATTGTTTTTTTTGATTCTCGTAAAATGGATCTCGAACTCGGTGACAGGCACACTTTTAAAAATAAGCGTCAATTCTTTCCTACAACAAGTTATGTGTATCCTCCTTTTAGGATTTGATTCTTTCTTCAGTACCGTTTAAATAAGATGTAAGCTTCAAAAGCTTAAATAATATAATTTTTGATAGTAGATAACACGTGGTTAATAACAAAATGGAGGAGAATTTGAATCGGAGCTCATAATCGCTTTACAATTTGCGCGACGCACGTTGAGAGGCCGTACAGAATGGCGGTGTTGCCTATTTTTTTTGGGGCGTGCAGTAAATATCGAAATGTGATGGGAAAGTAATATTCATTTACTAATTTTTTATTTACATAGGTACAGTTACGACATAGGCAATCATTTGAATACAATTTGTCTTTATCGTCCAGTAATATGGGACGCACAAATACAGTGGGGATGCAGAAGTACATGTCAAAAATTCCAATGTATGGACGCAAATTTTACAGGGGGATGAAAATATATATATATAGTATATATATATATAATATATATACTGTAAACAGTAGCGTTAATGAGCCCGATATATTGTGTTACTGCTGCTGATCCAGCCTTAAACGATGAGATCGACAGAGTGTATACATCAGCATCCCGCTTTAATTCTATTCTATATAAGCCACGCGCACCACGAAGAGGGTAAAAAATTCCTATAAATTAAAAAGTTAGGTATGACATGGTCCTTATGGAACCCAGACTAATAACCACGGTATTATTTGGAACCCGACTGTATATTTGTTTCATATCTTAGGTACGTTATGGGAGCCCCGCAACGTTGCCAACCCTCCATCTGTGTTTCTTTTTTTTCTTTAAGCTACGATCTATCTTATGCAGCGTCCGCAAGTGGACTGCGCAACCTGATTGCGCTGTAATGTGATTTACCTGCAATGCGTTATTATTGAATATTTATATGTTATCATTGTTGTTATGTGATATAGAAAGTGGTGAAATAAGGAAAACCAGAAAGAAATACGGAAACCAGAAAGCAAGGCAAGCCAATATTGCCTTGTTTCTATACGGTGAACTAGATAAGTGACATACTGTTACGTTTGTTACCTTAAAAAAGAGGAAAAAACGGGAGTACTTTCAAAATTTAACATTAGAAGTCATTTGAAGAAAGACATGGGCAAATGTATGGTTGAAAACAAAGCCAGATTTGTATAGTGTTGTAATTTATGAAGTCGATTTTTCCCAATTCGCGCCGTACATTTTCACCTAATTCCTTTGAATAATTTTGGCGCCAGCTAATGTGATACAGTACTACTAACAGACTACCTTGCTTTTTTGGAAAATGTCTAATAGCTGTTATTTTTCCTTGCTGCTGTTCTTCCTTGAATTTATCAGGTGTTAAACAATTTTTGCACAGTGCACAACGAATGATTAGTACCTTCAGCACCATTGTTTCCTATCTGCTATTTCGTGTCGCACATTTAGTCTCCGTCACTGTTACTCCTCGATTCCGAATAGTCCTTGTAATAGTTTGGTAACATTCTCTCATGTTTCGGTATTTCTGTTGTTGTTTTCATTGGCCTCAGCCATATTTTTTTCTGTTTGTCTTATTTGTAAGACAGATGATCCCCAATCTATAATTAATGATTATAGGAATATATGCATTCATCGCTAACCAACTTGATATTCATTCTTACACAAACAAGTCAGTACAGCAATTGAACTAATGTTACATTTGTATGTCCATATTTTTTAGGGAAAAGACACAGAAAATAAATATTAAAAAACTGCATTCTACTTAAAAGCTGAAATTTTTTTTCACGCCCTTTCGCCGAGTAAAGTACGTACATAACCTATCAAAAAGAGCAGAAGCGAACAACATTTCATTTTTTTATCACCTCAAATATAAAATTGTATATGTTTGATGTATGAGTATGGTACATTAAGTTATATCGTCATAACCAATTTAGCTTAATAGTTAAATTTATATCATAGATTTCCCCTTCTACATCCTCGTTAAATTTCGTTTTTGTCTTTTCTTGTAATTCCAGATTCAAAGAGTTATTTCAAAGATTCTAGTTATCTTCATGGTTTGTTACTATTGGTATCCCTTGCGTGGCTACTATAACGTTGAGGATTGGCCCTACAAATAGTATCAAGACAGTATCATTTTAGTTGTCGCGGAATTTTTATATTTGCTTTCAACGTGTCTATTCCATCAGTCATGAATAAGTTTTTCACCAGTATCCCAACTATTTTTTGAATATTTCCTATTTTTCAGTGGTTCACGTTAATGGGGGGGGGTGAACGTTATCTTTCGGGTCATTAACTCTCATTTCATGTGGTACCATATTATCAACATATGTATTAAAATTTTGTGACTTCCTGTCATAATCATGATATCATCTGAACAGGCACATTCAGAACAACCTGAACACAAATTGTAAAGGCTACATATTGCTCATAAGGTCTTTTGCATTTCCCTAGCTTTCAAACATGTGTCGTCAATATGTAAACCCTTTTTAGGGCGCTCGACTCTCGTCTAACCCTTGGCAATTGGCTCCTTTCCATGTAATTTTACATGCTGCAAATACACTTTCTGCTGCTTCACTTCATATTATAGCTTGATATTTTCCCCATTTTTGCTAACTTCACAGCTTCTTTAACTTTCCCCTCTTTTCATGTTGTTATCCTTACTTCCTGTGACAACCTCCCATACTCTGGTCTGTTTTTGTTGCAGTGTATTTATTTTTGTTGGCATTGTTTTCCGCTCTGCTTGTTTCATCATTGCGTTTGCGCATCATTCGTAATAATTTATCTTATCCTACACTTTTTGAACTCGCATACAATCCGGCTTGTTTACGGCTTTCTCAGTGTTTTTACAGGCCATTTTCTTACTATCCTTTCTTTACTTTCGTATCAAATTGCTTCACATTGATTTTTTCTAACCTATTTTTTCAATTTCGTTTTTCCTATTCCTTCTATCATTTCCTTTCATATGTTTGATATTATTCTTTTCATTCACTCAAGTATTGCTTCAATCTTATTTTGTTTATGTTTTGTTTTGTTGTTAACATTCTTTAAACATATATATGTTTGTTACTTTATTAGATTTGCTTTAGGAACTCACATGTTTCTCTGGCAGCTTTCAGAAGATTCCTATACTTTTATTTTCCTTTTCTAAGCATTTCTACGCTTTGGTCTCCTCTGGTACTTCTATGAATCTATATAATCTTTTCTCCTTGCCCAATCTATATGTTCATCACTTTCCACTCGCTGTTTTAGATTCTCTCTTCTTATCTTTACGCTTTTTAATTTTTGCCATGAGCATGAGTGATCGGGAAATGTCTCTGTCCTCTCTTAATCTTCATTCCACGTCGCAAACACACTTGCCTTTTTTTTTTACATTAAAACGGTGACATACTACTGCTTCTTCTGTGTAATTGATGTTATGTCCGAGTAATCGTATAATTATACTTTATGATCGAGAAAATAGTAATAGGTGTTTATCTCTAGGTTGTTCGAAGGTAATATTTCCATTTAATTTTATACAGTTTACTACATTTATATCTTTCCTCCTTCTGTTGACCAAAACCATTCATTCTGCCTTTTCATTTCTCCACCCTACAATTTTAAATCACCTAAAACATGAATATTAATTCTTTCAGATATCAAACATCCATCCACTTTCACATCACATACCCATTTGGTACCGTCAATATTATTTTGTTCTAACAACATCGTCACTCGTTTAAAAAATTATTCATCTGTCAAATTTACTTCTTTGGTTATCATGTTGTTTTAATTTATTTTCTACCGTTTTACCCACTTATATTACGATATATAAGCGTTGACTATGTATAAAACTAAGAGCTTATGGAAACAAATATACATTGGTGTGTAGTTTATCTAAATTGAAAAACACAAGAATTATGCAATCTTATAGACCTTTGCAGAAAAAGGTATAACTTTGATATAACACACAACTATTCCACATATAAATCACGTAGATGACACAGTTAAATTGTTGAAATTTGTAGCGTCAAAGAACTGACAAAATAACCAGTTTACAGTATCAGGATTCCACTTACGCAGGTGTAATAGAAATCAACTTATTTCGGCCTAACAAGTATTTTACATTTATGATTACAGCATCTACTATGAAACAAGCAGTTGCTGAATTTTACCAGAAAACTGTGTTATAATTATAGGGTTACTCTAACAATTAGTTTATATTAATACAGAGAGTCAAATATCGAGAAACATACATTCAGGTTGAATTATACTTATAGGAGTAGAAAGGTCACCCCGATATACATAAATTCCGCTACAACATAACAGTATATATCAATGTGTATGTTAGGGAACCCAACGCAGTTGTTGCCAAATTCGGGCTCAACAACTCATGTTGAATCTATTTGTATATACCGTATATAAAATTTGATCCGGCGCCCCTACAATGGTCGCTCTCCCCGGAACTATTATGTCTCATTTAATTATAGGGATAGTATCGCTGTGGACCCCCAGCGAAATTGAGGTTTTTAAGGGTCTACTGACTAACTTTTCCAGCCATTTAAAGCTGAGATACGGCCTCGATACGTTAGTTGTAGTCCACGACCCCGGGCTCAACACGTAAATTTTATTTGGACTCCACAGCGACCGAATTATACATTCAACGGGCTCATCAATGCCTGTTTATATGTCTATATCATATATATATAGACATATAAACAGTCTTGATGAGCCCGCTGATGTATAATTCGGTCGCTGTGGAGCCCAAAATACGATTGTTGATCCCGGGGTCGGGCTCAACAACGTATCGAGGCGTATCTCAGCTTTAAAGGATGAACATAGTCAGTAGACCCTAGAACTTCAATTTCGCGGGGGGCTCCATAGCGTTCTATCCATATTAAATAGACAAATAGTTTTCCGGAAGGACCATGTAGGGGGCGCCCGGATCAAATTTTATATACGGTATATTACAAAATATGATCACATGACGTTGTTGAGCCCGAATTTGGTGCAACAACTGCGTTAGTTCCTCATAACATACATTGATATACTAACTGTACTTGGTAGTCGGATTTATATATCGCGGTGGACTTTTTTATTCGGGTTTTTCTACATGTCATCTCTCTATATCGAATCTAAGTGGGAACCGTAGAAATAATAAAAACAAACATGATAACTAAAGAATCTACATGTTGAAAGGAATGAATAATTTTTTTAACTCAGAGTGGACGATGTGATTAGAACAAAATTATTATTGACGGTACCAATGGGGTATTTATGTGAAAGTGGATGAGTTTGATATTTGAAAGTCAATTAATATTCACCGTTTTCATGGTGATTTGATTGGTAGAGTGAGAAATGAAAAGCAGATTAATGTTGGTCAACAGAAAGGAGGAAAACTGTATAAAATTAATGGAATATTACCTTCTGCACAACCTAGAGATAAACACCTATTTCCATCATAAGAATCTAAACGATTACTCGACAAAAACATCAATTACAAGAAGAAGTTCACGTTTTTAATAAAGAAAAAAAGCAGTGTGTGACTGAGATATTAAGAGAGGACCAATACATTTCCCGATCTTACATGCTCATGGCAAAAATTAAAAAGGCGTAAGATTAAAGAGGAATCATCAGGAGCGAGTGAAAGTGATGACATATAGATTGGAATGATAGAAAAGAGTATTGATTTCAAGAAGTACCGAGAGACCAACAGTAGAAATGCTGGAACAGGAAAATATTAAGTAAGAGAATCTTCTGAATAGCTGCTAGCAGAAACATATGTGGTGTTCACCTAAAAAAATTCTAATATAAGCAACACAACATTATATGTTAAAGTGAGTTAACAAACAAACAAAAATAAACAAAATAAGATGGAAAGCAATACTTGAGTGAAAGAAATAATCTTCAAAATATGAAAGTAATCTAGAAGGAATAAAATCGAAATTGAAAAATATCGTTAGAAAAATCAATGAAGCAATTGGATACGAAGTAAAGTCAAGGATAGTATAAATTGGCCAAAAGCATTCTGCAAAGTGTACAGCCGGAATATTATACGAAGAGTAGGATACAGATAAATTATTACGAGGATTGCGCAACGCATGATGAACAATGCCGAACAAAAAGGACTACAGCTGCAAAAAAACAGACCAGAGTATGGGAGGTTGTCAGAAGTAAGGATAACAACAGGAAAGAGGGGGAAAGTAAAGAAGGCGGTGAACTTCGCAAAAATGGGAAATATTAAGTCTCATAATAGAGTGGACAGGGGAAGAAGTTATTTGCACATCTAAATTAACATGGAAAGGGGATGCCAATTGGCCAATGGTTAGACGAGAGTCGAGCGGTCCAAAAAAGGGTTAGATATATTTTGTGACGATCACATTTGAACTTAGAGAAATGCAAAAGACCTTACTGGAGGGTCCATATTTTGCCTTTATCAATTTTGTGTCAAGGTGTCTGACATGTGCCTGTTCAGATGATATCATGCTTAGGACAGGAGTCAAAATTTTAATACTATGATACAGGTACTACATGAAAAAGAGACTCTAATATCCGGAAGATAAACGTAACGTCGTTTCAACCACTGAAACAGGAAATTCAAAAATAGTTGGGAATACTGTGAAAACTATCATGCGATGGAATAGAACGTTGATAAGCAAATAAAAATTTCCGCGCAAACTAAAATGATACTGTTTGATACTATTTGTAGGGCAATACTAACTTATAGTAGCCCAGGATACCAATCAACCATGAGAGTAAACTGAGAATCTTGGAAACACTCTTTGGAAGTACAAGAAAAGGCAACAACGAATACGGCATGTAGAAGGACTAATATAAATTTAACATTAAAGCTAAATTGTTTATGTGGCGTATAACTTAATACCATACCAATAATCAAACATAATCCATTATTGAGGTGTACAAACAGATAAATGTGTCTCTTGCTCTTGTTGTATAGGTTTATGTAACGTTCTTCCTCTCGAGAAGGCGTGAAAAAAAAATTTCACTTTTAATGAATGCAGTTTTTAATATTTAATTTTCTGTGTCTTTTCCCTAAAAAATATGGACTCTACAAATGTAACATTAGTCCCAATTGCTCGTATTGACTCGTTTTGTGTAAGACATGGAATATTACAACAAGGTTGGTTTAGGCGATGAATGCAATATATTCTATATCATTAATATAGATTGGTGGGAATCATCTCTTTAAAACTAGACACAACAGAAAAAAATATGGAGTGGCGCAATGAAAACAAAAACAGTAAAATCCAGAAAAACATGGAATGTTACACAGACTATTACAAGAACAATTCGGAATCGAGGAGTAACATTGACGGAGACTAAATGTGCGACACGAATAGCGATAGGAAACAATTGTTGGGGGGGACGTAGGCTGAAGGGACTAATTCATTCGTTTTTGCACTGGGCATAATTAGTTTAACCTTGATAAATTTCAAGGAAAAACACGTACAAGCCAGAAATAATTACAGCTATTACTGACATTTTCCAAAAAGCAAAGGTAGTCTTTAATAGGTACTTGTATCTACGATTAGCTGGCGCAAAATTTATTCAAGGCATTATGTGAAAATGTAAGGCGCGGAAATTTTGCTGAAATCGACTTCATAAAGTACACTCTCAATCTGGCTTTGTTTTTCAACCCGATACATTTCCATGTCCTTTCTTCAAATGATTCTAATTTGAAATTTTTGAAAGTACTCCCGGTTTTTCCTCTTTTTAAAGGTAACAAACTGTAACAGTAATTCACTATCTTATTCATAATCCAGCATAGTAGCAAGGCTATTGCCTTGCTTCCTTTCTGGCTTTCCTGTATTCTCTTCTGGTTTTTCTTATTTCACTTTCCTATATTACATAACAACAATGATACATGTAAATATTCAATAATAAACGCATTGCAAGTAAATCACATTTACAGCGACCAAGTCATGTTGCGCATGTCCACTTGCGGCGCTGCATAAGATTAGATCGTAAGCTTAAAGAAAAAAGGAAACACAGATTGAGGTTTGGCGAACGTTGCGGGCTCCATAACGTACCTAATATATAAACAAAATACAGTCGGTTTCCATCATACCGTTGTTATTTTTGGTGTTTCCATAAGGACATGTTCATACCTACTATTTTAATTAATAGGAGTTTTTTTACCCCTCTTTCTTGGTGCGCTGGCATTATATCAAATAGAATTATAAAAAGGAGCTGGGGTATACTCTTCTAAATCTCATAAGCCGGATCTATCAGCGTGACCTTCCCGATAATATATCGTGGGCTCACTAACGTAACTTGTTACAATATATAAGTTATGTTTGTCGCGTTTGCATTTCATACGCCAGCCTTCAGCGTCTTAAACGCGCAAAATACCAAGTGCGATGCAACGTGATCATTATCGCTCTTTTCTAAGATGTTTGTAATGCAATTCCCTGCTGTTAGGATATTTTTTCGATCATTGTTAATAAAGTGTTTAACGTGCTCACATTCGCCCGTTGCGTTATTTCTGAATCAATTCCTTGGGATAAACCTTTTCGCAACACAAACGAAAAGTCAATCAAGTATTGACGCAAAAGTGGCGCCAGTCATTTGGGATTGTCTACAAATTCCTAGAATTTCGAAGTTGGCGAGTTTCACTCCTTGAGGCAAACCCGAAACCGGAAGAAGAGCAAACCAGTGCCCACACACCGGTGGGCCCGATCCCGTCGCTGATTCAAGGCCCGCAGCGCTTTCACCGGCGACAACACCACACGGGGGGCACATCCCGAAGACATCAATGAAAATCATAATAACAGTATTAGTTTAAAGTCAAATAATTAAGTAATTAGTAATTTAATGCTATCGCATGTCAATCGTGTACCGTTCAACGATCACCATTAAGACGAGAATTCAAGTCACTATGGCGCAAAATATAACGACCGTACGAATTACAATTTTTGCCTAAATTTACAGGAGATTCAAGGGAATTACCGCTATTTATTAGCATAATTCAAAACTTCTATGATAGACATGCTAATCAGGGAAACATTCAATTTCTGGTGGACATTGTGAAAACCCGATTAGAGGGAGAAACCCTTAAGAATCATTGCTGGTAGAAATTTAAATACATTAAACGAAATTTTTACTGCATTAGCCGAAATGTATGGAGATCCAAGAACGGAAATGTCATTAGAATTAGACATTATTAATTATAAACCGAAATCGTCTAAAATTCTGTTAGTAGGACAAGAATTACGGGAGTTAGTCTCGTATTATGAATCAAAAGTTAATTCCAATGTTCTTTACACACCTGAATTGAAATATAATAAAATTGCTGTTATAAAAAATTTAAGTGTACAATCTTTTATTAGAGGTTTGATGTGTTTAAACAGAAAAATAGGTGAATATGTTTACACTAAAGAGCCGACAAGTTTAGATACTGCTGTAAATCTAGCTCAAAATCATATTAATTGGCTTGAACATTTTGATAAATTTCCTGATAATAGTAAAACTTCATTTCAAACAAAGGAAATAAAGAATAATTCTAATAACGTTCAGTATCGACCAAATTTAATGAATCCTACCCCTGGACCAAGTCATCAACTAGTTACACCGCAACAATACAGACCAAACTTTAGTCATTCTACTAATCCACATTTCCCCAAAACAAGTCTAACAATAACTTAAGGCCTCAGCCTATGGAAGTAGATCCTTCTAATAGATTTACACCCAAAATGTAAACCCTTACCAGAATAAAAGGCCAATTATGGGCTTCCAAAACGGAAAACGAATTTTTAATTTAGATGCCGAAACAGTATACGAGGAGAACAACGATAACAAGGTAGGTTCGCAATTAAACAGCGCAGAAAACGAGGAGGTAAGTTTCGAAGACATTCTATGCCAAAAATGTTCAGGTTACTTTCAGCGACAGCCCCAATACGTAGAAATGTTTAATTTAGAAATTCCGAATACAAAACTAGATACCAATGTAATTCCTTTAACGATTCTATATCCTAATAACAATAACTGTAAAGCATACAGGCAAAACTTATATGTCAATTTTTTACTGGAATATTTCATTGCTAACAATAGTAAATGTATTGTAAAGGCAATAATGAATCATAACATTGATAACTGTACTAAACAAGTTATAGAAATTCAGGATTCATGTTCCTATGTAACAAATGTGAAACAAGATTGTCATGGAGAATAAAGACCTTGAAGTATCAGGGAACTTACATGTTACAGCCCGATGATTTATGTAAATACATAATAAAAGAAACTGTTATTAAAAAATTTGTTTTTGGTGCTCAGGTATTAAATGTGGAATTCTTAGATTACGGAAAATTCGAAACTTTTAGAAGTAGACAAAAAAATTGTCGAAATCCTGTACACTTTACATTTGAAATTGAATAAAACCGAAGAAAATTTCTTAGACTTTTTGGAATTTAAAATGTAACTATGCATACTCTTATATTACTCTGTATTGTATCTTATCCCTAGTTAATACTTATTGTTATTTTATATTGTAATAGAAAAAACGATAAGAAATAAGTTGCATGAAAGTGGAGGAAACCAAGACGAAAATTTTGCTTCCATTAAAATAATCGAAAACATAATTTTCATTCTAGGACGGGGGGAGTTATGTTGTCGCGTTTGCATTCATACGCCGCCGGTCAGGTCTTAACGCTGCAATACCAAGTGCGATGGACGTGACTTTCGCTCTTTCTAATATGTTTTTTAATGCATTCCTGTGTTAGGATTTTTCGATCATTATAATAAAGTGTTTAACGTGCTCACATCGCCGTTGCGTTTATTTCTAATCAATTCCTTGGGATAAACCTTTCCCAAACAAACAGAAAAGTCAATCAAGTATGACGACAAAAGTTATTTTATTATATATATATATTATAACCAGACTACGGACGGATCTAGGTAAACGTCATCAAAGCAATCGTAGGGTCGCATAGAAGTAACATCTATATGTAGATTGCCACAGCATAGTCGCATTAAGTTTATTTTGTTACCCTTTATATTATTTTCAATGTAAAATACACTAGACTTCACAATTACTTGAAGTTATTGTTCAATATCTTTGTAAATATATGCTATATTGGCACTGGTTATTAAAACCTTATCTAAATTTTCGTCAGTAAAACGACAAGTTAATATATCTTTTAAACGAAAAAAAAAACGATTGTTCTACATCACAACTTGTTACGGGGCAAAAAAAAAAGAATTAGCAAGGTGTTCATATTTACTTTTGATTTCATCATTTGAAAAAAGTAGCATAACATATTTCCCGTAGAGTACTCAAATCTGGAGTATCTAGAAAATATACTATCAATTTTTTCCTTGAGGCGGCATCCAAATTCACTTGGAATACTTTCGAAATCTTTTCGAATTGAATCTAAAAATGTTAGAGATTCTTGCAATGGAATATTTTCTTGCTCCAAATATTTAACATATTCCGGAAATTTGCTGAAATTATTTGCAATTAAATTGCAATTCAGTTGATAATTGCGAATTTTGTATAACAGTTTTACATACTTCAATACTGGTTGCGTCATTATTTCAATTATTGATTGGAGGAGAAATATCCTTAATATTTTTATGATAAAATAACGCTGCTTCAATCCATGTTCCCCAATGCGAAATAATAGGTGCCCGGTTTGGAAGAGGAAGTTGTGGTAATGCCTGTTTATACAGTAAAACTCTCGATGGAGCTTTAAGAAAAATTTTCTTACTATTGCTTTTTCAAACCTATCACATTGCCGAAATTCCCATTAGGAATAAATTCACAAATGCGATGTACCCGCATGAGCATACACATGATGTGGATCATATTTGGATATAATGTTTTAAATATTTTTTCCATTTTTTAAACATGGTTGCTGCTGCGTCATTTAACAAATAATATTTACATTCGCCCGTGGTTTGAATATCTCCTAAAAATAAGTTATTTAAACTTTCTCCGCCGCGCCCTTTTCGCCGCCCCTAACGGCGAATTTATTAACTACTGTTGCAATGCAGGATGTTCCGGGTCTGTATGTGCGGTGACGAGAGGTGTATACCGATCGTTATGCCACAAATGTTTGCCAAACAGTTTACAATATTTCAGTAAAAACTTGCTGGATTCAAAATTGATGTAATTAACGTTAGATTTAAAGTTGAAGAATTTATTTAAACATATGATTTGTCGTTTTACAAGTCATATTGGGCCTTTTTACAAGTTATAAGGCTGGTTACTTTGGTTACTTTTATTTGAGGCAAAATAACACTTAAATCTTACAATTTAAAAATTTAAATTTACATAAAAATTGTTTCGAATAGATTATCAGTTATTTTGTCACTTACCTGCATGGCTTTTTTCTAGGGTTGATGTTGATTTCATTAGCATTAGACTAGAGGTTTTAAGATTTGTTTTTTCAATTTTAAAAATTAAAAATTTTTTAATGATCATTAATTTTTAATTTAGCTGCATATGTGGGGCATAAATTAATTGCGTTTACACATTCTGCCGACAAACGTTTCGCTTTGCGGATTTTTGTATTGTAAATTACTTTTGGACGTCCATAAAAAAAAAAATTATTGTTATTGTTATTATTGTTATTGTTATTATTATTATTGTTATTATTGTTATAATTATTATTATGATGATTATTATTATTTTATTATTATTATTATTACTACTTGGATCCGATAATATACAGAATTTCACTTCAAAAAAATTTTTCAGAATTTTGTAAAGAAATGATATACAGAATGTGACTTTTTTCCACCATTTAATCCTTCTACAAATTTTTGTCAAAAGTTTTAAAAACGGCATTCAAAAAGCTCTAAATGACCAAAGTAATGTAAAATATGACTTTGCAATCAATAATTAACAGATTTTTACTAGCGTATAGGACAACTATTTACAGTACTACAGGATAAACACCTGCAAAACCTTATGTTCAAGAGACAAATTCGAACAAGACTAGATCTAATACAAAAGGAAAAAGCACAAAATAGGCAAAAGAATAATTTTTAAGGGAACTAAAATTAAAAAAAGGAGATATTATTTTTGCAAGAGACTACAGAAATGTGAATAAAAAGGCTTAGAGAAAGGAATAGTAGAGGAAGTAATAGGGAATCCAAATTATGTAATTCGGACTTTGGGAAGAAAAACTTACTTGGCCGAAGACACTTAAACCAGTATTGAAGGAGGCCTACAGGACGAAAAACAAAGAAAACAACAGAAGAGGGAAGAGAGGAAAAATTGGATATTAACGAAAGAAAAGATTACGAAATAGCGCGGTATCTACCAAAGCTGGAAATAAAAGGAATTAGGAATAAAGGAAATATAGAAAGGGCAATAGCATAGCATACCGGAAGTTGAAAATGAGAACAAGATAGAAGAGATGGGAGACAATCAAAGTAAAATAATAGAAAATGAAGAAAAAGAAATAGGAAAGGTAGTGGACGAGAACCCAAGCATTTTAGACAGAAATGTAGAGAAGGAAAAAGAGAAATTGGAAAAACCGAGTACTACCCAAAGTAACTCTAGCAAGTTTGTAAAATGAGAGAGACCAAAAATAAAATATTAAACCACCAAGTAGATTGGGAAATTTTTTAAAATTTTGTTTATAAAATTTAAAACACTTACGGAGGGGTTGTAGTATACGATAGAGGTCACTGGAGTAGTATTGTTAGAATTATGTATACTTGTGTACAGAGCTGTTACTAAATTAAGCGTCTTGTTTAAGTTACTGTTGTGTATGCATGCAATATTTGCTTATAAGCATTACTGGTTGCATAGGTTAGGTAGGAACTATTGTGTATTATATTACATAGGGCAGTATTAATAAAGATATTCAACAAAGAAGATGTAGTATGAATATAACATGGCGCTGCGTTTGTAAAAAAAAAAAAAGAAACAAAAAAGGAAAAAAAGGGAAAATTTAGACCCAAAAAATTTAATTTGTAAAAGAAATATTTTAATAAAATGGAAGAATTTTGTACAAAGTTAGAAATGTATTTGCTGCGTCTGGTAGTGCAATAAAGATGAAGGTTAAGGCTGCCCTTTTTTTAAATTTCATCGGTGAAAGACGCCATTGAATTATTTAACACGTTTAATCTATCCGAAGAAGATAGAAAGGATGTAAATAAAATAAAGAAAGCGTTTGAAGATTATATAAACCCAAGAAAAAATATAATATATGAAAGATACTTGTTTTATAGTAGAAAGCAAAAAGAAAATGAAGATTTTGAACATTTCTTAACGGACATAAAACGTTTAAGTACTACATGTGAATTTAAGGAAAATGAAGAAATGTTGAGAGATAGAATTGTACTAGGAGTTCATAATAGAGACATTCAAGAACGACTTCTAAGAACTAGTGACTTGACATACCCGACTGCAGTTAAAATATGTAGAGCAGCAGAGATCAGTAGATTACAGGTACAGGGTTTAAGAAATCAGGCTATATCAACTGATGCTGTTATCAAAAAGCAACCGACTGGGGATAAAAGAGTTGATAAGAATTATACATGTAAAAGGTGTAATACTCAACACAAGCCTCGGAATTGTCCTGCATTTGGGAAAACCTGCCACAAATGCAAGAAATCCAATCATTTCGGTTCTTGTTGCAAGAGTAGATATAAAACCAAACAAGTACAAGAAATTACAGAAGAAGAAGACACGATGGAGGGATTGTTCCAAATCAACCAGATAACGAGTGCATTAGTTCCCGGAAATGATGGTAGTGTAAGCAGTGAAAATGGTAAAGAAAAAGTGTGTGCCATTAGAAAAAGTGTAAGTAATGAAGTAATAGAAACACAATGGTGTGAAAATATAGCAATAAATAATAAATTTAAGGTTAGTTTTAAGCTAGATACTGGAAGTGAAGTTAATTTGTTGCCTAAAAATATTTATGAGAAAATGTTTCAGAATAATAAATTAGCTCCGCTACAGCAAAATGTTACACTAGAGGCATATGGTGGATTTAAAATTTACCCTATAGCTAAAATAGTTCTATCTTGTAGTATTGGAAATAATCGAGAAGATTTAGAGTTTTTTGTAGTAAATACAAATAGTAAACCAATTTTAGGTATTGTAGCATGTTTTAAACTAAAACTTATATCTAGAAATGTGAATTATAGCGTAAATGAAATTACTAAAGATAAATTTATCCAAAAGAATGAAGAGATATTTAAAGGAATTGGAACTTTTCCAGATAAATACAAAATTAAAATAGAGTCTAATAGTAAAGGTATTATAAAACCACCAAGACGTTTACCTCAAATGTTACTTAGTAAACTCAAAATAGAGTTAAATAAACTAGTCAATCAAGGTATAATTGAACAAGTTGATGAGCCTAAAGAATGGGCAAGTAATTTAGTTTTGATTGAAAAAAATGACTCTAGCCTAAGAATATGTTTAGATCCGGGGGAATTGAATAAAGTCATAAAAAGGGATTATCATCTAATACCAAAATTTGAGAATGTAAGAGAAAAATTATTAAATAAAAAATATTATACGGTTCTAGATATGAAGCAAGGATTTTGGCATATTGATCTAGATGAACAATCATCTGAATTATGTTGTTTTAGTACGCCATTTGGTTACTATAAATTTAAAAAACTTCCATTTGGGTTATCATGTGCTCCTGAAGCATTTTTGAAACTTAATCAGAAGTATTTTGGGAATCTTGATCCTAATGATATAGAGATCTATTTTGATGATTTCATTATAGCGACTCAGACAGAAGAAAAACATGATAAATTGTTACAGTTAATTGCTGATACTGCGAAAAAATACAATGTAAAATTTAATATAGACAAATTACAATATAAACAAAATGAAATCAAGTTTTGTGGTCATATTTATAATGAACAAGGTGTTAAACCAGACAAGGAACATGTTAAGGCCATCTTAGAATTAAAAGAACCAACAAATAGAGTAGAATTACAGCGAATACTAGGACTAATAAACTATTTAAGAGAATTTATACCAAACTTGGCAAATTTAACAGATCAGTTAAGAGAACTATTGAAAAAAGATAATTTATGGGTTTGGCATAAAAAACATACCGAAGCTTTAAACAACTTGAAATTAATAATATCAGATTTGCCTACATTAAGACATTTTGATCCAAATAAAGAAATAATTATAGAGTGTGATGCGTCAAAGGGAGGACTGGGTGCTGTATTATTACAAGAAGGAAGGCCCATTTCCTTTGCATCAAGATGTTTAACAGAAACCGAACAATCTTATGCGCAGATAGAAAAGGAATTTTTAAGTTTACTTTTTGCATGTAGGAAATTTCATTATTATATTTATGGTAGAAAAATAGGTGCTTTTACAGATCATGCCCCGTTAATTTCTATTATGAAAAAAGATATATCGTTAATACCATCTAACAGATTACAAAAAATGCGTCTAAAATTACTTATGTATGACATTGAATTAAAATACTTACCTGGTTCAAAAATGTATATTTCGGACTTATTATCTAGAAATTATTTGTCAGAAAAGTATGATAACGAAATTAATGTTGAAGGCACTGTTCATTGTATTAATCGTTTTACTGGGGACAATATTAATCCATTATATGATATTAAGAGTGCGAGCAAATCAGACTCAGTTCTTAATCAAATTCAAAAATATTACGATGAAGGGTGGCCTGATAAAAAAGCTATAAACGAAAATGTTAAACTATACTATAATATGAAAAATGATATTACTGTTGAAAATGGTATAGTATATTATGAAAATAGAGTAATAATTCCGCATTCATTGAGAAAAATTGTATTAAAATTATTGCATGAAAGTCATCAAGGTATTGTAAAAACTAAACTAAGAGCTAAAAATATTATGTACTGGCCAGGAATGTTAAATGAGATAGAGCAATTTGTTAGCAGTTGTAATATTTGTGAAAAGTTTCGATCTGATAATAGGAAAGATCCTTTGCTACCACATGAAATTCCTAATCTACCTTTTGAGAAAATAGGATCTGACATATTGACATATCGAAACAAAGACTATCTAGTAACTATAGACTACTACTCGAAATGGATTGATTTGACTGAATTAAAAAGTAAAAATTCCGGTGAAATAATATCAAAATTTAAAGACCTGTTTACAGTGCATGGCATTCCAAAAATCTTAATATCTGACAACATGCCTTTTGGTTCCTATGAATTAAAAAAGTTTGCGGACTCCTGGAATTTCAAAATTATAACATCTAGCCCTAGATATCCTCAGAGCAATGGATTGAGCGAGAAAGCTGTAGGTATAGCAAAACAAATGTTAAGAAAGAAATACGAGGAAGATAAAGACATTCACATATCTTTACTTGAATACAGAAATACTGTAATTCCCTGTATAGGAGCTTCTCCTTCAGAGTTGCTAATGTCCAGGCTATTGAGAACTAAACTGCCTGCACATGAATCCAAATTAAAACCAAAGGTACAAGAGAATGTAAACGAAAAGTTACAGTCAAATCAAACCAAATACAAATCGAATTATGACAAGACGGCTAAGAAGTCTGTGACTAATCTTAAGCCAGATCAGAATGTTGTGATAAGAAGGGATAAAGTGTGGCTTCCTGGTAAGGTATTGAGTGCAGCTAACACTCCAAGATCTTACGTAGTTCAAAACCAGAATGGAGAGGTGGTAAGGCGTAATGTGAAGCATTTGAGACCGTCAAGTAATGAGCCTGTGTTCTCCACTAGAGATGCCATAGAACAAGAAATAAATGAACCTGCAAAGAATCAATTGCCTTTTCAGCCTAATACCGCTGAACATTATGAATACTTCATCGCATTTATCGCAATATACAACCAGAGCAGGTCGTACAATAAATAGGCCTACGAAATATAATGATTATGTAATGTAAGCTTAAGAAAGGGAGATGTTGTGTATGCATGCAATATTAGCTTATAAGCATTACTGGTTGCATAGGTTAGGTAGGAACTATTGTGTATTATATTACATAGGGCAGTATTAATAAAGATATTCAACAAAGAAGATGTAGTATGAATATAACAGTTACAGTTTAGTTTGTTAAGTTAAATATGTAAAGCAAAGAAGTAATAAATGTTATAGTAGGTTGGCAGTTCTGCAATACATGTAGGTTTAGGTTGGCAATAATATATAAGTGTGAGTAACTATGTAAGCCCGTTTTTGTAACGTTCGCTTTTCAGTTCTAATAAAGCTACTAAAGATTAACGTATAAAGTGTGACTTGTTTCTATAATGTTTCGTATACTGTACTCTGCGACAGGTTATGGGCCCAGAGTACTGAAAGAGACGTTGAGTAAGTAGTAAAGTGTAAAAAGTGCATTGGAAATTGGAAGCACGTGTGCGGGAAGCAACACTCGAAACGAAAAAGAAAAAAAAATGTCGTCTGGAAATACTTTGCAAATACCAAACTTGAAAGCATTCGATGTTAATAACTATTCTAACTGGGAATTTAGATTAAAGCTAATATTGGAACAACATAATGTTCTGGAAGTATTAGAAACAGTTGAAACATCTGACACTTTCAAAAAAATGGATATTAAAGCTAGAAGCATCGTTGTACAAGGTCTTGAAGATAATATTTTAATTTTCATAAAGGACAAGAAGACTGCAAAGGAGATGGTAGATACATTAAGAAGCACCTATGTTAAAAGTGGACTATCAGTTCAAGTAGATCTACAACGAAAACTAAGAAATGTGAGATATACAAAAGGATCTCTAAGTCAGTTTCTAACAGAATTTGAAAAAACTGTCACCGAGCTAAGAAGTAGTGGGGGTAAATTAAATGATGAAATTGTATCTCAACTTTTAGCTACTATGCCTGAAACTTTCCAATCAGTAACAACAGCTATCGATGTCATTTTCAGTCAAGATTCATCAAAAATTACTTTTGAATTTGTTAAAAACAAACTTTTACAAGAAGAAGCACGTCAGGAGGTAACTAACTTAGCAAGTACTTCAAACTCTGTTGCTTTTGTCGGAAATAAAGGTTATGCCAAAGGTAAACGATATTTTAAGAAAAATATTTCTAAACCAACCAACACTTCAGGTTCACAATCAGAGTCGAACTTTAAATTTAGATGCTACCGATGTGGCAAATTTGGCCATAAACGAAGTGACTGTGTAGATACAAGAGAATCGTATAGAAAGGCAAACGTAGCAGAAGAACAAGAAGAAGTAAGTTTCATGGTTAGTGACAGCAAGTACGTAGATGAACTTAGAAGTGACAGTATAATTACATTTATTGTGGACAGTGGTGCTACTAATCACATGGTAAATAAAAATACAGGTCAGTACCTAGTTGAACAATCGAACGTAGACTATGTTATCAATGTTGCGAAGAAGGGAGTTGCTGTTACAGCAAAAACTTGTGGAACATTGTATGTAGAAAGTATGAAGGGAAGAAAGTTAAAAATTGAAAGAGTATTACAGTGTGATGATTTGGAACATAACCTATTGTCTGTTAAGCGAATTGAAAAGGAAGGATTTAAAATTATATTTGAAAATAATAAGGTGAAAATTTTAAACACTTGGACACACTAGTAGAAGGCAATCTTTGTGGAAATTTATATGTTGTATCCTTTAAGCTTAGGCCACACACAGCAAATGTTGTATGTGATGACAGAGACATTTTGCATCGCCGCATGGGTCATTCATCAATTTTTCCATCAAAAACCTTATGTGATGTGTGCGTAAAAGGTAAACAAACAAGGACAACATTCAAAAGCATTCCGGAATACAAGAAAGCAAGAAGGCTACTAGAAGTAGTATCATCGGATGTTGCAGGGCCAATCACACCTCTAACTAATAACGGTATGAAGTATTATGTTACCTTTACATTGTTATATTGGAAGACATGGATAAAAACAGAATTGCAGCTGAGAAAGAAAAAGAAGTTGGAACAGAACCAGAAGAAATACAGAAAGGTGACCTAAAAAGGAGTACAAGAAACAAGAAACTGCCTGTTTATCTTCAGGATTATGAAATTGATTTGATGACAGCACTGTCGATTGAATGTTACAGTTCTGGAGCTCCTGAGAGTTATGAGGAAGCAATAGAAGACATAATTTGGAAAGAAGCAATTAAAGAAGAATTACAGGCGCATGAGAAAAATAATACATGGGACCTAGTGAACACTCCTCTCGGTGAAGAGATAATCGACTCTAAGTGGGTCTTTCGTCAAAAATGGTCAAATGGAGAAAGTGTAAAGAAAGCCAGATTAGTTGCAAGAGGCTTTTTGCAAAGTGATATAACTGAAGAAGTATATGCACCAGTAGCGCGCATGGTAACAATTCGGATACTATTATCTCTAGTTGCAAAAGACAACATGTATATAGGACAATTTGATGTCAAATCGGCATTTTTAAATGGCGTTCTAAAGAAACCCGTTTATATGCAGATACCAAAAGAAGTTAATGCAAATATATCAGGAAAAGTCTGTAAGCTAAAGAAAGCTTTATATGGATTACGTCAAGCACCAAAATGTTGGAACGACCGACTACATGAACTTCTTATTACTATGAACTTTACCAGGTCAAAAGTAGATCCTTGTCTATATTTCAAAACTCATATGTACTTACTAATTTACGTTGATGATTTGTTTGTTGTGTCAAAATATGAATCTAAGTTAAATGATGTTAAAGTGCAACTTATGGAGAACTTTGAAATAACGGACTTAACAAATGATGTTAAAATAAATTTTTTGGGTCTGAATATCATTAAAGTAGATGATGGTTTAATCGTTAATCAAAGAGATTTAGTAGACAAAATTCTTGGAAAATTCAATATGAGTGATTGCAAACCATAACCTATTCCAATTCAGCCAAAATTAAAATTAGAATGTAATAAAAGTCAAAATTTTGTAAACTTACCTTATAAGGAACTAATAGGATATTTAATGTACTTAATGCTTGGTTCAAGGCCTGATATCAGTTATGCTGTTAGCTACTTTAGTCAATTTCAGAATTGTTATACCAATGAGCATTGGACACATTTAAAACATGTTTTGAGATATTTGAAATCAACAAAAAGTTTAAACATGCATTTTATGAAACAGAATTCATGTAATGCTATTGTGGCATTTGTTGACGCAGATTTTGCCAACAGCATTGATGATAGAAAAAGTATTACCGGTTTTACTATAAAAGTTTATGACAATGTAGTGTTTTGGAAGTCAAAAAAAACAAACTACTGTAGCAATTTCAAGCGCAGAAGCAGAGTATGTAGCTCTTGCTACCTGTGTAAGTGAATGTTATTTATATCCCAATTGTTAACAGAAATGTTACAAATTAAAGTTTATCCAATTATTATATTTGAGGATAATCAATCGTGCATTAAAATGGCTAATACCCTGGAAACAAAAAGAACTAAACATATCGATGTCAAACATCATTTTATTAAAGAATTTGTTATAAATGGACAAGTTACATTAGAATATATACCTACACAGGAGCAAACGGCAGACATTTTCACTAAAGCTTTGCCAGCAAATAAATTTGAGTATTTTAGAAATAAATTAAATTTAGTTGAACACTAATATATGTGCTATTGCAGAATTGGGAGGGTGTGTTATAGTAGGTTGGCAGTTCTGCAATACATGTAGGTTTAGGTTGGCAATAATAATATATAAGTGTGAGTAACTATGTAAGCCCGTTTTTGTAACGTTCGCTTTTCAGTTCTAATAAAGCTATTAAAGATTAACGTATAAGTGTGACTTGCTTCTATAATATTCCATATACTGTACTCTGCGACAATAAATAAGCATATCCAATTATTGTATTGTTATTCTCAGTAGTAATAAAGGATATTACAGTCGTATATTTGGGACAGAAATATCTACCTCAATGATATTTGTGTTCAAAATCAGTTTTCTTAACTTTCATTGTCTTATATTGCACTTTAAATTTTTGTCATTGTACCAAAACGTCTAAATATACACAAGTCATACACGAGTTCATATACAGAATAGTAAAAGTGTTGTGAGATACACTCATAGATAAAATAGATGGGAAACTCGTGTCTTAAACTTATGGAGCTTATTGTACCTGCGTACAGCGCGGATTAACTGGTGTATGAACTAAAGAGAAGAGCGCGTGATTTAAACTTTACATATATGTATACGTTGGACGCCAAGTTTAAAATGTTTTTCTCAGTCAAAGTCACAATAAAATTGCCCGAAGAGTATCCAGGAATGCTTCGGTCTTACAAAGAATTTAGAATTTTTATTAAATTGAAAAAATTCAAATTTTTAACAAATTCCCCTGAGAAAACACATTTCAATATATATATATATATATATATATATATATATATATGTGTATATATATACATATACTTATCTTTAGTAGATGTATACAGTTACGGACATAAAATGTGAAAGAAATAATTTAAACTAGAATACTTTTTCACGATCAATTTATTAGTGCTCACACATTACATATGATACAAAAGACAATTATAAAACCTAGACAGTTATCAACACGACGACTTCTAAAAAAACATAAATCAAAGAAATAAAATAGTAGTCAGTAAGTATTTATATTAACTTACTTTAATAACGTACATACATATACAGTGACGTATGCCAATCCTTCAAACATCCAGACTGACAAGGTGATATATACTTAATGAAGCTGGAGATATTTACCAATGAATAACTTGTGGGAAAAATGATTTTCTTTAGGAACAATCGCCTTCTTCAGACGTTTACGTAACGAAGCTACGTCATTATTACAACTGCACAGGCAATAAGAAGAAAATACTTGTATGAGGTACAAATTCAAATTCTCACAAAACACTGTATGTAAAACGTTGACTGTCAATGGTTATTAAAATTTAAAATTATTGTAAAAGGAATAAAAAACACTGTAGTTTCATAGATACTGTTATAATTTAAAAATCTTGTAAAACATTTAAAAACCTTCCTTGACAACCACAAGTTAAAATGCAATAGCTGTCCAGCTTGTCAGGCAGGATATTTGGAGCAATGTTGCGTTGTGGTGTTTTGCCTTTTTCGTATTTTATATTTTAAATATCTTTGATAGGCTATTTCAGCAATTACGCTATTTCTCCGCGAGCTCTCAATTTAGTGTTCCCAATTCGGTTAAGCCATTCATTATAAGCCTTAAACACATCAAGTTGCAATTATAAATAATTCAATTCATCAGAAATACACACTAATTCATCTGTATGTGGAAATCAATGTAAAGGTACATCTTTGGATGTGTTTGTGCATCCAGGAACACAACAACTATATACCATTTTGTATAATCTACACTTAGGAATATATAAATTGTATTTGATAACAATCACTTAAAAAATATCGCGTATTAACACACCGAAGTAAGATCAGAACAGAGGATGATAGGAAACAAATAGCACATAATACATACAAGAGCCATCTAGTAGAATTCTGATATAACCGGTAGCGCCAAAATTTAAAAACCTGATAATTTAAATATTGGCGGTTTTGATAGTGGCGCCTTTTATTCTGGTGTATGAACTATAAAAAGTATTTGACCTTGGTCATTTAAGAGAAATCCCCGTGGATACACTAGTGTAGAAAATGATATAGAGAAGGTAGTTGGAAGAGGGAAAAAGGGGAAAAGGGGTGAGCGCGGGAAGGGGAAGGGTTGCTGAAAAATGAAAAGTAGGTATTTAAAATTTTTTAAAATATTTCGAAATTTTTAAAGAATTTTTCTTTTTAAAATTTTCGTATTTTTTTTCGTAAAGGTGTACTAATACTAGTTTATAGATGTGAATCGGCACAGTATGCGGAATTTTTAAATTTTTATTTTTTTACGCACGCTGCTAACATACTTTGTCCTCTACGTACACATTTTTTTGAAATTTTTAATTTTACTTCTTCACTTATCAATTTTATTCAAAAAGGTTTTTTGCATTAGGTAATCCTGCACTACGGCCCCCATTTCACAAGGGTCACTGTTCGTAAAAAATCAATGCAACGTTGCCAAATTTTCGTTGCTAATTTCAGTTGTTTTTGGAATTTTTTAGTTACAATTTTTTAAATTTTTATTAGTTTAGTCAATTTTCTCTATTAGAAATAGCGTAAAAAGGGTGGTCTAATCAAAAAGGGGAGAAAGGGAAATTAAATCACAATTTTATAATAATTCCCCAGAACACGGTAAATGACTTTAAGATTTTTTTGAAAAAGTCCTTGGACTTGATCAAATTTTAACAACCGTATATGGTCGTGTCGTAATTTTACGCTTTTAAAAAAGAAATTCATAATAAACTGACTTTTTAGTATGTTTTTTTTAAATATTGATACTCTAATCTGGCAATACTGCGTGGGTTATCCCAGCGCGGTGAGGCAAGTAAAAAATGGGAGCCGAAAATGCGGGATTCCCTTAGCCATTATTTTAAGTTTTCGTAAAAAAATAATTGTAATATATTTTATTACCTATAAATATTAAATTTTAACTGTTTAGAAGCTGTAGTTGTACATACCTATGTATTTTTATTTCAGGCAAATCAAAACAAAGAAATATGGATGCACAGGAACAGACACAAACACCACCTCCAACGGGGTCATCAAACAATAAACAGAATTCTCCTATTCTTAAAGATGTCCCCAAACCGTTTGTTGCTCTAGTGGAAAGTTAGGGAAAAAACTGAAGGTAGAATAGATAATGAAAATAGTACGGGTTTAAAAAATAAGTAAATATAAAGTTATGCTGAAAACGAACAAATTGATCTTCGCCCTATTTTCCCTACAAAGAGGGAATTTGGGCATCTTTTTTAATTAACCCTTACCAACATTGTCCAAGTGGCATATACCACATAAAAGATAATACTCTTATGATTTTTTGGCATATTATACTTCAATAGTGTTAACTAATTGTAAAAAAAAATGTTAAAAACCTTATCTGGAATTCCTTGTTGAGAGAATTATGTGGATATATTTTTTTAAACGTCATCTATATGAACTTTTCTTGTGTCTTTGATATTTTCCTTGCAGACCAGTGGTCACCATCAAATAATACTGAAAGCGAATCAAATATTATTGATCTTCGACCTAGTTTACCATACAAAGATGGTAAGTTGGCATACTTTTTTAATTAATCTCTAGCCTAACATTGTCCAAGTGGCATATACCACATAAAAGATAATTCTTAAATGTTTTTGTATTTTGTACTTCGAAAGTGTTGACTAATTGTAAAAAAATTTGACAAAAACCTCACTGATTTCATTGAAGAAACTTATCGGGAAATTTCCCGGTTACTGAGAAAAAATATGGATACGTTTTTTTAAATGTCATCTATATAAACTTTTTTTAAGTGTCCTTGAATTTTTCTTGCAGATCAATGGTACCATCAAATCTATGGCAAGAAAAAAAATTGATAGAGATTTTTTTGGCACTTAAAATGATCCTAAAAGTAGAATAAAAAACCTGACAATCTTCTGAAGCTTTTTCCCCCAAGAAATAGAGGTAGAGAGGCGATTTTAAACAGTATCCGCTAGAGGGGAAAAACCAACCCAATTTTACACCTAAAATTTAGAGTTTAACTACACGGGAAAAATCTAGTCCACCAAAAAGAAGGAAGTACTATCGATATTTAAATATGATCTGAACCTATAGATCCCTTTAACTACCATTAATTGTAGTTTTAACAATTCAGGTTGTTTGAATAAAAAAATAAACGAACATAACTGAAAACAAAAGCATCCTTCTGGAGTAAATAAATAATTTGCACACACCAAATTAAGATATAATTTTCATATAGAAAAAAAAATGTAAATTAACTATCAAAATTCTAAGATTATGCTTTTTTTTATCTGCGAGAATATATTTTTAAGTTGGAATGCTTCAACTAAAAACCAACATACACTGTTATTATTAAAGCGTGACAAACGGTTGCGCCCGCAGAGGCGCCGTGAAAGGAGCTGTGTTTACTGTGTACATATAAGAAATCGAGTGGACGTTCGGTTATTATCGGTTGATCGGTGTGCGTGTACTATTTATAATGTTCGAGCAACTTGGAACCGCCCGGGGCGTACTGCGCAAAAGTAAACAGTATTAAAAGAAAAAAATAGTTTTGTTCCTTTTTTTAACGTATCGATGATCACTGCGCAAAATGTGCGACTGCCATGGTACCCCGCTAGTACTGCAACAAAAGCAATGCTTCCATTGTGATTCGGTCAGCCTCACGACGGTCTGAAAAGTTTCCTTACTTTGAAAATGATCGTTCAGATTAATAAAGTAAGATTTGCGAAATTCAAATACTATTAAATTTTTGAATTCCAGATATAGATAAAACCTTTTCTAAATCCGGATTTTTTTTTAAAAACTGCACGAAATTTTTGGGGAAATTTTTAGCCTATAGGATCCGTCAAGCTTTCAAAGAGATGACATGCTATATAGGCATGTTATTGAAGAAGAGTGAGAAAGCATACTTTTAACATAAAAAACAAAATTTTTAACAATTGTTTTGTTATTTTTAAAACTTTTTGAATCCTTTTACGGGGCTAACAAAAGGAAGCTGCTGGACCATTACGTTTTAAAGGGCGCCCCACAATATAATCACCTGGTTTCTCAACATCGGTATTTCGTCCACAGTGAGCAAATTTTTTTTTGTTTTCTTAACTCGTCTTTTTATACAGTTTTTACTGATTTTTGCGCATGTTGAAAATTTTTTTGTACCGAAATTTGTCTTTTTGTTGGTACTTCCATGTGGAACTATTTATCCCCAAAAAGACGAAAGTTTTCTTTATCTACAGATGCGGTGGGATTTTTTCACGTGCTCAAACACGAAAATAAAGTCATACAAAAATTGCCAGTACGGAATATTGTTTCTTAAATTCAGTACTGACTTTTACTTTAATATGACTTCTACTTTCCCAAATTCTGCGACCTGGGAAACCCCTATACCCAAAATTTTTCAACGAATGGCGAACCTATAAATTCCAAACCAGGGAAACCCCAAATAATTTCTTCACTGCGATGCAAGAGGTACACCAAGTTTACGCCCCCAGTTTTCGAAAACAAAATGAAAAATCGATAAAAAACCGACGACCAAATCCTCAATGTCCCCGCTTACTAAAATCTGCATCCACATATTTTCATACCCCCCTCCGAAAAGGGCGTCTCTGCGGGTGAAACCGTTTGTCACGCTTTAGTTATTATAAAACCCACCCAGATCTCAAAAAAGAAATATTTTTTTCTAATCCTGTTCATATCTATCATGTCGCAGAAGTATTTTAGTGATGATTTTTTTTTGAGAAAGTTGACGAAAAAACTGTCAAAAAAAATTGTCTGAAAAATTTATTATTTATGTTATTCTTCTAAAGTAGCAATCTCTACACTAAAAATTTTTTCTAGACTTTTACTGAAACGAAATAGTCGACAAGTAAATGGCGGTAATCCCAAAGGGAAAAAATAAATCAAGAAATGTGATTCGATCTATTTCAGTACATGCAGATGCAAATTAAAAAAAGTGAAAACCCTTGGAACCAGCACGATTTGTATCAAGTACTACATGTCTGATGACGACAAAAACTCGGGTAGCAGATTAAATTAAAAGATAGTCGGGGAGCATAAAAATTCAATGCCTCTTTGTTCTAAATGTGTCATTCAGCGCTTTGTATGATTTGTCATTGAATATAAAATTAGGTTTTTTAATTTATGGGAATAGTATATTATCGAACGAAAAATTTTTTTCCTACAGAAAGTATTTACAAAATGGAAAAGTAGTTGTTGTTCGAAAAAATGAATGTGCGTTGAACAGAAAAAGGAAATTTATTTTTTTTTTACGTTATGTCCAGGGATAACAAATAAAAAAGTTCGACGGCCTATGATCAACCAAGCGAAGAATTAATATATTTACCGCGGTTTCCCCCAAAAATCGACTGTTCCTTTTGCGGGTTACCAGGCGGTGGGGAAATCGGGCCACTTAAAAACGAAAAAAAAGAATTATATTCAAAAATTTTGCCTTACTTGATACTTTTTTTATTATATAGTGTGGCAAACATGGTACACACGTAATAATTTAAAGTAATAAGAAACTAAGAGGAAAAAAATTCATTTTTACATCGTTGATTTAAATTTTTCAATCAGCTGTTTTGATCGTCATCGGGGCTATTAACAGAGCATAATCTGCAAAATTTATTACATACTTCTCAAATTACCCGTCGTAAATTTGCTTTTCTTTGAGATGTAAAAATAGTTTTAAATTTGGGGGGGAAAAATCTCTCGACCTAAACAGCTTTTTCAGGCGCATAACAGAAGTGAAAAATAATCCCCTGTATTTTATATAGTACTCTTTTTGGTCGTCAAGTGTTTTTTTTTTGAAATATCTTTAAAATTTAATATTTTTGAAAGATTTTTTAGTTTTTTAATTTTTTCAGGGGAATATTTGGGCCGGGAAAGTTTGCAAAAATCATTCAAAAATTGTTTATTAGAATATCCTGCTAGATTTTTGAATTTTTTTTTTTCCTTTTTAAATGTGCTCAGCGACTTTTACCCCCGAAAACTTAACTTTTTTTTGTTACAATACATACATCAAAAAATGCATGAACGAAAAATGTTTATGAAAACAAAAAAATACTGCAAGCCTTGAAAACCTTCTTAAACCATAAATATAACGAACAAAGGTGAACACGAAAAATTAATAAAAACTAATCAAAATTTGCCTTCAACGATACACCTCTAAACGGTACTGCCTACTGTGTTCCTTATAAAATGCGGTTTATCCCACCCCCTTATGTGATACCCACCCCTCAGCTATCTAAAAGTTTTTTTTTTTTGTCTACTACCGGTTATGACAAAGAGAACTAAGTTTATCTAAAAAGAAAAGAAAACTTTTTTGAATGAACGTGAATCATGAAAAGCATTAATGTCTTAATTATGAAAAAACATGCTACAATAAATTTTTGTAACAAGTAAATTGATTACACAGAGGCAATTTTTAGAACATTTTTTTAAATAGTATCTTGGCAATCACTCGAGCCACCTTTCCGACGTGTTAATGTGGGCTAGTATCTTTATCAAACCCCACCTCCTTATCAGTCATTCATTTTTTCAGTGGCCCAATTTATTTTCCCATTTTGTTTTGTGATGCTACTTAAGACGTCTTCCCACATTTTAATGCATTTGTCAGCACAATGTGTTTTTATGGTAATTTTTTTTACATACAATCGCAAAGGAAAAAACCTTATTATTTGGAACCAGTGCTGAATGTCCCCCTTTTTTTCCAACTTGCAAATTACTTTAAAATTTCTAATTTACTGCGATAACTTGAGTTATCTATATCTTCATAGAGGCTTTTTAAAAAGACGTCTTAGGGTTGGTCCTTGAATCAATGATAAAATATCCATGATTCATTTCTATTATCGCCACAGTTATGTTCGAACAAAATATTAGAATGGGTCAGGTGTAAACCCTTTGATACGCCAGCTGTAAAACAAAATCTAAATGCAACTTACAAATATTTTAAAACAAATCCTAATCTATGAATTTGTCAGTGCATACTTTATTTTTTTAAACTTTTTGTCGAGTAGGTCCTGCCATTAATGCTAAAACAGGGCCATTTTCAAAAATCCTTGTTTTGTCTAAACAGACAAATTGTCAATAATTGGCCCAAAAAATTTTTAATATATATTGCAAAAATTGTCTGATTTTGCTAGTGTGGAAATTTCTATCAACCCTTTGTTGAGGATCACCTTTTACCAATGGAAACCTATTTCTTTTAAAATATCACTAGAGGCGAAAGGCTTACATAATGTATATGTATATATACATTTTTATCCTTAAAAAATTTATGATACCAATTCGCTAGTTTGTTCTAAAATATCAAAATATTACAAAAAAAATTAGAATTGCTTACTACATCCATCCCTTTAAATTTTTACGAAGAGTAAATTAATGGACGAGTTTTTATTTCGATGCTTTATATAATAATTCCTTATAGTTTTTTCTAGCTTCGTCGAACCTAACACAGGCTTAAACTTTTGGGTGATTTGTTTTTGGGACAGCAGGGGCTCATTTTTTTTTTTTTACTGCTTCGATGAAACACAAAAGAAGATGCGCAAATGTTCAAGGCGGCAGCAACACACTAAAATTACATAGGTTATAATTCCTTGAAACAAAAAGGGCTTTTTCCCAAACACACTAAAAAAACCGTAAATTTACCGCCAGTATATGGAAATACCACAAAAGAACTGCATTTTAGCATTTTACGAAAGTACCGGACGGTAAACTTAGGGTTTCATAAGAGTTTTTGGAACGAATCTTAAGTTTGTCAAATCACTACTTTTTTTTCCACTGCGTCAAAAGGATAAAGGTTGTCGTGAATAGAACCAATTTTGACAAGGCGAGAAAAATCCTTGCCCCCCCCCCCCTTTTTAAAACCTTTTTTGGGGTCTAATTTGTCACCCATCCGTCCCCTGGCAGCGGAGCTCGGTTACGGGCCCCTGATTGTAAGCGGTATTAGTAAACAATGAATCATCCAATCACGCATCCCCCCTCGGATTTTTTTTGTTAACGCTGCAACCATTTTTTTTGTTTGTTTACGCTTTTAGCCAAATACAGTCAGTCCCCGAGAAAGTGATTCTTTACTAGATTTCTGAAAAGGGACTAATTTTAATAAAACAAATAATAAGAAAAGAAAGTAGGCATTGTAAAGCAATAACTTAAGCGGCCAAAAAAGTCAGCTAATGTTTACGGAAACTTATTCCATAAATCGACAACGGTGTGGAATTGGGTGTATTTTACAGTTACAAATTGATATAAGCTGCTTCTATTTGTTTTATTAACTGAAACCGTATCGTTCCTCAGAGTACTGTCTGAACGGTACTTACACTGAACTAAAGGGAAATTGCATTTATCCACGGGACATAAATATAATAATTCTAAGTAATTTTCTATTTGAGAAATGTAAACAACAAAAAATTTCGCTATGAAAAGACCAGTAGTAATGTAAACCAAAATTTTTCGAATTATAAATACAGATAAAAACCCAAAAACTTAATCTAAGTGAGTGTAAAAAAAGTGGAGAAACCAATAAACCTATGTTTTTGCGCAGCGTCAACAGAACGTAGGGAACGTCCCAAAATAGGGAAAGGATACAAAGGGGGGAAAGGGGGTTTTGAAAAAAAATAGGGTTCGGAGCTATCCGTTCTTTTCAAAGGGAAAACCCCGTTTTTTAAAAAATTTGTCCCGTAAAAACGGTTCAGTACGGTACTTTGGATCAAATAGAAAGCAGCTATAGATACAACATATATGAAGTGCGTCGATATTTAGGTTGCACCGACTTTACAATGGTTTTTGAGTAGAGTTAATCAAGATGATAATTGCGAACGTAAACTATCACATTTTACACGTGGATAATTTTTTTTTTTGGGAAATTAAAAGAAAGTAGTGGTTTCTAAACAATTTTGACTCTCCAGAACCGATCCCCTTTACTTTTTAAATTAAGCTCTAACTTTTATACGAAAGAGCGACTCCAAGAGTTAAGTTGGTATTTAAAAAAGGGCCCCCGAAATAAACCCAATTTTTTCTGAAGTGTATGCGTTGATGTGTAAAGAACGGCATCATGCAAGTCCCCAAACAATAGTAAAAAAAGATGGCGATTCTGTCTTTTTTAGAAAACTATAGTTACCAGGTGTCAATTGGAATTTTCGAAAAAAAATTCCGTTGAAAAAAAATGCGAAACGCAAAAGTAAAAAAATAAAAGAATGTACGACCCGGTAAGAAAAGGGCCTTTATTGAGAGGAAAAATGTAAATACCTGTAGGAAAAACAAAATACGCATTTTTTCCAACTTGATTTAAGTGATTTTAGACAATTTAAAAATAAAAATAATAACAATTTATATCATTTTTTATTACTGCTTTTTTTACGAGATAAAATTACTGAACCTATTCAAAATTACAGGAAAAGAAAAGGAATTACAGCTATTAAAGAAGAACAGACGTATTTGAAGAAAAACGTAGGAAATATGATTCATCGGGGGAAAATTTAAGCAACAAAATTTTTAAAAGTAAATTCATGATCCCGATGTTTAAATCATTTTTTATCAACAAGGGCGAAGAAAGTCTCAATGTCTCTGCAAATTATTATCTGCGATTGGCAAAGACTTGAGGAAAAGAAAGTGGGCCCAGGTTCCATCTTCATATTATTTGAGAAATTTTAGATAAAAAACAGGAAAAGTTAGCAAAAGTAAGGTAAATAGAAGTCTTTTTGATAACCATTGAACAGAGTGCAGCTGGCTATAGAGAATTCTGTGCATATATAGTTTACTTTGAATTACGTCACAGACTTCAATGATGCCAAAAATCTGATGGGGGGGGGTGCATTAAATGTTTTCAGTCGTTAGTTTGAATTAGCAACACTCAAATTATAAACCTTCATTTTCTTGTCATGCCGTTTATTTATAGCAAATAGGAAAAAATAAAATATATTGAATGGCATTATTCATCTTGGGAGGTTCGCAAGAAGTCATTGGAGTTTTTTTCTTTCGTTTCCCAACGCCACTTTCCGTCATCGGACGTAGGGGTTTCCCAATCGTTTTGAAAAGTCAGGCTATATTAATCAATGCTGAAAAGTTAAAAAGGTGTAAATGAAGGGATAAAGTTTTAAAAAAAAATTAAGAAATACCCCGAAAGATCATTTTAATCGCCTCTAATTTTATGAAGCTATGAGTGAAAAAGTAATGCCCATGAGAATTTTTTTTTTGCGGTCGTATGTTGCTGTCAGACATTTGCTTTCAAAAAAGATGGCTTTTTCCGGCGATGTTCGAGAATTCATTTTTCTACATTTTCCACTACTGTTGGCCTTGGGACACATATCTTGGCCCAAATAGATCTCCTGACTTAGCGCCCGCCTTCTTTCTTTTGGGTACTTGAAGGAAACTCTCCATGTACATAGGTGCATCAGCATGAAAAACTTTGGACATTAGATGAGCGCAATGGAATTACAACGTAACAGTTTTTCACCTGTAACTCCTTTTAATGTACGTAGAGAGTTTTATGGGGGAAATTGGGGGGTTTCTGTGACGCAAAAGGGGGAGGGATTTCGAGAAATATATTTCACAATTTTTAGAATTTTTTTTTTCCCCAGAATTTGCTTTCTTTTTGCGTCTATTGACAAAATTTTTCAGTTTTTCCCCGTTCGCTCTGATTACCCCAAATTTCATCCTTCATTTCTGTTACGTTTTTATTAACTAATTTTTGAAATTTTTTTTTAATTTTTTAAACTTTTTCAGAGTCTTACATTTAATTTTTTGGAATTTCAAATTATTTCCCTTACAATTGAGTAATTTTGAACAAAAACAATTATTACTTTTAATACGGAAAAAAACCTTTTTTAACGATTTTTTGAAAACCTTTGTCAATGTCAAGCTAATTGAGATGACAATATGCCATACGTAAAATTTTTAAAATTTCTTTTTAAAGGGCATGTTTTTCCCTCGAATGATTATTCCCCTGCAATGTCTGGCAACGCAGTTACTTTCGAATTTTGATGTATACTAAGTGGAATACGCGATAGCCAGACTGCGCTCATTCAATGTGTTATAAATCTTTTAAAATTTTTTTAAAATATTTGCAGGGCATGCTTAAAATGTTATTTATTGAGAATTCCCAAATGGAACCAAGAAGCAACACTTAAAAAACAGAAGACTGCTGCCGCTAATGTTCAAGTAAGTTTTAACATCCATACAAATTTTTATTTTTTCTTGCGAAAAACAAATATCAATATTGAATATGTCTGAACCTAAAATTCCCCTTTAGCCATTAATTATGGTTTTTTAAATTAAAGTAATCTTGGGATGTAGCTTATTTGAATAAAGAAGTTAATAAACGAACAACGGTTTTAAAAAAAAAAAAATCCTTCTGGAGTAAATAAATTATTTCCCCAAAATTTTTTAAATAAGCCGTGTTACATAACTTTTGACTGCATTTGTATATAGGTGGTTGTTAGAGTTCAGGCAAAATTTCATGGGACCAGCGCAGAAACGCCTTTTTTCTGTAGAGAAAAGGTACATTAGTACGATTGAGTAGGATTTGCAGAGATATCAACGAATTGCGTCACTCATTCCCCCGCACTGTTTTATGAGATTTTTTGAGAACTCTGCTTAGTTAGGAGACAAAGAGGAAGGTAGAGTAGAGTAGAGGACGAGTGTTGTTGGTACGTTTGGTGGGCTGTAATAATAGCTTTAAAAAGGTTTTTGGGATTTTATTGTCAGGCTTTTATTTCCATCCTGACCTACAATAAAGTCTCAGAAGCTGGATATTCACTAGTAAATTGGGGAAAAAATTGTTAAGGATAGGATAAGATGTTTAATAAATGCAAGGGTGATTTAATCATGATAGTACGAATAACTACCAAATTATCCCGATCTAAAAATAAGAAGGTTTTTAATTTTCGGCCCAAGGACGGCAAGGGGGAAAGGTTAGATAACATTAAGAGATGATAGTGATTTTACAGGTGGCCTGATTCCTTTGTGTTAGAAGTTTTCAAAGTCCAACTTGTAAAAAAAAAAAAAAAAAAAAAAATTTGACTTCGCGCTTTACATCTAACGTTTATGATGCTAAAAAAAACAAGTACTAATTGGATTGTATGATTGAACATGCCTTACTATCCTAAACGAAATCATAGCGACAGTGGGGATTTTTTTCACAATTCTAGTTGAATTTTAGAAAAAATCTTGCCAGGATAGAGGAACCCAGAAATACGAAAAAAAAATGCCAAATGCCCCTACAGTAAAGAACCAAAGGGAAATAAAAAGAAACTAATAGGGAAAGGGGAAACCCGGGTCGATACCTGAAGGGCTGCAAGCGATAACAAACCCCTGTGTTTCAAATGCAGAAAATATGGGGATGTAGCCAAATACTGCATAAGTGGTTTTAAAATATTTGCCACTTGCAAAAGAAGGCCATATTTGTAAAAAATTGTCCCCGGGTGAACCAAAGAGTATTTTGGGAATCGACCATCAAAAAGCGAATTCGACCAAAACGCGAGATATTTTAAGGGGAACGAATACTTTAAAGAAAAGTCACAAGAAAAAAAATCGATTTTTACTTACTTACAGCAGTATTTATAAGGTCGATTTATAGTCAAATGAGATATTTACCTGGTAATTTTATCGGGGTTTTTGAAAGAGTAAAAAACAATCATGACAATGCAAAAATTTGGGGCCAAATTAACGCAAATAAATGATTTGAAAACTTTGATTTTAGACTATACTGACCACATCTAAAAAATTTGGGTGGTCCGGAATTTTGAAATGAAGATCGAACTAGTAAAAAGGGGAGTAGTTACTTTGCGATAGTAGGCTAAGTTATAGCGAACGTGTGCGCGTACGAAGTAGATTGGGGAACGAAAGGGAGCTGGAATTAGGAAGAATCGGTTTCTGAGTTTTCTAACCCTATTGGGCGTGGTTTTTAAAAAGAAAATTGGGAAGATGTATTTGTATTTCCCATAGATCTGTAATAAAATTACCAAAAAGGAAATATCCGTTTCCCTTTTTCAATGATCAACTACATTTGGGAAGTGGTAAACATTTCTCTTGGACAGGAAATCTGGATTTCTCCAACCCGCATCACGTAAATTTTTGACAAAGGACCTACCAAATTTATTATCCTTTTGGTTTAGTGAAAAGGACCCCGTGATCCCGCGCCTAATAAAAAAATCTTTAGATCGTTAGGCATAGCACGTCATGGCCCATTTGGATGGGCTTGTTAATACCACTACGACTACAGAAGGGGAAAACCTTCAGGTGCAAAAGTCAAGGCTTTTGAAAGTCTCCAACGCCCTCCATTTGAAATATTTGAAATTCTTTAGACTTTCTTTGTTTTTAAAGGGGTTTCCTGCGGAAATTTTCTTCGAAAAAAAGAAAGATGTTTCAATGAATTGAAGGAACGTTTTTAAAAAACAACCGGTATCCCTTTATTCGTTACATGTCGAGCAGGGTTGCACACAGAACGAGCAAAAAATGGTTTAGGGGAAAAAACCCATTTCGAAAAAAAGACGTTTTCTTTTTTCTGTCTGTGTCGTAGCCAGCGCGAACTTGTGTGAAGAGGTACCATTTAACACAATTTTAAAATCTTTGGGTGTGGGTTTGGGCAACAGAAAGATTTTGGGGAAATTTCATTGGCCATTTTTTTTAAAAAAGTGACGGATTGCAACGTTGTGAGGAGTAAGTTTAAAGGACACTTAACATTTATTTATTGTATTCAAATTATAATTTTTTTTTGTTTTATTTTAAAAATTCACATTTTTTGTCCTCATTTGTGGGAAACCAACATTTCGTTTTTTTTATTTTTTTTAAAGTAATAGTTCATTTGGGGCCCTTTTTTTGTATAAATTCATAATTTCATACTTATTTTCATTAAAACTAAAGTGTTACGTATTTATGTAAAAATAGATTTTAAATTTTTTATAGCAAAATTTCAAAATGTCAACGCACAAATTAAAAATGCTTAATAATCCTTTTAAAAATCTACGATGTACTACCGTACTATGTATTGGGAAAAAGAGGCTAAATTTTAGTTGCCGCTGAGAAAGAAAACATAATACCACTCCTTGCTTATGCGAACATAGACTTTATTCATTCACATCCCGGTGTGGGTGGAAGTTTTAAGCTTTAGTGTATATGGGCAACCCCCCGGCCCCCCGGGGCGGATCCCGGCCCCCGAGAGAAAATTTAAAAAAAAAGCGCAAAAAAAAATTAAAAATTTAACACACATAGTTTTTTTGTAATTTCCCCCAACCAAACCCAAAAATGTATTTATTTTAAATCATAAAGACTAAAAACGAAAAAATAATTTAAGCGACGCAATGGAACGCCACAGATCAGTCAGCAATAGTCGTTAGAAAAAGACAAACAATAAACATTCGGGGAAGGGCCCCCCGATGACCTCGAAGCGCCCAGAGCCAACTGTTTTCAAACCCGGCTAGCATCCTATTCGCCCTACGATCGAGAGTATTCTAGGGGTTTTCTTATTGCAGGTAATATGTAAAACCCCTCAGCGCGGGGGTTTTCAACTCATTACTTTAACAATGATAAGAAAAACGCGGGGAAAAAAATTCAAGCAAATTCAGCTCAGAAGAAAAAAAAACTATCAGATGTCTGGTTTAAAAAAGCGGAAAGTGGACACAGAAAAAGTCGTCAAATTTCCCGACAAAAGGATGAAGAAATACTTTTTTATCATGCACAGGGTAAAAATAGTATTGGGTGGCAATGAAAATTTTGTTTTTTAAAAGAATACAATATGAAGCGGCATTACCCAGCAAGCATTTCGCTCAATATAAATTACTTTCGGGCGTTTTAAAAAAGGATAAAATTAAAAAAAATCATTACCGATTTAGGGAAACAGCAAGAAAAAGTTCCATTCACAAGATCAAATCTGACAGTGGGGTTTAAAAAGTTTTTTAGTTAAATTCCCAAAAAAGCGAAAACATCGAATCTATTTTGAGGGAGAGTTTGTTAAGAGGCCTTAATGTTGCAGAAATTTTTGCCAGAAAGAAAAAGGTTTTAAAGTGAAACTTATCGCGCGTACTGTTGTTCGACGTATAGATAGATGGGAAATGATATAAAAAAAAACATTGAGATAACTGGCTGGTTTTCAAGCATTTTCGTTGCTTTGGATGAGAGTAAGATTTATTGACACAGTTGATGAATTTGTAGTGACAAGGAATTACTGGGTTTACGGCCGCTACAAGGGGACCACTACGGAAAAGATATTTTTGCCGAGGTGCAAATACTTTGTGCAATATGGTTTGCAGTGGTGTAAATTAGTTGGAGTGTGCACAGATGGGGGGCGCCTTTTAAAGGTCGGTCCCACGAAAAGGTTTTACGGATTCTGAAGGAAGAGCAACCCTATGAATTGCAAGAATGTGATTTAAAAATTCGCATTGCATTATTCACTAACAAAACTTATGCTCTAAGTCCTTCGACTGAAGGCGTTATGGATGGGTAGTAAATACCCTCAATTTTATTTGATCCTGCGGTCCTTTAAACATCGCCAGTTAAAGCATTTTTGGGGTGAACTCTCTTCAGAACAGATGATGTTTTACATACTTTTTCGAAGTAAAAGGGGCCAAGCAAAAAGGAAAATGCTAAAAACATTTTTTTGACCTTAGAAAAAAATAGCTGATTTTAGGAAATGAAGGAAAAACATTTCCGCAAATTTTGATCCAACATGGTTTGTGACTTGGCATTTTTTGGGAGACATACAGGCATTAAACGACTTGAACTTGATTTCGGCGCTAGCTGAAGAACTGAAACTCTGTCAGAGCAATTCACTTATCGGTTTTCCCCAAATTTTTGGAATATGGATAGCACTTTTATTATTTTTTTCAAAACCGTGTAAGTGAATGTGGAAGATGCTCCGCTTCACCTACAAATGGAGTTGACGAGCTTCAAGAAGACCATATTTGAAGTTTAATAAATTTACACATTCGGAAGCACGTTATATGTGAGCAGTTTTTTTCAACATGAAAATTAATAAAAATAAGCATCTTTCCGGGTTACAGATGTTAATTTAGAAAACATTGCGCCTATGTAGGATATTGACCCCGATATTGATCATCTTTTTTTTTCAACTTCAAACTAAGTCTCTCATTGATTTTCATTTTATTTTTCTATCTTTTTTTGTTAAATTTTCTTTTTATATGTTTTTTATGCTATTATAATTTAATAAATAAAAAAAATGTGTGAATTTTTATCGCCTTTTTATTACTACTACCTACCTATTTCTTACCTCCCGGGGCCCGCACCTGATTAAAGTCCCGAAATTTCGCCCCAGCTAAGCAAAGGGTTTCCCCTACCTGCTTTAGTGGAAGTGGGTTTAGTGTTTATGAAGTACGAACTGGGCCCACAGGAAAAATTAGAAAGTTGTCAAAAATACAAGGACTTGTATATTGTCATTGAACTATTGTCAGGTGATCGATACCGAATTGCGAAAAGTTTTCTCGAAACCCAGCGATCTCGCGGGTTTTTCGAGTGTCAAAACAATAAACGACGCCCGGGGAAAACCCGATTCCACGTGACCAGTGATAGTGATCAAAAAACCAAAATTGAGGAACCCGTACGTCGTGTGCAAAAGCAGAGTACATTGTGCGGAGTGATTTACCGAATGAGGTGTATCCTTTTTGATAAAAAGGTAGCAGAGACCCCAGAAACCAAAGTCTTATTTTTTTGTCCGAAAAACATATTTAGTTAAAATTCTACAGCTAAAATCCAACATATGCTTTATTTTAAATAAAACCCAGATTTTAAAAATAGTATTTTTTTTTAATTGTATCATATTTACCACCATGTAGCGGCAAATTTTTTAGTAATGATTTTTATTTATTTATGGAAGTATGATTTGAAAAAATTTGATGTCAACAAAAATTGTCGACAAAACCACATTATTTACATTTATTCTTCTAGTGTATATAGAATCCTATATCAAAATATTTTTTTTAGACATTACCGAAAAAAAAATAGTCAAAAAGGTAAAGGGGCTGTAATATCAAAAAGGGTGTAAATCAAGTCCGTAATGCATTAAATCTATTTCGAAAGATGGAGATGTCAAAATTTAAAAGAAAGTGAAAAAAATTTTGGGAAAACCCGCACGATTTGAACAAGTGCTACTATGTCTTATAAAGAAAAAAAAAAAAAAAGGGAGAGATCAAATTAAGTGTATAGTCGGTGCAGCATAAATATCGATGCACGTCATTGATACCGTCATATACTGCACTGTTGTCATATGATTTGTCATTGAGTGGAAATATTATGTTATATAATCTATCGTGGATAGTACATTACCAAACGCAATTTTTTTTCTACTGTAGGTAATTATTAAAATAGTAATTCTAGTATATTAATTATGAAGGAATGAGAATGATATGTCAAACAGTGTAGCGTAAAATTTGTTTGTTTTTACGTTATATCAAGATATTTATTAAAAAATTTCCAAATTTTGGTAACTGTTAACCGAAACATAGAAGAACAACTGAGGATGAACGTGTACAATGAAGAGTGTGAAAGCGTTAATTATGTAAAGAATACGACACTAAATTCTTATAACATAAATTGATCATGATGAGGTACATACAAGCTATTTTAGAATATGTTTAGGTTTTATTATAAAAACATTACAACATTTTTATTTTGTTTATAGTTTATTCACTGTTATCACACTCACTCGGGTTACTTTCTCCAAGGTGTATAATTATTGGGCGGACATCTTTATCAAATTCCACCTCCCTATCGCGCCACTTCACCTTTTTCAGTGTGTTGAATTGTGCTTTCCCATGTTGTCTTTGTGATGGTGCTTAAGGCTTCTTCCCACATTTTCAGCACCATGCCCATCTCGACCAATGTTACAGTGTTACAGTATGTTTTTTAACATATCGGACTTGAAGGAGATTTTATTACTTCGCAGTCAATTCTAAATGTCCTTTTTCCAACTTGCGGTAGGATTTCTAATTTACTAGGACAACTATCGTTATTCGTAACTATCATAGATGGCTTTTCAAGATCTCTTAGGAGCTGATCCCCAAACCAATGAATAAATAATACATGATTTATTTCTGCATAATAGTCAAAGTTTTTAGTGCTTGAACAAAATATTGGGGTTTCATCAGGGGTAAATCCATCGATACTGCCAGCGCGTACAATGCAATTTACAAATATTTTGAAAAGAAGCTTCTAATCTATGAATATCGTATATGTACAAACCTTTTGCCTTTAGTGAATGGTCAACGGAGTTATTTTCAAAAATTTTTGGTTCATCTAAATAAAGAAACTACAAATAATTGGTGCGAACATTTTTAACATATAATTGCAAATAATTGACTAGCATCTGCTATGTGTGGCAATTCAATCAATCTTTGTTGAAGATCATGTTTTCTCCGACGGAAACCTATTTCTTTAGTAATTCCCAGAGGTGAAAGACTTCCATGATATATACCTCTATCCTTCAAAATTTGTGACACCATTCCCTGTAATGTGTTACTCGAAACATTTAGAAGTAAATTGAAATTGATGCATCATATACTTATTGCACCTGTCCTTCAACTTACGCGAGTATCGTTTCCACGTCGATTTTTATTTACGCGAATGAAAAGTGTGTAAATAGAGTCTGTAAGTAGAAAAGAAAAAACATTGGAAACAAAAACTAGTAAAAGTTTTAGAAATACATATATACATATTTACTTCACATAGATTAACAAAAAAATAATTGTGACATACGATATTCGGTGTTACATTTAATTAAATGTTGACGAAATTTTAAGGCTCGATGAATGTTTAGATCAATGTCTACAATGGCACTTTCCAATTTTGTGGCTAATTCAAGAGCTTTACAAAGATTTTCTGTAATGAACGAATCTGTTTGTTCGCAGTCACTGCATTAGGTTGGCTGTCAGATAAGAGTACGGTGTTATAAAAGGTTGACTATACGCTTGTTATTTTTAAAACTTATAGGGAAGAAATATCGCGTAAATAGTATTATACTTTACCGCGTAAAAAACTGCTGCGTAATTAAGGGACGGGTGTATTTCGACACATTTCATATTGACGGCGTCACGACAAGGAGGCGTAAGCAGTTCGAGACAATTTTATAGGAGATGCAATAAATGATCTTTGGTCCTCTTTAGGATAAATGGACTTGAATTTAGTAGTAGTATAATGATGTGTACTTTTCTTATTAACAGAAGCCATTATTAACCCTCAGGCTAGTTTTTATTACGTCTTTTGACCCTTCGGTCCATTTATATTTTTATTTTGGCGCTTACGCCTTTTCTGTTAGCGTTTAAGCCTCGTGACTGTAAAAGCCTTTGTTATGAAATGGCGTTTAAGCCTTTTATTTTCATCAGTGAGCATTATTATTGGTGTATGGGTTTCCTGGGAACAAACAAAGGATAATGCAAGCAATAATTATTATTCAAAAATATTGCAGTTGTCAATAATTTTGTAGTAGAACAAAAAACTTAACTTGACTAATATTACTACAAATAATGACAAATTCATATTTTTTTGCTAAGACAATGATATTATCACATTTTTCTGTTTCTGTAGTCTTTTTATTATACGATGAAGTTGACGCAAAAATAATGTGATGACTGTTTACATGCGCATCTGTATCTGTATTTATTTCTAAATCAGTTTGAAAAGTTTCAGTTTCAGTCTTATCACATTCTTCCTCACTATTATTATTATCAACTTGATTAGAAAAAAAGATGTCCATGTTAGCTACCGATTCTAAGGTTGCATTTTCAATAATTAATAGCTTTGTTTAATAAATTATCATCACAACTGATGCTTGTGAGTGTACAATAATCGTTGTTTTCATCATTCTTGGCTAAAGCCACGTTCAGAATTTGTTTTCCACGACAAAACATCTGAAATACGACGAAAGACTTTAACGCCTTGTCGAAACAATATTTCAAAATTAATTTTAAAGAAAAATATTCATTTTAATTTGTTTTTTAAATTTTGTTTACAATTTTAGCTTTTTTATTCAAAATTTATAATTGTATAAGAATGAACAATTTAGGAAAATCGGTTCAAAACTTACGTTGGGTTTTACACTACCGTTCACGTTTAAGCCCGTCGAAAAAAAAAAACTCGAAAAGGCGTAACCCACAAAATTATGTTTCAGCGACTTTTGCCTACTATTTTAAATTTTATAAGCTATATTATTATGCACACAAAAGCTTATGATTATTATAAAAGGTTGGGAATGAATAAAAAGGCTTGGCAGTATCATCTAAGAAACGGCTGCAGGCGTACCACCACGTTTACGGCATGAGTTTTGGCGCTTACGAACTGCTGACGTCTCTTTTTTTCTGATCGCATCTTGGCGCTTGCAAAACTTAAAAAGATTTTTTTTTATTTGAAAGAGTTTGACGCATACAGTCTTTATGTTACGTGAAAGATACGATTTCTACGATCAGTTTGACATTGCTATTTAATTTTTCAATTTTTGCCGCTTGCGCTTTTTTGTCGTGACGCCGTCGATACATAACTCATATGTAAATGATTTTGTAATAGCATCGATACCTAACATAGGTTTAGGCTTTTGTCGATTTGCTTTGGGATCAGCCAGGGGTTCATTGTGTTTAACTGCTTCTGATATAGCACTTACTAAAATTACGTTGGTTGTAATTCTTTGAACACTATGGCAGCTTTCAGACGATCAACTACGTACAATAGCTACAATCAGCCGTGCTATTTACGAACAACTACGCTACAACCGGAATTCATTAATACGTATCTCAGTGCACTATTTCTAATGTGTTGCAGCCAGAAGAAGCTTGTACTCTTTGGTTTCTGTTGGAGGCAAAAAAGAAACGGAAACGGAGCCGTTTCAGTATTCATCCTATGTTATGTTCGCGTTTAAGTGATGGTGCCTTTTATTTTCTGTTTTTCATTAACTTATTGTGGACGAAGAGAAATGTTTCAATTATTTTAGAATATCTGTCAAATCGTTTAATGAACTTCTTAGCAAACAAGAAATTCATATATCGAATATGGACGCCAATATATCCAAATCATGTTGCCCTGCTGTTGATGCCATGTTGGCCGTGTGAATGTATCCACTCTTCTGATAAATCATTCAGTTGCTTACAAGTGGTGTGTCGTTGCAATCAGTTGTACGGTTTCTGCTCTTGCGCGCAGTTTCCCAACAGTTATCATCAGGAAGTTGTTATACATACACTACTACTTATACACTACTTGTATCCCTCTCTGCCTCTAATGTATTAAAGGTTGTCCGTGAATGCGAACGTTATTAACAAAAGAAGGGAATTTGCTGTCCTCTTTAGTCTATACCCATCCGATCTGCTAGCGCTCGTCACAGGCTTGATTGTGTGCGGTATAAGTAATGAATAATCTAATTACGGATCACGCCTCGACTTAATTATGAACGCTGCAACCGTGTCTTTGGTCTGATACGCATATATATCGGCATTTAGCCTAATACAGCCATCTAAGAAACGTGCTTATTTAGTAGATTCGTGGGAGACTAATTTTTATAAAATAAACAGAGAGAAACATATATCGACAACAATGTACTTCAATTGTAGTTGGAAGAAAGTCAAATTAGGTTAATTGATACTAAACGGGTACTCTAAATCTGCGGCACTGGAACACTGAAACAGTTCACTAAATACCCTTACCACAACACTTAATTCGTACTGGACGCACGTCTCGATAGCCAAGCTAGCATAATCAGCAGCAAGACTGAACACAACAGATCTGTTGTGTATACATGTACGCTGCCGTAAATACTATTTCGTAGTTCTACGTTTGTTTTAAAAATGTTGCCTACGTCACGAAAACGACCAGTGTTGAACAAAGTTACAGCATTTATAGCAGAAATGTCTGACCTAAATTATGACGGCGTTAAAATTCAATGTGTAGTTTGTAATATTTCTTTAATGTGTTGGTCCAAAAGGGATTATCTACGTCACGTAAATAGTAAACAGCATTCTTCTAAAAAAATTGCACACGGCACTATGATAAATTTAAATTTAATTTACGTGTTACCTTTATTGCATGTAATCTACTGTTTAATTTACTAGACAAGGAAGTGGAGGCAATAGATAAATATATAATATATATAATAAATTACATCTCTGCAAATAGTGCAACATGTTCACGCACAGCTATGCGCGGTGGAAGACGCAAGAAATGTTTGTATTCTAGAAAGGTTTGAAAGTGTTTTAGAGAAAGATTCTGATTTTGGCACATTAAGACAAATTTTTGAAGGTGCGTCAACAGAACCGTTAAGTAGTTCCAAAGATTATTTTAACTACGCAAATATAACGTCACTAGATGTAGAACGTTCGTTTTCTGCATATAAACACACTTTTTCCTCACGCCGCACTTGGTTTGCTGAAACAACTGGAAACATATCTAATGTTGCAGATATTTAACAGACATTATTCACTTTGTGATTTCACGAAAGACTTTTAAGACGGTAAGTGTTTGAGCACGTATTATTATATATATTATATTATATTTTATTTCTGACCATTTATTTTGTGTAAACTTGTATGCGCCCGCCACTGGCTGTTGGCGCAAATTAAGCAACTCTATTGATAATAGAGGCTTTAAAGTAATTAATTAAATATGATAAGCCATAATGTGTACTAAACTCGAGTAATCTATAACTATTTATATATTAAACTATTGCTTGTAAGTCAAAACCCTTAGGGCCTTGAGAGAGAAGAAGATTATAAGTCAGTTGACATGTATTTTAAGAAATGATAAACTCATATTTTACAGTAGGCAGTGTGACGTCATTGATATATCATATATAACGCGCATCGATATTTAGGCTGCCCCGACTTTACAATGGTTTTCGATTTGAATTAATCAAAATGATAATTATGAACGTAAACTACCAGGGTGGATCAAATATAAACCAACTCTTCCTTTCTGTAGCTAGCAAAGGTTTGTAAGAATGGTAAAACTTTCAATGACGATAGGATGAGGCGTAACACTTTCCACCATGGCACCATAGCGAGCACAGTTTCACGCAGTTAATTTCTTTCACGTTGGGTAAAAAGGAGGTGCCATGTTCGTCTGCATAAGACACTGTTATTAAGTTTCTCGTAAACAGAACTTATCATTCCATTGAAATGCCAATTTAATCATGCGTAACCAATATTATCAAAGACGCACTGAAATTTTTGTTCAATGATTTTCATGGAGAATGAAACTGCAACGGATAGTAAGATGTATGAGCGCCATCCCAGGACATGTTTTGGACTGTTCTACAACAATGTTCGTACAATCCGGATCTATCATCACGCGGTTCTCACATATTCGGTCCGCTTAAAAATGCCCCAGAAGGAGCTGTCGTTGCGTCGACGTTAAGCGGTGGAGCAGCTCGTGTGCAATTAATATAGAAAATATGCATGAAAAAAGGAGGAAACTATGTAGAAAAATAAAATACTTCTATTTTGTAAAATAATGTTCAAATAATAAATTAGAAATAAAAGTCGGATTAGATTTGATCTACCCTCGTATTAAATTTTACCCGTTGAATTGAATAACTTTTTTTTTTTAGGAATTGTGCGAGAAAGTACATGATATTCTAAATAAGTTGACTCCCCAGAACATCGATACGTTACTTGTTCAAGTTAGAGGCCTAACTATTGATACGAAAGAGCAACTCCAAGAAGTTATAGATTTGGTATTTGAAAAGGCAGCCGATGAACCAAATTTTTCTGTAGCATATGCATTGATGTGTAAAGAACTAGCACTCATGCAAGTATCGAACAATAATAAAAAAGATGACGATTCTGTCAATTTTAGAAAACTGCTAGCTACCAGATGTCAATTGGAATTCGAGAAAAATTCCGTTGATGAAAATGCTAGAAACGCAAAAGTAAAAGAAATAGAAGAATGTAAAGATCCGGTAAGCAACGTTCATTTATATATATGATGGAAAAACAAATTCACACTTTTTTTTCTGCAACTTAACGAAAAAAGCGGGACTTGACGTTAAGTAGACTCTACACCGTTGCATATGCATTTGTTATACCTACCTACACTTTATTATAAAATAACAAAATTACGAACCCTATTATCATATTGAAAATTACAGGAAAAGAAACAAGAATTACCGCTGCTATTAGAAGAAGATAGACTTGTTCGAAGAAAATCTGTAGGAAGTACTAGATTCATTGGAGAATTATTTAAGCAGCATATGTTAACAGTACACATTGTGATCAGATATTTAACTCGTTTAGTTCTCAACAAGGAAGATGAAAGTCTGGAATGTCTCTGCACGTTGTTATCTATCATTGGAAAAGATCTTGAGGAAAAGAATGTGAATCTAAACTTTATCTTTTATGTAATTGGAGAAATTGTAGATAAAAAACATGTAAGAGTTAGTAGCAGAGTGAGGTAAGTAGAAGAGCTAATTTTGATAAATATATAATTTTGTTAATTTATTTAAACATATTTACAGCCTTATACTTCAAGATGTTATTGAATTGAGAAATTCAAAATGGATTCCAAGAAGGCAAGACTTAAATCCGAAGACAATTGATCAAATTCAGGAGGAAGTAAATGATGAACAACTAACTATTCAAGTAAGTTTTAACATTCATATAAATTCGGTTTTTTCTTCTTGCAGTATACATTTATAATTACTATTAACACGTTAGTCTCCGTAAAATTTTAAAATATCACAAATTTAATCGGTGATTAAAGTTGTTTAATCGTGATTAGTGGGGTCACAAAACTAGCCACATATTAGGTTTAATTTAAGTTAATGCGCTTGTTGGGTTGTTGTTGTTCGAAGGACCAGAAAATAAATATTTTCATATGCTTGAATTAAACGTAATGCTTCATTTCGCAAACAAGATTTGAGATAATAGAATTTTTGAATGTTTGTTAACCTTACATTTTCGTAGATCAATTGTGTGAATGAATCGTAAAAAGTTATCCAACCATCATAATTCCCTGCAAAGACCGGGAAACTGATTGTAGGCAGCTTTAAATTTGCTATTGGATCTAATAGAGTATTACTTATATTAGCTACTGAAAGATTTGAGTGACTAACATTACTTTCTGTGTGTACTCCGACAATAGACCTAGCTTTGCTAATGACGTCATAAAAGCAATTTTCTATTTCCTCGCGAAACGTTTCTTCGTTTTCATCTAAGATTTCTAGCTTAGTTTGTATTGTTTCAAATGTTTCAAACAATTTTTCGATCTTTTCTAACCTAACATTAAGCTGATATTGATTTTGTATACTTTGTTTATCATTTATGAAATTGGTAAACCTTGTTAATTGTGCTTTGACAGTACCTCGATTTTGTCTTAATTCTTTAATTTCGTTTTCTGAAGCCATGCTTTATGTAGTATATGAAGCAAATAGAATTTGATAAGCAAATGAGTCGCGCATACGGGGAGACGAGCAATAACCTTGAACTAGTAAATAATATACCTTGTCTGAATAAATGTTCAAACTGCATGCATGCATTAAATATATAAACTAGGATAACAGGTAAGTATGGGAATCTCACCGTAAGTGTATATGTTAGTTGCTTGTCGCTGATAAAATGAGAGCACGTGTTTCGATGTTCAATGTATTCTAAATTTCGACGTTTTTTTGTTTCTCGGCTAATATCCGGCTCGTGTGGACCAATATGTTGGGTTGTTGTTGTTCGAAGAACCAGAAAATAAATATTTTCACTACTTTAAAACTATCTTTAATGTAAAATTACACACGAGCTCTTTCAGTCGCCATTTCTTGTTACATTTTCTTCTACTACTATATTTTTGTGTATATATAGACATCTGCAATACCGACGGCGGTAAAAATTTGAATTTAACATTTGAATCTGTACAGCGCTAATACGCGATTAAATATTGAATTCGGTTTCTGTAAGCTGGGAGGTAACTAATAAAGGGAGTAAATTTTGAGAAACGCTTGTGAAATAAGTAATACATTTTATGATAGACGAATTGGTGACTTAAGGATACATTAACTAAAAGTTTATGTTTCGTTGAGTCCAAGATGACCTTTTTTTTAGGAAATAAATAGAAAGTATTTTAAAAAATTTCACATTTCTAAACAAAATAAGCGCTAAATTCAAAAACGAACTAAAAAATTAACTGGGCAGCATAAATTAATTTATAAATGTAAATTATGTTTTAAGAAATAGATTTCTATCTTTTAATCTGAAAACTAAATTTGCTTTATCGCCATGTTACACATTTAAAATTAGGAAATAATTATTAATTAACGGATAAAAAACAAATATGAAAACAAACGGTTTTTTGTTCAATTTTATTACATAATATATAGAATGTTTAAATCGCACTAATGTAGGATCTTAGTTTTAGTGTACGGCGTCGTCACGTGGTTGAATGTAATTCTCGATACAAAGTGATATTGTTGGAATTTTTTACATTTCGCGGGTGACTTAAGTTGGTAGTTCCAGCAATAAAGGACATATTTGCCAATTTCTTAACGTAATACAGACAAATATGTCCTTTATTGCCGGAACCACCAACTTAAATCATCCGAGAAATTTAAAAAATGCCAACTCTAGTGATAAACTTAAGAATAAACTTATAAGCTCTATTATATTCTCCTTTTTAACAAACTTACACATTTTATAATGTTTTGGCACATTACTAAACGATGTGTGATGTGTGATGTGTAATTTACGCATGAAAAAAGTTTAGAAATCCACATCTATGTATATTTTTCTGATATATGTAACAAGTTATTTGCTACATTACAGGCAATTAACGCTGCTGCATCGGGATCTAATAACACCAGCGATCAAGAGGGTTGGTCTACGGCGTCTTCACTTGGTAGAACGCCATTCTCGGTACAAAGTGATAAACTTAAGAATAAACCTGTAACCACTATTATATTCTCATTTTTAACATTTTGTTTAAGAATTTGTCAAATAAGTTCTACAATGTTGGTATTCATTGCAGCCACAAGTAGATGAACCATTAGGATTAAATATTAAACCAAATACTCAAACTCCTTCCGCGGGAAATATGTATGCCGCTCTTGAAAATATGGGAAATGATGTTGATAAGAGAAGCGCACTAAGTAAGTTTTTCTTAGAAATACGTTTAACTTCGATATATAATTTTTTTAATAATCCGCCAGCTGCACCTAAACCTCGACAACCTCCAGCTGAACAAATTACACCGGAACAATTAGACCAATTAGAGCGAAAGATTAAGAATATATTAGAAGAATATTTGAATGATTGCCACACAGTTGATGAGTGTGATAAGGATATTCGTACATCACTTCCACCTTCGGCGCTACCAAAATTAGTTTCCGAAAGGTAGATCTTAAACATTTGCATTGATACTCCGTGTTACAAAATTAATATTTTGTTATAGTTACATCCTCGTACTAGAAAGATCAAGAGCTGCAAGATTAGGAACTGGAAGTTTATTTGCAAACTTAATAAAACGGTTTACATTGTCAATTGACAACTATTGTGCTGGACTTGAGGAAGTGCTCAGTCAAGCAGACGGTTTAACGATAGATAATCCTAAAATATGGGATTACTTAGCTGAGATCATAGGTACTGCAGTTATTTTTAATAATGAACAGATGTTTTATACTGCTGTTTTTCTTTGCAGCTCCGATTATAAATGAAAATGCCGTCCCTCTTCTTAGACTACACAAATCATTTGATATAATTAAACAAGGACATGCGCCGAAATTACTACATCCTCTCTTTAAGTTAGTTATAGGGGAAGAAGACCCCAATTATCTACGTCCTTCTCTCCAGCAGAATTCGGGTCTTAGTTCTTCTAATTTTATGAAATCGTCTCAAGTTAATAATTTTATTCAAGAAAATGTAAGAAACTGCCTTAAATAAAAGTAATCGACTTTTGAATACACGTTTTTTTTTTTGTTTAGCAATTGGAGTTCTTAGGAGGTAAGAATACTGTAGTAAGTCAAAGTGAATTGACATACCAACAAATTCATAAAAAATTACTAGAATTTTTCGCAAATGACAATTCACTTGATGATATATTCCGTTGGATAAAGGTTAGTAAGTTTTGTTTACAATATTCTTCTACGTATTTTTTTTTGTTCTTAAATTTTAGGCGAATATTGGTGATAGAGTACGCGAGAAGCAGTTTGTTAGGACTTTAGCTACAGCTGTTTTTGAGGATTCAATAGTAAAGTCCAAACTGAAGACTGAAAATTTAAGGGAACATTATTCGTTATTAATACGTACAGTAGATGGTCATCTAGATTACGAAGTGGAATGTTTATATGCGCTTCAAGCTCTTATAAATAAATTAGAACATCCGCAAGGTAATTGGGTATTAGGCATTGTATATGGTGTATAGATATTCACAGTTCCAGCTCCATGTTATTGATAAGTCAATATCGTGGCGTTTTATACTGTGTATAGCATTTAATGTGCTCGCTATATTTATTCGTGCAAACCATGCGAATATAATACACTGCACAATTACATTTTGTTTATTCAATCCTAATTTGTATGGTATTTTAAAATTGAAATAGGGAATATATCTTGATGTTTGTTGTAGGCATCCTATTATTGATATGCGGTTCCTTGTACGAAGACAGCGTATTTTCACACGATAGCTTCGTTAAATGGGAAACTAGTGATAATCCTGCTGAACAGGAAGGCAAAGGTACATACATATCACCAATACTTATTAAAAATAAGGAAAAGAAAGAAATCGCATCTCTATATGAAGTGAGAATACTAAATAAATACACAATGACTGAGTTTCTTGCAAAAACTGTATCATGTCACAAATCCAGCTCTAGGTAGTTGATATTTAATAATTACACTGGCGTCCCTATAACTGTGTAGATGATAAAATTGTACTCGCTATATTTACTAGTTTAGTTATAACTGGTATAATACACTGTACAATAACATGCTCTTCAATCATTTCTATTCATTTACATTTATTATAACGGAAATATTGTTCATAATGTAAATTATAGGAAATTGAACTTGCAGGTGTCGCCGTAAAACAACTTGCCAGCTTCTTTACGCAATTAAAGGAAGCGGATGAAGAAACGTCGTCAACAGATGATGCCTAGTGCTTCACGGTATTAGTAGTAACGGCCTCCGTATAAGACCTAATAAATTGATCATAAGACATTTTAAGTGAATTAAAGTGATTTGTAATCATGAAACTGCTAGTTAAAATGTATACAATTGTTTATATTATATATTATACACTTAAAATATACAATAAACATGAACTAAAGAAAATATTTAGTGCGGGATGGAACTTTAAAGTAACAAGTGCCCTGTGACATTGGATACCGGACCCAAAAAATTATTCTAATTTATAAGTGATCATGAACTTTATATCCTTCACATTATTTCAATTTACATGTCTTCCCAACAAACAATGCATTAATTTTATACATTATATCATAACAATATATACTATTATATATTTTATATTTTTTATTGTTGATAGCGATGTAGTCATTTAATAAAGTACTTGCAGTTTACCTGGATATGTAATTGCATTTCTCTATAAGATAATAGTAATAATAATGGTATTGGTCTTGCTTCGCACCCTGAGAAATGAAATAATATGTGAGAATTTATATTTCAAAAGGACATTAATTAATTTGTGTATTTATATGTATATAAAAAAAAGAAAATTAAACAGAAGTAGAATAGCAAACAGCAATGTTCAGCATCTTCAGGTATTGACAATCAGTTGTTACAAGTTAACCCTGCAATATTTCCTTAAAACTAGCTCGGATAACGGATGACACACGGATGGTAGAGTTAATAAATTTATAGATTTCGTAGGAAAACGTACGTTCGAAGAGCGCCATCCGGTGAACTGGTGGTGTTAGCGCAATTCTAAAACGTAAATTTGAGTTATGTATCAGTGCGAAAGGTAATGCGATTGTACAAGTATCCAGGCTGTTTTTGTGATAATTTTATGGAAAAAGCAAGCCATTCGAAGATACCTCCGTTCCTTCATAGTCAGCTAGCCTATAAACTTCTTCACAAACTGGAAAATTCGACAGGGCCAATGATTCGCAAAGATTTTCTTTCGTGGATACAAGGTTCGATCCAACTACCGACGGCACACGCACCAGCTCACATATCGATTACTGCACGTGCGTCAAGGCGCGTATTCACCTACACGGCGAGCTGTTCGCGAACAGCTCCAAGAGTACGCGTCCCTGGTGTGGACGTTGTTCTCGAACTGTTCGTGCTCAAATCGCGCTTTGCTTGTGAACAGATCACGAACAGTACGCGTACATTTTTGTCCTTGAGGAGTTCGCGAACAGGTTCGCCTGTTTTCCACTCCGAGGCGGTAACTTCAAAGAAAATACCGGCGAGCTCACAGTGCGGTGTAGACGATCGAGGTAGTCACAACGTGTTCGCGCTGTACTACGCAGTTGTGTCTTGCATCATAAAAAAAGAATATATAATCACACTGTTATGTATGATTAATAAAAGAGAACACACTGGTAGCATTTAGTCTTCATTGATTTACTTCTTATACATATTCTCTTAGTCACTAATTGACTACTTGCCATGCACCTATATGTCTGTGTTGCCACCTTAACCTGATGTTCCTACTTCGATTCGTGTTCTATATTATACTTTTTGCCTTTATCCTACTGACTGCGCCAAAAGGCTACCAGTGTGTTCTCTTTTATTAATCTAATGCATAACATGGCGCTACGAAGCAAGAAAATGTTCAGCCTATGGGAAAAAGTGTAGCAAATGCGGAAGCATGAACCATTTTGCTGTAGGGTGCCGTAACACACACGAAGTGTTCTAGCAGTGTACTACGATATTTGGCTACAGGAGACTCGTATACTAGTCTAATGTACTTATTTAAAATATCGAAGCAGGTGATTTCCAGAATAGTTCCAGAAGTGTGTAAAGCCCTTGTAACAGCGCTTACTGAGCATGTACAGGTAATAAGAAAAACGAATATTGTGAATACAAACTTTATTGTTAAAAAAACAACATGAACACTAATATCAACGCATATTTAAGCGATAAGTAATCATATATTTAAGTAATTATTGGAAAATCCTCCTTGTGTTGCATGGCTTGGGCGATGATAATGGCCGTTGATGTTAGCGGTGGTGTTGCAGAATTTGGAGACATATCTGGTGCAACCAAAATTGAGGAAGTATTACTTTGTAGTGAAACTGAAGGGGATGACTGTATATAATGATGTGGCTGGGAAAGTGGTTCTATATTTTCAGCATAATCTAAATTTGAGTTGCAGAACTTGGAGAGCACAGGACACTGAGCAGTATTAGTTGGTGGTAATATCTGCATTTTCGTTTCAAAAACCAGCATATTAACTTTATGCTGAAGGATTTGTCTATTGCGGTCGTTCAATTTTACATGCCAATTGTTCGGCAAAAATTAGATACTCATCACGTACAATTCGCTTTTTAGCAAGCGAAGACATTATTCCATACGCCTCCTCAAGTCGGTCATCTTGCTTTTGTTTGGTGGCGATTTTTTTACATCGTTTTGCAGGTGGAGTGACGGTGTCGGATCTTCTTGAGTTCCCTTTGGAGGAGACGAAAGCTTGTGCGTTGGGTTGGTCCTCGTGTACACGGCCCTCCTCTGGATGTTCCACGGTCGACATACTACTGTCTTCTTCTGCTACTTCATCTTCACTGTCGTCCCTTGTCTTGCTATTCTGAAAAAGATGTGCAATCGATACTTACATCTAAAAAACAAGTAATACACAAAGTTTGGAGGAGTATAAATTAACGAAAGCCCAGTAGGCTGTAATTTATTTAATATCACTTTGTTGCAGATGCCAAATTCGTACGATTCGTGGCAAATAGTTGCTGATGGCTTTAACAACAGGTGGAATTTTCCACAATGTATAGGAGCGTTTGACGGAAAACATGCTGTGCTGCAAGCCCCAATTATAACCGGAACAGAATACTTTAATTACAAAGGAGCTTTCAGCATTGCTTTAATGGTTGTAGTCGATAGTGATTATTCATTCTTATACGTAGATGTTGGATGTCAGGCTAAAATTTCAGACGGGGGAGTATTCAGAAACACAAATTTTCATACAAAATTAAGCACAGGACCACTAAATCTTCCTCCCAGTCATGAATTACCACACCGGCATAAACCTACGCCTTTCGTTTTTGTAGCTGACGACGCTTTTCCGTTGCAATGAAACCATACCCAGGCAACCAGGAAGAAAGGTCACAAAAGAGAACTTTTAACTGTCGATTAAATAGAGCGCGGAGGGCGGTAGAAAATGCTTTCGTTATATTTTTAATTTTTCGTTCTGTTTCTTCACGCGGTACATTAATTTCAGCCGCTAATGCCATGCCAAGCATCGTTTTTCTTTGCTTTATTTCGATACGCACTTAATTTTACGTTCCACAATGGACTTTTCGCGATACTTTTCGATTAATTCAACAATCTTTTCGTCACTCCACTCCATATTTGGGCCTTGTGCCACAACGAACGATGTAAAACGCACAACAAGCACTGGCACTGATATTATTTGATTTTATTTATTATTATTATTATACTACTACAGATATTTATTATTATACTACTGCGGACAACGCAGAACTTCCTCTAAACGTGATGACCTGATCACGAACTAGTCGGTGCGTGTTCACGAACAGACCATGTATTGATTTTAACAAAGAACGTACTTATAAAAATATGTATAATTTATTACAAATACTAATTATATACATTCATAGAAAACTGTAAAAAATGACTACATAATAGTTAAAACATCATCCATTAACACACGGTACAATATGGATACAAGAATTAGATTTCTAAATAACTTAAGTATACAGCTCAGAATATAAGACAAACATTTTTGAAACTAAATTTCCTAATTATGACTTAATTAACATGCAATGTACCTGTAAATAAAACAACCGGTAGTGATAAATTATAGACAAACATTTATGTTAAACATGTTTTACATAGCTCTGCATGTATAGAGTTGGTTATTTTAGGATGCAAAAGAGGGTTTTAATACATGTGACCCATTTTTTCTTTCGACAAATATATAATAGGTCTATTTGCAAGATTATTCAACACTATAACTAAGCCATGCTACAAAGTTGACTCAAATGGAGCGTCCTGTATATTTTCATTTCATGTCATTTTATTGTCCTTTCAATTCTCTTTCGTTTAATATATAATGTGGGCCACATAGTTATTATATTCAATTCCTACGTGTATTTCCGTTGCATATCGTATACAATGTACTATGCAACGGAAACACACGAGGAAATTGAAACGCAGTAAGAAATTAGATATTTAAATGACAAAGCAATGCATGGCACAATGACAAGTAATTAGACCACAGACGACTCTATCGGGTACGTACAATATTTATATGGGCATTTGCTTTTTAGTTAATCCGTCGCACCCAAAGAACTTAAGAGTAATAGAAGCAGCGTCGCACATTACTCGCTAATGCTGACGTGGGCCAGCTTAAGATCGATTTTGTACACAAATGGCATTTCCCCCACGACTCAGCAGCGTATCGTTTTTGCTACAACATTGCGGAATATATCATCAGCGACGTAACAAGTTTAATGGGGTTAGAAAAAGAAAACACACAAGACAATGTAATGAAAATAAACAAATAAATGAAAAATATGCGGCTCTTTTATACTGTAGTACTTATTGGTCGTTTTTACCATCTTAATACGTTCAAGCCCACAAGATGCGATATAAATGCTAGCGGCAATCACCAACCGAAGAGGTTGATGGAGAGGTTTGATATAAATATTTTGGTTTTATCTGGAATTCACTCGTAAATATAAACAACTGCTTCTATTACTCTAACTTCTTGGGCCGCACCCGGAAGAAAAAAAAACATTAGCACTAGTATACTGTAATTCTCAGGTGATGATAAGTTAAATAATCTTTTTTCTGATGACTTCAAATAAAAAAATACTGCGTATGGCAATCTGGCAGTGCAGCATTCTACTATAGCGTTCGTGTAGTTTTCGATCAGTCGGTGTAAAAGATACATAAAATCAGGTTTTCGGTAGTTGGCGTACTAGAGGCAGCAGCGCATACTATTCGCTGCATGCAGAGGTAAATCCAACATAACATCGATTTTGTGCGCAAATATGACGTTGCCACTAGTACTCAGTAGCGTATCGTTTTCCTATGAAATAACGGGATATCATTGGTGGGATAACATGCAAGGGGTAGAAAAACACACTCATTACAATTTAATGAAAATCAACACAAACAAATGAAAACTAAGCTGCTTTCAGACTACAACATTTTTTATATGCATCGCCAGTTTTTCCCATTTTAATACGTGCAAATGCACAATATGGTGGTTATCAGGGTGATTTGCGGTAGACATTCTTGACAATACATGGTTTCAAACTGTCAGTATGACGATTAAGGTTTCAGAAAAATGTATCTCTTAAATTTCATCAATATTTCGCGTTTATTTAAAGCTTCATCAGGGTCAAAAATGAGTTAAAGTAGACAAACCGAACTTGTGAACTAAAGATTTAACGATGTCCATCTGAGGAGCTATGACTGATGAATGAAATTACGACGAGTTACAATTAGAAATGACAAAGTTCAATCCAGTTTTACTCCCACTCTTGCAGGATATAAGTATTTTTATTTCATGTTGGCTTCGCTCTTGAATGTAGAACAAATGCATTTATTACGCCAAGATCTTTGAATATTATAACTTTTACACGTCATTAGCCCGCTGTGCGTCGTAGCATGTTCAGATCTCTATACAGGTCACCCATTGAGAACTACGTTTGTAGATATTTGGAAAAGTGTCGGCCCAAAAAGTCTCAAATTTTTAGTAGTATTTTAATTCTAACTTTTGATTATTTTAGGAATTTTACGTTTAGCGTTGGTAGACATAAGCAGTATTAAGTGGAATTCTTGGTTAATTTTTATTGTGTTTGGCGTCGGTTTAAATGTTATCTCTTGTTCAGTTTGTTTATAGAAGACTTTATTAGAACAATTTCTGAAGTTTTGTTTTATATATAGTTTGTATAAGATTTCATAGTTTTATATATATCAAATTTTCCCTGTCGGTAAGTAACTTAGTAAACTTTTTTTTTGCTTTGTATGTGTTAATAAGATAAATAACAAAAAACAGTGATAAAGTATAATAAAGTCTTATTATTTCTTACAGACAACATGCCATATCGTTCGTATTCTATAAGTAATTGTAGGGACAAGGTGTCACCCCGACACTCCTTTCCTGATCCAACTACACAGAAGTATTTTCAAAATGGATTAGTGCTCGTGATAACAACAATCTTTTTAATATGACACCACAAAGTGTGTATAAATCAAGGAAGGTGCGTCATATTCATTTTACAAGAGATGATATAAGGTCAAATGTACTGCTAAAAGGGGGAGCTTATCCAACATTATTCTTGCCAGAGAGCCAATTTCAACAAGGTAGATCACATATTAATAGAGCCCCGTAACTGGAACGCAATCGCAGCGGCGGTGTGACTGTGTTTAGGTGGGCGGGGAGGGCTGGTCGATTATGATACGACACGACAAATCATCATCATTCAGTTCAGTTTAGCATTGGATAGCGGATAGGGCGTGTTGATTTTATTGATATAGACGTAGTTATTAATTGTAGTTATTATTTAGTGTAGTGCGTTTTGATTTTATTGATACGGACGTAGTTATTAATTGTAGTTTTTAGTAAACATGTCGAAGGCTAAAAAACGACCCTTTCAAGACATAGTAAATAAGTTTATTTCTGACTTTCCCGATTTGTTTTACAACGGGAGTAAGATAGTTTGTAAAGTGTGCAAAATACATTTGATGTCAAATAAGAAGTGGAACTGTACAAGACACGTAAATTCCGCACAGGATAGAAAACGAAAATTGGGCATGCCACCGAGAAGTGCATTTTTTTGATGTAATTCTTATGTTGATAAACTGTAATTTGCCACTAGGCTTACTCGATAAACAACCGTTTAAGGACTTTTGGTACAAATACAATCCCGAGTTGCGGTTGCCAATGGAGAAAACGGCACGTAAGCTTGTTGCATTTGTACGCGATGACGTGGAAAAGAAAATGAAACGCATATTGAAAAAACAGTTTCTTTGGTTATGTGTTGATGAGACAACAGACTGTAAAAAAAATTCAATTGTAAATATTATGGTACGCATACTAGACCCTAGTAAACCGACTTTACCACTGTTACTAGCTAGCCGAAGACTGCAAGAGTGTACTGCTGCAGCAATTACAAAGATTGTACTTAGTACGTTGGGAAAATTTCAAATTTCAAAAGATAAAGTGTTGATATTTATGAGCGATGGCGCAGTAATAATGCGTTCGGTAGGCCGTTCTCTTCTTGAACATCATTGCAAGTGTTTACATGTTACGTGTAAAGTGCATGCTTTATATCTTGTGGCAGAAACCATTCGACAATGCTCTCCCGAGGTAGATGCATTAATAGCAAGCACAAAAAAAGTATTTTTGAAATCTCCCAAACGCCTACGATCATTTCATATAGAGTGTCCTGGTATTCGTCAACCACCGGAGCCAATTCTTACACGTTGGGGAACATGGTTGCAGACAGCTTTTTATTATGCTGAACATTTCATAGTAAAAGCTGTTGTTGCACAATTCAATCCTGCCGAAGCTGCAGCTATTAAGGGGAGCCAGTCGAAATTTCAAGATATTTCCGTTGAAACAATTTAAAAAATATTCGTAGCTACCATAAAGGATTAGTCGACGCAATAGACCAATTACAAAATAGATCGTTATCATTATTGGAGCTACTGACTATATATGACGCAAAATATAATCGCGTTTTTGAAAAGTTCGAGTGTGCTACAAAAAGATCCCGATTGTAGCACACTAAAACAAATTTGTGATGGTGTATCGAATAATCCACTGACTAAGTACAAAGAGTATTTTAATCATGCATGTATAACATCGATAGATGTTCAACGCTCTTTTTCAAAATAGAAACTCATTTTCTCACCACGGCGAACATCGCTCACCGAGCCAACTGTGGAAACACATCTAATGGTGTCAACTTTTTGCCACTCTTATCCATATGATGTTAATACTGATAATGGTGCTTCTAGTTTTACTATTCCGTAACCAAGGCTGCTTGAAAGGAGTGTTTCACTACTTTTCACATATTATAATGTATTAGTTCTGTTATTTTTTTTTCTATTTTCTTACTATTGCTTTTGTATACTAGGCACGGCTCCCTGTTACCGGGCTCTACATATTAAATAAATACATAAATAAATAAATATATACAGGTCTCGCGTTGTAGGCTGGCGAGTTCCGGCGCTATCCGAAGGTACTGTCGGACATCGTTCGGGAAAATTCAAGTTTCAATGCAACATGTAGTGGCGTAGCTCGACTTATTTTTTAAATTATGTTAGCATAATAAAAAACGACTATAAAATAAACTCTTGTATTTCCACCGCGCATCTGAAGCGTTCGCCATCCTATAACGCACAAACTATATGTATATATATATAATAATTTTTTTTCCATTTTTATTTTGTTGTATAGATGTAACTGGCCCATCTCATGCGTTTAAAGATATATCTGCATCTGATGCAGATACTGTGTACACACCCAAACAAGGTATGTTTGAAAGGTAAAATACATAAAAAATATAATTTATTTTACCAATTTTATTTTGCTTTGTTTTTCAGAATACATCATTATCATCATCATTTATTGACTCAAGCAATAGTCTACCTGATACCTGTTGTCTTCAAGGTAAGAAAATATACATACAATTTTATAAGGTTGCATTTAATGTGTATTTAAAGATATTTCTGTGGAGCTCAAGAAAAAGATTTCTGTAGATGGTAGAGGAGCTGTATATGTACCTAAACAAAGTATGTTTAAAATATTTTTGTTATAGTACGATTTTTAATATAATATAAGCATAAAAAATATATGCATTTTAGAAAATCCTACCTTGTTAAGGGATGTGAGAGTTACGAGAATGATTTAAACCCAGTCTAAGAAGCTTTATAGAAAAGCTCGTACACTGCAGTCATCAATTTCAAGACTTAGCAAGAAAAACAAAACATTAAGGAGAAGAATATTTGACTCTCCAAATGAAGTTTTGAAGCAGATGACAACTTTAAAACCGCATGTAGTTCAGTTTTTTAAGAATCAACTAAAAGCAGCAGACAAGCCTGTGCATGGTAGAAGATACATGATAGATGACAAAATACTTGGACTAATTCTGCATAAACAAAGTGCAAAAATTTACAAAGTATTAGAAAAATTGTTTATACCTAGTGTAAAGACATTGGCCAATTTATCGAGGAAAATGCCAATTAACCCTGGTATAAATGAAGCAGTTTTTACTCAAATAAAAGATGTGGTTCAAAATCTTGAAAACCATGAAAAATATTGTGCACCCCTATTTGATGAAATGTGCTTACAACCACATGTGTCCCTTAATACTTTTACAGGTACTTTTGAAGGTTTAGAAGATTTAGGATTTCGAAAATCTCAACACATTGCAAAATATGTCCAGGTATTTATGTTAAAAGGTATTATAACCAACTGGAAACAACCAATTGCTTTTAGATATTCAGCTGGACCAATTAAAACATTAGATTTAGTTGATGAAATAAAGGAAGTAACAACAGCTTGCCAAAATATAAATTTAAAACTAATCTGCTCCATCAGCGATCAAGGCGCCAATAATCAGGCCGCCATTAATTTGATAATGAAGAGGTCCACTGGAAATATACATGAACACGTTAAATATTACTTCGTCAGTGGTGAAAAGATACTTAATATACACACCGGCAAATTTAAGGGAACGGGGTTAAATTTTAAAAGATTACCTCTTTTATCTTTTTAGTGCTGGGTAGGCCTAGACAGCCATGATGTTTGATTGACGTTTACTACGTACATTTTGGTCATGTGATTCATTGTGAAAGTGTAAACATCCGTTAGTTGTTGCATTTAATGTAAAAGGCATATTTTCTCTTCATAAAAGTTTGTTGTTTTTCTCTTAAACCATTATTCAAATTTGGCTTGTTTTTCATAATTATCACTACATTTATTGTGAAATAAGGCATAATGGGCGATTTAGCACCGACTGATATCGCTAGGGCTGTAACAATGGTTGAAAGTGATCGATATTACAGTGATATTGCTGAAATGTTCGGTAAATCAAAATCGACGATCCATCGCAATGTTACATGATGGAGGCAAACTGGAGAATAAGTGAGAAGATGAGGTCAAGGCAGAAAACGCTCAACTATGCCTGTAGATGATCGATTTATAGCGTTGTAAACGCTCAGAAATAGGCGTCAAACGGTTATTCAAACACGAAACGAACTGGAAGAAGTACGTGGAACCAGAATAAGTGAGCGTACAGTTAGAAAAAGACTTAAAGAAGCTGGTTTGGGGTCGTATAGGCCAAAAAAAGCTTCAAATATCCAAAGACATCATCGAGTAGCGCGATTAGCCTTCACACCAAAATAGGAATAATCAGTGGGTTCAAATTTTGTTCATGGATGAGAGCCGTTTCTGCGTAAATTCGATAGATGGTAGGGATAGATTGTATTGACGTCCAGCAGAACAAAATGAGCAATTCAATTTTACACCTAAAGTCTCTTTCGTTGGAGGGTCAATTATGGTGTGGGGTGGAATATGTTTAGGGGCACGCTCAGAGTTTGTGGTAATTGATGGCGGCACTTTAACTGCCGATAGATACGTAAGAGAAGTTCTGCAAGACCATGTGATACCTTTCGCTCCATATATCGGTCCAAATTTCATGTTAATGCGCGACAATGCTCGCCCCCACGTAGCTCACTGTGTAACTGACTTTTTAAATCAAGTACAAATACCAACAATGATCTGGCCTGCATGTTCCTCGGATTTGAATCAAATTGAACATGTTTGGGACATGCTAGGCAGACGACTTAGGTCAAGAATTCCTGCAGTCCGGAACACCGAAGACGTGAGAGCTGCTCTAATTGAAATATGGGAAGATTTACCTCAAGAAATGATCGACAACGTCATTAGAAGTATTGGAACACGAAAGACCGCAGTTGTAAGAGCTCGTGGAAGAAACACCCGTTATTGAAAAAAAATTGTAATTTTTCTTGAAATATTTAAAACAAGTCAAAATGTACAACTCATTTACTGCAAAAATGTTGCTTTTTTGTATTACGTTTTTAAAGAGGCTTGAGAATGGCATGAAGCTTTACAAAACAAACTACAATTGCCTAGCCATTAGTTAATTTTTCCAATAAAAAAAAAATCCATTCAAATTTGTTATGAGAAAAGAAAGTTATGGAGAGGAAAAAGTCCAATTTATATCCGTTCCTTTAAATTTGCCGGTGTGTTTATATGACCCTCCACACCTGATAAAAGGCGTACGAAACAATTTGATGAAGAGTAATATGGTTTGGAATGATAATGGTGAGAAACACGTTGCAAAATGGAGTGATATTGAAAAGGCATCAGATAGATAGCATCGGTAATACACCTTATGAGTGTATCAGGTTTGTTAATTCAGTTATATTGAGCATTATTTAATACAAATTATTAACATTAAAATCGAAGAATTGCTCTGAAGCCCAAGTCTATTTAAGATTAAGCATATATTTACTCTTTTGCCAATATAACCATCTCGTAAATTTGACTATGAGCCGGGACTGGCATCTACTTATGGCTGTACTTCCTAAAAAATGAGTTTGTAAGGAAAATTATTATAAATACTTTCTTAAGTTTTTATTTGGCGAATAGTGTTGTCCATTTGAATAATAATGCCTTTGAGACTCGAGACACGATTTAGAACATTTTAACTTATTTAAAATCTCTTATTTCTAACTGAGTTTACTGACTGTAAAATGTTTTTGCATATTGCATCAGAAAAAAAACATACAGAACTTTCTATTCATTTAATTTATCTAAACGTGTAAAATGCTTTAAATAGCCTTAAATAATTTCATGTATTATCGGGAACCTTACTAAACTAACTAACTAATTAAACTTATCTTACAATTTCAAGTTGAATTTAGAAATCCAATAATATACAGATTGTTCCATTTAAATTAAGCAAAGTAGTACTGATTTGCGATTAGCCACAAGTGACAAACACATCAAAATCACTTAACTGACATCCAAATCATCAAATTTCCAGATCGAATAAATACTTTACAAGGTACCGACTGTATATACATATTTTATACATATGTGTTATTTATGATTTTCCTACTTTCAAATATAAACGTTTCGTAAATGTGTGTTCTATTAAAGGTACCATACATTTTTTACCCCACAACTTGGTTGAAACAATTGCAATAACTCTCGTACATATGTCATGGACGTGGTAACTATAAAATATTAGATAAATTAGAAATACGATATATACAATTAAAAACAATGCTTACTTTGAATAATCCTCCATGGCTTTACAGAATTCTTGAATAAACCACGTACCGCGCTTGATATGACGTACGGCACTGTAACCAGCGATAGTAGCTCGAAATGTCAAAAGGTCCGTAGTTTTTGGAGGCACAAATTTCTTAGGTCCATCAGTTGCATAATCGTCATCGTTAACTGCAATATATGTATACTTAATTAATTATTTTACTGTATAATCTCGTCTACCTTACTTTTTTGACAATCACTTCCTTGACATGATTGCAATAGCAACACTTTTGGTTTACCACGTAAACGTTTATCGCATATTCTTCTTTGAATTTCGGTAACCTCTATGCTGACGCTATTAGCACCATAAACGATTCCTTTTAGATTATGCAAAAAAAAAGAACGTTAATGTTTGGGCAATTATGTTATAATGTTATCGCATTTCAGAAAGTTTATTACATATTTACAATTTATCAAATTTGCCCATATCGCTGCAGTTACCTGACTATTCCTGTTCCTTTAAGAAAAAGAATAAGCACATTCCTGGACCTAGTATTCCGCCGCTATAAGTTTGCAAAAACGTACTATGCGCACGGATTTTGTAAAGAAAGATGGAAGGTAAGGTAAAGGATGAAACATGTAACTGCGTTGGCAACGGCGTCATTCAAAACACTTGCATAGGTTCTTAAATTAAAATAAAATTGAATTTAATTTCGTACAAATTTTATTATCCTTTAATCTGCATAAAATGGGCAGTTTATATTTCGCTAAGAAACAGATATTGTTTCAGTTGATTGCAACTCTTGTAACCTAGCGTATATATGCCATTAGGCATGTGTTGGTATAAGTGGCAAATCTCTTCGAGGACAAACTCGTGAAGTGGTGTACAACGTATTTTGTTTTTTAAGTAAAATGAAGGAGTGTGCAGCTAAAAGTGAAATTATAGACGAAGTGAGTTTAGAAACTGGTGCTTCCAAGCCCAGTATTTATTCTATATCAAAAGAAAGTAAAAATGTCGAAGGTGCGCAACGTTTTCCTTCTCTCAAAAAAAAACCTGGAAACGTAAAAGTATTGTGACCGATTTAAGAGAGGAAACTATAAACGACTTCCATAAATCAGACCATTAAGTTGTAATTCCAAAACTCCAAGATAAACTAAAAGTTGATATAGGATAGAGTGGCGGACTTGGGTCACTGAAAAAGATCGTTCACGATTTAGGCTTTAGATGGAGGAAGACTGTAAATAACAGAAAGTTTTAACTGAAAAACTGGAAGCCCGCTGCCATTGTTAATATTTTAAATGTGGGAAATTACCGAATAAAAATTACATTTTCAAAATTAGTTTAATTATACGATCTGGGGGTTCTAAACTCACTCTTTCGGTAATTTAAATTAAACTAGATATCAATTAATGAAATTTAACCAGTATTAAAACTGAAAAATGAAAAACTGTTAAAATATGTTATCTACTGGAAATCTGCCTATTCTTCAACCACCATACTTGACTTCTACCTCGTATTTATAGAACGATTTAAACGTTAAACACTTAGAAAATGTGAACACAGACAAACACTTGTTACCTGGAAGAAAATCTTGACTCAATGTCAGAAATTAATCAGCATCTCTCTACTCCTTCATTTTAATCGCGATAGTGACTGTTTCAAATACAGCAAATTTTGATATTTTTTTTCGAAATATAATTTGATTATAAATTTCTAACGAATATTCTTACTTTAGCAGTAGCATAATGCATTCCATGCGGTAACGCAACTAGAAGACTCAAGCTAAGATACTGTATGATGTATGACACTACCACACAACCATACAATAATAAAATTTACTGACGTACTAGACGATTACTTGATGAATGATATTTAATTTTCGAAATTATGCTGGGAATACCTCCGAATTTATACTGCCATATGATGTAGAAAAAGGAGAAAAGGAGTTACTTACTCAATATAATTCCCTAACATCCCCGCTTCAACAACAGGGGGCCATAAAAGGAGTAGGGGCTAGCGAAAGAGAGCTAGTAGCAGCCAGAGGGATTTTGACGTTGAACGAGTGGCCATACTGAACCCATTATACGCGCCGCTGATGACAACTACGTTGCACTATAGACTATTTACAAAAAATAAAAGCTTGGAGAAAAGGATCGACCGATGGTGTACATGGATGAAACTTACGTCCATTCTAGTGCTGCTGCGGGAAAATCATGAAGTGACAACAGTGCAGAAGGGTTGATCTGCCCTATATCCAAGGGTGATCGGTTAATTATTGAACATTCATTCCAAATGCTGCGCTAGCATTCAGTGGAAACTATGAAAAATGGTTAAAAAACAAACTGTTACCAAATCTACCACGAAGATCTATTTTAGTCGTCGATAACGCCCCATACCATAACGTACAAATAAATCGCAGATCGACATTTGCAAACTCAAAAGAAGACGTGTTAATTTGCCAAATACGTCTCATATGTTAAAACCAGTGGCGGATTATGGTGACGTAAATGGGAGATCAAGGACAACGCTTCGATTTCCTCGTGTATTTTTGTCAAGTACAATGTACACGTTATGCAACGGAAATACACGAAGGAATCAAAGCTTTGTCCTTGACCTGCCATTTACGTCACCACCAACCGCCGCTGGTTAAAGCCACAATTACATAATAAACATAATTTATTGTCGTAACCTCTACAAAATGGCACAAGAACAGATACATAACATATAAGATGCACTACTAGAAGCAGCGAGTCATAAACTACTGCGCCTTCCATCTTACCATCTGGATTCAAATCTTATAGAATTTATTTGGGCTGAATTGAAACGAAGCGTGGCAACCAAAAAAAAAAGTACTTTTAAGACAAAAGGTATGAAAGCATTAATTAAAAAAGAACTAGAAAACATTACTACAGAACTTTGGAACCTGTGCTGAGATAAGTTTATTAATACTGAACCCAATTACTTGGAAAATGACTAACTAAATTTCAATGTATTTTTCTTTATTTATGACAAATTGTTAGCCAGTCTAATGCGATATAATATGCAATACAGTAAGTTGTGACCGAACAAGTCCTTATATTTATGGGCTGTTTTGACAAATCATCTTGAGATAAATGTCTCAGCGTACTACTACGGTTTTACGTCATCTCCGATTTAAACTCCTCATTTAGCATAATTTAAAGCTGTATCACTTCTAATGCGCTAACAAACCCGATTGGTCATTCAGGATGCGCCGCTTTCTACACTTATGGCGGCGGAACAGTACTGCGCATGCACTATATAGCGTTGAATTTATAAATACATAAAAATATTTTTTAATAAGTATGTACATATGTGGATGCAGGGTTCAGTAATGAGGTAGACATTGAGAAGTTCGGCAGTTTGGTTATTTGTTGGATTCTCATCGTTCGACATTTGAATGTAGAAGTCATATTAAAAGTAAACGTCATGTATTGAATTTAAGAAACAATATTCCGTACTGGCAATTTTTGAATGACTTTATTTTCATGTTGAGCACGTGCAACATCCCACAACACCTAGCAGATAATGAAAACTTTCATCTTTTTTGGGATAAATATGTTCCATCATGGAAGCTACCAACAAAAAAGACAATTGCGGTACAATTTACAACATGTGCAAAGTACAGTAAAAGACTGTATAAAAGACGAGTTGAGAAATCAAAAAATCTGGCTCACTGTGGACGAAACTACTGATGCTCAGAAACACAGCGTGATTCATATTGTGGCGCGTCCTTTAAAACGTAATGGTCCAGCAGCTTCCTAGCTTCCTCCTTGTAAACATAATAAAAAATACGTTAAAAGAATTTTGTATCGTAGGGGCCCAAATCACCATGTTAGTTTCTGACGGAGCCGCAACAATGCTGAAAGCTGGTAGGATGTTAAAAGTATGCTTTCCGACTCTTCTTCACATAACATGCCGCATACACGCATGTCATCTCGTAGCAGAAACAATTCGAAGCAAGTATCCTAGGGTGAATGATTTAATATCATCTATCAAAAAAGTGTTTGTGAAATCTCCCAAACATATCCGCGTATTCAAGCAATTGTATCCGCAAATTCCGCTACCACCTCAGCCTGTATTGGCGCGATGGGGAACATGGTTCGAGACAGTATCTTACTAGCGCAAATATTATTCCCAAGTGAAAGATGTGATTTTCAAACTTAATTCTTCTAATTCTCAAGCGGTTCGCGAGAGTCAGCAACGTTTTTCCGATTCGGACGTTCAAAAAGAAATAGATGACATTTCCATAAACTATTCTGTAGTGACACAAATTATTTCGCAGAAAATACTCACTTATCTATACAACACTCGTTAAATAACATCAACAATTTAGCAGCCGCTCTAGAAAGCTTGACGGATCCTATAGGGCTAGATGTCGCGCAAAAATTTCGTGCAGTTTTAAATAAAAATCCGGATTTAGAAAAGGTTCGATCTATATCTGGAATTCAAGACTGCACAGAAGCGATACGGGAGTATTTGAATTTCGCAAATCTTACTTCATTAGATGAACGATCATTTGCAAAGTATACGAAAATGTTTTCAGACCGTCGTCGAGGCCTGATCGAATCGACAATGGAACCATTGCTTACGTTGCAGTACTACGCGGCGTACCATGGCAGTCGCACATTACCGCAGTGGTCATCGATATGTCAATAAAAGGTAACAATCTATTATTTTGTTATTAATACTGTGTCTACTTTTGTGCGGTACGCCCCGGACGGTTTCACTAATTTCTCAAACATTATAAATAGTACACGCACACCGATCAACCGATAATAACCGAACGTCCACTCGATTCCTTCTATGTACATAGTAAACACAGCTCCTTTCACGGCGTCTCTGCGGGTGCAACCGTTTGTTACGCTTTACTGATGACGGCACTATGTTGAAATCGGTAGCTAATTATTAAAATAAAACTTTACCTGGTATTGAAATGAAAAAAATATATTTCGTACAATACTCCGACAGAATGGTGAATTGCGGGTATATGGTTGCAACCAGTATTATATCGATGACTATACATAAAATAATAATTCTGTAGAACACATCGAAAAACAATGAGAATATTATGTTTAGGTGAAAAAAGTTAGAGTAATAAAAGCAGCATAGCGCACTACACGCTGTGTAGTGCGACGTGAAGCTAAACCTGCATTCCTTTTTTCAACAAAGCGGTGAATTTCCGATGGATTTTAATCAAATGATGGATTGCTAACTGAATCGCAAATATTTGGGTTACAAAGGCAACTTGGTGGATTGTTTGATGAAATTCAATAGTATAACTTCTTGTGTTGATTTATATTTGTTACTGTGTACATCGTTTAGGTACAAAAATACGATCTCTCCCAACCTCACATTCCCTAACTCACCAGCGTATCATCTTTGCTATAAAATTACGGCGTGTTTGATCAGTAGCAGAAAATAAACACAAATGGAAAGTACGTTACTCTTTTATACTATAGTACTTTTTACACGCTTTGCAATGGTTAGAAATAAATAACTGGTAATTACTAGTTACTAGGCGAAGATTGAAATTATGACGAGTTAACATTAGAAACGATGAAGTTCAATACAGTTTTGCTCCCACTCTTGGGGGATTTGATGTAAATATTTTGGTTTTATGTTGGCTTCACTTGCAAATGTAAACAAATACATACTTCTATTACTACAACATTTCTGAATTAGGTCCACTGAATTTATAACGACTAACCGCGTTAGGATAGGAGGTATTCATTTAGAGAATATTTACGACTATTACTATACCAATAGTCGTATGGAAACTCGCAATTCAATATTTTAAAAACTGCTGATAAAGAGAATAAAAATAATTACCTTGATCGCCGTGCGAAAGTATCGCCACAAAAAGACATGAATACATAAAATCTTTTACAATCTTTTCTAATTCTTCCAATATACCAGTATGGGTTAAATTTTCCTTTATTTCAATACGAAATTTTAATTTTTCGAATGTCTCTATCAACTTATTTTTATCCTTTTCACTTCCGTTACGGTTCTCCAATTGTGTACGAGTATTTGGTAATTTATCCTGTAAAAAAATAACAGCATGCATACAGTTAATTTATGCAATGAGATCGCATCGTTTTCAGATTAACTGTTACATTTTCCTTCTACGAGCGTTCTCTTTTTAATTTTGCATACACGTCGGTCCAGGCTTCACCGGGGTGCGAGATATATTGTACGTAGCGCGATCTGGCATACTTGCATTTATCCCCGCCGGCCAGTCTTGCCGCACGCAACTGCCGTAGCTATGCGCTCGCAAGGTTCTAACAAGTGATCGTGGAGGAGAGAGAAGTGAGGGTTTGTTCGTTGGTTGAAATGGGCGAGCCTTGCTTTAGCCAGCCAATTACAGACGAAATCGGTGTTAATAGAACTACTGAGAAATGTATTTTGAAACGCAACAAATACAAAAGTTACAAAGTTCAAAATTGCCAGGAGATTTTCCTCTTAATAAAGTAACATTGTTAGAATTTCAATTTATTTTGAATAATTGTTGAAGTTATTTTTCTTTAGTTTAATTTTATAAGAATATAGAAATGAATATAAAAAACTATAATTTCTAACATAATCGAGAATACAGAAAAATTGCGCAGTAATTCTGTGTTAACACATTTTGTCGGAAGGCGTTGAATTATAATATTACGTGATTGAGCGGGACATGTGTATTTATAATATGCGTGCGTACCGCTGCTCGCTTTATGATATACTACGACTAGATAGGATCTCTCAGACTCGAATACGCTGTTGCCATTCACAGAGGCAATCCTCCGTTCGTATCTGGACCAACGTGTATAGCCATAACAGCAAACAGAAGATCGACTTAAAGTGCTTTATTGTTTTCAAAGTAGTCTCCACAAAGCCTAACACTTTGCATTCTTTAAAATCGACAGTTAAAGCAGTCAAAATTGCTATTTTCAATGCATCGACAGCGATTGGAACCGCTGATTACGCAGCCCACTCTTCATTCTAAGGAAACGTAAAAAACCGTTGAAACGTAGGTCAGGACTGTATGTCTTTGAAATGCCCAAGGGCGCCTCAATCTCGCGATATGTCACATATCGATCTCTTTTGATCATTTGGCGCACAACAGCAATGTGTATTCGAGTGACTGCTGTCTTTGGTGGTCCTGTCCTTGCATCGTCGTTGAGTACCAGCGAGAAATTGTCGACTGATGTTTTTCATTACTAGTGGTGGATCGGTATTTTAGTAACGGTATTTTGTTGTCGCGACGTGTCGCCCTCCAAAACATCGAAATAACTCGTTACTTTGGAACGACGGGTTGTCGCACGACACGGGAACGGTAGCTGTTTACATTCGTGACGTTCCCGCTGAACGGTAACATCGCTGAAGTGATAAACATTACCATCGTTACTTTGGAACGATGCGCTGTAGCGCGACAGGAGCGAAGCTAAGTCGACTATCCTTGGAAACGTCGTGATTTACATTCGCGACGTTCCTGGGAACATTAGCTTCGCTGAAACGACAAACGTCGTCCGCGCGTTCTCACATAACCGAATAGTAAACATGGTATACGTGCGTATTGTTCAAATAGTAGCGTAATCCCCTTAAACAACGTAATTCTTAATTATAGCAGCGCAAAATAATTACGTAACTACATTTCCTTCCTAAACATTTATTTAAAATAAATTTTACTCTAATAAAAGAATAAAAATATTTAGATCTTTCAAAAGTAAATCAAATATTTAAAATAAAACAGATTCATAAAAAAAGAACACAGATTCGCCGCCCATTACATATTATATTTTCTTGTATGTAACTATAAATAATATATTTGTCTTTGTTTTGTTATAACTTATTAACAATATTATATTCTTTGCCGTAGAGTAAGAAGAACAATAATAGTTATATATTTTACTAAAAATTAATATTTTCGAGCAACATGATTTTCAAAAGTAATTATGGGTTATTTGATTCTTCTTCTATAATATTATAACGTTTGTTTTCACAAAAAAAAAACAAGTCAGGTTTTACAGTAAACTTTCAATAGTTGATGCAGTATTGCTTCTCACGTTCAAAATTGCACCTGCCTGGTTGTAAAACAGGTTGCAACTTCTGTGTGCGTTAGCGCACGCTTGGGCAATAGCAAGTGCTATCAGAAGGTTGATCAGCTAACAAATGAAGAAAACCCTGATGGTGATAATATGCAGGATGATGGACAAACACTGGCAGAAGTAAGAAACGAAAATTGAAAGATCCTAAACAGGTCAAAAAGGAGAGGACTAATCTTAGTAGTACAGTAACGTACCTGACAATAAGGAAATTGTTTACATCAAAGACATCCAAAAAGAAGTTGAATCGTTATCACCACTTCAAGTTTTTCGTTTATACTTCACAGATTAAGTTTTGGAAAACGTAAAATTTTCAAATAAATATGCCAATTGACAATAACCGATTTACGAGTTTTTCGGAATTCTCATTCTTTCTGGGTATCACCCTCTACCACAACAACGAATGTATTGGGAGTCTTGATTCAGACAAAGGCCTGCAAATTGTAAGAAATTGCATGCCAAGGAATAAAATTGACGCCATAAGAAAAAACATCCATTTGAAGAACGACAAATTCGCCAAATTACGGCCGATTTTCAATATGATAAAATTTTTGCTCATAACCTCTCAATTGATGAAGAAATGGTGCCATATTTCAGAAGATACAGCTTGAAAATGTTTATTAAAAACCAACATGTTCGCTTTGGTTTCAAACTGTGGTGCCTGGCTAGTGCAGATGGATATTTGTTCAATTTTGGACCATATACTGGTGCTAGCAGTACTAAATCTACTGAGGATGTGAGATGTGGACTAGGCGGGCAGGTAGTGGCGAAACTTTTATTTTTGGTTACCAATCCACCAGAATACACGGTCCTTTTTTTTTGAAACATCTGCAAAAGAAATATTTTACTACGGGAACTATTCGCGAGAACAGAACTGCTAAATGTACGCTCGAACCATCTAAATCGCTCTCAAAAAAGAACAGAGGTTCTTATGATACAGCTTTTAACAACTCTTCAGAAATGTTGATGGTACGATGAAATGATAGTGCTGTCGTTACTACTGCGACTAACTTTGACACAGTCTTGCCCTTAGTCAATGCAAAACGCTACGACAGAAAACAAAGAAAAGAAATATCAATTTCTCAGCCACATATTACGCATAAGGAGCAAAAAATGGTGGTGGTCAATCAACTTGATTGACAGCGCAATTGTCAACGCCTGGAAAATTTATCGCCTACAACCTGGAAAACAAATTTCTCAATTGCATTTTCGTTCATATATCGCCGTTGGGCTCATGAATGTTGTAGGTGATTCTTTTACGGAAAACGTGCACAATGTAGCGTGTGAACAATCTAAATCCAGTACCTCTCTGGGCAAACCTCAGGCAAGAAATTTTCCAAGAGAAATACGTTTTGACAATGTTGGTTATATGGTCTTGTAAAGCGAATACGTACAGCAAAAAATAGTGGGTCGCCCGCTCCCTCGCAGCGATTGGAAATCACAAGTTAATCACGCCGTCGCGTCCTCTCCCGCTCACGCATAAGTATGTACGCTCTTACTTGCTCGGACTAACGCCCATATTTTTTGCTGTACGTATTCGCTTTACAAGACCTGTATAATAAAGGTACATGAAAAAAAAGCTCGCAGAAGATGTCACCACTGCAAGAATCAGACCATATATTTATGTAAAAAGTGCGATATACACTTATACACCGAATGTTTTGAAGCTTACCACATCATATAAATGAAATCCAAAAAAAAATAAAAAAAATAAAATAATTACCTATTGTTTGTTAGTTTTAATTTGTAATTTCCTACTTAAGCCCAAGCGTGCGTAAACGCATCATTCATTTTTTTTATTCTTGGATGCTCTTTTCCGAAATGTTATTCAAAATGTAATATCCTTTTCTTAAATAATTGTCAATTAAATACAACATTTGAATTTATCTATTTTTTTAATAGCTGGGCATTAATGGATTAAAAGAACAAAGTAGGCTATATAAAAGTAGCTACAACTAAAATTGGCATCTTTTACATTTTGCGGATGGTTTAAGTTGGTAGTTCCGGCAATAAAGGACACATTCGTCTGTATTACGTTAAGAAATTGACGAATATGTCCTTTATTGCCGGAACTACTAACTTAAATCATCCGCAAATTTTAAAAAGATGTCAACTCCAGCTACAACGTAAAGAAATTAAAAATGTCTTTGTTACAATTTAAGAATAATAATCGTTTTACCTTAGCTGAACTTAATCTGCTTGTTCTATTTGATAAAATTTGATCAGTTTAAAAAAAATGCCCATTGTAGATCTCAAATTACAGTGCATCTCATTTATATATGTAAAGAGATCAACCAGGTAATAAGGATTAACACCATTTCATATAGGTTATATTATACCCTTAATCGTTCCAAAGTAACGGTATTTTGTCGCGGTCGCGAAAGGAGCTTTCCATGAGTGGAGCGGTATTTCCCGTCACTATTCATTACCAAAAAAATCCTCTCCGAAAGTTGTAAAAAACTATTTCGCGAACATTTTCTTGGCTCAATTCCAGTTTTCGAGTGACTTGTCCGTTTTAAAAACTTGCTGTGCCTAAATCACTTGTTGTATGTTGATTAAACTTTGGATGTAAGTTCAATAAATACTGAAATTAATTTTGACAGGCAACATTTTATTGATGGCGCCCTTTACGCAGCTGTACATAAACTAAGAAGACAACCCTCGTAGTTATCATTAACCCAATTAAGTGTCCAACAGCAAGAAAATTATTCATTTTACATTCTCTTAGAAATATTTAAAAAACAGTAAGTGCTCTGCTTTTTACACAGAATGAAATTTGGCGATAAATTTTAATGTAAAATTTATCGCCAATTTCATTCTTCAACATGTGCAATATCAGATCTTAGGAGGATATATTGAAATTCGAATACTTACTTTGAATGCTTCTCTGTATTCAGTATAAAAGAATTCGTTATTTATTATTAGTAGTAATCCAGGGAACTTTGGATTAATTTCATAAATATCATCAGCATTTTCCAGTTGATTCTCGTCAATTTCGCTTACTTCTTCTATTTCCTTAAAGCAACTAACAGACCTGGAAAACTCCCCAGGTGTTCTATCAACATTGTAATTTGCCGATATTTGCGGTATATGATGATTAATTCTCTCATTGTTAATGATCTTGTGTAAATTTATGAATTGATCGTGAAGGTTCAGTAAGTCCATTTTTTTGAATATGTTTGCTAAATTTTGAATATTATTAGCACTAATATACTTCTCCATTTCTAGAAATAGGAAGTACATTTCCAAGTAATCGATGCTATACATTTCCTTTTGGTCCTGAGGCATGTACTTCAACTTTTCAAAATCATCTTCAAGACAATCTAAAAAGCTATTTGTTCTTGTCCTAGTAAAATTTTCGCATATTCTGAAGCAATGTTTACGTATCCGATCCACTTGAAGGCACGCCTCTTCTCGAAGAGGTAAATATCTTGAAGCCATGTCGATTTTTTTAAATCCTACAACAAATAAACTTATAATACAATAAAAAAAAACATTTCTCAATTAAAATATTTAACTTCATATACTTCATTATTAGAAATTTTTATCTTATTTAAAATATATATTTTATCTCAGGAAAATTGTTCAAAAATTGGAAATTTTGTTAATTGATTAAATTTTTGAATGAAGTGTGGAATTCGGGAGTATTCTGGCACTCTTTCGGCAATTTTTTAACGAATTTTGATATCAATAAATGGAAATTAACGAATGTTAAACCTTGATTTTACGAAGATGTCATGTAAACTCTATGTTCCATATGACATTCACAGGAAACTTGCATATTCTAACCTTCAACGTTCACTTCTACCTTGAATTTATTCTATGATTTCGATATCAGACACTTTAAACTGAGAGTGCAGCCAAAATACGAGTTAACTCGATGAAAGCTTAACCAGAATTGATGAATTTAGTTGGCGTCCCTTCGCTCCTTTATTTTAATCGCGATTACGATTGTTTTTATCCACGGCAAATTTTGATTTCTATCCAAATATAATTTGAGGAATTTTGTTAAATATTGTTATTTTTAGAAGTAGCATTGTCGAATGACTGTAGGGGCGCTACTAGATGACTCAAAATAGACGATTCTGTGGTACAAAACCCCCACGACAACCATAAAACATTAAATTCTCCTGCCATAAATGACGATACCTTAACGAAACACATTTAATATAGGAATTAATGCTAGAAATACTTTTGAATTTACCCTGTTGTTTATTTTAGGAGAATTTTACATTGATTTTCAAGATTTACGAAATGAGGAGGATTGACCAAGATCGTCGTTGACTGGAATTGGCTTAAATAAATTATTTAGTACCCCCACTCCGAAGATCGGAGGCCCGAGGAGAGAAGGAAGCTTCCGAAAAATAACTAATATCCGCCAGAGGAAATTTCATATCTATCGAGTAGCCATACATATATCTACTAGAGTAACAGCTGGGCTTGACGATGTAAATATTTAACATAACATATATAATGATTGTTTTAACTGCTACATATAAAATATTTAAGAAAATAAATATGCTAAATTAATAAGTTGTATAATTAGATGAAATATGTAGGTACTGATTATAATTTTGTATTTTAAATTGAACTTGATAATTCAAACAACGTGGAATTCTATAGAAGTAGATTAGATTCTGCGAGATTCACCAAACTAATCAGAGTCAGCTTGAAATACAAATTAGTATCAAATTGAGTATAAAAAGATACTGGCTGAAAAGAAAGCTTTCCAGTATTTTCCTCCGAGTTCGCACAACAAACATCACAATTGCTTTCGATTGGAGAATGAAATGCAAAGGGAATTTAACCCTGTACTCTACAAATAGCTTTGTATCTATCTAACAAAAACAATACTGTGGTGGGGATATTAAGTGGTACCGCCTACCATGTTTTGATGCATACCTATGAAATATACTCTTCGCCATTAGATATGTTTGTAGCAATTAAATCAGATTTAGTTGTGAATTGATACGTAAGTAAATAGTTAACCGTAAGGTACAAATAAGGTAGCATAGAATCATAGTATTTTATAGTTTTAAGTTTTTGAAAAAATGTCCATAAAATTTCTAAATCTTTTATTAAATAAAAATTAATTTTACAAAGAAAAGAATATTCATTTGGGACGATTTTTAATGAATTACTTCTAATGAATAATTACGATTTTTAATGAATAATTGTTATAATTATAACAATTATTCATTAAAAATCGTAATTATTCATAAAAGTAACTTACAAATTAAGGTATCCCAAGTGAATTAGATCTATTTAAGAATTAAAATACCTCAATTACCCACAATTACTTACTTAATTTTTATATATGTATACTGCTTTTTATTAAAAGAATGCTAGGATTAAAAAAATGTTAATGTATGAAATATTGTTTATTTATAATGATTTTTTTTACAATATTTTTACGTGTACAATACACTTCTGGAGTTTGGTTCCGTTCCTCCCGATTCACCCTGTAATATGTATACTGCTTTTTATACTGTGGTTATTTAATACTTGTTTACGAACAGTCTGGACCACGAACAAATCGGATAACGAACAGTTTTGCGAAGCATTTAGTATTCGAACAAGGAACACGTGTTTAGATGACGCCGGCATGTTATTGACCTGGAATCAATCGCGCTATCGTCGATTTGATCGCAGATGTTAAAATTTGGGATAGTTTTGTAATACGGCTACTTAAAGAGTTGTGCTTTTAAGAATGCTCCTAAAATGACCGCTAAAATGACTCAATTATATATTTTTCTAATACGTTTCAAAGCACAAGTGAATTTTTAAATGGTTAGTGTGCACAAATTCACCGGACGCGATCACAGAGGCGCGACTGTTCGCAAGTTAAAGATTTTTTAGGAAAGGCAGGGGTTTCTCAGAACACAGACCTTAAAGTGGTACTTAAACCTGCTTAAAGTTAATAGAGCTGGGAATCTCTGCAACAATACTATTCACCTCTTTCAAAAATTCTTGCATGAGAGAAAACGGCAATTAACATATTTCACCAACAAATACCTAGATCTGACTAATATGTAATATGGTTCGTTTCATCTGTTGTAAATTATTTTTGAAATAAATAAACTAAGAACTATAAACTTATTTCAGTTTTTGAGCCTTCACAATGAATTGATTTGCCATAAAAATCTATTCCTAACTTTTTGTTGAGGGGGGCGCGATTGTAAAAAATATGATAAAATCTTACATTTAGCTTACAATGATCTTTGAAAAAAAAGCAAGAATTGCTAAAAGACTATTAAAAAATACGCGCACTGCACTGGTAGGCGTATCAGTGAATATAATCTGCACAGGGATATTTACTTTTAATGCGTGCCTAAATGCCGCCCATCCTTAATTCGTTTAAATCTTCAAAAGTGCTTATAAACTCTGCCGTTAAAGATATATCTAAATAAAAATTACCATCTGACACCAATTTGTTACAATTGTACAATTGTACTTTCGTCACGCAATAAATCGGAATTCCTAATTTGACTTGAAATTTCTATTCTGCAAACAGCAAGCAGAGAACCTAAAATTTTATTTTGCATTGTATTTGAAGTTCCTTTTAAAACACTAGCGTTATTTAAATGTTCTCGAAGCGTCAGATCCAAATTAGCAGAAAAATCGATTAATCCCCTAAATATACCACGAAATTCGGATTTTTCGCTGCCATCATGATCTCTAAAAGTCAGTTCTAAAGCAAAACAAAATTTAATATAACATACTAAACGTTTTAATATACCAGCCGGTCGGAAACAACCGGAACGCTATGGTTGAATGCTACACTGCGAGATTGCCACATGCAGCATTTTTTTTGAAAGAGTTAGCAAAAAAAAGAATTATTTGAACTAATGATTGAGTGAGTTGGAGTTTTTACTAATTTCTAAGAGGCGTTGTTAATTTTTTTCTGTAGTTATTTATTTCGAATGAAGACTTATTTATCAAAGCTGAGAAAAATAATATATATTGTCGATAAGCAGAACTGAGCATCAGAATATTTGTTTTTTCAAGTAAAGCAAATGCCATACAGGTGACCACGAGTTTCTTCTCGTTTCTTTATTTTAGTGGTTAAATGATGGAGATCTTTCACATCAGTTCTACCCCAACTATAATCCTGATGCAGTATTATAAAACAACACACACAGAAAGCAATATAATCAATTCGAAACTTCATATCCACTTATGCATTAATTTTTTTATATATTTCCATGAAAAATTGTTGTGAGGACGTTCTATTTTCAGTTATTCTTTCCGTTATTTGTTCCAATTTTAGTTGAAGTTATGGCTTACCTCTTTTATTTTTTTTTTCCAGGGAAAGTCTATTAAAGTTAGTCTATAATTTTGTTCATTTTTAAGAACATTATAACCACACAAGCATTTGTCACTACATAAAACACGCGGGAAAAATCTATACTAAACAACAACATTTCATCTCATAAATTAAAAGAAGACTGGGCTACGAAAATTGTGCATCCCAAACGTATATACACCGGCTAGACTGTGATTGGTTGTTTGGTCAGGCTTCGTATCGTTGCCATAGCAACCAGAGGCAGCTTGTTATCAAAATGAAAATGGCGGAACTCAAATTTCGTAGGCCAACCGTAAGGTTTTTTAACGTGCCAAACATCATATTGACACGAGGTCTACGGTTTACTTCCTTATCCGAGAAGAAGACATACTCCAATTTTTATCCGTAATTAAAAACTAACCGACATGGCCAGATTTGAACTCGCATCGTTCGAAACGAGGGGCAAGTATGCTAACCATTCGACCACTAAAATATGATCACTGTTGAAGATAGGTTTAATGTAATGCTCAATGTATGCTGTTTAGAATTCTCCCATTATGAATCGATAAGAAAACCTTCTCATCAGAGAAAGTTACGCTTCTTTATATACCTTCTTGATTCATAGTTATTCTCAAAATTTAGTCTATTTCTCTTATGATCTTCAGTTAAAGCACACCTTTTAGCAACACTAAAATTTCGAATAGAAGATTTTATTCTTCTATGAGCAGCTAAGCACGATCCAGGGAAATTACTTTCTTGAACGGCATTTCCAGCACTTTTGAAAGGATCAGTTGTCAGAATATTTATTAACTGATGGTCTTGCTGCTCATTAGATACCTTTTGTCTACCACCACATGAATGTAAGCAATGGTATATCTTTCATTTACTAACATTTACTAACTGACAAATCATTTGCTACCGTTTGTAAGATCCATCTGTTTTCAATGAAAATGATTTCTGCGCTTCAGTCATATGTGGCACTTTAACATACCATTAAAGATATTTGATTCTAAGATTAATGACATTAGTTTGACAGTTCCAAATGCTAAGTAGTAAAATGTGCATAGCTAAAACGATTCATTTACTTTCATTGGCTCTTGATAGTACCATCACTTTCACAAAAATCTGGGACAACTCTTACAAGCTAATTTGGCCTTTTTTTTCAATCTTGCGACAATTACTTGTCCATTTACGATTGACATTGACAGAGAATTTGACATATTTTTTCATGGTTTACAAAAGACCTGTGTAAAGTAGGTAATGTCATAATTAAGGTGCGACAAACGCGTGCTACGGCAGAAGCGCCGAGAGGGGATTTAGGTCGATACGAAGCCTGTGGAGAGTTTAGCCATTCGATAGGCGTGAAAGTGAAGGGTCGTTCGATAATTATCGGTTTAATGGTGTGCGTCTTTTAAAATATGGATCATCGTAAGCGAGGTTTACTTTTAGCATCGCATGTGAATAAATATATTAGCCGTTTCCCTGGGTTGGAATATACAGGTACTATCATTCAGTGCAAAATTTGCAATATACGGCTGATAGGTCGCGATACATTTCACTGTAGAAGACATATTAATAGTAAATGGATCTTATAGGACTATATGTTGGTCAAAAATTTCATGCAGTTTTACATAAAAAAACCCGATTTAAAAAGGTTCGGTATATTACTGAAAATAAAGAGTGCACAGAAGAGATAAAAGAATATCTGAATTATGCAAATCCTACTTCGCTAGATGCAGAACAATCATTTTCGAAATACATGAAAATGTTTTCAGACCAACGTCGAAGACTAAGTGAATCGACAATGGAAGCGGTATGTTGCCGTTTTACGCGGCTTACTAGGGCAGTAGTATTTTGTCGCAGTAGACATCAAGACGTCAATAAAAGGTAAGAATATATTATTTTTTAATAATACTGTATCTCACGTACCTACTTTTGCGCGATACGCCTTTGACGTTGCACTCATTTGTCGAACCTTGGTCATAATAGGCGAAAAAGTATAATATTGAAATATGGAAAATTTATTTGAAATGGCAAGAAATAGGTAATGTCACAATCTGCACCCACAGAACTGTTATAATGCAATTTGATATAAGTACAAACATAAGTGGCGTTACTACCTAAAAAAATTGTAAGCAACGTACCAAGCTTCCTTAGTATGGCATAATTCTGTATAATAGTCAAGGCCTCTAATAATTTTTCGTTCCATTTATTATTACCCTTCTTTTCATTTCGATACCATTCTTCAACCACATTTATTTTTGCATTCTGAAGTAATAACATAATCTGTTGTAGACCTATATGTGGTTGCTGGTACAATAAAAACACTAAAGAAATCTGTAATAACCTCGTACATTTTCTGATCTAAATTAACTTGCAATTGCTTACTTTATCAGGTAACTCTAATAAACTATCAATATCTTGAACATTTCTTGATGTAAGATCCCTAATTGATACAGATTCTTTTGTATCTATTGCATCTGATGTAAGAAGGCAATCATCGTCCATGTCAGCTAAAATCAATAAAAAAAATAAAGGATTTTAATATTGAATTTGTTTCTGTTTCTTACAATCAGCAGAATAATATTCAGAATCATCGGAGTCTAATAAATAACTGTTGTCTACACAAGTCATTTTCAATGGAGAACGTAGGTAAAGCCCCTACTCCTACAGTATCGTATTGCACAATAATCCCAAATAATCCTGGATTTGATGACAAATTTATTATGACGTCAGAACATCCAAAGCAAAATACCAGGCAGTATGCAACCACATACTCAACCTTTCGCAACTTTAATGCTGCGTCATATGTACAGCAGCAAAAAACACATCTTTTCCTGTCCTTCAAACGCTTCGGTTGTTCTCAGATACATCAACTGACCAAAAACAGCTGAAGAGCTTTTGGAAGATAATAGGTTTGTTCGCTCAGGCTGCACTTTTACTCGGTGTAGTGTGAAATGACGTCACTGGAGTGGTCAGGTGTATAGTTAGGTGTGTTCGTTTGCTGTACGGAACATGTTTGCTGCAAGTCCCCTGTTCGTTTAACAAAAGTGCTATTGTATGGTGCAAGAACTGAACTGAGCTTGAACTTGCACTAACTGTTCTTGGTTCTATAGGAGGTGCAAGTTGAACTAAATGATGTTTTAAATCCTAGCTTTTGATGATTATGTGGAGAATGATTGTTGTGCATTTAACGTAGGTAATTGTTTTCATAATTGGAAATAATGTTTTTATTGCAAATTTGAGTAATATTGGCAAATTCAAATATGATTTGACTACCTACATTTTTAGACAAATCTAATGCAGAAAAAACTGCCAGCTACTGAAAAAGTATTTTCTTCCATTCTCATCGCACATAATAAAAGAAAATCCGTTTTATCGGTTGTCAACAGTATTATAGGTTATGCATTACATGAACTGTAAACATACAGCGTTCATTTGGCTATATAGAATTTGACGATGACGTAGATATTTCAACTTAGTGCAAATAAGTGCACCGCAAACGAACACACCTGTTGTGTACAGCTCAGTGAACTCTATAGGTTTGTTCGTTTGTCTTGCTCGCGTTAGTTCTAGAGTGTGATAGGATTATGATCACGTGATCGTTTTGATTGCTCAGAACTACTCTAAATGGGTACAAACGAACTGTACAAATTGGTGTTTATATAGCATACATAACCTAAAAGATAGATAATGGTGGCAATTGGCAATCACAACAGCATTCAAAAATTCCTATTATTTATTAATTGTTGTATTTCACTTTCAATGATTATGAATATGAAGTAAAGTTGGGTTAGGCAAATAATGGAATGACAGCTGCACTGAACTGCACAAACTTACTCCACCTCCTGAGGAGTTGTAAGTTTGTCTGTCGGAAGCTGCCCAACATATACAAACGAACATCGGATTGCCAGTTTTTTTTACAATCGAACGCGCAATTTAGAAAATTCGAGCTACTCCGTATTGCACAAATTGACAAACGAACAAATCTTATATTATACAGTTTAGCTGAGTTCGGGTGTTCGTTCAGGGGCTCTATTTTTGAAGTTGCACGAATGTATTCGTATACGACTACGTTCGTACGATCGGGATTCGCATACGATGCATATTTGGTATTCATGAATGGCATGCGGATCTTACTGGATCTTACTTAGAAAATACCTACGACTACAGGCGGTACTTCGGACAGATCCCTACAATAAACCAATAAAATTTAAGGGAGGCACATTTGAATGGTTTAAAATTTGCCAGATGGCCTGCACATGTAAGCGGCAAGTTGCAATAGTCCCGTATTGACCATTATTATTATGTTGACTTGAATATAACCTACATATATCAATATACTGTACATGTGAATACCAATTATATCATACATTCGTATACGAATTCAGACAACATGGATCACATGATGTACAAGCATCCATATATGAGTGTATATCAGTGTATATTTTCCGAATCGTACGGTTCAAGAATATCAATCCATCATTCGTATACGAATTTTCAGGACTTTCGTATACGAATTTATTCAAGAATAGCACCCCGGAGCGGATCAAGAGTACAGAGCACATGGAGGGGATTAGGAGTAGAGCATGCGTGGATCACGCAACCCATTCTCTTAGTGGAATGGATGGAGTAACTCTACAACATTCCCGAATGCGAGAGAGCACGAGTAGGGTATTTGGAGTAAATAGAGTTACTCCGAACGAATACCCGAACTCGCCTTAAGTTTTCTATGGTACGAATGTTACGTTATAATTTTTCTAGGTTATATTGAGTATAAAACTCATACGCTGCAGTTAGGCTCATGTTAGGCTGCACTACACTAAAATAAGTAGCTGGTTAGCACTACTTTATTAACTTGTGTAGCACAGATATAGTACTTCATATATTAACTAATAATCATGGGGAAAAAAAACAAAAGCAGTTTAGGACGATCTCTTATCAAAGACCGTTTTTCCAATCACCAGGGAAGGAAAATGGTTGACAACTCTATGGTATTGCCATTAAAATATCTTGAAAGATTATAAAGAAGTGTGGGTATTAGGAGAATGTAATATATTATTTATTATCTACAGCTTCATACAACAGAAATAGAAGATGGATATAATTGGGGAAGACTTAATTTACAGTCAGTAACTGAGGAATCTTCATTTCAAGAATTTTTATCTACTGCCGAATTGGCTGGTACTGAATTTCAAGCTGAGAAGTTGAATATAAAATTTATTAATCCCAAGGCAAATGTTGGGTTACTTACAAAAGAAGAAAAGGAAAAATTCTTTGAAGAATTTCAAAGAAATAAGGACGTTATCAAAATTCCAAGGAGGTAAATTATATATTAATTTTAATGTTTAGGGTCCTGAGTTGGCTGTCACTTACTAGAGCATATAAGATGTAATCCTGCACTTTACGGCTACCATTTTACACAATCACTGTTCATATACAAAAATCAATGTTGCCAAATTTTCCTTGCTTAATTTAGTTGTCATTTGAGAATCATTTAGCAAAATCTAAATATTTTAGTTATAAGTGTTTATATTTATTAGTTTAGTTCAATTTTATCTATTAGAAGTAGCAAGAAAAGGTGGTCTAATCATACAGAGCAAGAAAGGGCAATTAAATCACTAATATTGCAATAATCCCGCAGATCACACAGTAAATGACATTAAGATATTTTGCAAAAGTCCTTGGATACTTGATCAAATTACAACAACCGTATATGTGTCGTGTCGCGATTTTATGCTTTTAATAAAGAAATTCATACATAAATCTGACTATTTAGTATGTTCTATGTTAATATTGATACTCTAATCTGGCAATACTGCGTAGTTATGCGCATGCGCGGCGAGGCACGTGAGATGGAAGTCGTAAACTACAGGATTACCTTAAAATGTATTTATACATCAGTTGTGACATCGATGTGTTAATATATTTGAACACAAATAATGTTATTCCATGTTTAAGGATTTGTCAAGGTAATAATAATGCGTTGAGGGTAGTTTACAATCTATAATTCGCAATTAAATTAAACTACAGTCCTTGGCCATGAAAATAGGACCGCTTGAGAAATATTAAATTTATAAGAATATTTATTAAATATAATTTTAATTTCGAAAATCTATAAAAGCGCGATTGTTGTTTGAGTAATACCTTAATACATTACGGCCACAGATAATTGCAGGTTATAAAAATAATGCTAGGGGTGCAATAATCCGATTATCCACCTGCTATGAATCACGCCTCTTGCCATTCGTACATACGATAATTCTGTTTAGTTTGAATTGTGTCGTTCGTTAGTTCGTTGGTATCATTGTAAATATGAATAAAAACAATATCTTTACCTATTTTGCAAAGAACTTATATTTCAAAGAGCTTTAGTTTTATTTGTGTGTGTCTTTTTTTGCGGTAAATTGTTATCATAATGGGAAAGAAGAGGAATATAACCTCAAAGAAAAAAACACTAATTTCTGCTCTTCTAGAGACGGGAGAATTCTCTCAACGTGAAGTTGCACAAAAAGAGGGTGTATTACATCAAATTGTCATAAGAATCGCGAAATTAAGTAAGGAGAATATTCCTAGTATAAGCAGCGGCAGAACATGCTGTGCCGGCAAATGCAAAACAGCTGTAAGAGATGATCGTCGTATAGTAAAAGTGACTACAGAACATCGTTTTCATCCACAAAGTGATTATAAACTTCTTGGTGGAGAAGGTATACAAATATCAGCCCGAACAGTCCGTAGACGTCTTCATGAAGCAGACTTGAAATGCAGACGTCTGGCAAAAAAGCCAAGACTAATATCTAAAATGAAAGTGACACAATTTCAATGGACTAAAGAATATAAAAAAAAAATACAGTTAAAGATTAGGGAAAGATAGGTTTCATTTATCATCAGTATTTTGGTCAAATTCATCGTCATAGTTTGCTTAATGATTCTCTACATTTTTTACTGTTTCCTAGATTATTTATAGCGACGAATTACGGCTAGAAGTGCTAATTCAAAGCATTGTAAGCATGTATATTACATTATATTGAAGCATGTACAATCAAATTTATTAAATACCCCTTATTTCTAGTGGTTTGGTCGTGTATTACGACAGAAGGACCGGGACCACCATATTTCATTACCAACAATGGAATAGAAACAATATAAAAAAGTTTCACAAAACTATTTAATACCTTATATTGGTATATTGGATCCGAGTTAAGGACCATATACGTTCATGCAAGACAATACAGTGTGTCATAAGGCAAAAAGGGTAATGCGATATCTTGAATCTAAAAATCTGCCAGTACTACCTAGGCCAGGCAATTCACCTGACACAAACCCAATTGAAAATGTGTGGAATGTCTTGAAAAACATCGTAAGTGCGCAAAACTCAACTACAAAGGAAGAATTACAACAACATATTGAAGATGTATGGCATAATAACGACGAAATTAAAAAAAAACAATGAAAAGCTGCATTGGTAGTATGCCAAAAAGGGTAGAGGAAATAATAAAACACAGAGGCTGAACAAGCAAATATTAGTAAACATACACATAAGGAAAGAAAATGTCTAATTATACGAAAAAGCGTACATGCGACAACGGTAAACGCGAATGGGTGATTTACCACAAGCGAAGGGGTTAACGGTAGTCGACGGCTTCCGTTTACCGATGTGGTTAGTTACGAGGTAGACTGCATTATATGCGGACGATTTTAGCAAGAATTTCTAGAGTATTTTTTTTTATTTCATCAGAATCTGTTTTTGTCTTTAGAATTTCTTATTAGTTTAAGCTTCTAAGCTTAAACGTCTAAGCTTCGTAGCAACAAAATAAATATGTGAAACTCCCATTTCCAGGCGACCATGATTTCAAATTATTAGGTGCGTTCTTGCACACAGTAGGTCTACATGCCAACGTTGTTACAAGAGTAATAACACGCGACCCGCACCGAAACGATCGAATTCCACTCAATGCCCTCGCTCTCTCGTCGTACATATACAGATATAGCTAATTTCACATTTTCCCGATGTGTATATTCAAATTATACTTACTTGCATGTTATATGTAATTAAATAATAATATTGCCAATATTACTAATTGTTTTTTTTTTTTTCAATTTTACCCCAAAATCATAATATTTTTAAGTGGTCCTAATTCGATAGCCAGGGGCTGTAACTAGTATATAACATAAACCTCAAAGTTCTAATGTTCAAAACTAAAAAAACTCCACACAAAATATTTTATAGAACTAGGAATTCGAGATACAGTTACTCAGTTTGATCTAATTGACATGATTGAAGAAAAGACGAAATATTTTTTAAGATATAAATGTGATCCTTATTTATCAAAGACCAAATAGAGGTAACTGAATTATGTGTAGAATTAACATTTGTTGGGATCGCACATAGTTTATGTTTATTTTTCTTTGTCCTTGATTTATTATTACACTTAACAGAATTTTTTAATGAAAAGTTCGTAAATTGTACGTTCTATTCAATTCTATTGGAATGTCTATGTATTCCAATTTTGACAATGTTGATATAGTTTCAAAAACACATATGGGCGGTGCCAATATCTGGGTTCTAAACGGCATTATTACCAACTGTATTATATTTATGATTACCCAAAATAATTAACTTGTGTAGACCTTATTGGACATCGGATATTACTGTAGATGAACTTCATGAAAAAGAACGAGACAGTTTTTTGCAATGGCGAAAATCACTGTCAATTTTACAAGAGGAGAAAGGCTTACTATTAACACCTTATGAGAAAAATATAGAATTTTGGAAACAGTTGTGGCGAGTACTTGAAAGAAGCGATATTGTTGTTCAAATAGTAGATGCTAGAAATCCGTTATTGTTTTGGTGCGAGGATTTAAGTAAATATGTTAAAGAAATATCAAAAACAAAGTTAAACCTCATTTTATTAAATAAAGCCGATTATCTGTCTCAAAACCAGCGTGATAAGTGGGCACATTATTTTGATAGTATGGGTATACAAACTGCACTTTTTTCTGCAACTTTAGCGAGCAACGAAAATATAGAAGATGTTGAAAAGAGGCCTGATCTAGCTCATATTAAAGAAAAAATACAGGAGTTAGAGAAATCTGTTGAGAAAACCGCGGATTCATTAACAAAAGTATTAAATAAGATTGATGAATTTATTCAAAGCAAGATACCAGATGTTTCCACATTGTCTAGTAGTACTCAAGATAGTCCAACTGATGGAGTGAAAGAAACGAATTCACAAATTATGAAAAATTCAAGTAAAATTTTGACTAGGATAGAATTGATATCATATTTAAAAAATCTACATTCAGAGCAGAAAGTAACTAGTGGTGTAACAACTGTAGGATTAGTAGGATATCCTAATGTGGGCAAGAGTTCTACTATAAACTCATTACTCTCTATGAAAAAAGTTCCAGTTTCTGCAACGCCTGGTAAAACAAAGCATTTTCAAACATTGTATTTAGATGACGAATTATTACTTTGCGATTGTCCTGGATTAGTAATGCCAAGCTTTGTATATACAAAAGCAGAAATGATTATAAATGGTATTTTACCTGTCGATCAAATGAAAGATCATGTACCACCTATAAATCTTATATCCAGTCTTATACCACGACACGTAATAGAAGATAAATATGGAATTATGTTGCCACTACCTTTGGAAGGTGAAGATGAAAGCAGATGTCCAACTGCCGAAGAAGTTTTGAATACGTATGGGTGTAAGTAAAATATCTATCTTATCTATTAAAAAATGTCTCCTTGCAAATGCAAAATGAGTATTCCGACATGTTTTATTAATACTACATGCAAAATAACGCTATTTCAATGTTATAGCGTACGAGGGAGCGTACTATGATCACCCGATTTTACACGAACTCAGCGCATCTAAACGTGTGCTGTGTTGAATGTCATTTGCTTGACAAAATTACGTAAACGCAGATTTTACAAATGAATCTGCGTTTACGCACCTTACTCACGTTATAAACGTCGTATTCGTTCACGTACATGTGCAAGCGACGATTTCACTCTTGCATTTCCGAAAACACCTTGCTCATATTATAAACGGCATATTCGTTCACGTACACGAGTAAGACACGACTTTGCTCTTGCATTTCCGAAAAATGCCGATTATGCTGGCAGATCATAGTACGCTCGCTCTTACGGTATAGTCATAATTAGGCTGGGCACACAGAGCTTCGCGCGAGGTTAGAAATGAGGTTGCCTCGCCTACGACGCAACGTATGTATGCAAATGAATCGGCACGAGCTACCTCAACGAATGAAATTATTGATTTAATTTCTCATCAACCCTTCACAGCGTTAGTCGTAATTACAGAGATAAATATATATATATATATATATATATTGAAACTTCTTATATGGCGTACAGTTTGCGATGGGCGATGACGTAAACGGGAGGCCGTGGACAGCAAATCAATTCTCTCCTCCCGTTTACGTTATCACCCACCGTTACTGGTGACGTATTAAAACAACCTTAATTTTAAAAAGCAATCAGTGTAAATACATACCGCTTGCGTCATAATCTTCTGGGGATAAGAATTAACTGTGGCAACGGCGTCGATCCCCACTTCATTCATACTAGCATTGGCATTGTCACAATATTCAAAAAACGTCAAAATGATGTGAGCTGTGCGGTCGATCAGTCGCGTACACTTGTCCGACTTGTGTTGATCAATCTATGCATGACGCGCTCCATAAAGAGAATATTTACTAGACGAAAATGTCGTTTCAAAATACTGGAGAAGCGACTGTATTAAGCCGTGTGTACTGCATAAGGCGAAGATAAAAGTCTAGTTCTAATGAAACCAAAAAATAAACCCTTAAATTAAATAAATAGATTATTCTTTCAAAAAAGTAATTAGAATTCTATACAAGGGGCTGAAAGATCCCTCCTTCCACAACAAGACATTGTCCGAGTCTGTTATAAAAACTCTCGCACATTTCGAAGCCTGTCGATTGTCACAGCTCTCAAAAATCAGTTCCAAACATTACATTTTCAGACCTTCCAATCATATCTGGCATATCTTGCTAGAGATATTGCAATGTGATAGCATTGCAGTAGTATTAATCAGGTTTATAAAAGAATGAAATTCTGTTCATATTCTTTTAGATACTTTCCCCAAGGTCAACTATTATTTCATTGGTTTATTATTCGACGGCATCGAACTGGAATGATTTACGTGTGTGATCAAGCGGCTAACGCGCTGCTGCCAAATATGTACCGCACATGTATGCGTTCTACTGTATTCTATACCCAGATATTTTTGACACAACCGGTATATTCATTATCTTTGAAGAATAAAAGTGTTTTTTACTACATACCTTTGGTTACACACACATTTAGATAATTAAGTATAACAGATTTTTTTAAAAACGACTTTGTTTACTTTTTACTATTACATTACATATGCAACAAATGCAGTTTTCAAACAAAAAAAGCCTAATAATGGCAATAAAAACACTTCAACGTGGGCATATATTCGCTTTATTTACCAAACATTTTTATTGCGTCAGCTTTTATCTTTTACACTAGGGTATTGTCTTCAAAATATCACTTCTGTCGGCTGTGAGTCATACATATACCATTTAAAATTCGTGGCCCATGCGATGCCGATTCTGTTGCGAAGACCGATTGTGCCCAGTTTAGTAATAACATTCCAATATCAGGAAAATAAATCTGCAAGTAAATTTTAGAACGATATTTAAGCTCTGTTCCAACTCCCTCAGAAAACCGTACATTTATTGTCTAATACCTGCGCAATATGCTAACTTTCTTTGTGTTGCACGTGTATTCGACGAAGTTTGCTGAATATTCAACATTTAATTCAAGAATTTATACGTTTTATTAATTTATTGTTACGGAGTTATTATGGTTATATTTTAACCCTCCTATTATTTGTTATTTCTACTGTTCGGCACGGCGGTAGAGATGATGTAATTTTTGGCAGAACCGCATTGAACATCAGTTCTCAGTTGTATGTCGTGGTATACCATTCGAAGTTGGATATTAAGACTATGTCCAAACACTGATTTTCGTTGCATCTAGTACAGACTAAAATCTAGTCAACAATCCCAACTATCAGTAGGCCACGCCCCTCTGAGTGCTTACGTACTAAGATGTAAACTTCTTTCAAGTATATGAAAATATAACTACCAACATGACGATAAAAGAATTTAATTGTTACAACTGTCCCGCATCTTTACCTCTGTTTTGGTTTTCCCTGTGTTTGTTAAATTAAAGTTACTAAATAACCAACTGATATGTTAGACTACGTAAAACCTTATTCTGCGAGTTGCGACCGGGGTTCGAAGCCAGTACCCCGAGTCTGATAGTAATATAGGTTTATTGATAAAACAAAACAAAAGAGGTAATACAATAACAAAAATGAGAAACATAATATATAAGAATCAGATGGCAAAGAATGTCAGTCATCAGCATGATGCTGTTTTGTTCGCTTTTTTACAGTGGAATATGAAGGAAATAAATCACCATAAACGTCGTCTAAACTTTGTTTAATGTGATTAGGCGTATGCCCTTTTATCATTAAAATTTATTGATCGCGGTACTTAATTTTCGTTACCTGATACATTTTCATGCGCCAGTCATGTTGTCTGGCTGGCTACTGAAAATTACTACTCTTTGTGCCGTAATATATATCGTGTAGGCCTCGCACATGTGCAACTATGGCGCAACGGAGTTCGAACACGCTCGAACCTGTATAACCTGTCAGGCCGAGAACTTATGGCGCCTACCTCGTATAGTATATGTCGGACCTGGTAAAAGGACAAAGCGTTCTGTTTCCATGTACGGAAAAAGTACAAGTGGTTTCTTGATCAACGAAATCAAAATCTTGTCAGAGGCCAAATGATTAAGCAAAAAGCAAAATTAATTCATTCATAGGTGAATGAAAATGATAAACACTTTTCATCCAGTAAGGGATGGTGGCTGCAGCGGTTTAAAAAGCATTTTGAAATTCTTACTCTTAGTTCTCTTTATTGCAATATTTTAATGATTATTAATCTTAAATATGTTTTTGTTAATTAGAAATGTTTATTACGATATTATGTATAACCTTTGTTAACGTCAATAAATCGATAATGTGAACAGCCATGTTTTTTTTTGTGTTCACGGTACCGAGTGTCTGCAATATTTATATTATATAATCAATGCACGCCGCTGGATTTTTTTTAATACGTTATAAAAAAAATACGCTCACATAATTTTTATTTGAAATATTTTTATAGATAATAGGAAGGCTAAACTTTAACCAATAACCTCTTACGTCTTCAAGAACAACCATCTAAATGAAATCTTTTACTGCAGTTCCTTAAATCTATTCAACAATATAATCAGATCTCTTCTTAATGCGTAATACATCATCAAAATTAATCAACAGTTTATATTATTACTTTACTTTAAGGTGTCATTACATTTTAGTTACTAGAGGATTTATGACAGCAAATGGACAACCAGACAATCCTCGTGCTGCTAGATATATTATAAAAGATTTTATTAATGGTAAACTTTTGTACGTATATCCACCACCAGGGATCAGTGAGAATGAATTTCACAACTGGCCTCCTCAAAAGTTATCTTCTAACAAAATTCCCATTCCTAGAGAAATTAGGGCAGTAAAGGTAAATTATAAAATTATTTTGTATTTAAGTACGTGAATAAATTAAAATATCTTCCTTAAGTTTCATAAAATGACAACAGAAGAACTGGATAGGTCTTTCTTTAATTCTAATATGCATGGGGCACACACAAAAGGCGAGAAGATAGGACCGTCTATGTAAGTTACAGTTTGTTACTCTCATTCATACTTACCATCGAAGCAATCTATCTTCCAGATGCGAAAATCCTCGCACAGAAAACGAAAAACCGTGGAAACAATTCAATAAACATGCAAATAAAAAGAAAAAAGAAAAACTACGTCGGCTGTATGCTCATTTGGATCAACATTAATTATGATACATTTATTTAATTAAATATAATTGTATGTATATAATATTTTTACCGTTAATACAAATAAAATTATTTAAATAGGTATGCTTAATATGTAAAGGGTAAATCATAGATATTCGATATATATTACATATTTATATATAAAGAAATCTCTCTGAATGGGACACTCTCTTAGGCGAACATGATTCTCCAGGTGACATTTTTATGGAGTCCTTATTATAAATTTTTTTATTAAATTAATAAATTTGTCTTTCTTTGTCCTCTCTTGGCCGAACATAGACAAAATATTTGGCTCCTACAGTTTGAATATATTTCTTGTACAGACAGACACTAGTCCGAATAAGTTTGGGTTCCCATAACAAACTTTGAAGAAGCTATGGGTTATTAAAAAAAAGTATTGCCCTGAAAATATTATTTACAAGGTAAAATTGGACTATTTTCCCTCTTCTAAAGACAAAATTTATGAAATGAATTATGCCCAATTGTGAGATTTCATTATATATTATAAGAATATATAATGTATACTTGAGGAATACATAAATATCGATGAATTTTATTTAAAAAAGGCCTGCTAAAGCTATACATTTTCAATATAACAAATACAGTAAAATTATAAACCAATCCACGAGTACACGTGTGGACTCAATTAAATACTATACTATGTAGTATAGGCCTTTGACACTTTTCTTCAAAATTATGAAGTACTTCCTCTATGTCATTATCCAAGTCTTCACTTTGGGCCATCTACAAAGAAAATAATAGCTACATGTCAAATGTATAATTCATAAAAAAAAAGAATTACTAATGGGTAATTAAAACGTGTGATAAGGGAAAATTGTATAAAAAAAGACAAAAATATTAAAATCTATACAAAATTTTAGTTTTGATATCTTATTCAAACTTTAACATACTGAAATTTAAAAACATTATTTCATTCTGTGTAAAAAATGTCATATAGGGTAGCGCGAAATTAGTGTAAGAATTTGACAACAGACCAATGATTTGCTTTGTCACAACCTAACCTAAATTTATATGTTGATCTGAATTGTTTTTTTAATGCACGGAATTGGACAGAAACGTGACATGGTATGTTTATTAAGTTTCTACAGTAATCATGGCACACAAATTCAAAAACAAATGCAGAAATTAATGTTAAAATCTGACGTGTGTAAAGAGTGGCCAAACACGCTAATTATAACGGGAGAATTATTTAGTGTGGTTTGAATGTGTGTGACAATATAATATCAAACTCCTGGCTTACAGAAAGTAAATTAAATATTTAATCACGAATTAGCACGCTCATTTCTGATTAATTTAGTTTGGTGACGTCATTAATCACGATTAAGCACTTTAATCATAAATTAAAATAGTTCGCGATTAAAACCAAATGTCACTTAGGCATCTGTCAATATTAATGCGAAGGCAAATAAAATGGCAAGGAAGTTGCTGTTTGCATAAATCTAACAGGAATTTCTTTAAAAATAGAACAGATTACAATCTAAATGTACGTGGCTTAAAACTGTCGGGATGACGACCAAGGATGCAAGTAGCTGCGACTAATGAATTCATGTTATAGCTCCTCAGATGGACATCGTTAAATCTTTAAGTTCACAAGTTTGATCTGTTTACTTTAACTCATTTATGACCCTGATGAAGCTTTAAAACAAAAGCCAAATACTGGTGAAATTTAAAACAGTTACATTTTTCTGAAACCTTGGTCGTCATCCCGGCAATTTTAAACCACGTTCCTAACGACCGCCACCCTCTGGTGTTTCATCTAAATATAGTCGTTAACAGGTTTTTGTGCTGTTGAATGCTCCAAATGTCATTTTAATTCGAGATTAATTTAATTCAGAATTAAACATTTCTGTAAACCGGGGGTTAATATTCTGCAACTGTTACAGTCGTGTGCAAAATAATAGAATTTATAAACAAAATTATCCGATAATTCAAATAATGGCAACTACTACAATAGATATTTCAAATGTTCTAAAATGTATTATTTTTTTAATAAAAACGCAAACGTGTGATCACTGTGTGCGTAGCAATAGCAATACTATAAAACAAAAATAAATTCCGATATAAAAATTATTTATTAAAAGAAATTCTTGCCTAAAAAACAAGAATTATTAAATTAATATTTTGTTGTGTGACCTTTCTTTGTTAATGACTGCATGTATTTGGTGTGAGATAGACTTCACTCCCTATCGGCATTTCTCCGTTGGAATGAATCTAAGTATTTTGAACTGCATTCTATAATTTGTGGATATTGAATGGCTTAGGATCTTGGACAGTCTTCTAGATATTGTTAATAGGGTTAATATATCATGTTAATATAATGTTCTTGTAACAGATTCGTAACCATTCCGAACACATGCACTATGTATGTATATATAGAATTAATGACTTGGAATCTTATTTTCCGCATACCGCAGCATTTACTGTCATAATGTCATTTATTTACTAGATTGTCTCTATTCCAGAGTAAGAAACGCGTGTGTGTGTGTAGCTACCAAGTTTGATAGAGTTCTTGGTGTACTCTGGATGAAATTCTGCTTTTACAAATTATCTAACGTACTGCTGATTTTATTACAGAATAACTCGTTGGGCTATAATCTATAGCGCTATTTAGTTTGTGCTCAATCTCGTTACTTTCTTGTAAAACTCGGTCAGTTTTTATCATGCTTTTTATTAAGAAGTTGTATTTTTCATGCAAATTAGCTTCAATCAATATTGTTCCAACAACTGAAGCACTATTATTAAGTCTTAATTCCTTCACTGTACTTGTGAAAGTAATAAAGAAATGCTTCGCTATCACCTTTACCACAACACTTCATTAACATTGGCCGCACGTTTCAATATCTAAGCTATCATCTTCAGTAGTAAAACTAAACTAAAGCTCACCTATTTATACACTTTTAAAGTTAGGGTAGGCTGTGGGCATGCTTGATTTAACAAAGAATATAGGCTAGAATTTAAGGGTCCTAAGACCAAGTTCATTAAAATATGTTTGTTGGGTTTAGTAAAGTTCACTGATAACCAATTCACGGGCATTGTAATTCACTGGATAGAAAAATCACCAAAGCACAATTCACCGAAAAGCATATTTACTGAAATGCAGAATACCCTTTCAATACAATGGGATTTCGCGGTATTCTCTTCCGGATAAAATTATCGTTACCTCCATAAATCAAGATATAAACATTTGAGTATACAAAATAAATACCTAATCCCATAATGATACCATCGTGAGAAATGGTTTGCACAATCATGTAGTGTTATATTATATCAAACGCATCGAATTAGACAGGCTGTAGCGACAAAGCTATTGAATGTGCAGTGTCAAAAGGACGATTAGAAACATACGAGCTAGTCACGAAAATATTCCAGCGTTATCTATTCTCCGCCGGGACATTGTTTTACCCGAAAAGTGTAAGATAACACAATGGGGATGACTTTCTAATGTATAATTCTGGGCCTAATGAAAGTAGAATGCTAATTTTCTGCATTAAAAGAATCCTTCAATTTTTGGCCAGATCCGCTAATTGGTATACGGACGGTACGTTTAAAACTGTACCACATCTTTTAACAAACTGTCATTTCAATGAATTGGTTCTTTAACGAATTGTTTTTTCAAAGAATTACTTTTCGGTGAACTTTCCAGCTACCATGTTTATTTTTGTAAATTTCCATGCCTTCATAATAATTTAATTGCACATTGTTTGCGTTCTTTGTTGACTCCCAATTCTGTGCTCTACATGTATTTGATCGCAATCTTCACATGATATTTTAAAAATTCCTGATTTATCCATGTTATCTGCTTGGTCTTTTTGAAGACCTTTCATGTGACGGATGTTTGTATACTTTCGAAGTAACGGTAGACTGACAGCGGTTATGCTTGGTTGAACAAAGAGGGAGCTGGATTTTAGGAGTTCTAAGCCTGAACTCATTAAAATGTTTATTTTTGTACATTTCATTCTCTTCGTAACAATTATACATTGCTTTGTACAAGATTTTTTTTCTAAATCAGTCACATCTTTTATCAACAAACTGAAGGAACGGCAATGGGAAACTGTCTGTCTCCTTTCATGGCTTACCTCTTTACGAGTAACTTTGAAACCGACCTTAAGAATACTTTGGGTTATTTTCCATGGATTTGGATCACATTCGTTGATGATATATTTTGCATCTTTGACACCAATAAATGCTCAACACTGATATTTTTGGAAAAACTAATTCTAAAACTCCATCTATTAGAAGAAACAGACAAGTGTCCTTTCGTCAATATGTCAGTAATAATTTTATAGCATTCTACTCATGGGTACATAAACCTTCGACAATGAACTTTCTGGTACATCGTTTGTCTAACTTCCCTTTAACTTAGGGGTTCCTAACAGGATCGGCATCGATCCCTTGGGGATCGATGAAATTTTAATGGGGGTCAGTGATGATCAAGAGGTCGATTGAGGATTGATGGCCAAATATGCACCGGCGATTAATTGGCATTGAACATTACACTATACGGTGAACAGGCGCGTGATCAGCAGTGAACGGAAGCAGGCTTTAATAATGTCAATAACTCACAACGGCAAACGAGAAACGCGTTGAATGTTTTTGCACAAGGTGATTTAAGCAATTTTAGGCCAAATATTTTTAAAAATGTGTCAATACATCAACCTTCCTTATTTATATTTGTAAAATTGAAAATAATACAAAGAATCATTTTTTCAAAATTTTTGTTCCCGTTCTTAGTATAATTGTTATCTATAAGTCACTTATGCGCAACTGCACATAAATAACTTAAACCACACGACATAATCATAATATAAATAATTATTTGTGTTATGATTGTTGTGCGGTGTATATTACAAAGAAAAATTTAAGGAGTCGATAAAGAAAACCATTTTTGTAAAAGGGATCAACGCAAGAAAAAGATAAGGAACTTTTGCTTTAACTGAGGAGAAGTACTAAAATGAGCTTAAAGAAATTATTAAAATTGCTAAGTTTAATGGATTCTCTGAAGATGCAGTGTATGATACTATCACGAAACAAGAAAATAATAAGAATTAGAAATATAAGCGCGCTGGAAAGTATTAACAATACTAATAAGGTATATGATAAATTACCCTCTTATCCTAGTTACACGAAAGGTTTTCAAAACATCTTTTCTAAAGTTGATCGCAAAATTGTTTTTTCGTCAAATAATAATCTCAAAAACATTTTATAAAACAGTAAAGACCAAGTAAATAACATGAATAAATCTGGAATTTATAAAATCAAGTGATCAAGTATATGTAGGGCAAACAAAAAAATCAGTCAGTTCATCAGGTTCATTTTAAATTTAGAAGGTTTGATAAATCTATTATCGCTTAACACATGCTTGAAAAAAATCATAATGTTGATAATATAAAGTTAATTAAGAACGTAAACAGCAACGTACAATGAAATTGTTATGAGGGCATGAAAATTTATAGAAACAAACATATTTTAATGAATTCAGACCGTTAAATTCTAACATTTACTCTTTGTTAAATCAAGTATTGCCGCAATTAATCTAGGGTAACTTTAAAAGTTTATAACTCAGTCAGTTTTAGCATAGTTTGTTAGTTCAGTCTTACTACTGAAGCTGAGCTATTGAAACGTGGATCTGCTATTAGTGAAGTGTTTCAGTATTCCAGTGCCACAATGTTCAAGTATGTGATTAAGTAGTCTTTAGTTGATTTTTATTGTTCTAATACCCTTGTTTCTTCTAATTTTCTCCATTTACTGTAATTTCCATTTTATTTGTCCATTTAATGACTGCTGTTATGATCTTGACAAAAAGATCGCCGCAAAAGTATTTTATATGTATTCATACGATTTTCCTTCACTGTCCATCTTTTAATCAGTCTTCGTTGTTTTATAATATAATTCACCTTGCGATTTACATTATATGTGCAATAAATTCATAAACAGGAATAGTAGAAATTTCAATTATTGTATTCGCTTTGAATAACAGTAATAAATCTTCTAATAAAGATATATTATTACAAACACTTTTCCATTACTGCTATTATTTACAACCAAATTCTCCACTTATAAGTTGTGAGGGATACTACAGCAACTAGAACTGAAGACCTCTTATTTGAAATCATTTTTCCATCCAGCACCTTGAACGATTATGTAAGATAAGCTGTAAATGTTCACTCTGCTTATCAATTTAATTTCTATTCTCAAGCAAAGCTATTATTTTATACACGACTGTATCTATTGATAAAACAAAAGAAACATGTAGAGCAATCAAAAAATTAAAGCTAAAACAATATTTAATTATCGTAATTGCACACAATACCATTAGACACATATCACTTATAAGAAAAGCTCCAATTGTGGCTTCCTCTAAGTTATCTTGAATATCAATATTAATAACATGTACAATTGAGTTATCGACAGGTTCCCTACTTTCCATATACTCCAATACTTGATCATATACTCTTTCCTCACATGTTATTAATACATCAAATTTTTCGTAACATTCTTGAAACTTTTCCGGATGAGATTTTATCCTTCTATTTCTGTCTAATGTATGTAATAAACCATTTTGCGTATATCTACCCTTCAATTAAGTCAAATATATAAACAATAGGAAACACTTAATTATCATTCTTAAAAGGATACAATGCTCTGTCCTTATTTAATAAATCTGTATGTATTTCATCATATGATATCCCAAAATCATAAACGTTAGGTTTGTCTGCTGCAGAACCTGGAAGTTTAACTTTATCCCCTGTGCCAAATGACTTTACGTAAAAACCTTTTTTAGCAAGGAAAGCATGAGCTTCCATACTACGATTCATATTACTCGAACATATTACTGCTATCTTTAAATCACTAACAAACTGATTTTCTGGGGGCATGTTACACTCGTATGATAGCAATTTTTAAAAAATGATACTTTAAATATATTTATAAAGATAACCTAAAATATAATTTGGTAGGTAATCAGTTATCGCAAAGATATTAACATACATAATAAAGTCAAGAAAAGTAATTCAAATATGCAGTTAATTGCCTGTATCAAATGTAGGTATAAAAATATATGTGGAGTATTAGAAAATATAATTAATTATTGCAAGCGACTATGCCATCAAATTATTGGCGATTATTGGCTATCAGCAATTTTATGCCAGCAAACAGCAATATTGCAATATCATTTTTGACAGTTGTTTGTGGTTGTCATAGGTGGTTGGTTGTACCGTTGTACATCACATGAGGTGAGTTTGGGTATTCGTTCGGAGTAACACCACTTACTCCAAATACCCTACTCGCGCTCTTTCGCGTTCGTTTACCTTAACCCCTAATCCCCTCCACGTGCTCTGTACTCTTGATCCGCTCCGAACGAATACCCGAACTCAGCTATGGTATCCCAGTTGTCACTGTTTGTCATAGGACAGCGGTTTTTTTAAACCCGCTCTTTACATATTGCAGTTTGTGTATTGTTTGTAACAATTACAAAACATTTACATTAAATACAACCAATAAGTGTTTGCGTGGCCGTCAAAAGCAATATAAAATTAGCAGTTATTTAAAAACTGGTACTTACAAATAGGAACAGTATTGAATTAAAAAAACATTTATCACAGTTCTTTGCAAAGAGAAAGAATCAAAATAATCATTTAAAGATTTTTAAAGCAATATATATATTATATAAACGGACATGTAAACGCATTAACTTCCTACGACGCCCTAATAGTTTTAACAGATATCACAAACTAGTCAGACGCGATTCGATTGGCTAAAAGAAATCGGAAACTCTCTTCTGACTGATTTCACAATATATGATTGGCACTGGCTAATTTCCTAGTTTATGCTTTTTGTTGGAACAAAACTAAAATCTATAAAAATTATATTAGGGTAGTTCGAGTACTCGCGCTTTTTAACGTTTGGAAATATCGTAGAGCTACTCCATCCATTCGTTTAGGGTATACGGCTAGAGTGATCCACTCCAATTCACTCTTGCTCTACTCCTAACACCTGATCCATTCCACGTGCTCTGTACTCTTGATCTGCTCCGAACGAATACTCGAACTCAGCTATTGTATACTGCCCCCGACATTCAAAGGCCCTAGTATTTTACGCTATATCACACGGTATATTATGCTTTTGGTGCTTTTATTTAAAGTCAATTCCTGAAGTATTTGGAAGTGGAAAGTATTCTATTCGTGTCTGATGTACTGTAATGTCACAGTAAGGTACCAAAGTGTACTTATCTTTGAAATGACTGAATTAAGTGTTATTAAGTGATAGACATAAATAATATAATAGTGGTTATTTTGAACATTGCACACTCGGGTCCTAGAAACAACATTCACATGTATTCTTTATGGATTCTAATATGAATACGATTGTGAAGGGTAATTTTTTTTCTTGGCTTCAAGTTTTTATTTTTATGTCTTAAAAAGCATACATTTTTAGTTTTCAAGATTAATAAAGATACAAAATTATCGTAGTATGCTCATAATGAAGACTTTATATAAACATTCTATCTTCTTCTGTGTGCTTTTCATTGTGAAAATTAGCTGCAATAATTTGGAAGATATAGATGTGTGGGGTCCAGGTTTAAAACCAAATGAAATTGTGATGCCAGCTAGATATTTTTTTATTCGGTTTAAGAATTATGAATGGTATATAATGATTATTCAGTAAAATTAGAAAATAATAGTTAACATTTTAGGGATAATAAAACAAACAGTGATCTGAAAATATTGTTACAAGGGTATAAGCAAGAGAGGTCTTGTAGAATTAGAACAAATTTACTAGATAGAAGAGATGGTCTTTATATATTCAGGTATAAATTATATGAAAGTTGTGATACCTTACAAATAAATATCATGTATAGAGATTTACATGTGGCACAATCACCTTATAATTTTGATCATATATTATCGCATGATTGTAATTGTCCAATAGACATCAATGTTTGGTTAACCAAATGGCAATGTCCTATTGTTCCAAAGAAAATTCTTAACGAATTAGAAAAATTTTCTGGTATTGACTGGAGAAATTTACGTGAGCAAGTAGTATATAGTTGCGTTGTTTTATATTCAAAATAATATATCTATTTCCAGGTAATAAAGACGTTTGACAAACCAGGATCAATTAGTCTCTGTCATTATGTAATTAAACTTAATTCCATCTACAGAAAATGTTATGGAAAATATACTGGGTTTAAAATGTTCATGGATAGTATATTACTATCACTAGCTAAAGTAGTTACATTACCAGATGTAGAATTTTTTGTAAATTTAGGAGATTGGCCACTTAGTTCATTGGCAGCAAAATATCCCATATTTTCTTGGTGTGGAAGTAGGGACTCATTTGATATAGTTATGCCAACATATGACGTAACTGAATCGAGCTTAGAATGTTTAGGAAGGTAAGATAGAACCATTTCAAAATTGGGGCGTAATTAGTGTGTTTTTTAATTGCACCAACACTGACTCGAGTACTTGAACAGCGCAGAACACATTTTATAATTTATTCTAACATGACTGCGCTATGTTTTAAAATTGACTAACGTGGTTCGAACAGTTCCTGGATCAGTTATTTCGTGCACCGAGTAGCGAGATGGTGTATGAAGATAGAACATGTAAACATAACCTAATATTTGACGTAAATTCATGGGAATATTATAATGAATGAATATAGTTGCGCATATTGCAAACTCCATATACAGATGAAGGAAGTTGGATGCTAATTATATAACCAGCCATAATTTTTTAAATGGCTACAATTTGGCTGTGAAAATGAAAATATAGTTTGTCTTGAAAAAGGCATGCATCTTTCTTGTCCCGCTGTAATCCAAATTATGATCAAACATTGCAAACTGAGATCGTTTTGGGGACCCCTGCGATTTCTTTGTTGTAACTTTGAAACAACTCTAATAATTAATAAATTCACAGTAGTTCGCGTCATTCGAAAATGAAATTTGAAATCATTATCCAAATAGCGGTCAACTAATGCTTTGTAACTATAAATGCATTCATGTCTTTACGTTGTTTCATAATAATTCTAATAATAAAAGATAAAGTAGTTCTGCGCCTTCCTACTTTCACATTGTTGCTATACAATTGATGAGCTTTGTGTGAGAAGTAAACAAAACAAATCCTCACTATTTATATTCATACTTCTAGAAAATTGTATAATCATAAAGAAAAATGCTATTTTATTAATTCACAAGTAATTATAATCCTTGCGTATCAAACTTGAAATGGTTACTTGTTTAAAGTTTGAAAGCATATATTATCAGCACATATCAAACAAAAAATTGACACATGTCAATTAAGGTTGTGAAATGAGTGAAGAAACACTGCTCCGATCGTTTTTTAAATCATATTATGTTCGAGCAAATTTGACAGCACAACTTGTTCAAGTAAATAGTGCTTGAATGATAAGTGCAATTAAAAAACATACTAAATATACCTTTTGTAGCTTAATATTAAAGGTGAAACCTATCCAAATCACAGTATAGGGAGAATTGTTTGGAGAATACAATAATGATACTTAGTTGTGTTCAGTTAGCCAATTTTTCAAAACGTGCTAAAATGCGCATAACGGCTGAATTACGCTTGTCGGCCAAAAATGGTTCTCTATTGATTTAGGAAATTGTTCCTCAACGTAGGCAATATCGCCCTCGGTGAGCGACTGACATCTTAAAGTAGTGATTGTCAGACTATCCGCCTGTGGTGATCACTTTGCGTGGGTGAATACATTTTGAATACCTACCTGCATGAAAATATTGAAGCAAAACTTATTTGAACAAAACAATTTGGAAGAATTTTGTATGGAAATTAGTAACGCATTTCAGCCGTTGTGAATGGAAATTAGAGCTTTAGTTGTAGCTAGAGTAATCTAAACTTGCGGACTCGCATAGGCGTTGGTATTACGGGTTAATATAAGAATATGAAAAATTCATAAATAAACTAAACCGGTAGAGAAGCAGGCATGTAGTGTCGACCTTGAATATAAATCATGTTAAACCGTGCTGAGAGAGATTTCGTTTTAGTATCGGTTGAGCTGTTGCAGAGATTAGTCGAACGGTCAAGGTTATGTACTTACGTTTCGCTTTTGAAAATATAGCTGGTGTTTTTTGTGTGTTGTAGTATTATACCAAGTACATAATTAGTGTATCGTTTCATATAGAACTAATATTTACATACCTAAGAAAACAATGCCTCGTAATAGATTTGCTACTAATGTACATAAGTATGTGTTACTTTTTCCCCATTTAAAATATGACGGTAGTGCAGTTTTCTGCTTAATATGCAATGTTCGTTTGGCTGCATTGTACAGAACTGATTGCCAGAGGCATGTCAATGGTATTAAGCATATGAGAAATGCAAGAACTGAAATACCTTATACACTATTCCTCATACATTTATTAATTATGTTTACCTCTTGTAATCTTCCGTTGTCGTTGGTGAGAAAAGCAGCTTTTAAAACGTTTTGGCGACAATACGTTCCAAAGCACCCATTACCCTCACAAACACAATTACAGAATCATTTGCCGCGAATGAAAGAGATGCTAGAAAATGTGTGTAAACGTGATTCGTGTTCCAAAAAAATATGGATTACCATGAATAAGACGACCGATATAAAGAAAAACAGTATTGTGAGTGTAATAGCTCGCGTTTTATCTAGCGAGAACACAGCATCTCGATATTTGTTAGCTTGCAAACGTGTTCAACAATGTACCGCGGAAAATATTCAAAAAGTGATAATGAACGCTTTGAAAAAATTTAAAATTGCCCAAGATCAAGTTGCGATGATTGTGACAGATAGTGCAGCAACGATGTTAAGTGTTGGGTGATCCTTAAAACATATATTTCCTAACTTAATACATATAACCTGCGTGCTGCATGCTTTGCATTTAGTTGGTGAAGTTGTTCGACAACATTACGGAAACGTTGATCGGATGATTGGAAGTACTAAAGCAGTGTTTCGTAAATCTCCTAAACGTTTAAAAGAATTTCGTAAATTTTGTCCAGGTATTCCAGAACCTCCCGGACCAATTTTAACGCGATGGGGTACTTGGCTAACAGCAGCTTCTTACTATTTGATCCATTTTCAACAAATTCAATCAGTTATAGTGCGATTTAATCGGAATGAATCCAAAGCAATTAGAGAAAGTCAAAGAGAATTTCAAATTCCTCAACTTTTAGAAGATTTAACAACAATATGTACCAATTATACAGTATTACTAGATGCCATCAGAAAACTACAATGTACTGAATTGTCATTGCAGTAATCATTAGACATAGTGGAGAGTGTAAAAAATAAATTACACACATTAAATGATACGCCAGGATTATGCGCTAGTCAAAAGTTGGCAGATGTTTTAAGGAAAAATCCCGTTTTTAATACTTTAGGGGCCGTTTATAATAAGTGTAAGAATAGTGAACTTTTAAGTGATTTTGAAAAACAGTTTCTACATGCAAATGTAACTTCCTTAGATGCGGAGAGATCGTTTTCTATGTATAAGAATATTTTTTCTTGTCGATGCACAAGGTTTAAAGAAGTAACTGTGGAAACATATGCAATGATGCAAGTTTACAGTAGTTCACATCCTGATGCCTCTAATTTGTTGAATAATTAGCAAGTAAGTTTATTTATGAATTTTTCGTATTCTTATATTAACCCGTAATACCGACGCCTATGCGAGTCCGCAAGTTTTGGTTACTCTAGTTATAGCAATTGGAATATATTTAGTTACCAGGGGTTTCAGTGGTGTTTAGGAAATACTGAGTAAGCAAAGAAATCGCTTAAAAATTTGCGAACAAGGTGAGCAGGAACTTAGACACTAAGTACTAGCATAATTTATTCTGAACATTCTTTTTTAATAATCCTTTTACCGTATTTCCTACAGGAAATACATTTTACTAATTGAAAAAAATTCCTTTTTTGTAAATTTCCAAGATCTACTTGATCTTTCGAGCTATTTAAGCACGGCTGAACCCCAAAAAATGAAATTTCAACTCGATAATTTTCTATTTGCCTTACCTATCCATGCGCTAAACCAGGAACACGCTGTATATTTGTAGCCCTTCTCTGGTAAATAACTAAATTTAACATCCAACTGTGATAAAGAATACAAGAAAGTGTACAGGGGTGCGTTCACATTTATGGAGTGTACGGTCGACAAGGTAACAATAGGTTGTTCGTCCAATGCACCGCAAAAACGAACGGAGAGTTGAATTGTTTTGTTGTAGCTAGGGAAGTTTAGGTTGGTTAGGTTACAAAAATCGGAATAATATATTTATTAAGGCAAGATAATGAATTTGAAGTAAATGAAGAAAGCAGACCCCCAAGGAGAATATCAGCGAGGATTGAAAATTTTTTGATAATTATACATTATATGTATGATATAAATATAACTCGTAATATTCGACAGCCAAACTGCATAGAATATAAACAGGTCAACAAAAATTTAAATAAAAGCAGGTCTGCACATGCGGGACATATTTCGCGGCAGTTCAAACTTGGACAAAAAGTTGTTTGTCGGCCGATAAATCTGAACGCACGAGACCTTACGTCCGTACAAATTATCTTTCAAATCTGAACGACTAGAACGCGTCTGGCATATACTCAGCGTTAAATCTGAACGCAGCCCAGGGTTGGCAAAAAGTCTGGAGACGACGCGCTAACGTCCACGCAATTTGATTTGGGAGTTTAACAATTTATATGATGAAATTAGCATTTTTATGGAAATATGCATATTGCGCTACATGAAAAAATTTGTTTCTCTTTACAGTGGTAAATTTACCTGCAAAAACAACTAAGAAACCATTTCCCAATTAATACAATAGTGAAGAGAAACTAAATCAGACAATACGACAATTTTTGAAAATTATTTGCTTACAATAAAGCTTGTGTAAAAGCTTGATCTACAAACAACACTTCAATTTCGTTTTTGTTAAATTTATCGTTGCTAAGAATAACTGTAAGAAAATCCAAGTTATAATAGCCTTTTAACAGTTACAACAAATAATTTTTACTACACTATTTTAACTAATTTAACCACGGCATGAATATACTCATTCATGCATTTATCTGAAGTAATATGTCAAGGAAATAATTTACTTTCAACACCGTTTCCCAGAAATTTTGTATTGTTGCAAAAAAGATTGAATAAGCATTTCAGATATATGTCACAAAATGCATAGTTCAATTTAAAAATAATAATGATGGCAACCGTATGTAAAAAATAATTTACTAAAACAAAAGGTTTTTTATTTTATACCAAAATGCTTAAAAGGTATTATAGTTTTATTACATAGCTTTTTAATCTCACAAATTAAACTGGTTTGATGCTAAAGCATCGTCTCCAGTCTTACAAATTATCACCAGTCAGCATATACATTTTTCTGGTACATTTGTTTATAGCTTTGATTAAGGCTTTCATAATTAAAGATATAAAACTAGCACCGTTTCATAGGTGTCAGTGCAAGGAAACAAATATTTCTCGCTGTGAAGGTTTGATTAATTATATTCCATAATAGCTAAGAGCACGGATATGCGACTTTATTTCAATAAAGCACATGGATGTAAATTTTTATCAAACTAACTTTTCGTCTTCTGTCACTATAACATGACTTTACAATTCTAGGGTAACCTTGGATATGTTGTCGGTGCAAGGAAATGTAAACAAACAATGGAGAGATAGAATACCAAAAGCATTTTGGAGAGGAAGAGATTCAAATAAGGAAAGACTGCAACTAATATCTATTTCAAAAAAGTATCCAGATTTGTTCAATGTTTCATTGACAAACTTCTTCTTTTTTCGCGACAAAGAAGAGATTTATGGACCAAAAACTGATCATGTATCATTCTTCAATTTTTTCGATGTAAATTTTCCTATTGTTTAGTTGACTAGAAAATTAACGTTTTCCTTTGTTCTAGTACAAGTACCAAATAAATATAGACGGAACAGTAGCTGCGTACCGATTACCATACTTACTTGGTGGTGGTTCTTTAGTGTTTAAACAGGAATCGTCATATTACGAACACTTTTACGATGATCTCATTCCAAATATTCATTATATTCCAATCAAGAAAGATTTATCTGATTTAACAGAAAAGTTGAATTGGGCTATTGAAAACGACGATTACGCTCATAAAATTGCCATGGAAGGCCAAAAATTTGCAGTCAATAATTTACTACCAAAAGATATCTTTTGTTACTATACTCATTTAATAAACGAATTTAGTAAAACAATTGTCAGCCCAGTTATTGTATTGAGTGATATGGAATTAGTTGAACCAAATAATATAATTCATTGTCAATGTAAAATTAAAGATGAATTGTAGTACGCTTTTATTTTATATTGTAATAAGTGATGCATGAAAAAATACAAACACTAAAATTAACACATTCTGAATTATAATTCTAGGCTTTATTTTTATCTCTAATACCTTACAATACCTTAAGCATGTTATAAATCCATAACAAACCTGTTATATACTTTTATTTGTTCTTCATTTGTAAACATCAATTTATCAAGTCACTGTATTCACCTTGAAAATGTCTCTTAATCAGCTAACCTGTAAAAATTTTACTGGTTAGTCAGTAAAATTTTTACATCTGTGCTCATATTTTTGAAAAGACAGCCAAAGTTAGGTTTAGAAATGTCAAATAAAAACCTGATTAAAAAAAAATTAGAAGTGAGGAACAAATAAAATATTCAACAATACACGCAAGGTAACGAGTTTTACTGGCTCCAGGTAACTGGCTCGCCTTCGTCTCGCCAGTCATAAAGTCAAGTTGTTTCGCAGAACGAATGGTAAGGACTTTTAGGGACCATTTGGAAAGAACATGAACAGGAGGATTGACAATCTGCTTTAAATGATTTCCTACTCTGCTATAGCAATGTAATTCAGAGAGCTGTTGTTAGTGTCACTGTAAGTGAACTACTGTTTGGAAGGCAAGTACGATTAGTTTTTGAGCAGCTAAAACCCGATATATCGTGAAATATGGAAGTAGAAAACACAGCACGATAAAGGGAAAGCGAAAAGCAAGACATTTACAGAGGGAGAAGAGGTATAAGTCAACAAACTTTTGAAGAAGGGAACACTGAGGAAGATAGTGAACCAAACAAGTCTCTCTTCGTACGTTGCGGACGTATAAAGCAATAAATAAAATACAGTGTCTCGAAGAATTTTGCATTTTTATTTTATCTATAGTTTTAAAGCTTGTTGAGGTATATTTGCCTGATTTTTTGCAGTGAGCAAAGCAAGCATTGGAAATTTAATGTCAGAATTGACATGTCACAATGGCACGCTTTGATTTCCAACAATGTACGTTTTGTGTTCGCAGTTTTTATGAATTAAATCATTCCCACATCGCAGTTCGAAGTCGGTTTCGTGCTCGTTATACTCTTCACGTCAATGATGCATTTAGTATCAATCTAATCAAGTCCTGGATACAGAAATTTAACAAAAGTGGTGCGACTGTAAATATTCGTCCCTTGGACTTCCGTGTTCGTGGTGCAGTGGCGCAAGATCCACGTCGCTCAATGCGAAAACAAGCTTCGGTTTTGTAGTTTTAAGAATAAAGAAAATATTAGTCTGAAAGCTAGGTTTAAATACAACGCGCGACATGATCATGTATAACTGCAAAAAAAGCGCAACATGCAATCTGATGAACATGACGCATTTTATATCTATCTCCTTAAATGCAATCAAAATAACTGTTACTATCATCTAAAATATTTGCAATTCTTCGTCACGCATTCTGTACAATGTTAAAGTTACACTCTATTAAATAATCAGAGACATCAAAAGATTTAGATATATAATTGCAGTAATTATTTTGTACTGCAATATCATTAGCAATATTACATTTGTATTAATGTGTTAATCCCTGTAAGGCGTCAATGTAATACCCCAAAAATTGTAATTATTGGACTGCAAGTCATTTCAATCCCGTGATAGCATAAGGGTACATATTATGGTGGAAATTTGAAAAGTCCACTTCTATGGTTTCGTATTTGATACCTCATTCAAACAGAAACCGTAAATTGGAAACAATTCAATTGAATAAAAAACTTGGAACAAACGAAATTTGTTGTACCTAGATTATTCTCCTTACATGTATTAAAGGTAAATTATGAAATTAACAAAATAACGCCATTTAACTAGATTATGTCTTGTTACAAGATGCTTTATCTACATTTACTAAGACTATCTCCAGTTCATGCAGTAGTTCTCTTTTTACTGAATCTGGTACCATACTTCTTGCTTTTGGTGTAATTTTGTTAATTAGTTCATCTACGGTAGGAACTTTATTTCCATTTTCGGTGATTGCTTTACGACAAGCTAATCTAACTTGGTCTCGCCATCCGCAGTCTACTAATCTGGTTTGAACTAATTCACTAACCCTAAAAGAAGAATCCGGTTGAAATGTTAGAATTATTTATGTTTAATTTATTGCCCTATTTATTTAATGAATATTTAGATAATCTAATAATATTTTACCTTTCAAGGGCGTTGTTACTCTCTAAATAAATATTAACTTTTTCTTCTTTATAATCTAAGGTCATTTTTGACAATGTCCGTACGATTAGTATCAATCGGTGACAACTAGAATTAAATATTTGAATTGATAGATGTAAATTTGACAGATCGGCAGATGTTAGCACCACCCTGTGCCTTTAAACACAGTATAGTGTTAAACAGTAGCCTTCAACAGAGGGATTATTTTGTACTTATTTGCACTAAGTTCAAATATCTACGTCATCAGTACAACTTGAAGACTTGAACTGAATTTATGCAACTACAAATTCTAGCCAAACGAACGCTGTGTATAAGTAATGTATAACCTATAATACTGTTGACAACCGATAAAACGAATTTTCTTTTATTATGTGGCGATGAAAATTGAAGAAAATACTTTTTCAGTCGTTAGCACAGTCTTTTTCTGCACCAGAATTGATTGAAAATCTATCAAACTGTAGGTAGTCAAATCATATTTGAATTTGCCAATATTACATAAATTTAAAATCATTTGAAATTGTCAGGGGCATGCGCATTACAAAAATAATGTTCCTGCAGTTAAAACGCCAAACTCTGACTATTAGTTTGACGTAATTTGGCGTTCGTGCAGATTTTCAAATTAATTTCTAGATATATATTTCTTTTAGATATTAAAAATATCTTTCTCGAATACTTTATAAGGCTATTAATAATGTTTAAACAATCTTGATTTTTTTTCTTCGGTTCCTAATAATTAAATATCATTTTTAGATGACTTTTCATTCTTTTAAATGTTTAAAATTAATATGCTACAATAAAATTGTGATTCAAATGGTTTAATGAATATTATGTTTTGAAATCACATTTTAATGGGTGGGACTGCATAAAACAAATTCCTTATGCACACCAATCTGTTTTTGTATTATTTAACACAAATCATTGGATAGTTATTACTTTCCATCTCTTTAGTTTTGATTGTCAATAATGTAGGTTTCAATGTTCTTAACACATTTTTATAGTATAGAGTGCAGGAATACTTGTTTACGTTGCGTTCAGTATATATTTTTCGTATTCAAATAACTTTGTTTGGATAATAGCCCCATTACATGAAGATAAGATTTAATATAATACTTTTGTAATACTCGATCATTTGAACCGAAAAGAGTGCCGCGCCTATGCGCCTGGGATTATGCGCGAGGAAAACTTTGGGTCACAAACTTCAAAGGCGCCGACAAGCATTGAAACTACTATATAATACTATACTGTGCTTTAAGAGCTGAGTTCGGATATTTTTGCGGAGCAGATCAAGAGTTCAGAGCACGTGGAGGGGATTAGGAGTTGGAGTAGAGCAAGAGTGGATCACTCAACCCATACTCTTAAACGAATGGATGGAGTAACTCTACGACATCCCCGAACACGAAAGAGCGCGAGTAGTGTATTTGGAGTAAATGGAGTTACTCTGAACGAATACCCAAACTCGCCTAAGTTTATCTGTGCCTTGGGCTACTGGATCACATCACTGGTATTCTGGTCTGGTACAGCTTCCTTCACAGTTACACAAAGGTTTATGTTTCAGTTTTTAAGTTCTTTCCTTGTTTGTGAGTTTATTTAACATAATGGTAATCAAAGGCGTAATTTAAATAAAATCAATTTTTTTTTGAATTGATACGTAGTGATGTGGTAGAGACAGATATAGATATTCTTCGTTATAGATATTTTATATTTAAAGTAAGCGCTTTTTGCACCCGACTATTTGATCATGCGTATTATGATCAATTATAATGCGTAATGCGTGTGTAATATGTAATTGGTGCCATTTTGTTTGAGATTCCTACATTCTGCAAGTTTTTGTAATTGAACCGGTTTTCGTATTTTACTTGAATAGCTCTTAGATTTTAATATGTTTATAAAACCTCTAACGTGATATTGTGCTCACTTTCTTTGGTAGTTGTACATAAAAATGGTAGATTCCTAATGTAGGTTGTCAATTCGTACCTTCTATAAATTTTGTTGCCAGTGTAATTCATTTTTTGCTGTATTTCTCTATGCCGAAGTAATATATAAAAGTAAATAACATGGAATTTGCACAACCTCCCCCGACTTTACCAGGATCTTCAATAGGGATACCTAATATGTCTATGCCGCCACCTAATATAAATGGTCAAGGTAATACTTTGTACATATTTGTTTCCTATTATGTGCTAATTATGTATTACAGGTTTCAGTAACAATAGTCGACCGCAATTTAGGCCTTTTTTAAATATTGCAAGACCACTTCCAGGATCATTGGGAACTATGACACTGGAAGATTTTGATGGTAAACGTCTAAGAAAATCTGTGATGAGAAAAACTGTGGATTACAATTCTGCTATAATAAAAGAACTTGAGGTATGCTTAGTTTCAAATTTAAAATAGGACATTTCATGATAGTATAATTTTAGAATAGAGTTTGGCAACGAGATTACCGTGATCGTAGAGCATTGCAGCCTGATGTTATGTATTATCCAGATATGATGCCACCTCCTAGTTATCCTGACAATCCAATAAACTGTGTAACCACAAGATTTGTTAAGACTGCAACAAATAAAATGAGGTGTCCCATTTTTTGCATGGCATGGACACCAGAAGGACGAAGATTAGTAACGGGTGCTAGCTCTGGGGAATTTACTTTGTGGAATGGCCTCACATTTAATTTTGAAACAATATTACAAGTAAGTACATTTTATGTATCTACAATTCTCATCATAATCTTCATTTTTACTAGAAAATCAATATTTGAAAATTGAAATTCAATATACATACTTATTAATATTTAATTGCTAAGTTAGGTAAATGTACAGTACTGAAAAAATATGAATATGGGTAATATTTTAATATGTTTTTGCCTAAGTTGATCATTCCGTTTCCAATTTGCTTTGTTTCTTGCAGGGCAAGTATATTTCATACTTAACCAATATTTCTTCTAAATTGTTTAGTGCTCCTTCTTCGTACGTATCTCGTGTTCCTTTTTTTATTTACCTTTTCTCTTTTAGGTGTAGCGCAAACGACAGACAGTCGGTGTACGACAATGTTGTCGCTCACAATGTACATTACGGTTTAGAATGCGTGTGAACACACGACCGACAAAAAAGATGGAACTTGTTCTATTTTTTCACCGATCCGATTGTCGGCCAGGAAAATAGATCATACGCATTACTATAATATAGCGCAGACGACAGACAAATCAGTCGGTAATTTGTGTATATCCGTCCATAACCTTACAATTGATAATCATGGATATTGATGTGGAAAGGTTAATTTATGAAATACAAAAGGGTCGTGCATTATATGACACATCTAGTGTCGAATATCACGACAGAAATGTTAAAAACAAGCTGTGGGAGGAAGTCTGTCTTCGACTAATAAATGATTTTAAAGACATTCTGTAGTCATTTAAAATTTCTGGATGCTCGCATAAATCCTGGTGCAATATATGAAATTGCCCCTTTAATAGACGTTGACTGACAATAGGATGAATCCAGAAATCTTGTCGTTGTTTTCGAGGATACCTTAAGTATAGGAGCATATATCACTGTTGATGTTCATTGTACAGTTTGCATACAAACTCACCGACAAACTGACGGTCGTCTGCGCGGTAACTTATCGGTTACAAAACTAGGTATACTGTTCTTATCCGCCGACAATATAGTCGGTCGCCGACTGCCGTCTGCGCTACGCCTTATGCTTATCTGCCCAATGATTCCATTTTATTTCCCTTTTCATTGCCTGGTCGTTTCATGTTTTTTAATATTGACTTGTTCCATATTTAGTTTTTTGGGCTTTCCGCTGTCCTTTGTTGGTTCACATAATTTGTTCTTCTCTTTGTCCCAATGTTTTGTTTCCACTCCTAGCTATTTACAATCAATTCTTGGTACCCTATCTTCACATGCTTTCCCTTGTTTTTTTTCCTATTGTGGCGAGGTCATTATTAATGTAAATGCATTCCCTGCGTCGTCTTGGTTTACAATTATTCTTAAGATTTTTTTCTGTTAAATTTGTGGTTTTTATTACGGATGCTTTTTCGTCCAATTTCACCGCACTTTTTAGCTTAACAGGAATTTGCAAATTATGATTTAGAAGTTCTCCACTGTTATGACTATCTTATTATTTGTGCCTAGTTTTAACCTCGATATTGTAGGGCTTTCTCTTTTTTGTTTTTTTTCTAGTTGATCTATTCTTGAATCTACTTTTATTTTCTTGTGTGTAAAAACGCCGCGATTTATTGGGCAATTAATTGAACAAGTTGATTTTATCGTATCGTGTAAAACAGCAAAAATCGGTACGATTTGTTGAACAATCCTATACTTAATTGAATTGAATAGAACATGCTCTATTTTTGCCACGATTTGCCGACGATTTTTCTAACTAACTTTGCTGTTTTAATATCAACCCAGTAACAGAAAAGTTGCTACGAATTTTGTTCAGTGTTTTTAAAGCGAAGTGAGGATAACTTTCGAAAATTTACGATTGATATAATGGATAATTTGAATTAACTAACCGAAACCAAAGTAACCTAAGCTAATCTGTGCTTATACCAAAACATTTGACAAAAGCAGATTGCCAATCTTTTTTTATAAGTAGCCAAACATTTCCTATTTAATAATCCCCCCAATTTATTGATTTCTTGGTCAAAAACATTATTACATGCATTTCCTTAAGTAAACTTAGTATTTTTATGTCATTTTTATGTCATTTTTGACGTATGTCATGGTAATTGCGCACATTGCGATCATTCACAAACCCTAATTAAATTATTTCGATTGCTGTACACAGGGTCATTCACAACGATGGCCTACTAAAAGTATTTCTGGAAATAATTAAAGTATCTTTTTATCATTTTGGTGAGCGATGTTATGGATAATAATTAATACTCCATTTCCTAAAAATATTTTCAACTTTGAGGCACTTTGATTAAACCGGAAACGGATATCAACTTTCTTATTTCAAATGGTATAGCTTGTAGCATTATGCATCCTTTAAATAGATCTTTCAAAGACAAGTTCAACGGCATACATCATTGATGTAGGGTGTACCACCTTTGAGATATCAAATTTGTTGTGAAAAATTTGTTAAGCCCAGAATTTAACTTAAACATCAATGCCTTGTATTCGGTATTACCCATGTAAACCAGTTTTGAGATTTTTGCAACATAAAATACTCTTTATTACTGTAAGTATGTACATATCAAAGATGTCGCAGAGTTTTCCAAAAACCTACTCCAAGCACTAACATATTCAACTAAAAAAAAAGTCAACTTTTTAAAGTCTATTTTTAAGGATGACAAAAATGCGGGTAAAACGTATTTTACTTTCTAGCTGTATACATAAATTTGCTCTTTTCCGAGTTATTAAAAAAATGGTGAAATCGATTATTTATTACCAATAAACAACCAGAATCGACAAAGTTGGATTGCCTAAGCTAATGACAAATGAACACTGCAATAATGACATTGCGTTTGTATCTATGTCGAAATCCAATCTTTCTTTCTAAAGTAATATGGACCCATGAAACATTTTGGAGAGAAGGGATGTATAATTCTAAAAGGGATGTATAATTCTAAAAGTAATATTGTAAAAATAAAATTATCACCACATTATTATATTTCAAAGTGATAAATTAAAAAAAAAAATAAACCATGATAATTTTCAACTATCATATATTTAAATAAATTATTGCATGTAAATGTAGATGTTATTGTATTTTTAAAATTTGTACACACCTTGGAAAATAATTAAAAAAGGTATTTGAAAATTTGTTTATTTTTAATAGCAGATAATATACTCCATATATAAATAATATGATAATAATTGGATAATAATAGTTGTGCAACATACCAATTTACGCCTGTATGCGCACTTAGCCAATATTAAAGGATGTCTCAGAATGTTTTTCGTTTTTGTTTTGACCGTTTCGCGCCAAACACAGATAGCGGTGGGAGGGGAGTGGTGTAAAACGCTTGGCGGGTTTGTCTAGTTTAGTAGCGATGGATCGAGCATTTTATAAAATCAACGGTTCGTACACTGTTGTTCGATGTCTTTACAGGGCAAAATTTAGTTTAACGACCATGAGAAATGTGCCAAATGCGAATTTAATCAAACATTGGGTGCGCAAGTTTGAAGAGACTGGAAGTACAATGCCGGATAAATCAACTGGGCGCAAAAGGACATCAAGAACGAACATAAATATCGTCGTGACAGTCATTACGATTGCGCGTAGCTTCTCTAAATTTGAACAAATCCACGGCTCATCGCATTATTCGAAAAGATCTACATTTTCACCCCTACAAAATGGTTGTTGTGAAGATCCTGCTAAACGAGCCGAATTCTGCAGGACAATGAAAAGTCGTTTTAGGAGCTTCAATAACATATGGTTCTTTGATGAGTCCAATTTTCACATCAAGGGTCACGTGAATAAACAAAATTGTAGATATTGGGCTTCCGATAATCAAGTCAAGGAATTATCGGCCCGTACTTGTTTGAGGATAACCGTGGTCGCGCTCAGACCGTTAATTCCGATCGATATTACCATATGATCCGGTCTTTTTTGGCTCCAGAAATGCAAAACCAGATTGGCTACAACCGCAACACATTTTTCCAGCAAGATGGAGCCACTTCTCACGTCACAAATGACTCGTTAGCTGGTTTTCACGATTTATTCCCTGAAAGAGTAATTAGTCGCCGAGGAGACATCAACTGGCCACCGAGGAGTCTAGATTTAACACCTGCTGATTTTTTCCTATGGGGCTACTTAAAAAGTAGTTTTCAATCTATTACCAATTTGAATGTTTTAAAGCAAAGAATCGCGGACGAAGTGAACGCTATTCCAAGAACAATGCTCTAGCGAGTGATTGAAAATTTTAGTTCCAGGCTTAATGGATGCGAAGAAGCGGATGGTGCGCATTTACAAATGGTTGTTTTTTATAAATAAAAATTCAAAAACCTGCTCTTTACTTTAGCAGTAATTAAAACGAGTTTGAGCTAATTCTGGTGTTTTATTTCTAAGAATCGAAAATGAAAAACATTGTGAGACACCCTTTACTTTGCCCATAACTTGTTTTCACGGCTCGGATTATTTAGTCTTTTAATACTTATTTGAAGGAAGAAGGAATCGTGCTACTTACAGAAAAATTCATATACATATCATACATTTTTTTATTGAACAATGAAGCAATGAACAGACTAAAACTATAAAAAACAAACGAAGTTACATAAAATGTACATATATAACAATAAAACGGAAAGCACAGTGTGTTTAAATTATAAAACATTCTTCTAAATTACTAGAAAACAAAAGGTAAAGTAAAATAAAATTATATATGTTTACCTGCACTTAACGCTAAAACAACTTAAATCCATAAGAAAAAGGGAAATATCTTTAAGAAGCTGGAGTTTTCTAGCTTTGCTTTTGGAAAATTCATTAACAAGAATTTCTCAATTCAGCTGCTTTAAAAAATCAGATTTTATAAAAATAAGTAGAAATAGTAGCAAGATTTTCTAATCGCTCTTGATCCATTCTAGAGTGTCATTTTTAATTAGTTTTAATTAAAAATGTTATAGCTGCTATAGCTACAGAAATTGGTATAGTTAATACAATACATTGTGCAATAGTAATGTTTGTGAGCGAATGAGTTCAATTATTTACTGTATCATTGAGTGTTTCATCACTCATGAATTGCAGGAATTGTAGTTCGTGCAAAAGTTCTGTTTCGTTTGTAGTTTTTCCGATTTGGTTTTTATCGATTGAAGTTTCTTCAAGTCTTACATACATTAAATTGGTATTGTTCACAGTACTTGCCAAAATCATTATTGTTTCATAAAACTTTGAAAACATCAAAATGAGAGTATAAAAGCTCAAATCTTTCACTTACAGACAAAATAGTTCAGCTTAAATGTCTGATCATATGCTGAACATTTTAAAAATATCTCGTTAATATGTTTGGTTTCATTTGCAGTATGTAATTTTCCAAAAATACATTTTTTTGTTTGTTTGAACTATAAATCCATAGCTCTTGTCAGCACATAGTCCAAATCAACAACACAGTGACCTCTTAAAACTGGAATTCGTTCTTGTTGCTCCACTTCAATGAAGAGTTTATGGTCCTTAATACTGTACCGTTTTTTAAAACGAGATGGAGTACTGAGACAATTTACTATCAATAGCTTTATTCTATTCGTCAAAGTTCACAAAAACTCCTCAAATAATTCTAACAAATGTCACTTTTTCAAATTCCCAATAAAATTTCATTTTGACATCACTGCCTTCTCATATTTTTCTGTACACTGTCCCCTCTTTAAACCTGATCGTCCCAATCAATTTCATGATTGGCCTTGTTGTAGACCCTCACTCGGTTGACGTATACTACCTTCATCTTAGAACGAGCGCTCCTCCGAATACGGTACACGACATCGTTGATCCGCTTGATGACAGTGTACGATTCTTCCCAAGCTGACTGCAATTTGAGACTGCGTCCTTTTCGGCGGAGTGGGTAGTAGAGCCAGACGTTGTCACCAACATGGAAATCAAAGTTGTTCGCTCGTCGGTCGTATCGAGTTTTCATCCGGTCACTTTCAAGTCGCAACTTCGTCCTAACTTGGCGATGTGTTTCTTCCGATCTTGTAGCTAAGTAGTCCACATACTCTTCTGTTTGGACAGGCTCTTCTGGACTTCCAAATAGCAAATCGGCCGGGAGACGTAACTTTCTTCCAAATAAAATATTGGCAGGTGTTTTTCCAGTTGTTTCATGGACAGCAGTTCGGTAGGCGAGAAGGAAGAGCAGAAGGTGCTTGTCGCACTCGTCTTGGTGGTCGTTAACTGCCGTCCGTAAATAGTTTTCGATGGTCCTGTTGAACCATCTGACTGTAGGTGGAGTGGAGTTGTTCTGGTCTTGACTATTCCCAGCAGTTTACAGACTTCCCGAAACACGGAAGACTCAAAGTTTTTGTCCTGGTCTGAATGTATTTCTCTTGGCACTCCAAATTGACAGAACATATTCATCACCAGTACCTCGGCTACTGGTTCGGGATGGCGTAGACTTTCGGCCATTTGAAAAAATAGTCCATGGCTACTAGAAGATAACGGTTTTCGTATTGAGTGACCGGAAAGGGTCCAGCAACGTCGTTGGCAATTCCCTCGAATGGTGCGCCTACCAGATATTGTTTCATCGCTCCTCTGCTACAAGTGCGACACCATCTCTCCGCATCAGCACAGCATCTTACCCAATAGAAATGCTCTCGGATCTTCGCCAGGGTTTTGTTGATACCCAAGTGTCCTCCCGTAACACCGCCATAGTATTCACGAAGCAATTCATGCACCTTCGCTTTTGGTATCACAGTCTGCTTCACCTGATGTTTGCCATCATCGCTTTCCCAAATTCGTTTTAGGACTCCATTATCCACTAGTAACGAGTCTCACTGTGCCCAGTACCACTTTTGATCTGCGCTTTTATTGCAGACTTCGTTCCATTGGGGCCGGGTGTGGTTGGCTTCCTTCAGCATCAGAATGGTACCCAATTCCTCAACCGCCAGTTGATCCTCTCGGACTTGGTCAAATGACCATGATTCAGCAACTCCGAGTTTGGTCCTGTGGCACAGAGGTACGACAAGTCCTTCCCTGTCTTCCGCTTTCTTGCAATGTTGACAATCTTCATTGCAAGGACGTCTGGACAATGCGTCCGCGTTGCTATGCTGCAATCCTGAACTGGTATTCTTGTAACCTCTGCAACCATCTGGAGACCTGTTCTTCCGGGTTCTTAAACTGCAGGAGCCACTTCAGCGAAGCATGGTCAGTTCGAATAAAGTTCCAAACACCTTATAATAGCCAAATGTTCTCTTCTGGTCACGCAATAATTGCGCTCGGGTTTTGACAAAGGCTTACTAAAGTAACCCACTACCTTTTCTTTTCCATCTTCTATCTGAGACAGCACACCACCTATTCCCGTATTGCTCGCATCTGTATCTAGAATGAATTCTGCAGCTGTCTTAGGGAACGTCAATATAGGCGCTGTGCATAACTTCACTTTCAGGGCATCAAACTCCTGACAACTTGTGGTCCACACAAACGACTGGTCTTGCTCTGTGAGTCGATACAATGGCCTCGCGATGTCGGCAAAACCTTACCAAACTTCCTATAATAGCTGCACAATCCCAGGAAGCTCCTCAGCTCATGTTTGTCTTTGGGTTTTGGCCATTTCCCCACTGCGTCCGTTTTGGCAGGGTCTGTCCTGATGCCTTTTGCACTGACGACATGCCCAAGATATTTGACTTCTTTTTGAAACAGATGACATTTCTTAGGGCCTAGTTTTAAATTCGCTCCTCTGAACTTGCCCAACTTCCTTCAAGTTCTTTAGGTGTTCTTCGAACGTTCCATCCAGTATTATAACATCGTCTAGGTAGATCAAGCACGTTCGCCAATGTAATCCATGTAGTACTGTTTTCATCAGACGTTCGAAGGTAGTTGGAGCGTTGCAGAGTCTAAACGGCATGACCGTGAATTGCCAAAGTCCGGTCCTGGTGCCGAAGGCTGTCTTTTCTTTATCTTAGGCGTTGATTTCCACTTGCCAGTAACCACTCTTCAAATCCAGAGTGGAAAACCATTTTGTTCCGAACAAGGTATCCAGCGTATCCTCCATTCGCGGTAACGGGTAACTATCTTTCTTGGTCGCCTCATTCAGTTTTCGGTAGTCCAAGCAGAATCTTGTAGAACCATCCTTCTTCTTTACCAAAACCACAGATGTCCAAGAGCTCTGAGAAGGTTCAATGGTTCTTTGCGCATGCATGTCACGTATCATCTGCTTGACCTCCTCTTGTTTGGCCAATGGTACCCTTCCTGCCGCCTACTTGATTGGTCCACTGTTGTCGGTGTCAATTCGGTGACGTATAAGGTTGGTCCTTCCGTTATCGGTATCCGACAATGAGAAGACATCACGGTAGTGACTTAACAATTCTTTTAGTTGTCTTGCTTCCTTGTTCTTCAGACCCTCATTGGAGCGTTCGAAAATTTGCTGGAGGGCTTCTGGCAACTGGGTAGATTTGGCACAAGACTCCGCATTTCCTTCGAAGCCATGGATTTCTTGGATTGCCTGACAAGTAGCACCATACCCTTAGGGATCTTCTGAACATAGGTGTTGAAATTAGCGGTCCGAGAATTGGTTGACCATTAATTTGAACCAAAGTCCTGGCTTCTCACTATTGTCCTTTGCTTGCTCTATGAATCCTACCATACCCCGGCGTGGATCACCTCCGATCTTGACCAGTATATTACACTCAGATTTTGCTGGCACCAAGACATCTTCTTTCACCACCACTCTGAAGATGGTGTCTCCTGCGTGAGGTGTTGACATGACGATTTCATCTTGGCCCATCTTCACTGTTCTGCTTTCCAAATCCAGTTTAACACGCTTAGACTGCAAAAAGTCTAGCCCAAGTATTACCTCGTCTCTAATATCAGCAACTATAACTTCTTGAGATAATAGATGTCGTCCTACTCGTATCTCTGCTTCCGCAACTCCGTGGATGGGCGCCTTCTCTCCGGTAACGGTCGTCAGGATATAGAGTCTTCCAGCTGGGCGTACTCCTCTTGGCAATAAAATCAGGTCTAACGATCGTATGTGATGCACCGGTATCAACTATTAACTGACATCTGCCAAACAACGCACCATCCACAACCAAGATTTGGGCTCCACATTGTAAAAGAGATACAGTGATTGAATGTGAGGGAGCATGAAAGAAGTCAGCCAGCCCCCGCCCCTTAGAGCTGGCTAAACCTAGCTCTCCCTGGTCGTCATCCGCCGCATCACTTTCATGCAGACGCACACGGCAGCGGTTCTTAAAATGCCTTGGCTTTCCACAATTCCAACAAACCGGTTGGCGTCTTTTTTTCTAGCCACTACTCGTCCCAGGTCTGCCTACTTCCCCATCAGAATAGTTCTTTGTCAGTTGTGATAACTTTGCTAGGGCGTCAACAATGTCTTTCTGGGACTTTCTAGTGACTTCAGCTTGTCGTAACCGTGTGCTTGCCATTGAAGCGCCTGCTGCTTCATACTTCAGTGCATGGGCCAAAGCATCTGAAAGATTCCTGCGCCTACCAAGACGTAAAGCCTTTTGTGTCTCACGATCCTTGACAACATCAACGAAGGCTTGCACAGCTAACTGCTCGAAACGCAAGTCGGACCAGACGAGCGATGTTCACCTGGGATTCTTCCAGATATTCACTGTTTCTCTGCGACGTGGCTTTCAATTGCGTCCGATAGACTTGTTGTAAGTGTCTATCGCCATAACGAGCATCCATAGCTGATGTTAGTGTCTGATAATCATGGTGTTGGCACTCTGGGATTGTTTGCAAAATATTCAATGCGTCACCTCGCAGCGCGACGATGAGCGCCGTAGCCTTGTTCGTACCAGACCAACCATTAGCAGATGCGGCAGCCTCGAATTGTCTGAGGTACGTTGACCATTGGACTTTTCCGTCAAACGTCGGTGGCTTTACTTTTGCCCCAGAATGTCCTTCCAAATTAACGGTGCCAAAGCTCTTCAAATTCGACATTTGTTCTCGAAATCGCTCGTCCATCTCCTCGGACTTTTTCTACTGTTCGTCTTCTGTAATCGTTCTTGAATGTCTCAAACATCTTCAAGCTTCCGGTTGAGATGCTCCTCTACGGTTTTAACATGTTCCTGAACGATACCGACTTGATTCTGAACAGTTTCGATCCCCTGCCCCATTTCCTGGCTTATCTCTTTGAAATTGTGAACCAGTTCCTGCTGCCCAGCTTCTACTTTTTGTTGTACAGTTTCCATCTTCTGAGCCAAATCGTAATTAACAATACCATGGGATCAACAACGGCAGATGATCCTTCATCTGGCTTAGCCTCACCTTCGTACTGGCACTCCGTTTAGTGTTTCTTGTGTCCATTTTTCCGGTACTCCTTTCGTTCGCCTCGGCTGCTTGTACATTCTATCCCACTTCTGACACCAGTTGTACCGTTTTTTAAAACGAGATGGAGTACTGATAACACAATTTACTATCAATAGCTTTATTCTACTCGTCAAAGTTCAATTCTAACAAATGTCACTTTTTCAAATTCCCAATAAAACTTCACTTTGACATCACTGCCTTCTCATCTTTTTCTGTACAATACTATAATTTTTTTAATAAGACATTCAATAACATTCATACCACGTTAATTTATCTTTCATACTCTTCATGAGTACCTCAATAATGTCCTTACTTTCCGCTCTAAAGTAACAGTTTATACATATAAGCCAATTAATAAAAACTTGTATTGTTTTTGCTACTCCAGAACACGATGGTGTATGTGATAATTGCAATGATACAGAACTAAAATAATACAAACACAAATGTTAAGGCATATTATATAATATGATAATTAACAAACTATACTCACTGATCATTCATAATATTTTCTTTATCAACAGATGTCTGATGCTGTAGGTTTACTATTGGAACTTCCCTAGAATGAATTTTAACTTTTGTACAAACATTATTTTGTCTTTCGAATTTTTAGTACAATTACAAAGTAACTTTTAAGCCGTTATTTTGGCAAAGAACTACATTTATATGTGTGAAAAACAAAACTCTACTTGCCTCTAATTTTTTTGTGCCCAAACCATTTTCATATGCTGACCACCTCTTTTATTTTTATAATGCCGGTGTATTTGACTTGGCCAAGGTTTGGACTTTCTACCCATACTACAACTAAATAACACAATAACCATTATTATGTTCTTGATTTAGAAACGCCATTATATCTACCTTATTAATCCCACTTATGTTCCCAACAAGAAATTGGGTCGTTTTTTTTTTAATATTTACAAATATAAACACAGTGTATTCTTACCACATAAATAAAACTATCACAATTAAAAACAAAATGGCAACTTGGCAACAATGTTATAATTGTAAGCCTGCATCGCGGATTCTCATGTCGCCTAGCAAGCCAAAATTAATTTATTTTTAAAACGATACAGCGCCATCTAATAGTCATTTTATTTCGACAAATGAATGTTGTTGTAATGAACTGTAGATGGCCAGCACGCAACCTTAAATAATGCACCAATTTTCTATTAAAGTACATGTGGGTCAAGTAATATTTTTTTGGTTTTAATAAACCAATTGAGCCACAAAATAATTTGCGTTGCAATCAACTAGATTTTATGAAATGATGATTTAAGAACCAAACAAGCATAAGATTTAGAAAATTCCTTTAAAATTACAGTACTATCAAATACAACTTATTGTGGCTGGCATAATATTAGAAAATCGTTAATAATTTTTGGTCCGAGTAAATTTGAGACCTCATTTTCAAAACACAACTAATCTAATCTAACTTTTTCCATGTAAATGGACTTGTTACGGTTTTGAAAATGGGCTCTTTTCATTTGTTGTTACTTGTAAGGGTTATTTATCGCATTATAAATATCTCTTTGAGTATTTAACTAAGCAAATTCATTAAATACCAAGCTTGAATTAGTTAACTCTTTATACTTACCGAGGTGTATATTTTAAATTAGGCTCACGATAGTCCCGTACGAACCATGGTTTGGTCTCATAATGACAGCTGGATGGTTACTGGCGACCACGCGGGATACGTGAAGTATTGGCAGTCTAACATGAATAACGTCAAAATGTTCCAAGCCCATAAAGAAGCACTTCGAGGAATAAGGTATCTACATCTTCACTCCGTATTACTTGATCTTGTATATACTTTTATACATTTAATAAATGGCACCTTCCTTTTCCTATTACTACATGCAATGGTTATATTAAAATTTGAAACTACCAAAACTTAAAAATTCCAGTATTAAATTAAATTAAAGCTTTTAATTTGAAAGACTAAGTGGGACCTGTAATAACTGTGATATTTATATGAATATATTTGTATTCCGTGCATAAAAATGTAATATTTTTTCGCTGAATAAATTCATTTTAATTGAAATTCAGGAGTACTTTTCCAAGTTTCTTGTTAGACTTTGATTGGTATATTTTGTACCTTATAGTAGTCACTGTCTGATAAGATTGTTGGAAAAGTGGTTTTTATTTTTAACCTTCCAGTCGGTGATTTTGCAGTCACAAGATTTCGGTCTTTGTAAGCTGAAAATAATAAAGAACGTAAATATAAAGTTGTTTTATTTTTGTCAAAGAAAAACAAATAAATTAGTTAATTATGATACAATCTCAAAGTACTTACCTTTAGTTCCTGTAGTTTTCCTCATCCTAAGCAAAATATATAAAAGTGAAGATAGTTTAGTAGCAAGATATGAAAACGGATGCTATAACTATTAAAATATCTATATTGTGCCATTATGTTCTTTTGATTTTGATGGAATTCCGATGTCATTGTGTGTGTTAATAGCTTCAGCCCATCGGATAGTAAATTCGTCACCTGCTCGGATGATGGTACACTTCGCATTTGGGATTTTTTCCGATACCAAGAGGAGAGAGTACTTAGAGGTATATATCATATAACTTAACCAATAACTTGATGCTATTACGGATAATCTTTATATAATCATATTTTGAACTATTCGTGAGAATCGCGCTATCGTGGAATATTTTTATATAAAGAAAATCGTTTTAAATTAAAGTCACGTGACTATGATTCATGTATAAACAACCGTTTTGCATAAGTACATTTTTATTAAAAACCATAAAACCTGCAAAATGGTTGTAATATTAATTTCATCTCGTAGTATAAGTACATGATATTTCGGCCATTTAATTGAGTTAAACGAACTTCCAATCGGCAAGTATAATCTGCAGTTATTTAATAAATTAATTAACATCTGTTTGTAGTGTGTTTACTATTGTAATTAGTAGAAATATAATTTCTTATACTGAATTCAACAATCTTAACATTTTGTTTAAAAAAGTTAAGGGTGCCGCAAAAGGTAATAGAACATTTTTGATCACTTTTGAAAGTAAATGGAATACTTTGTCACATTTAAGTAGAATCCTTTAGAATGATTCCTGGCTTCATGTTCTTTAAACAACAGTACTCGAATATTTTATGATACTTGGTGCCTTTGCAAAATCTTCTTTCTGGAGTCCCTTATTTCCTTTCGAGCGTTAGGTTACGTATATTCTCTCATTTCCTCTATTTCTATTCTTTGCTAGTCCCTTCATGTCTCTCTCAGTTCCAATATTGTTTATTATTCGCATCCATACCCTTGGTCTCCCTATTTCCTCTTCTTTTTGTCCATTTTTGCTTCAATTAGTTTTCTAAGTCTCTTTTGCTTCATTTTCATGATGTGTCCATACTAGTACAATTGTCTATTTTCTTCATCCTTAATTCTATCATGTTTTGTGACTCCTAAAACGGCCTAAGGAATTGAAGAAAGAAAAGGGAGAATACAAAATCAATTAAAATATTCCATGTTATGCCTCGACAAAAACGAAAACAAAAGGTTAACATAACATTTGTATTAATTAGGTACTGGTGGAGGTTTATGTTTATAATGTGACTTGTGTCTTATATTGTAATTATTCTGCCTGCAATGTAGGTAAATTAAAGTAGGCGCACAGTATATATTCAAGAATCACCTCAGCCTTAAATGCTTACATGCTATATTATCTACAAAATAATTCATTACTTTAAATTTTGATGTTTCCATGTTTTTAGTCACAGTATGGTAGACGTCGACCATCGGTTATTTCATTATCGAAATGTTTTATCTTTTTTACGTTCAATTTAATATATTGCTAGCATCATAGTGCGCAATAGGACATGTTCATGTGCGATACTTACAACTTCCAATGGTTCAAATTGGAGTACGAAATTGTAGATAATACCTAATTTTCGATCGAATAGATACCATTTCATTAGACAAAATTATAGGTATGAAAAAATAAAGGAACTACACATGAATGGCTAATAGTTTTTAAAATTTTGCAATTCGTAAAGTCTTAATGAATGATTAGATACGAGAATCAGAAAAGCCATGGAAGTTATTTGTAAGAATTCTTCAAGAGATTAAGCATTTCACATGAGAAGAGAGAATATAACGTAGTAGCTGCTATTGTTTAGAATATATTTGATACTTTATAATCAGAATAAGATATGAGATTTTCACATTCATTTACTACCCTTCCTATTTAGCGATTTTAAATTACTACCTTGTGAAAATAAATCTTAAATGATTTATAATTTTATCAGTGTGAGGATGTACACAGAACAAAATAAAATCAACATACTTTCAACAGATTTTCACTGACTTATTAGTTTCTTTTAGAAAAATAATTTTTATTCAGACGATTTTAAAGAATATTTTCAAATTATTTTAGAAATAAGATTATTTTATGTGAATTGCACCAAATGTAGAATTCCTCTTTCATCAAACATAATTGTAATTGAAGCTTTATAATTCAATAAATCTTTTTAAGTAAGCAATTTTAAAGATGTTCTTAAAAAGTACTATAAAAACGGTTAAAAAGATATATGCACTATAGATTAAAAGGAGATTATTTTGTATAGGACATGGAGCTGATGTAAAGTGTGTACATTGGCATCCTCAAAAAGGTCTAGTAATATCGGGTAGTAAAGATAATCAACAACCTATTAAGCTGTGGGATCCAAAAACAGGACAGTCGTTGGCTACTTTGTAAGTAGAAAATAAAAAGTTATTGAAAATAAACTACGTTGCGATCCTTTCTATAGACACGCACATAAATCTACCGTGATGGATTTAAAGTGGAACGAAAATGGAAACTGGCTGATCACAGCGTCCAGAGATCACCTACTAAAGTTGTTTGATTTACGTAATTTAAGTCAAGAAGTTCAAACGTTTAGGGGCCATAAAAAGGAAGCTTCTAGTGTCGCGTGGCATCCACATCACGAAGGACTTTTCTGTAGCGGCGGTTCCGATGGTTCAATAATGTTTTGGCACGTCGGGTAATTACTAGTTTTACATATAAAAATGCTTTGGAGTTACCAAATAGTTAGTAAGCAGTAATATCACTAACAAAGTAGGGCTTGCGTAATAGACTTCTATTTTTAATTTTTCGTTGCATTTTTAGGAAAAAATTATCTTGCAGCTCTAAAACATGTTTTATTGTGCAGTACTAACATCCTTAGAAAGGATTGGATATAATACATACTAATTTCATGTGTAGAAGCATGCTATATTTTATTTAATCAGGGAGTGGTTACTTTTATTACTTTAAATATTAGTCTTTATTATATCGTTGAAGAGCATATCCAAAAATTGCTCTCTGCAATTATTTTGATGATTAGAGTTGGCATTTTCTAAATTTCGCGGATAATGTAAGTTGGTAGTTCCGATAATAAAGAACATATTCGCCAATTTCTTTGTAGATTCATCGCTCGGGCTGCACTTTTTACTCGGTGTAGTGTAAAATGACGTCACTAGAGTGGTTAGTGCAAGTAGGTGTATGGTTATCTACAGCTGCACGCAGGCCGAACGTATATTTTTACACTGGTTACTCGGAGTAGTTAGTGTAGGCCGAGCGAACAAAGCTTACGTAATACAAACGAATATGTCCTTTATTACCGGAACTACCAACTTAAATCATCCGCGAAATTTAAAAAATGCTAACTCTGGTTATGATTTCTTCTTTGGTTCACGATTTAGTATACATTATAGAAAAGATGAGTTTATGCATTCTATTTATCTACAGCTAGTTAATACACAGGTATGGATATTTTACAATGGGAAGCAGATTTTTGACTTTTTTGACACATTGCGGTCATGTACTTGATTAAAGAACATTCTCACACAGTTTTGCTTCTGTAGGTAATTCTCCTAATACGTTTGTATATCACACAGTTAGTAGACGAAAGTAATCCTGTATCTATTGCGAGTTCTTCACATCACCAGCGCAATTCGCTTCGCCTCTCAAAATGTTCATACCTGTATATATTGCGTGTATAAATACGTTGTCCATCGAAGGTTGTAGAGTAGATATTAATTGAAAGTACTGTCGGCTCTTGGTGAAACATTTGTAGAGGTTGAATTAGAGCAGCTTTTGATTCAATAACATTTACACCAATTGCTTAGAAAACCATCAATATAGACAGCATGCAATATTAAGTTCAGTTTGTTTTAAGAACTTGTTTTGAATGCCTAGATTTGTGTAATTTAAAGAATTGGTAATATTTTAAAGAAAGCAACTTTAAAAATATGCTAATTCGTTAAGTACTGGCGTCTGATTCAAGCATATGACACCAATTTTACAGCATTTTTAATTTAAACTGATTTTTGTACGACTATATTTTAATAGTTGACATTTTACAATATGTTTCTACAATCTGCACCATTAAGATTAATAAACGCGTACTCTAAAACTGTGGCACTGGAAACAGTTCACTAAAACCCTTACCACAACACTTAATTCGTACGGGACGCACGTTTCGATAGCCAAGCTATCATCATCAGCAGCAGTCTTGCTGTTGCTGATGATGATAGCTTGGCTATCGAAACGTGCGTCCCGTACGAATTAAGTGTTGTGGTAAGGGTTTTAGTGAACTGTTTCATTAAGATTAATGTTCTATTCTATTTTATGAGAGACAAACAAATTTAGTTTAGATAAATATTGGGAAGTGCTGCCAGATAGATCATAACTAAAAAAATTTGTGCCAACAGATTATTTATAAATACTAATTCTACAGTTATCATTAATAAATTTGCAGAACATAAATGAACACAAAACGAAAATTGATACTATACTCGGTATTTGCATTTTTTCTGCGTTGGTCTTGGAGTAGAATGTAGTATTTTTGTTCTCGCCGCAAATTTCTTGCTTATACTGTTAAAACTAAATTCTTGTAGCGGGTATTTTGCAAGATAATACGTTATTAGAACTATTGTTTGATTATTAGAAAAAGTGTGATTTTTATTGATTTAAAATTTCAAAATGTAGAGGATCTATCATTTAAAATACTCTATTTTAAAATAATTTAACAAAGATGTAGCTACTTTATACTTAGATTTACTTACCTTGATTGCTTAGAGTAGCTCCCAAGTCCAGAATCTATGGTTTATCACAAACTAAACATTTTTAACTGTGGAATTATCCACTTTAATAAAATGGTTCGTTAGTTAAATACGATATAATACAGGGCTGATAAGGAAGTTGGGGCTATAGAGCAAGCTCATGACAGTATAGTATGGACACTTGCCTGGCATCCACTTGGACATATACTATGTTCTGGATCTAATGATCATACAAGTAAATTCTGGACAAGAAATCGACCTGGTGACTTGATGCGAGATAAATATAATTTGAACACGCTTCCTGCTGGAATAGCTGGTTTGGATGATATAGACATGGGTAAGTATTATTAAGTGTAAAATCGCTATATCATAATTCAATTTTGCAAAATTTAGATGAACCATCAGTTATACCTGGAATGGGTCCTGAAGATAAGGTAGACTCAATGTTGGTAACTGACGGTACTACCGCGATACCTGGATTAGATTTAGATATATTCTCAACTAATGCTGACGATAAATCGAAAGCAAAGAAGGTACCATATAGTAAACCAATTCCAAGAAATTTCCAAGCGCAATGGAACGAAACAGGGGGTTAGTATTTCAGAAACTGCAGTTTTGAAGAAGAAACGTACTAATAATCCTTTTTTATGTTATTCTAGAAGATGAATCTGCAATTAGTGAAGTTATTTCGCAAATAGTGGAAAATACACCTGGTGTTGTTCCTTTGCAAAAAATAGCACCTAATGCCATCATTATTTATGGAAAGCTAATCCCCGTTGAAGGTTAGTGGCAATTATTTCAGCTTCAAGAAATCGATTCGTAATTGAAATACTCTGCGCCGCACAAAATATTTAATTAATTGGGAATACATATTTCGGAGATTCGTGGATTCCCATTATCAGTCATACGACCGAATGACAATAGGAATCCATAATTTCCCGAAAAAATATAACCTTCGTGTTTGCCATACTACCCCACAGTTCTTGTTATCATTATTGATTTGTAATTGTAAAATAAAATTTGATATGCAGTTCTTCTTAACATTACGTATAAGGTAGTGTTAGTTCTTTAAATTTATAGGGATAAATTCTTTTCCACTGCATAAAAGACGAGGGCATTCAATCATTCATACATCAAAGTATGGATTAACATTCTTTAACTAAGTAATTCTGTTTTAATAGTTGTTCACATTATATTTATAAAACACTTCTCTTTTTAAATTCATAAATGGCAATGGCATGGAGTCATGACTAACAGCAAAACCTTTTCTGTTGAAGACGACAGTGAAAGATTGGTTTTTTGCGCAAAGATGATGTTACCGCTATTTTAAATATAATTTATATATCAGGGATGTCCAACCTTTTAGCTTCCCTGGGCCACATTGGAAGAAAACAAGTTAACACTATGCGCTATTGATATCTGTTTTGCTCCACATTTTGGGCTGCATTGATAGTTATTTTGGGCCGCGTGTGGTCCGCAGGCCACGGATTGGACACCCCTGATTTAGATGAATAAAGACAATAACCTAACAGATGAGGTCAAAAAATTCACTACCTTTCAATGTATGTGAATAAGTGAAATGAAGGCTAATACAATTTTAGTTTTCCAGCGTTATCGCTAAAATTATTCTTACAATGATGGTTAAAACATAATACCCAATTTTTAACTTGTTCTAGTTAGAAATAGAAGACGTTCATTAATATTTTTTATCTTGTAGCTGGATCTAAATTGGAAGCAGCCATCGCCGAGGGTCCAGAGGCTCTCCAGAAATTCATCGACTCAGGACAAATAGAAGAGCTTCACGATGTTATGCCTCACAATGACGAACATGACTATCTTAATGATGCGTACCTCGATGAAGAGGATAATACAGACGGGAATGCGCATAACACAAACCACGGAGCCGTGCAACCTTGGGATAATTACAGAGATTCCGATATGCGAAATATGGATCAGGATATGCGTCAAACACATCATTTTGGAAATGTAGCAAACGACGATTTGTTCAATATGGGCGGTGATGTTGATCATAGGAACATGCGAAATCAAGATGTGGATTTCAGGAATCAAAGAGATTTTGATATGAGAAATACGAGCGGTGACGACTACCAAATGCCGTACGACGGGGATCAAGAATACGAGGAATATGAACAAGAAAATGAGTATAGTGATGATTATTATGTAGATAATAGGAATTGGCAGAGAAACAATAAATACAACAGAAATTTCCAAGAAAATTCGAGTCAACAGGGAAGTAACTACAATAGAGGTTTCCGTCAGAATGCTTCTTTCAATAGGAATAATGATAACCAATATCAACAAGATAATCAGAATTGGAATGGATCTAATGAAGGAGGATTTAGAGGTAGAGGTGGTTTTAGGGGGGGCTCGAGAGGAGGAAGGGGCTATGGAGGGAACAAAGGCAACACGTGGAACAATAGAGGAAATCAAGGCTCTAGAGGAGGTGCTAGAGGTGGTTCGTCACGAGGACGTTATTAATTTGACGAAGTGGTATTATCATGTATATTACATGAAATTATTAAGGACTTTGTACATTATATTGATTATTTCATTTAAATTAATTTCTGAGTTCTTATTTCGTAATAAACATACTTTAAGAAAGATAAGCAATGTATTTTTAAGTATTGCGGATAGGGAATAAAGCAGTTTTTAAAAATAGAAACTTATTTTGTTATAAAACGTTTAAGAAAAATTATATACAACCAGTACAAATATTACAAACGTGCATTTTCTCTATAACGGAATAAGCATTGCAAATACATTCAAAGATTTGTGTGGAATTAATGTGTTAATGTATGTTTTTTACCTTAATTTGTTATGCTTTTGTACGTGTATTCTTCCCTGTGTCACAGAGAAAACGGCAGGGCGATTGTCATAATTTGTTTAATTTGTAACGTGCTGTGCTCATTTTAATCGACATAAATTTGCACCATTTTTTACAGAGACTGTGATGTAGTGCTAGCGCGCCCCTCCCGGCAAATGGGAGTCGAGAGATTCGAGTCCTACTGGTGTCTTGAGATTTTTATATAATTGATTTAATTATATCGGTAAAATCAAGGAAAAATTGATTTTTTCAATATTGGCCCATGGAAGCCAATAGATTAGTTGATTAAAATTTTTTAAGATTATCACAGAATATTTTTGGAACAATTTCAAATTGCGAAGGAATACGAAGTATATTTTTAATCCGGAATTATCGTATTTAAAACTCGCACATTAAAAACGAACATTACGCAAATGTTTACCTTCTCGAAGGTAATAAATAAGAAGCTCAAATTAAAATAATTTAATTTTTTTATTTCAATGTTAATCGTTTCTCTTTTCGTATCATACTATTTACAAATCTTTATATAAATTCTATTTCTTCATTTTGTATAAAATCAACAAATATAAAATAACCATCGACAAATTATCACTAAAAAAAACTTAAATTACGAACATAGCATAAACGAGCAAAAATAATTTATGAAATAATTATCTTCAAGATTTTTCACGCTTCTTGAAGTTACGTTTACTGGCACATCGGTTAATTATATCAGTTACGTGAACTTTATGGTCAAAAATCTTCATTATTGTCGATTTTGCTTCTATCATACCTTCATTTATGATTTTGATTCGTTGTAAGTTCCCCTGCAATATTAAAAAAAATCAATAAGTCAAAAAATAATAAAATAAGCAAGATAACATACCTTAATTAACTCATTTATGCGATTGACATCATTGTCAAAACTTTCTTCTTTTGATTCTGTGGATTTAAGTAACTCTTCCAGTTGATTGTATACGGTTTCTCCTTGCTCTGCCTGCATTATAAATTATTAGCAAATATGTCTATAAAACTATTATTTTAAACAAACTGATTGCTAATATTTTCCATTACAATTTTAGAGATATTTTAATATGCGCTTTTTCAATTGATATTTACTTTGTATATCTATTTATTGCTTTTGTACTTATGTACCGTGTTATATTCTTTGTTGATAGAATAAAATTCATGATTTTTATTACAGGGGAAGTCGTCAATCCGCACTCTATAGCTGTTACTTATACAAAGTATACATACTACAGAAAATTGCACTAAAATTTGATACATAAAAAAAGTCAGAAGAGTAGTTATTGAAAATAATTTATATTTCACACAGATTGCGAGAGTGTCATATAGACGTATATTTTTAAGAATTTTGATCACGGAAAACTGTTTTAGAGACTTGGAACGTTGGTCGTTGACATGAGGATAGCGGTATCCATGTGCTAAGGATAGCAAGAGTCAGTAAATTGCCGTTAAATCCCGCATTGCAACGTAGCTTTAAAACAACCTACTGTTAGACATAGGGAAAAGATTAAGCAAATTCTTACCAAATCTAACATTTGCGTGGTAAGGTGATGGATTTTCCAACCGTTGACTTTATCTAAAACTTTGCACTGATTGGCCAAATCCATAATGGTAGGTCTGCGCTCATCTTTAGGCCTCACATCCGAATAACGTAAGAAATGATTGTGCGTGGTTTTCCACGTATGTCGATAACTATTTAGTAGACTTGCAGATGCGGGTTTTCTAACCACGGGAATATTCGGTGGTTCTGGACTTTCTTCGCGTTGAATGTCTGATCTGTTGCCGTCAGATTCCTCCTCCTTTTTAATACTAGCTTCAGAGATGAATTGCATATCATCATTGTGTTCATCGATGTCATTTCCAGTACTGAAATCATGAAGTGAATGATAAATCATCTGATTGACACATGTTTACTACATAACAGTTCATTATTTACTCTTATATGAAACAAGGAAATTAAATATTCACCTGCCTTAAACATACTTAACATATTTTTTCATCTCTAAAATAGAATAAAGTAAGAAAACAACAATAAGGAAATGATGTGGATTAACCCCCTCCTATTACACAATTTTGTTTAGAGTTAGGACGCAGTTTATTGAATACCTTTCTTGTGCCATCTTCCATGTTCGTATATATTCGCAATTTTTTTTTTAACCTTAATACTCAGTTTAAAATAATTTGGCTTCAACGAGTTCTAAAGACTAATACATGTGCAGAAAAGAACATAAGTCATAGTATACTTTGGCAGAAAGTTATTAGCTGATATTAGAACCGTTTGTACAGTAGCCGCATAGTTTTCTGCTGCCACATTATACATGCAACCATATTGAAATATAAGTTTTGTAGTACACTTCCTCTCACCTATTTTTCAAGGTGCTTTTTGTCAGAACACGTTAAGCATTTGATAAAAAAAAACTATACGCAGATAAAATTCCTATTTGTATTTGGTTTGCGTCTTTGGTAGTAAGTACAATGTTAAATCTTACATATCACCGTAGAAAAGCTTGTTTAGATTTTGCATAAAACAAGAAATTGAATGAAAAGCAGTTATCAATGATGATTGGGAAATTACTGCTTTTAAATATTTTATTAACAATAAAAATTTCAGTGTTTAATCCAGTTCAGTTGGTATATACAAAATATACATTGGACAAGTTAAAGTTAGAATAATATATAAATATCAATTAAATTAAGAAACGTCATAAAACAAGCTAGATTACACCTAAAAAGAGAAAAAAAACTCATCCAAATTATAATTATACAGGATTATTAATTGGAATATATTGTATTTTGGATTTAAAGATGCACATTCTCTCAGTTCAGGCGGAATACATTAAATAACCGCAATCCCAAAAAGATGATGTGCAGCGAACGGCAAAATCGTAAGGGGTATGATTCAGAGCTCCGAATCGTAAACAGAGACGTACGTGCAAGTGTATACTGCATATTTCACTAAGTTTTGATACATGTATTTAAACGAAATTCATATATTAATTATAAATTGAAATAGAAGATATGTACATATGCAATAAATTTGTTTCAAGTAGGAAATAAGAGAAATGAATTAGCCATTGCCACAAGAGACTTCTATATTTTCTGCAGTAAAACGACTTCTTTTTGAAGTTAGTCTTTCAGTATCAAAAACATTCATTCAACTTCACAACTTCTAAGCTGAACAAAATTAAAATGTGATATAAGAGTTATATTTTATATATATACAGTGGTACCTCGGTTTACGATAGTATCTTATGGAATTTTCTCGTTACGGAAGAAAATTTGGATGAATTTTTGTTTCCAAAACAGAACGATATTCCCGGATACGCAACGCGGCTTAGAACTTTTACAGATTCGGCAGAATTTCCGCGCGACTCGTACATGCTTGTTAGATTTATATCCTTTATTTTGTATACATAATTTTTCAATTAAACCCCACAACATTTTCATTCGAGATTCTCATTTTTATGAAAAACCATACTATTTTACTTTACTGTCTTGTTTCTCAACCGTTTTTAAACACACGCTCGCCGTTGGCAAATTGTATGGAAAAACGGATGGAAAAGAAACGTAACGTATAATAAGTTGTAAAAATAAAGGCAAATAGCTATTCGTACTACAGTTACATAAGTATTTAGCCGGCTGATTTGGCGCAGTGCAGCGTTTAAACAGTGCTCGGTTTATCGATAACATCGTTCCTCGAATACACACAACACTAGGTGACTATAATAATACAGTCGTGAATGGCTCAAATTGATGAACAGTGGTTACTGACAATCATAAAATACGCTGTTTTACTTGTTTTCCTTTTACTTTGTAATTTGAAAAATACTTTATTACACTAATTACATGTTCGTTACTTCTTATCTTTATACTTTTTATGTTACAGTGCGATTAATATCTGATGGCATCTGAGATGCGCGAGGCGGGGCTTAAGCACCATACGATACGTACCAAAAATGTTATCAAAAACAGCGTATAGGCAATACGTTATACGTATTAATATACATTTGAATATAACCTAAAAATTAATATACATAAATACGCTTTCGAGTTAAAATATAAACTAGAATCACTATTTGCGATATTTTTTTATAAAAGTAAATGTTGAAGGTGTCGATCGTTCCCTTCAAGACATTTTTAAACTCTCCTTTTTTTGTCATTAAACACATTTTCTAGAATTGGTGGAGAAATATTTAATCGATCAGCAACGTAATTCATTGTTTTAACTCCTCTAAACGAGTGACGTGTTTCAAGAATGATTTTTTTTAGGTAAGGCCAGACAAAAAAGTCCAAAACTGTTAAATCACAAGAACGTAGAAGAAATAGAATCACAGTGTTTCTGCTTATCATGTTGTCGAAAAACTGGTGGAAATATTGAATAGCATAATTCTACACAAATGTATTTGATGAACAAAAGAGGAGTTTAAAAATTAAGATATAAAAAGTAAAGTTATTGAAATAAAGAAAAGGTATTTCTTTGAAAAGTACGGATTCTTTAACATTTTTTATTTGCATTTATTCAACATGTACATCATAGAATTTCTTCTAAATATTAAATTACAAAAATTACATTATAATAAATATAATATTGCAGTACAATTAAAGTTATTTTCAAATAGTCTTAGTCTGCTGAATACTAGTACAAAAAATTTCTATATGACTACGATAATAAATGTTTCAAAGTCCAGTAATAAGTTTGAAATAAAATAAAACTATACACATATATTTCTCTTACAATGCATCATCATCTAAATCACTTCACTAATCTAAGAAATTATTTAACAAAATGGAAGAACAGAATAGAAGCGTACACTACAGCGACCGAAATACAACTGAACTAAACACAGACTAATATTTGCATGTTGGTCTGTACTATGTTCGTCTCTCTCGTTTCATGTTGCGCACTCTTTTTAATTCTTTAAATCGGTTTCTGCGCAAGTGCCATCAGATATTAATCGTACTCTACCAACCTACATAAAACTAAATTTTGTATTACAGAGACCGCCAAATTTAAAATTTGCCACTGAGCTTTCTCCTCAAATGATTCTACAGATATTTACTATATCTATTCTTTGTTTCGTTATTAGGTTTTTAAGGTATTTATTTTCCATATTAAACACTCAATTTAAAATTGAGAGACGCGTTCAATACATTAAACGACACATTCAATAAATTCCGGGTGATATAAAAAATAAACTGATTACAAGTTGATGTAGTGTGCAGCAGAAACCCCGATTTAAATACACTAAACCAATTGTCTGCATGAGAAATACAAAATTCAAATACAGCGGCACGGAATAAATTTTTTCCAAAAACATTTTGTAATCCGAAATTTCGTAACTGGAATCAAATGTTCTTATAAGAAATAAAGGAAGTAGAGATAAACCGTCCCCATATCCAAAAAAATAATCAGAAAATCATTTTATGTATTTTAAATACAATTGAACATATAGAAAGTAAAATTACGTACGAAAAATCAATAAAAAGTCTAAGTTTGAAATAAAAAGAAATAACTTCACTTACATACGCTATTTTTAATAAGGACTCTTTCCGGCGTATGAAAGACAGTGAGTGCGAGGCGGTTTTTTGACATATACAGATTGAGAGTTTATCGGGAGAGGGGATGTTCATTCATGACATTAGACAAATATGTATTATGTCACGGCTGTTAATTGTCACTTATTTACGGTTGACGTTTGAGTTTTGATATACGTATTGACGTATTACCTTTTTTCTATTATACCGATTCTGCGTGTATTACACAATGGATATTTAGAAATCATACAACGGGGTTCCGCCGGATTTTTCGGAATTGAATGTCGGCACATTTAAGCAGAGATGCTTTGAGTTGGTGTTTGGACAGCAATGTGTGCAGGGAATGCGCTAGGGTGCGCTGTGATCGACGCATCGCAGATTTATATTATACATTTATATTATATAATTAGTTTTTGTAAATATTTTGTTATTTTATTGTTTTATTGTTTTTTTTCATTTGCTTCAAATAATATTTAATTTACACAAGGTTAGATGGTAGAGCAGAGTGCCAGGACTTTGCCCTGGTACAACTGAATCGCGCCTTGGGGTTACCATTGTGTGTTTTTTTCTCTCATTTTTTTAAGTTGTATAGAATTAATATAATATTATGTTAATTTTTTTATTAAAGTCAATGTACTCGTTGTACAACCCATATGTTTGCAAATGGTAATAAGATATATTATTATTATTATATATTTTTCTTACAACAAAAGAAATTCATTTCATCTGTGTTGTGCTCGATACGAATACTACGACTCTGCATACCATTCACTGATTCCTCGATCTTAAAATAATCTCCGCCTACATCACATGCTCTGCTGCGGCTGACGTCATCCCATATAATTTTGCCGTTCTCCAGTGATGTGACACGATACTTTGACATATCAATTGCAAAATGTGATGCGCCGTGCCGTGCATATAGTAGTGTATGTCCCTATGCAACTTGAACTTAGATTTGTTATTAAATACGTACATTAGTACTTCCATTATAAATATACCGTATAGAGTTAGGATGTTGTATTTTTTTAAGTAAGGTCCACTTCGCTCGTAAAACCTTATTCCTGCAAAAGTTTGAACAACCCCTTTTTGCGCTAGCAGAACATTTCCTGCATGCACAAAGGTACTCCACAACGCTATACCGTATCTCAACTTTGGATAAATAGTCCCGTAGTATACCTTTATTACAGACCACAATCTAATGATATGCCTCAGTGATCGTACTTGAAAACAAATAGCATTTAATCCCGTAATGGTAAGTATCAAGATCAATGGACACCTTCGCAATTATGTTGTATTTTAAAGAAATATTGATATGCGTGCTGCTTTTGTTACGTATATTTCTAAATGAAAGATAATTCGCTTTGGAATTGTTTAAAAATAAGTCATTCGCTGCAAACCATTTACCTACCTCCTATAAATATTAGCAGCATTTTCTCCACCATTCACAATCCCACACACATCGTCAGCGTACATCACAACCACAAAATCTCGCAAGGACGGTACTATCTCATTAATAAAAAGAATAAATAGTACCGGACCTAAAATTAAACTCTGCGGTACTCCCACGGATGTCGTCAATAGGCTTGATCGAAACTTTCGACTCGTGGTGTTTTTGCAGATTATTTGCATAAATTGCGAACTGTCCGCCAAATAGCAAACCAATCAGCTGCTATATTCCTAACACTATACCTACGCAACTTACTGACGAGTAAGTCATCCTGAACACAATCGAATGCTCAGCTTAGGTTGCAAAAGATACCCACAGGTTATACACTGCTTTCGATATAATTTGTGATATTCTCATAAAAGTAATTTAAGGCAAAAATGATGAAACGATCTTTTTCTAAATCCGTGTTGAGAGCTCTCCACAATACAGTTCTCTTCCAAGAAATCTATCGAACGGTTCAGCATCGCATACTCAAAAATTGTTGAGAAAGCAGAGCATATAGCAATTGGTCTATAATTCATCGCCTGGAGTTTGCAATTCTTTTTATATATTGGAATAATACAAGCGGATTTCCATTTTTATGAATAAAGCAATCATTAAGAGCTTTTGCTGTTTGATATAAAAATGTTTACAACAATGCTTAATAAGATTAACAACAATGACGAACTACGAAATAGTATTTACTTCACAAATGTAGCGGCGCTTAATCTTCAATACGCAAATAAAATGGCCAAAATTGCTAACATGGATATACTTCTGACGGTTCAAAGCGAAATGTCATCTCACTTGATAAACGGAACAACAACATAGGTAAGGTGAGGTAAACAATATAATATTTAATGAAAATGGAAAGCAGCTTATTTACCGGTGCCGCTAGTAAGCTCAGACTGAGGCATTAACAAGAGATTGTATCTACCCGGTATCTACGGTAACGAATATTTTGTACATGCTTTTTACTGCATTAAAAAAAAACGACTAAAATATATTTTATATACTTCCTATTGCGCGAGTTTCTTTATGTGGCGTTCATAAAGAAAGGGTTGATATTTATTTGAAATAATGTATTAGTAATAGTAAATCTGTAATTTATATTTAATAAATATACATGCAAATACATACAGTTGTTGTTTCCTGGGCTTTTTTCGTGGACTCATTTCTAAAGGCGGCCGGTTTTCTTCCTCCTCCTTTATATTCATAGGTGCATGAGGTAAACTATCGTCGTTTACTTCTCCTGGCCCGGGACTTGAAGTCGCTGATATTGTGGTACTTCCTCCTATTGCATTATTTTATTTAACTCATAAATTTATCCAAACTATCCCGGAATTTTCACTTACCCGAACTATTTCCATTGCCAGCTGAGTCTGGGGAAATAGGCGGCTGAGATAAAACTGATGATAATACCGTTTGTAAGTTTTTAGCACTTTTCAAAGGAGAACCTTCATGATCCCTTTTCCTAAGTATACTAGGTCGTGGGGATGAAGTTAATTTAGTTGCAGTGGGAGTCGTTTGATGCGTTTGTTCGTTAGCAACATTTTCTTGAGTAAATTGCTGCTGGCTTCTGCTCGTTTCAACTACCATTATGGGATTAAATCGCATAGACTGATTCGTCACAATACCTAAAAAACGCAAGCATTTCGCAGTTTTTTTATTTGAACTTCTAAAATAACCAATAATTTACCTAAATTTGTTGGCCTGATTTGTTGTGTGGTTGCCTGCGTGATTGTGTTAAACGATGTTTGTTGCTGGTTGAACGGTCGCGTATAATTTGATGTACTATCGAAGAAATATGCGTTACTGGCAATAGAATACGAAACAGTCGTAGATGGAATACTAGCTGATGTTTGAGGTGCACTATTTTGTGGCCCTTAAATATAAAAACGCATGTTATAATAATTTTATTTTAGTCGCATCGTAAATGTCATGTGAATTGTTTTACATCTACCGCCTACTATTTATTATGAAGTAAATAAAATATAATGTATATGCTTGCTTAGGAAATGTTTAAAATTGGTTTTTTGTAATGATCTCTTCAATAAAAATGTTTACGTCACCAATTTGCTTCCGGTTTCACCGGAAATTAATGACAACTTTCTTATTTCAAGTTGAAGTTTTCGGTAATTCGGCTATGTGTGATTAAAAAAAACTGTAGAAAAAGTTAAATTCATTATACTGGGTGATCAAAAACGTTAGTAAGCGATCACTACGGAAAAATACTCAGCTAGTATGAACGGAACATCCTTCATATTATTAACAGATTCAGTTGATTATTTCCTATCAAGTTTAATCATCACTTCGTATATCTATCTTTCATAGTTCAGGAGTTATTTGAATTTCTATGGATTTCATACCAGTTTTAAAAGTTAATTATTATGCAACGCAATCCCCTATTTAAAAAAGCAAGTAATATAAAAAAATAGAAGCTGTAAACACTGTCAAACGCTTCTTTAAAAGCAGATACTTTTCTATTTCTCAGATGCCGCTGATTTTTATACATAAACCAGTTTTTGCTGAACTTTTAGTTATTTTTATTAACGAATCTGAAAATTTGAATTCTTTTCTTTTCAATTATTGTTAAGGTGCCCATCCGCCAAGCGCTCAAAACGTTTACAAACGTTCGCAAATGTTTGCGAACACGATATACCGTATTACATCGACTATAAGGCGCATGTTTTTTTTCGTATTTTTGTGTCTCTCTATTCATGGTGCGTCTTATATTCGATAGCGTCTTACCGGTGTAACTGAAGTCGGTAACATAAAAGGATTTGCGTTGTTTGTGTAAAAAAGGATACAAGATTGATTGCGTTGATATATCGAATTCTGAAGCACGTAAAATTCACTGCAACACTGGCTTGACTTGGTCCTGTGAATCGTGTGCCCAATTGGGTAACGATCTAAACAGCTTTAAAGCGGCATTTTTGGCTCTGAAAGAGGAAGTTAGGGTTTTGAAAGAGTCTTTTACCAAAACTTCACCATCATCACTTCCATTAATAGAGACCGAAAAAATAATTCAAGAGGGAGCTGATCGAGATAAACGTAAAACGAACATAATTACTTATGGTTCCAAAGAGACAAATGCTAAAAATAACAACGAGCAGGTGAAGCTTGATATCGCTTTAATAAAAGAATTCTTTACTGCAGTACAGGTTGATGAAACTGAATTCAACGCTCAAAGATTAGGGACATTTGATGAGACCTCGCTTCGTTGCCATCCAATTAAAGTGCAATTGTCTTCTCCAATAGCAGTGTTAAAAATCCTGAGGAACTCGAAAAAGATAAAGTCTGTCCCTAAATGGAGGGATATAAGCTTTTCACCTGATCGGACCAACATGCAACGCGAATTACATCGAACTATGAAGCAGACTCTGCAGGATTGTTTGAACGCGGGTGAAACCGACTTAAAGCTGAAATATATTCACGGTATTCCATCTATAGTGCGTTCGGAAAACTGAATAGATCCAACAGCGCCCCAACTACACTGAGAATTTATTATCAAAACACACGTAGTCTCCGTTCTAAATCACATGTATTTTTCTCGAGTTGTTGTGAATTATTTTATGACATTATTGTTATATCCGAAACATGGCTTAGTGATTCGTTTAGTAATTCTGAATTTTTTCCAACATCCTATAATGTAATTAGATCTGACCGAAAATTTGCACTTGTTAATAGACGCATTGGTGGTGGAGTATTACTAACATTTAAAATGAACATTACCTTCGAAGTTATAGGTACCACCGTACTCTCAGCTATAGCGCCATTGATAGACTTGCTTATTTGTAAATGTAATGTTAATTCCTCTGAATTCTTAATTGCGGCTATATACATCCCCCCAGATGTAACTCAAGATGTTCTGGAGAATTTTATGGATGCACTTGAAATCCTTTTTTTGAATGAGTCAGTTTTATTTATCGGCGATTTCAATTTTCCCCGCTTTTACGATCATGTCAGCAATGGTATGCCGAATTCAACAATTCCTTTTTTTCTCGACTTCTGTGGTGCAGTCAAGCTAAATCAATTTAATGATGTCCTAAATGTTGACCATCGACTTCTAGACTTAGTTTTATGTAATTTCCATTTTACTTTAGAAATCGCAAGAGATGAGCATCCTTTTGTACCAGAAGTGTACTAAATTTCCATCACATGGTAATTTGCGTTACAACTTTCGAAAAGCTAATTCTGATAAACTTTACGATCACCTTCTTAATTATGATTGGACTTTGTTAAACCGTTCCAATGTCAATTTCGCGATTGACCAGTTTTATTCCGTGTTGTACAAAATGTTTGATGAGTGTGTACCCAAGTATCCTGTCAATAACTCAGAATTTCCACCTTGGTTCTGTTTGGAAATTCGACGTAATCTGAAATTAAAATACTATCGAAAAAAATTGAAAATAACGAAAGACTCTACTTTTCTTCATGAATTTAGAAGACTTCGCTCGTTAACAAAAACGCAAATATCACGTGCATATGAAGCTTATATTTCTCAAACGGAAGGTGCTATCAAAGTAGAACCAAAACGCCTATGGTCTTTTGTACGAAGTAGGAAGGGAACTACACGCATACCCGGTAGATTGGTGCTCGATGGAGTAGCTCTCGGCGATCCTCAACAAATTGTTGACGCTTTTGCAACAGTATTTTCTGAAGTTTATACTTTGTCCAACGTTACCGACCCTCCGCCCAATCTTCCACAACTACAATCGTTTGGTTTGGTTCCGACAACAGAAGACGAATTGGTTAAAATTATGGCTGCCTTTCCAGATAGGGCCACCGCAGGCGATGACTTGGTGCCGAGCTTCTGTGTTAGCGATTTATGTAATGCCTTTGCGATACTTTTATGCCAGATTATTAATCTTGCCATCAGGACTTCCACTTTTCCGGATAGGTGGAAACGTGCACGAATTGTACCTGTCTTCAAGAAGGGAGATTCTACTCAAATTCGAAATTATAGGCCCATCGCTATACTTAATAACTTTGCGAAGGTTTTTGAACATATTATATATACTACGATATACAGGAATACTTGCTCACATATCGCAACTTGCCAACACGGCTTTGTGAAGGGACGCTTGACAGTAACAAACCTGGCCTGTTTCACACAATTTATAAGCGAAACTTTAGATGACTGCGGACAAGTTGACGTTATCTTTACTTCTCACATGCATTTGATACTCTCAGTCATGAATTACTTCTATATAAACTGGACTCGTTTGGTTTAGCTCCCAACTTTTCCTTGTTAATTAAATCTTACTTGGTAAAAAGAACTAACTATGTATTTTATAATGGATTTAATTCGTTTGAATTTGTGTCTAGCAGCGGTATCTCACAAGGATCCAATCTTGGTCCATTGATGTTCATTCTATACATAAACGACCTCTTAACATCCTTATCTTGCCATGTCCTCGCTTATGCCGACGATGTTAAACTGTTTTGTAATATTAACTGCCAACAAGATATCGAGAGTCTTCAAACGAGCATTAATATACTGACCGAGTGGTCAAAATCCAATACAGTGACATTAAATTCTAGTAAATGTAATTTTATGTGCTTTACGAGAAAAACAAATCCATATATCTCCACTTATCAAATCAACGATATTTCCATCGACAAGATTACCAATCTTAAAGATCTAGGTGTCACTTTTGATCCAACTTTATCGTTTAACATACATATTGAACAGATTTGTTCATCTGCCTCTAAAATGATGGGTTTTCTTATGAGAACGTCCAAATAGTTCAATGACGCACTAGTGCTAAAATCCCTTTATTTTGCATTTGTACTCTCGAAATTGGAGTATGCCTCTATTGTTTGGTATCCTTTCTATATGTCACATCAAGCTCCAATTGAACGTGTTCAGCGTCGATTCCTCAAATTCTTGTCGTTCAAAGTTAATGGCGAATATCCGTATTGGCATACTTCTTACAACACCCTTTTCGAATCGCATCAATTTCGTTCATTGTCATCCCGTCGTGATTACCATAGCGCCCGATTTTTACACAAATTATTAAATGATAGGATCGACTGTATGCAGCTGGTCTCCCACATAGGATTCAACGTACCACGAATACCATCTCGTTATGCCCCAACCTTTACTATGCCGACACCGAGGACCAATCTTCGTTTGCGGTCGCCAATTTATCACATGATCAGGAACGCTGAGAAGATATTTAGTGATATTTTCACCGGAGAGTTGGCGCCATGATACACGAAACATAATAGTTTTTTGTATAGTTATGTCATGTTTTTAAATCAATATGTATTGCGTTCACAATGTGTATATTTGTCCTGTAATTGGGTTTACCTGTTGGACAATAAACATTATTATTATTATTAATAAACATTATTATTATTATTATTATACCACGTATCAACCAGTAAATTTTCTTTTTTTGCAACGCACGTATCAAATATAATATTAACAACATATTTGTTTTCACAGCAACTATCCTAATAACTTAGTAGATATTAGTTTAACGAGGTAACTCTTCCATAATCAGCACAGTTTATAATGAACAGGTAATTAAAGTCGATAGTGCAACTGTCATTTTTTTAGAAAAAATTGATTTTCTTGCAAAAATTTAGGTATAGGTAACTGTATACAATATTGTTTTAGAATTTCAAGAGGAATCCAAATTTGTGGACAAATAATAGAGATTCCATTTAAAATAAGAAAGCTGATTTCTATTCTGCTTACTTCTTGAAATACTTTTGTCCTAAGCTGAAAACGCCGTACTCTATACAATACGTTCTTACTATCTGATGTTGCAGCAGAACACGCTATATAATTTAAAAACAAAAATTATATTCAAGCACTAGACGGTATAATACAGAAAATAATACCTAGAAAAATGACATAAAAGCAGGGTTGGAAAAAATCATGATTTAAAAAAAAAAAATCAAAAATCGCGATTTTAAAAAAAAAATCATGATTTTTTTGATTTTTTTTATTTTTGTTTTTGTAAATAGCACAATCGAAGTTTGTAACGTGTTCTGAAACATTCACCTATCTCCTAATATTTTTCGTTTTTATAAACTCTTATATTAAATATTTACCGCGAGAAAGCACTTGCACTGTCTTGAAAATTCCTGTCAGAACACGCAGATTTACTCATCTATATAAAGGGAAGGAACGCGGACGGGCGTCATTTCCTAGTTAAGATCTGTGCGCGCGAGCATTGTTTTTACGGCTAACTGAAAATTTTGATATTGTGTAAAATATAAAATATAGTTTTTTGAATATGTCGTTTCGAAGAAGTGGTAGAAAGAAAGACCTTATCTGGCAGTTTTTCAAAGAAAAATCGGGGAAAGCGGAGGGAAAACCGGGATGTCGCGCTACATGTAAAAAATGTAATTTGGAAATGCAAGGATTGGTGGAGAGGATGAAAAAGCACTGGGAAAATGTAAAAGTGTAAATAATGAAGACATCGATACTATCGATACTTATAGTGACTCGTCAGCGTCATCACAATCAGTTTTAACCGTAAGTACCTTTTTATTATTTGTTAATTAGGACAGCAGGTTTGTTAATCGATATTAAAAAATAAAAACAAAATTCGAGAATGTTTTTTTTTTTTTGTAGTGATCGGCCCAACGGGGTCATAAGCTGATAGCTTGTCATGACCTCAGGAGCCTAAGTGTATTTTTGTGTGTGTAAAGTGTTTCATGGCTTTGTTACTATCTCTCCGTCGCCGTATAGAGAGAAGCATAGTTAATTTGTCCCAACTACGAATGGTAACTCGGTAACTACAATATTCAGAGAACAGCAGAACAGCTTTAAAAATTTTTAATTTTTACGATATTGGATTGTAACTTGTAACAAAACATGTTTTCTCCATAGTCCATTGTTTTGGAACCTTACTTAAAAAAATTTCTTCTTAAAAAAAGTTCTAATCGTTGTTTCATCTTGTTATGTTTTTTCTTTCGTATTTACTGTTTTTGGGTTTGCGATTGAAGTTTTAATAAAGAGAAAGTATAAGTAGATTAAAAAGAGTGGATACTTGATTTTTTTTTGTTTGAATACGGTGGTTTTGCGTTTTGCTTTATGGCCTGTTATTGCTTCTGCTTCTCTACAGTGCTTTAACTATTTTTAAAAATGGTAATTTTCCATGTTTGGAAATTTTTTAAAACTTATTTACAACAATGTGATCAATGTGTTGGTTCTGGTGCACTTTATGTGTCACGGAATTTCACAATTTTTGAAAATGCTTTGGAATTGATACGTTTTTTTAAAACTATTTGCAACAAAAAATTCTTGGATGAACAATATTTTCTGAAAAAAAAATACAATTTTTTTTATTTTTTTATGCAAGTAACTATTAAGGTATGTAGTATTAATATGTAACTATGACTGATAACACAACACCTTTTATTTCTCAAAAAAGTGGCTCATTCAACGATTTTTTGCTTTAAATTGATTCCATTTGACGGGCTCTATCAAACTAAACTAGAAAAATTGTAAAATTCCGTGACACATAAAGCGCACCAGACCCAATGTGTTTTCTTAGAATACTTTACATGCATCTCTGGACAATTGAAGCCTCATATTGTTTTTTTTTTTAATTGCAGGTACAACGTACTTCAAGTGTAAATACGTCACAAATTCAAACTGAACAAAACTTTCAGCAAGCAAGTACGTCGCACTCAGTTTCCCCTTCAATCCCAGTAAACAAAAAAGAAAAGAATGTAATACTGACATTACTGACACAACTTCTTCTGGATCTCTGATGTCTTTGTTGTACGTACTAGTAAGCCCGCCAAAAATGAAATTGATAAGCAGATTGCCAGAGCCCTCTATGCAACTAATAGCAGTTTCATCTGCCTGGAGCAATCCGAAGTTAAGAAAGCTATAGCACTACTGCGACCTGGATATGTACCGCCCAGTCGAAACGATGTGTCAGGCAGACTGCTTGATGAAATATATACCGAAGAGAGAAGCAAATGCTTTAAGGGGTTGTCTAGAAGTAACGTTTGTCTTTCACTCGATGGATGGTCTAATGTGCATAATGAACCCATAGTATGTGCAACAGTTACTGCAGAAAATGGCTCCTCCTTTCTATTCGACACTGTAGATACAACTGGGCATCCACATACATCCGACTACCTAACAAAAATTGCAGCAACCCTTATAAACAAACTAAAAACCGAGTATGATTGTACAGTGAGTAGTTTCGTGACAGATAATGCAGCTAACATGTCTGCAATGCGAAATGAAATAAAGGCATCTGATAAATTCAATGTAATAACATATGGCTGTGCTACACATATACTAAATTTATTATGTAAAGATTTGGAAATCGTTGATATAAAACAGCATGTAGTCCAAATCGTAAAGTACTTTAGGAACAATCATTTTGCATCTGCAACATATGCCAATGAAGGAGGCAAAAAACTAGTCATACCTAGTGATGTTCGATGGAACTCGCTTGCAGACTGCTTGCAAGTATTTACCGAATCATGGTCCATACTTTTTAGAATCAGTGAAGAACACAAAGAAAAGATTGACAGTATTATCAGGGAAAAAATTTCAAACATTCATTTAAAGAGAAGTGCTGAAGATTACCTCAAAATTCTTAAGCCAATTTCCATTGCCATAGATAGGTTGCAAAAGACCGACGCCACTATTTCAGATGTTGTAGAGCAATTTAAAATATTAGAAGATTACTTTGAAGAAACTAATCTGACATTAAATCAACTGCAAAAATTTAAAAATCGATATAATATGTGTATAACCCCGTATCATTTGCTGTCATTTCTTATCGACCCAACGAAAACACAAAGTTTGACATATACTGAAAAAAATATTGCATTAGAAACTGCAAAAGAACTGTATTCAGATAGTGGTTTATTACCACTAATCATCAAGTTTCTTGCCAAATCAGAGCCTTTTAATGATATTATGTTTCAAGATGATATCTTGAAAAGCGTAAAATCTATTGACTGGTGGAAATCACAACGAAACGTAGATATTATTGAAAAGAACTTCCCATAATTACACAACTGCTCTGTGCAGCTGCTTCGTCTGCATCAGTAGAGAGGATATTCTCAACATTTGGTTTAGTGCACTCTAAACTTCGCAATCGATTAGGTACTGAAAAAGCTGCCAAACTAGTGTTTCTTTACAAATATTACAATTAAATTTGTTTTTTGTTTTGAATATTTTCTGCAATAATACTTCTATCTATGTGTTCTTGTAATAAATTAGTTTACTATACTAACGTAATTTATTTTTGTTTCGATTTTTTTTCATACCCCAAATTAATTCTTTCATAATATTTATTTTTGATTTTAATCATGATTTAAATAAAAAAAATCAAGTGATTTAAATCGTGATTTAAATCGTGATAAAAATCAATTGATTTAAATCCTTGCAACCCTGCATAAAAGCAAAGAATGCTAATCAAGAATAAACAGGTGAATGACGATCAAAATTTAGGGTAGGGCTTTACACGAGAAAAGTCCGATTCGAACGATTTCGTAATACCGTCCATTCTTAATGTGCAAATTGGTTTCTGTGTCGATGTCGTTTATATAGTTTAATGCAGCCTACCTGGTGACGTTCTTCTAGGTACAGATGTAACTGGTGCATGTATAAAAACATTTGCAGTCGAAGACACTCCTTGGCCATCACCTTGTTGTGGAAATACTTTGGCCATAGGAATTGTTTGGGGAGGAACAACACTTGCTGTTCTCTGTGCTACTATTGCTGGCTGAACATTTACTAAAAATATTTATTATATAAAAATGCACTTAGTCCCAATAATTAAATTATTTGTCGGGTTTTCAGAAATATTTAAATTAGTAATTATAACTAATATTTAAAGTGAAAAAAATGTGGGGATTGTAATTTTAACAACTCACTTGTCCTTGTAGTTGGAGTTACAATGTTCTGCGTTGATTTAATAGCAGCTGCTGGCATTTGCGTTAAATGTATAGCACCTAAAATTTTTTCAGAATGAGAATATATAAATTACAATAACATAATAATATCCTAGGTGTACCTGGCCCGGGTTGTGTAATAACTTTGGCGGTTTGCGTTTGCAGCGTTCTGTTTTGCGGGTTGCTGGTTACGGCTACAAGAGGAAAAGACAACGCTGGTATTCTTGTTTGCGTTAAGATATTCGCGCCGCTATTTTGCGATTGATTGGGGACTGAGACTGATAGCCTACTTAATGGAACATTCTGTGACTGCGTGGTTGAAATTAATCTTTGTGCACCAATAACTGTTGTTTGTTGAGAAGTTGAAACTGTTGATATCCGGGTACCAGTTAAGAGTGCTGCTTGCGGTGTTACTATACGGGTGGTTCCTGACTGTGGAACATTAATTGGGAGTCTGGTGGCTGTTACTTGTGCCTGTAACAATTATTCCATACGTAAACAAAGCATGTACTTCAGAAATATAATTAATTTTCGATGCTTATTAAACTGCACTAATAGAAAGAAATTATTTTCATATATAGCTCCTTTTTACACAATAAGATATCTTTAAATAAAATCAGAAATTCTAAAAGCAAATGTTTTTAATTGTTACATTAACATTTTGTGTAAATAATCGAGGTTATTCTTGACGATGGCCTAAATGGTTTTAAAAGCGATTAAAATATCTTTTTGAAATGTTGGTGGGTGATATTATGGATACATATCAATTTCATGAAAATATTTTCAATTTCACAGCTCTCTTAATCACATTGGAAACGGATATCAACTTTGTTATTTCAAATAAAACATTCTACACAGGCTGTCTCACGAGGAACTGCATCGATCGATATATAATAGAGTATACATTGGAAAATTCTGAAAATTTAGCAATATACTGAAGTCTACATATACTATTGAACTAAAATATTTTCAATATCTAAGACTTCCAGTTATATCGGAAGCAACTTTGTTATTTTAAACAGAACACCCCCTATATTACTACATTTCCAAATTTCTAGTTCAATTTTATGATTTATTTGATAAGACAACTACATATGTTGTTATTTCTAACCATATTAGAAATATTTGGATTTTTTGCAAATTTTTGACAGGTGGACGAGTGCATGTGAACTATAACTCACTAACACAGTTATAGAAGTTCACATGCATTTAACTCGGAAAATTGAAATTTTGCAGAACTGTTGAGCGTATAGGGTAGAAACCGAATAAATTTTTCGAAAATATTATACAGCGTATCCGACAATTACGATTAAACTTTCAAATGGAAAAAGCGTCAAAACTGAATTTTTTTTTATACAACTACCTATTTTTCTCTTTCTTATCAAATCGTCAAAAAACAAAAAAAAAACATTCATTACGAGTCTAAAATGAATACTTTTCAAGATATTTAGGAAAATGTGTATTGTAACACAATTTTCTTTCAAAAAAGGAGTACCCCCCGATGAGAATGTAGCTTATGCAGTTTTTAAAATGTCATCTAACTTTGGATATATCCAAATTAGGAAACCATCATATGGTGGGGTTCAGCAATGAAGATATTTTGGGTTTCTTGTAAATGAAAACAAACAACAGTCGGTGGGACAAATAAAGATTTTAATGAACCGTTGTGCAAGAAAATAGATTTATTAAAAAAGTGAATGCTTCTATGTTGTAATATTTTGCATTTGTTTTTCAATAATTAATTCGGTTTAATCATTAGTATTTCTATTTGTAGGTTACTTTTTTCTGTAAACTACTCTTGAGTAAAAACACTTATATAATAATTTAATGAGATGTAATTATAGATATAGAAATAATTTTGCGAAAACCGGTTTGCTAATATTATTATTATTATTATTATTCTCCCTAGAAATTCATCAAAAACTATTGTGGGAGTATTTATATTGCGTGAGCATATTACAATTATTGTCATGGTTGTATTATTGGGGAATTGTTGGGTTATAGAATACACCTGACACTTCTAGACATCGATTACTATCATCAGTAGGCGACCCTAGTGCTCCAACCTCCGGTAAGGATTTTTAACGTGTCAAATAGCGTAATGACACCGGGCCTACGGTTTTACTTCTTTATTCAAGAAGAGAGCATATTGCGATTTTTATTCGCAAATAAAAATCAACCATCCCGGTCAGGATTTGAACCCGCATTGTTCGGATCAAAAGCAAGTATGAAAATCGTTCGATCCTCGAGACGATGTTCATTATTATTATACGTATACAGACGTAGTAGTACAAATCGCAAATGAAATACTTACTAGAAACAAAATTGACAACATATTGTCAATCTTAGCAACAGTTTAGAGTTATAACTAGTTTTTTACATAAAGAAAACACAGTCTACTTTATTAAGTCAGTTTGTTTTTTTGGATTAGAATATGTAAAAATGATCAAAAACAGTGGTTTCTATTGAAAGAAATACTTTGTATCGCAATTTTGATATTTGTTTCTAACTATATACCTACAGCTATTTATGTAATTCATAAGAATCTCAAAACTGACTTCCATAGCTGATTCCAATGAAGGAATGTTGATGTTTAAATTAAAGTCTGTATGTCCCCATGATATACCATAATATTTAACTTTCGTTTAAGAGGTTTAAGCAAAAAAAAAAATCATATTATATAGAATGCTCTATTTGAAATAGTCAAGTTGACATTTGTTTCCCATCTAAACAAAAGTGCCATAAAGTTAAAAATACTGAAAATAGATCTTTATCCATAATATTGTCTACAAAAAATACAAACAAGTACTTTAATTATTTCAGATATACGTTTAATAGACCATCCTCATGAATGACTCTGTATACGTTTGCGTTCTAGTAAAAAGGCCGGAAAGTGCTAAGGCCGTTTCACAATTGATGTGAACGTAAACGTGTACTCGAACGGGAACGTCAACGCCAAAAAAATTGTAAACAGCTTAATTTCCGTACGTTCTCTCACAATAAAAAATTTTGCTTGCTTTAGAAGTTATATGTAATGATTATTTAGAAATAAAGATGGTTTTCTAAAAGAAACTGTCATTATTTTAAGAGGAAAAAGTTTTTGAAGATCTTTGAAACGCACCAGGGATTGACGTGATGTAATCTGGCCGCCGGCAGACCGCTTTCCTTTGGCCGCAAATATCAGAGCGGACTACTTAAATTCGTTTGTTATAATAGGTATGTCCCTCATTATGATTCTCTTACAAATATGTGTGATGAAAAAAAAATAAAATTATTTAGCTCTCCCATTCCTTTCAAACACTACCGTGGTACTAAATAATAGCGATTTCAACATTACGATTCTGTTTAGCACATATTATACTGAACTGCAATATGTAAAATGAATACTATTTTGTGCTGCGTTAAACTGCCAAGCGAATGTTAAATTATTCTTGTCAAAGATACAAAACGTCACATATACAAAGATACAAAACGTTACATATACAAAGATACAAAACGTCATATATATTAATTAGTTTTTAATGTCAAAAATGAATGACTACAAATAAATACACTTCACGTCACAAGTTGACCAAAACCGCGCGCGTTTCACCTTCGTTTGAAATGAGAGATTTGTTTTTGAATTTTTGTGAAGAAAGTAGAATATTAATATCAGTTTATTATATATCAAAATTCTTCGTTTTTAATGTATTATCTTTTATCATGATATTGAAAAACGTGCAAGTTCTCTATTAACCTGAAGGTGAAGTTACTCAATTTGACGTTCGCGGTCACGTTTTGACATAGTACATATGGCTTGTGACAACTACGTACTGTCAAATCTTTAATAATTTGTCTTTCAATCAAGTTAAGGCAAGTAAGTATGAAAGAAAAACAATTAATAAAAACTATGTGTGTAATATTATTATACTTAATATTATGTTATAGAATATTTAATACGATAAAATAACATTTGGCATATCTACGTCAAATGTCATTTGCTTGTCAAAATTACGTGAACGCAAATTCAGTCGTGCACCCTTGTTCACCATCTTATTCACGTTCACGTCAACTGTGAAACGGCCTATGATAGATTTGGCGTTTATGAAATTTAAGTGTTACCCGAGTGAAATTTTGGTATATCAAATTTTATTTTAACATTCTGTTTCGAAATAGGTACAATATTACATCGAGAAGTTGATCATAAAAACCAAGTAGGAAATATATCCATAAAATTATTCAAATTGGCAAAACATCATTTTATGAACAAGTATTGTTACCACAGGTCTAGGGGTTGAAGCTTGTCTTTGCCCTTGTACCGAGCTTGCAATTGTTAACCTTGGTGTAGATGAAAAGTGTGTGGTTCCTGTGCTGTACACCAATGTTTGTGTTCGAGACGGAACAACTTGTGCTACAGTTACAGTGCCACCAATTGCCTGAATTCCTGTTGCATTTTGGTTAGACTTGAAAGGGTGAATCTACAATCAATGTGTAAAATGTATTTCTTTAATTGTATTCACAATATAAAAGGTACCTGATTTCCTTGTCCAATAGTAATTGCTGACTGCAAAATAGTTGTCGTTGGTCTAAGATTAGACACATTTTGTGAAACAGCTTGCGACCTAGCTATTATTTGCGACTGCTTATTGTTACTATTTGCAATAGCCCCAGCACGAATTGGCGGACTTAAAACTGAAGAAGATCCTTTTAGTTGTGATCCATTACTAGCATTTGTAGTTAACCAAGTAGTTCCTTGAGCTGGACTAGGTGTTCTTGGTGGTCTTACAAACGCCTATGTTAAAAGTACAAACAATAAAGTGTGTAACCATATATATGATTATATTAAAACATACGGGGCTCGTTTGAGTAACTACCATAGACGCCCTAATTGCCGTAGCAACATTACTCCTTGGAGCTGCTAAATTTGCTACAACTGCTGGACCTCTAGGTACATGATATGCAGGAGCTTGCGGTACAACTGGAGTAGTTAAAGTTATTTGAGTAGGTCTTTGCACCGTAATACTACCAGATCCTTGTGTTTGTGACTGCCCCGCTAAAATAAAATAATTTTTGCCACGAGTACCCAGATGAAATATGTAAAAATTTACCTTGTTTTAATACTTGTGACATAATATTAGTGGTAATAATTGTTGGTGTTCCTACAGAAGTTTGTCCACTGCTGGCCGAATGTGTAACAAATCTCATATTTTTTAATTGCTGTGAAGACACTAAAGAAGGCTTAGCATCAATTGTTTTCACATTAGTTAATTTAGAAGCTAGATCCAAAGGAAAACTTTTTCCAGCTTCAGTTTTCTCCTCGTCTGTATTTGCACTCATTTTAATTTATACCAATTAATAAAAGAAATCTATGAAAACATAACTATTGCAAAAATATAGTTTAAAGCATCTGTTGTTAATTTATTTGTTACAAAGACTTAGATTTCCACTACTTACTATGATGAATTATAAACTATAAACACATTTAACTTAAATACGTCTTGTATAACGTATTATAAAATATCTGTAAATTTATTCACACTTGCTGTTTTTAAGAATGCTTTAAAAGTACACTTCAAAATTAATCCTCAAACTACAATTAGCGGATAATCAAACTCTTGCAACACTGTGCGCAATAGGAAAACCTTTACCTTGTGCGCATAACTTCAAATACCCTACGTAAGAAAATAGAAGTAAATGGTGTAAATACAATATAATATTTCTACATATTTTTGAGAATTGAGGTTTATTGCTTAAAAATGTATGAGAAAATATATCAAGTGCGTTATACATTTTTGTTTTGTTTAAGAAAGCAATCTAACAGAAAATTGGAAATTGTTTAGTAGACAATGGTCACTAATGGTATTACCAACGAAGGTAAGAAAATAACTAATATTTCACAGCTTGAAAAATATCTATTATGCCATTATTATATCTACATTCATTCTGCATTCAAACTATTTAGAGAATAACAATTAAAGTAACGTAATTAAAACATAAAGTTGTAGAAATTAAATATACGAATCTTAAGTACAGTATGCCCAATATCGAGGATTGGTATACCTGTTTTTAAGGATAAATTAATTATATGTCAAAGTTGAAGTAAACTAAATTAACCTTAACGAGTTACATTTTTATGTATACAATTGGTTTTCTCCTTAAATGTTGGCTTTATCAAATGTATTAACATTTTTACGTATTGTTATAAAGCATATAGTTTCAACTGTTAAAAAGAGTATAATGACGGAGGAAAGGTTAGTTACAGAAGTTCCCAGTAGTTTGAAACAACTGGCAAGACTAGTTGTTAGAGGTTTTTATACCATAGAAGATGCTCTTATTATAGATATGTTGGTAAGAAATCCGTGTATGAAAGAAGATGATATTTGCGAATTATTAAAATTTGAAAGGAAGATGCTGAGAGCTAGAATAGCAATTTTAAAAAACGATAAGTTTATTCAAGTCAGGTTAAGAATGGAAACCGGAACTGATGGCAAAGCTCAAAAAGTTAATTACTATTTTATAAATTACAAATCATTTGTGAATGTAGTTAAGTACAAATTAGACTTAATGCGTAAAAGGTTAGAGACTGAAGAACGTGATGCTACAAGTAGAGCAAGTTTTAAGTGCCCTGGGTGCTTAAAAACTTTCACGGACTTAGAAGCTGATCAGTTATTTGATTATGTCACAAGTGAATTCAGGTGTACTTATTGTAGAGAAGTCGTAGAAGAAGATCAGTCAGCATTACCTAAAAAGGATTCTAGGTTACTTTTGGCAAAATTTAATGAACAATTGGAACCCTTGTATATTTTACTACGAGAAGTAGAGGGAATAAAATTAGCACCAGAAGTTTTGGAACCTGAACCAGTTGATATAAATACAATCAGAGGTATTGACAAGAAACCAGCAAATATAGAACAAACGTGGTCTGGTGAAGCATCCAGAAATACTGGTTTCTTGGTTGAAGAAACGAGGGTGGACGTTACAATTGGTGATGATAATGTAAATAATGCTGTTAATAGTCGCAAAGAACAACCAATTTGGATGATGGAATCAACTGTCCTGACTAACAATGCTGGACAGTCTGATAAAACAGCTGAGTCGATATTGGAAATAGCTGCAGAAAGCAGTAATGCTAGTGGAAAAACAGATGATATTATGAGTGTTTTATTGGCTCATGAAAAACGAGCTACAAACAACACTGCTGTGAAAGGACTCCCCAATGATACTGACTCAAGTTCTGATGAAATGACTGAGGTGAAAGAGAATGAAGTAGAAGAGGCAGAGATGATGGATAGTGAAGATGATGATGATTACAATATCCCTACAGTTATAGTTGGGAATAGGACTTACAATATTACTGATATTAATGATACGATAATTGCAGAAATGACACAAGCTGAAAAAGAAGTGTATGTGCAAGTGTTCCAAGACTATTATTCTCACATGTCATATTAAGTCACAGTTTAATTTTATATAATTGTGCTTACGTTGAAGATTATCCTGTACAGAATAAAACCACTATTTGTTATAATATATAGTTTTGTTGAAAACCTTGTTTCTGCTTTTGGATCTTCAACGTGGATATTTCATTCTAGTATGTAACCAATTGGAACTACAAAAATCCATAAAACGGTAATGTCTCTTTTGCCTATTTCGTTCTGGTATTATATTTTAGAGCTGGGGATCATATTTGTATATTCATTCAATTTAAATACTCAAATTATAAACATGAATGCACAGTCTATGCTCTTGGCCTCCGGATTGGAACCGCGTCGTTGCCGTAGCTTCTGCCGCCGTTTCATCCGCAATCTTATCAGACATCTTCAGGGCACACCGACTCTCTGTGTGCAGAAACAACCCTGAAGATGTCCCCCCAAGAGTCGTGTTATTGACGATCATGGAAGCCTACGTACCAGATGAATGTATATTCCTTAAATTCAAATATTAAAATTATACAATTTTTCAACTATCGTGAATACTCGTTTAATTTCGTTAATAGTTGAACGGGGGAATTATTAAATAGGAAATGTGCATCTGCTTATAAAAATAGATTGGCAATCTGCCTTTGTCAAATGTTTGCCAATTTTGATATAGCCACGGATTAGTTTAGGTTACTTTAGTTTTGATTAGTTAATTTCAATTATCCATTACATCATAATCGTTGTAAATTTTCGAAATTTATCCTCACTTTAAAACACTAAACAAAATTCGTAGGTACTTTCCTTTTACCGAGTTGGTATTAAAACAGCGAAAGGTTTATCCGCTCGGGCTGCACTTTTTACTTGGTGTAGAGTAAAATAACGTGACTAGAGTAGTCAGTGCAAGCAGGTGTATGGTTGTGTAGCTTACACCAAGCAAATGCGAACGAACGACTTCCTGTCATTTTTCATCACAGTATTGAGCAATTTTTTCCCACATTTTCTTCATGGTTTTATTTTTTTTGCTTTCTTATTGACCTAACGCTTTGCTGCTTTTGTATAAATAATTTCCTGTCGAGTGGTAGAGCTATATTTTTCTTTTTGACTTACTATGTCAGTATGAACATGGATGTTTTCAGATCCATTTGCCACGAATTAATACGATAAAGTGATACTTGAGAACTACATGGGTGTTACTGTTTTTTATATTTTCAGGATAGCAAATGCATAATTTACTTAACCATTAATTTATACACAAAATAATTTATTTTATATTCTTTATTATGACGGGATTAAAATACGTGAATTTGTTGTCAGACGATATTCGACTACAAGTTGGAATATTCTGCATATTTGAAATTTAAATTCGCGCTGCTTATTTCGGCTTATACACTCCTTACTCCTACTCTAGACTGCGCGTAAGAAATGTAGCTGCACGGGTTAGTGAAAAATCGTGGCAAAAATAGAATATGTTCTATTCAATTCAATTAATTGTACGATAGATAGTTCAAGAAATCGTATCGATTTTGCAGTTTTACACGGTACGATAAAATCGACTTGTTCAATTTGTGGCGTGTAAGGCTATAGAAAAGTCCAGTACATGGTATAGTAGAGTCCCAATACTTCGAGTTGGCTTACTGTAGGTACAATTTCCTCAAAGCACGATGAAGAAAATTGCAAACTCAAAAAAATTAAATTAAAGTTCTGTTAGAATATACAAGTAAATTGCTCTTTATACATTACTATCTGAAAAAAATTATTATTCGTCTTCCTTTCTGCATACTTCAAATTTTTACATATTACGTGGAATGTTTATAAACCCTGCTACTATTGTAGATAAAATAGTATTATTCCGTAATACAGATTTCGTATTTTTGAAATGGCAAATTATAAAAAAGCAGAATACAATACAAAATGAAAACATGTTCTTAAAAGCGTTATAAAATATTTTATATTTGATATATAAATTACACATACAAAGCAGTAATACAATAAATTATTGCTTAAATTATGAGACCAAAGTATATACGCTTAATAAATATATAATTTCAGTGTATAGTTTCAATACGTTACCAACGTAATGGGGCTGATTCAGAGCTTCTAAATTTAGAAGGACTAAAACAAGGCAAGTCAATATATTAACGTAATAAGAATGGTTGTCGTACCTAAATGTTGTAATTGTTATATTCTGCGGATTTATCAAGGGCTGAAGATTTTCTGTAAACCGTTTATAATTTCTATCCAATTCTCTTTGGTAATCTTTTTGGTCTGATCCTATTAAATTCTTATTCTTTTTAAGTGCGTCATAGCATCTGTAAGTATACAAAATAAACAGAAATAAATGCCGAAAAAAAACTACATATCCTAACTTTTTCGAGAAATCTTTAAAGCACAGCCTTAATTTATTTTGATGTAATATCAAGGGTTTGCCATCACTTGGTAAAAACGTTAAGGCCATTTCTAATGGTCCTTGGTTTACTGTTGTCCCAATACAACCTTGTAATACCATTTGAAGGATTTTAGGATCAGGTGGCTCTTGTTGAGTTGCAGCAGCTAGCTCAGCAGTTTTCTTTTGTATATCTTCAATCGCTAACTAAATTTCGAAACAACATATTATAAATTACATAAATCCAACGAAGTTTAAAATACCTCAATTGGTGTTAAAGTGATTTGAGTCTTTTCAATTACTGGAATTCTTGTTTTGACGTATGGAAAATGAACCGCCGTTGTTAGAATTGTTTTACGTTTGTACTGTTCATGCAATTCACCATGTGCTCGACCGTTGGGTGTGAATGGGGTAGAATATACAAATCGCTCTAAAATAAAAACAACGATACCATTGAACTCTTATTTATACGTACGCGCACTTACTAATGTTATAATTTCTGTCAAAATGTGTTTGCCTGTAACGGTATTCATATTGTTCAAAATAAGGCTCAACATAAGTAATTTGTATATATGCTTTTTCGGGATCTAAGGTACTGATATCTACCGCATTTGAATCTTTAATAATTACCACATTTTCAGCTCCAAATCTTTCTGCATAAAAATTCTAAAAGAAATGTTGTGAATAATGGTAACAATATTTTAATTAATTATTGTTAAACCTCGAGTCGATTAAATATTTCGGGTAGTTTAGTAAGCGTGGGTTCCTTGTAGACAAATTCTTCTCCATCTAAATCGCCAAATTTAGAGCCATAGAAGCCCACACGAAAATAGGTTCCAAAAACTCTTTTCCCATGCAATTGATCTATTTTGGTATATGCATCATGTAATTTGCTAAAAAAAAGTATAACGGATACAGTAAATAAATGCCTGTTATAGAGTACTAATCACATGGCGTCTTTACATGACGAATTTGTTTAAGAGAATGAATACGACATGAAGATTGGAGGTAATTTATTTATGGTGAATACATACTGTGTGTTTCATCGTTATTTTTGTGCTTAATACGTAAATGTATATGAATGATTGATCGAATCATCATAGTTTGAGGGCCATGCCCAAATGACATGTTAGCAATGCTATAAAGATCATAGCACAGAAACTATATGCATATGCGGTATCCATTCTTTTAAACATTCTTGTTTGAGATGGTAGTGAATTAGATTTCAAAATACTAGGTACTGAATCAAATTTCACAGGCGATGAATTAAAAAAGAAACCATACATAAATGTAGTAGCAATGGATAAGAAATCAAATGTAACGGTATTTTTTTACATTGTCTTTCTTCACTACTTCAGTCAACAAAATCAATACTTAGCACAAATAGTTATTTGTGTCACAAAGCAGAGCTGTTATCTGGATCCGGATAATTTACTATCCGGATCTTGATGTAATCCGGATTCATTATCCGAAACCTCGGATCCGGATCCGTTATCCAAAACTTTGGACCAGGGTCAGGATCTGGATCCGCTGTCCGAAATCTTGAATTCGGATTCTTTATCCGACCAAATCCATTATTCGATAACGTGGATCCAGTTCCGTTCCCCGATAACTTTTTCGAGCATATAGTAAGTAACGTAAAGTTTCGTAGTAAACTCTGAAAACCTGCAATAGGTCGAGTAATTATCAAACAATATATCTGTAATAATCACCAGAATACTTATGTAATGCAAAGTAACTTTGAATTGTGCGCATGGAAACGCAATATTATTCTGAATACATGAATTTTAAAAACTATTGTACTTTTCCTCCATATAACATAAATATTATGTTTTCTTTATTAAACACTTTCTATATTGAAAAATGTGGAGAGCGGGAGAGGACAAGATATTAAATATAATAACAAATTGGGAGCCATCGGGAAAAAGAAGGAGGGGAAGACCTAGATCTAGCTGGATGAGTGAAGTGAGGGAACACTTGAAGAGGATAGGGATCGATAAGGCAAAAGAAAAAGCTGAAGATAGAACGGCGTGGAGGATATGTGAAAGAGCAGAATAGGAAGGAACAGGGACTGATCCTCCCCTTAATAATGGATCTAGAAACATTCATCTGAAGCGGCGAAATCCCCAGGAGGGGTGTCTAAGCCATTTATTATTATTATATCGAAAAATAATAACGGATCCGGATCCAAGAATCGGATAGTGGATCCGGATCCGAGATTCGAATAGTGGATCCAAATCCTAAGATATCCGGATAGTTTTGGATCCGGTTGCCCGGATCTGTTTTTTTGGATACCTACAGCACTAGTCACAAGAGACGTAATTGCAGTTTTGCGGTCGAAGATGTCGTTTGCAGATCGTGGCAAAGCCGTGGTCTATATTACATCCAGGACCGCAGAAGCACTTACAGCCCGAGTGTTACTGTATATTTTGCCGCAATGTCGAAAAAAATTTAAAAATGCGAAAATATTTTATCTTTGTTTATATACTTACATACTTGTCAAAACTTCAATTTCTATTACGTATTGACACTTATTCTAATAGTGTACTGTTACTTTATGTTACTAGAGACGTGAAATTCCATTACATCCCGTTGTCAGGAGCAACGCAAGGTAAATAACCCGTAAATCGTACTTACATCCCTCCAATCAGGGAAGTAATGATTGACTTACGTAGCCAGTAGGAAAAAGTAATATACTGGTTTATTAACGTCATACAGCTGCTTATATAGTAAGGTTCTAAAGCATTCCCCCTCCCTACACTTTTGAATAACAGAACCTAGCTACTTAGAAAAAATATATCAGTTATAATTTTTTTGTTATCGGCAGATCGATTGCATTCCGGTGTCATCAGAAGCGATACCAACTTCCTTGTCTCAAATAGAACAGCCTGTATATTTTTACGTTTCTTGGAAAGGAAGTCGAAAAAGGGAATCCGACAATACTACATGTTATTTTTTAACATAAGAAATATTGCGATATTTAACAATAAAGCTTTTGATAATGTTCTTGTTTTTATGCAAAGTTGGCTAGAAAAAAAAAAGGTCAAAGTGTTGTGACTTAAGGAGGGGCATCTAAATAAAAATCACCATAAAGCTATTAGGTATTAAATTAATTTAGCTGTGACGCCAACTCCATTCAAAGGGCTCGTTACTAAGTAACGTACAACCACAACAATCTATTAAATCTCAATTTTAAAAGCACAAATTATTCTCATTATTCAATCCAGCTTTTTTTCACATTTTCGCTCTTCGTTCTATAATTGAATAATTGGAAAAATAATCCTTTCATCAATTCAAATATGAAATTGTAATTTTTTTTAAAGATTGCATTTTTTATAAAAAACACTAACGTTATTGAGGTTTGAAACTGCTTTATTTAATGAGAAGTATTAAAAAAAAAATACCGCGATTGATTCTTTATGGACCGCTTTCACCTCACACAAAAGGAGCTGAGAACAATAGGCATAACATCAAGGAATCTTACATACGGTTTCGCGACTGCAGTATTCTTAAATTTAATGGTTATAGTAATTTTGTAAACTGTGTTCTCATTATGTTACAATTTGCCATGAACAGTAAGATAATCACTAAATAAAAACTTTTGCGATGAGGTATGTTTAAAGTGATTTGGTAATAAAATCCAGACTTGACTTAGAGCGGAGTACAAGCACCATAAAGTTAATTAAACTAATATGTGCTTTATTAACGTGGGAATTTTCCCGTTGTCACAGTTTTCAATTGCCAGCGCTAACTACGCGAGTAGTAGTTCTAACTACACATTCATCGCTTTTGTTTATAGGTCAGGATCATAGTGTGCATGTGAAATAAAATTTTTCTACCTCTTTGGCATGAGTAAAAATAGTTAACTCCAAGGTAACTCTATGGAACTTTGTGAAGACTTGGAGTTATATACAGTGCGGGCCTAAAGTGTCCCTCCCCATGCTAACTTTTGAACGAGAGAAGCTGGTGTTTTTAGAAAAAATAGGTTGATTTCAATTTTTTGTAAACTAACTTTTGCCGTTATCAGCATTTCAATTGTATTTCCAGTTTCACCAGAAGTGACGTCAACTTTTTTTTTTTAAATAGAACAGTCTGTATATTTTTACGTTTTTAGAAAGGTCATTGAAAGACGAATCCAACGATACCAAATAAAATCATAAAAGGAAGACTACAATGAAAATATTTTGACAACTGTTAAAGTGACGTGCTTGTCGAAGCTTCATAAACGCCATCCGCGATGCATAGTTTTCGATGCTTTTATCACTGCACTTGATTGCAGCAGTCTTCCTAGTGTTTCGAGACCTTTTTATCGGTTCTTATACGTACCCGTGTATGTTGGCGAGTTTCTTAAAATCGCGATTGTGTTCTGCAATAGGTATAAGCACGCTATAAATGTCATTCATAGGTTCGTACATGGCTGCTGCATATAAATTGCTAGCGGCGTGTTCTAGAAGTCCTAGCAAGCCTCCTTCAGAAAATCCTAAACAACCGCTCTCTCTTTCCGGACTTAAGACATCATCGGAAACTGCGCTTTCTTCTAACACGTTAGGACTCACTTTCTCCAATGCTGCGGCACCGGCAGGTAGGTGCGGCAGTGGCTCCAACATAGCTAAATATTCTGCTACTAAAGCAGCAGAATGCACTAGACACATTCCTGCTTCGCAATAATTTCCTCGTTCCATATGCTTTTGAGCCATACTCGCTAGCCAAGTTAGTCTCAAATCTGGAGAGTTCTGATAACCTTTTGCAATGCGATACATCAAATCTAAAAGCATTTCGGGATCTTCTTGGAATTCTTTCATCTTGACTGTATCTGACAATATCATGTGCAAATTAAAAACTAGGTCTCTAACTTGCTCTGGAAAAGTTGTATCTGCTAATTCGGCATCTTTTTCACCATATTCCAGTATGGTTTTCAAGGATCGCCTTAATGAGTCGTCACTAAATGTTGCTGACGTTCCAACTAATGAACTAAGTGACATGGTTACTTGCATCTTCACTCGAGCAAAATTCTGAATAAAAATATCTGGTATTAATGAGAGTTTAATTAATCAAATATTACTATTAAAAATTATGAATATAAATTGAAGATCTTTTGTGCTATAGAGATGGATGCTTACATTACCGATCTGGAATGTTTGTCTCATCAGAAGGTAAAGAGAAGCAGCAGCTTGTGATCTAACTGAAGCGATATGTGATCCGCAATGTTTCAAAAGTAGCAAACAAAGATTGGCACAATGATCGCTCTCATCATCAAATAGAGCAGTATGAAACTAAAACAATAGAATAATTTTTAATATACCACTTCTACAATATACACGTTGGTCCACATTTCACCGGGGTGCGAGAGATATTGTACGTAGTGCGATCTGGCATACTTGCATTTATCCCCGCCGACCAGCCTCGCCGCGCGCAACTGCTGTAGCCTATCTGACGCACTCTTTGTCTTTCTGTGCGCTCGTAGGGTTCTAACAAGAGATCGTGGATTTTGAATACATTATGTTAGTTTATACAACCGCAGAGATGGCATAGATCATTAAATTGTATTTTGCGAATTGCCGTAAATGCCAACAAATAGACGAATAGCCTCAAATCCCTCTAACGCATTCTGAGCGGGAGGAGAGAGAAGTGAGGGTTTGTTCGTTAGTTGAAATGGGCGAACCTTGCTTTAGCCGGCAAATTACAGACGAAATCGGTATTAGTAGAAGTACTGTGAAACGTATTTTTAAACGCAACAAATACAAAAGTTACAAAGTTCAATATTGCCAGGAGATTTTTCTCCTTAGTGACATTGTTAGAATTTAAATTTATTTTGTATAATTATCGAATTTATTTTCCTTTAGTTTAATTTTATAAGAATCGTTGTTTATTTTCCTACTTAGAATTATTTTTTCGATCTCCTACATCGTATAGCAGCAACAAAATTAATATAAGAAACTGTACTTTCTAATATAATCTGAGAATACAGAAAAATTACGCAGTAATTCTGTATTAGTACATTTTGTCAGAAGGCGTTGAATTACATATAATATTACGTGATTGACGATCTATCAGTGAGACTCGAATGCTCTGTTGCCATTCACAAAGGCAATATCCCGTTCGTATCTGGACCGACGTGTATAAAATAAACTCATGCAATACTTACTTTGTATACTAGACTTCTTTGTGATGCAAACATATGCGGTAATACGGTAGTACTTTGATTTTTGCCAAGGGCATGTAGAAGTACTGTAAGAGCCAAGCCAATTAAATTCTGAGGGGAATCCCACTGTGCAATTGTCGTAACGCATCTCTCTAACGTGTCAAGAATAATGAAAGATGCTTCTGTAGCTAAATGGCCTTCTAGATGTACGTCAATAAGCATTTCATCTTTTACTCTTTCTAAATTATCTGAGCCGGTGCGATACGTCATTTGTTCTTTGCGCCAGCGCACTTTTTCCGAACTTCCAGCTTGTTGAATACCACTTTTCCTTTTCTGCATCATTTCTCTAGCTGAGCCCTGTCCTAAAATGATATCTTCTAACCGTGACTTAACATCTTGAGTTACTTGTGCATGAGAATATCCACAAGGTTGTGGTGTTCTTCTTCGCGGTTTGTATTCGAAACAGCTTGTGCAAGCATCCAGCAAGTGGAGAAGAGTGGCAAGTCTTGATGAAGTCAACTCGCTAAGCCATTGTGATAGAGATTCTTGGTCAACGTTCTTTAGTACCCACAAAACACAAATTAAAAGATTGCGCGTGACTTCTATACTTAAGGGAGCTTTTCTTGCCTGAAAGGTCAGTTAAAGAAATAGATTCAACGGACGAAAGACACTAGTCATTTTTTGATGTATCTTCCATGTTTAAGCAACAAAAACGTTTAAATATTAATTAATTTCGTGTTCATTTACAAATTTATCATACTTGAAATACTCAATACTAAGTACTTACAGTTTGAAATCCGTCGCAACTCGCAGAACTCATTGTTCCCGCAATAACTAAAGCAACGGCTTCTTCGATGTTAGTAGGACCAGAATTGTCAGTCATGTAGCGATCGTTTTTATCAGGCCCAAAGTTATATAAAAGTGGTAAAACATCCATTGCAATGTTCAGTAAAGGAAGATACAAAGCAGCAACTCGTTTCTTTGCTTCAGTGCTCATATACCTTGGGTCACTATCATGCCAATATAATAGATATTTGACAATTTCTACGGCTTGATTATGCAATGAGGGGATTCTAAAATATATAAAATTAAAATATCAAGGTACATAGTGACTTAAATATCTAGAAAATCTTACGGAATTTCCAATAGAACTGTAGCTAAATCTGTTAAGACTAAACCGGCTAAGTAATGGTGCTGTCTGTACTCAGATGTAAGTTCTGCAAATGTACTTGCTCTTTCTTGACTGGCAGGAGGACCGGATAAAAAAGAGTTTTGACTTGTCGAGCTAGTAACGCTAGGGCTAGGAGATACGTTTCCACCAGAAAACATGAACGGTGTTGCAAAAGGTAAGTTAAGTGCCACATAATGTTCATGGCTGCAAATAATTCTCACAAATACCAGTTTAAGTTCAACTAAGACTGTTGGGTCTTGAATTGATGATATTTTAGCTTGTATTTGTTTTGTATAAGATCTTATCAATTGCATAACATAACCGCGGTCGGCGATAGAAAATAGATCAAAGATGTAAAATGCCAGCGCGTCATTTAGCTTATGAGCCTGTCGAATATCTGCCAATGAATGCGAAATAATTTCTGTTGTTACTGTTTGTACCAGCATTGTAATGTCATCTAGAAACTGTTCTGCAAATCGATTTCTGCGAGGAGCGTCAAGATTTCGTGTATATGCCAAATGTTCGACCATACTTTTAATTATCAATTCAAATAAGAACCACGCATTTTGCATAGATAATTCTTTTGAACGTCCACTTGAAACAACCCAATGTAGCGCTAACTGCTGATGTACTGTCTTAAATGATGTGTTCATATTTGAATTCAATAGCTCCGAATTCGGGGTTCTCATACTGGAGGCCCTGTCCAATCCTCTTGGACTAAATTGCGCTACTTCTAAATCAGGATTTGAAAGAGACCTTGTCATTGGAGCTCCAGCATCATAAATTTGACCCGTGTTGTTGTATGGATGAGGCAAGTTACATTGATATTGTATATATGTAGCCAAAAGGGCGACCCTGCCATGTTGATCTTTATGTAGTTCGCATATGCTCTACAGAAAACAAAAAGATTATGTTATGTTATGTTATGTAAGTTGGTTAGGAGTAAATAAATTAAAATAAAACGATGCTTGCTAATAAAATGATTATTAGTAATTAGCGTTCTTCGAAAAAAGTAATTCGGAAAAAATATACTGTATTTAATCTATAATTTTTGCTTGCTTCACCAGGGAAATTCGAATTCTGGATGCAAAGGGTGGGGAACTCGAAATCGGCAAATTATCGAGAGTTCACTACATGATGTGCTCTTAACAAAAGCTAATGTAACTCGTGGTATTGGTGGAATTACTCACGGCAAAAGTAATGTGAGGAGAGAAAACATCAAGAAACGGACATGTTTCTGTTTACCCGGCGTCGTCAGCGTTGCTCCGAATGCTTCTCTACCTCACACTATTTGCCTCTCAGCTTATATCAGTAATTGCCAAATTAGCAAGCAGTATTCCTCTTGGCGTCATCTAGTGCTAAGAGACACAAACCATGCCGTCTAGAAAGCAGCGACAAGAAGCCGGGTACAGACGCCGAACCAAATCTCGAGCAGCTCATGGGCTGCCATCTCAGGATTAGCAGCCCAGGGAATGTAAGGTGTATTTTAAAAGTTAGTAATAAAAGACTAATATGCATTTGCATTCAGTATGAAATAGTGGTTTTTAAAGAACGGTGAAAGTAATCTTGGTAGTGTGAAAGAGACTGTAAGCGAGATGCATTTTTGCATATAAGTGGAGTTTGAAGTCGATCGAGTACCAGAGATAAAAAAACAAAATTTTTTACTTGTGGTGTAACTACATATTTTCAGAATTTATGGTGCACCAGCATCCGAGAAGGTTAAAAACCACTAGTCTAGAATATTAGCAGTGTAAATGTTATATAACGTAATTATTTCTGAAGTATGTACCTATATGTTTAAAATTAATAAATAATAATATGAGCTAAGGATCATAAATTCTACGAAAACGAAACGATTGCTTACCCCAATATTATCAAGAAGAACACACATGGCTTCAAAAGCACTATTTCCAAGATTCAAGGTGTGCCCACCAACTTTCGGTGGCTGTACCAGCAACTGTATAATACTGTTCAATATAACCGGTAAATTGTGTACTACACTTTCTGGGCGAGCTCCTGCTAAGCCAGACAAAGCAGAACTAGAAAGAATTCATTAATGATTATTATTCACTAGTTAGGTATTGACTATATTTATTCGCATACCGTAACTCCATTTCTGGACCTTTTTCTCCTGATCTAATTGGAATATTATCGTGTACGCGATCATAGGCCAAGAAAAATCTTTCTATCGCCGGATCATGGGTATGAACTGAAGAATACGTATCTACTGCTACAGCAAAAAGGCCCTTGTGGTTGTCGATCCATCGAGTGTTTGGTAAACAAACGTCAGGAGGAATATAACTGTAGTTTTGAGGAGGTGGGTCCAACATAACTGGAAGGAAAAACTCTCCCGATATAAGGCGACCATCGCGTAGCAGCGGCAACCACTGGAAAAATTAAGAAATGAAATTAGAATTTATAGAGCCAAGTTCAATAGCAAACATTTTTAAACACTAATAATTAGTAAGATTAACTTACTGTGTATCCAACAGGTGTATCTACAGTAGATTGTTCTATTTTACGCTGGCAGGAAATATGATAAAATGTAAAGAGCAAATGGTGGTTATCACCTAAAGCAGCTGGAAGTTTGATTTTAATCTCATCATAATACAAAGGACATTTGTTGTGATAGGTAACAGCTGTATATGCTTCATTTGTCATTTCAGGACAACTAGATTTTCCGAAAATGTTAGATAGAGCATTTTGTTCTCCTTCACCTGCCATTAGTTGAACTTTTACTGCTAAATTCCTCGCGGAACCAGTGCGATTTGAAAAATTTAATTCTTTAGGACTAACGTACATTAAGTTCCGATAAACAGAATGCGGCGTTAACAAGGTTTTAATTGGAAATTCTAATAACTCTTTGACGGGTCTACTTTTATCATCTGTGTATGGATGAATCTTCACCAGTTCTGGAGTCAAGCAATTTTTAACTTCTGTGGGGGCCGGGGCAATCTCCAATTTCACCGTGGCTGGAATACATTTTAGTTTCTTTAAGATCAAGTTTGGCTTTTTTAATTCTAATAAACACTTATAGATGTCTTCATCTCGCAATTTTTCACTTTCTTGCTTGAAAAATGACGACATTGTCAATGTGATTGGCCTGAAATTGTCTAAACTATTAGCTAGGTGGTGCGGCGACCAAGATCGTCCTTTCTCGACTCTTCTTTCTAAGGAACCTCTTCTTGTTAGACTTCCCATATCAGATGCTCTCTTACGTAATTGTTCTAAGCCACTACTTGAGGATTTTCGGTCTGAAAAAAAAAATAAGGGACCTCACATTTTTTTAATCGGTAACTTCTTTTAATTAATGATCAATTTAAAATAGTAGAAAGCAAAATATAATTACCAAGACTATTAGTATTTGAAGATGATCCAGTTGAATCTTTATCACTATCTCTGTCCAATGAATTTCCACCATTTATAACATTCATAAGGTAAACAGCTGTCCATGCAAAGGCTTGTCTGTATTTACCAAGTCTTTCACAAACTGCGACAGCATTTGATTTTAATTTTTCTCTATTCTAAAAATAAATGATTTTGTATTGTCCTTTGTATAAAATGTCCTTAATGTTTCTGGAATTCTTAATGTCTACACAATGTATAATAGCTTAAGTTACAATTGAAAAACAGTTTTAACTACATAGTTAACGTCAAGGAGGGGGGGGGGGGGCTTAATATACGTATGTAATAGGAATTCCAACTAAGTGAATATACCAGGAAAACAAGTACATGAAACAACAATTCTTTCTTAAAGTATTCTACCTCTTCGAACTAATGTTTAGCTATTCTGATTCTGATGATTTCAGTCTATTAATGTTGAAGTAAAAAAAGTTGCAACACAGTAAAACTGTTTCCAAACAAAACAAGTTATGACCTCTTTCGGTTTAAAACTTTAGTTATAAAACTTTAGTTGTTTAGATCCCGCAAATTATAACTTACCTTTGCATTTTATATACAATTATTACAGGAAAAAGATAAATGAAACTATTTCTGCTTTTATTAATCGGATAATATATCCCCAGTATTTAATTTTTGTTAAGCCTATTTTACACGTCGCCATTTATTGGTCAATTATAATTGAACAAGTTGATATTCGATTTTTATATTACGTGTAAAACAGTAAAACTCGTACGATCTCTTGAGCAATTCCAATTTTGCCACGATTTTCCAACAATTTTCCGCTAACTTTGCTGTTTTAACACCAACTCAGTAACAGAAAAGTACCTACGAATTCTGTTTAGTGTTTTTAAAGTGAAGTGAAGTGAAGTTAAATTTCGAAAATTTACGTTGATTATGATGTAATGGATAATTTGAATTAGCTAACCGAAACCGAAGTAACCTAACCTATGTCCACAATATCTGTGCTCATACTAAAACTGCCAAAACATTAGAAAAAAGCGGATTGCCAATCTATTTATATAAGCAGATGGTAATTTCCTATTCAATAATTCCCCTGTTTAGCTATTAACGAAAACAAACGTTAAAAAATCCTCCAATTTATTATAGGATACAGTAGCGTTGGGTGATGACGTGAACGGGAGCGACCGAATGATTCGATTTCCCCGTGTATTTTCGTTGCATAGTGCAATGTGCACGTTATGCAAGGAAAATATATGAGAAAATCGAATCGTTGTCCGCGTCCTCCCGTTTACGTCATCACCCTCCATTAAACAGCATAGTTCTAGCGATTTCTTGGTCAAGAACAATAAATCGCGACGTGTAAAACAGGCTTTGATTAAGTGTACCGATCAACGTTAAAAGAAGTATGAATAGTAGTAGCTGCAGGTGTACTAAGAAGCCAGAATAATTTTTACTTTAAACCTCTATAATATAATACACAATTACCTAAGCAGAAATATTTAAAATTCGCGGAGAATTCAAGTTGGCAGTTCCAGCAATAAATATTATATTCGTATGTTCTACGTCAAGAAATTAGCAAATATCGTATTTGTTACCGGAAGTACCAATTTAAAATATGACTTAAAAATGTCTACATGGGTATTTATTTTGAATAGATTCCTATGGATGCAAAGACCAAATTAACAGTATATAAGACATGCCTAAGACCTATCACGACCTATGGTGCAATCATGTGGTCAATTGCAGCTAGAACTCACATAAAGAAACTAGAAACGCTTCAGAACAAGACATTGGGAATTATCACTGCAGCACCGTGGTTCGTGAGGAATCAACAGCTTCACGACGACCTGCGAGTGCCAAAACTCACCGTCTTTCTCCGTAAGCTGTACTTGGGGACCTGGGAGCGGGCACAAATCTGAGGGAGTTGGCGATCGTCCCACAGGACCGACCACCAGCTAAGAGCAAGGTGACTCGCGTTGCAGATTTATTAAAACCAATGGAAGAGAAAGGACAGCCCGTGGGGCAGCGGTGGCATCGATTTTCATCTTCAAGAAGTGACACGGCAACTCAACCACATTGCAAATCAACATCCGTCCGTTAAGGTCGAGAGAGGTCAAAGACCTTGCGGTCTAGCTCTGGAAAAGATGATGGATCTACGAATAAAGATTCGCAAATTCCATAAACGTTAGTAAATATCCGTCGGATTGTACATTCAGCTTCTATATTGCATGAGATTAAATATATTATAGCGGGATATTATAATTGCACAAAGGTTGATGCGTTGAAATATATATTTTTTAATGTTTGTTTAAAAATATTCAACCTGTTTCCTGTGGTAAGTTATTGACTTGTTTACAGTCTACTTCCGTTCACTGCTGATCACGTACTTATTTATCGTGTGTTCAATGTCGATCAACCACCGGTGCATATTCGGTTATCGACCCTTTGACCTTTATTGACCCCTTTTATAATTTTATTGGTCCCCAACGGGTCGATATCGACACCGTTGGGACCCCCTGATCTAGAGAAAAAGCTATTAATAAAGAAACTAGGAATTAGTCATGCGATACTTGCTAATTGCATTGTTTGGAAACAAATTACGGAGTTGCCAAATATACTTAATTTTGAAAGATGATAAAAAGACGTTTTCGGAACATCCCATATAAACATATTGCAAACAGTTTTTTTTATGTATTTACTACATTTACACTTTACCTTATCATCTTTTAGATATGGTTCAATACATTCATTGATATCCCCTTGTAGTACTTTCTCAAGTCTAATCACTAAAAATAAGTCAGAAGAAGGATATGTTATATCAAAAATGCAACCTCTAGCTAAAGTGCTCAAGTCACTGTAAGGTACATATCCTCCAAGCATTCGTTTGAGAGATTCTGGATTTAAATCAAAATAAAATGTTTCTGAAACCTTCTTCCGTTCTTTGGCATCATACAGCGCCATTGAAGCAAACAAAGGTTCTACTTCCAAATCAAGTCTATAAGAAATTAAGTGTACAAGATAATTGCAAACATGTTGAAGAATACTTACGTTAACTGAGAACATTTAATTTGTATCCTGTGACCCATATGTTCTAATGGTGGAGTAGCTGGTTGTCTCCGTTCAACACATTCATTTACGTCATCGTTCACAGCATATAAAGAGAAAAGGCTATCTTGTCGTTCGACCTGTCGACGACTTTCATTTAACTGATCCAGTATTTCAGGAGTGCTATGTTCCAATATCTCAGCTATCAAAGGATCTCCAGCGGAATGTCGTAAATCCAGAGATGCCCAGGAGTTTCTTGGTGTTAGAGTGTCTCCACATGAAGATACAGTTGATGCCACTGAAACAACACTCTGCCTGCCGCTACTGGAAAGCGAAGCTATATCTGCAATGGTTATATCCTTGCTTAGATAGTAAAATAAGAAGGAAAGCACATATGATTGATTATGTAGAGGAAAAGATAGGGTAAGCGAGAAACTTTATAACTGCTGCGGGGTAGGTGATCGGTGCCCGAAACCGGTCTCGGGGAAAGCGCAATCTTCGCTCTTGCCCGTTCAGGGGGTACGGTTCCAATTGGCTATACTTTGGCAAAGATATGATTTTTTCCGGATCCTGCAATCGCCGAAACACATATAAACGATAGCCCGATAGTTCCAAAAACGACTGCCGAAACGCCGTATATATTGGTGTCGCTTTAATACGAAAATATTTTTTTACGGTTTACGTGTATTATATTTTACTATTGAACTTACAGAACACTTTTTAATTCAGAATTATAATTTAATTCGTCATTAAATTAATTACTGTTTACATATATACTTTGAGCTGGTTTAATTCGTGATTAACTAATTAGAATTGAAATGACATTTGTGGCGATTGGCAGCACAAAGATATAGGTTTGTTCGAACCCAGTAGTTCTGAGCAATTCTAGAACTAGTGCGCATGTGTATTACGAGTGCACTGTTAGAGCCGCGCAGTTCTAGAATTACAAATTCTGAGAGTTGTTGGTTCGTTGTTCGAACCCCACACAGTTCGTAATCCGAATTCCGTTCCGAACGGTACTAACAGTTCTTGCAGTAGAGCAGGTATTTGTAATTCTCGCCCAACTTGAGCATGCGCAATCGTTGATACGATAAGAAAAATGTACTGTCCATACAAATTAGTTTTTATAACTAATTTATTTACGAAATGAAGGTATTTTCATTACTAGAGTAACCAAAACTTGTGGACTCGCATAGGCGTCGGTATTACGAGTTAATGTAAGAATACGAAAAATTCATAAATAAGCTTACTTGCTAATTATTCAACAAATTAGAGGCATCAGGATGCGAACTACTGTAAACTTGCATCATTGCATATGTTTCCACAGTTACTTCTTTAAACCTTGTGCGTCGACAAGAAAAAATATTCTTATACATAGAAAACGATCTCTCCACATCTAAGGAAGTTACATTTGCATGTAGAAACTGTTTTTCAAAATCACTTAAAAGTTCACTATTCTTACACTTATTATAAACGGCCTCTAAAGTATTAAAATTGGGATTTTTCCTTAAAACATCTGCCAACTTTTGACTAGCGCATAATCCTGGCGTATCATTTAATGTGTGTAATTTATTTTTTACACTCTCCACTATGTCTAATGATTCCTGCAATGACAATTCAGTACATTGTAGTTTTCTGATGGCATCTAGCAAAACTGTATAATTGGTACATATTGTTGTTAAATCTTCTAAAAGTTGAGGAATTTGAAATTCTCTTTGACTTTTTCTAATTGCTTTAGATTCATTCCGATTAAATCGCATTATAACTGATTGAATTTGTTGAAAATGGATCAAATAGTAAGAAACTGCTGTTAGCCAAGTACTCCATCGCGTTAAAATTGGTTCAGGAGGTTCTGGAATACCTGGACAAAATTTACGAAATTCTTTTAAACGTTTAGGAGATTTACGAAACACTGCTTTAGTACTTCCAATCATCCGATCAACGTTTCCGTAATGTTGTCGAACAACTTCACCAACTAAATGCAAAGCATGCAGCACGCAGGTTATATGTATTAAGTTAGGAAATATATGTTTTAAGGATCGCCTAACACTTAACATCGTTGCTGCACTATCTGTCACAATCATCACAACTTGATCTTGGGCAATTTTAAATTTTTTCAAAGCGTTGAAACGCTTCAAACGAACATTGCATATTAAGCAAAAAACTGCACTACCGTCATATTTTAAATGGGGAAAAAGTGACACATACTTATGTACATTAGTAGTAAATCTATTAGAGGCATTGTTTTCTTAGGTATGTAAATATTAGTTCAATATGAAACGATACACTAATTATGTACTTGGTATAATACATAAAACACACAAAAAACACCAGCTATATTTTCAAAAGCGACACGTAAGTACATAACCTTGACCGTTCGACTAATCTCTGCAACAGCTCAACGGGTACTAAAACGAAATCTCTCTCAGCGCGGTTTAACATGATTTATATTCAAGGTCGACATTACATGCCTGCTTCTCTACCGGTTTAGTTTATTTATGAATTTTTCGTATTCTTATATTAACCCGTAATACCGACGCCTATGCAAGTCCGCAAGTTTAGGTTACTCTATTCATTACATTCTCTTTGCTCTTCACACATTACTATAGAACTAACCTTTTCCAATGTAATATGTTATAAAAATGTACAAATGTGCAACAAATAAAACCGTTTCAACGCTTCAAGAAAATCAAATAAAACTATGAGATTTAACGCTTTTGTGGATATTTTTTCATATGTGAGAAAAAAGAAAATCACTAAAACAGAGCTAAATGCCTACTTATAACCAAAGGCGAAAGTCAGTTAGGATCGAGGCGTGACTGAGAGTGCAGCAATACGTCAGCATTAGTAGGGGCAGAGAGGCGGCATCGCATATGCATTGCTAGGTCACGCACATCATTCTATCGTTGTCTTAGATAACAATAGAATGCACATGCGATGCCGCCTCTCTGCCCCTTCCAATGCTGACTTTCGTCTTTGCTTATAACAGAAATTAATGTCTTAAAATTTGGATTTTACTTTGTAGTGTACCAGGTGTTAAAAGTAGAAAAGAAAACTCCTTCTTAATTTTATTTAGGCATGCATACGAATAATAATTAGTAGAAAATTGCAATTATAAATCTTATAATCCCATTGCACTTGTAAGTTCATAAGAAAATAATTTAGTCTAATTTAAAAATAATCACCATTCATTTTTATTTTTATTGTTCATTCCTTTAAAAGTTGCATTTTTAAATTCACACAAAACTTGTGTGCTCTGAGTTTTTGTATAAAGCCTGGAAGAGTTATGACCATATGATAAGAAAAGATACACATAAAAAACAGAAAATGCCGTTTTCTTTAAAAAATACCTATTGATAACTATGGTTAACTGTAATAACTAAGACCAATTAGAGAAATGAAATAAATACTGTATCTGCTTAAATTCCATGAAATGGAGATCTGACAAGTGTTAAGCTTGTGTTTAGCAAATGCTTTTTCTATTCTCTCGATTCTATAAAAAAAATGTGATTCTATTATAGGTTTGTTCCAATACCCTCAGAAAATCGTAAATTTACCGTCCAGTACATGCGCAATATAAAAAAAGGGATGCAGTTAGCATATTGCCCTGGTATTGAATGGTAAATTTACGGTTTTCTGAGGTTGTACCGCTTCTACCAATTATCCACCAATCGGTACTTGGCTGATAATGATGACCCTAGTGTCTTCGAAAAGGCCTTCTCGAGTTAATTAATTTGTGTGGTGCGGAGTGTGCCGTAAATATTGTGTTTACCTTGTTTTATGTCTCAATATAAAAAAAAAAAAAAAAAATTACCTATCTCACTATTACATTCGGAAGGAGTAGCTTGCAGATCAATTTCAAATTCTTGCTTAGGACTTGGATTTAATGGTTTGGGCACACTAATTCTTGGACCAGAACTGCTACTTAAATGTCTGCTTTGGTATTTAACCACTTTCCAGTCCGATGTATAACATTCTGTACAAGCTTGCACATGGGGCAATAGCCTGTCCCTACAAGTGGAAATGTTAAAATAAATAAATTCTAACATTCACTTAAATTTACAAGTCTTCCTCGGGTACAATAGGTACTAAGGTTCTAATTGGACGTTCTATAATTTTCACTTCAACATCCCCCAGGGGTACATCTAAAATTGATTTTAAAGGATCACGATCAATGAGAACTTGATATTGGGATAGGAAATCTTCATAGTCTAAAGGTTCTATAACGTCATACACCCAGCTCTAAAAAAATAAAATATGTAAATAATTTTCAAATAACAAAGAACATTTTGAATTTATATACAGAAATGGAAGGTGAAATCAAGCCAGTCTTTGCGGTATGACAAGATACATTTCTACGAACATCTGCTGCATGTTGCCTGAAATTATGCAATGATGTAGATTTAAGGATTGAACAACATATAATTGTTTACTTGGAAAGTTTTTGTGTAAACGCCCTTACATTGGATGCCATTTTTCTAGTTTTTTAAAACTTTATAGCAGTGTTAAGATGCATCCATTTTATCTACAAGGAAAATTGCTCAAAGCAAAAGTTGTACATTTACGTTTACAAGAACCGCGACAAGTTATTAAATGATCACTAACGATCACTGTTGTTATTAAACATTGCCCATAATTCATTAATCAATCCAAATTGACCCATGTTTTCGCCACTACTTGTTTTCCGTAGCCCCACAAATTACATATAGTAGAGTTCCAAAAGTTTGTAACACTTTAGGATATTAACAATTCCTATCTCCATGTTGGTACACCAAGTTATCGATTAAAATATAATAGTTCAGTGATTATGAAAAATAGATTTCAGAAATACAAGCTATTACAAACGAATTTTATTTTGTATTCTTTTATGATGTTATAATCTTATTAAAACCACTATATACAACGAACCAAATCAATATCACAGAAGAGTAAACCAAAAGTGAAATCCTCATCGGAACCTTTGTTCTTTCTCAGACAAAATCGGTGACCTTGGCTCCATTTTGTCTGGTTACAATTTTCAAACTCTGAGGCGCGAGATGTAGCTTAGCAAATCCTGTTTCCAAAACGCCTTTATAATCTATTCAAAGCTTTGCGGATTTTATATATAGTTAAAATAAGAACACCATTAAGTTAATGGGACAGGAAATAGTTCTGAAAATAAATAATAGGAAAAAACAATAATGTTTTCAGGTATAGACTCACCTACGTATAAATTGTCCAAATGGCTAGTAAACGAATACAAAAATTTACCCATCAAAATAGATAGTCTACAAGTAGAAAATTCACTAGATTTTGTAAATAATATTGAATTAGACATTTTAGTATAGTTTGATGCTTGTTCACTCCTCCCCAGCGTATTAATAAAAGCGAGTCCGGGTATTCGTTCGGAGTAACTCCATTTACTCCAAATACCCTACTCGCGCTCGTTCGCGTTCGGGATTAGTTTTATAGCTAATAGATTGGTAAAATTCCCTTGAGGAAAAGTAAGTGCTATAAAGAACTTAAATTCATAAAAAATGTATCTATTTAAATGGTTATTCTTCTATAAATGTCGATCGCATTCTAAAGAAAGTCCAATATAGGCATTATGTAAGAAATTCCACGATCTTAATCTCAGCAGAAAACCGCCATAAGAAATTTGTGAAACTTCCCTTCTACAGAATATCGAAATGTATTAATAAAGTTTTTAGGGGACAAGATATGAACGTGTTTCAGTTTCCGAAATACATTCCAAAATCTTCTTGTCAATTCGAAAGATAAACCGGATATGAAAGAAAGGTCGGGAATTTATAAAATTGCATGTAATGACTGTGATAAAGCCTATATTGGTCAAACGAAACGAGCGATAGGCACCAGATTCAACGAGCACATTAGATGCTACAGATACGGGAAGATGAAATCACATAAACGAATCCGGGCATAATATTGAATTAGAAAGCCTGAAATTGATTAACAATGTAACTTCGCCGCGTGAATTATACGTTTACGAAACTATTTACATAAAAAGGAACACAAATTTGATGAATAAAGAGAACAGACCGCTGTCCTACTCAAGCTTTTTTGATATATTAGGGTAGGGCGGACACATGTTTTACGTTTTGTGCTACAATGACAAGAAACCCTTTCGTCTATTTCTCCGTATATTTCGCATATCTTAGTTTTAGGATGTATATGCGACAAAAGTAGGTACTTGTGAATATCTTTTCGAGAGTAGGGATAGAACAAACATGTTAGAATTAGAGTTTTTTCTCATACAATTGATAATGGTAATCCACGCATCCTCGAAACAGCTATTCCCAAATTAATTAATAACTTATGTGGTGCGGAGTGTACCGATACTTTAGCGTTGTTTGTTGAAATGTAGTTTAATAACCCTATTTACAAAATGGCGATTTCACGCATATCATAAAAATAATTTTTGGGGTTCTTATTTTGTATTTTAATTAATTTTAATCTATGCTGGTGCTGATACATCAATTACACAAATTTAAAGATCTGAGATTTGACAGATTCAACACAACCTATAAATAACAAACAGTCCATTTAAATTTTTTGGTTTTGTTTAAATTATCAACGATTTTAAAAAATATCTATACGGTAATGATAATATTATAAAGCAACTAGCACACTAATGGAGTCAAGAGGAGAATCAGAACTGCAGCAGTTAGTTTCAAGCGATGCTGATGGAGAAAATGATGATAGTATTGTTCAAGACGATAACACAATAGCCGAAGATAAAATTGCTTCACCAATTAGAAGCAATAAAGTAGTAGGATGTTGTAAACACATGTTTTAACATTTTCAATGTTTGTGCTCTTCAATTTTAGATATCATCTTCTGGTAATACCAGTCATAGTTCTGTTTCACGTGGTAATGCAGGGAGTGGATTAACTGGCAGTGCTAAGTTATTCCATGTTAATGAGAAGCGTTTGCAAAGAGACTACAATAAAACTACTACTGCAAGACCTCGTAATGCTCATAAAGGTACTCAACTAACATTTTTCCATATTGAATTTTTAATTTAAATGATTTTTTTTCTTTCTTTAATTTATTGTTGCAGTTTTTGTTTTGTAATTTTATTTTTTGCTTTTCTTTTGTTTTTTATTTATATAGCACCCATTAGTACAAATGTTCGTCATCATAGCTTTTTGTCTGAAGTACCCGATGTTCGTCACATGGAAAAAGCTCTTTTGGGATTGCTGGAAGATTTTCATTCTGGAAAGTTAAGAGCTTTTGGAAGTGGTTGCACTATGGAGCAAATGACAAACATACGAGAACAACAAGAAAAATTGGCCAAGTTACATTTTGATTTAGGAGCAGCAACAGAGCCATCATTGGCTGATGAAAATTTACGAAAATCACAGACTACAATGAGCCAGTTAATTCAAAGGCTTGAACAACTTAGCGTTTCAATAGAAGGTTTGCATAGTAATAATGATAAGAAATAAATTATGCAGTTTATAATTATACTTTATTTACAAGTACACATTTTGTATATACCATGTGATTCATTAAATCATTATTTTTTAATTCTTGGAGTTCCCCTTGCATCAGATTGCCTTGCTAATACTAAAAGAATAATATTTAATTTGTTAAACAGGTAAAAGTGATCTATAAAAATTAGATATAAGTAACATTAAAGTGAGATTTATTATTCATAATTCCATGCATAGGCCATTATAAAAATTTGTTTAAATTTTGTAAAATACATTTCCATCTTATGCACACATTTATGTATATATTTTTATTTATTGTTAATTCAAATGCATATTAATACAATTAAAGATATTTGCAAAACAATCTATTGCTGAACAATAATTTAGCAATGAATAAAAATTTTCATCAGAAAGTTGAAACCATAGAACAGAAGTAATGTCTGTTGAACATGCACGAGTGGTAGCAAGTGACCTATGCATGCATATACCTTTAAATAAGTAGGAAATAGCAATTTACAAAAATTGTACCAGTACATACTGGTGTAACCAACTACACTCGATAATTTCCAAGAATTTCCATTGCATTCTTATACAGCAATCAAAATAATTTAATTAGGGCCTGTCAGCAATGTCAATATGCGTAGTTGTCATGACGTATGTCAAAAATGACATAAAAATGTTAAATTTATCTAAGAAAATGCAAATAATTTTTTCTTAGAAAAAGTATTTCTTAAAAAGCGATCCCACTTTGAAGTATGGTGTATCTTCACCATTAACTATATATAATAACTTCGCTTTATGCATACAACTCTTGATCCACTATACAAGTATGCATCGTAGCAATATGTTCCTCTTTATTTAAAACTAATTAAAATTTTTCGATTGCTATATGTAATATGTTTAATGAAATATCGCCTAAATACCTATTATTAACTGTTAAATGTGTAGTACTCCAACTTTCATAAATTCCTATCAAATATTGGTAAATTTATTTTCTTAACTACCCATCTGTCGATTGATCGCCCCAAATAGTTTTTGGTAAAACTCATACCTGTTTTTTTCTGTCTTGCTGCATTAGAGGCAGTAATGAAAGTCCTTTGCAATCTCGTTGTCTTAAGCATCCTATACTTTTTCATAATAACCTTTGACATTTCGGTTATTCTATCCATTAATGGAGCAGGATATCTATCAGAAAAAAGAATTTTAATATACACTACGATAAAATATTATGTCATGTACACGCAGCCTAAAAATTCTATATTTGCAAATGCCTTGGATAGTCCCACTAAATACTCTTCTGGAAATTTACTTTTATGCACTTCCATGAATGTCTTTTGCAATTCCCAATGCTCGTCAGGTTCTGCATCTTCGCGGTAGCATTCGATGTCCCAATTAGTAGAAAAACTTTCAGTCATTTTTAAAAACAAGTGTTAGTTTGTATTTGATTGTTTAAATTACAATATTACATAAAATTTTGACGTATTATTGGCCGATTTAATAACAGAGTAAGCGAAAGACGTGATACAAATGAAATGCGAGTTGAATGAATAAGGTTAGCAACGTTCACAAAATGTAAATAATAGCCACGCGCACGCGACTACTAGAATTTTGGAACGTATAACGAATGTGCTTGAGGAATGTTTTTAATGCATTCAACGCCTTCAGCGGTCTAATTTCTATTACACCAAAATAATTCTTTGATTTACGTGAATTTGTAATTTTAGTTCATAATAGAGCATTTAGCAAATATATTTTTATTAAATCACGTTTTAAAATATTGCAAACTAGCAAAAGATTGAATCAAGAGGAAAGTATCCGTAAATCGCATAAGTTCGTTGAATGCGTCAAATACTACAAGTGAGAGAACACGTTTACGGAATTGGATTATTCCATATTTTGTAATTTAGAGAATTATCGAATAGTCTAGCGGAACAGGTAATCCTTTTTCCTGATTTTATTTTCATTAACACAGTAAAAGTCAAAGCAACTTTTCACCATACGTTCTTATTTTAGTTATAAATTTTAAAATGAAAGGAGATACAAAGCTCACTCCTGAAGAGAAGTATCAATTAATTGCGAGAAACTTGCAAGAAGTACTAGGAGATGATAAAATTAAGTCAATTTTGAAAGAGCGAGATGTGCGAATTTACTGGGGTACTGCAACTACAGGCAAACCACATGTGGCTTACTTTGTCCCTATGTCTAAAATAGCAGATTTTCTTCGTGCAGGAGCTGAAGTTACTGTTCTGTTTGCTGATTTACATGCTTATTTGGATAATATGAAGGCGCCTTGGGATTTATTAGAATTAAGGGTACAATATTATGAACATTCAATTAAATCAATGTTGCAGTCAATAGGTGTTCCGATTGATAAACTAAAATTTATTAAAGGAACAAGTTACCAATTATCAAAAGAATATACTTTAGATGTATATCGGCTTAGTTCAGTAATAACCGAACATGATGCTAAAAAAGCTGGTGCAGAAGTTGTAAAACAAGTTGAGCATCCATTGTTAAGCGGTTTGTTATACCCAGGTATTTGATTCTGTTATAATTAGATTGCAGTATGACGATTCAGGTAATATTGCTCTACAGGGTTGCAAGCATTGGATGAAGAATATTTAAAAGTTGACGCACAATTCGGAGGTATCGATCAAAGGAAAATATTTACTTTTGCTGAAAAGTACTTACCACAACTAGGATATCAAAAAAGAGCACATTTAATGAATCCAATGGGTATGTATATGTAATATTAAAACCTTTTGCATTTACTTTGATTACAAACCAAACTGCAGTAAGTCCCATACTTTATGATATGCAAATCATGTAAAGCAGCAGTAGCGACTGGTGGTGACATAAATGGGAGTCCAAGGACGAAGCTTAGATTCCCTCGCGTATTTCCGTTGCATACTACACGATTTGCAACGGAAATATACGAGGTAGTCGAAGCTTTGTAATTAATTCTGACAAACACTAATAACATTACTAAGTAGTTCTATTGATATATTTATTTTAATACTTAATATTAAATTGACTACATCTAGAACTTAAATTTGCTGTACATAATGGCGAGCATGTTTATTTTGGAGCTGTCTATTGACTCTACCGAAGCTAATCATTAGCTACTCTTTTTTCTCAAAATCGAGTTTCCTTTTTTAAATCCCCACCCGTAGTGTTCTACAAAAATGCTCAAGTTAATTCATATCGTTTTGTGTTGTGCTTACACTTAATGACTACAAAATTTCAACTATTTTTCAATTTATATGAATGTTAATTGCAAAAAGGACTTAGGTTTTCTTTTTAATTAATTATTAGAAAACTAAGCTTTAAGACGGAAGTTCCGTATCACCAACATCATAAACGTGATAACTATGTATGGTAGTGTGCGAAATAATAGCAGTACAGTCTAAATATACAATTCATTGATATGCAATTACAGTCATTAGGTGCAAAATGGTTTTATTTGGAGGTCGAGGTCGTCGAGAATATGTGCGAATAGTAAGTACCCAATATGATCACAAACATATTGGGTACCTCATTCAAAACGATCAAGCATGGTGGTGCATCAATAATGGCATGAAATTGCTTTTCTTACTATGAAGTAAGACCAAAATACTGGATCGACTATATAATGAATCAGACAGTACATTTGAACATTTTACAAATGGTTGCGGATCGGTACGCCGAGTGAAAGATGCCGTTTCGATAAATCTACGTACACGACAATGGCCAAAAACATAGGAGCCGCACAATCCAGAGATGGCTACAGACAGAGTCTACTGAGGTTCTGAAGTAGCCTACTCAGTCTCCAGACCTCAGGCCTCGACAGAAAATGTGGGGAGACTTGAAAAATACAGTTACAAAAGAGGGACCGACTACAAAACATCAATTATAGGAGGTAGTGCAAAAAGCCTAGAAATAAATACCTACAGAGCGCTGCTAGAGCTTCTATGACTATTTGATTCTATGACCAGGCATTATTGTGCTGCATTTGCTAATAAAGGTTGCACCACTATTTTGCTGTGTACGAATTGGATGTTGCTATTTTTTTTTACACACCAGGAATATAGTTTATTTATATATTAATTAACTAGGAATTGAGCAAGTATTTGTAATATAGTTGAGTTTTACGAGGCTAAAATTGAAAGTCAGATACTTTTCAATAGATGGCGCTGCGATCGCAAACATGATTATATTTCCGGATAACAACATCCTTTCTAGTACTGCTCTATGAATTTTATGCCGGTTCGAGAGCTAGTTTTGTTTTCACAGCCTTCGAAAGTGAATAGTGTAAACTGTTTTTGCTATAATGGAGAAAAGTGAATTCCGTGTATTAATTAAATGTTACTTTTTTCGTGGAAAAGCCATCACGCAAGCCAAGAAAATTTGAAAAAGTACTGTGGGGACTCTGCTCCTTCATATTTTATGATTTCAAAGTGGTTTACGGAGGTTCGATGTGGTCAAACGAGTACAAGTGACGCTTCGCGTTCAGGTCGCCCAGTAGCAGTTGATTATCCAGGAATTGATTAATAAAATGCATGACATCGTGTTAGCCGATCCCAGAGTGAAGTTTAGATACTGGGAGTAGGTATAATAATGGTCTAAATTCTCACAAAACTCCTTTAATAAATCGATGCCACCGCATCCAGTGATACAAGTTGCAATATATCAAAATTTAGGTAATAACATATGTTCAAATTATCTATCTTATACGTTGTAACTAGTAAAAAATATAGTCCAAATCTGTAATTATTTGTATAAATGTATAAAAGAAAATTGAAAATTGTAAATATAGTTAATGTAAATAAATATCAGTAAAAATAAAAGTTAAATCTATAGTGTAAAATCCAATACCAACAATTTTTTTGATTACAGAAAGCAGTGATAGATATCACCATCTATTTTTCATATATTATTTCCAATTTTAATTTCTTATAAAGCTGATTTACACGTTCAAAGAAATTGTACAGTAAATTGTCCAATTTCTTGTCGAATAAATTCAACAAATTATTGCAACATAGTATTTGTGTTAACACAATTCAATTTCTTGGTTCAATTTTCTGGGAATATACATTACTGCCAATCACATACAATATAACCTTTGAAAATTACTAAACAGTTTCTAAATAAACATTTGTGATGGTTGATTGTGGTTATGCACTTAAAATTTAAATTTAATTGCCTTAATTGATATATATCTCATAAATACAGTATATTGTGCAATGTAACTTGTGCTATCAAGGCTAATTACAAATTACTAAAGCTGGCCACCAGCGGTACCGCGCAGTAGCGTAGAGTCGACCAGGCCTCGCGTTCCACTAGAGTTATTCTGCTAATAGAGATGTTTGCTGCCGCAAATAATTTCGCTCATCTTTTAAATAAAAATTAAATAACACGTGCTCAAACACTTACCATTTTAAGAGTCCTCCGTGAAATCACAAAGTGAATAGTGTCTGTTAAATATCTGCAACATTAAATATGTTTCAACTGTTGTTTCGGCAAAACTAGTATGGCATGAGGAAAAAATGCGTTTATATGCAGAGAACGAACGTTCTACATCTAGTGACGTAATATTTGCGTAAGTAAAATAATCTTTCAAATAACTTAACGATTCTGTTGACGCACCTTCACAAATGTGTCTTAATGTGCCAAAATCAGAATTTTTCTCAAAAACACTTTCAAATTTTTCTAGAACAGAAACATTTTTTGCGTCTTCAATCGCGCATAGCTGTGCGTGAACATGTTGCACTATTTGTAGAGATTCTTCTAACGGCACCGCAGGATTTTGTAATTTTTCTATTGCATCTGCTAGCCTGAAGTAATTGTCGTGAATGATTTTTACATCCATTTTAACCTGACTATCTTGAAATTCCGACTGGCTTTTCTGGATAGCGGCAGCTTCCTTTGTATCGAATTGTAAAACCACGTTCTTAATATTGTCAAAATATTTATGATAATAAAACGCGGCCTGCAACCATGTTCTCCAACGAGTTAGAATAGCTTCTGGTGGCTCTGGTATACGGGGGCACAGTCTGTGAAATTCGCGAATACGTTTCGGTGATTTGACAAATACTGCCTTGGTATGCGCTATTAAAGCGTCTACCTCAGGATAACATTTTCTGATACTATCCGCCACAAGATTGAGAGCATGAATTTTACACGTAATATGTAACAAATTAGCAGAATGCTTTTTATGAGACCGGCCTACAGAAAGCATGTTTGCAGCACCATCACTCACTAACATCAAGAGTTGGTTTGTTGAAAGTTCAAACTTGTCCAATGTATTTAACACTAACTTTGAAATTACTTCGGCAGTACACTGTTGTATTCGTTTGGAGACTAATAGAATTGAAGGTGCCGATTGATGAGGTTCCAATTTGCGTGCCATTACATTAAGAACAGAATGTTTCTTCCGATCTGTTGTTTCGTCGACACATAACCACAATTTTTGATCTTTCAACTCCGATTTTATTTTTTGTTCGATATGTTCGCGCGCAGATGGCACAATTCTTCGTAATGATGTTCGACTTGGTAATTTGCACTCCGAATAGTTATTCCAAAAGCAGATAAATGGTTCCTTGTCTAGTAAATTAAACGGTATATTACATGCGATAAACGTAACGCATAAATTAAATATACATTTTTCATTGTCTCGTGCGCAATTTCTTTTTGAGACATGCTTTTCACTATTTACGTGTCGTAGACAATGTTGTCTGGACCAACACATTAACGGGATTTTACAGATTACACATTTAATTTTAGCACCTTTATATATTAAGTCTGGAATTTCTGCAATAAATTTTCGAAGTTTGTCCGAACGCGGTCGTTTTGCTGACGAAATCATAATTTTTCTAGGACAGATAAACAATTGCGCAAATGACCGGCAGCGAAAATGTCCGTACTGCTCCGCAGACGAAGTAATACTACCGTTCCTCTCGGTCCGAACTGATTCTACGCCGATGCGCGGTACCGCTCGTGGCCAGCGTTACTAATTACAACGTTCATACACCAACCATGTGCTAATGATAGAACGATATAGGTTACGTTACTATGTTATGACTTGTGACATGAACCAGCCGTGTATTTCAGTCAGCCCAGGTTAGGCACAACAAAATCTTCACTTGCCATACACAAATGTAACTATATTCCCCAAAAAGATTTGACGAAAAATTGGACCTGTTCTATTACGTCCAATTTCTCGAACAACTTCTTGATTCAGCTTATTGGATGTCAAATGTCTGCTTTACACGGTTCAATAAGTTGAATATTCAATAAATTGTACAATTTCTTTGACCGTGTAAATTAGCCTTTAGAATTTATACACTACTTATTTTTAAAAAATAATAAAAAAATTATATAAAAAAAATTCATTCTTCTCATATTCACAGTGGGGGATGGGATATAATTTGGAGATTTGTTACACTACATTTCATTATAAAGCTAGCTTTTATTTTAATATGTTGTAAATGTCCACTTTTTACAATACAATTTTTAGATTTTAACATTAATTTACAAGTGATTTTATTCTATACGAAGTATAATTGACCAGTTTGAGTTATAATACTTATCATCATATTTTGACATATCTTTTCGTTGTGGCCACTGTTTCTTGGGACTCGCAAGGTATCGTTTTATCTACCATTTGGAAAAGAGAAAAAACGTTCATAGACAACTATTATGTTGCATTATTGATTGCATAGAATTGATTAAAAAAACGTCCTCATTTGACAAAGAAAAATGTCCTCTTCCATTACGGCAATGCAACAGCAAAATTGGTCGATCTGCGCTACGAATTGAAGCCTCATTCCTCGGATTTGGCTCTTTGCGACTTCTTTTTCTTCTCAAACACGAAATATAGCTGGCTGGGAAGAAATTTTCATCAAGTAGAGAGACCATCGCCGAAACAGAAGGCTATTTTGCAGCCTTGGAGAAATCTTACTTTTTGGGGGGTTTAAAAAAGTTGGAATATCGTTGGGTGAAGTGTATCGAGCTAGAAGGGGATTATGTTGAGAAATGAATGGAAAATGATAAAAAGTATCTGACTTTTCACTTAACCCTTGTACTTTGTTATTGCTACAATATGATGTATAAATGGTAAAGGTTTTCGTTTATTGTAGTGCGCTACCTTGCATTGTTGGTATATTGCTCCTATTTCGCACACAGCTGTATATGCACGAGCAACGAGCCTTTTAAGAAAGAAACGATTCAATCTAAATGTATTATTTTAGTGCCTGGATTAACAGGAGCCAAAATGTCATCTTCTGAAGAAGAAAGCAAGATTGACTTACTAGATTCACCATCCACCGTTAAAAAGAAACTAAAGAAGGCATTTTGTGAGCCGGGCAATATTGAAAATAATGGTGTTTTATCTTTCACTAAACATGTTATATTCCCACTATTTCAAAACGAACAAAAATTCAAAATAAGTCGATCTGCTGAAAATGGAGGAGATATAATTTTTGAAGATTATGAACCATTAGAAAAAGCATTCGCCAGCGAAGAAGTTCATCCAGGTGATTTAAAAGCAACAGTAGAAATTTATATAAATAAATTGCTCGATCCCATAAGAAAGAAATTTGAAGAACCTCTAATGAAAGAATTAACACAGAAAGCTTATCCATCTGCCGTAAAAGAAACTAAAGCAAATAAGGTAAAATCACCTACATCAGATGATATAGTACCATCGAGATTAGACATTCGGATTGGAAAAATCGTTGAAGTTTCACGACATCCGGACGCTGATGCGCTATATGTAGAGAAAATTGATTTGGGTGAAAAAGAACCAAGGACTATTGTTAGTGGGTTAGTTAATTTTGTTCCGATAGAAGAAATGGAGAATCGTCTGGTAGTGGTATTATGTAACCTTAAACCTGCAAAAATGAGAGGAATCGAATCACAAGGAATGGTCCTTTGCGCGTCATTGTAAGTTATACAATTAAGAGTTCAAAAAAAGACAATATCCATTTATCTCATTTCAGAGATGATCCGAAACAGGTGGAACCACTGATTCCACCAGAATCCGCTAAACCAGGTGATAGGGTAATAATTGAAAATTATGAAAATGGGACCCCAGATGATGTTCTAAATCCAAAGAAAAAAGTCTGGGAGAAGCTTCAAGTAGATTTTAAAACAAGTAATGATTTAATTGCACAGTGGCAGGGAAATAATTTGTTGACTAAAGGTGATGGTTTAATTAAAAGCGTAACTTTAATTGGAGCTTCAATAAAGTAACACAATTGACCTTCCTATTTTTTATTATTTATTGTTCATCTAAAAACAGCTTACATATGATATATATCTGATATAGAATAACATTATTGCTTTTTATTTTTATTTTTTTGTACATTTTGTAAGCTTATTTGTTATAATAGAAGTATGCCTTACTATATTGTTTTAATTGGATTCTTACTCTAACCTTATCCACAAGTATAGTACATACAGACCGCTCCAAATTTAAGAGCCACTAATGCTATTTCCATTATTGGTCCTATGAAATCAATTAAATTGGTAAGCTAGTGGTGTTTATGTTGCTTGTACAGTTGATAGAAAAACAGTTGAATAGCGTATTTTAATAAAAACAGTCAAGATTTATTATTTTATAGACGAAACAGCATGTTCCAAAATTTTAAAGGATAATTCAATTTCTGATGCAAAACCTTTTTGGACTATTGTTATAGTAAGTAAAGATTTTTTGTAACTTTCCCTTCTGTTTCGCAAAAAAAAAACGGTTCTTTTCAGGACCAACAACCGATCATGCAAAAGATTGTTCGTACTGGTCGTTGTGCTCATATATTTCAAATCTAATAAATATATGAATATTTAAATGTTACATAAATGTTGTAAAATGTTGAAGTTGTACTTTTATTTTGTCAAAAATTTTATTTTCATTCAACTTTTTAAAACATTGCTTTAATGAAGTTTTAAAATATTCGGCTGTAAGTACTACATATTCTCCTATAAATATTTATAGATTGATATATACTACATATTAACTTCAATTCTGGCTGATGACATATTGCCGAAACTATGAACATGTAGCGACATGAAAGAATTTAAAATTTGCGGTTTTTGTTTAATTCCATTTCATTTAATAGTAATTATTAAAAGATTACAAGACATATAAATGGAATCACTCCACATTGTAACTAGTATTTAAATTTTATTTTGTGTATGATGAGATAAAGAAGTTTTTCAACTTTAAAAAAAGAATCTAAAGCTCTATGGGAAAGTTTTTAACAAACTAATAAGTTCTTGGTGACGCAAAATCTTTATAAAGCATAAGAAATAACACATCTGCATGTAACAATTTATTAGCAATAGCAATTTCTCCTAAAAGAACAGCAAATGTTTCAACAATTGCCACAAGTGAACTAAAAGGAAGCAAGCCATAAATAACATTGAAGAATCGATATGCTCAAATGGTAAAAATATTTAGCAATACATATTATTTCCGGTTGTTGAACAGTATTATTTACGTGCGGTGGCGGCCCAATAGGCTGTGTTATAAGCTCAGGAGCCTTTAATATGTGAAGTGCCGTATGGAATTAAGCGCGGCTAATTGTTCCACAGTATGCAAATGGCGACTGGGGATTGTACCGGGTCCACTAAGAAAATTTAATCCTAGCAGGACTGGAATGCACAGTGCCTAACTCCACCCAATCAAGCATAGACCCTCTTAGCACTAGACCACCTAACCGTTCAATACGGTTCAATAATAATGTAAGTTACGTTTTGTAATGTAACATTGATACTAAGTTATAGTCAAATGAGTAATAATTCGTTGACTACGTCAAAACCATGTTTTATTTTGTCAATTATGTGTTTCATAATACATTAATAAGTGTCGTAAGCCTAAGCATATGTTGTATTATGACCGTGAAGAGCATCTTGAGCCAGACATTATGCTATTAGCGACAACTAGAAAACGAGATCCACCAACGATGTTATACAATTATCGTATCAATCGCAGTTTATAACTTGGGGAGTGTATAGCACTATTCTTGGGTATAGTCAACCACGACATGAAAAAACCATTTTGCCTAGGATTCTATGCGGTGATCCAATGCGTCGCCCGCAATTTGTATGTATATATGTACTTTAAGACGAAAGCAATTTATTATTCTTTTCTTTTTTATTAAAACGACAATTTGAGAAGAAGCTCCACTAAATATCTGACACATTGAATATTTTTTCTTTGGCGTAGAAGAATGCTTGAAACATTTTACGAAACTACTTGTAACCCTTTGCGGTCGAATGTCGAAGTGGACTCTCCACTTATAACAAAAAGAATAAAGTAGAGCTTTGTTCGCTCGGCCTACACTAACTACTCCGAGTAACCAGTGTAAAAATATACGTTCGTTAATCCTGCGTGTAGCTGTACACAATAATACACCTACTTCCACAAATAACTTGTAATTTCAAAAAAGAGAGAAAGTTATTTAATAGATTACGTTAGCGTAGGAACAAGGGAAAGATAAGTTTATAGGCATAGATATATACTAATTGTTATTATATAAACATTAAGAAATATACAACATGATATACATTCTTACTTTTGTAACAAGCAAAATTTATACTAAATACAATTTTTAATATATGTAAATAAATTTTAAAAATCTTCGTAGAGTTACCATGCAGAAAAACTTATATTCGTGCTCGAATCTCTCGTCTTAGGTCTTGGGATGAAACAATTGGATTGAAGGTTTTCTACAGTATCCATAAACTGTTCGATTTTTTCGAGTAAATTGGTCGCAACGTTGGCAAATTCTTCCCAAATCAGGAACTCTTCTGTCATACAGATTTGATTGTTTTCCATGTTATCAGTAATGCCGAAAAGCTTTTCTTCGTCTAAAATTACGCACATTTTTTCAAATACAATAGCAAGAAATTATTCATTTAGATTAAAAGTATTGAGTTTTCGTGTAGTGGATACACAGAAAACACATACTGTTTTGAACGATTTTAACAGGACATATTTCACAACTATGCGCATTCAATAATTTGTCAAATATTTGCTTCTTTTAACCGATTCCTGTGAGTATATTAGGATTTTACGAGGAACAATTGCACCATATAGCTTTTTCATCACATGCCTATGTCTACTGATACTCAAGTGAGTCTGTCTATCATAAGTAGTAAGAAGTAACGGGTCGGTGAAATAAAACAACGCGCTTACTGTCAGGACGAGAAAACTATCTTAAAAAGAAAGATAAAATATAAAAGATACTTGTGTTGTAGGACGAAAACCAAAAGTCGACAATTTAAATTTTGTCATATAGCTCATTTCCTGTAAAACATATACTACATGTTATGGAAATTGCAACACCAAGAAGAGGTGCGAATTTTTTGACTAAACTTGGCAGAAACTTATAATTATTCAAAGTAATAATCGATTATAATTTCAAAGAAGAAGAACAAAAGATTAACACAATTTAATTTTATTTTTATTAATAATATGTTGCTCACTAGTTCTTCTTCGGCGACTTTCTTGGCCTTCCCTAGTTCATGACTGGTAACAGCGCATGATGGCGGGTTGGTTCCGGTTAAGGCGATTTGCAATTTCCTTGAACGAAAAACCACCTTGGCGCAAGCCAACAATTCGACCTCTGTTGAATTCGCCCAATTGGCGGTAATTTCCACGTTGCCGCACTCTAGGTATAATGAAACCCTCAAAACACGCTAAACAAAAGTATGACAAGAGAAAACGGTGAAAATTGAATCAGAACTTGCAAGAACTACACCTGACATTAATGTCAGAAAAGACTGCATGAAGTGTCATATATTCCATAACCACTTGATCCATCGCAACAAAATTATAATAAATTATTACCTTTGAATAGTTTATACGCTTCTGCCAAGTTTGGTCAAAAAAATTCGTACCCCTTCTTGGTGTTGCAATTTCTATGTCATGTAGGATATTTCTTTATACAGTGTGTCCACGGATGGAGTTGACAATAGATATGATGGACAAAAAAATTTTTGAATTGGAATTTAATATTTGAGAAATAAGTCCTGCTAGGTCTGAAATTTATTTTTAGCTTGTTTTCGGTTTTTTTAAATTAAATAGGGCTTTACAGTTGAGTAAAAATTATTTTTGTGTCAGATAAAGTACCTTTTCCGTTCACAGTATGCCAAAGTGTTACTAAAAAAAGTTGTTCAGTATGAAAAGCTATGGCGTTATGCAAATTTTCTGAGTGATCGGCCTATTTTGGTAAATTCCGTTTTTCATTGTTACTTTTTCCGCTCACACTACGCCAATGTATTATTAAGAAAAGTTGCTTAGAACAAAAAGTTATGGAGTTATGCAAATTTTTAGAATGAGTGGCCTGCTTTGATAATCATGATGGAGTTGACAGTAGGACAAACATCTTTATTATTAATTTTACGACGAACATACGATTACCATAAGATGGTAATCCAAAATAACAAATGCGGTGATATGTATTAGGAGACAAACTAAAGAATTATAGCTATTACCTTATTGAAACCACCTTCTGCTTGCATTTAAAATAAGAACATTTATACAAAAATCTCCAAACTCGTAAAAGTTGCAAATGTTTTACTGTCATATTTGAATTTTATAAGTAAAAAATCAAAATACACGCTAAACGAGCTAGATGACAAAATTTAAATTGTCGATTTTCGGTTTTTCCCTATAGTATATGTATCGTTCATTTCTTTTTGGTGATCAATTAGAAAAGGCAAAGAGTTCGTTGACTAGTGTTACAATTTAACAGTTGCGTTGTACACTACTTCTGCTCAAGTTGATAATTTTTGGTTAATTAATTTTTGGAAAATTAAAAACATTTTGACCTCGAATAATACATTTTTGTAATTTTCACATGTTGCAAATTGATTCCTTAATTTTTAACAACCCGTAGTTTGTAAAATTATCAAAATGGTATTGCTAGCGCTCGTGGCTATCGGTTTCGAGGTACCGGGTCCGAACCTCGGAGTTGGAACTCTCAGAGTAAGGTTTTCATGGTTTTTCCTTACTCCAGATTTGGCGAAAACCGAAGGTAAACATCTTAAGACCTTTGACGGGCGCAGGCGTAATAATAATTGGTGGCCAGTCGATACTCTGTGTAATCGGCGAAAACTCTTGTGGATTGCGAAGACATGGATTATTATTAATATTATTTACAATAACAGACATAGCCTTTGAGTGTTATCAGTGATTGCAAAACTTACCAAGAAAGTCCACCAGCACCGCCATCAATTGCTCTAATTCGTTATCAGATATCAGTTCATACAAATTTACACTGTCAATACAATAATTCCATATAACCTGACACACTAACATAGCCAATGACCAGTCGTATTGACCATAGTTGTTCATAACGGTGATCAGCTTCGATATTCCTCCCGAATTTCGCAAGGCGATTCTATTCTTATTATCGGCCATTAGGTTAACAAATACACCCACTGTTGTGCGTAATAAATTGACATCACCTCCAATGTGAAAAATACATGAATTAAATGAATTAGATTTGTATAATTCTTACTCTTTCCTAAGGTTTCTAACAATGTTTCGAAAATGTCGTTTTGTGCTATGAAATTTCGACTGATTTTGGAACGGGAAAGGTTTCCTAGAATCCGCATCGATTCTTCTACACATTCCTTATTGGACGACGTTACATACTCTGTAATACCTAAAAAATGACGTGATAGGTGTGCTCCAATATTCCTTATTTTCGGTACCTAGCTATTAAACATTGAACAAATTACATGCTTTCAGTTGTCACACGTTTGTTACATGTAACGGCTAATAAGGTTTGTTGGTATTTATTATACCAACATTCTAATTGTTTTTATACATAGGATATGACACTATTTTTAGTTTAGCAACAGTGCAAAATTAAACCTTAACGTCGATAAAAACTATGGCCAAGAAGTGTGTTTGCCAGTTAACGGTTAAAGAACATTGTCTTGTATACTTTACAAAAAAAAAATAGTAATAACGCATTAAATTCTTCATTCCATTCAAGTTTTTGCAAGTAGAATAAGCTTATGGTAAATAGACTATGAGTTAAGCAACTAATGTATTATATTAATTTCAATTTTACTATCCTTGTGAATTAGTAACATTATACGTTTAAAATGAATAATGGTCATTACCATTATTTATTTTGTGAGTCTATAGTTTATGCACACAGGTGTTCTTGACGGAGTAAACCGGTGGTTCTCAACTCGTGGCCCAAAGAAACAATATTTACACCCATGTGTCCCCCCCCCCCCCGTTAAGAGAAAACCGCAGGTTTAAACTAAATTGAAGTGCCTCACGTAAACGACGCAGCGAGATTATCAAGTTCGCTAGATCTGTTTTGACAAGTCTGGCGTGTATTTCACATCTTTATAGGATCCATTTATTAATCCATTGTTCGCGACCATCTTCTTTTCATAAAACCGCAAGCAAATAGTGATACATCAAACAAGACACATTGCTATCTTTGAAATATATATTTTTTTAACAAATGTAGAATTATAAAAAAACTGAACCCGGTGGGCAACTTTTGTATTCGGTTTTAGCGTAACAAATTAGATAAGAAACAGCTTCAGTTATCCATTTAACAAAATTATTGTCGATCAGTGTAATTGAGATTTTTGCGAATTGCCGCTGTTTAACGGCCGAGATCTTAAGCGCCTTGCACGCTGATAAAGTTTTATTTGAGTAATTGAGTATTTCTTGGAGTTTTCGGTAATACCTCGATGAAATGAAAAAGGCAGATGTGATGCATCCAAAAACGTAGTAATATGCAGGACGTTCTATTTAAAAAACTAATAAACTTGTATCGTTTGTAGCAGAAATTGAACACCTTGTATAGTTGGGCATAATTTTATTTTGTGCAGAACTAGTCCCCGAATATATTTTACTTCAAACCTCTTTTTCTAAATTGCTTAGGAAAGGAGTTATCTTCCGCCCACGTTGTATTTGCTTGTTATAGATATACTCGTATTTGTTTTGCTTACCTTCTATAATATCAACTTGCTTAATATGGAATATATCCAGGTCCATTTCGGCCGTGTAGTAAAACGACAAATTATTTAACGTACTTAAAATAGATAATACCAGTTCCTCGTTCTTTTTGAAAGGATTGCTTATTACTACTTTCAAGAATTCATCTATTAACTGACCACCATATTTATCGTTCATTTTTCTACCAATTTCTGCGTTAATTGCTATATTAGCTATTATTCGTATTATCTGAAATTGTCAAATGGAAACTATTATAGAGCGCCACAACGTACACACATTGAAATTACATATTTTCGAAAATATCGATTGCTCATTATTAACGCTGGCCACGAGCGGTACCGCGCATCGGCGTAGAATCAGTTGGGACCGAGAGGAACGGTAGTATTACTTCGTCTGCGGAGCAGTACGGACATTTTCGCTGCCGGTCATTTACGCAATCGTTTATCTGTCCTAGAAAAATTATGATTTCGTCAGCAAAACGACCGCGGTCGGACAAACTTTATTGCAGAAATTCCAGACTTAATATATGAAGGTGCTAAAATTAAATGTGTAATCTGTAAAATCCCGTTAATGTGTTGGTCCAGACAACATTGTCTACGACACATAAATAGTGAAAAGCATGTCTCAAAAAGAAATTGCGCACGAGACAATGAAAAATTTATATTTAATTTATGCGTTACGTTTATCGCATGTAATATACCGTTTAATTTACTAGACAAGGAACTATTTATCTGCTTTTGGAATAACTATTCGGAGTGCAAATTACCAAGTCGAACATCGTTACGAAGAATTGTGCCATCTGCGCGCGAACATATTGAACAAAAAATAAAATCGGAGTTGAAAGATCAAAAATTGTGGTTATGTGTCGACGAAACAACAGATCGGAAGAAACATTCTGTTCTTAATGTAATGGCACGCAAATTGGAACCTCATCAATCGGCACCTTCAATTCTATTAGTCTCCAAACGAATACAACAGTGTACTGCCGAAGTAATTTCAAAGTTAGTGTTAAATACATTGGACAAGTTAGAACTTTCAACAAACCAACTCTTGATGTTAGTGAGTGATGGTGCAGCAAACATGCTTTCTGTAGGCCGGTCTCTTAAAAAGCATTCTGCTACTTTGTTACACATTACGTGTAAAATTCATGCTCTCAATCTTGTGGCGGATAGTATCAGAAAATGTTATCTTGAGGTAGACGCTTTAATAGCGCATACCAAAGCAGTATTTGTCAAATCACCGAAACGTATTCGCGAATTTCACAGACTGTGCCCCCGTATACCGGAGCCACCAGAACCTAACTCGTTGGGAAACATGGTTACAGGCCGCGTTTTATTATCATAAATATTTTGACAATATTAAGAACATGGTTTTACAATTCGATACAAAGGAAGCTGCCGCTATCCAGAAAAGTCAGTCGAAATTTCAAGATAGTCAGGTTAAAATGGATTTAAAAATCATTCACGACAATTACTTCGGGCTAGCAGATGCAATAGAAAAATTACAAAATCCCGCGGTGCCGTTAGAAGAATCTCTACAAATAGTGCAACATGTTCACGCACAGCTATGCGCGATTGAAGACGCAAAAAATGTTTCTGTTCTAGAAAAATTTGAAAGTGTTTTTGAGAAAAATTCTGATTTTGGCACATTAAGACACATTTGTGAAGGTGCGTCAACAGAATCGTTAAGTTATTTGAAATATTATTTTACTTACGCAAATATTACGTCACTAGATGTAGAACGTTCGTTCTCTGCATATAAACGCATTTTTTCCTTATGCCGTACTAGTTTTGCCGAAACAACAGTTGAAACATATCTAATGTTGCAGATATTTAACAGACATTATTCACTTTGTGATTTCACGGAGGACTCTTAAAATGGTAAGTGTTTGAGCACGTGTTATTTAATTTTTATTTAAAAGATGAGCGAAATTATTTGCGGCAGCAAACATCTCTATTAGCAGAATAACTCTAGTGGAACGCGAGGCCTGGTCGACTCTACGCTACTGCGCGGTACCGCTCGTGGCCAGCTTTACTCATTATTCAAGAAACGGTTGAACAAATTTAAATCATCAAAAGATAATGATTATGTAGTATGACCTTAAGAATCTAAAACTACAAAGCATCTTAACTTTTTTCAAAAGGATTATTATTGCAATTCTTGCCAAGAGAATTAAAAAAAATGTTTTGACTTACCTTGATCATTACATCTTCTACGTTACTGATACCGTTTTCTCCGTTTCCTGTATCTACCTTCATTGAATAACACTTTAATGTCCGCTCTAGATATATTTTCCATAATTTCATAAGCGAAGGTATTACATTTGATTGATTGTAGAACTAAAAATTAAAAGAATTTGCCTTAATAATTATTTTCACACGTAAACGAGGATTTTGAGTAAAGTTCTTTAAAATGTTTCCTGCGTTGGTGGATTTCTTTTGTCAATCGTACAACCGCATGACAATGGAAATTGAATTTGTTTGAACATATGTCCCGTGTGGTGTAAAGTGTGACGATGGCTTCAGTGTTCGCTACACTGGGGCAATGATAGAAACCTGTTCATAATCGCAATGGATGTTGCTGCAGTTTTCTGTACTAAATTTAAGTTCAATGAAATTAGAAAGGCACCACGCTATAAATAATGAAATGGTTTGCTAATAAAGACCGTAAAATAATTATGATCAAGATTATGCAAATACACTGATAGAATGCTTTGAAAGCATTAAAAGTAGCGAGGCCTATTTAATGTACTTTGCAAATGGCAATTGAGGCCGAATTTTTCAAGAACTTCTAAAAAAAACAACAAATACTTCAAGAAACATTGATAACAAGAGGAAGAGATGTGTCGGCTTTCCAAGAAAATTTTGTAACAATATGTAGAAACTATATAGCTAGTATTCAAAATTTAGCTGTTGCAATTTTTTATCTCCATGCATATTTGTATTTGTTACAGTGCTTTTCGTTGAATAGATATTAGCCATTAGCATTTTAGCATTACAGACAATGCCAAAATATACATGCAATTTATTTGAAGCAAATCTGCATTTTTGTATGAAATCTTGTTTTTTTGAACTATTATTCATATTTATACCAGTAGAGTATTGAGGAAACACCCTATGCTGGGGTCTCGTAAACAACATTCACCACTAGATGTAATTAAATTATGCTTATAAGTAGAAGTTAAATAAAAAAAGTTAGGTTTAATTGACGCACGTCACCATGCTGTGGTGGCAATATTCTCACACCATCAGCAGAAGGTGAAAGACTTATTTTAAAAATCTTAAAATTTTGAATTTCTATTCTGTTTTATGCTTTCAATAAGCAAATGTATAACACTGTATAGGAGAAAAAAGGACGAGTGGATAGATAAGCTTCTCAAAAAAATGGAACAAGAAAGCCCCAGCAATAATAACAATATGAAACAATTCTATAAAAAAGTTAAATTCCAAATAAACGCACTAAGAATAAAAAAAATCGTTTGCTGCTAAATGATGTAGGAGAGGAAGAAATAATGGTTAGAAATGAACATTACGAAGAACAAAATGAAACGACAATCCCCACCGAATCTGAAATAAGAGAAACAATAGAAAAGTTAAAAAACGGTAAAGCACAAGGGGAAGATGGTACAGAGGCAAAACTGATAAAGTATAGAGGACAACAACCTATCCACAAAAAAGGCAATAAAGAAAATTGAAGCAACTACAAAGCAATAATCCTGCTAAACACGGCTTACAAAATTTTGGCGAACGTAATCAACATCAGACTGAAAATACGCGGAAACTGTCCTTGGGGATTATCAAAATGGATTCTTTACAATACACACTTTGAATCGAATAATGCAAAAGATATGGGAGCACAATAGGGAATTTGATACAATTAAGATAACAAATAATAAAGGAATTAGTAACGTTAAAAGTACCCAAAACTGATAATGTTAATACAAATTATATTAAGGGACACAGACGTCAAAATATGGTTTCAACAATATACAACAGAAAAACTACCCATACATAAAGAAGTGAAACAAGGAGACTTACTATCATTTACTTTGTTTAATTTAGTAATCATAAGAAGAGCAAATCTGGGTAACAAGAATATCATAATTAACCGAATGCAAGTTGTTGCATATGCGGATGACGTAATCATTATTTCAAATACGAGAAAAGATCTAATAAGAGCAACGGAGCAACTGGAAAAAGAAGCAAAATATTTTGGATTAGAAATCAACGAATCTAAAACAAAATACATGAAAATTGTGAGGGAAAATACAATAATACCAATCTATCTAGAAACACAGGGACAAATTTGAAACGGTTGCTTGCTTCAATTACCTGGGGACCATAATTGGAAAAACAGGTAATGATCGAGCGAGAGAAAGAATCATGAAAGGAAACAAAGCGTATGACAGAAACCGCGCATTACTGAAGAGCAAATTTCTGAGCAAAAGAACGAAGATACACATATATAAGACATTAATAAGACCAATCACGGCATACGTAATGGAAACAACGGCAATAAACAAAAAAGAAGAAGAAGACCTAAAAATAATATAAAGGAAAATATGGACAAAAATGAGGACGATATTAAGATCAAATGTGACACGAATTGGTGAAAAAAGATTGAAGACAAATGCAAAGATAGAGGAAGAACTGGAAGGAAAAAACACTGTGAGGCATATGAAAACACAAAAATTAAAATGAGCAGGTCACATAATGAGGAGAAAACCAGGAGAAATGATACGAATGTTAACACAATGGATACCCCTTTGGGCAAGAAGAAGAGGAAGACGAAGAAAGAGATGGAGCGATGACGCGGAAGAGGATTTAAAAAGTAATGAGAAAGAGGGACTGCGAGACAATGTGCAAAGACGGAAAACAATGGAAGGGAATTATAGAAGCAGCCAGAACCCACAAAAACCTTTAAAATGAGAAATGAATGAGGGGATTAATCCACCCCAATAAGCGGATTTTAAGTGCACGGGCGTTAGCTATAATCCTAAGAATTGCAAGGCTTGATGATGATTTTATTCCAGTATGAATTAAAGGAATTTAATGCAGAAAAACAACAAAATAAAGTAGTTGCACCGAAATGGGCTGTGGATCGACATTTTTGCATTGACATTTCGCAAAATGGTTCAATTTTTCCAAATACAAAACTAGATAAGTTTTTGTAATTTATTCGTCATAACCCATAACTTACCTTTATACGAGCCTCATCATTTCTTGCTACTATATTGCCTGCAGTGTATGTTAACCTGACGATAATTTCTTCGTTCCCGGGATATTTTTCGAATAATCGCACAAATATATCGTGAATGTCTTGATAGTCAGCTATACTATCGCAGCAATTATCATTTGTCGATAGAGTACTATAAATGTTGATAAAAATATCAAGTTTAATGCAAACGTTGTTTTTCTTTTATTTCTTTTTAATTAATAGCATACCTGAGCGTCCGTGAAATGTTACTGACAATATCTAAATCCGAAGTGAAGAGATCCATCGTTTGGCAGAGTTGAGGTATAGCTCGACTCGCAACGAACATTTCGTACATGCTTTCGTCACTTGCTAAATTTCTTAATGCTCCAGTTAATTGGAAAAGAGCGTGGTTAGTTTGTTCGGGAATACAGGATTTTTCAATTTTCTTTGGAAGAGTAGTTAATACTTAGTGAAGATTAGGAAGCCAGAGTTACTTTGCTTACCGCGCTGTTGATGATTTTAATATGGAGTAACATTAATGGTAAAATACCCAAAGAAAGAATTTTTTGCAAAAGATTGCTATTCATCGTTAAGAACTTTATCGATCCGTAACCATAAACGCATGCCTCGCAATCATCCAACGGGGTTGATCTGCCAATAGCATCGACGAATAACTCTGAAAATATTTCAAGTTAAATGTAATTGAAAAGTAGAAATGAAAAACCGGTCCAGATCTCACAAAATTCTGTATTTAAAAATTTTAGGCGGCCGGTTTCCTGTTTGAGAACACATCCTCAGGCCAGAATTAAGTAAGTACAATAGTAGCAGATTGGGTCAAATTTAAAATTAATACATATAACTAAGGTAAGATAATCGTGTCGTCCCAGCATAGCCGTAACAGCTGGAGCAGCCAACGGAACTCGGCGCGCGCCTGTCTGATGCGATGCGTAAACATCTGCCGGATGGCAAAGCAGTTCAAAGTCGTACACATTCATAATCACTAGCGCGGCGTGTGTCCAGTGTGCGCAAGGCTAAACAACGACCCTTTGCTCATAAAGTAAAAAACTTTATCTGTGAGTTTCCACATTTGTTGTACGACGGTGCTAAAATAGTTTGTAAAGTGTACGAGAAGACTGATGTGCCGGCAAAAGAACGACTGTAGGAAGCATGTAAATAATGCAAAACACAGAAATAGAAAAAACGGCGCGTCAAATAGAAATGACTTTATTTTCGATTTACTTGTCATGACGATAACATGTAATTTGTCACTTAACATACTGGATAAGAAATTGTTTAAGAACTTTTGGAACAAATACAACCCGGAGTTGAAGTTGCCAACTACGGCAACAGCACGTAAACATGTTTTATTTGTACGCAAAGAGACGGAAAATAAAATCATATCTACGTTAAAAAATCATTTGCTTTGGTAGTGTGTTGACGAGACAACAGATTGTAAAAAAAAATCTATTATACATGTTATAGTTCGTGTACTGGATCAACATAAACCGACATTTCCACTGTTACTAGCTAGCAAAAGATTACAAGGGTGTACTAGTACAGCAATTACGACTGTGATACTTACTATGGTAAAAAACTTTCAAGTCTCAACACGTCAAGTGTTGATGTTTATGAGCGATGGTGCAGCGACAGTGCGTGCGGTAGACCGTTCTCTTCTTGAACACGGTTGCAACTGTTTACATGTAACTTGTAAAGTGCATGCTTTACATCTTGTGGCACAAACTCTTAGACAATGTTATCCGAGGTAGATGCATTAATATCAAGTACAAAAAAAGTGTTTCTCCAATCTCCAAAACGTCTTCGAACATTTCACGCACAGTGTCCCGGTATTCGTGAACCACATTACAACAAATTTGTAATGGTACTTCGACTAATCCATTAATTGAGTTCGGTAGATGTCGAACGATCTTTCTCCAAATATAAACACATTTTTTCACCACTGCGAACACGGTTCCACGAGACAACTATTGAAACATATCATGTTCAGTAATTCCAATGCAATCCGCCAGCCTACTTACTTACAGATATTACAATTCTTGATTAGTTTTTTTATTATTATTCGCTTTATTACTTCTTTTTCGGTATTATAAATATTGAAGAAACCGCACGCCTATGGCGCGACGAACGATTATCTTACTCTACATATAACTGTGTGTACTCCAACAATGTACCGTGTGGATTTCACTTTTTGCACTAGTCATTAAATTAATTAAAACAATTGTATAAAAATGTAAGAAATTGTAAAATTGGTACAGTACAAACAGATTAAAAGATTTCGAACGATATCGTTCGAAGTCTTTGATTTTAGCGTGAGAATATATTCTTAAACACGAGATCGGTCGCCTAAAATTTTAAATACAAAATTTTGTGAGATATGGACCGCTTTTTCATTTCTACCTTTCATAACTTCATCCCACACAGAGTCACTATGGATTATTTAAATGTAATGAACTACAATGTTAAAAACGAATATTTTTTTTGCACAATGAATGGCATATAATGTAGCTTTGCTAAATAAAACATGAAACATACATACCTAATATATTTTTTTGGAAAAAGAGGTTGTCGTTTTTGTCATTTTTGGATACTTTAAAGATCAATTTACAAACTCCACTTAAGTTATTTCCAGTAACTTTCAACTATACAGCAAAACAAGATCAAATATTTCATTCTTATTTTGAGAGAAACATACTTACCGCCAAAATTATTCGGGCGATGCTTAGGAGAAGTTTTTCGTTATGAGATTCAACGAATTTATAAAGGCATTTCAATATATGAATTTTTGTTTTCGAACTGACTTTCGAGTTCAGCATATTTTCTTTCTCCATACATTCATATAGTATTCCTAAAAGTTCTACAACATCGGCATCGTTGTGAGTTTTAACGCTCTCTGCGATCAACAATTCGACTACTTCATCTACTGTTTTATCTTTAGCACTTGCTGCATCATCTAGAGCATATATTTTTGTGTCTGATTTATTTACATCAATTACATTATTAAAGTAACCTGTTTTTATGAAAAGAGTTTCGGAATTTTCGATTATTTGCTTATTTTCGAAAATTTTACTTAAATTCTGTGGTTCGAGAAGGAGACATTGCGATAAACTGTGTTTTTTGGACGATCTTCCAAATGGGGAATTGTTCTTTGATAGTTCGCTAAATTCAGTCTTTTCCTGAGGAGAACTAAATGCTTTTCTCCCATCAGAATTGGTATTGAACGCTGTTTCAGCTTCTTCTGGTACTAAAAAAAAGTTTTGTAATATATACATATATAATATCATTAAATATTTTGTTGATGAAAATTTAATAAACGTAGAACACATATAAGTATGTGTATCTATCTACATACTTGACGCTTACAAATATCATATCCAAACAAAATTTTGAAAAACGTTATATACACCTAAATTTGATAAATGTGATAGTAATAAATACAATTTTTATTAATGCACGATATACAGAATGGGCGAATACCGCGAGACTCTTCAATAGCACCTTTACTATTGGTAATAGAAAAAATACTGTCTATGAAAAATCATAGATATGCAATAGTGGCACAATCTAAAATTATTTTGACATATACAGGGTTAACTAGAAAAAAGTTACATATTAAAACTATATTCTTGCTTGTATATTAGGACATATTTGATTTCTAGTAGAGAATCTAAGGTCACTTTGTATAAATAATTTTGGATGCCAGTCGTCAACTGAGCCCTTCTTCGCATCCCATCCGATTTTATTTTGGAAAAACGAACTTTCAAAACAAAAACCAAACACGTAACCGAGCACCGTTTTCGTGAAAGATGTATTTGTGGTTGAAATTTAATCGACTAATTATTATTATTTGTAATTATTTGTAAACGTTTAACACATTTAAAAACATCTCTTCGTGTTCAAAAATAATTTTGAAGAGCCGTATAACAGCGAAACGCGTCCATATATGGTGGTTGATGGCAATTAGTTGTAATTTCATCGTTTGTTAAAAATAATTTTGTTAAATATAACGTAAGAATATAAAACTATTTGAACAATAAAATTTCCACGGTGTTTGTAAAATACAACGAACAGTTAGGGAATTGAGTTGGAGTAGCATTTTTTAAGCGTAGGATTTTTTAAATTTACCGTATTTATAGTTTCCCCGGTCCTTGAATCTGTAGTTGTTGAAAAATAAATATCTTCTTTTTAAGTGTAACTCACAAACAACCGACATACAAAACAACCAACGCCATCTTAGGTTAGGTCACCTCGTTTTTATCCTTTCAGAAAAGATGTTATCGTTTATACAACACTAGAAAAACATTGCAGATACCACCAACAAAGTACGGAAATATCACTACACAGTATTTTTTTTAAATAAAACCAATATAATTTGGGTAAACCAATTCAAAACGCAGAGACGGTCTCAGTGTATAAACGCGTTTATATGGCCTATGTCAAAATACGTCACAGCCTGCTGACGTAAAAGCCTTGTTAACCTTGTATTAGCGGTAGTAACGCCTATAGTCATTTCTGCACAGCACTGCAAAAACTACTTTTCACAAATATTTCGAAAACAGTTGACTGTAAGTATTGAGTTATACAAATTGACTTTAGATTGGCCAGTAAAAACATCTAGTAGCATATAGTATATTCCATTAAAAAATGTAATTTTGATATGAAACTGTTTTTTTTTCGGTTTACCATGCTAAAATTATGGTGCTAATGAATATTTACGATTTTCGGCCAGGAAGTTTTGAATCTTGCAATCAGTACAATTATTGTTTATAAAGTATTGGGATATAATTTTTATAATATTTACCAAACAGGATCGTTTGTTTCGCCAATGACACTGATTTATCGAAAGTTTGCACATGTACATACAAGTAAAATTAATCTCAAGGGTTTTTTTACACCAAATACGAAGTAATTTTTACACAAATTGGATTAAGAATATTATGATATTACAAAAAGCTGACAGAGACGTGCATAATTTATTGTTAGAAGCTTTAAGATTCGTATCGTTCCTAACAGTGGCTGCTGGCGGTGACGTAAACGGTAGGTCAATTACAACGCTTCGGTTTCCTTGTGTATTTCCGTTGCATAGTACGATGTAAACAATATGCAACGAAAATACACGAAGGAATCGAAGCGTTGTAATGCAGTTCCGCAGCCGCAGTACACCAGCCACCGCCGATTTCTAATTATAGTACAATAGCTTTATGCAAATATACGCACTATACGGTATGGTACAGAAGTAATATAATTGTAAATAACGCGTAATATTAAATATAACTACATAGATAGGTACTTACGATTATCTAATGAAAAGGTATTTTTCAGCAACTTCTTCTTTGATATCGGTTTCAAAGAGTCCAATGTTGGTAATTTAATTTTTTGTATGTTTAGTTCTTTTACGCCTACATTGAAGATGTTATTTTCAGTAATTTCTGAGATGGAACTCGATCTTTGCCCAATACTCTTCGCGGACTCTTTAGGAGTCTGCTTTAAGCTCGTTGCACGAACGCCGGCGTTGATACGTTTCGGCGTAACTTCGTCCCCATCCTCAGGTGTCGATATTGGAATGGATAATTCACTTTCGTTTTGCAAGTACTTTAAGCTAATGCGGATATCAGATCGGGATTTGTAAAAAAAAAATGCAAATACGCACCTGAATGAACTCGGTGGTCTATTTGGTTTTGATTTTCTACCAAATAGTAGTCGCTCTTTGTCTCTTGGAGTAAAGGGTCTCTGTGTTTGTAAAGGTTTAACAGTACTTGTTGCATAACTATTGTCTGTCACCTGAGCATCTGCTCCTATGGTAAGTATAGAGATGTAAAAGTAAATAAATGGAGTTTGTGTTTATTTACCTTTGATAGCAAGTTTTGCTTCGTTAATTATTTCCGCGCTTGTTTTTCTTGGTGGCGGTTCATAGAACGCTAAACCAACTTTACTTGTTCCTCCCAATTGAGACTTCATTTTTAGTTTTACATGAAGTCGATTTAAAATATTAAATATTAGCCGCGTTGGAAGTTTATTGACTTGGTATTGTTAAAGCGTGAAGCCTTTACAGCACGCACTTACCTGCCCAGGTGAACTACTAGAAATAATAAGGGTATTGATTATTTCAGAGAATAAATGTTATACAAAACGTGCAACTCGTTTAAAAATCAATATCAAAATAAAATCGTTCAAATGCGTAAAATGTTCAAAAGCGTTAGTATTACACGTCATCATTGTCAATTTTGACAAAAATTATAAAATTTTGATTGTATAAAGTCAAGTAGTTAGCGAAAAAAATCGTTTCATTTTCAATATTATGAATCAAAATATAGGCGCCCAGGAATGTAAAAAGAGCCCTAACGCCATGGATTTTATTAAATCTTCAAGTGCATCTTTCTATCTTATTAACTATCTGTCTTTTGTGGTTTGATTATTCGTATAATAAATTTGTGATATACTGTGGAAGCTACAAAATGTTCCAAGATACGATAAGTGATATCAAATTCTCATATAGCTGCCTAAAGTTGAGCCCTTTTTTTAAAAAAAGAAAGGTGTTATTTAATTAAGAAATGTAGCAAACTAGTATTTTATAATTTAGGTAATAAAGAAAAATAGAAAAATGTTTTCATTTTTACATTTGCTAAAACTATTAATTTTTCCTGTGGGAATAGGTGATTCAACGAACATTACCGATTTTGTGTAATCACTTGGGTGGTTGAATGATTAATGTACTGACGTATTGACCTAAACGACGATGCAGGTTCGATGTCCCATTCAAACAACTTTTGTTTAAATACAGTATGTCCTAAATTGACTGGTACAAAAAGTATCTCTTTTATTACCAAGTATTACTAAGATTTGTTTAAATTAGCAAAGTTGTACAGTTTTGTCTGCTAACTGGGACTATTTCCTTACAGCCTACAACAAAATGAGATTCAATATGGCGGTTTCTGAGATATTATAGCATTTTTTTTTTATTTCGAACAGAGACTAAATTACATTTTTACATGGTTTTCTTTCTTTTTTCAAAGATGTACCACACCCTTTGTCTTGTACCACACCCTCTGTCTTATTAAAGGAACATTAACGATATTATGTGCCTTTTAATTTAAAATCAAGTAGGCATGCAGACAAATGCACATCTACAAGTAATAAGCGAATTCGCTTAAATTAAACTGTCAAATTAGTTTCAAAAATGTGGTCCATTCGCGTTATTATCAATTGGTATTGATAAAATTTTTAAAGAAACATTTCACCCATATACGTAAAACTACATTTTGCAGATGGTTTATTAATAAAGTAGGGCGAAATAATGATTTTATCAATCATGTTTCCTTTTCTAACTGTGCATCACTTAATCGATATACAAAAACACAAGAAATTACATAAAAACAAGGCAAGAAAAATCAAAAATGTTTGAAATAACCGTAGGCCTTAGGCAGGGATGTATCTTGAGTCCGCTACTGTTCTCATTGGTCCTGGATGAAGCAATAAAAGAAAGGAAAAAGGAGGTCAAAGCATATTAAATTGGGTACTGAAAGATGAAAGAACTTTCAATAATAACACAAATCTACAAGAGTGTTGGAAAAAATCAATATGAAAATCACCAAAGAAAAGACAAAAACAATGACAATAGGAAAGACGCAACAACAAAATGTAGTACAAATAGGTGAAGAGGACCTAGAACAAGTACGGAAATTTAAATACCTAGGATCAATGATATCAGAGGATGGAAGGTCGAATGAGGAAACAATAGAAAAAGTGACAGCAGGAGGAAAAATTTACAATAGCGTTTCTGGGACAGACGGAAATTCTGAATGACATCAGGGTTCTTCAAATATTCAAAAAAGTAATAACAATGTATTAACATTCGGGGCAGAAACGTAGACAATGGCGGAAAGAAACCGAACAAGAATAACAGAGATGAGATTCTTAAGAAGAATTGAGAACAAAACGAAAAGAGGTAGAATTAGGAATACAACTATCAGGAGTAATTTGGAAGTAAAACCCCTAGTGAAGGCCATCGGAGAAACGCAAATGAGATGGTATGTTATGTGGTTAAATGAAGAGAATGCAAGATAGTGAAATAGTAAGACAAGTTTTAGAAGCCAGAGTAAATAAGAAAACAAGAGGAATACCTAGAAGAGCATGGTTGAAGGATGTAAGATTAACAATAGTAAAGAGGGAAGAAAACTAGGAGAATATACAGCAGACTACATAGGATAGGAAGAGATGGCGGGAAATATGTAAGAAGAGCATAAGCTAACAGCCCAACTCCACAATGTCTTACACCCGATAAGGGTAGATAGGTAAAACGGATTTAAGTAATATTTTGCGAGAAGTAACTTTAACGTTATTTTCTGCGTTTGTAGCATATATAACAAAACCAATTGTTAATATCGGCAGATAAATTTAGGTTAGGTTATGACTATGTCAAAGTCCATCCCTTTAAATCTCCTAAAAAGAAAAAGTTGCTACTTGATACTCCATCTTTTATTTTATTATCAGTTATAGACGTACCTTATTAATCCAAATAAGTTTTACCTGAAACATTTTCTCATATCTTTTATAATTACGAAGATAATTTACTTTCAAGAAAATACCGATTTTCATTTACTGAAAATGGCCACATAGATACCATATTGGATTTTGACGTAGTTTTCAATAATTTCAGAATTATTTTGAATTCATTTTTTGATGGGAATTTTAGTTTGCACTTAAAACTGCACGACTTTGCCAATTCAAAAATTTGGATAATAGGAAAGATACCTACGATGTCCTGCCCAATTTAGATAAAAGATTAGAGTACATCTATTTCTTAAGTAAGAAGTAGAATTGTATACATAAAGCCCTATTACTGATTTCCCTCATAGAACTAAACAGATTTTTGATGGTAGGAACAAAGTGTCGGATATTGACATTAACTAATTGTTAGTTTTACATTAGCATTAATAATAATTTTCTTCTGTAACAATTAAAAGCTATCATAAACATTCAAGATGAGACGCACCAAAAACATCCGTTCAAGATCGGTGCTGCAATTTCGACTAAAAGAAGCGTTACAATAAAATAAAAGTAGAATCTCTGTTAATAGAATTTCTGCATGATTACATAAATCCCTGCGTTTCTTTGTAAAATGAAAAACTAGAGATACTGAAATTTGTAAATCCCTTACCGATGTTTCATGACACTGTCAGTATTTATTTGAAGGCTTTGAAAAATGTTGCTTATGATTATGGATATACGGCCTGCATAATTGAAGCACTGCAATGTATCAGATGTAGAAAATAGAATGTCCGTGGTATATATTACTATTAATTCTTACGTAGGTCGCAAACTGCACTCATCATTGTCGGTTATAGATCGTAGATAATGCTAATTTTTGTTTAATATCTAAGAATTATTTTATCGCAATTTGAAGTCTGACTTGAATTATCGTTGGATTTAGTATAAGTAACAAAGTATTGATAATAAAATTATTTATAAAGCAGCTTTGGAGTGTGATATACTAAATGAACAGTAAATATCAGTGGGTTTGTAATAAAATTGGTGCTATCTGCAAACTATCCGCGAAATGATATAAGATTCAAAGAAGTTCATAATAAATAATGATAATAAAAACAACATTCTTGTTTATTGCGGTATTATTAAAATTATTCTGATATTACGTATTAATTAAGCTAAAAACACATGGCGTCCATATCCCCAGAACAGCCGTACTATGGTAGATTTAACCCCAGATTTAAGAAATTGTAATGCCGTTAGTAGAAAAACTTGTGTTTTTAAAAACTCTTCTAAAATGTGTATTTGCCATTTTTAGTTTACAGTAGAATCTCGATAGTCCTAGTTTAATTGGACCGTGGTTACCTCGAACTATTGAAAACTCAAAGTATGCGGAAAGTTATAAAAAAAAGAAAAATTAACAATGGTAAATTATTTCATATAGTAATGTAAAAATAATAATGTACTTGCATATTCTAGAAAGTTAATGAGGTTAATGGTTGTGATATATCTCTGATGAGCCGGGGCAAATACGATTGCAAAAACATGTAAATAGTATAACACACAGAAATAAGAAAAATTGCGTGCCACCAATTCATTTTATGTTCGATTTACTTTTCATGCTGATTGTATGTACTTTACCGCTTCACTTACTTGGAAAAAGAACCATTTCGACATTTTTGGTATAAATACAATCCCAACTGGAAGCTACCAAGTCCGTTAATGCTACAGAACCATCTACCAGCTATACGCGAATAAATCGAAAACAGGATCATATCAGAATTGAGAAATAAAGAGCTGCAACTGGCTGTGACAAGACAAATTTGTGATGGTGCGTCGGCAGATCCGTTAACTAATTTCAATGATTATTTTTAACTATATCTGTCATACATCGGTAGATGTTGAACAGTCTTTCTTAAAATATAAAAACATTTTTTCATCGAGGAAACGTTTTACGGATCTTATGCAGTTTGTGGTACCTCATTTTGTAACGGCAATTAAGAAGGTACCTACGTGTTCGGAGACCGTTAAAAAATAAGATCTGTTTCCTAGGCTTCTTCGCCAAGTATTGCAAAAAGTGGGCGCAAATCAATATGAGATCATTCAGAGTTTCAAACCACAGGATCAATTTCACTTGCTCGTAATGCCGTGTTGAAGAAATTGCAAAAACAAGATGTGATTGATGCTAATAACGCTAGTAAGAATACACATTACAGAACCGTTAATGGAATGAGGAGCATTGAAGGAATTTGATATAAAGTGGATGTGCCTGCAGGACGAAGCGTTTCTGTAGAGAATATGGAAACACGAGATAATGCAGCACCCACAACATCAAAACCGCAAAAACAGAAAAAAATGTCACAATGAGACCTTAGAACCGAGAGATCTAGTTTTTTTTATGTTAAAAAAATAAGCTGTACAGAATTAAGAAATTGCGACTACGTGATAGTGAAGCTAAAGTCCATGAGGGGAAGCTGTCAACGATTTATTGGAAAACCGACTGAAACAAATCCACATTAGTACTTCTTCTGAATATACCGTGCAATTACCACCTACAATATCAAGTAGAGGAGCCTGCTTATTTGAAAAAAATATTTTCCAAAGATACATGCAATTATCCAAGTAAAATAATCTGTTTTCATGTTATAGTGTTTCAGAAAATTTTATGTTAGAAAAACGTTTTTATGTTAATATTTTCATATTTTCTTTTTTTTAAGGAACCGTTTATTTTGACAAAGTAGTTTAGTAATAAGATGTTACTAGTCTATTGTCTACTTACACTTTTCCATGCATTATTTCTACTTTTTCTTGCGCTTCCAGTCATGTGCAGGTTCCTGAAAGTTAATTTTAAGATATTTTTTGCCCTAAGTCACCTTCACAAATGAGTTAGATGGTAACCGTGAGATATATGAATGTCCCAACTATAACAACTCGTGAGGTGACTTGGAACAATGGAAATGGAATGTGGTAACGTCATGAAATTTCCAGCAAGTGATAGTACTTATCTTTTGGTACAGACTAGTATAATTTATTTAAAAGACAGCATCAACGTCTTTGTTTTAGAACGATACATATCAAAAACATAACATCGTAGTATCAAAAACATCACATGATCCGCTTCATCCCATTCTACGGTCTATACAATTTAGTCCATTTATGTTCATTTAATATAGATAGAGTCGTAACAAATTTAATGTGGTATAATATCCAACTTCTTCGCAAGCACATAAGTTGCTGAAGTTCGTTTCATTCCTTGTTGAATAAAAGTCGGCTAGCCAGAGGAAAATAAGCTGCACATACGACGCAATATTTGGGATTAGTTTAAGTATAATTCACCGTCTATTTACTTAATAATTAGAACAATATGGAATAAAACGCATTTATTTAAAATAAGAAGTTAAAATACAAAACAAAATTGACGTACATAATCTTGAAGATATAAAAATAAATTGAATACAGGATTAAGGATTTAATTAATTCATATTCTATGAGTACTAGAAACCATCTCAAACCATTGCCTTAGGGCATCACTTAATACATTTGGCAACGAGTTTATGTCACGTAAAATTATATAAAATGGAAATGGAAACGAATCCATGTATGATTTGATAGAAAGTATTTCTGTTGAGGTTTTGTTGAAAACAGGTGTTCTTATATCTAATATTGAACTATTGTTTAGAGGATTATCAATAATTATGAAAACCATGAATATGTTTGCTAAGGTTGCTCTTCGGATAGCTTGATGCACGTAAGTTTCCCCTTCTGAAAAAATTCCCCTGCCATCACTTACTACGACTAACAATTTGGCATTCAAAGCGTTACTCTGAGAGTGAGCATTGTTTAACATTTCCGTTGCGAAATTTACCATTTGCCCCACGCATGTCTTCTTTTGATCAAATTGAAATTTCTGCAACAGTTTGTAACCACTCTTATCAGTGAAAGATTCGTCTAACTTGTGTAGTAACTCTGTAGATTCTCCAAAACTCAATACCGACAGTTGCCCAGATTCGAGTAAAGTTAAAGCTTTTGATATCAAAGCCACGCTCTCAAATGCCAATTCTTTAGAGTGATTATCATCCATGCTTGACGAATCATCGATGGCTAGAACTATTTGATATTCACGTTTGGCTGGTTTCGTACGTCTTAACCAAATCTTATCTTTTCGGAATTGCGACGCAATATAAGGAATTATTTTTCTCATATTAATTCTTTTTCCGGTTTTGAAATCACCGCGTAACTGTGAAGCTTGCGTTGGTTCGAGTACCAGTCTTAATTGTTCTGATAGATTTTGAGCTAATGATGCCGTCAGAGACGATATTTTCTCCCAAGTTAGCCGCCCTTCTTCTGATGAAGGTACCTACATTTAATATCCTTTTCATTAATGTAACTTATTTTAATATAAATACGTTTACCTCACGCCAATTCGCAAGTTGCTGTTCAATTTGTGTACGGATAAGCTTTACATCTTCATTGGTTAATTTGATGGATTCTGTTATAAAGTTAGCTGATTGAGTGTAATGTGCTGACTGATCTCCTCGAGGGACTGTAGAGGTTTGTATTATTTCACCTTCTACCTCCACTTCCATTTCCTCTGCATCCTTTACAATATCACCTGAAGCAATTAAGAACAATTGTCATAAATTTTGGCTTAATGAAGTCATTGTAACTTGTTCCTTACGTTATAACAAAAAGTGAATATCTGATAAAATATATTTTGTGTTCAATTTTAAAATATAAAAATAGCTACCTTCAGGATGCTGAGATTTGTTAGACACATCACTCTTTTCAGTTTCTAATTTTTCCGCTTTTTGTTTGATTTCACTCGCCATATCAATATTTTCTTCTTGCGTTTCTGGGACTTCTTCTGAAGATTCTGTTGGCTTTTCAAGCTCTTCTTCATCAGTATTGGGGATTTCTTTCTGTTGTTCAACTTGCTCTTTGGTAGCTACATCAAGAACCTAGTGATGAGAAAAAAATAGTACTCTTTGTATGTATACGACATTACTACGACATTATTACCTGTTCAGTGTGACCTTCAGCTTCTTTTATATGTTGGTACATTTCAGCATTTGTCTCCTGCGGCTTATTTTCTTCCATTAGTTGATTATCGTCTGTACGCATCGTTTTTAGTTTTTTCTTTGCTGGTTCTGAAGTATCACCTAAATAAACATAGAATGTATAGAGTCATTATCACACTGTGGATCGGCGACCGCCTTGATCTCCGACGCTTGAGACAGAGTGGGGCACGATACATTCGTCTAACCGCGGCATGTATATACGTTAGGGAAGGCGGTACGCAGTCGGACGATACTACTTGTGTATGTTTGTCTGACTACAGACGCTCAATCTAAATGTAAAATATCAGTGGCGTTGACGCATCGAACGGAAAGCGTGGAACCCGGTGAGGGGAGTGGCTTCACTAACGGATATAATCGGCACGGCTGTACGAGAGTCTACGCGAAGTGATAGAGGCGGTCGCCGAACCGCAATGTGGTCAATTTTGATACCTCTTTCACTTAATACTACAAAAAAATGCTGGGTTTGGCAGTCAACTATACCGTTTGGGTTGTTTACGACCAGCCTTCTATGAATGCATTTACTCTGACGTGAATTTAGTAGTAAACTTCAAATTAGTGAAGAAGTATGAAGAAGTAAAATCGATCGTTTTGAAAGAATAATTTAAAAACCGACATGCTTTGCAATAATTCGAAAGTTGGACAGAGGGTCGGTGGAAGACGATGCTGTGGTGTGATAAATCAAAATTAGAACTGTATGGTTTCAAACGTTGGGTCGTCGAGTTGGAGAACGAATGAAACAGCAATGTGTTATCAAAACGATTGGGGGTGGCAATATTATTGTTTGGAGTTGCTTTCGAGGTGGTCGAATTGGCGCATTACTTAAAATGGACGGAACATTGGCAAAGAACGTTTTTTTTTAACATCCTGCAGGAACAAAGGATGCGGCATAAGGATGAGTGTTTCAACAGGACCACGATCGTAAGTATACCGTAAAAGTAGTCCAGCAATTTTTTGAGGAACAGACTCAGGCTGGTATTTTTAAATTAACGGAGTGGCCGTTACAAAGTCCGGATTGAAATCCTATCGAATAACTGATATGGGATCATTTATACCGAGAATTAAGAAAATCACTACCAACTAGCAAGGAAGCAATTTGTGCCTTATAGAGACTGAGATTATTGGAAAGAATGCTTCTCATTTGTAAGGCAATGATAAATACTATAGGCGGCTATTTCGATGAAATGCAAATATGACTTTTTCTTTGACGCAATTTAGACATTTTAATGACGAATAGAATCGTAAAATAATCCAATATTAAATCACTTTACTTTCTTACATTCTAGAACTACTTAATTCAATTTACGAGCGGTAGTGTACGTACAACATACACGTTGGCCCTGGTCTCACCGGGGTGCGAGATATTATTGTACGTAGCGCAATGTGGCATACTTGCATTTATCCCCGTCGGCCAGCCTCGCCGCGTGCAACTACCATAGCTCTGAGCTGCCTATCTGACGCACTCCTTGTCTATCTATGCGCTCGCAAGGTTCTAACAAAGGATTGTGTAGGAGAGAGAAGTGAGGGTTTGTTCCTTGGTTCAAATGGGCGAAATCGGTGTTAATAGAAGTACTGCGAAACGTATTTTGAAACGCAACAAATACAAAAGTTACAAAGTTCAAAATTGCCAGGAGATTTTTCCTCTTAATAAAGTAACATTGTTAGAAATTCAATTTATTTTGTATAAGTATCGAAGTTATTTTTCTTTAGTTTAATTTTATAAGAATCATCCTACTTAGAATTACTTTTTCGTTCTCTTACATCGCATAGCAGCAACAAAATGAATATAAAAAAAAAATTACGCGGTAATTCTGCACACATTTTGTCGGAAGGCGTTGAATTATAATATTATGTGATTGAACGGACATGCGTGTTTATAATATGCGTGCGTACCGCTGCTCGCTTTATGGTATACTACGACTGAATAGGATCTCTCAGTGAGATGCGAATGCGCTGTTGCCATTCACAAAGGCAATCCCCCATTCGCATCTGGACCAACGTGTATATCAACTACATACGCAATGCAATGCAGATTACACTGGGGAACAATTTGTAACACAATTTCTGTCGAGTTTGGTTTTTGAGCTGTTTTATAGTTAATTAGGCATGCTGGTTTCAAAACTGTAGTTAGTTTTCTTCTACCACGTCAAGTTTTATCTCTACACCTTATGAAAATGTGACCACTCTCCGCGAAATCGAGCATGGATCATAGGAAGCACTATTGCTCTCTGTCTGGCTGACACAAACCTTCTCCGATGGGCGCCGGGTGAATGACGCATAGGAGAACAGTGAGAGGTTTATACTTGCATGGACTTGTTCAGTTATGCCTGAGATACTGAGACGTTATGTGTTGCTCTGAAACGGTGCAGCTCATTCTGACGTGGAGTCTGAGTTCTTGTTTATATACAAGGTTACATATGTGGCAGTTTTACCATTCCCAGTCAAAGCACAAACATCAGTACATTTGTCAGGCAAGTCTATTTTGCCTATTTTAAAGTGAAAATTAGTGATCAAGATAAATCATGGGCCCCTCACAAAGTGTGTAAGCAGTGTTTTGAGGGTTTATGGATGTGGACCAAGGGAACACGTGATAAACTTCCATTTGGTATACCTATGATTTGGCGAGAGCCCAGAGATCATTCAAGTGATTGTTACTTTTGTATAGTGAAAACGTCAGGATATAACAAGAAAAACAAATGTAAAATAGAGTATCCTAGTTTACCATCAGCTATACGCCCAGTGCCTCATTCAGCCGAAATCCCAGTGCCAGTTTTCAATGAATTATCCTCTTTGGAAATACGGGAATACGAGTCTGGTGAAGATCAAAGTGACCCCAACGATGAAGATTTTGAAATTAAAGATGATTCCGTTCGTAATGGATTTGACCAGCATGAGTTGAATGATTTGGTACGAGATTTGGGACTATCCAAAAAAGCTTCAGAGCTCTTAGCATCAAGACTGCACGAGAAAAACTTACTTGAAAAGGGAGCTAAGGTATCCTATTTTCGATCAAGAGAAAGTGCGCTTCTACAATACTTTCGAAGTGATGATGGATTTGTGTATTGCCATAACGTACATGGTTTACTAGAAGAGTTGGGAATTTCAGCCTATAACGCAACTGAATGGCGACTGTTTATCGATAGCTCAAAGCAGAGCTTGAAGTGTGTTCTCCTCCACAATGGAAATTTATTTGGTTTAGTCCCGATAGGCCATTCAATTCGTTTGAGTGAAGAATATGAAGACATAAAGAGAATCATTGATTTGTTGCAATACCACATGCACCAATGGATCATTTGTGTTGACCTTAAAATGGTTAGCTTCCTTCTTGGCCAGCAACGCGGATATACCAAGTATCCCTCCTTTTTGTGTATGTGGGACAGTACAGCTCGTGAGAAGCATTGGGTGCAGTCGAATTGGCTGCCACGATCTGACCTGAAACCTGGCGATCCAAACATTCTACATCAGCCACTTATCGACAGAAAGAACATTATATTTCCACCTCTGCATATAAAATTGGGTTTCATGAAGCAATTCGTTAAAGCTTTGAATTGAAGGAGACTGTTTCAAGTATCTCATTTCGGCATTTCTTAGCCTGTCATTTGAAAAGATAAAGGCCGGTGTTTTTGATGGTCCACAGATTCGGCAACTTATTAAAGATGAACATTTCATCGAAACAATGTCAGAAATTGAAAAGAATGCTTGGTTGGCATTCAAAAACTTTGTTAAAGACTATCTTGGAAATACACGAGCACAGAATTACGCCAAAATTGTCCAGCAACTCTTGGAGAGCTTCAAACTGCTAGGTTGCAACATGAGCACCAAATTGCATTTTTTACATAGCCATCTTGCTATCTTCCCGGAATATCTTGGTGCAGTCAGTAATGAGCAGGGTGGGCAATCTCACCAGGATTTGAAGGTCATGGAAGCACGGTATCAAGGTAGATGGGATGTACATATGATGGCTGACTATTGTTGGAGCATCAAGCGAGAATGTCCACAGATTAAACATTCCAGAAAAAGCTATAAGCGAAAATTTTTGCCTTAATATGTAATTACCGTTCGATAAAAAAACAACTATTTGCATGAATACAATTTAACTTGCAGTCACTATTATAGCCTTTGTATGAATAAAATTATTCTTTATAAACAGTATATTTAGTAAGTTTTTACTTTATTTTCCTTTATATGCACAATTTGTATGACTTTTGAGGGCATCCTGTAGCTTAAAAAGTTGACGTGATTGACAAAAACTGCGGTCATTTTTGGATCCAGAGGCCAACAGTTAGTTGAAAACAAGTCACAGATTTAAGACAACGAAATTGCTGTTCCCCAGTGTTATTCGTTGCATTAACAAACATCCTTTTCTTACCTAAACTACGTTTAGAATCTGATTCTCCTGGCTTTTGTCTTTTTTCTTGTTTTTCACTACGTTCCTCTTTATTATCTTGAGCTTCTTGTTGTGCATTTGCTGCACCTTTATGCCCAGTACTACTCTCCTCCATTTGAGATTGACCTACTCCTTCTTTATCAGGAGTGTCTTCTTGGTTAATTGGATCGTCCTCATTAGATATTTGATTTTTCACCTGATTTGCGTTAACCTGAAATATTCGATTATGCCACAATTTCCCTTCAATGAAACGTTTTATACCTTATCGGCTGATTCATTGAGATTGTTGTCAGTATCCATGGGTTGAACCTGATTTTCGTTTGTGTCTTTTTGATCCAGTGTTGATTGTTCATTTTTGTTAATGTCTGCTGTGTTATCATCAGGTGTTGATTCAGTCCGTGTAGTTTCCTTTTCTTCTTCAACTTTATCTGTATCGACTTTTGTTTCATCTTGTAGGTTTTCTTGTGGTATATTATCATCATCATCACTTTCATCTGGTTTATCTTTTTCGTCCATGTTGGTATCGTTGATTTCTTCTTCTTTCTTTTCATCTTTATCATCTGACGGCGCTTGTACTGAAAACAATTTAGAATAGGTTTTAGATTATGGAGGCTGAAAGCGAAAAACTGGGTTATTAACTTACCTTTCATGGTATCGATATCGAATGGATTTTCTTCCTGGTTTTCTTCATTAGCTTTTTCGTTGTCATCTAATTCAAGATTGTCTGGCAGATCCATAGGTTCCGGTTCAGGGAATTCTGGTTGATTACCATGATATGGATCTATTTGATCGTCATCATATTCTGGATCTTCTTCGTTAATCTTATCAGTTAATTGTTTGTCTTCAGGTCCACTTTGTGCATCCGGAGATTCTTTGTTATCTGCAGATTGACTTTCTTTTGCTGCTATTTTCTGGTCGTTTTCCTTTTCTCCATTATTGCCTTTTTCATTTGTGTCATCTGTAACAGAATAATTGGTATGACTGAATTGTCATACTTTATAATAAACCTTTGTCATCAGCTTCATTATCTTCTTCTTCCTCCTCATCAGAGCCCCAAATTTGTTCATCCACGCGATCAGTTCCTTTTTCAGTATCTCCCATTTGTTCTTCTGCATCAGAATCCGGCTCTTCATTTTCTTCATCAGATTGCTTATTGACGTCCTAGCAAACAGAACAAATGTTAGAATTCATACAGAAGTTAAAAAGATGAGAAAATTTCTTTAATTTTAGACCAAATTGCCTCAAAGCTATGTCTATACTAACTTGAAGTTTGCTTTCAAAATCTTCACTCATTTCTATTGCATTATCTTCCTCTTTGCAATCTTTATCTTCTTCCTGTCTTTCTGTTTGGCCTTCTTGTTTAGCGTCATCTAGTTGATCCTCAGATTCAATTTTGTCGGAAACATCCTTTTCTCCTTCTCCTTCTCCCAGACCCATACCTCCAGATTGCTGAGTTTGTCCTTCATCATTGAGTTCATCTGAAAATTCTGGTGGAATGCAAAAGCCCTAAAAATATTGTTGTTATTTGAGAGTAAAAATACCATGGTACCTCCCTTACCTTCTTAACTAATTCGATAAAAATGTTTAATATAACAGAAGTTAGTTTACTTGTTACTCTGTAGGAAGATACTTGTTGCGTAATAAAATATTCAAATAATAATATCAAACGGTCAAGTAATTGCAAATTATTACTTATAGGTTTTTTAATATCTGTATAATGAACTGGATCTACCTTATTAATATTTTCAATTATATTTTCCATACATTTTAATATATTTGTTGTATTTAAACATGATAAATCACTGGCTAAATTGGCCATTATTAGATTTCGTAAATGTTCGTCTTCCACAGTGCAATCAGCTTCTTCCAAATCTGGACCCTTTCCTGTTGATTCTGTTTTAGTGGAGCATTTGTATTTTTTATAAATATTTTGAAATGATATTAAAAATGTTTCTAATAATGCTTCACTGTCTTTGCTTATGGTTTTCAAATATCTCTCAATATTGACATTAGGTGCACTTGGATGGAGTAATTTATTCCTGATATTATCAATTGTATTCAATATCCATTTTAAGCTATTATACAGTGGAATATTTCCAAGTAGTGTTAAGAGATCAACAAGTTTCATTTTTATTGCCTCTAGATCTTCTATAATTCCATTAAAATCAGGAAGTGGTATGTATGTTGGAATGGAAAAGTTGCTTTTCATGCTTGGTATTATACTCTTATTCTTTTTCAGTATAACTAATATTTTCTCTACTGTAACCATTACACTATTCAAAATACCGTTAGATTTATTCCAGATTGTATCATATTTGTAGCATAGTACATTCTCTTTTGTAGGTTTTAATATCGGAATAGTATTTAATACAGTTGCATCACTTATTTCCTCTGGACAAGTTTGAAGTAGAATCTTATACTGCTCCATTACAATAATTGAGTTACTTAAAGTACTTCTAAGATCTTCAAATGTGTCCTTGTGAATAAAGTTCGTTTCGTTGCAGAGGTCTCTAAAATAATTTAAATAATATCGTAGGTAGTAGAATGTTTCTGAAGTCTGAATGAGTTTATGCTTCTGCTCATTAATTAAAACCATTAAATCATTTGCGAATCCTTTGCAACGTTCAATATTTGGAAGTCCTAAATCCTTGGATGGTTGTTGTAGTGCATCCTCTAAAACATTCAATCTCAGGGCCGACCTTAAAGAGTATAACTCGCAACCATCCCACATGGTCAGTATTTTTTCGTCGTTACGCCTACAACATTTCTTTTAATGTAAATGCTTTATTGGTATAAATTGATTCTACGTACTGTCGATTTAAATGGTCGAAAAGGGCTTCCAAATCGATAGGTTCCAGAATAAATTTGGCATCTTCAGATTTGTTTAGTTTACTTTCTAAAATTCCTTTCTTAAATGAAACACCTATTTTCGTTAGGAGCTTAAACAAATCTACCAGACTTCGATGCTTTTGTTGGAGAATATTCTTCGCTTGTGCTTTTTGCTTATTTTTCGGCAGGGTTGCGTCCACCTAAAATTTTAGAGCTTACTAATTAATTACATGTTTTCCTTATTAAAAGGAGACTAATATTGAAGTAAATGTAACAGAAAACTGTCTATCAATAATTTCACAATTTTAATTTTTTTTCGATTACGTTTAAAGTACTTAGAGCCCTAATTTTTGGTATTTCAGTTACTTTTGTTTGGACCACTCTGCAAAGTGTTTGAAGCACTTTTAGCACTGCTCGAACTACTTTAACGGCTTCAAATACTACAATAAGTTCTTTGACCTTGATAGTTCTATTGTTAGTACTTGGCACTTGGAGCTTTACTTTTGCAAATACTGCGTTTGGAAATTCAAGCACTTTTGTAAATTCGATATTTGCTATCTTAAAGCATTCTAGCTCAGTGCTTGGTATTTGAAGCACTTTACTGAAGTGTTATTATTAACTACTACGCTTACTGTATTGTTTTTGGGACTAAAGTAACGATCTTAATCTGTTCATTTTCAAATGAATAGATTAAGATTTCATATGTTTACGTACTTCTAATTTCTGTAAGTGGCTGGTTGTTTCTATAATTTCTCCAACTACTAAATCCAAAGATTTCACATATTTTGGATATTGTGCGGAAGAAATAATTTCTTTGCATAAAACAACAGACTTTTTAAAATATTTTTCCGTTCGAATTGATGAGGCATCTTCCGCTGTTTCCGATAATTTCTAAAAGTAACAATCATTAGGAGTGATGTCACTTTTTACAAAAGAATATACGAACCTTGCTTAAGCCTTTTCTGGTCATATATGACAGGCAATCCATTGTATAGTGGTAACTTTTTGGCGAGCTACGTTGTGGTCTATCCCATATTCCAATACTTTGATGTTCAGTACCTTGTTGACCAATTTCGTTAAGAAAAGGATAAACAGATTGACGTAAAACTTTCTACAATTGAATTAGCATTAGAGAAAAGTTCACAGTAACACTGTTCTTCAGTTTTACCTCATATTCCCTAACATGCTTATGAATTGCTTTATGCGTTTTACGTAAAGTTTCTTTAATAGACCAATAATTGATATCCTTCCACGTCACTATCTTTACGTAATCTTTAAGTTTTTTCTCTATAGGGGCACGGAATTCTTTAATTTTAACAATTATATCAGGCAAGAATTGTTTATAATAGTGATAAATATTCCATAACACATTGATTAAGATGTTTATCTTGTTAGAGTTCTTAATATGGATACAATGACAATGGAAGAGAAATAGTAACTCTAGTCTATTCTCGAATTCAGCTAGATTCGATTCTGCGATAAATTTCGTTAAAGCTGAGACTAAATCAGCAGTTGTTAACACGTCTTCTTCGAACTGTTCTATAATTTGGTAGATGTAGCACCACCACTTGCCTACGGGTTCATTTAATCTAAAACAGAAATTTCATTTTCTATTACTGCTCATCTTTAGTGGGGATTTTTATAATTTCGCAATGCGTTTGATTTCAAAGATATCTCGTAGCTCACTTAAACTTGTACGAGGTGTGATTGGAAAGTTGTAAGATGGAAGACGCCACTGCTTAATAGGAGGAAGTACATTTGCCCACAAGTGTGAAAGAGAAACCTTGTTTTGCCCACAAAACGTGCTAAAAAGATCACCGCGCTATGTTTGTTCGGTAGAAAGTGGTCTGGTGAATGAAGACGTGTTTTTGATTCTCGGCGGATTTACTTTTTTTGCAAATAGATGAAAAAACGGAACAACAAATTTGTGTCAAATTTTGTTTTAGAACTGCAAAATCAGCTTTGAAGATCACCTCTACTAGTGTAGTGTGCTCTAACAGTCGACTTAGAACTGCTTAATCTGGCCGAAAACGAGTTAGATTTGCTGAAACAAAAGTACAATCATAGCTGCGACCGAAAAAAGCGCGATAAAGTAGGTCGAATATCAAGACAATCTTCCTGTTTTTTTTTTCCGGTTTTACGGGTATTGCGCATCATGAATGCGCCCGGGGGAGGGGGGATCAGATATACTATAAAAATGTTCTAGAGTGTTTGCGCGAAAATGTGCGGAAGAAAAGAGCATTGGGTCCTCTATCACAACAACTTAGGAAAGTTATGGCCAAATTCCAAATTCCTGCGCTTCCTTCGATTTTAGCTGAAAAGCAAACGATTTGACTCCATTGACGACATCCAGGCAAATACGGAGGAAAGAAAATTTCCACAGGGATGCTTCCAAAAGTGGAAACACCGCTGGAGTTCGTGTGTTCAGTCAGAAGATGACTACTTTGAAGGAGATCCATAATAGCCTGGCAATATTCTCATTTTGAAATTACAAGCTCAGTCTTAAACCTTTGCAATAACATCTCACTGAAGTTGGTCCTGTCTTTATTTAGTTCATTCAATTCATTGTTACCGGTTGACAACCAGATCTGATTTAATAGCAATGTATCTAACAGAAAAAGAATATTGTGGTGGGAATATTGGATGTTATGTGAGGTATATCTATGAAATGTAGCTATTAAATCAGACTTGGTTGTCAACCGGTATATATATAATTTATAGAGTACCTCTTGAATGTGATATTTAATATGTCCCTCCACATACTCAACTCCAACTTTCTCCAAACTATAATTTGTGCTGTTATATTCACTATGTGATTTTGAATAGAAACACCAGAATGAGCGTTTTCCTCCCACTCATGACATTTATTCAGTAGCATGTCGAATCCAGTCAAAAATCGTGATACTGGACTGGCAATATCGAAATTATATATTCTTTCAATTATAACAACAACCTGAAAATTAAATTCATGATAGGGGTAATATCAATCTAAGGTAATAGTAATGTTTTAATACTTACACTTTGTAGTGTTGGATGATCTGGCCATTCCGATAAAAGGTGTTGAATTTTAGCAAGTAACTCTTGTAGTATGTGGTAGCAAGGTTTCACTTCATTTATATTTGGATCGCGATAGAAGTCAGGCGATCTCTTGGTTAGTGCGCGAGAAGGTGAACTAAATTCTTCTGTAGTGTTTAAAAAAATGTCTTTAAAACTATTAACTACTGAATATGTCTTTACCTTACCTAATACTTTAATACAACCATAGTTTTGGGCAACGTTAATAAGAACATGTAAACTTCCGAGAACATTTGTATCCATGCTATAATTTAAGGCCGTAAGAACATGATGATTTTCCAGCAATAATTTCAGCAGTTTGTATTTCTGCATTAACGGATAAATATGGTCGAGATAATTATGTTTCTCGTTCAAATTCAACCAAGGCGATTTAGAGTGAGAATAAAGAAATATCGCATGTAAATTGTAAACCAGGTTAATATCATCCGAAGTTATGAAGTTTTCGTTCTCGTTAGGTGATGCAACTTGCGGGTCATCTTGAAGTTCTTGTGGTTCCATATCGGAAAATTCTGTGAAATACGTAGGAAATAGGTTTTCGAATTCTTCTTCAATCTGTTCTTCCTCTGATTTATCATTGCATTTAGTTCTGAAATAAGTCTTAATTAACAACAAGGCCAAAACTATTCAAGGGTGAATTGTACCGCTACATTGGTCAAATTGCACCACTCCATTACTTTAAATGTGAAAAAAGAAATTAATTTTGTGAATATTTAATTAAAAAATTTAAAGGAAGGATATTTTATTTCCTCCGGCAATGAAACTACTATTGCTAATCATTTTATTCTTTTCTTTTTAAGTTTTACAAATTTAGAATAAGCTTACATATACAGTAGTGATCGGCTAAAACGAACCCGCTTAAAGCGAACTACCGGTTGTTGCGTACCAAAACCGAGGGTCCCGTCATATTTGCCATGAAAATATTAAAAAATACCTTTTATTACGAACCCGCTTATGATGAACTTCCGTATAATACGAACCAATTTTAGAGTGTTACTACATACTACATCAATACACAATATTCGGAAAGCCCAGGCAACACCGACAAGAACATCGAGCGCATTCTTATGTGTATTGAACCGAACGTTTGTATTCTATATTTTTGATGTGTCTGCACATTAAGATAAACGTTTTTTTAAGAAGAGGAAATACATACACAAGAGTTTGATTATTTAAATCCGTTCTTTTAAATCAAACGCACCACTCATAGGAGAAATAAATCTCGTATTATATTAATACATACACATTGGGAAAATGTGAAATTTGCTACATCTATATATGTACGGCGGAAGAGCGAGGAGGGGATTGAGTGGAATCAGATCAATTCGATGTGAGTTGCGCCAGTCCGCTTCTAGGAACGTTGGGATGTAGACATATTGTGTGCAAGAGCGCACGTAATAATTTCAAGACATGGTCGCTTAGATAAGAGAGTTTCGCATATTTATTTTGTTGCTACGCAGCTTAGACGAAACTAATAAGAAATTCTAAAGACGAAAATAAAAACAGATTCCTATTAAATAAAATAAAAGAAAAAGAGATACTCTAGAAATTCTTCCTAAGATCGTCCGCACGCAATGCAGTCTACCTCATAATTAACCACATCGATAACCGTCGTGAGCCGTCGACTGCCGCTAACTCCTCCGCTTGTGAATCACTTATTCGCGTTTACCGTTGTCGCATGTACGCTTTTTCGTATAGCTAGACATTTTCTTTCCTTATGTGTATACGTTGCCTTGTTGATAGTATTCTGTTGCAAAATTGTTGGAGAAACCGCTGATGTTCTGACAGATTGGTTAAATAATAAGTGGTCTGGAATTAGAAGACACTATAAGAATGAAGACATTTTCAACGGAGACGAAATATATGTATGCAGTATTTCAAAATTTCTATTCTTAAGTAAATAAATATCGATGGAATGATGTAGTTGTCACTAATTTTTTAATTTGTCCAATGTATTTCATTCGTTTTGTTTATTACGAACTCCGCATATAACGAACTGAATTTCTCGGTCCCTTGCGGTTCGTTATATCCGAACACTACTGCACATTGAATAATTTCTACTAAATTTACTGTTGCCTAGCCACAAATTCGTGTAACTGCTTAGCTGTTTGGTTGGTGTGTAAACTAGTTTGTCCAACAAATTAAAAAGAATGAAAACCATTATTCATTATCAGTATTAAATTATAAACATACAAAAATCTAATACGTTGGCTTACCTAGTTATATACAAACTCTCCTTTTCACTTTGTTTCCGCTCTATTTCCTTTACTTGTTTGTCCCAAGCGGTAATGAATTGCTTAATGAGACTATTAAAGTCGTTATATTGACTAACAATAGGCACCTGAGAATATCTTGCGTTTGTGGTACAAGCATTGAAGACTTCTTGGATTGCACACTTCAGAAGGCTAAAAAATTCACACGGTTCTTTATTTTATAATGGTTACTAATACAACATATTTGCTGTTACTTTTACATTTACAATGGACGTTTTACATTAACGAGACAAATGGCTGTGAAAAAAAAACAATTTATTCAATGACATTTAAATTTATACTTTTCAATGTAGTCTCCACCAACATTTAGGCACTTCTCCAATCGCTTTGCGAGCTTTCTAATTCCAGTGCTGAAGAATTCCTGACCTTGGTGTCCGAGCTACAGCTTGTTTGTTGGTGCCGCGTAAAAACTCTTTGAGCGGGCCGAACAGATGGAAATCGGACGGTGCGAGGTCGGGACTGTAAGGAGGATATGGCAACAACTCCCAACCCAAATTTTCGATCATCTCTCGCGTTTTCTGGGCAGTATGGAGGCGGGCACTATCGTGCAACAGAATCACACCTTTTGAGAGAGGCACCCTGGCGTTTTCTTCTTATCAGGTTTCACTTTATGTTGAAGCAAGTTACAATAGTACTCACTGTTCATAGTACGTTGTCCTTCTAAATAGTCACAAAAAATTGGGCTTGAGAGTCCCAGAAGACCGTTAACATCACTTTATCGGCTGACGCGAGAGTTTTGAATTTTTTCTTAGCGGGCGAACCGGATGTTTCCATTCAAGACTTATTAGGATTTATGTTCATAGTGATGAAGCAAGTTATAACACGGTCTAGAAAATTATTACCTTTCGTTAAAAACCGTCGTTTGAGTTCGAATACGGGTGTCTTTACGGGCTTGAGTCAACTGTCTTGGAACCCATCTTGAACACGTTTTGCGATAATTCAGCTTGTCATGAATGATTGAACACATAGTGCTAACATTAACATTACACAAATCAGCTATTGTCACGATTTTTATACGCCTGTCATAGAAAATAAAGTCATTTATGCGATTTTGTAGCTCGTCGGTCGACACTTTAACCGGTCGTCCGGAGCGATGAATATCGGTGACACTTGTTCTGCCCGATTTACACTGTTCAATCCATTTATATACGTTTCCGCGGCTGAAACACTTTTCACCATACCGTTTCAACATTCTCAAGTAAATTTCGGCCGGCTTCACACCTTCGGTTAACAAAAATCATATCACTGAACGTTGCTCTTCCACTGTACACGTTTCGAGAGGATCTAACATTTTGAAATGAACAAAAGATGTTATGTTTGCTTTTATTTCTTTCAAACAGCTGACTTAATTTGTCCCCAAGGTTACCAACTTGACCCGCAGAAAGTTTTATCTAATAATACTCAGTAGTTTTCCGGCTAATGCAATTTGTCTCGTAATTACTGAACGTCCCTCGTATTTACATCAAACTTTTTAGACACTTGTAACGCACACACTCAACAAATCAGTTGCTTTTAAAAAAAGCAACATCTATTTTTTTAAAGTAAAATACATATAAAAAGCAGTATAATACAATTAATATTATTAGTAGCGAGGTATATTACAATTCGTAAAATACTTACTTTAATTTAACTTGCCGTTCGAAATAAGAGTCCTTCTCTACAGATGAAAAGTTAGTAATCATATCTTGCATAGACTTGTCCATGTAGTTGTTAATAACTTGAAGCATCTGACACTGATCCTCATCTAACACAGGAAATTTAGCAAGATTTGTTAACTTAGCTTGAACATTGATTTTATAAAATTTAGTAAGCTTTTCTTGCCATATAAATTTTTGAAGGACATTTACTTTCATTTTAATACCATACAATAATTCCATAATATTGCAATACAACGGTTCTATGATATCTGGATAAATATATCTATACTGATTCAGGATATTGATAAAGTTTTCAATGCTGGTGGTGCACAGAGTAGCTTGTTGTAAATTATTGCAACTGCTTGTGGTAAAATCGCCTGCAAGTCCTTTTTCTAATTGCGAAAACGTTTCTTCTAGCTTTAAATATAAAGCATTCATTTTCGTTGGAGATAGGATAGTTTGAAATGCATGGTTAATATCCTAAAAGAATTTTAAATTTACAGTGTGGTCAAGTTATTGATAGAATAAATAAAAGCTCTGTTGAAATCTTACCATTACTAAAGAAGAATATGATGGAGAATGTGGTCGTATTGCAACTTCTTTACTTAGTTTTATTGTTTTCTGGCGAAGGTCTCGAACGTGTTGCTTAATTAAAGGACAAAGAGGATACTCTACGTTACTGTAGATGCTACCTTGCACTTGCAAACTATGATGCAACGTTTCGAAGTTTTCTATTTCAGTTGCAATGCAATTTTTCCTTAAGACTACTTTTGCGTAGGGATCTATCAATGGCAACTTCGAGTTTAATAACGCATTTAAATAGCTTGTAGTAATGTAACAATTTGCAATGGCGTTTATGTTGGTTATAACAGAAGCAGTGTTTAAGTTAAGCAGTTGTTTACGGCATTCCATAAGGAAGGATCGCCAAACTTCCATTTCATCTTGTGAATTAGATTCAATTAATTCAATTTCCTGCATGCACAGTTTGATTACCTCTGTTGTATCTTTGTTATTTACATTTAAATTAAGAGAAGTCCCAAAGCTTTGCAAAAAGTTGTTTAGCTTGTTTTTAATGTATTCATTCTCTAGATTCCTGGAATAAAAAATTACTCAGACTCAATCAAAAATAACTTGCGGGCATGTTCGAGGGTAGTCTGAAAAGTTCCGAGCTTCAATATGAAGATAGCGTTGCGCAGGCGTTGAAAGATACTTTTGAAAATTTCAGCCATGTTGGACACTCAGTTGTTGTTTAACAGTCGTCTGCGTTAGACGATGTTAGTGTTTTGAACATAGAAAAAATCGAATATCGAACCGTTATTAAATTCTTGCATTTGAAAGGCGATACGTTTACGCAAACTAAAACCGAGATGGACGTTGTTTACGGGAAGTCTGTGCCATCATTTGACACAGTTACATTTTGGACAGTTGAATCTAAACGTGTTCGTACCAGCTTGGTTGACGATGAACGTTCGGGATGGGCAAAAACTGCAACCACTACTGATAACGTCGAAAAAGTTCACCAAATGGTGCTAAACGACCGTCGAATTAAGGTTAGAGAAATAGCAGAGGCTGTGGACATCTTGAAAGAACGTGTTTGTCATATATTGACTGAAAATTTGCGCGTTGGGTGCCGCGCTTGCTCACTCTGGACCGAGAACGCATTCGAATGGACATTTCCAAAGCCCTGTTGAAGCAGTTTAAGCGAAATAAGCCGGAGTTTTGGCGTCGACTAATAACTGTAGCTGAAACTTGGATACACCAGTACACTCTTAAAGTCAAGGCATAGACGAAACAGTGGACTGCGAAGGGCGAATCGGTTCCGAAATAGGCAAGGACTACTCCATCGGCCGGGAAAATGATGGCGACTGTTTTTGGGATAGCCATGGAGTTGTGTTGACTATCTTGAAAACGGAAAAACAATAACGGGGACACACTACGCACCATTACTTGAGAAGCTGAAGGCAGCAATTGCGAAAAAACAGCCCCATTTGGAGAAAAAGAAAGTTTTGTTCCATCAAGGCAACGTACCGACTCATACTTTAGTAGTTGCCATGGCAAAAATTTACGAATTAGGGTTCGAATTGATAGGCCAGCCACCTTATTCACCAGATCTGGCCACCAGAGCCTTTTTTTCTGTTCCCTGGGCTTAAAGATTCGCTCAGGGGACAGAGATTTTCATTGCATGAGGAAGCCATCACATTCGTAAACTCCTATTTTGTAGAATAAGGTACTAACTACTATTTGAACGGATTAAAGAGATGGGAGCATCGCTGCGAAAGGTGTATAAACTTACAAGGAGACTACGTTGAGAAGTAAAACTGAATTTTACAAAAAAGTACTTGTTTTTATGTTAGGATGGAAACTTTTCGGACTACTCTTGTATTGTGCTCAAAATATAATACATATCTATTATGCGAAATTTCACTTACATGAAGTTACATTCAATATCTGATAATTGGTAAGAATTTTTCCATAATAAGAGATTAAATTTATTATAAAGTTCCATTGCGTAGTGATAGCCTTTCAGGTCCACTTTTAAACTTAGTGTCCTACTATTTGGAGTTACTAAAATAGAAGTTAATAAATACGTCAAAATAGGGTTTTGCCAACTTAATACTGTTTCCTGAATATTCTCATCGCTGCTTTTATACTTCAAATACTTGCAAGGTATTGTAGAAGGATTATTTAGTAAATACTGAGTGGTTTGGCCAATAATTTCATTCATTAATCTTTTGTCCTTTGTGGCCTGATACTGTTTTATAACTCCTTGTAATATGCATGGGACAGATATACTACTGGGAGCATTTTCCATGGTATTACGTTGTTGATACATTGTAATTAGAGACAAGTAATCGGTAATAAGTAGATAATCTACACCGAATTTTTCAAACTCCTCGTTATCTACTTTGTGTACAAATTTCTCAACTGCTTCTCTTAGGTCATTATAATCTTCTGGAATTTCTTGCACATCATAATCCAATTTGGCTTTTAAGTTAATTAACAATGAAGCAAAACGTTCGTCTGATAGTTTCATAAGAATTTTGCTAATATTTGCACTTTTTCCTAAATTGAACATCTCAACTAGTTTATGGTATTCTGGAATTATTGCTAATTGTGTACTGTTAGTTAAAGGTGGAGGTCTTAACGATTGTTTTTGAAATCGTCTCCCTAATTTTCTTAAACAATCAAAATGGTTCGTCAAATTGGAATTTATTGTAGAAACAATCTTGAAGATGTTTTGATCATGGCCTATATTAAATAGAGTTGTTATTTTACTAAGGCAATTTTTAATAAACCATTTATAATAGACATGTAAATTAGAAATAATTTCTTTAATGTTTATTATTTCCTTTTGATTAACCTGATGCGCTAGTAGTTGATTTACGAAAACAATCTGCCATTGGAGAAGCGACATAACTTCTATAAGTTCTTTATCAGATATAACGATCTTTTTTTCTCTAAATATACAATCAAAAAATGTATCACAGTTTTCCACCAATGTACTTGCTTCTCTTACAACCACATCACCTATTCTATCTTGAATCTTTCCCGATTTAACATCTGATGAGTATTTCATTAAATCGTATTTTCCTTTTTTGTTGGTATTTTTAATAAACATATCTTTGCAATGCCCGTGTAGTGAATAATACATTGCAAGCAAAAGTCTGTTACTTTGCAAAATGTTATTGCTTCGATAAGTAGTGTCTGGTAGCCATTTTTGATCTATAGGCAACTGGATTGTTTCTGTGTCACATTTAAACTTTAAGAATATGTTGTAAAATATGTTATTGATATCTTGGTATATTGGACAATTATCATTGGCAATTATTTTATTCAAGTATAAACGGCGCAAATCCACATCTTCTAAATTAGATATACCATACAAATGCATCATGAAATAATATATGGTTAAGCATCTTTGAGGAGATTCTTCAAAATATTTCCTAAGAGCTACAGCTTGTTGCTTTATTTTCGCCAAATCTGTATTTGAATTTAATTCGGAAGATTTTAACGTAATTCGCGAATCGTATATATCAACAATGTATGGTGTTGTATGTATTTCCTCATTCAAACATCTTCGTATTTCGTTTCTAATAACACCCATTGCATCGTTGGTGTTGAAGTCGTAATCAGAGCGTGATTTATAGTAGATGTCTACTATTGTACTAGTAACAGCTTCTTCCAACTCAATTCCTCTTTTTAGCTGCTGACATACCAAAAATGAAGACTGCAGAATGGTTTCGATGTTAGGTTTATCGGCTGGAAATTCGCAATTCAGATAAGGACGAGAAACTTCATTTTTAAAATAAAGTACGTACCTATTACTAATTCAGCAATAAAATTATGCATGTGTAGTAGTAGGTCTGTTATATTATTATCCGATATGCCTTTGATATTGATTAGGGATTTAATATCAAGATTTACTGCGTTTTGGTAGTCGTTTGTTAAATAAATTTCCACTCCACGGTTTCTCATTGCCCTGAAAATATTTTGTATAAAATTATAATAACATCAAAATTTCCTTTATTTGTAATTTTATGTATACATGATGTTTCACGAGGAATTGCATCGATCGATATATGAGAGTTTATATTGGAAAATTTTGAAAACTTGGCAGCACACTAAAGCCGACTATTGAACTAAAATATTTTTAATAATCCAATATTTCCATTTATACTGGAAGTAGCTGTCAACTTTGTTATTCTAAATAGAACATCCCATATATCATTACTAAAGCCCGGACTTATGGCACTATAAAATCATAGAAATAGGGGGCAAAAAGGCAATAAAAAAGACAAAAAAAGGCGCAAAAAATAGGCATTTATTAGTTATTTATTATTTATTACACTTATTAGTTATTAGGTTATTAGTTATTAGATTACATTATATTACAAGAAAGGGTTATTGATTTACCATTATTATTAACAAGTTTTCAAATTTTATACTCCGTCTTCTATCAGCTAAAACATGCTTATATACCGAAAACGATCTTTCGACATCAACAGACGTCATAGGTGCATACTTAAAACAAGAAATTTGATTTGGATTCATAAAAGTCATATTAAGTGTCTCTCCTGATAAGGGCAAATGGATTTCGCGCAATTGACGTAAATCGCTATTACTCTGTATCACTTTCTCACACTTTTCTTCATGAAGTCCCCTTTTAAACCCGGTGCCTGTGTAATTATCTGCACGACGTCATCCAGAATGTGAAATTGGTCCGCTAATGTTAAATTTTTCTCTTCTAGGGATTTGATGAAATCTGGCAATGAACCAAAATGGACCTTTATATATGCCAAGTCAGAGCGAATAGTTTTCTTAGCTAAAATCTTTTGGCAAATTTGAATTGATGCTGCGTCATCTTCAAGACCGTCTATTGCCTCCCAAATTTTGTCATAGTGCGTAGCATAATAGATGACAGCTGATATCCATGTTCTCCATCTTGTTAAAATAGGTCGAGGTGGCAGTGGAATATCTGGTGCAATTTCTTTAAAATATCGAAATCGCGATGGAGCCTTTAGAAAAACTTTTTTAATATTTGAAATCAAAAGATAGACGTCATGAAATAAAGTGCGTGTTTCTTCAGCGACTCTGTGGAATGCGTGAGCAATGCATGTGACGTGCATCATTTTGGGAAATATTATTTGAAGGACTTTAGCAGCAGCCTTCATACAAGGAGCAGCATCAGTAACGAACAGTAAACCTCTTTCGTGTTTTATTCCACCAGTCCACACCAAGGATAGTGCGTTTGTAAATAATTGTGCTGTTGTAGAATTGTTAGTAGATTCGAGTACTTCACTAGTTAGTAAATAAACTTTCGATTTCCGTAATGGCTCCAAAGTTCCAATTATTACGTTAGCAACGTATCGGCCAAGTGTATCTGTTGTTTCGTCAATTGATACCCAAATATTTTCCTCGTGTATTTCTTTCATTATCTCCGTATAAACTGTATCGACATAATTTTTTCGGAGCGTGGATTCGCAAGGAATGCGCTCTTTAGTATATTTTTCGAGGAATGTATTAAGCGTTGGGTTTTCTAGTTTCCATAGTAGAATATCAGCGACTATAAATGCCTTACATAAATCAAAGGAAAATTGGGACTGCCGTTGCGAAATTCCACAAAAATTTTGTAGTAGACACGTTTTCTTACCGCCGGGAACTTTCTTAGCGCCAGTTTTGTGCTTTGCTGTCACAAGATGCTGCGTTACAAAGTACTTTTTTTCATAATTCACTTTTGTATCACACTGATTGATTGATTGATTGATTTTCTACCAGAGCAGGGCTGGTCTTTACATCCCTAACACTGAAGCTTAGTAGCTTATTGTATTATTCCTGCTTCGGTTTTGTTTTACTTAAACAGGTTAGTTCCCGCAATCAGGTTTAACAGCCTATGTAGTAAATCTTTCTCCATTGGTAGTTCAATTGTGCTTCGCATAGCGAATCTGCGTTGAGCTAACGCTGCACATTCGAAAATAATGTGAGAGGCTGTTTCCTCCTCCTCATTGCAAAGTCTACATAAGGGCTCATCTTTGTAGATCCCCATCTTATGCAAGTGGCCTCTCAAACAGCCATGTCCTGTTAATAGACATGTTGCTGCTCTAAGCTGTATCTTGTTTAATTCAAGCAGGTCAGCAGTCAGATGTTGCGACGGTCTTCCCATCATCCGTTTGCTGTGCTTTTGTCCAGCTGCATGTTTCCAATTTAATTGGTGTTGTGTTATAATCCACTCATTAATTGCACCACGCACTGCACTCTTGGTAATTTTGTATCACACACTTTACAAAATAATACGGTACCATCAGCACTAAAAATGTCTTTACCGAAATCGCGAATAAGTTTATTAAGTTTTGTTTGACCAGAAGCACATATTTGCGTTGTTATGCGATGATATACAAACGACGATTGTACCATATTGAATAGAATTTATTGTATATAATGCTACTTAGAATTAGGAATTAGGAAGAATTGTGGGGAATTATTATTTAATATTTCTATTTAATGTTACTTAGAATTATAGTTTATAGTTCTTAATAACATTGAATAGAATAACGGTAATTGTGGGATTATGTATTTAATATTTCTTAGAATTGTCTTTAGTCTAGAATATAGCTAGAATTACGTGAATAGGCATTTATGGCCTTTAGTCTTGAATATAGGCAGAATTACGTGGAATAGGCATTTATGGCATTTTATGGTATTTTGCCAAACATCCGGGCTTTAATCATTACATTTTTGAATTCCTAATTTAATTTTAAGGTTTGTTTGATGACACAACTATGTTGCTATTTCTAATCATATTTGAAATATTTGCCACTTTTTGAATTTTTTTGACAGCTGGACGAGTGCATGTCAACTTTTATAACTTGGAAAATTGAAATTTTGCAGAACTGTTATACCGTATAGGGTGGAATTAGAACTCAAGTGAACTTTTCAACATTGTACACACGCAGAGAAATGGTTTCTTGCATCAAGAAAATAGATTTTCAGTTTCTATTCAAGGAAATATTTCCATTTTAAGACCATAAAAATGTATAATACATGAAAATAATTTTCGTGAAATGTTATTTGTATCAAATAAATATTTTCTTAGGGCTAGAAAATAAAGAAAATCCAAGACAGAAAAATGTTTTTTCCAAGTAAATCGAGTTAAGAAAATATTCATATTAGAGGTAGGAATGAAAAAATTGTCTAGATCTCACAAAATTCTATTGAGAAATTAGGCGACCGGTTTCGTGTTAGAAAAAACACATCATCAGGCCAGCTACAAGGAAATCCAATAAAAATTACAATAATGGAAAAAAACTATAGTTAATAATTAAAATTAAGAGCAAGTGAATGAACTAATGAAAAAGTATTTTTTAAATATTTTACAGTATAATTAAATTATTTCTTTAATAATGTAATTAAATAGGGATTATGTTTATATAGTTTAATAATTAATGAGTTAATACTTTATGTTTATTTATCCATTTTTTATTATTTACAAAAAAAAACAATAGTTAAATTAGTACATGTGGTAAATAGTAATAAAAAGAACAAAATATTACATTAATGGGTATCTTGAAAATATTTATGAAACGTTGTACGTTAAAGGTTGTATTATTGTATGGCTAAGTATGGCATCTGTACTCAGGTTTGTATCGCTACTATCTAGGGCTGAAAGTAGGTGGCGCAAGGAAATATTTCAGTGAATGTTTTTGAAGATTAGTGGCATAAACTGAGAAATAAACAACAATGTGGACAAAAGCAAAGCATTAGTGCTTTAATCTTCTCACATTGTTTTTGCCGGGAGTGATTCCATCAATACTATGAGCTGTTTATTTCGCATTATCTTGGTTATTGTTTCCTAGACACTTTTTTCATGTGTACTTTTACATTAAGTTTGCTTTTGTTTGAACATTACAATCACATGCAATGCGAATAATTTACTGCATTATGTACAGATATGTCGTGCTGTTTTCAATAACGTAAGTGCAATTAATAATGTGGATATAAATAATATGCATTTCCAGAATTCTAATGCTTTATTTTAAGAAAATGAAATTATTGATTTATGAATAATACTTACCTAAACGCTTTCTTGAATTAAGAAAACTATTTACTATCCTTAAGAAAATATTGTTTTGTGTTTTAACGGTCATTTACTTATACTAAGAATCGTTTCTTTCAAATTTTCTGCAAGATTTTCATGAATCAAGTTAACAAACGTCTTGAACAAAGAAATACAATTATTTCATTACAAGTATATACTTTTCTTAAGTGGAGAGAAAAATGCCAAGGAAATATTTTTCTTTAATTTAAAACAGTGTTGTATTGCGGATAACTGAAACAGTAATTGTCTTGGATCGAGGCGGACAGTCTTGATACAAGACTACGTTTCTCTGCGTGCAGCGTGTCCGACAATTACGATTAAATTTTGAAATGGAAAAAATGTCTTAAATACAAATTACCTATTTATCTCTTTTTTATAAAAAAATATGTTATATCTTTCATTCTTACAACATTTATTGTATTAATAGTCATAGTTTTAATGTGTTGTGTTTAATCCCTCTTTACAACAATTTTAACAAAATTTTTAAATGATTGAAGTACTTACACATAGTTTGGGTCGTGACCAATGGACAAAAAATTTCAACAGAAATTTAATTTTATTCATTAACGAATTTTTTTACTGTTTTACTAAATTCTTATCTAAAGATGTGTGCAATGCACGAAACCGGCAGCATTGTTTAATTTAATATAGAATTTTGTGAGTGAAGACCATCTTTATTTCAACCCTTATTATGAAGAACTCACACAGAGTCACTGTGGACCGTTTATTTAAATTTGTTTATGGAGAATGCAATAAAGTGATATTAAGATCATGCGATGCCTTTGCCGCTCGGTATCCACGAAAACATAAGCCGTCCGCAAACACAGTTAAACGAATAATACAGAATTTGAGAAACTTTGGATTGGTCAAGGTAAAAATACCAAAACAGTTTTTGTGAATTTGTTTTAATACGGTTTCAAGAACACGAATTATCTTCGGACAACATTATCTAGACGAATGAAGCCAAAATACTTTAGGACCTCACTGTGTCTTTTGATTTATTTGCTAAAATAACAGGAAGTTGGATACCGTCAGTGTAACTAAAAAGTCAAATATGCGCTTAAATTAAATTACCATTAATGTTTAAATATTTATTACATAAAATAGCAACGTTGATAGTTGTTTTTAAATTTTGCATTGTAAAAAATCTATACGTACCTTGAAATTTCTCCATTTCTAGGATCCATAGTTAAGAAGAGTCTAAAATTTTTGTGTGGCCTAATTTCAATCATCTTCCCATCTTCACCGACTCCTCTTTCACTAATAGCAAGCGTACCATTCGGTTCCAATAGTGCATTAAGCCGGTCGAGTACCGCGGGGCTGCATAAATTTACATTATCGATCACCAACCAGTGACCATTCAGAAGGCACTGAAAACAAATAATTCGTTTCCTTTGATGTAATCATCTAATTTTCATGGTGGTTCTATCAAGTTTCCAGGTAGATAGTTGATAAACTAATATCTTAAAATACGTTTGTAGGTGCGAAATGGTTTAAAATATCAATACGTTAAGGGTAAATTTTAGAATATGATAATAAAACTAACAAATTTGATGGTTTTGTTTTGATAATGCCGCTGTGAACTAGAGCATTGTTATACAGTGCGGTCCTAAAGTGTCTCCTCCCCCTCATGCTAACTTTTGAACGACAGAAGCAAGCGTTTTTAGAAAAAATAGGTTAATTTTAATTTTTTGTGGACTAACTTTTGCCGTTATCGGCAGTTCAATTGTATTTCCGGTGTCAACGGAGGCGACGTCAACTTTATTATTTTAAATAAAACACCTGTATACTTTTGCGATTTTAGAAAGGAAATCGAAAGGCGAATCCAACGATACCACGCATGTTATACTTTAACTTAAGAAATATGACGATATGCAGCAGTAAAGGTTTTGTTGTTACGCAACGTAGGTTAGGAAAGAGCGCCAAATTGTTTCTTGTGACGCCAGACTGATCTAAAGGGCTCGTTGCCAAACAAAATAATTATAACAATCGGCAAACTGTCAAATCTCAATTCCAAAAGTTTAAATTTATTTCTTGTTTTTTACAGTTTTTGTAATTGATTTTACAATGGCTTCCCCATGGATCACATAAGATAAATATCAAGTACCTAATTTTAATATTTGGTGAATTTGGTAACAATTCCCACGAAGTGGAACATAACGAACACTGGCCTTATACAGCCGGAACTATTTGAACTTAACGCTAAGTAAGGATAGATAGAAAATTTACAGGGCGAATTGCTTTAACAGAAGATAATGTGCTTTAAATTGTTGTACAATTTGTTACACAACCATGGAAATAAGGTGATAATTGTTGCCAGATTTACATAATATTAAAATTGACCCAGCAATTTTGCATGGTTCGTGCCGAAGCCATCATAATATTTTGTCTTTCAAAAACGAAACAAATTTACCATAATTAATTAATTGCAATAAAATTCGATAAAGTAAAGAAATAACAACAATTAACAAAACAAGTTAAAATGAGAGAAAATAATAACGAGAACAAAGAAGAAATGGATGACAAATGCAGGATATAATAACAATAAACAACAAGAATAATTTACGCTTTTGGAATTGAGATTTGACAGTTTGGTAATTGTTATGATTACCTTGCAACAAGCGCTTTAGATCAGTCTGGCGTCATAAGAAACAATTTGGCGCTCGTTTTTAGCCAACCTTGCGTAGCAATAAAAACAGATTACCAAAACCTTTACTGTTGAGTAACGTCATATTTTTGAGGATAAAGTATAACATATGTGGTATCGTTGGATATGTCTTTCCAAAAACGTAAAAATATATGTGTTCTATTTAAAACAAGAAAGTTGACGTCACTTCCGGCGACACCGGAAATACAATTGAACTGCCGATAACGGCAAAAGCTAGTTCGTAAAAAATAGAAATCGACCTATTTTTTCTAAAAGCGCTAGCTTCAGTCGTTCAAAAGTTAGCATAGAAGGAGGGGCACTTTGGGACCTCACTGTATGATTGTAAAAAAAGGATATCTTGCAAGGTAATTGTCATAGCAGCTAGACAGTTGCAATGAAAGTAATTATTTTTAAATTAGAAGAAACAAAATAAAATAACCAAACCCTAAGCAATTGTATCACAATATTTGAAATGTATGTACGAGGGTAAGTCAAAAATTACTTACACTTTTAGTTCTACAACTGTATTAAACAAAGATAGGTGTACAACAGATACATTATTTTTCGATATAGTCTCCACCTTTAGCAATGCACTTGGTTCAGCGAGCCACAAGCTTCCGTATGCCTTCCTGGTAGAAGGTTTTCGGTTGGTCGTGACACCACTTTTGCACCGCATCCCGAACGTCTGTGTCTGAGGCAAATCGACGACCTCTCAAAGCTTCCTTGAGCGGTCCAAAGAGATGAAAGTCTGAGGGAGCGAAATCAGGGCTGTAGGGTGTTTCAGGGTCTCAAACCCCAACCTGTTGATAGTTTCTATGGTGTTATGGGCCGTGTGCGGGCGGGCGTTGTCTTGCAACAACAAAATTTTCTTTGAGAGTAGACCACGGCGTTTCTTTCGAATTGCTGGTTTCAGCTTATTCGCCAACAAATCACTGCGCTGACATGCTTATGCTGTTGTAGCTAGCAGACAAATGACGCGATCGTGATTAAATTCCGCATACATGACCACAGAGGCGCCAACTCAACGCATGCGCAAGCGGCCACCACTACGATAACCTTCAAAGCTTGTTATGGCGAAAGTGTAGATAACATTTGACTTACCCTCGTATTATACTTGATAAATATCGCTATGTAAATTTCTTAATAGCATCAGTAACTCTTCTTTCAAATTTTCTGCGGAGTTTATGGTCTAATTTCATTGAGTCCCGCTTCACTATTATGGATTTTTTTTATGAAGTGTTGTGTCCTGAATTTTACATGAGATAAATAAGAACACTTTTTCAAGAAATGGATATTTAACAAGTTATAACTTATAACCATCATCCTATCCTACTTATGTATGTATAAATGATAAATTGCGTACTTTTTATTGGAAGTATGCTCAAATACGTCGAAACTTTGTCCATGCACCATAAGAATACTTTTTTGATTTATGCCTTTAAAACTCTGTTTGGTGTTTCATTTTATTTACAAATTAATACTTACTCGTAAATACTTTTAACGAGTATTATTCAGTATAATTCACCAATAACTACCTGGAAAATTTAGTTTGTTTTATTGCGTAACAAATTTTACCTTGATGAGAACCGAATCAACCCACTCGAACTTTCCTCCTGCGTTTAAAGAACCTTCCCTTTCAACCGCTGCTAATAATACTCGACCTTCTGCCTTAAGCTTCAGGACGAACTGTTTGATGCCATCCGAAATTGTTACAATATCACATAAAACTCTCCAGATGCTAGCCAAGTTTTCTAATTTTTTTACGAACAACGCTGTCTCTTCCTTCATCGTTTGGTTTTTGTTGACTATAAAAAGAGATAGTTCCTATTTATTCTTGTCTCGTGCCTTCTTCATAAGAAGAATCCAGTGAAATGAGGACAGTCAAAAAGCGGTATGCATGGCCCAAATATAAGAGGACAACATACCTTAATACAATGTAATACGGTAACTTCGAAACCGTCGATTTATAAAGTTAGTGAAGAATATTGCTTTATAAAAGTGTTTTATATTGATAAGGTTTTGTTAATTTACCTGTCCTGAGAAAATCGCTACAATCTCGCCATTGTTTTAATAATTTTATAGCTTCATCATAGTATCCGCTGAGGAATAGGTTTTGAATGGCTTGCAGTAGAATCACTTCAGTGTTTTTAATTATCTCATCTATATGTCTTGTATAGTCAGTCTGGAAAAAGAATGATTTATGATATTAAAATTTACATATTTAGATTAGAAATTGTATTTACATTTTTTAAATAATGGTTACAAGATAATTTTTAAGAGAAATAGATAAATTAAACTTTTAACTGAGTGTATAAGCGATTGCCCCCAAAATTAAATGTGTTTTATAAATCTGTATTACTGAATGGTTAAGTGTTAGTCGAACACAATTTTATCCTGTCAATAATTACTTTGTAGGTGAAGAAACTCAAGAACAAGAACATTTGTTTTCAATACCACCCAATTTTGAAAAAGGAAGGGGTATTTCATACCGCGTTAAATGTTCTGTAATGCAGTTGCTACTAGATGCATAGGCTCTGTTATAAAATTTACTAGTTATAAAAGTGCGTAGGCATAAGAACATATTAGTAATAATCTAACCGTTATTGAGGATTACATTTGGCTCTAATCATAGATTAAATCTCCAGTTTATTTCTTAGTTGATTACCCTTGCATCTGTCGATCCTTTGCTCTTTGGTTATTTTTGATTTTGTTTTGTTTGTATCTGGCAGTTATACTACGATTTTCTTTTCAATTCCTATACAGAAAGTCGTTAAAAGGACTACGCTAGTGACAATATTGCAAATGATCGCTTATATGAACATATAATAATTTCAGTTGAATTTTTACGCATACAAACACGATTCATTTCAATATAAAAAGTTCCGTTAATTAGATTTAGTAAACATATATTTTGTTTTGGAATTCAATTTACTTTTAAAAATGTATGTGTTTGTTATGCACCTACTATTATTTGAACATTTAATATATTGGATATTTGGAAATGACAAAATGTAATCTAGTTATTTTAAAATGAGGACGATTTCTTTGCTTCATATGCGACAATATTATATTTAAGCATTTATTTTAAAATAATCAACGATCGTTTGAGTTGAGTCCATCGGTGAGATAAAAATTATCAAAAAATTACGTATTTTCTAAAATCTGCATTGACGCCAAGCGCGTACAGTAGTCAACTGATCGTAATTTGTAACTGTGTGGGGATGCCTAGTAAACCATTCCCGAGGAATGGAGAGCGTGTGCTCACAGGCGGCAAAGTTATTCGTTACGGTGTATAGGAATAACGCTTCTCCATAGGCACTTTTCCAACACTGTATATTGCTTTTGAGAAAATAACATTTTTGTGAGCACCAACTTTGCAATTTTTCAAATTCTAATTTAAGCGACACTTCCTCTGATTCTGAATATAATAAGAACACTGCGATTATCAGAAATGCTGAAGAGATTACACCGTAGTATAATCCCCTGTAGGGAGACATCGCTTGTAACTTGCAGCAATTTCGTATTTACAACAACTGCATAAGTTGTAGGAGTTTGACCAAATTTCTATTTCACGCATATAATCTCTACCATAGGGAACATATCAAATCGAATTGATGATTTTAATGGCAAAATATTCGTACCACGATTCCCGTTGGCTAATCTTGTACAAGCAATTCAAGCTGCATAAGTGTCTGGACATTCTCTTCGTAATTGGAACCTAACTGACCACTTAATCGTGTTCCAATCAACGTTATCAATGACTAAGTTAATTAATCGTTACACAATGACCGAATCCTGCGCTCCAAACCTTCCCAATTATCCGTATTTCGGTTAGTAGATGCAATAATACTTGCAGAAATAAAGCTTTTACTTATGACTAAGTTTAGTTCTAGTGCATTAGTATCATATAATTAACTACGAATATAGTAATGTTTTTAGAGATAATAGGAGTTTAATAAGCTTTCAGAAAACAGTAACTATCTGACATTATTTGCGGAATTTGTATCATTAAATATACTGTAATGTTATCATTTTTATTTACGATTTGAATTCGGGAATATCAGCTTGATACTATTTCGGCAGCTTAAATAAATACATAAAAAAATGGAAATCAGGATCATGAGAAAAAAAAACTAGGTCTCTCACTTTGACGTTAATTCCCCTCTATCTAAAACGTGCTACGTACAATTTTACACATAAGAAAAGAAAATATCTAGCTATACGAAAAAGCGTACATGTGACAACGGTAATCGCGAAGGGGTGATTCACCACAAGCGGAGGGGTTAACAGCAGTCGACGGCTTAGGTTACCGATGTGGTTAGTTAGCGGTAGAGTGCGGACGATCTTAGTAAGAATTTCTAGAGTATTTATTTTTTTTCTTTTATTTCATCAGAATCTGTTTTTATTTTCGTTCTTTACACTTCTTTATTAGTTTTCCGTCTAGCTTCGTAGCAACAAAAAAATAAATATGCGAAATTTCCCCATTTCAAAGGCGACCTGATTTCAAATTGCTACGTGCGTTCTTGCATACACTAGGTCTACATGCCAACGTTGTTACAAGCGCACTAACGGAAACCCGCACCGAATCGATCGGTTTGCACTCTCCCCCCCTTTGCTCTCTGCCGTACATATATAATATAGCTAATTTCACATTTTATCGATGTGTATAAAGCTTTCTTTCAATGACTCGGTGCAATGGAAATTCTTTTAAAGCACTGTTCACACTTAAGATTACTGCTGAATACAAGTTAGAGCTAAAACGCTTTGATTATCTTGGCGTCCATGGCATCTGATCTCGATAGCACTTCTGTTTAACAACAGTTATTAATTAAAATAAAATTTACATTTAACTTAATTCATATAAATGATTTCCAAAAGAAAAACAGGCTATAATATTTGTCTAGAGTTTATCGTTTAGCAGCGTGCGAGCTGTCATCGGGGGACGATTTGTTAAGTAGTGATATTTAATTTCAGTAATATTATTAAGATCAAATAGAATAATTTTATAGTGTTTTGGGGATGTAGTTACTTACGGCGTCGCAAGAGCGTACTTTAATAGTTGTTGCCTGAGCGCATATGGCTGAAAAGCGCCATCCCATCCTCGTCGCTAGTTGTGTATTTTAAATTTGAAATAATTTTTTTAATGTAATAATATCTTTTTTAAACCATTACATGCAAACTATAACAATATTAAGTATGTCTAGATTTGGCTCTCAAGGTGTTCTGTTGATTGGTACGGTCAGACAAAATACACGTACAATAAAAACAAATTACTAGAAATACTACCCTAAGTTCATATAGTACACATTTAAAATATAAATCCACTAGACAGGACCGTGTCCAACAAATAAAATTAATTATAATATTACTTAAGTTTTATAAGTTTTTATTATTAAGTTTAATAGTTAGAAAAAAACGAATTGCCCCCGATTTAACCAAACGTAATTAAATTCAATTAATCAAAATAAAAAATCTTCAGACGCCCAGTAGGACTTGAACCTACGAGTTCCCCTTTGCCGGACAGGCGCGCTACCACTACCACTACAGAGTCTCTGTAGGAACGAAGCCCTTTTATACCAGTATTAATGTTGTTTTACGTGCATATGTTCTTTAATTCTAATGTGTACATTTCTTCTAGTTTGTCCTATGTACAACTTATTACACGTTTTTACATTTAACTTTTTAGATCCCAGACGTATGTTTTTATCACTTGCTTCATATTATTTTTCAAATTAAGGTATTTAAAAATTACAAAAGGCAGGTTGCTAATATATTTCTCTAAAAGATTGCTAAATTTTATTAACCCAAGCAATATATGTCAATACTCTTAGTTTCCCGGTTGGAACCGCGTTGTTGTCGTGCTTTGCCGACTTTCGTCCAAAACTCTTATGGCACATCTTCCAGGGTTCATTCCGGAGGGGTTTAGACAGCATAACAACCCTGAAGATGTCCCATAAGAGTGTTGACGACCGCGGATGCCTATTACCAAATGTTAGTCATTTTCCCAAAAACGTTTTTTATCCTCTTGTATGCCATTAATTTGTTTTACCAAGGAGAAAATATTTCCGTTGAAGTTTGTTGTAAATTTTTTAAAACCCACTTTTTTTCGGCATATTTAATTTTAACAGCGTGTCCACCTAGTGCGCGGACGGAAGATTTGTTCCTTTCCTGAGCAATTTAGAGAAAAAGTTTTCGAATAAAATATATTCGCAAATAAATGTTGCACAACATAAAATTAATAAGTATATAAGGTGTTCAGTTTTCGCGCGCACGAAACAAATACCGCCATTTATTTAATGTCCGATATCTTAAAAATTGAAACAGGATGAATCAAACTTGGAAACGATATCGATGGCCATTATGTAGAATCTGGTGATATAAAAAATCTTCGAAGTCTCGCCAAAAACTCCAAGAAATACTCAATCGAATAAAATTTGAATCACCACCCTAGCGTGCAAGGCGCTTAAGAATCCGCCGTTAAATAAACAGGGGACATTTCGCAAAAATCTCAAATTATGTCAAATATCTCAAAAACTAAGATAGATAGGTATAGGGAATATTGATAAAAGTTGCCAAAAATTTGAAAAAGAGGTATCTAAAATCGTACTAATACATAGGATTTTCCCCATTTCAAACCGACCACTCGTATATTTTAATATTTTATGTTGTGCAGCATTTCTCCCCGAACATTTTTTATTTGAACACTTTTTCTCTAAATTGTTTCAGGAAAGGAATTCCCTTTTCGTCCACGCACTAGGTGGACATGCTTGTACGACATTCACTGTATCTATTTGGGACTAGTAAGAAGAAATAGTTTTTAATTTAACCTTGTATTTTCCCAAAAATTTTTATTTTATGCATACACTTTTCACTTGGTCATCTGTAAAAGCTACTTTCCGCCACGCACTTTAAACACTCTAAACCCCAACAGCCTCAAATTTAAAAATTAAATTGCAAGTACTTCCTGTAATACCTCATTTTAGGGTGTTTTTTATGCTGAATTCAACAAAAAATAATTTTAAAGTTTCACTTGATAAAAAGAAAATATCCATAAAAATTGTTTGAATATATGATGTTGTGCTTGATATTCCATTACAGCAAGCAAATATTTTGCTTGAAATTTGGCGTTTTTAATTTTTTGTGTTCGCTGTTATTTCGCTGCCAATTTATTCCTGGTTTGCCCTAGGGATACTTCATTTTTTAACGTTGAACATAACAAAAAAATGAATTTTAAAATTCAAAACTTGATGTAGTACGAAAAGTTATGCAATAAACTCGTTAACAATAATTACTGCAAAACAAACTACAAAAAATGACAAGTGCAAAGGTAACATTTTTTGAGAAAAATATAGGGAGAAAAAAAGAAAAGAATATACGAATTACTGAAAATTAGAAAAAAGAAATCAATATAGGACACATGAAGTTGGTTCGGTATACGCAAAGGCTAGAAGTCATTTGATTAAAAGAAGAAAAAACAATCTTATTACAAATAGTATTGTATTCGTTAAGTTTTCCCCCTTTGACTTTCCTGCCTGACATATACAGGGTGTGTGAGAGGCTCTAATCCCAAAAGTGAAAGCAGATGGTTTGATAATATAAAAGAAGAGGGATTTGTTTTAATTATCATTGTGTCACTCTATCTATTTGTGAGTTATTTATTACAGTAACGAAAGACGGAGAGTCGCCACCAATGTGCTATGTGTGGTGGGTCAGCAATATTAGGTTTGTTCGTTTGTCAATCAGTGCAATACGGAGTAGCTCGAATATCTAAATTGCGCGTTCGTTTGTAAAAAAAAAACTGGCGATCCGATGTTCGTTTGTATATGTTGGGCAGCTCCGACAGTTTTGAACTGCACAAACTTACACCTCCTCAGGGGGTGGAGTAAGTTTGTGCAGTTCAGTGCAGCTGCCATTACATTATCTGACGATTACATTCAGAAAAAAAAATCATATAAGGTTTTTTTCTAGTTTTGCTGTTCTACCTTCATACGAAATTTTGCCCATAAGTGTCCTCACATAGTGTATTTTAGTTTTTGAGTGACTAGTGTAGAATAAGTACTTAGTTTAAGAACTGTAGTAACTTAAGTTAAAAATAGATAGCTCATTAGTTGTTAACTAGATTGTTATATAAGCATCACCGACTCGGAGCCAAAAAAAACCTTGGATTGATGTAAGTTAGAGTAAGTCAGCATTCCACGTTGTACATAAGCACTTCTATTATAAAGGAGTTAATCACAAGGTACGCTTTTCCATAAATATATTCATAAATCCAATACCCTTAAAAATCTTGTTTGCCCATAGCGGTTGCGAACATTGCTACATACTTGCTCGCGCGAAAAGCATCTTATAGAGAGCTTTTTATAGCTATATATTTACCTTTCCGACAAAAGCTCCGTGTAAGGTTAGTAAGCAGCGCAAGCCAATGAATTAAAAATTTACGCCCTGAAGGAAGAAATACAATCAGTGAGACATTTTAAGCGCCAACCACTTACTGTCTCTAAACACTTTCATAAGTAAATGTTTTATCTAGAACGTTTTCCATAAAAGCTTCATCGGTACGTAGATATCTTTGCCTATAAAAGATGTATGACCCTTCCAGAGGACGGATGATGGATTGATCAAATAATGTACATAGATGTACAGGTAGTCATCCTTTTACAATATCATCGAAGATTAATCCTTGGGAAATACATACGACAAGATACAGCTGCTTTAAAATATGGCATTACAACTTATTGTAAACAGTAATACTTTTTAATAATTATGTTCCTCAAACTGTGTGCCTTTCATTTAAGTTTAGTAAAAGAATTATGTTTTCTTTGAAATACCTCGTGAAACGTAACCAGTTTAACCAGTGAAAATTTTATTTTAAAACAGTTGAATATTTTTTTCTTAAAATGTCTGTTCTACAATTAACATAACATACTTTATTACCGCGCATGGCAAACTTAAATTGTACTTTTAGAGAACGTTACTTTCTCTTTACAGTAAAGTGCTAGTCTACTACGATTAAAAATATACAGCAAAATTGAAGAAGTCGTATTAGCGATTTTTTTATCAAAAAATCTTGTTAATAAAAGTTATTCGGAATCGTTCAAATAAGATAAATCCGAAATCCCATTAAAAATAAAAAACTTTTGACAATCTTTCTCAACAAAGTCCAAAATATTGGAATAATAATATTATGAAAATATAAAAATAATTATAAATAAAATAAAATTCATGCCTTTTACAATTCCAAGCAGAGGGTCAAAAACATAAATAACAACGATAGACCAATAACAAAATATGTCAGTATACCATATGTCCCACAATTATCCGAAAGAATCAATAAAATTTTATGCCACATAACATTAAAGTAGCACATAAAAATTACAATAAGTTAGAGTTTAGGTTAAAAGGTCACAAATATCAAAATAACATCACTGCCTTAAAAAAAACAATAAATACTGGACATACTTCCAATTTCGACAATGTCTCTATACTTAATAAGGAGGTCAATTATAAAGCAAGATGCATACTAGAAATGATACAAATCAAAAAACATAAAAATTCAGTTAACGAAAAAACAGAAAGAGGGCTACCCAAAAATTTTATTATCCTATTTTATAATGTTTTAATTTAAAAAAACTATTAATTTTATTAATTCTTTTTTTAGCTTGTGAATAATTTCGGCAGTAAAATTTTTTATAAAAAGATTTTTTTTACGCTTATACAATACAATAAAAAAAAATTTCTGAAGCTGCCGCCTTTTGGGAATCGGGTATTCCATTCGCCTTTCTGTCCCCAAACAAGATTTAAAATTTATTTTTTTAAAAATAAATCAAAATAACCCAAGTTTGTAGCTTGGAATATTTTATGTTTTATTGACAAAACAAAACCAAATTTTTAAAGGGTTTGTGTTAGTTAACAATGTTATATTGTAAGTTCAACAAACAAAAAACAAACAAAAAACCCCGTATTACTTAAGACAATGTATTTGACAGTTGTGGAATATATTTTGAAAAGACAATAAAAGATTGTCGAAACTTAAAATTAATTTTAAAAATTTAAACTACAACATTTTTAACGTTTAAACCCCCGCTAAAATCCTTTAAAGATATTTTTTAATTACAAGGCCCCCCCTCAAAAAAAGGCTTAGGAAAAACTTTTTCAACAATTCCCAAAATTCGCAGTTGGGAAAACTAAGGGGGGGGAAGAAAGATGGTTTTAGAACTGCTTTTTTTAAAGAAAACTAAAAACTATTTGGCTTTGATGACAGGATTTGTAAAAAAAAAACAAATAAGAAATATTTTATTTTAATGAATTAAAATAAATAAAAAAAAGTAATATTTTAGAAAAAAATAACATATTAATATTGGATACTCTAAAGGGAAATTAAAAAGATATTTGATTAAAGTTGAAAATGTTCACCATTGCTACTGGCAAAAAACCAACCTATTTACACACTCCATTTGATTTTATGAAAAATTTCATTAATCGAATTTCTTTTCGAAAGTCCAATTTTTTAGCCTGAGATCTATTGGCTTTGTTTTGGGAAAACTTTACTCTTTAAATAAACCCCATGGGAAAAAAAGTCTAAAGATGTCGAGAAAAAGCGACCGTGGCCACCAATAAACCTCCCCTTTCCGACCACTTTTGGAAAAACTTCATTTTAAGTAGGCTCGCATTTCAGCAGAAAATGAGGCGGAACCCCATCTTGTTGAACCAAAAGCTTGTCATTCGGTAGGTCGGATCGAATTTATTGCGCAAAAGCGGGAAAAAGGTTTTCTTCAAAGAATCACAAATATCTATTACCTGTCACCGACCCTTAAAGAAGTCGACTCCGATAATTGATTTACTGACAATACCGTCCAATGTCGCCATCGAAAGTTCTTTTCAACTTGCTTTTAAAAATGGGTTGGAATTTGTTTTTTTATATAATACGTTTAAACGGGTGCTTTGAATATCAAATTTTTCCAGCCAAAAATTACTAGTTTCTGCATGATTTCTTTGGACATTTATAAAAAGCTATTTTTTTCATTTTGATTGATACAGGCCTCTTGGGGGGGGAAAAAAAAATCCCTATCCTACAATGTTTAAAATTTTGTTCGTTTTAACTTACGTTGTGCAAATGGGCTTTAACGATCTAAATTTTATTAAATAAAGGGCAAATTTCTTGTTGAGTACGGTTTCTATCCCCCTAACCAACCCCCCTTAATTTATTTTTTATTTTTTTTGGTTTTAATTTCTTTTCATTTAAATTTTTTGACTATAAAAAATTTTGGTGTTTGTTTTTGACATATTTTTAAAAATGAAGTGTTTGCTGACATACTTTTAAACGGTTTGTTTCTTTTAGGATTTTTAAAAGCTAGTTAAAAAAAAGTAATAATGTTTAAGGGGAGATGATGTTTTTTTCCTTTGTTTTTTAAAATTTTAATTTAAACAGCCCGAAAAATTTCAAAATTTTATCCGTTAATTTTTAAAACTATTCGCATAGGTTTTACTGTCAATGCTACTGAAAATATAAAAAATAAAGGGGGTTTTCCCTTAAAAAAAAAGTTGACTTGGCCTTTTTTTTTAGGCTACTTGTGTATTGAAAAATATTTAAAAAACATTAGGGGAATAAAAAAAATACGCGCCGGGTACAAAAAGAAAAAACGTTTTAAGAAAAATTGAATTTTTTCCCCCCTTATTCCCCGATAGTGAAAGGGTGTTTCTTTTTCGACCCCCCCAAAGGGATCTCGCTTTTTTTTGGAGATAAAAAATGGAAAATTCGAAATGCAAAATTTTGGTTTTTTAGAACCCGAAAGAAAATAACTTGACAAATAAGTTCGGAAAAAAGAAACGAAAAGTCATTTCCATTCTTTTTTGGCCCAGAGAAAAACTAAAAAAATTTAATGTCTTTTTTTAAAATTTAATGAACGAAACATGATTTCTTTTTCCCATCACAACTTCAGTCTTTTATCCGCCATATTGGATTTTGAATCGTCAAGAGTTTTTTTTTTGATTTCAACCAGTGTTAATTGACGAAGAAAGGGCATTTTAAGTTAAATAAGGTGGCCATAAAATTTCAAACTGCAAACATTTAAATTGTCGTCATAAGTAATAGAAAAATTTGTACACAAAACGAAGAGAAACAAGATATTTTGGGTACTTTTTTTTCATCAATCGAAAATAAAACCCATAGGGTACAAAAATTTTACAATTGGAGAACACGTACATACACGGACTTGAAAAACTCGGGTTTAAATGGAGCGCCCCACTTTTGTAAAGTTCTTTATTTTCATTTTCAGTGCATATTTACCTACATGTCATTAAAAAATTCCCAAAGTTCTTCAAAATCTGCTATATTTAATTTCATATTAAAAAAGAATCAGAGGAAGCACTCATTATAAAGTTGGTTATATAACTGTACGATTAAAAGTACGTTTTTAGGAAAATTTCTCGCAGCGAATTTTAAAATGTCTGGCAAAAAAACCCAATTTAAATAAATAAAGTTTTTGGCCCCAAAACCGAATAAAAGGAATTTTAAAAAATTACTTAGTATTTTTACTTTAAAATTGAATTTGGGGTTTTACAGCTTCGCTTAGGGGGAAAAATCCAAATTTAAAAAATGTAAAAAAAGAACCATTTGGAATGATGTGCATGAAAAAAAGAAGCTATTAAGGGAAAATTTGCAATATTGATAAATTTCACCGGGGGGAAAAAAGGTTTTGGGGAAAATGTGGGTCAATATTTAAAGGGCTTTTTAAAAAAAAAAAAAAAGGGGGGTTAAAAAAGATAAGTACGATAATTTATACAAATTTTTTTTTTGGACAAAATTTCTCAGAATTATAAACATTAATATTAGCCAAACTCGCGGCCAAATTTAGTTAAAGGTATTCATAATAAGTGATTTTAAACAGAAGTATTGGAAAAATTAAAAAAACAAACTAAAATAAAATATAAAACGAAAAAAAATACTCGCCCTTCCTCCTACAAAGTCTTTTTTTCCCCAAATTACGTCTTTAAACCCCAAATATTTTTTTTTACATTCTTAACTTAAGTTTACACACCACTTCCCCCATTACCCCCGCCTTTTTTCCCTTACATTTTGAAAAAAAACATCTTCTACACTCTCAACCCACAGTAATGAAAAAATTATGACAAAAAAAAAACCTCAGTTGTTATTAATGTTAATAAGGGTATTATGTGGAAATTTAGGAAGTTAAACTTTAATCAAATAAGAATATTTACAAGGATGGAGTTTAAGCACTTGGATTGTTTACCAAAATAAACCAATATTCCATGTAACCTTCTCATCATCTCAAAAAAAAATATTCCAAATTGGTACATCCTAGATGCGTTTTTTTGGGGTTTATAACCAAAAATTTCCATAATATTTTTCCCTTTTTTCCCTTAGAAATTATTGCCGTTTCCCCTTGTTAATTCCTTTGTCTTTTTGTTGAGTATTTTTTGTTTCCACAAAAAGAATAACACCGTTTCATAAGTATTGGGCACCCCTTGGATTTTAAATTTTTTGAATACAAAGGGGGGGATTCCTTAAAATTCTTAAATAATTTTTTTTATCGTTTTTTACTACTTTAATTTGTAGGGGAAGGAAATACCTCAAAAAAGGGCCAGGTATAGCGACAAAAAAGGCGTATTTCTTGAAATTTAGAAAATTAACATTTGGCAATTTTATAAAAAATCATGAAGCTATAAAAAAGCCATTGTAATGTTTTTAAATACGGTCAGCTCCCATTTCGGTTATTTTTCGTTAAAAATTTTAAAATATGCAGAAAACGAAAAAATTTAATGTTGAACGCGTGCTCTGATAGTAGTACAGTAACTAGGCAACTAAAGGGGCAAAGAAATCGTCAAATGCTACAAAATTACATTTAAATCTATTATAACATGATTATAACATCAAAAAATATGTGAAGTGGCAGTTTTTTTAAAAAAGTAAAAAAAAAAAGGGTAGACTGGGGCGAAAACACAGCCAAGTTTGCAATCGTGGTGTCCAGCAAGCAAATAAAAGAAAAACAGTCCAAAAATCGCCGCAGAAATAAATACTGAAATTCCGAACCCGATTAGCGTGTCAGGGTTAAATAACGAATTGTGATGCGAAAGCTCTTGCTTCGCCAAATTAATAAGAAAAAGGGGTTTACAATGGGCACCGTGAAATCGAAAGGGGGAACGATAGAAAGGAGCAGGTATTGTAGACCGACGAATCCAAATCGAGATTTTCGGGTTCACGAAGATGATTTTTTAAGAAGATCTTGGGGAAGGGCACTGGGAAAAAGCAGAGTTTATTTTTAAACCGGCGGTGGTTCGCAAAAATTTTGGGGGGTTGTTTGCAGGTCATCCGCAGGTGGTCTCGAAAAAAATTCAAGGGAAAATGAAAAAGAGCAGTAAAAACGTATCTTAGGGGAAAAATGCAATATCCCCAGTGTAAAAATTTTGGGGCAGAATTTGTATTCCCAAAACGAATGTAAAAATATGTACCCGCCCCAACAAAAAATTATAGTTGATTTAAGATGAAGCATTTTTGTCACAATTCTACGAAAATAATGACAGCAATACTTTTTTTAAATCCGCTAAAATTTTTGTTGGGGGGAATTTCAAAATTTTGTTAGATTTAAAAAAGCGTGTTGTAATTCTTAGTATAAATTTTTCTTATTAAAAAAAAAAACAAGAGTTCCTGTCCCCAAAATTTTTTTTGTGGGGGCTCTTCTCTAGACCCTATTCATTACCCCTCTCTTCTAGTAAATCTTGGATTTTCAAAGGAAATTTTACTATCACCCTTTACCACAACATTGAACTTAGTTTCGTGCTAAGACGCAGTTTGCTAGAAATGGAATTCATTTTATTGCTAGACAAAGGGTTCGGAATGTGGCAGGTTGGGTTTAAATGTTGTGGTAAGGGTGGTAGCAAACTTTTGAGTGTTGAAGAAAGTGATTCTTGCACTTAAAAAACTTTATGTTTAATGGCTTCATCTTTTTTCGTAATCTGATTTTTTAGGGTCCAAAATTCGCCCGGACGTTAAAAAATTGGGCTGGGCACTTTTCTGTATTACCATATTATCTTCTTGCCGATTCTGTTTGTGGTCCCTATAAAAGAATTGCTTAGAGCATATATTTTGTGTTGCAGAATTATGTATTTGTGATTAGTCCCAAACCCCATACACCCCTTTTCTTACTATCATAACCTCTAAAATCTTTGTAGTCTCTACAAGTAGAAAAAAGGGCAAGTTTAGTTTTTTCCTTATTTTTTTCTTGTTTTTTTTTTGTTGTTTTTCTTATTATTTTTATTTGTTTGCTGGACTTTCAGTCCTTTTCTCTTAGTTGTCTTGAAAAAGGCAAATATCGTTACATCAATCACCGGCAAAAGCGCGTGTGGGTAATTTCATTTTTAAAGGTTTTTTTACAAAATCTAGTCTTTTTACCGGTTTTTTTTTTATTTCCTTAACAACGGTTTTTCCCCAACCTGATGAATAAAGCTCATTACGCTGCCTGTGTGACTACGCAGAAATTTTTTAAAAATTTTTTGTTTTCATATCTACATACACAAATGAAATCCCCATGTTATTATTGGTTTAAAAACTAACAATTATGAAATTTTTAAAGCTATAACATGTTACATCTAAGAATAATCGTTTGTACTCCATTTCATCTTTGCTATTCTGTTGACAAAACGTAGTACATGTGTTCCCTGTTATTAAATTTTTCCTTTTTCATCAAATATTCAAATGTCATCTTTGATATAGCAAATTGGGTTGAATTTTTGAATTTCAGGGGGTTTCGTCCTCGAGGAACCCTTTAAATTCCAGTGTTCATTCCCCTATCATTTACACTGAGCTACGCACTGTGTAACATTGCTTTAATTGACGATTTCCTTACCCCAAATTCGAAATTAAAATTTTCGTTGAAAGCGAAAAATTTATACCCCTAATTTTATATGCAAAATTTAAAAATGGTTATAATGTAGATTTTTTATTTTATGGAAAGGATTGCTTTTTTTTTTGCGCGATAAATTTAAATTTTTTAAAAAAAAGAAGGGGATACGCCTAATACATTAAAAAAACGTTTTGACGGGTTTAGGTTTATATACTTATCCCCTGTAAAAAAGTGGGCCCCAAAAAGTTTTCCTTTTTGGGCAAAAATCCCTAAGAGTGGGTCTCGGCGGCCCAAATTGACTATAACACTCAAAACATTTTAAATTTTTGAAGGAAAGGGATTAGCGATAGCCCTTTGAAAGTGAAGAAAATTAGCATGATGCTAAAATTTCTAAAAAGTAAATTTGCCCTGTCTCCCAAAAGAACGGGGGGTCGAATTGCGCCAGTTTTTAAAAATGTGGGCGACGATCCGAAACCCATTTTGGGTCCTTGTCCAGTGAGAAACAATGGTTCTGCATTATGATTCTCTCTCCAAAAGGAAACGATGGAAGGCGACGATCCGATGAACCACGTCCAGAAAGGGGAAAGTCGTTCAATCAACGAAAAAAGGTTGGGCCCAATATTCGGGGTTGTGAGAGTATCTTATCTTTAATTTTAAAAAGCGCAATACAACTGCGTCTTTGCCATAAATTGTGGACAATGTTGGCAAGACTCGAAGAAAAAAGACAAAAAGGTGTTCGATTATTTTCACAACAAGCACCCCCCTACTGCCGCCATTTCACAAGCTTTTCCTTTGCGAATGTGGCTTTAAAAAATCGGAACATCCACCGTATTTTGGATAGGGTCCAAGTGGTTATTTTTATTTTTTCATTTAAAGAAAGACCTTTGGGGACGTCGTTTTTAAGGGGCGATAGTGAGTTGGGGAAGCAGCTGTAATCCTACAACTTTTGAGGGAAAAAAATTTAGTTTTTTTACAAGGTATGATTGATTAATTTATCGTTGTAATAAAGTATTAATTTAGGGGAAATTATATTGAAAAAAAAAAAAAAAATTGTTTTATTTACCAAGTTTTTTTTTTTTAACAGGCCGAAATTTTTTGGTCCCTACCTGTCTATAAAACTATAATATTTTCCTGTAGGGACATGGAGATTTCATAATTTTTTATTAATAAAATAGTTCTATGAAAACTCCATGTGCCAAGTTCTTGGCGATCCTTTCTTAATAAAATTTTTAAGTAAAGGGTCGCCCAAGAAACAATTTTTTTACAAAATTTTCAACTTTTAAAACGCTTTGTACAGAATATATTTTTCACTTTTAAAGATCCTAATTGAAGCTACAAAAGGATAGTCTTTTTAAACTAGTTTCCGGATAGCATTTGGGAAAATATTTGGTTCAGTTGCAATACCGCAATTCACCATATAATACATTTTTATTGAATACCAGGGTGGGCCATTATATGACAATAAAAATACTCCGCGTGAAATCTTTCAAAAACTTTTTTATTTTTCCCAGGACACGAAAAGTACATGGCTTTCAGTATCCACATTTCTGTTAAATAAACCAAAAATTCGTTTTTATGATTTACTGCAGCTACAATATTTTTTTCAAAATTTTGGAACGTTAAGTCTGAAAATTTGTTTTGGAAAACCGTAATTTTTGAGGGAAATTTTTTTATGGGTTTTCGATTATATAAAAATTAAATGTTTGTAGCACACTGAAAAAACCATTTACTTCGTCAATCAAAATTTGGGGTTATGAAACTTTTTGAATCGGAAAAAAAGATGGATTTTAAAAGATACATTTTGGGTTAAAAAAATAAAAAAGCTGCCCCAAGACAATTTCCTTTAACCAAATTAATTAATTCCCCAAACCCTACGGGTTTCAGTGTAAAAGCGACAATTTTACCATACATATGAAAATATTTACGATAAAAGTGTAATACCAATATGAAACGAGGTAAGCGCAACATTTTCCGGCCTGCATTTCAAAACCCAAGGGGATCGCCAAAAAAGCATTTTATACAATTTGTTTTCCAAACTGTTACCAATCATCGCGATGTCAGAAATTTTAGCATCGCGCTGTTTTCAAAATTCCTGCTTTAGAAGATCTTCTCAAAACATCAAAAATCGGCTTTTTATGGGGAAAAAAACACCGTTTTATTTTGTTTTAAAAAAATTAGTAAAAATGGTTTCGAAGGGGGGAGGAAACCTTGGGAAAACGATGCAAGAACTTTAAGGGCGGTGGAAGGGGGATGGACGACAAAATTTCCTTATTGGGGGTTTGTATTTGGGGATATGCTAAGGTGAAAGAATTAAAAAACATGTCGGGGGGTTTCATACCCCAATACTTAATAGAAAAAAGTTAGTGCCTAACATCTTCAGCAGTTAGCGCCAGGGCATTTAATGTGCCGATTTTGGAGCGCTGTGGAGATAACCCTGTAGAGTGTGAAAACAATTGTCACAAGGGGAAAAACTATGGTTTCCTACTATCATTCCGTGTCCAAAAAAGTCGAGGGAATGGGGGAAAAGAAGCACCGCCAAAGAGAATCTTCGTCAAAAAAAAGGTAAAGGCTACGTTTTTTGGGATTGTGATGGCGTTCTTCTTATCGACTTTAAAGAAGGTAACACGGACAAATACGACAAAATTTCGGCTGGAAGGGGGGTGGGAAGCTGACCAGAGACAATGCAATTGCACCCGTTTTTGGGGGCAGTTTTTTACGTTTTTCAATTCCCCCAATATCTTGGTGATTTAGAAACCCCTTATAAGTGGTTCTTACGTTCCAAATGTTTTAAAAATTAGTACGCACCCAGTATTTGTTGATTCAGAGTAAAGCTTTAGAACTTTTAAAGTGTGACTGTCTGCGCAAAAAAATTGTTGCAAAATCGATGTCTTTTTTCCAGGTTATTTTTTTTTTTTTGGGGCATAGGTTTAAAAAATAAAAGCATGCTTTTGGGTTTTGGGTTATGTTTGTTTTTGGGGGTTTTTCAATTTTAGAATGCGTATCCCATTTCCCGACTCCTGTTTTTGATTGGGGCTCGCCAGCTGCCCACCAGTAAAATATTTACACCCATCTTACATCAAGTTGATCAACATTGTATTCCATCGGGAACCCTCGCAATCAAATAATGCTGGGACCGTTAGGGATTTTGAGATGGTCTTTAAGATCCCTCGGCTCCTTTGGTACAACACATATGCATACATCTCTTCTTTTGCGGGAGGTCTCGATCCAGATCGTTTCCTACCTTATTTTTATAGTTATTTATAACATTCTAAAAATTACTTAAAATTTCCATTTCTCGGTAGGGGTAACTCATTTCAAAAATTAAAAAAAAAAACAGGTAATAAAATTTACCGTCTTAGAATGGCGTAATTTAATAATTTCATTTGATTGAATAGAAATTGTTTAATAGACAGCGTTTTTGATTTTTGAATATTCGCGAATAATTCGTTCATTACGCTTCTCCGAAATTCAGTAGCGCTATTCGTTTGTAATTATTTTGGGGCCGTATTTATCCTGTCGATTTACATTTAAAATTTTCGAGCGATTGTTAAAAGGGGAACAGCAATGGAGAGTGATTAAATTTAAAAGGAACTTGGCTTTAAATAATTATTGTTGCTGATCTTTCCGATCAACATTTTCGGTGAATTTGTATTTCTTCTGGACTTACAGTTACTGCTTTAGATACTCAATTTTCAAGCACGAATTAGTATCCAAACATAAAATAAAATCCAATATTAGCATTATTTGTAATTTAAATTAAAGAAAGTTGAGATAAGCAGGGGAATATCTTCGCACATTATATTTTTTTACATAATTGTCAGAATATAAAATTTTCTCGAGGATTGCTACCGTCCATTAGATCAAAAGGCAACAGTTAATGCAATGGCATTTAAAAGAAATACGTGTTAACGTTTACAGTAAAAAAGAAAATAAACAAACTTAACTACACAACTTAAAACACTCGAAGATGTAGGATTTGGAAGTTAACATAGGAAAATATAATATGGAGTTTATAACGGGTAGTTTAAAAAGTTTCCAAGTCTTCAACGGGGAGATGACGTTACTAGACAAAAAATTCTTTGAATATAATTTTTCATGCGTTGAAAGATACTTTGAAAGATTTCAGCCATGTTGGACGGTCAATTGTTGTTAGCAGTCGTTTGTGTCCGTGGATGTTTTTTGTAAAAATGGAAAAAAAATCGAATATGGAGTCATCATTGAATTCTTGCATTTGAAAAGGGAATACGCCTACGCAAATTAAAGCCGAGTAAACGTTGTTTTCGCTTTTTGGGATAATAAAATTTAGTTTTTTCACAAATTTCCTCATGTGAAGTATAAGAATTTTTTGTGTTAATTGCGGAGTCGATCCAAAAATTGATTCGATTACAGCACCTTTTCAGGCCATAATAAAAATACCCGCATGGAACTTTACGCATAGGCAAGAAAACAAAACGGTTTATTTCAGAAAATACGCTAACAATGCGATACCTTTCAGTTTTAACGTATTGGTTTACTTCTTACAAGGCAGATGGCGCTGTTATTTTTCTCTTATATTTTACTGTATTATGAACATACGTTTTTAAGTCCTAAATGCTTAATTTCTCTACAATTTTATAAATACTAAACTAAATCAACGAAATGTTTGCTGAAGTAAACGTTTTCATCAGCAATTACACCTTGGTTGATCTAGAAATCTATCAACATTGGATAGGGTGGTTTACCAGGGCCATCCCATACAGCTTATTTTGATACATTTTTACCTCAAAATTGCCTATTTAATAATTTCCGAAGCTGTAAGGATGCTCAATCAAAGCGGTTTAGGCCTAATAATCGGAGGTTTGTTAGAATTAATGGCAAGCGGGTGTATTGGACCCCTATCGAACCTATTCTTTGCTTTAGAAGCTTTTGAGTAATCCGAATAACTCCGGGGAAAAATTCGAGTTCCAAATTGAACCACAAACAAGAAAATTATTGATTGAAAAGTGTATATTTCATTGTAGCAACAATAAAATGTTAATTGAAATATCGTTTTAGGTATTACGAATTTGATGATTTAATAATGCGTGAACTACTTGGTAAAAACTGTCTTCAAAGCATAGGAAAGACCTAGATGATGTCGCTGAAAAGATGGAAAGTTGTTTTAAAGCCTTGTCGGTAAGTCTAACCTGTATAATTATTGATTTATTTTGTCCGTTTATTTTTTTAGGAGACAATTTGATAATGTTAAAAAGGTTTTCAAGGTAGTTGAGGAGATGCCTGGTTCAACGGTGCAAAATATTCAAAAATCTTTCTTTTTACCTGAAGAATTAGCCAAACGATATGCATGCGTTGTTTTTTTAACTTGTTCACGGTTCGAGACTTCGAAAAGGAGGCTACAGCACATGAGTTTTGGTGCATTCAAGAAGTGTACTGAGATTATCATGGAAAATTCCAACGTAAGTGTCTTAGATGTAATTTTACAAGTATTCGGTCAATTTTTTTTTAGCGAATACTGAATATTTTGATACGAAAATGGATAAGAAGTTTTTAACTGATTTAAGGGATCTACGAATATTGTCCGATAAGGAAAAAGAACATAAACAGTAAGTATTCTTGGTTTAAGTAGCACTTCTCTTATTATAACCTCACTTTTAACCGTAAAAACTGGTAAATTAGGTTATGTAATTTATAAAATTCATTTTTAAACACTATTTTACACATTTCTAGCTTAGTTGGAACATCATTACGACCTACTTTTCTTCAAAAAAGCTACAATGAACTCAAAACAAGTTTCCGTTTCTACTCAAGAGCAATCTTAGGTTTAGCTGCTGCATTGCACAGAACTAGAGAAATTAGGAACTTATTAACCAAAAATTAATGCTAATATAGCTCATGGCATTGGTGGAATCATTCCCGGTAAAAACAATGTAGCAGAAAGAATAGCGCTAACACATGAACATGTTTCTGCCTACCCGGCGTCATCAGCATGGTTCTGAGCACAATCTTCTGCTGCTAATAATTGCGTTTGCCTCTCAGTTTATGCTGCTAATCTCCAAAACAGCACTGAACAATGCCCCCTTGCGTTTGGCAGCCCAGGAGCTGCCCGATAGGTGGTGGACATCTACACTTCGGTTTGTCTTGCTACCCTCTGGGACGGCGTAACTGTGTCTCTTGGCGATAGGTGTCGCCGAAAGACATATTCAGTGCTGTTTTGGAGATTAGCAGCATAAACTGAGAGGCAAACGCAATTATTAGCAGCAGAACATTGTGCTCAGAACCATGCTGATGACGCCGGGTAGGCAGAAACATGTTCATGTGTTAGCGCTATTTTCTCTGCTACATTGTTTTTGCCGGGAATGATTCCACCAATACCATGAGCTATATTAGCATTAACTTTTGGTTATTGTTATTAGGCATTCTTTCCACGTGTATTTCTCGGAACTTATTCATCGAACTCTCTCTGATTATCATGTAGAGCAAGGTCGATGGACAATGCAAGATCTTGAGTTATTCTTCAACTCATTCACAAAATGTGCTTTAGAATTAGATAGACGCGAAGAAGACTTCAAGAAAACTTGGGAACGGTACATGAAAGTTGTAGTGCCTTGTTTTTTTAATAATGTATTAAATAAAATGCATGTGAAATTTAGGTATTTCACGTGTAACGTTAATTAATTTATTTTGTATTTTAATTGTGATCTGATGATATTTAAAATAAAGCTATTCTTTTGAAAATGTCTTGTGTTTGATTTATCCCGTAGTACCTACAATATTACACAAAAACCTTTGGTTTAATTCATAATCGCTTGATCAATAGATTCAGATTGTTGAGAGTAAAACAGGCTTAAAAATAAATTATAGCAATTATGGTAAGTATTATTACATTTACGTATTTAATTTGTTCATAATTTCACTATTTCTCAACTTGAAATTACCTTAGATTCAAAAGAAAATATTTTTAGTGCTTGCCTTTAATAATATAACCTCAATTTTCATACACTTTTAATATACCATTTTTCAGGAAAAAAAAAATTAATTGTTATCATTTTTTATGACAAAAATGTATTTGAACACCATTTTACCCATTTCATATAATTTTAATGGTCCAAAAAAGAAACAAAACCTCGGTGACGTCATAACTAGAGACGGGATTTTAGGCAAAATGCCTCTTTGTTTAGATTCAAGGCATATTAAAAATAATACAAAATCTATGTTTCTCGACAAATCAAAGCGATCTAGCTGTGTTTTATTTTGCCTAGTTGCCTATTTGGACTTTTAACAGCCTAAATCGTGGTTTTTCGCCTATTTTGTCCTAAAATCATATTTATTTGGTCTAAACGTTTTTTTTTTTTTAATTTTAAATAAATATGGTTTTTACACAGCTGCATCTTTCTTAAATGTAAATTTTAGTTTTACAGCTAAAATCCTATAAACTAATACAACGATGGGTTTTCCCGTCTATTGTGTGAGGGGCAAAGTTTGGATTTGCCTGCCGTAAAATTTATATTACTACCCTATTGAAGATATATCCTCAATTATCGGCTTATCGCTCTCGGGTTCATTTACCTGCATCCACGTTTTTATTTTACGGGAATCCCTATCGGCTTGTTTACGCCCTGTAATTTAAACCATATAAGCAAATTTCCTCTCCCTGTTAACGTGATTAATGAATACACGATGCCCATTCATAGTTTTATACAATGGACATCTTGATATTGCAGTTTAGATTTTATATTTATTCTCTTAATGTTTCTCTGGAGCGTATATGTGTGTGTTCCTATAGCGAGGTGGACTATTGACGAATCAGTATATAGTGAAAGACGTACTTTGAATTTTCATTTATATCGTAGCTTGCAACGAATATTTTTCGGTAGTTTTCTGTCGGTTTGTGCTTGTTTATCTACTCAGTGTATTGTGTATTTCCATCTACAACAATGCCAAAATCCAAGGAATCACATAGCGATAAAGTTCAAAATGGCTGAAGGCAATTGGAGGCACTACTGTCTTTCAGCTGAATCCAGCAACAGTGAAGAGTTGTTTTGTAAAACGTGCGGAAAAATGGTAAAGGACGTTTTTGTTTTTCTTTCCTAACTTGCTTCAAAAATATTATTGTAGTTAACTGCAAAAAGAAAAATCATTTAGAGCAACATGCTACTGCTCCTGGACATCAGGCAAATCTTAGGAAACCGTTGAGGAACCAAATGTTAATAGACACCAAAATTCAAGAGAAATCGACGTTTTTAATCGAGATTTATGCGACGCTTTTATGTCTGCAAATATTCCTCTGGACAGATTAAACTATTCAAACTGCGAAATTTTCTCACTAAATACTGCAACAAGAATGTGGCAAGCGTGAAAACCTTAAGAACAACATATGTAACAAAATGTTACAATGAGGTAATTAATATAATAAATAATAATTTAAAAATGTATTTTCATACTTGAGTGTCATTAAGATTTTGTTTACACCTATAATATTTTTATTAATTTTTTAAGACTATTAATACTATTCGCGAAGAAGTTGGTAACAACGATATTTGGATATCTATAGATGAGACGACTGACTCTAAAGGTCGTATTATGGCAAATATGATTGTGGGTAAGCTTTGTTCTGAAACACCAGGAAAACCGTATTTACTGGCTACCAAGCAACTTGAAAGAACAAATTGCAATACAATGGCAAGATTCGTGAACCAAGCTTTAGGTAAGATATATTATGCAAAAAACTTACTTTAATAATATTGTAAATTTAATGCTAGATATTTAAGTTAAAGGCAACTCTCGTATTTTAGGTATTTTGTGGCCAACAGATGGAATTCAGTACGAAAAAGTCAAGCTTTTAGTCACGGATGGTGCTTCTTATATGCTCAAATGTGGTACAAATTTGAAGATTTTTTATAAAAATCTTAATCATTTAACATGTTTTACACATGGACTCAATTTGGTGTGTGAATGTCTAAGAAATCAATATGCTAATGTTAATGGTTTAATTTCAGATACCAAGAGAGTCTTTTTAAAAGCTCCACTGCGTGTGGCAGTGTATAAAGAAAATCTGCCAGATCTCCCTTTGCCTCCCGAACCTGTCTTAACACGTTGGGGAACTTGGTTAGAGGCGGTAGTTTTTTATGCTAATAATTTCGAAGCAATAAATCAGTAAGTACTTTTTTAGCAAAATTTTTAAATAAGATTGTTTTTATTTAACGCTTTATGTTTTAGGTTGTAATATCGTTTGACAAAGATTCAGCTAACTGTATTGAGCAAGCGCAAGAATACTTTTCCAATCAAAATGTCAAAAACGATCTTTTATACATCAAGTCGCATTATAAATTTTTCATTGATAACATCAAAAGATTAGAAACATTCGGCCTTCCTCTTACAGATTCTGTTGCAGTAATTAATAATGCCGAAGCAGTTCTCAAGAATGCCCCAGGAAAAGTTGGCAAAATAATTTTGTCAAAGTTTAACCAAGTGATTTCGAAAAATCCAGGTTTCAAAACGGTTAAAGAGTTTGCTGAGCTGCTCAGTGGCGAAGTAGTTGAAGCTACCGCTCATACCACAGCTGACTGGTCCATATTTAAATTTTGTCCTACAACCTCGTGTGACGTAGAACGTTCATTTTCTTCGTACAAACTGCTGTTTTCCGACCGAAGAACAAATTTTACTAACGACAACTTGGAAAAACATCTTGTGTGCTACGCAAACGCGAAATTTAAGGACATGTTACACGGCGATTAATTAATTAATTTATTATTTTAAACCAAATGAATCTACATATTTTAGTTATTAGTTAAAATTTGTATGTTTTATTTCTTTTTATGGCTGAAATGTACCTAAAATTACATTAAATATCGTCTTCTAATTCATGTTTTTTTAAAATAAAATGATTTTTGTGTTTACCGTTTTGTTTTCGTACTAAATACATAGTTTTTAAGGCCTAAAAAAGGGCCTTTTAAGCTGTTTTTTACGTCCTAAAATCCCGTCTCTAGTCATAACTTTGTCAAGGTTTTTGGGAAAGTCACTTTTGTGCCGCTAAAAGATACTCTATTTAAAAAGCACTTAACGTGTTAATTTCATTTTTATTTCGGTGTTTTCAGACTTTTTAGATGCACTGTAACATGCACCATATATTTTAATTTTATTTTTTTTTTTTTAATAATAAACTGTACATATTCTGGAAAAGTATGACAATTCGAACGGTTTCTATTGAAATATACCGTTAAGCATACATAAAAACGACACGCTGCCATTAATTTAGATCTTTCCAACAAAAGACTGGCTAGAAGACCATAGATATTGTGTCTATTGTATAGGACCAATTAAAGCAAAGTCAATACCACGAAAGTCTTAATTAATAATATAGTCTGTTCTTAATTGTACAATGAGTAAATAAAGTAAAGCAGACCCAATTATGTCGGTCAATACAGCGCTCTTGTTAACAAGAACTATTGATATTCAAGGATTTAATGTGCTTCTACAATAGACGTATCTGATTATTCAACTACTGGAATTTATACGATATACAGCTCCCGCGTTGTAAGATGGCGAGTTCCGACGGTGTCCGAAGGTACTGTCGGACATCGTTCGGGAAAATTCAAGTTTGAATGCAACGTGCAGTGGCGAAGCTCGACTTATTTTTTAAATTATTTTAGCATACCAAAAAACGACTATAAAATAAAGCGTATTATTAAATTATGTTTCGAAAATCGACTTTTTCATAATCTTGCAGCTCAGTAATTGGGCACTTGCGGAGACGTTTTTTGTTCGGGCTTTTGAAAATAGGCTCATTTTTATGTCGTTTATTATTTCCTTCTTTCACAATCCTTTCAATGGTTCTTATTGATACACCTGTAGCCCTAAACACGTTTTTTATTTCCGTCAAACTTTTATCACTTTCTGTTTTGAAATAATTGAAAACATTATACAAAATTTCACGAGCTTGACTGTGAAGCACTTTATTTGCAATGATTGTTGATGCCATTTCTTTGCAACAAGCGTATTCGAAAATGAAACTTACAGCTGGCGTTTTTTCACTTAGTTTTCATTACGCAAACTAAATTACAACTGAGTAACTGAGTGCATGTTTTCGCCAAAATGGCGATGATAGAACACTAAAATTTTCTTCCAATAGCAATTTAATGTTCATTTACACGCTCATTTGCATTAAGTAAATAACATTAATACAATATGTAAATAACATACTTAAGATGCAGGTACAAAAGCCCTTCAGGTCAATACAAATAATAGAAAAATAGATGCATAAATAATGTGACGTTCTTAGAAATACAGTAGGAAGGTCTGTATTATGTAAACATCACTTCTTATTACGCCACTAGTAACATTTAGATTGAGGGGTCTTGTATTTCTACCGCGCATCTGAAGAGTTCGCCATCCTATAACGCACAAACTGTACCTAAGATTAATCGAATTTCAACATAGCAACCATGATTTCAATTAAAAATTAAAATTATTTTACGTGCAGCCTAAAGAAGTGTGTAAAATTCTTTAGTAATCATTGTAATCAATGTTGATTTCGATGTTTATATGGGAAAGAATATATGGGAGCAATTAAAATGTTTTCTGAAGCTTTGGTGGAGAATATTATTGATATGGAACTATCTAAAAATATTTTCATTTTTATGGCACTCTTGATTATGTCAGAAACGGATATCAATTGTCTTATATCAAATAGAACACTTTGTGTATTATGGATTCTTTGCAAACGTAATGTTATGGATCCACCAACTTTGGGAAATTAACTTTTCCTAAAACTTTTTGAAAAACTTCAATTCTAACACCAATATCTCTTCTTTGGCATTAGTTATACAAATCGGCACTCGTTTTGTGTTTAGTGTTGGTAAAAACAGTTGAAAAAAAATGTGGAGTTAAAATTGAGTAAAAATATCTTGGAAGAAGTATTTTATCACATCGCCAAGTGCAATTATCCTTCCGCAAGCGCGACGTTTTATTTCCTAATCTTTGTATTTCTAACTAATTTTTCCACCACAACTAATCCCAACCATTCCAATTCCAACACCTTCAGTAAATTTAAAACAGCAATATGATCCTTATGAATAAAAAAAAACTATACATTATCATATTCATATTTTTTTCAGTTTAATGAAATTAGTAAGTACACCACGAATTCAGTTTTTACAAAAATATATTAAAGGTTGGTGCTTTTAGGTGATTATTAGAGAATCGGGTTTAACGAAGCACTTGATTAATAATTGTTATTCTGCGTACGTTTCTCTCTACTTCGTAAAGTTAATTGCTTTATGAATATTAACATTTTCGAACGTAAATACAATTTTCTGTTCCCTTTATAGAGCATGTGGTAGTCACCTGGTTATGGATATATAGCAGTTACTTTGTTTTAGTGGTATCTCATTTATTTTTATGGTTATCGCCGATCCTAAGTAGTAACGAGGGCAAGTATTTTTTCTTTAGCGTAGTAGATTGCCCTTTAGTTTTTTAGTTACATAACGGTGTTACTAAAACTACATGGTACTTTAGAATAACTTACTACAAATAATAATAATAACAACAATAACAATAATAATAATAATAATAATAATAAAAATAATAATAATAAAAATAATAATAATAAAAATAATAAAAATAATAATAATAAAAATAATAATGAAAATAATAATAAAAATAATAAAAATAAAAATAAAAAAACAAAAACAATAAAAATAATAAAAAAATAATAAGAAAAATAAAAAAAAATAATAAAAAAATTAAAAATAATAAAAATATTAAAAATATTCTCAGGGCGAGTCTCAGAGTGATTCTGCTTACATTAACCTTGTAATATAATTGAAACAAAAGACTATATTCAACAAATGCCTAACGGAACTTAAAAACTAAAAGTGAACCAAAATATACCGCAATTCATTTACGTACGCTCAACAGCTTAAATATTAACACAAAACCAATGTAAAGTATAATACATACAACGAATATTCAACAGACTAGCACATAGAAAACTGTCTTTGGTATAGGACTTTCCCTACACGAGATTTAAAGGCGTTGACACTCAAGGCTTTAAAAGTGTTATCCAATGTATTATATTTATTATAAATATTATAAGAAAATGACCGTTTAAACAAAGTTGTCCTAAATATTGGTGGGGATATTAATCCTCTAAATCTCGTAGTAATATTATGTGCATCTACTCTAAATATAATCTTTACGTACAAATATGGAGGAGACTTATATAACAGAATCCTGTGAAACGATGTCATCATTTTTAATTCGCGTCTACTTTTCATATTTAACCAGCCAACATCTTTCAATTTATGTGAAATATGTTTGTATTTCCTGATACCAAATACAGTATGCGCCAAAATATACTGGAGCACCTGTATTCGGTACGGAAATTCACTTAGGTTTTTAAACAATCGCCTAAGCGACGTGTTGCTTATGTTCAATTTCAAGGACGTTCGTCGAAGACTTCGTATTGGTGACTCCAACACCTGCTGAAGGACACGTCCATGATTGCCATTTTCGGACACAGTGACTGGCCTACCTGGTCTTCCCTTTCGTTGGCACAATACACTACCAGTACGACGAAATTTCGTAACAATAGATAATAGCATAACTGTGTTGCATGGTGCCGTCTTATTAAATTTTTCGCGATATTGCTCCGCTACTAACTTCAAGCTCGGCCCGCCTTGATAGCCATTTCCATACGAGCGAAAATAATACTCCACTATGAAAACCTTTCTCTCCGTTGTTGACCCATTTTCAACTATAACCTCACAGTACAACGTTTTGTGCACTACTAGGAATACATAATGCTGATACAACACTACGTCGACGAGTGGACACGCGCATGAGAGCGGCGCGAAATCGAGTACTGTATATTTTGGAGCATACCGTATATAACGTAGACACGAATTCTATATCTTCTGAATCCGATTGGAAGCCGTACCATCAATAGCAGGGTGATAAATGTTAGAACGATAAGTAAACTGTGACAACACCATCGCTTCACATGGTTTTGTTTTAATACCAATCGGCAGGGAAGTTCTATGTGGATAAAGTTTTCTTAAATTTATATAAGCACATTTAATATTCTTATTTATTTGATCATATCTAAAAGAATTATTCATTGACAATCCTAAATTTCTAGCAATGTCCACAATAGGTAAATATACTCCAGAAACTGTTGTTCGAAATACATTCTCATTCTCTCTCTGCTTTACATACTTTAGTTTTTCCAAAAAGCATTACTTTAGATTTAGCTGGATTTAGATGTAAGTCATACGTTATAAAGAGAACTCAAATCAGTGTTAACTATATGCAAAGCTACCCGCCACTCATGCGATTCGAATGATATATATAGTTGCGTACCGTCCGCATAGATGTGATTGCGACTGTATTGTAGTTGACTAGTAAATTGAGAGGCATAAATTGAGAAGAGCAGCGGTCTCAAAATTGATCCTTGGGGGACGCCTGCAGTGACCTGAAGTGGAGAAGACATCCTGGAGTTCAAAATAACACTGTTGCCGATCAAAGAGATAGTTTTCTGAGTTTTACCGAAGCATTACTCAAACCCAAATGAAGTAACAGCGAGCAAAGAGTGGTGTGACTAACTATATCAAATGTTTTAGAATAGTCTAACAATACTAAAGCGGTTATTAAGCCCTAATCAGTGGCCTTACTAACATCACCCGTTACTCCGAGCAGCGCAGTTTCACAGCTATAGCCTCTCCTGAACCCAGATTGAATGTGGGGTAGTATGTTATTATTAAAGCATGACAAACGGTTGCACCCGCAGAGACGACTGTACGGGGGGGTGTATGTACGTATGTGGATGCAGAGTTCCGTAATGCGGTAGACATTGAGGAGTTGGGATAGTTCGGTTATTTATCGGATTCTCATTGTGTTTTCAAAAAGATGGGACGTGAGCCTGGTGTACCTCTTGCATCGCATGTGAAGAAATATATTTGGCGTTTTCCTGGTTTGGAATTCACAGGTTCGCACATTCGTTGCAAATTTTGCGGTATAGGGTTTCTAGGTCGCACGACATTTGAATGTAGAAGTCATATTAAAAGTAAACGTCATGTATTGAATTTAAGAAACAATATTCCGTACTGGCAATTTTTGTATGACTTTATTTTCATGTTGAGCACGTGCAACATCCCACAACACCTAGTAGATAATGAAAACTTTCGTCTTTTTTGGGATAAATATGTTCCATCATGGAAGCTACTCGAAGGGAACGTTACACCCTTTGGGCGTTCCATTCCCGCGTACTTATTTGGCGTGCAGCGTGCAACGTACTGTCGCTTTGAACTCTCTCGCGGTACTGTCGAGATCGACTACGAGTTGAAAATTATCCCCACCCACGCCGCTACCTTTACGCTACTGCCATCCGGTACCACCTTTTTAACAACAAACTCTAATTAATAACACAAATGTTTCTCATAGCTACATCCTCTTCCTGTCGCTAAACATCAAATAACTCCCTGTGTTTAAAAAAGGTAATATGGCTGCATACGGTTGAAATGAAATTTTAAATTTATTAAAACATTACAAAACGTAAAGCTACCGTCATTTAGGTCTTGCCGTCCAGAATTTGGTGTTATACATAGTAAATGAATCCCCTATTCTTCATTGGGTAGTTAGTGAATATATGTGGAATGTACATACGTCTTACGTAAATAAACGTGAATATGCATATTCCAGTGTAATTTGTATGTAACGTTCACAAAAGACTTTCTAATATTAAATGCTTTTTCGAGGTTCGTGTTGAACATCAGATTGGCTAATGTAATGCTACATTCATACCATAAAACTTTGTTATACACACGTGTGTATTTTTCTATGAAATACATATTTGTGTACTTGTAATATATTTAGTATTGTTTGCTAAACCAGTATTGTTTTCTGGAAACATATTCATACCTTCATTAACAGAACATTATAAAAACTGAACAAGAAAGAGTATGTGGAAAAAATACTCCTATTATAGTTACACACGTATATGTATGAAAATTAACAAGTGCTATTGAAATAGGCAAAAGCAATGCTAAGAGAAACTTGGGGCTTAAAGCTAGCTGTTGTTTAGAAGTTCTCGTTGAAAGTAATTTTTAATTGTGAATAGTGAGCAGGAAATATCTCAAAATCCTATTTTAGTTGTCTGGGCTCATTTTAAAGAACGCGATGTTTATACATACAGGTGGTAGGCTTAAATAGAGAGGACGCGGCAAACATCAAGCTAAAAGGTTTGCTTTTTCTGTAATTTATTAATTGTCTGTAAGAGTATTAAAATGATACTACTGAATGAACAAAAAATCTACGGAAAAAATTGACTCATCTCCAAATTTTCCTAATTAGTAACATTACAATACACACGTGTAAAAGTGATTGAAGGAAGCACTATGACATATTGCTAGTACAAAGGCAGTGTTTCTAAAGTCCCCGAAACGTACCCGACTATTTCACAAACTGTGTCCTGATTTACCTGAACCACCACAGCCGATTGTTACACGCTGGGGAACATGGTTGCAGGCTGCGCTTTACTACAACAAATATTTTGATCAAGTAAAGAAGGTAGTTTTAAAATTCAATCCGACAGAAGCTGCAGCAATCAAGAAAAGCCAGGAAATATTTTAAGATAGTCAGGTTAAAAGAGATTTACAAACTATTCACAACAATTACTTCGGACTAGCGGAGGGAAGAAAAATTATAAAATGTTTCGATGTCGCTAGTGGATTCTGTTCAAATTGTGAATGATGTTCACGCACAGTTATGCGCTGTAGAAGGTGAAACAAATTGGTGTATAATACGAAAATTTTAAAGTGTTTTAGAGAAAGACTTCGATTTTCTTATATTAAGGCAAATTTGTGAAGGTGCGTGTGAAGATGCTGTTTCAAAGATTATTTTAAATATGCAAACATAACATCGCTAGATGTCGAACGGTTGTTTTCGACATTAAAAAACATTTATTCCGCACGTTGTACTCACTTGACTGAAACAACTGTGGAAACATATTTAATGATTCATATATTTAACAGGTGTTACCCAGTTTGTGATTTCACGGAAGACCTTTAAAACGGTAAGTGTTTCAGCACGTTTTATAATTTATTTCTTATCTTCTATTTGACGTGTAAACTTTTATGCGCTCGCCACGCCTCTGGCTGTTACCGCATATTTGCTCAGGTTACTTATGTAGATATACAGATATACAGTTCTTTAGACTTCCCTTTTTAATCGATTCGATATAATTGTATTGTCAAAATACGCCCTTGTACAAACTTCGGTACTCGCAACAATTTTCATAGTTAATTCTGATTATGAGTACTTTCAATCGCAGTAAGCTGCATTTTTAAAACGTCATATATGACTCTAGATCTTCATTCATATAATTTTTTTTCTTCTTCTTTCTTTTAGAGAGAAGATTCAATTTAACTCGAATAGTCTTATTTATCTTATTAATTTTCTAGTTAAATCGTCTGATTAGGGTTTCCATTATTAATTTCATTGGGAAAAAGACGTTTAATAAATTATTTGTGTTACTATTCTTAAGTTAGCCCATTTAAGATACTAATCTGATTGCAAGTCACGAAACTGATAATTTTTTGAAATTCTACAATAAGATTGCAAAACAAATTATACTTCTTGAAGTTTTATAATGAAAATACTCGGTAGGGAAAAATAAATATTAACGTTATCTCGCCTTCAAGATTTCCACCTAATTAATTTCTCTCCAAGGGATCTGAAAAATAAACTTTGCACGGGTAAGTATACACTTACTTACAAAAGTTAACAGACTTGCAAAACCCACTGCAAGCTGACGTTCTTAAAATAAGTACTACCTACTTCAAATGTGTTAAATAGTGCAATTTAGGTTCCGGAATAACACGTATATATTGCACAAAAAGGAGATGTAAACGATCACAGATATTATCACAACGAGTGGAGTCAAAAACACAAAAGCAAAATATTTGCATCCCACAAAAGAAGAGATAAAACTAGCATTTGTTGCACACAGAGAATGTCGCTTGGTAAATCTACAAGAACCTTTTTATTGAGATTTTTTATTTGCATGAACAATATCGGCCAGTTTAATAATTTTAATGCAGTTACGGAAACATAAATTTAATTTTTACCTTTTTTTATTAATGCAGGAATATTGCCATACAATATATTGAAAAGATATAAATACATTGAAATAATTTTTTTTTTATTTTTCTTGATTTTAGCGGCTCCAACATACTGCAGTTTAAGTTAATTAAAACTCATAATTTAACGTTTCAACTACTTTAATTGTCTTCTTCAGAAAGTTACATTTCCACTAACTATAACATTGTTACTACACAACACTTTAAAAATTGGTTTTATTTGGTCAATTATAATATCTTTAAAATAATTTAATGTTAGATTTTGTGGTTTTTATTTTTATACATAGAATATTTTGGCTATCTTTGTCGGTCGATGGAAAGGCGCCTTTCCATCGATAAAGCGTTGTGTAATAACAATGTTATAGTTTGTGGAAATATAGCTTACTGAAGAAGACAATTAAAATTGTCGAAACGTTAAATTATGAGTTTTAATTAAGTTAAACTAAAATCAAGAAAAATTAAAAAAAAATTTGAATTATTAAACAACGGATAAGAAAACGAAATATATTTTTACAATAATATATTGAAATGTATTTCTCAGGGGAATTTTGAATTTTTTAAATTAACCTAAATTTCTAAATTGTTAGTGGGATCGAGAGTATTGCTGGATACTCTTTGGGCAATTTCTTGTGAATCTTGAATTAAATAAATTGAAATTAACGACTTCTAGAATTAAAAATACAAACTGACCTTGAATTCGAATGAAGTTGATGTCGTATAAACACTATGTTTATAATGACCTCTACAGGAATCTGCCAGCTCTAACCTCGAACCATTCCTTCTTTGAAATCATACTTTCATTCTACTATCGAACACTTTCAATGGAGATCGTAGTCAAAAACACTAGTTAACTTAACGAAAGTCTAACTAGAATTGATGACGTTTCTAGCGTCCCTATCTTGCTTTGTTTTAATTGCGCTAGATAGCGATTGTTTACTTCCACAGCAAATTTTGATGATTCAAATCCAAATATAAATTTTCTGATGCCTTTCGATGAAAGGAAGTTATTTGTAAAAATAGCATAGAAGAATGCATGTGGTAACGCTACCAGCTGACATAAATGAGGCGACTCTATGACCTAAATTCTGACTGACAAGGTTTAAACGTGAAATTTTTCGAACGATTTACTTAATAACATTCGGACAAAGATTTAATTTACGAAATGATGTTTGAAATACCTTTGCATATACCCTGTTCTGTTTTGGATGCATTTTACATTAATTTTGACGATTTACGAGATTAGGAGAATAAGAAGAGTGGATTTGTCGGTGCTACACTACGATCGTCGTTATATGGACTTATATTTACTATATAATGTCCTCGCTCCAAGGACAGTTGGCATGGGGGGCAATGGTCACTCTTCTATTTTTCTTCTCCAACTTTTTATCTCAATTTTTCCTGTCATTCTCCACTTGTTCCTTTCATCTTATTTTTGTCTTCCTCGTACTCTCGTTGTCTGTAGTATCTATTCCCTTATCATTCCTACTGGGTTTTCCTTTTCTCTCCTTCTTATGTACCCATACCATCTTATTCTTTGTGCCTTAATTGTTTTTTCACCCTCCATCCATTTTTCTATTTCATGGTTCATCCAGGGTCTTGCTTCATTTGCATTTATTGCCTTTATTCCCATTATATTTTTTACTATCTTTCTTTCCAAAATTTTTAATTGCTGTTCTTCTTGTTCCGATAAGCTAGCTGTTTCTGTGGCATACGTCACGATTGTTTCTATTGTTGTCTTGTAGATCCTCATCTTTGTACTTCTGCTTACCTTCTTATCCCTTAATATATGTTTATTTCTGTAGAATGCCCTGTTTCCCGCTAAAAATCTTTCTATTTTCCTACGACATTACGAAAACATAAAGCGACGCACTGAAACCAAGCGGGCGCTTCTCTGATAGCGGGCATCTTAAAACCGTTTACTTTTCTTCTCAGATGCTTACTCTTCGAATGTTATTTAGGAACCGAACTGACTCGCCGAAGTGGTGCCGTATTTATACTAGCTGCCCCACCCACTTAGAACCTTCGCGAAAGTTCGACAATGTCCGATAGTATGCTATATAAGTCTACTAGAAAGTTAGTTGCTCATTGTAAGCACATATGCGATGGGTAAATATTGCAGATTTGAACACATCAAGACGTGGTAACATAATTACTTTTTCCATATCTGCACAGTATATTACAATATCTTTGTTTACTTCCTTATATTTGTCGGTCAAGTACCATGTAAGAGAATTCTTTACACTTCACATGATTATCAAAACACTGTAGTAGTTATATGCCACAGTCACGGCCCTTTTGCTTGGGTAGAAGAAGTCTAATGTTTGGTGGTAAGCCAAAAAGGCGTAATTCTGAGTTCTGATCTTTTGGCTAAGGAAACTGAGATACTGCCAATTTCCTTAGGAATGAGATACGTCTTATTTTCTTAGTGATTTTCTACTGTTTCTAAATAAGATACGGCCATTACTTAGGAGGAAAAACCTAAAAATGAAAAGAAATTGAGATACTCCTTTTAGGCTTAGGAGGGCAGTATAGAAAATTAAATAGACATTGTTACTTGAAGAAATCAAACACAATTTGGTCAGTATATTATTTATTATTTAATAAATACAATATGTAATTTCAAATAAACATCTGGAGGTAGTTTAACTACATATAAATTACTCATGAACTATCTTGGCCTGATCAAGGAAACTAACATATTTGAGCAAAATTGAAACCAAAGCAGGATTAGTATAACAGCCCTGCTGGGCAGCAGTGTTAAGGATACAAATGACTTTATTCTACTTAAGACAGAATCAATTAATCAATACAAAAAACGGGTCAGGAAAAATATGAAATGGTTAAAACAGCAACCACTAAGAAGAGAAGGGTGTCAAAACAATTGGAGACACATAAAACGCGTTGAAGAAGCCAAAAAATTATAGGTTATTCTGATAATGAAACTGAAATGAAAGTTGAAACATACGTAGTTGCTATATGAAAATTCCTACCATAGAGCCAAAGCTTTTCATAAAAGCGACAATGACAAATTTGTTGCGCAGTAAAAAAGAAATTAAATCCCAATTTCTTATCCAAAAGAAAAGATTTCCGGAATAATTTAACATCCAGGTAATTGATGAGGAGTATTTAATATTTCTGAAATGGAAGAGGACATTCATGTTGTTTTTAAACTTCTGTTTACTATTTTTTCGTTTATTTGGATTTACATTTTTGTTACTTTTTAACAATAAATGTGGCGCGCTTCGTTATTTTTAACATGTAACTTGTAGTTGTAACTTCCGCTGTTAAATGCGGATTCAAATTATGAACGCCTGTACAAGTGTCAAAAACGGACTATTGCCAAATTTATTTCAAACGTAATATTTATTTTGAAATGGTAACATCCGGCGCCTCCACCTTAAGCGTCTTTTTCCATCGACGGAATGTACATATATCATCAACGTTTACTACTTCTCATTTCGTCTCCAGATTTATTTGTTGACTGATGATTATAGTTCAGAAAGGACAAAAAATCGTTGATCTCGAGACTATGAGCGAACCTTCTAATTCACCCCCTGAGACGCAAGAGTGTACGATAGCGTACAGATTACAGCATCCCTGCAGTATCCTCGCGATCACCGACCTAAATACACGCGGCGCCGTCGTCAGACAGATCATTCCGCGTACGGAAATCGCAAAGCTCTCGGAAAGTTTTCAACATGATAACAAAATTCATCCAAGAGGTGATGATACGGCTAAGCTAAGGAAAACAAACTTAATTACGCCTGAGAATATACGTTTGCATACAACTTAATTCTTCTACTTAAACATATGACAAAGTTTCCAAAACTTTAATGCAACTTTAAAGATGTAAAGGAAAAGTTGATTAAATCGTGTTTAGAGATGAAAAAAGATAAGTATAATTGATTTAGCTAAACCAACGACAAGATAATGTGTATGTGTCACGTATGTATATCTCCTTATTTTCAAATAAATATAATACCTTCCAAAAGCTGATTCGAATGACTCTAAAAAAATATAAGCAGTAAATAACCTTTTTATGTCTTGAATTAAATTTACCTTTTAATAAATTTTTCTTCTTGACTTCCAATCTTTCTCATAGTAATAAATTCAACACTTTACCATTCTTTACAAAATTACTGATAACCAACTTTACACTGGAGTTCTGTGGGATCTGGGGCCCTTTTTATAGTGTTGCCGACTGCTGCCGTCATGCGCTGTGTCAATATTAGTTATATGATTTAATTAAAGATTTTTAAAATAGTAAAATTGTATACTTTAAAGATACATACCAATAGTAACCATTATTGTTTTGCTAGTTCAAAATTAATTTAATTCTGAAAGAGTAGCCACGAATTACTAAGTACTACTTGTAAATTTTAAGAATGTATAAGTTAAAAAGATCAAATATATCTATTACTAATAGTAAGACAATTTCGTACAAGTAGAATTATAAGACAATCTTTCTGAAAATACTCCTTAATGTACACGAATAATTATATTTAATGCACTAATTTTTGTAAATTAAACCAGTAATATAGATATTTTTTTTTGGAGTCATTTCGAAATACATCTCTTCGTGTTGATATTATATGACCAAGTTTTTCCATTCTACTATTTAGACATATAGCGAAACTACTTTTTTATCACCTTTTAACAACTTCTAGGATTTCCCACTTAGATATATCTACTGGAGCATATTTTCTTGCTTTTGTGAAAGAAAGAAATCGCCGAAATATATAATTGGCAATTCTGAGAACTAGGCGACTTTTGTTATCCTACCGTTAAGAATTTTAGAAAGAAACAACCCTCTTATAATTATTAGAATGCGTCGAGTCTGTTTCATGTTTTTGCTTGTTAATACTGACTGAAATGGGAAACTTTTCTTATGCTGATTATAATGTAATCTCATACTGGTGAGTCCAAAAAATTATATGCAAGTTATTCAAAGTTATCGCGCCACTGTTGCTAACTTTATTATTGGATTGTTATTATTGCAGCTGCGATATTGGTTAAATTACGAAATTTTCGGAAGAGAATGTTCTACTAGGCAGCACCCTATCCGGAAATGTTTCGCTCTAACACTGAGGGCTCTTTCGCAGGTCCTACTTCATGCAAAATATGCCTCAAGCATGTCACACTTAGTAACAATAATAATTATTATAAAACGCATAATTAATACAAAAGTAAAATCAATCAAAAAAGCCGGAGGCAAAAAGCAATTATTTTCACAAATTTTGTAATTGATTGCAATGCCGAAAAAAATTTACAAACCGTCAAAAAAAGCAACGCTTGCTTTGATTCGTATTTCCAATCTTACATCTTAAAATTTATCAAATCTTTTTCCCTCTCATCTAATGAAAAAGCACCATTTTATTGGACGGAATAAATTACATATTTTTCATAGTAATAGTCCAATGTAAATGTCATCGATTCTCTTTTATTTTTCATGTTAGTGCCATAGTACTATAAGGATATTTTAAAATATACACATAAAGTGCAATTGTTTCTTTCTCAATACCACTGTGATCAGTAACCTGGGCAAATATGCGGTAACAGCCAGAGGCGTGGCGAGCGCATAAAGGTTTACACATAAAATAGAAGGTAAGAAATAAATTATAAAACGTGCTGAAACACTTACCGTTTTAAAAGTCTTCCGTGAAATCACAAACTGGGTAACATCTGTTAAATATTTGAATCATTAGATATGTTTCCACAGCTGTTTCAGTCAAGTGAATACGTCGTGCGGAATAAATATTTTTTAATGCCGAAAACGACCGTTCGACATCTAGCGATGTTATATTTGCATATTTAAAATAATCTTTGAAACAACTTAATGCATCTTCACACGCACCTTCACAAATTTTTCTTAATATAAGAAAATCGGAGTCTTTCTCTAAAACACTTTCAAATTTTCGTATTACACACCAATTTGTTTCGCTTTCTACAGCGCATAACTGTGCGTGAACATCATTCACAATTTGAACAGAATCCACTAGCGACATCGAAATATTTTGAAATTTTTCTATTCCCTCCGCTAGTCCGAAGTAATTGTTGTGAATATTTTGTAAATCTCTTTTAACCTGACTATCTTAAAATATTTCCTGGCTTTTCTTGATTGCTGCAGCTTCTGTCGGATTGAATTTTAAAACTACCTTCTTTACTTGATCAAAATATTTGTTGTAGTAAAACGCAGCCTGCAACCATGCTCCCCAACGTGCAACAATCGGCTGTGGTGGTTCAGGTAAATCAGGACACAGTTTGTGAAATGGTCGGATACGTTTTGGGGATTTTAGAAACACTGCCTTTGTACTAGCATTCAATGCATTTACTAGTGGAAAGCATGTAAGAACCGTTTGTGCCGCAAGATTTAGAGTATGAATTTTACACGTTACATGTAAGAAGTTACCACTGTGTTTTTTAAGAGATCGGCCCAAAGAACGCATGTTTGCGGCACCATCATTCATAAACATTAAAAGTTGCTTAGTTGAAACAAATTTATTCAATGAGTTCAACACCACCTTTAAAATCTCATCAGCAGTACAATTTATAACTCTTTTGGAAGCAAGTAAGAAGGAGGATGACGGTCGATGTGGTTCCATTACACGTACCATTACATTGACCACAGAATGTTTTTGACGATCTGTTGTTTCGTCCACACACAACCACAGTTTTTTATCTTTCAATTCCGTTTTCATTCTTTTTTCTATATGTTCACGAGCAAATGGCACTACATTTCGTATCGATGTGCGACTAGGTAATTTACAGTCCGCATATTTATTCCAGAAGGAGACAAATGCTTCTTTGTCTAGTAAACGAAACGATAGATTACATAAAATAAGAGTAACACATAAATCAAATGTAAATTTTTCTTGGTCTCATATGTGACGTTGACTAGACATTGAATTTTAGCGCCATCAAAAATTAAGTCCGGCATATCCACTATAAAGTTTTTAACTGTGCCATTAGTCGTTTTCGCGACGTACCTAACTGCGACATTTTTAAAGCAAACAAGCGTATAATTACGAAATAAGTTACGACAGTCTACATATACATAGAACTACTCGCATACAGCATCGGTTACATATCTACTACACTGACTGTTACCGCTGTTTGCCCAGACTAGTGATCAGCATCTTTAGTAATTTAATAAACATAGTAGCTACACAAATAACAAAGTTAGCAACAGTGGCCTAATAACTTTAAACAACCTGTATACAAGGTTATCATAAAGTAAGAGGTATACTTCAGCTTATTATTCAACTTCTACAAATTAAGTCAACAACAAAAACCAATATAAACTGAATTTCTTGAACAATAAGATTTCTTATGTCCAACACCGTTTAACGCAGCAGTTCAATCTGACCTCCACTTTGGTGGTATAAGCATCAACCTTTCCTCCAAGTTATACACCGCATTATACAATATGTCGGGTTGAATTGCAACAATTTGCTCTCTAATGCTGTCTTTTAATTCTTCCAGTGTTTTTGACCCTATTTTAAACACAAAACCCTTCTCTAAACAATCGCAAAGCCAAAAATAGTTTCCTGGGAGGTATATTATAAAATAAATATTTGTTTAAATGGTCCACATTGTTTATGGGCTGAGAATACGAATTGTTGGTGTACAGCATATCTCTCGTGAATCTTTTGGACGTTTCAATCGAAATTATGGCTTGGAAAATTGTTTGCATCAAGATTTATACAGGATAGTTAATTTTTACTCGCACCAATATGTATTTCAAAAATTAGAAACAAATTCTGTATAACATTCTACTGCCTTCCCAAGTAAAATAGTGTCAGTTTAAAAAAAAATCGGAATAAATGAAAGTTTTAATTTTAAATAAGCACCTTGTATTTTATTGGATGACATACTTTATTAAATTTTGAATAGATCATCGCTTTTATATGTTCTTTTAATGCAATAAATAACGTTATAATAACAAAAGAGCAAATTACAGCATGTCACGGAGAGAAAGAGTTGAGCTGTGTGTGATTGTTTTCGATCCAGATACCAATTGACGTACAAATTTGCAGCTTGTCGGCAGTTTTCGTTTTGCAAACATTAATAGCGTAACACATCGGTTTTCTTTGCATTTGCAACAGCCATTTTAATTAGATTGTTCTCTTAATGCATTTCCCGAGCCTACTGATTCATATCTACTTTCTCTTATAACGTAATTTCTTGCGTAAAAGTAAAATATGTCCAATTAGAAAACAAAAGGCTTTCATTTATCAAATGGCAGCATTTGGTTCGTGCAAATGTTCGTAGCAAAACCTTTCCCACATTGAATTCTTTCTGAGCATGCCAGTGTATGAATGTATGACCTGGTATTTCAATTCGGATTGCAATTTACTTACCACAAACCCACATAATTTCCATTTAAATGTAAATAATATAAAACACAGTTAAAACTTGATGAGCGCTGCTCAAATGAGATCACCAGACTAACACATACACATTATCAAGCAGCAACCGCAATGCCATTTTGAGAACAGACATGCCACATAACATCTGCGTAATTGCAGTTGGAGGTTGGAAAACTAATTTTTTTTCGTATGACCTGTGCAGAAAACAGTGCTAAATATCATAAACGTTAAATATACGTTCTAAAATATGAAAAGTGACAAACGGAATCAAACAATATCGTAAACGAAAATAATATGAATTTATGTTTATTGTACTTCCTACGTGCTCAAATAGACGTAAACGAAGAACTTTATTGCCAAAAAGAAGAACTTTATAGCAAGACGTAACAGCACTATTTACGAAAATATGGCTGCTGGTAAGTATCAACGTTTATTTTTGGGGAATATACGATGAATATATATTTTTCCTATAGCGAGTGTACGAATGAAACTCAAATGTGACATGTCCCACTGATACGTATCTGGGTTAATCTGAATTATTTTTTAAATTGATCCATCTCTTTCAATATCTTTAATATTTGAAAAAGTTACACTCTGTAATTATATTAAACTATTTTTAATTACGTTGTACATATGGGAAATCTTCATGTACAGCAAATCTCAAGTACAGCTTACTTTATTCGTCGCATATGCACAGTGTGACCACGCAGTTGTAACTCCTTTGTTTCCATATATTAACAGTTTGCCTTAAGGCTATGGCCTAGCACATGTAGCTATTGTAAAGATAAATGACGTTGCTTCTCTGTCTTTTGTATATGTAGGAACGAGGGAAGTGACGTCATATCACGAGATGGGCTTAAGATGGATCGTTAACGTGTGGGTACCCTTAGGAGTGACGTTTTTATTTCCATGTTTTAGCCATTGTGACTTTCCGTAGTAAATTTTTCTCCCATCCAGGATTGAGAGTAGTATACAGAGTGTCTCGCGAGGAACTGCATGGATCGATATTGCATGGATCGATATATAAAAGAGTATACATTGGACAATTCTGAAAACTTGGTAATGAAACTAGCCTACATGTGCTATTGAACTAATATATTTCCAATTATCTAAGACTTCTGGTTATACTTAGTCGGTCACTAAGTTCTGTCATAAAAGTTTTTCTAAAAATTCAAACGTATAGCATGCGACTGATAAAAACAAATGACTAATTGAGGATATGTCATTTACTCTGAGTCGTTTGACGTTAAAGGTGTTGCGAACGACTAATAAATAAACATGGAATGGAGCCAAAGAGAAGATCGTGTTGCTATAATTGGATTACATCGTTGCGGACATTCGCCAAGTACAATTTTGAATCTGCTAAAAAAATTTGAATTTACGAAAAGGTTTGTTTATCGTACCATTGAAAGGTACAGTGGAATTGGCAGCGTCGATGACAAGGAAAGGTCTGGCCGTCCTCGATCAGTTCGCACTCCGGCTGTCATTGAAGCTGTCAAGGTACGCATCAGACGAAAATCTCTCCGAAAACAGAAACTATTGTCGTTGCAGATGGGTGTGACTAAAAGCACAATCAAAAATATCCTGAATCAATACCTTAAGCTTCGCGCTTTCAGAAGAAAAAGCAGTCACTTGCCCAACGCACGTCTGAATGGTGTAAGGCTTCAAAGATACCGAGTCTTATTAAAGCGGTACGCTAACAACGACCACCGCCGTATTCTATTTTCCGACGAGAAAATCTTCACTGCTGAAGAACAATTTAATCGGCAAAATGATCGAGTGTATGCCTCCAATTGTGAAGAAGCAGGTGCGGTCGCTCTCCGTGTTCAAAGGGGTCATCATCTATCCGCAGTAGCGGCTTGGTTAGGGGTGTCTTATTTCGGACCAACTGAAGTTCATTTCTGTGAGAAAGGAGTGAAAACCAGTGCCCAAGTCTATCAAGAGACGGTCCTAGAAAAGATAGTAAAACCTCTAAGCCAGAGCTTATTCAAAAACCAGAACTCTGCGCCTGCTCACAAGGCCAAAATTACTCAGTGTTGGTTACAAGCGAATAACATCGACTTTATTAAGCATGAAGATTGGCCATCTTCTAGTCCCGATCTTAATCCTCTGGATTATAAAAGCAAACTTTGGAGGAGAAAGTCTGGGCTAAACGCCATAGAAATTTGGATTCGCTAAAAGCATCTGTTAAGAAGGCAGTGGCGGAGATAGACATGGAAATGGTGCGTAATGAGATTGATGACTGGCACAGAGTAAGCGCCTGTATTACGAAACTAGGGGATCATTTTCAATAATGTTTTAATATGTAATTGAGAACAATATATTGGTCTAATATAATGATAAAAGTTGACAGAACTTAGTGACCGACTAAGTAGCTTTGTTATTAATTAAAACACCCTACATATTATTACATTTCTCAATTCCTAGTTCAATTTTAAGGTTTGCTATTTCAAACCATGTAAGCTTTTGTAACTGTGAAAGTGTTTAACTTGGAAAATAGAAATTTTGTAGAACCGTTGACCGTGTAGGTTAGGATTAGGGACCGAATGAATTTTTCGAAAACATTATACAGCGATCTGACAATTATGATTAAACTTTCAAACGAAAAAACTATCAAAACCTAATTTTTTAAAATATACAAAACTACCTATTTTTCTCTTTCTTATCAAATTGCTCTTATAAAAAACAAAAAAATGTCATATTATCCGAAATCTCGGATCCAATGCGGGAACTATTATAATTACAGAATCTTTTACACAATTCATTACGCTGGATTTTATGCAACTATTTGTATTCGTTAGTTTTCAAGTAAACACATGAGAAAACAGATGTAAAACCCTTGTTTGCTTTTGTTACTTACAACAAAAATGCAGTAAATTTCTAAGAGAAGATGAGTAAAAGTCGTAGTGAAGTCAAGAGAGAATTGAAAATTAGATTCTAACAAATCAGCAACTCGTCAACCTAGAAATGAAAACTAGGTGCAAATATGATATCAACCAAACCTTATGCGATAACTGTGAATATATTGTAATTGGACATTTGAAATACAAATCAAATATTGTCAGCGCATGCTTTCTTTAACACAGATTCGTGCTTTATTGAAATCTCATAAAAACATTAAACTTTAACAAGTTGAAATGAGAAAATGGTTTGTTATTTCATGACAATCAGCGTAAAAGAAATGCAAACGAAATACGGAAGTGTTTTACTAAAACTGATTTTCGTAGCAATGTTGTTGTGGAGAAGAATTTTTCTCTAGCTTTCCTTCGTACTCTTCTATTGTTGGTTCTCAAAGATTGTTTAAAATAAATATTATGAATTATGTAACTTTAAGAAAATGGATAACATCTCCAATGTAGAGAAAAACAAAGCATTATCAGCGCAGAGTGCACAATTTAACATCGTATGGTCTTTACATCTTTATCATACACAATTTTGACTATAATTTAAGCATCAGGCATCACCATGTATATATTTCCTGAACTATTTTATAAGCATTTGCTGATCTTCGAAAATTAGATTTCGATTTAAAGCAGCATCAGCTTGTAATACTACAAAAATTGATATTTTGACATTTTAAATGGTAGATAAATATTTGAAAACTTATATTGCAGTGTGAAGCTATTTCATTTAAGCATAGTGACTCATAACCCCTAAAATGTTACGTGTTTAAGATGTAATTACGCTTACTGGTTTACTAGAGTGTAAAGTTTATTAATCTGTGTGATAATCAGGTTAGAATAAAAGTTTGTAAGCAGCTAGAAGTCTGTCATGTGTAACGCAATAATTCATAAGCTCAAAACGTTTCTCGAGCGAGATAACTTTGCTAATTAGGAAAATGTTCTTCTTTATCTATCAAATTGCAGTACTTCTCGCTATATTTTTACTTTATCCACCACATCAACATTGTTCAGAATTTTGCAGAGGTTATTTTCACGTCAATCTCAACGACAGCAATACTAAGGCATTAATTGCTGGCATGCCTGATTCAATGTTGGCTGCTTTTCACTTACTACAATCATAATAAAGTTAAGCGAAAATCCCAATTTAGCAATTAAATAAATGCGGTCCTTATAAATGTTAAAGCTATCCATTTACAAATCATTAGGTTCTCTTGAATATGCGCAAATACTTAAGAAAGTTCAATCTTTGTTTAATATAGCACCTGCGACATCGCTTGAAAAGTCAAATAAGTATAGCTTTTTAAAAATAAATGGAACATTACAAATAAACTAAGCTCGATTTTGTTTGTCCTTTTAATGTTTAATATAATCTTTACACTCATTATGTTTCTTGTGTTCATTTATTTATTTACATTACTACAACAACGGTACGAACCCAAACATGCCACGTAGTGCATAAGTAAGGTAACTTTGAGGGGAGTTGAAGAGAAAGATTTATTATAAATAATTTTATTGAAGTGGGTTAGATAAGCTTCGGGTAATTAGAGTTTTAAAAGTATGCAAATTACAATAAAATATATCAAGTGACTTGCAAATACAGAGTTGAATACCAAGTGCGCGTGAATCTGTTAATATGTGAGTTCTGAAAAGAATTGGTATGACATAAGACCAGATGGAATAAAACGATGTTCCGGATATGATGAGAAGGAGCGCGAAAGGGAATCAAAGAAACAAAGTTTGGACAGTCTGAGCTAGAACGTCAAATTCCTTGCATACAATTACCAAAAGATTGGCCTGACTTTTGGCAAAGAAATCTGATGAATTTTTGTTGAACGGATTCTAACCTAATATAGATGGCATACATTAAATTCTTAATGTTTGATCTCCATTATTCTTGCAATGCCAATACATCAAATATTGAACGAATAACTTTCTATAGTTATTTATCCCTCAACAAATATGTTTTCACGTTCTCCAACTAGCTGGCAAATATTTTCAATGCCTAAATGCAATTACCGCTTAGCATGTCCGTTTCGATTCTTGTCATGATTTTATTAGGAATTTTCATCAAAGGCTCTTCGGTTCATTAGGGTTCGTAAAGTGCTTGTGCTACAATTATTGTCGTCAGTTGAAATGTTAATCCGTTCTTTGCCTTATTAAATTTATAAAAATATTACTGAACCGAATTTATGCTGCGAAGGAGAAATAACGTTTATAGGGTAAATCCATTTTGCTCTAGAAACATTTCTGACGCTATAAAGGCTACAGCAATATGTTATTTCACGGTTGCGCTTGCTCATTTAAATTTTAATGTTCCAAATATTTCCTTGTCAAATTTGTGCACTTCTTTCCTGTGAGATGGATATAATTTATGAAAGTAGTGTTTCAGAGTCATATACGTATACTACGTCTTGAATGCGGTAAGAATTACCATAAAACTATAGCAAAATCTATAATAGTTTTATGTTTAAAATTGTTGACTTTCTACAAAAAAATGAATTTCCCCCTTTTCTCGGATTACAGAATTGTTGCATTTTTAATTGTAATTGTAATTTTCAGTTAAACTTCGAAATAAATGAACACTATTAAAGCAAGATATACGTAAAGAAAGGCTTACACTCTCATTCATTTGTTCTGTACTCTATTATGTTGTATATCTGTATAACTTCTACGTATGTACACAAGAAAGAGTGATTTACGAAAGTCCGCAATGTTACGATGTAACGTAAAAAGCTTCTTTTCCTCTTTGCAAACATTTATCAATCTAGAATTACAAAAAGCAGCTGGAACGGTATTTTGGTTTTTATACATTGCTCATATGGGAAATTTTGTGCAGTATTAGATAAAGAAACAGCTTCCAGCTCATGTAACTTGATCCCCAATGTATCTACGGTAGAAGCTCTACTCTTTATACGTCAGGTGTAATTATCGATTATTATGCCTCTACATTCTACAGCGTAAATTACTAATTCTGTCCTAAATTTTCAGCGATAGCGAAAGTTTTAATTGAGTTCAAGTGAAGTTTCGAATTTGTAGCAATTAATGCAATGCAAATATTGAATTTTTTACGATCAAATAAACTTTAAAGAGCATTTAACAATGACAAGTTATACATATAGGATGCCATTTATTTATACATGTAAAATTAGAATAACCAAATTATACTGGGCAGCAAAATCTCGAAAAGTTTATGCTTCCGAGACTAAAATAGCCATTTCTTAATGAATACAATGTGTTGAACACGATTATAACTAAGAAAAAGCTAAATGGTTAGTTTCTTTGTAATGAGTACGCATTTTTGAGGAAAAAACGTATATTTGCAAATATTCTAATACATATTAAGAATACCTTAACCTGCTTAGGATTTTTGCTTTCTTTTGGCCTGGTATTTGGGATGAAATTCAAGTGGGAGCGAAGTAAGTGGATCTTTAAGGACATATTGCAGCCGAATTCACGAAACAAAGCCAATATGTCCTCGATCAGTTCCTTGTAGTTTTCGGTCTCCTCATTCCCAAGAAAGTTTTCTACTACTTCACAGAACGCATCTCAAACCTGTATTTCTTTACTTTGAAGAAGTTTCTCAAAGTTAGGATCTTTGAAGGAATTTCTCATACAGGTACTTGAATGCTGGTCCATTCTTATCCATGGCTTTTATTAAGTTTTTGATGAGGCCAAGTTTGATATGTAAAGGAGGAATGATGATTTTGTGGGGTTTTACCAATGGTGGGTGCTGCACATTCGCTTCTCCAGGCTTAAAAGATGCCATGTATTTAATCTTACTAAATTGTATTTGATTACGCGATAACACCTATGGAACGGACAAAAGGTGAATATCTGTGCAAGGAGAGCCAATCATTTCTCTTCCAAGTGATATTCGTCTTCGACGGGCTAAATTCATTTAGAATTGGGTATTTTCATCTAAGGAGCAATTTCATTGTTGCTCAGTGTTATTATTATTATTAATAGTGGCCTCGATTGAATATCATTAGACATCCGAACGAACATCAGGACAAACATAACACACCCTTCACACCAGGAGCCAATCAGGTGACTAACATATCAAGAACAAAGATAGGAAGGCCACAGAAAAAGAACACACCCACATGGGAAAGATATAAACGATCAAACTCTAAAGTGTAATATTAGTGTCGAGCATATACTTGTACATTCTAAAATATATATTGTGACGAACCATCCCGTTGCGCCAAATTTAAATACTTTAATTCTGAAAAGAACGAAGAAAAATTATTATTTCAATTTTTACCTGTCTCATGTATCTTTGTTATAAATTGCAAATTCACATTTCTTTTTAATATTGTTTCAAATTTTAGAACCATTTATGTTGTACTCCAGTGTCCTCTATGAATGTGGTCATTTATGATGAACGTTAGTACATATTGCGTAAGCACGATAGTTACGAAATCTGTGAGGAGCGCGCGCCGTTGACAAGGTTACATGACGTAGATAGACAAAAACGAGTAAATTCTGCTAAAAAAGGCGTTCAAATCCGTGTACATTTGTCTTTCTATGGCTCACGCTACGAAGGAACAACCTCTTTGCTGGCTTTGGGCTGCGATAGCTTCGATTGCCCAGACTTCATCTCTTGGCGGTTGCTGGAATTTTGACTGAAATTATTCAAAGTCCGTTCCGCCGAAATTATCCACGTCGACGTTTGTAGTAGCGTGGCTCTGGCTATCTATTACGAAACCTCGACCACCGATACATTCAAAGTACATTACCGAGAATATTTTTGTAAGTGTCTTGCCGTGACATAAAATTTAAAGACCCGATTAAAACCTGACCGAACTTGTAACTGAGCAAATAGAACGTTTATTTTCAATCATTTGTTTTACCCGATATGTATATGAATTTGATTTTAATTTGTTAGAGAAGTTTATTATTTTATTTCATGAGGTTATGTATAAATAAAGCGTTGTTAATGCACTTACATCTTTTCCTGATAAATTGAACCCTTTGGCACTTTTCACGCAACCCTTGTGGTTAAGATTGTCCACGCACGCTGTGTCAATTATTCCGATATCCACTTAACTTATCTTAATCACTAAAAACCGCAAACATTGAACAGTTTTATTTTTTTAAAACAAATAAGAATTAAGCCACTTAAGATACATGTTATAAATCTGATATCTGACAGTTGAAAATCCCGTGACAACTAACAACATCCCAGCAACGGAAAATCAAACTGTATTATGAAGTGTGAGATCTTAGTGTTTAGAATAAGAAGTTAATGTTGTATATTTTATTCCCGTCTGAATTACTCAGTAACATCAAATTGATTAAAAAGATTGTCTAAAAGTAAAACCGTCATATATTCTTTATACGATAATCTCCCGAATATCATCCAGAAATGTCACTAGTGAACAGAGTCCATCTTATATAGCTTGGCAAGTGTGTTAAGACAGTCGCTTTGTAATTTTGCGTCTAGGAATAAGGAAGTATTATATTTTGACGCCAGTACGTGCACCTCATCATTACATTTTGACGCCACAGCAGAGAAGCATCATTACAATATCAATATTTTCTTGAGCAATTAGACAGTTGATATTGAGTGGAAGTTGCATATTCAAATTTAGTTTATCTGTTATTAATTTATTCATTTTATCTTTGTAAAACTTAAAAAATATTCACAAGAATTACTCTAAATCAGCACCACTGGTATCTATGTGGAAATAGCGCAAAACAATGCTGGCAGGGTAAGTATATCGTATTGTGTGAAAATACTTGTAGAAGACTCTCTTCTTTTCAAAATGGTATGCAGAGAGTACAGCCTGTACACGGATTTGAGCAGATTTATTTCGTTAGTGCACTTTCTTATTCCTTCCAGTTCAGGACACTATCCAGTTGAAGTCCTACAAACTTCACTTTGTAATTGTTGATCTTTATAGTTAAAAGTTCGAGTGTCACTTTGTTGTAAGGCAAATTTGATTATTTACATTTAGTTGTAGGTTGTTTTGAGCCTCACTAAATTCTTGCACTTCTTGCTTTTGTACGAGTGAGATTTACGCAGCCTTGTGACTTTGCATATCGATGAGTAAGAATGTCCAGCTGCAACTTGTCGCAAAGAACTGGTTGGATCCACGGTAAAATTTCCAACTACTTCCGCCATTTCACTCTACCACCTTATTACCATGCCTTTTGCTATTCGCTGCCAATCCAGTTGTTTCAAATTTTTGCACAAGTTTCTATACGTATTTATACTCCATATTCTTCTCTGGAAGTCTTTCATTAAAAAGTCTTGCAAAAACACATTGCTCAGCACCATAAATTAAGATAATTTCCATCCATTAAGCAATAGTGTACACCATGTTCACGGAAAACAACACTGGTGATGTTGAGGAAATGAAGCAAAACTATTTACTACAATTTTTATGACAAGACGCCAAAACCTTGTTTAATTATATTTCAAATCCTACCATATATCAGACATATGGTCTAAAGCCAATAGTTGCGAAGGTCTGTAACATTGGTAAAACGTTAGCACACAAAACATTTAAATTACATTACTGTCAGCCGTACATGTTCTAACTACAAGGACTAATGCTCAAACATTTGCAATGTTTTCCTCTACTATTTAGTTAATTACTACATATTTCCTACTTGTTCAAGAAAATCCTTTAGAAGTATTAAATATTAGTAAACTAGTTACTAATACTAACTACTAATTCTTGGCCACAACTAGGCACCATAAATTCTTGGCCTGACAGGCTTACATGTTCTAACGTGTTCAAAATAGTTACACATGTGCGAAGCCTACGCTATATATTACAGAGTAGCAGTTTTTAGTAGCCAGACAGGCAACGTGACTAATGCATGAAAATGTCTCAGCTAACGAAAATTGAGTATCGCGCGGTCATTAAATTTTTAACAAAAGAAGGGCATACGCCTAATCACATTAAACAACGTTTAGACGGCGTTTATGGTGATTTATCTCCTTCATATTCTGCTGTAAAAAAGTGGGCAAAATGTTTCCGTTTGGGGCAAGAATCCCTTGAAGATGATGAGCGCCCCGGTGGACCAATTGAACTGATAACGTCTCAAAACATTTCAATTATTGAAGAAATGGTATTTGCAGATCGCCATTTGAATTTCTGAAACAAGTATTCTCCGAATTTTCCATAACCATTTGGGTATGTGCAAGATGGGTACCGCTGTTCTCCAACGTGAATGTCGGTACGAATGTGCGCGCTCGTTTTTAAACATTCATAACATGTGTGGAGACGACCCGAAACCGATTATGGAGTCCATTGTCACAGGAGATGAAACAATGGTTCTGTATTATGAACCTTTATCCAAAAAGGAATCGTTTTAAGGACGATAGTGAGTCTCAAACTACTGTAATACAACATTTTAAGGGAAAAACTTAACATTTTTTAAAAATAAAACTTGTTATATTTTACTAAGTTTATTTCTTCTATATCAGGCCAAGAATTTATGGCGCCTACCTTGTATGATATATTTTTTAAATTAGTTGCTTCTACGGCATTATCATTTTTGTAATGAAATGACGGACAACAAGGCTGAGAAATGCTTTAATCATAAGCTTTAACTAACAGAAAGCCACGGTACTAGTTAATTCTATAAAATATTAAACTATTATCTAGTAGCAAGAGCGTTTTGAGGTTTTTCCTTGCATAATTATTCCTAATATGAATACAGTGCAAATCAGCTTTGTACCTACCAAAAATTGTTTGAATTCGTATGTTAATATTAGTATACTTTACTGTTCACATTGAGAACTATTGAATTGATAATTAATCTTTTCTAGGTTGTCTTTTATATGTATCTTATTACTGAAATCGCATATTAAACTTTGGTAATTAAATTTTTCTACAATCTCTTATTCATATATTGCCTACTATTATATAATATTATTTTATAATGTTGTGCACTGGTGACCATTACGCGATTTTGGAATCGATTAAGCTTCAATATCTTTCTAACCGTTGTTCTCCAAGTTAAGCCGTATATATCAGCAAAATTGTAAAGGCGATTGAAGAGGGTTACAATGAAATTTATACCTTGTAGGAGTCTTTGTCAGCGAGACCATAATGGATTAGAGTTAATGCTGATTCAGTTTTTTGTATTAGAAATACTCTGAAGATTGTTTATTATTTTTCTGTCCGTCATCTTATTTTATTGTATTGTTCTAATATTTCATGCTAAAACAATCAAATCGACTTAAAATTCTTTTCAAAGGTCTCAGAAAGCTGTAGTAAAGGAATTATTTTAGAATTGGATAACTTATGAATGATTATCTGAACAGCTCCCGACAGACCAACATTTATTAAACTTTTAAGGCGTAAAACCTGACACCATTCTTCTATTGAAGCTTTAGGTTTAATATGTTCAAAACGTTTAAACTATTCCATCATTGACTTTCAGTAAACTCAGCATTCGAAAGTAATTTTTAACTTGTAATTTAATCCGCATTTTATTTGCAACAGCTCATCTCGAGACGGCTGCAGTCTCTGACATAGGAGCTTAAGAACGTTTCGTAATAAATTATCGTTAAAGCGTTTCAAGCAGTCCGACAAGGTTAGTGAAACGTAAACGACTGACAATTCATTCGAATTGCTATGAAAAATTCAATTTTCTGTTAATGTCCCGAAACAGGAAGGGAATGGAAGTAATTATTCAGCTTGTCAACTTATACAGAAGTTTCCAACGTTTTCTGCTTAAACCCAGTGTGGAGAGCGTATACACGAGATTGATGCTTCCATTGGCAATTTCTTTCACAATGCGACACATAAAAGTGCAAACTTCTACAATTTATCATTATAAGTTCCAGTATTCCGTTCTTAGGAAAAGTTTTCCTTTGAGGTGTAAGTATCAACAACTTGTTCGAATATTTTTCACGAAAATGTTACTGCTTACTACTACTACTAGTTTTCATTTGCAACAAAATGCTTTAGTTGTAACAAGTACCTATTATTTTACAGGCATGTATTTATTTAAATTCTAATAAAGTTGACTTGGTAGAGCAAAAGCAAACTGCACGGAAAAAGTTATACAATGTTCACGCGTCTCTTTCAGTGTTACTGCCCAATAATAAATGGTAAAATTTCTTTACTTATTGTTTTAATTAAATTCTTACAGAATTTTTCAATATTTATAAAATATAAAATTCTTATGTAATTTGTTGGTAAAGTATACTGACATTTACATCCAGAAATTAATTTATCTTCAAAACACAAAAATTAAATTGTCTGCCTAATTTTACGTAGAAAGTCGTGTTTCATTTTGTATTTTTAAAGTCGCGTGTATTTGTTATTAAGGCCATCATTCGCCATTTGACATTGTCAGCACTGTGTTCTTGCTACTATAATTAGGTATTTAACAATTGTAGTTTATAATATGTATAAATGTAAAATATGTCAATGTAATTTTAATTCATTACAAAAGTATTATTAAGCCGGGCATAATCGATCTTCGCAACAGAATCGGATCAGTCGCATGGACCGCGGACTATAAACAGTGTATGTGCGACTCACAGCCGACAGAGGTGATATTTTTGAAATCAATACCCCAGTGTAAAAAAATAAAAGCTGACAAAATAAAAATATTTGGTGAATAAAGCGAATATATGCACACGTTGAAGTGTTTTTATTGCCATTATTAGTTTTTTTTTTTTTGTTTGAAAACGGCATTTGTTGTATATATAATGTAATAACTAGAGTAACCAAAACTTGCGGACTCGCATAGGCGTCGGTATTACGGGTTAATATAAGAATACGAAAAATTCATAAATAAACTTACTTGCTAATTATTCAACAAATTAGAGGCATCAGGATGTGAACTACTGTAAACTTGCATCATTGCATATGTTTCCACAGTTACTTCTTTAAACCTTGTGCGTCGACAAGAAAAAATATTCGTATACATAGAAAACGATCCCTCCACATCTAAGGAAGTTACATTTGCATGTAGAAACTGTTTTCAAAATCACTTAAAAGTTCACTATTCTTACACTTATTATAAACGGCCTTTAAAGTATTAAAATCGGGATTTTTCCTTAAAACATCTGCCAACTTTTGACTAGCGCATAATCCTGGCGTATCATTTAATGTGTGTAATTTATTTTTTACACTCTCCACTATGTCTAATGATTCCTGCAATGACAATTCAGTACATCGTAGTTTTCTGATGGCATCTAGTAATACTGTATAATTGGTACATATTGTTGTTAAATCTTCTAAAAGTTGAGGAATTTGAAATTCTCTTTGACTTTCTCTAATTGCTTTGGATTCATTCCGATTAAATCGCATTATAACTGATTGAATTTGTTGAAAATGGATCAAATAGTAAGAAGCTGCTGTTAGCCAAGTACCCCATCGCGTTAAAATTGGTTCAGGAGGTTCTGGAATACCTGGACAAAATTTACGAAATTCTTTTAAACGTTTAGAAAATTTACGAAACACTGCTTTAGTACTTCCAATCATCCGATCAACGTTTCCGTAACGTTGTCGAACAACTTCACCAACTAAATGCAAAGCATGCAGCACGCAGGTTATATGTATTAAGTTAGGAAATATATGTTTTAAGGATCGCCCAACACTTCGTTGCTGCACTATCTGTCACAATCATTACAACTTAATCTTGGGCAATTTTAAATTTTTTCAAAGCGTTCATTATCACTTTTTGAATATTTTCCGCGGTACATTATTAAACACGTTTGCAAGCTAACAAATATCGAGATGCTGTGTTCTCGCTAGATAAAACGCGAGCTATTACATTCACAATACTGTTTTTCTTTATATCGGTCGTCTCATCCACGGTAATCCATATTTTTTTGGCACACAAATCACGTTTACACACATTTTCTAGCATCTCTTTCATTCGCGGCAAATGATTCTGTAATTGTGTTTGTGAGTGTAATGGGTACTTTGGAACGTATTGTCGCCAAAACGTTTTAAAAGCGGCTTTTCTCACCAACGACAACGGAAGATTACAAGAGGTAAACATAATTAATAAATGTATGAGGAATAGTGTATAAGGTATTTCAGTTCTTGCATTTCTCATATGCGTAATACCATTGACATGCCTCTGGCAATCAGTTCTGTCCAATGCAGCCAAACGAACATTGCATATTAACCAAAAAACTGCACTACTGTCATATTTTAAATGGGGAAAAAGTGACACATACTTATGTACATTAGTAGCAAATCTATTACGAGGCATTGTTTTCTTAGGTATGTAAATATTAGTTCTATATGAAACGATACACTAATTGTGTACTTGGTATAATACTCCAACACACAAAAAACACCAGCTATATTTTCAAAAGCGACACGTAAGTACATAACCTTGACCGTTCGACTAATCTCTGCAACAGCTCAACCGGTACTAAAGCGAAATCTCTCTCAGCGCGGTTTAACATGATTTATATTCAAGGTCGACACTACATGCCTGCTTCTCTACCGGTTTAGTTTATTTATGAATTTTTCGTATTCTTATATTAACCCGTAATACCGACACCTATGCGAGTCTGCAAGTTTAGGTTACTCTAGTAATAACCGTAAAAAGAAAACAAATTAGTTTCTTCAAAAATCTGTTGTACTTAATGCCGTAACAATAAATAATAATATAATAAATAAACAACTTCTTAACAGTGTGGATAAGATTGTTGAAAAACTTGCATCATCAAGTGTGTTTCCACATTTGTCTCGGTGAGGGATGCTTTGCTTTGCTGTGATGAAAAAAGTTCTTATATTTCGAGAAAGACCGTTCAACATCTACGGAAGTAACACATGCATAATTTAAATAATCCTTAGAGTTAGTTAATGAATCTGCAGATGCACCACCACACATTTGTCTTAATCTCGTATAATCGGATTTTTTTTTTTAAACACTGTCGAACTTTGCCATAATGAGACCGTTTTTTGCGTCGTTTATACCGTGTAGCAATATATTAACTTCGTCCACGATTTGCACTGATTCTACTAACGACAACCTAGTATCTTGTAATTTTTCTATTGTGTCTAGTAATCGTATATAATTGTTGCTAATACTTTTAAATCTGTTTCAATAGAAGTATCTAGAAATCCTTTCTGGCTCCCCTCAATAGCTGTAGCTTCGTCAGGGTCGAATTGTAAAATCACAAATTTTTCTTCTTGGAAATGTTTAGAATAATAAAAAGCCGCTTGCAACTATGTTCCCCAACGCGTAAGAATCGGTTGTGGTGGTCCGCGAATACTGGGACGATGCCTGTGAAATGATCGGATCCTTTTGAGAGATTTGAGAAACACTTTTTTTGTGTTTGCTATTAATGCATCTACCTCCGGGTCACATGCTCGAATAGCTTATGCCACAAGGCGTAAAGCATTAACTTTACGCGTAACATGTAAAAGTCCCTCACACTTTTTTTTAAGAGAACGGCCTACACTACACATTGTCGCTGCTCTATCGTCCATAAACATCAACAGTTGACTAGTTGATACTTGAAATTGTTGTAACATATCGAGCACTACGCCCGTAGTTGCTTCGTCAGTACACTTTTTTAGTCTTTTGCTAGCTAATAAGATTGCAAATTTCGGCTTAGCAGGATCTAGTAGTCGAACTATAATATTCAAAATATAATTCTTTTTGCAATCTGTCGTGTCATCAAGACATAGCCACAGCTATTTATCTTTTAATTTTGCTTTTATCCTATTTTCCGTATCTTTACGTATACTTGGTAGCTCTTTCCGTAATGCTGCCCATGATGGTAAGTTCCACTCGGGATTGTATGTACGCCAAAACTGTCGAAACGGTTCTTTATCGAGTAAGCGAAGACCACGCAAGCTTCTGTCAAATATCATCAGGAGAAGTTACATACGATATATAGAACAAAAGAATAAGGAGATTTAGATGAGCGAGAAGTGATCAAATAATAAATTTGCCATAATCGAGGAAGCACAACAGACGAGAACGTAAATTAGATTTTGGGATGAGAAGAGTGATAAAACTAAGAAGGATAATAGCAATATGGAGACTAGCAGCCATAGAGTTTGTAAAAAATACATTATTAATCAAAAGCTGTTTTCTTCTGTATCTCTTATAAATTTCTGTTTTCGATTCAACGTATTTCGCTGCCGTTATAACATCGTACCCTAATATTTTTATTATATCCATGTAGCTGTACATCTCTTCATAGTTACAAATGTACTGTCACTAATAACTTCCATGAAAATCTAAATCCACATAATCATTCCTAAGTACCTACGTTTTAGTAGCGTGGGCAGAAGGAGTTCCATTAGCACTGCTCCTTAGCTCGTGGTAGATAACTTTTCCGTCGCCCGGTTATTGAGCGTTAAATCGTTCCGATAAGGGAGCATCGAGATGCGCGATTACATAAACTACAGCTTCTTAAAATAACTACACGCCAGAATCCATTAGGCTGCATCCATTAATGCATCTATTTGTAGCTACTGCGATCAATATTTTTAATTACGAAAACTGATGAACTCTTCCTTTCTAGCGGAAAAATAGTAAATGCAGTACGTAAAAAATATGAGAGATATACTTAGGGAAACTGATAAAGGATATTAATAAATTGTCAGTTAATAAATTATCAAGTTTTGTTAATCTATGAAATGCTTTACACTATCTCTGAAAAAATATTTTCGAAAATTAGTTTTGGTATTACTCCGTTTAGCTAAAATTTGATGTAGATTTAAATAATAGAGTTTGTTATGTAGTTCTGGAAAGAATGTAATTGTTTTATAGTAGGAGTAACATCATTGCATTGTCTTCTTTAATTAATCTATAATTTAGTATTTTGCTAACGCAATCCTACTTCGCTTACTACCTTCATTCTATGTCTAATATGTGTTGGTGGAAGTGCTCACCATATATATCGTCGACATTCCCCCCAGGAAATGCGAATTCAGAATGTGAATTTTGCAAAGCATTCTGTAACGAAAGAAAAATTGGTAACGATAAAAGATATAAAAGAAGCTTTAAAGGACGTGAAAAATAATAAAGCCCCGGGTCCTGGTTGGTAGTCCTAGAGGGTTGCCGATAGAATTATATAAGTACGTTCCGCAAATAGCGCTAGAAAAACTCGCAGAAATGTTTACAAAATGCATTAAAGGAGAAGAAATATCATCAGAGTGGGAGAAGGGAGATAAAAGAGTATGTTCCAGTTATAGAACTCAGCGCAATTTCATCTATCGGCAGGCTGTATGGAAGAGTACTCAGAACAAAAATTGAAAAAAATTTGACTGACGTGGAGGAGCAAAATCGTTTCCGGCCGGGGAGATCCTGTTCTGATAATGTATTCTGCATAAAGCAAATGATTGAAAAGGTAGTAGCATATAACGGTGAATTGCATTTAATATTCGTAGACCTGAAGAAAGCTTACGATAGTGTACCAACTGCACTACTATGGAAAGCAACTAAGGACAACAACATACCAAATCAATGTATTGCGGCAGTCAAAGAATTTTAGACAACGTAAGCTATATCAAAACTCAAACGGGATTGTCGGAACATTTCGGAGTACATAAAGGTCTCCGCCAGGTATGTTGCTTATTGCCCGCCTTATTTAATATATATTTAAGTTTAGCACCAAAACAATGGACAAAGAAATGCAGCTAGATGGGAGTACAAATTGGGAAAAGAAAAATACATCATCAACATTATTATATGCAGACGACCAAGTCATCCTGGCAAAAGATGAAGATGATGCGCAGTATATGTTGAGAAAGCCGGTAGAAGAATATGATAAATGGGGACTGGATATAAATATGAAAAAAACTCAGTACATGACTATAAGAAAAGAAGGAAACAATATACAAACTGAAACACATACAAGAATAAAAGTACTTAGGGGTTGCCATATCAAGTGACGGAAGAGATGAAAAAGATATTTTACAGAAGATAAAAAAGGAAGGGCCGTGACGAGACAGTTACATTCCTTACTGTGGAATAATAATATAACAAGAAAAACTAAACTCAAATTGTATGAATCCATAGTAGAAAGCTGTACAACATATGGACCCAAAATGACCGACTAAAAAGATTAAATTTAGCGGAAAATGGTTACTGGAGAAGATGTGCTACTTTGATGGACTGGATAAGAGTAGAAGATATAAAAGATCGTTTAAATATAAATCATTCCCTGACAGATACAATTGAAAAAAAAACAATTACCTTGGTATGGACACATAAAGAATGTCGGAAGAACGGCCAAAACAAACATGGGCATGGACACCAACGAGAAGAAAAAAGAGGGGAAGACTTAGAAGAAAATGGTATTATGGAATCAAAAAGTCAGTGGAAAGAAGAAATATGGAAGAGGATGACTGGGTAGATAGAGAGACATGGCGCCAAGGATGCGATAGATGGCCGTGATGGCTGTAAAAAAGTCACTCTATATATACATATATATATATATATATATATATATATATATATATATATATATATATATATATATATATAAGTCGCTCTCTCTCCCTCTCTCTCTATATATATTGTGTAACCAAGCATGTGAGAGTAGGAACAGTAGGGTAGGTGCTTCTCATTGGACTGCAACGAAACTTTTAGCAAAAGGAATTTTAGAATACTTGTAAAATTACTGATAGGTAATGCAGCCCTGCAAGATCACTTACACAAATAAGGAAAAGCTGACGAATGTCTTGTTCTTGTCATCAGTTCCAAAGAACACCAGTTTTCCAGTAATATATTTCTATTCCAAACTAGCTTTAAGGTTCATTAAAAAATCTAAGCAATACAGGGTTAATCTGAAAAGTTTTAAGCCTCAACATAAAGATGGCGTCACTCGTCAAAAATATTCTGGTATTATAACTGCGCATGTATGTGCTAAAAGATACTTTTGAAAATTTCAGCCATGCTGAAAGCTTATTTGTTGTCTAACAGTCGTTTGTGTTAGTCGATGTTAGTATTTCTGTAAAAATTGAAAAAATTGAATATCGTGCCATCGCTGAATCATCTGCACCATCATTTCCCACGGTGAAATTTTGAGCAATTGTATTTAAACGCGGTCGCATCAGCTTGGTTGTCGATGAACGTTCAGGACGTCCAAAAACTGCAACTACTATCGATAGCATCGGAAAAGTTCACCAAATGGTGTTAGACGGCCGTTGAATTAAGGTTAAAGAGAGATAGCAGAGTTTGTAGGCATCTCGAAGGAATGTGTTTGTCACATATTTATTGAAGATTTGGGCATGAAAGAGCTAACCACACTTGCTCAGTCAAGATCAAAAACGCATTCGGGTGAACATTTCCAAAGTCTTGTTGAAGCAGTTTAAGCGAAATAAGTCGGAGTTTTGGCATTGATTAATAACTGTAGATGAAACTTGGATATAGCAGTACACTCCTGAAGGCAAGAAACAGTGAAACTGAACAGCGAAGCGTGAATTGGCGTCGAAAAAGGCGAAGATTCTTAACTGTTGTCATTTTATAGTAAATACTAAATACTTCTTAGCTTGCCTCCCGAATGTAAGAGTTTTTTGAGACGCTTGAACCTTTTATCTTTCAGGAATTTCATATGTCAAATAATCGTCAATGACTGCGTATTTGGTTATTGGTTAAAGACGGAAAAAGATTTGGGTAAAATAGAATATTTCCAATAAAAAAATAGGCTGATATTGCAAGCCTACCGAAAGAATGGGTGCATTCAATTTTACGTGGAAATTTGTTTTTGTATACAATTGTTGTTAATTGTTCAAAAGCATGAACGATTCAATATTTCACAGAAACGTGTATTAACGTATTAACGTGTATTCTGTCGAGAATTTATCGAATTCAATAATTAACCGTCGTTACAGCTTAAAATGTTCGAGTAAGATATTTCTTAAAACAAAATACACATGTTCTCACAAGTCTAAGAAGTTATTGAAATTTCGACCGTATTTTACGAGTGAAAATAAATGAACTGTGGAAGTATTTCCGTTTCCTGTGAAAGTACGCATTGTTCTCTGGGGTAATCCTTAAAGTTACGGTAGGGTCAGTCACTGCTCAGGTTTTCTTGTCGTAGATTATTTTGTCGGAATACCAAGTAAGCTATGCATTATTTTCAAGACAAAGACCCAAACACTTTTCATGCTTGAGCGAATTTTGCGAATCGTATTGTTTTATAATTCATATTTTTCCGGATTTGCATTACAACTGGCGGAAATGTCTTCCAAGCAGGACCGAAGAGAGATAAGTGAAATCTACATAAATTAACTTACTCATCTTCGACGCAAATGTGATTCTAAAAATTACAAATACATTTGCAATTATGAATAAACAGTAGTGAGATTGAAGTGAGGAAAATTAAAGGAAAATTTTCCATAGATTAATAGTTGTGTAACCGAATTATTATATAGAATCAATTTCTAACTCTTTCTCATTTCTAAATAAATCTTGCAAATTATACCAATGATAAGTAAATACAACAACTACATTACATTTTCCCTAGGTACAATACAATATTATTTTTATTAATGCGATCTAACTTAATTTCTTGATTTCTGTGACGATTGAAAACTTCTACGTCAAGTACGTCACAAGAGATTAATACGTTTAGGTATTTTTGCTAAAGTCTTACAATTTTAGATATAACCATCATGACTACAACTTCCTATTCTACTAAAGCTCGTGAAAATATTACAATCTTAAGCCAAAGAGTTGGTACAGGTACGTTGATGACACCTTTGTCATCTGGCCCCATGGACACGAATTTTTAAACAATTTCCTATCGTTTTTGAATCTCCAACATGATTCCACACGCTTCACTACGGATATTAAATCGGAGAGTTGCCTTCGTTTCTTAGATGTTCTCGTACACTGGCGTCCTGACGATCCGCTGGGACATTCTGTTTACCGAAAACCCACGCACACGGATAGATATGTATCTCAATGGCCTCTCACACCATCATCCAGACCATTTTCGTACCTGAACTCAGTTCGCTTCCTCAAGAATTGAACCACATCACCGAATCTTTGATTCGCAAAAATTATTCTAGGAAAGATACTCAAACTACCATTAACCGCTACACCAACCCTTCCCCATAGCAGCTCCCCTCATCTAACCCTAATTTCCGTAAGCAAGCGTATCTACCCTACATTCATGGTGTCACCGATCGTATCGGCAAGATTCTCTTTAGGAACAGCATAAAAACCATCTTCAAACCCAATTTCAAGCTTTCAAACTACGTTCCCATCAAAGACCGCAATCTGACGACCCTGATGTCTACCAGATTCCATGTTCGTGCGGTAGTGTGTACATCGGTGAAACAAAGTGATCAGTCAGCACTCTAGTTACTGAGCACGAGCGTTGTACGCGGTTGTTACGTATAGCCGGGTCCGCACTGGGCGAAGATCGAAAACTGGCCACCAAATCCAATTTAACTCTACCCGCACCTTATCTCGCAATCCTCACGATTATAGTAGAAAAATCCGTGAATCAATAGAGATTTTCAAACATCCCAACAATTTAAATCGCGAAGATGACTACCTCTTACGTCACACAAGGAAATCCCAACAGATTAAACCTCCCAGCAACCGCCACGCTTCATTCATCCATAACATTTCCGTTTCATTGATGCATAACGTTTCCGCTCTATTGACCCAAAACAGACCCTATATAAACCCCTCCGGAATGAATAATCCCCAGCCAGTGTGTAGCAACAGCCCTGACGATGTCCCATAAGAGTGTGGACGAAACGTCGGCAAAATCTACAACGACGCGGTTCCAACCCGGAAACCAAGAGTATAGTATCAGTGAATGTGTTTATGATAAGTGAACTTGATGTTTGGTGCAATGGTTAATATTTTTATATTTGCTTCACTAAGTAAAAAATATAATCAGATAATGGTTTTCCACAGTGGCCACATTGTGATGCTAATATAGCATTTATAATACCAGTAACGTAGTATTTTTCAATAGATCTTAAACAGCATATTCATTAACGCGGTTCGGTAGGCCAGTGGTAAGGAATTACGATAAATTTGAAGATCCTTAGAAAATAGTTCATGGTTATTTCTTATTTCTCTAGTGTATACAGTGAGGTTCTAAAGCAGGGGTAGTCAATCCGATCCCTACCGCCTACTATGGTGGGCGGTAGAGGTTTATGACACTGATAGTGCGAGAATGTCATTACCAACAATGGTAGAAAAGTGGGCGGTAGATATAAAAAGGTTGACTACACCTATTCTAAAGTATCTGCGTCCCAAATTAACTTTTGAACGACAGAAGCTAAAGTTTTTAGCAAAAAATAGATCGATTTCTATTTTTCGTGAGCTTACTTTTAGAATTATCGCTAGTTTAATTATATTCCGGCGTCACCGGGCGTGACGTCAACTTTATTATTTTAAATGGAATACCAGTATATTTTTACGTTTTTGGAAAGACGGAATCAAGAGACGAATTCAACGATACTACTAGCTTAATAAATATGACAATACGCAGCAATAAGGATGTTGGCCCGTTTACCGGACGGGTGTGCTAATCACTACACCACGGGGACCTTTTGCCAGAAACCCTCACTCACGACGAGATTTCTTCAAATTCTTAATAACGTCGGAAATTCCAAGAAAATCATGCATTTTCATAATTCACCGACGGAAGCCAAAATATATTTAATTAGTGTACTTAGCATGTAAGAATAAATATTGTCTGCTGAAATATTATATTTGTAGATAAAATAACAACTAGGTATTAAAAAGTGAACGTTCCTGGCATAAGGTCCCCGTGGGGTAATGGATAACACACCAGTCTGACAAACGAGAGATGTCAGGTTCGATTCCTTACCGGGACGAGATTTGTTCAAATGTTTAATTATGTCGGAGATTCTAAGGAAATCACGAATTTTAATAATTCACCCACGGAAGCCAAAATATATTAAGTAATTAGTCTACTTGGCATATAAGAATAAAAATTGCTGGCATGAGGTCCCCGTGGTGTTGTGGTCAGCAGACCCGTCCGGCAAACGGGAGATATTAGGTTCCACTCCTTACCGGCATGAGATTTATTCAAATATTTGCAGCAAACTATTGTTCAGTTTCAATTACTTCCTAGTTTCACTTAAAGCTCGACGCCGAAGGTAATTTATCATGTAATAATAGGAACGAGTGAAACGGCTGCAAGATCATCTTATTGATTTTGACGTAAGATATTAATACCAATACAAATTACCATATTTTCAATGTAACTTCATACGTCGCGAATCTCCATATAAATATCTTGTTTTCATTAGCGTATCTAAAATCCACCTTTATGGCTTCCCAAACGCGTTATTAATTGTATTGGACGTTAAGTCTCTAGTACAAGTTGAAAAATATTTAACAGATATTCAGAATTCATTAATCTCTTAAGTGTTGTATATCCGATTTACGCAATACACCTTTTGATACGTTACAATGAGAAATGTAGGAGTAGAGCTAAGACACGGATAAAATGTACGCTACAGAAGCCGACATGCCATTTCCTTGTCTCGAGGTTCTGAATTGCGTTGTGCTGGATTTCGCAAAATAAACATTGAAAATAATCTCATCGGAACGAAACATCTGAACCTGAAAAATCGGAGAAAAGCGACAAACATATGCGAAATCCTACGCTTGAAAAATACACTCGAGCGGGCAAGACGGGATAAGGGCGGTGTTAGGATGTGTATGGCATCAAAGGATCGCCTCTCTACGTGATAGGCGAATCACCCACCACCAAACTGTTATCCACGGTAAAATCTCTATTTCATATTGTCCATGTGTAAGACAGCAAGACTTTTCATTTTAATGTTATATGAAATCACACAGATAAAAATCAAATTTAATACAGAAGGTTTCCAGAGCCCTTTGAACAACTTATGTGTAGATATATCTAGTTATAAGGGTAAATGTGAATGAGTTCATAATATTGAAAGTACAATTATGAAAGTTTAATACCCAGAAAGTCAACATTTTACCGAAAGCCAATATTCCCGTGAGGAAAATGCAATTTCAGACTTCCAAAACCTTATTCAATAATTTCATATAAACTTGGTGCTTGAACGAAAATGTATAAAGAATTTGACTACATCGTCCAAACGAACATTCAAAAAAAAAATTGCAATGAAATTTTGATATACCAGAATTGTTTTTTAAATCTATTTCTTCCAAATTTGGCGAGTAAAAGTTTAACTGCGAATACTGATAATTAGAGTAACCTAAGCTTGTGGACTCGCATAGGCGTCGGTATTACGGGTTAATATAAGAATACGAAAAATTCATAAATAAACTAAACCGGTAGAGAAGCAGGCATGTAGTGTCGACCTTGAATATAAATCATGTTAAACCGCGCTGAGAGAGATTTCGTTTTAGTACCGGTTGAGCTGTTGCAGAGATTAGTCGAACGGTCAAGGTTATGTACTTACGTGTCGCTTTTGAAAATATAGCTGGTGTTTTTTGTGTGTTGTAGTATTATACCAAGTACATAATTAGTGTATCGTTTCATATAGAACTAATATTTACATACCTAAGAAAACAATGCCTCGTAATAGATTTGCTACTAATATACATAAGTATGTGTCACTTTTTCCCCATTTAAAATATGACGGTAGTGCAGTTTTTTGCTTAATATGCAATGTTCGTTTGGCTGCATTGGACAGAACTGATTGCCAGAGGCATGCCAATGGTATTAAGCATATGAGAAATGCAAGAACTGAAATACCTTATACACTATTCCTCATACATTTATTAATTATGTTTACCTCTTGTAATCTGCCGTTGTCGTTGGTGAGAAAAGCAGCTTTTAAAAACGTTTTGGCGACAATACGTTCCAAAGTACCCATTACCCTCACAAACACAATTACAGAATCATTTGCCGCGAATGAAAGAGATGCTAGAAAATGTGTGTAAACATGATTTGTGTTCCAAAAAAATATGGATTACCGTGGATGAGACGACCGATATAAAGAAAAACAGTATTGTGAATGTAATAGCTCGCGTTTTATCTAGCGAGAACACAGCATCTCGATATTTGTTAGCTTGCAAACGTGTTCAATAATGTACCGCGGAAAATATTCAAAAAGTGATAATGAACGCTTTGAAAAAATTTAAAATTGCCCAAGATCAAGTTGTGATGATTGTGACAGATAGTGCAGCAACGATGTTAAGTGTTGGGCGATCCTTAAAACATATATTTCCTAACTTAATACATATAACCTGCGTGCTGCATGCTTTGCATTTAGTTGGTGAAGTTGTTCGACAACATTACGGAAACGTTGATCGGATGATTGGAAGTACTAAAGCAATGTTTCGTAAATCTCCTAAACGTTTAAAAGAATTTCGTAAGTTTTGTCCAGGTATTCCAGAGCCTCCTGAACCGATTTTAACGCGATGGGGTACTTGGCTAACAGCAGCTTCTTACTACAATGTACTGACATAGTGGAGTGTAAAAAATAAATTACACACATTAAATGATACGCCAGGATTATGCGCTAGTCAAAAGTTGGCAGATGTTTTAAGGAAAAATCCCGATTTTAATACTTTAAAGGCCGTTTATAATAAGTGTAAGAATAGTGAACTTTTAAGTGATTTTGAAAAACAGTTTCTACATGCAAATATAACTTCCTTAGATGTGGAGAGATCGTTTTCTATGTATACGAATATTTTTCCTTGTCGACGCACAAGGTTTAAAGAAGTAACTGTGGAAACATATGCAATGATGCAAGTTTACAGTAGTTCACATCCTGATGCCTCTAATTTGTTGAATAATTAGCAAGTAAGTTTATTTATGAATTTTTCGTATTCTTATATTAACCCGTAATACCGACTCCTATGCGAGTCCGCAAGTTTTGGTTACTCTACTGATAATACTGGGTATCGATTGGTGATAAGTTGATAACTACACTCACAGAAGGTGAGCTGTTGATTCAATAAAATCGTGTTTATTAACAGAAACATTTCTTGGTTGAGGTCAAATCAAACAACATATACAGGCTGAGGCAATAATACGAGATTCTTCGATAGCACTTTTACTATTGGTAATAGAAAAATATATCCCATACAAAAGTCATAGATGTACATTAGTAGCAGATGCTAAAATTATTTTGACATATACAGCGTGAACCAAAAAAAAGTTACATATCAAAGTAAGGTTTTTTTTAATAGAACATCGTGCATATTAGTACATATTTCGTTTATACTCGAAAATCTAAGGTTACTTTGTATAAGATTACCTATACCTAAACTTAATTGTTTTCGAAATATTTACGAAAAATGGTATTTGCGACGCTCTGCAAAAAACGTAGTTTGTATAATATTTGACATTTTGCTTTGCACATTGGGTATTAAGTAACCTATGGAGCTAGGGATATTTCCACTTAGAACAAGATAACTTCTTGATCATAGGCCATCTCTGACAACGTAGTGAAGGTTTCATTCTTCGTGTGACATTTTCGTCGTTATTTTAAATAGAACAGCCTGTATGTTTTTTTTTTAATTTTTGAATTGCTGCTAACATTTTACGTTAATTACGTAAAACTTTCCCTATACCTAAGGTTAGTCGTTTTTGAGGTATTTTGCATCTTCGACTTATTGTCCCGATTCGGTGTAAATATTGTAGGTATCAAAAATTTAAATTTTAACAGAATTACGTTGCTGTTTATGTATTATCTCTTCAAATATACAGTTTTGGGCTTTCATGGCAGTTTCTAGAAGTTTAGTATTCCTTTAATTCTATTAGCTATGGGTTTTCGCCTATAAATATAATTTTGAGAATATTTCGGATACTGTTTTAATTTGTAGCAGGCTAGGATTCAATTCTATACAAAGTGACCTAAGATTCTTGAGTATAAACGAAATATGTAGTGATAATCAGGGCGTTCCCTTAAAAAAAACAACTTTGATATGTAACTTTTTTTTTGGTTCACCCTGTATATGTCACAATAATTTTAGCGTGTGTTACTAAGGTATAATTATGATTAGTCTGGGCAAACAGCGGTAACAGTCAGTGTAGTAGATATGTGGTGCGGAGTCGGCGATTATTTATTTCACGCGTTCACAGCGTCAGTACTAAATCGATGCTGTATGTGAGTAGTTCTGTGTAAATGTAGGCTGTCGTAACTTATTTCGTAACTGTACGCTTATGTTTGCTTTAAAAATGTCGGAGTTAGGTACGTCGCAAAAACGACCAATGGCAGACACAGTTAAAAACTTTATAGTGGACATGCCGGACTTAATTTTTGATGGCGCTAAAATTCAATGTCTAGTTTGTAAAATTGCTTTAATGTGTTGATTCAGAAGCCATTGTCAACGTCACATCGAAAGCAAACAGCATTCTTCTGCAAAAAGTGGCATACGAGACCAAGAAAAATTTACATTTGATTTATGTGTTACTCTTATTTTATGTAATCTATCGTTTCGTTTACTAGACAAAGAAGCATTTGTCTCCTTCTGGAATAAATATGCGGACTGTAAATTACCTAGTCGGACATCGATACGAAATGTAGTGCCATTTGCTCGTGAACATATAGAAAAAAGAATGAAAACGGAATTGAAAGATAAAAAACTGTGGTTGTGTGTGGACGAAACAACAGATCGTCAAAAACATTCTGTGGTTAATGTAATGGTACGTACAATCGAACCACATCGACCGTCATCCTCCTTCTTACTTGCTTCCAAAGAGTTATAAATTGCACTGCCGATGAGATTTTAAAGGTGGTGTTGAACTCATTGAACAAGTTTGAAGCTTCAACTAAGCAATTTTTAATGTTTATGAGTGATGGTGCCGCAAACATGTGTTCTTTGGGCCGATCTCTTAAAGAACACAGTGGTAACTTCTTACATGTAACGTGTAAAATCCATACTCTAAATCCGATAGAAGCTGCAGCAATCAAAAAAAGCCAGGAAATATTTCAAGATAGTCAGGTTAAAAGAGATTTACAAACTATGCACAACAATTATTTCGGACTAGCGGAGGGAATAGAAAAATTACAAAATGTTTCGATGTTGCTAGTGGATTCTGTCCAAATTGTGAATGATGTTCACGCACAGTTATGCGCTGTAGAAGGCGAAACAAATTGGTGTGTAATACGAAAATTTGAAAGTGTTTTAGAGAAAGACTTATATTAAGACAAATTTGCGAAGGTGGGTGTGAAGATGCATTAAGTTGTTTCAAAGATTATTTTGAAACAGCTGTGGAAACATATCTAATGATTCAAATATTTAACAGATGTTACCCAGTTTGTGATTTCACGGAAGACGTTTAAAACGGTAAGTGTTTCAGCACGTTTTATAATTTATTTCTTACCTTCTATTTTATGTGTAAACTTTTATGCGCTCGCCACGCCTCTGGCTTTTACCGCATATTTGCCCATGTTATTGATTATTGACAATAGCAAGGACTGTGGGGTAGTATAGTAAACATTAAAGTATGGGCACATTCCTCACACCTCATGTTATTTCAATCGTAACAATTGTTTCGGGAATTCGTAGATTTCCATTGCCAAAATATTCACATTTTGCTTAGAAAATAGCTTAAACCACACACGGCATTCTGTTTATTAAGTGTTTCCACGTAAATCAATTTCCTTTGTAAAATTCGGAGATCCTCTTTTAAAGTTCCACACTCTTTTCTTATTTTTCTGTTCACTTCGTCCCATAAGAACTCCAACGGATCAAGATCAATAAAAAACTGAGTTCTGAGGGGACCACAGGATTATTTGTAGGACATTTCTTATGCACGCTACCGACAAGTATGAAATATATTAGATTCGGCACATGCAGAGAGGCGTAGATCAGTTTGAAGTGTAAAAGGAAGAGGAATTTTGGACTGAACAAGTCTAAAACCGTAGGTAGCGAGCAACTTAAAAAAGAGCTTCGGTGGTGTTGCCACGTGGAGATTGTGAAGAGGAAGTTCGGTCTGTCGATAGGCATGCTCATGCATTAACAGGAACGGCCGGGTAAATCTGTGAGGTTTGATGTGCAGCAGCACCGAATCGTCTGAGGCAGTTGGAGGTCCTCCAGAATTGTGGGATGAGGATAATAACCGGCGCTCTACCTTATGTCCGGAACTCAATGCTCAGCAATGACTTGGAGCTGCCAAGAGTGTTGGAGCGCATCCTTTTGGTTGCCCAATTAATTTGGGACAAGCCTCCGCAGAGCGACAACGAGGTGCAGTTCGTACGTGGTGGAATTTGACACCGTCAGAAAGAGTTTTCTTTTCTGATTTCAACCATGTATAACATGTTGACAAAAGTTTTCGATATTTTACGATTAAATAAGGCAGCTATGAAATGTCAAACTGCCAAAGATTTCAATTGTCGTTCATTGGTGATAGAAAAATGTCGTATACAACGAAAAGAAACGAAATATGTTTTTATTCATTGAACCGAAATTCAGCAATAGTTGTATCTAGAAGGACAACGGCCACAAGTTATCATTTTTCTAGATTTTGACAGAATCTTGGTATAAAAATTTCGAGTACACCATTAGATAGAAGATCGAAAGTGGCCTTCTCTCAAGATCCATACGTGATAGAAAAATTCTACTTTTTCTACATTTTTGAAATCAGCGCAAAAAATAGTATTAGATTCACATATTGTGACTTCTGTGGCAATTCTTTTTTGTTGTTGACCAGTGTTATTATTAGAGAGCGTGTGAACCAACGTATGTTACCAATTTAAATATTCACAATTGCTACGACAATATTATTACCTTCGTTAATTATAGTCCCTAGTCATATTACTTAAAACATGTTATAAATCAACCCTTTTACCTGGAAATTCCCATCCTATTATAGTGATATTCTTTTGCTTTGAATCTGATCGTTTATAGGGGGACTTGATAATTGTATCAATAAATAAAAATACCAGAAAATGGTATTTAGAAGAGTAAAGTACGTATATATAAATATTTCAGTTATCAACTTACATTTAGCGAGTTCACAGTTTAGAGAATGCATCGATATTTTTTAAAATATTTCGTCATAACCGTATAGAAGCTAAGTTGTGGAGTATCGTTAAGTGTTTTGTGTTGATATATTGTTATTGCAAAGGTAAAATTGTTATTCTATCTCTCTCTTAATAATTAATTATTTGGAATTTGAAAAAAATTGAAATAATTGGGGTTTTTTGTAGAAAATGACCGGGAAAGGTTTAACAAGTGAACAAAAAGCCGCTATACAAGCTCTTCTACAATCAAACAAACATTCACAACGAGAAATTGCAAAATTACAGACAGTATTTCCTTCTTCTGTATCGCGTTTAGCTAGAAACTTAAACGAAGGAGCTAGCACATCGACACAAAGACGGGCAAAGTGCGACCAGAAAAGAGATCTGAACGTGAAATTGTTCATCAGGTTTTGAGGAATAGATTTGCTACAATTAAAATGATTCAAAAAAATTTACAAGAGAGAGGAATAGAGATTTCGAGCAGAACTGTCAGGCGCCGATTGCGCGAAAATCGCCTAATGGACCGAAGACCTGTAAAAAAGCCGCGTTTAACAGAAAAAATGAAATCTGCTCGTCTCAACTTTGCAAGAGAATATCGTCATTTCACAGACGAGAATTGGAAAAAGGTGAATAACTTAACAACACGATTTTTACCGAATTAATGTTTGCATTATTTAATAGGTTTTCTTTAGTGACGAGTGCTCGCTCTGTGTGTTAGCGCAGCGAGCACAATGTGTTTGTAGACGACCTGGCGAACGTCTCACAGAGTTCACGGTTCTTCGAACTGTAAAACACCCTCCGCAGGTAATGAGTTGGGGAGTGATTAGTGGAGACGGACCCGGCCCTTTGTATTTTGTAGAAGGTATAATGCGTCAAGAGCAGTACATAAATGTGTTAAAAAACACGTTATTACCGTATTTTAAGCCAGGACGTCGCATACCGACAGGGCCTATATTTATGCAAGATAATGCTCCTTGTCATGTGGCAAAAAAGGTTAAGAAATTATTTGAAGACAATCATATACCTCTTTTACGTTGGCCCGGAAATTCACCGGACCTCAATCCCATCGGGAACGTATGAAATCGACTAAAAAGTAAGGTATATGAAAGAGAAAACCCTACAAAGGAAATATTAATGAAGAATATAAAGGATGTATGGGAGAACGATGAAGATATAAAAGAGACAATCATATTTTGCATTGAAAGTATGCCCCGAAGAATTAAGGGTGTTATTAAAAATCATGGGTTATGGACTAAATATTAATTACTTATTTCATATTTACATATGTTAGATATTTTTGCAATATATTTTATAAATAAAAAAGTGATTCAGTTAGCTTACTACTGCAATGCCTTTTAAAAGTTTTATTGTGTTAGATTGCGCTTCGAAAAGTTTCGTCAATACTCGATCACTTTAGGGATTATAAAGTTTTCAACTTCATGCATTTAATCGATAGCTTTTCATTGCACGGGGTGCATTTCCCTATTATAAATAGTTCACAATCGTGAGCGCCTAATTTTCACGCGCATTGAGTGCAAATTGGCAAGTAAATCGCGTTAATATTGTCCTATAAATTAAAGCACATAAGCTAATAAAAGCTTTGCTATATGCTCGTAAACTATAAAATTAATCTTATTATTTATGCATCACCATCTCGTTTAGTTAAGAAAAAAGTGACTGATAAATTTCAAAAATGATTAATGGTTCTACTTAGTTAACACTTTTGAAGCGAAACAAAGCAAGATTCAGTCTTATGGGTGATTTATTTATGTACACCAAACTTTGTATGATTTCGAAACTTAATAACCAACAAAGTTCAGTTGCGGATTTATTAAATTACGAAGTTTCTCAAGTGGAAACTTCATTACTTGAAACCTTGGTCAAGCATGTATGTATTTTTAGCGCTAAATATACGTATGAATCTACCGGTAAAGTTTACATTTGCCATGATATTATGTATATTTCACAGACGGCATTCCATTTTCTAAACTTGCATTGTTGAAAGTTTGCTTCGAGAGTTATGCTAAACACGACGGCAAATAACTTCCATTTCGGGTACTCAAATTGAAACATTTAGTACTATTTTTAGATAAAACAATGTAGCTGTGTTTAATTGTGCATTATTTATTTCAGTTGTATATTATTAATTAAAAAAAAAACAAAGACTTTATAGTATGAGAACAATTGATAAACACAAATAATTGATTTATATCCTATTCGATTTCTGGCTCTGAAGGATAATAGCAAAAATTATGGGCACACTACACCTATATCGGACGGTGTCCAAGAATTGCTACTGAAGCATAGGAAGCCGAGTTTTCTTATCGCATCTGATAAAAAAAAAAAAACTAAAATTTGTCTCTGATGCCCATTTTTCTCACACGGTCCTCGGAAAAGGTCGGCTAAATCAGCAAAAACTTTTTTTTAGGTTTTTTGATTGAATTAACAAAATTGGTTAATTGAACAATTTCAGTGCACTTATGGTTATATACACTTATTTTTGTTTTTTTTTTTATTAATATAACTGAGTTTCTTATCGAATGAACAAGCAGCATACTATGACTTGACAATAGTTTTGATATAACATCCTTTTTGTTGATCTATGTAAAATGTATCGTTAGTTTGACAAAAAACACGGCATTGTTGTTGATTGAAAGAACAAGTAGAACAATGACTTGACAATAGCTCTGTGTTAATATACTTTTCGTTGATGTAGCTAAAATTTATTGTGAATGAAGTTACTAACCATTTATGGACAGCTGTATTAGCGTTAGACAGTCATGAAGATCCTGGCAGTAGGAGTAACATTTTGCCTAAGACAAAGTAATTGTGTACCATCATCACAGATTCGTATGTTCGGCCTATCTTTTACCCCGTAGTACAACAGACCCTCCACTAAATCTGTCGATTCCTCTAACAGCACATTTCAAATCGTTTCCTCGGCATTCTTCAAACTTTTTCCCGTCGATCATTGATGAAGAGGCAAAACTTTGACCCGTAAGTGAATAACATGCCACCATTCCTCAATACCCCAATTAACATGTTGTCAAGCAAATTCGACTCCAGCTTTTTTGTGGGCTGCAGTCAAAGTAGGATTCGTAGCAGTTCTATATGGTTTCAAACCTGCGTTCTTTAATCTCTTCTTCGTATCCGCGCTGACGAAGTTACCAGTAGCAAGCTGAATGTCTTGTTTTAATTCCCTGACAGTGCAAAACCTTTTCCTTTCAGCGGTTAAGTGTATAAAATAATCTTTTACGGGGTTTGTTTTAATTTTTCTGCCTTGTCCTGGTCTTCTACAATAATCTAAGGTCTCCTAGCACCTAGTCCATAACACATTCAATCTTACAGTAACCTCTCTTTTGGGAACGGGAATTTAACAACGTTGGTCTTTGATAAATGATTATGATGTTGCCGGCTATTCATATCAGTTTATGTTAAAATTTCTAGTTCTTTTTGATGATTCTATATAAAAAAAAAACAAAAAGGTAAAAAGGGTGTCAAGACAATTTATTGGTTGTCGTTGTTCCTCGCATTTCTAGGCATCAATTACTGTGATCATTAGCCAACCCTGCTAAAATTTTGCCGAATCCAGAGGTGTTCTAACTTCTGGTAGGGACTTGTAACGTGCCAAACATCGTATTGACACGGCGCCTACGGTTATACTTCCTTATCCAAGAAGAAGCCACACTCCGATGTTTATCCGTAATTAAAAACTAATTGTCCCGGCTGGATTTGAACCTGCGTATTTTTAATTAAAATTAATTCATTTTTGTGTTATTATTATAAAAAGCAAGTTTATAAAAAGATAAGATTTATAAAAAATTACTTACTTATAGAAATTTTGAATAAAAAAAAATGGGTGATCTCTTAATTTTGCGGCAAGGTGTTTATACACTTCACGTGACATGTTTTGCAAGTGTATTAATAATAATAAATACAAGATCACATTACTACACCCACAATTTTGAACATCAGTAAAAATAAAACCACCTCTATATTAAACGTACTAAACTTGATCCTTGCATCCGCTATCTTAATTTCAATTCATCTATAGGTAGAACAATCTTCAAAATACTATAAAGTCGACAATACTTAATTTATTACTTAATTCTTTGGATATATACCTTTAATCATACGAATAATTGATGGTTATCCTAGGAATGTAATTCAACATAAATGTCATGATAAATTTGGTGTTGAAATGGAGAAATTAATTAAATTTGCATATTATTCATTGCTACAGTTGGGAATATAAAATCCACATTTTCAAACGCACTTACTCTCTTATCGTAATAAAATAACGCCGACATCGTAGATGGAAATGCTTACCGGTTTGTTGGTTTTACATATGTGTACACTATAGATAGTGAACGTACAATGAAGAAATTCTTTGACCCCTAGTAATGTGTTCCATTCAATCGTAGATGAATGGTAACACAAGAAACGACATTTCAACTGCGATAAACGGCTATGTTGGAAATATGAGCGGCCCACTTTATGGGTGAATAAAACGCGAACAATAAGTTTATCCAATTTTAGTGATAGACCCTACGCGTGGGGTTTGATTTTTACCGGTGATAAAAAATCTGATAGCGACATTATAAAAAGAGGAACCGTAGATTTTTCCAAATCACGATTCACTATCTTTTCAACGCATTTTCCGGATTATTTTCGTATACGTATAGAGTTTAGGGCAATTTAGGACGTGTATTACGTTTACGTTGTTTATTGGTTTAGCAACAAGAAGAATATAAAAAAGAAGGAAAGCGAGTTATTTACGGAAAGAAAATGACATCTTTCACTTGGGAATAATATTTGCGATAGTAAGATAACTGCCTCGATCCATGCTCCCCATCGCGTCAATACAGGCTGAGGTGGTAGCGGAATTTGCGGATACAATTGCTTGAATACGCGGATATGTTTGGGAGATTTCACAAACACTTTTTTGGTAGATGATATTAAATCATTCACCCTAGGATACTTGCTTCGAATTGTTTCTGCTACGAGATGACATACTTTTAACATCCTACCAGCTTTCAGCATTGTTGTGGCTCCGTCAGAATCTAACATGGTGATTTGGACTCCTACGATAGAAAATTCTCTTAACATATTTTTTATTATGTTTACAACGGTTTCGGCATCAGTTCTTTCAATCCTTTTACCGGCTAACAACAAGGAAGCTGTTGGACCATTACGTTTTAAAGGACGCGCCACAATATGAATCATGCTATGTTTCTGAGCATCAGTAGTTTCGTCCACAGTGAGTCAGATTTTTTGATTTCTCAACTCGTCTTTTATACAGTCTTTTACTGTACTTTGCACATGTGGTAAATTGTACCGCAAATGTCTTTTTGTTGGTAGCTTCCATGATGGAACATATTTATCCCAAAAAAGACGAAAGTTTTCATTATCTACTAGGTGTTGTGGGATGTTGCACGTGCTCAACATGAAAATAAAGTCATACAAAAATTGCCAGTACGGAATATTGTTTCTTAAATTCAATACATGACGTTTACTTTTAATATAACTTCTACATTCAAATGTCGTGCGACCTAGCAACCCTATACTGACAAAATTTGCTACGAATGTGCGAACCTGTAAATTCCAAACCAGGGAAACGCCAAATATCTTTCTTCACATGCGATGCAAGAGGTACACCAAGCTTACGTCCCATGTTTTCGAAAACATACAATGAGAATCTGATAAATAACCGAACTCCTCAATGTCTACCGCATTACTGAACTCTGCATCCACATACGTACATATACCCCCCCCCCCCCCCCCGGTGCAACCGTTTGTCACGCTTTATACATCACTCAATAGGAATCCCGCGAAACCGTACTGGCTGAAGTTTAATTTTTAATACAATACATAAAACAACGTAATCGAGAGGACCATGTTTCTTTTTGAATTATTATTTATCAATCTGAACTACATCTGAAAAAATGTTAAAGAAAGTTTGCTCCGTTAGCACTGTTTTATAATGGATGGCAAGCATAAATTACTTTTACAGTAAATTTTCGTGTAAAAATGTAGCGCCATCTAGTACGCAGTTCGTCGAATCTTGTACGTTCGAAAATGTAAGCTGGTACGAACATATTCCTCTTGCCAGCAATTTTAATTTCAGCTTATTTGAGTTAGTCTATATGTGGAGCCCGTGTGTGGTTTGTGGTGTGATTTAGGTTGGGTATATACAGGCTCTTGCAATAATTCGTCGGTCTTCTGTTTCTCAGTTGCTATTGAAGATATGAGGTAAAAATTTTCAGTAAGTATTTAAAAGGACAATATGTACATTCTAAAATTATTTTCAATCGTATAGGATGTCCCAAAAAGGAGTAGCAATGGCTAACTCATTTTTTTAATGGAACATCCCGTATATTTTTGCAATTTTTAATGCCTATCGATGGTCCCCATTTATGTTGAAAATATTAGCGATATCCAATAATAGGTTGCCGAGTTACATTAAAAAGAAAAAAATTGACTATTTCATACTTCTACTTGAAAAATCGCCACATTCGCAAGCACTAAGTTCAACAATTAATATTTGTACCCTGTTTCTGCTAAGGCTTCGGGAATTCATTTATGTAAGTTTTGTGCTGCAATATTATACAGGGCGTTCAAAATTATTTTTTCAATATGGACAACTTCACGGCTATTTTTCATTTCAAATGGAACAGCCTGTATAATCATGTTTAGTATAAGTATGAAATATCCAATTTTTTCTTTTTAATATTGTAACTCGGCAACCTATGATTGGATGTCGCTAATATTTCCAACATGAATAGAGACCACCGATAGGCATAAAAACTGCAAAAATATACAGGCTGTTCCATTAAAAAAATGAACTGTCCATCGGTATTCTTTTTTGGGACAGCTTGTAGAATTAAAAATAGTTTTAGAATGTGCATATTGCCCTCATAAATACTTACTTAAAATTTTAACCACATATTTTCAATAGCAACTGAGAAACACAATACCAACGCATTATTGAAGGACCCTGTATAACTATGTAAGGCGTATAGCGGTTAAATGTAGCAATAAACAACATAATGAAGGTTTTTCTGAAACAAGTGATGCCACTGGGGATTCATCATAAACTTTACCCTGGAACGTACAAAGAGTGGCAGCACTAATTTAAATGGTTGTTCCATACAAGAACCAAAAGACTTGATTTCGATAAATTTTTGAAAAAGGTACAATCACGTCATCTAATCTAGATACATCTAGATATTGTGTTTTATTTTCCATAAGTAAATCTAATATACAAGTAGTCAAATCTAGTAACTCTGTTCGTCAAATATAGAACGTTTAATATTAAAAATTGGTACGAACACATTCTTCTTGCTGGCAACACTGAGTACAGTGTTGTAAAAGCAGTAGTAATTTACATTATTTAGTATGCAACAAATCTTAAAATTTATTCTTTTCCTTAAAATGCTACTACAATAAATTAAGATATTGAATTAAGTAATTTTCGGCATAATGGGCTATAGAGGATGACAAAAGGGTAACAGCTAGGAATGTGGGATAGTATGGCAAAAACATTTGCACATTTACCGAGAACGGCACCGACACGATCACGGCACGGCACCGATACTAACACGATACCGTTTTCATTGGTTTTATCGCAAAGACGCTAATTCTATATTAACGAAATAACATTGTATTTGAACAAAGTCATTTTTAATGCTATAACAAATGATCTGCTTGAGCTTATAAGGTGAAATACTGGGTAAGCTTAGAGATGACATCGACGGAAGGATTGATACCCACCGACAGATCGACAACTGCAACGATAAGATGCTGACATGTCGGTAAGTGAGAAAGCATTCTCTTTATTTATATGAGATTTGAGGTCTATCAGAATCGTTGTCGGTATGGTGCTGCTATCGTGTCGGTAAATGTGAAAAGGCGCAAGCACTAAGTGAATTTATTCGGTTACACGAATTTCAGGAACACACGCTCCGAATTTATTAAACATGTTGAGTAGTGCGGAGTATGCCGATACCTTTAGCGGTTAACAAACTGCAGATGAAGAATTTGAATCCTTCTCAAAATATCGTGTATATAAATGTTAAAAACAAAATACATATTAATCCGAACGTTCTATAAGTTTGATTATGATAAAACATCACCTTTGCCATTACTTTAATGTTCATAGCCATCACCTAGGTAAGGTGTCGTTTACGTGTCTACTACGAACAGGGGATAAAATCTTCATTCAGCAAAGTGCACATATCACATCTTCAGCGAATTAAATTTCAACTTCGGGTAGAAGTGCTTCCGTTGACAGATGGAAATACTTTTTTGCTAAAATTTGGCGAGATTCCGGAAAATTAGGTAATGTATTTCCCTCAAATGGTTTACGAATCAAGATAACTTTCGCTTATTTCTGCAACTATGTCCTGCTATTTGCATTTCTTTCATTTTAATTAACAAAGCATTTTCAAGTGTATATACCTACAATCGTAACCTTCTTTACCTACAAGGTGTTAAGGAATAAGAAATTCAGATACAAAAAAAAAAATAGTTTTATCACTTCTTCTTGTCCACTCTTTTTTGTTCTTTGTAGCTTGGCTTCCGTCGGTGAATTATGAAAGTTCGTAATTTCCTTGGTATTTCCGATGTAATAAAATATTTGGAAAAATCTCGTCCCGGTAAGGAATCGAACCTGACATCTCCCGTTTGCCGGGCGGGCATGCTAACTACTACACCACGGGTACCTTATGCCAAGAATTGGTAGTCGGTAAATTATGACATTTTCATAATTCACCGACGGAAGCCAACATATACTGAGTAATTAGTGTACTTGGTAAGTAAGAGTAAAATTGTCTGCCGAAATATTGCAGGCAAATAACAACTATGTATTAAAAAGTGAACGTTCCTGGCATAAGGTCCTCGTGATGTAGTGGTTAGCACGCCCGTCCGGCAAATGGGAGATATCAGGGTTGATTCCTTACCGGGACGAGAGGAAATCACAGATTTTCACTTCAGTTGTTGTTTCTCAATGCTTTCCAATGTAGGTTTTATATTTAGTTCCTCTCTTATTTTACTCATTTCTTATTCTGTCTCTTCCAGTACCTTTTACTGCTCGCAGGTATTTCATTTACAATGCCTGGATTTTACTTTTCGTTTGATTATTTAAAATCAAATTTGCATTCGTAGGTTGGAATTGATTTAAATACTGTGTTGTAAATTGTAATTTTTGTTTTCTTAAATGTCTCCTTTTTTCTTATAAATGCGTTGTTAAGTGCGTAATATAGCTTCATCGTGTGTTCTGTTTTATTTCGGTGCCTTCTTTTCCATCTTTGTGTGTATTTACTCCTAAATATTTCATTGTATCTATTTGTTCTGTTTCCCTTCCATCTATTTCGATTTTTATTCTTGAAATATTTTTTCATATTGTCATAAGTCATAACTTTGGTTTTATTGATGTTTATTTTTAGGTTTCTCTTTTTTAAAGTTGTTTTCCAAATATTGAAGTTTGTTTGTAAATCTTTTGCGTTCCTTGGTTGTTATCAGGTCATCAGCGAAAGTACTTTCTGTTATTTTTACCATCTGCACGTTTCTATACCCCATCTAGGGTTTGTTTGTTTCCTTTTTTATTACTTTTAGAAAATCATCCACTAGTATGATGAAAAGCGCTGGGCTTAGCACTCCTCTTTGCGTTAATACTTCCTCGGTCAAAAATTCATCTAAATTCTTACGTAATTTCTAGTGTATTGATATATACTAGCTATGGTCTTTCTTAATTTATCATTTATTGCTCTTTTCTTAAGACTATTCCACATTTCTTGTCTTGGGATACTATTAAATGGAAGAGTGGGACGAAAGGATGAAGAAACAGGAAATACAATAAGTAATCAAGGAGAAAATACTTGGAACAATAATGGTTGAAGAGTAATTGATTTTTGTATCTTAAACAACCTAATAGTAACAAAACCTAATAGTAACACAAACGCACATAAATGCACCAGAAAAATAATAAGTGGAAGACAAAGATCAATAATAGATTATGTTATCGTTAACAAGGGACTGGGAAGAGAAATAAAGGATACAAGAGCAAGAGGAGGGTATGAAATATATCCAGATTACTATTTGGTACTGTCAAAAATAGTAGTAAATAAAAAACAAGAAAGGGAATATTAAAATTAATACAAAAAGAAGTAATGCGGCAAAAGAAACAGTTAGGATGTACAAATTTAGAAAAGATGAGGTAGCTAGAATATATAAAACAAATTTATAAATAGAAATGAATGAAATTGAAGAATATAAACAGTATGTCATTAGAAGATACGTGGAGAGCAATTAAAGATATAATAATAGGAACAGCTAGGGTAACTTGTGGATACATTAAAACTAGCAAAGTCAAAAGACGAACCAGGTTGTGGAGTGAGGAAATAAAAGAGGAAGTAAACATGAAAAAACAAAAATGGAAAAAGTATCTTAGGGACAAGAAAAATGGAAATTACAAAAATTGCAAAGAATAAAGAGTAAAAGTTGAAGAACTGCTGAAAGAGGCGAAACAAAAACCGGGCAATAACTTAGGAAAAAAGAAATTACAAAGAACAAATAGTGAAAGTTGAAGAACTGCTGAAAGAAGTGAAACAAAAAACCGGGCAATAATTTAGGAAAAAATAGAACGATGTAGTAAGAGAAGCCAAAAGTTGTTCTACGAAGTGTTAAAAGTCTTACGAAAAGATAAGCGTAAAAATCTTAGTAGATAAGAAGGTTTCATGGAAAAATGGAAATATTGTTTCCAAAACATACTTAATACACAACAATAAGTATGACCAATGAAAAAGAAGAACATTATGGAAACACTGAAAATAATGAGCCTATAAAGCATGAGGAGCTTAAGAGGAAATATTAAACGCTATAAAAATACTAAAACGAGGCAAAGCAGCAGAGCACCATGGAATAACAACGTCAATGGTGCAAAACATGAACAAAAATGGAACAGAAATCTTACAAAACTTATATAGTAAGATCTGGAATGAACAGAGGATACCTGAAGCCTAGGAAGTAGGAATACTGCAACCTTTATACAAAAGAGGAGATAATAGAGATTATGGGAACTATAGAGGAATCACTCTGCTTAGTAGTAAGAATTTTGGAAAAAACGTTGAAGATAATAACAGAGCCACAACTTGAAGAATCACAAGGTGGATTTGGAAATGGTAGAGGAGTACTGGATCATATATCCACAATAAAACAGTGAATTGAAAAGAATATTAACACCATATACGTATCCTTTACAGATATTGAAAAAGGTATTTTCAAATGTATGAAAATAAAAACATTTGTATACACATTTATGATGATGGTAAATAGATTAGACTCGTATAAACAAATATGTTTAGTTTTGATTGGATGAAAGTGTAAAACATAACAAAATTTCTATATTTTACGCAGATATCTAGCTATAGAGAAAACTGGTATGCAATATTGATCGGTTACACTTAATGCATAAAAATTGTGCACGTGACCACATCTATTGTGTTATACAATGGCCAGGGTTGGCGTAAATTGTAAACTGATGTAAAACGCGAAAGTTTACAAACACCGTTTGTGCATTAGTCATACCATATTAACAGTAAATAGAAAGTATACGGTTTTGTGTACAAATACCCATGAACTGTATCCTTCAACCACCGAAATGTCCGCATTTCAGCTGGGAGACATGGTCATTTCATCAATTCTATATTGCCATTCATTAAATTAAATAGGTCGCAGCAACAACTTATGTGATGGGCATTAATCTTCATTTACTTAACTTTAGATACGATGGCTGTGCAGTATTTATTGTCTGACACAGGCGGTGAAATAAAGTTTCCATAGCAACACAACATATTTATTATTTATCTGCCAAACAAAGATCCAACATTGGTTTTTGTAACTACATTTTCTAATAAGTTGTGTTCAGTTACAATACAAGCTGCCCAAACAATGCAAGGAATAGCGACATCTAGGATCTCCACCGTCCCGCAAATTTAGGGTCGAACTCTCAACGGGTAAGATTATGGCTATAAATTGGTTAAAAAATTTCGGGGAACCGAATTTAACAGCGACGATGCTGTTATGACACCACTTCAAGAATTTTTCTCTAATCAAAAACCGTGAGTTTTTTGAAAAAGATGTACCATAGGTGTTACCACCTATGTTATTATAGTTAAATTGATTTATTCTGTCATTTATTTTATATCTGACAGATTGAAATCAATTCATATACGTGATATAAATTCTGAATGAGTTTGCGTTGCAATTAACGTTAAAATCCTTTAAAGACTCGAGCAAAATCTCATATGCTAAAGTTTCATTTGGGGATCTAGTCTAAACCCTCTTTTTTTTGAATGACATTCCTCAATTTCGGAGTTTTGATTAATAGCCGTTTGCAGTTCTCATAAACGGTAAAAATAACACAGCTTGGAGCAACTTTCCCGGAAAGCGAAGCTGATAACCTGGTTTTTAAATTACGTGTCATTCTTTTTCCCAAATCTACGGTATATTTAGAAATGGTATTCGAAAGGGGAAAGTTTTCTAGTGTTCTTTTAGAACTCTCATCTGTTTCATTTGGTATGGAAATTAAATACAGAAAGGCAATAACGCGTATAAATATTTAAATAAACATTTATCAAAGTAAAAAATTTAAATCAGTTACTTACAAACAAACGTTATCCATTTGCTTACCTGTAAAATAGAAAACAAACTATTAGGATTCTTGTAAGGATTTATTATCAAAAATTTAATGTGAAATGAAGTTAAATACAATTATTAAAATTCTGAGGAAAATTTCATTACGTTTCATTATCTCATTAGCAGAAAAAAAAATATGCTTAAGGAAAGCATCTACAAATATAAAGATTGGCAGGCTTTCTGCTGAGATCATGAACATTCATTTTGGACCATGAACGATAACATATTTTGTTAATTATAGTGTCAACTTTTATTTTATGGTTTTGTTGTTTTTACGAACATATTTCTAATCGCATATCTTTCTTTTATATTTGGACTGACAGCATATTGTTGGGCACATTAACGACGTATATTCGATAAATACGAGGGATGATCGTAAAACAAGGTTCCCACATTTTTTAAAAATAGACAGCATTCTTTATTTCCTTAATATTACACATCGTTTTAAAGGTAAAAACTTAAGCTATTTTTCAACATATTCGCCATTTCTATCCAAGTATTTTTGCAGACAATGCTCCAACCTCTGTATCTCCATGTCGTAAAATTCTGCCGCCAGTCAAAATCTTTTCAATTGTGGTGTTGGAAATCTCAGGAATCCGAAGAGCGAGTTGACGAATGGTGACCCTCCGATCTTCAAGCAGTATGCTCTCGACCTTTTCAACGATTTCCTCTGAAACTGATGGTCTTCCGTTCCGCTCTTCATCGTGAATTTCCGATCGACCTCCAGTGAATTCCCTACACCATTTGCGGACGTGTTGAACAGCTGTACACTTTTCTCCATAAACTTCGGTTAATTGATGATGAATGCCTATAGGTGAAACCCCTTTCGCGTTGAAAAAACGTATCACAGCGCGAATTTCGCACCTGGCGGTAGGGGCGATCGGGAGTTCCATCTCGGACGGTTGCTTAGTCGAACACTGAGCGGCGTATTAAATAAACAATTAGATTTTTAAATAGTATAAGCCAGAGTCTTATTTTCAATTTGATAAAAAACTACCAGGAAAACTATCACTGCGGACGTCATTTTAAAACATGCAGTTTCTACATAAAAGGGTTTGGTCACAATGCAATGAAAATACATCACCTTTTAAAAGTAAGAGGATTTCGTCGAAAATTGTGGATTCACACCCAGAGAAATGATTTCTTGCATCAAGAAAATAGATTTGCTTGCAAAAATGAGTCTCTATTCAAGAACATATTTTAACTTCAATATTATAAAAATCTATAATATAAGAAAATAATTTTCTAGAAATTTTACTTGTATTAAATAAATATTTTCTTAGGGTTAGAAAGTAAAGAAAATCCAAGGCAGAAAAATATTTCTTCCAAGTAAATCAAGTTAAGAAAATATTTATATTAAAGGTAAAGAATGAAAAAATGGTCCAGATCTTACAAAGTTCTATTGAGAAATTAGGCAACCGGTTTCGCATCCAAAAACCACATCATCAGGCCAGCTACAAGGATATCCAATACAAGAAAAATTACAATAATGGAAGAAAAACCTAGTTAATAATTAAAATTAGGAGCAAATGAATGAACTAATGAATAAGTTTTTTTTTTTATAGGTTATAGTATAATCAAATTATTTCTTTAATAATGTAATTAAGTAGGAACTATTTTTATGTAGTTTAATAACTAATGAGTTAATATTTAGGTTTATTTATCCCTTTTATTATTATTTATTATATTAAAAAAAAATAAACTTAACATACTGACGAATACATTCCTGGACACGCCCAGGCATATTTCTGATGGGATTATGAATTTATTCCTGCGTCCTAGGCGCATGGATTTCAATCATAGTATAGCTAATGTCTGTGGAGTTACTTTTCACGGATGATTTAAAACTCTTTAGCGTTTTCAGAAAACCAATCATGATGAGTGACGATAAATAGCAGCTACGTCCGCTGAACGCAGCCGTTGATGCTGCTAAGTTACCAAATTAAATTGATTTTCTTGTTCCTCGCAGTTCCACCAGATATCATCATGCATTTTACTATCCCAACTTAGAAGTAATATACACCACCAACCATAATTATTTGCCCACTCAAAGAAATACGCATAAATAAAGGAATTGTTAACTGAAAAAGTCTTTATTCAAATTTATTTGATACAAAAAGAATTAAATCTTCCTTTCGTCGAGATGCTCATCTTGACTATTAATAATTGCGGCACACACTTGCGATTATTCTCATTCCAGATGGTATAGCATTTGTTTGCAAAATTTCCCGGTAGCGCTCCTTTTTTAAAATTCCATTTATTTTAATCAAGTCTCCTACGGATGTGGCACCAAAACAATCCCAAATCATTACCGATGACTGTAAGTACTACACATGATTCTGCAGCTCGTTCTCCTTTCAACCTTCGAACGAACGTTCTTTTGGAACCAAAGAGTTCAAATTTGGACTCATCAGTCTACAAAACATTTTTCCACTCATCAACTGTCCAATGTTGATGGTCTGTAGCCCACTGCAGAGGTTTTATTTGATTTTGCTTGCGTATGAGTGGTTTTCGCAATGCTATTCGGCTAAATAAACCACCCTTTCTTAACCTCTTTTTCACGATAACTAAACTAACTCGTTTTTCACAATCAATACTTATTTCAGCCGTTATTTCAACTGCAGTTTTTCATCTATTCCGTTTACTTGTCATAATTACTCGACGATCTTCCGCTGGTGTTGTCACTTTTTGTCGTCCGGTCCGTTTTCTTAACTTAATTTCAATTTTCTTGCGATATCTCTGTTACTTCGGTCAATATTATGTGTATTATTGTGCGGGCTTCTAAGGACCACTCTCTTGTTTGCGGCATTGTAATACTAATTTTAGATAATTTTATTAAGGATATTCACTGTTTAAAAGAACAATAATCACCAAATCTAAATTCATAATTCAAGTTCGGGTAAATAGGGAAGTGTCATCTGAACTCCTTTTGGGACAGTCTTTTGCAATTATTTAATGTGATATCTTTCTTTTATTTGTAGGTAAATAATTATACCCCCTAAATAAGAATGAACAAATAATTTTCTAAAATCCAAGCAAAAATGTAGGTGGGCAAATAATTATGGCCGGTAGTGTGCAAAATTTTAAAGTCTCCTATGAAAGTTATGTAACTCTTCCAATCTAATATCTGATCACTTCCCTGACATTCATTACTCTCCATTGGCTGCTCTTTTAAATAAATGCACCTTCGCATTACACCCTTTTGTAATTAGATGTTAAGTTCTGTATATTTAAGTTTGATTTGTTTTGGGTAGTCTAATTCTCGTTTGGATTAGCCAGTTTTTTTTTTTATAAACTGTTAGGTTTGTTATGTGATTCTAGTTTGTATTATCCTGTAATTAACTTATTTATACCTGTTGGGCAGCAAATTATCACTACCAATTATCATTATGAATCTTTGAATGCTTTCTCTACAGATACATCACTAGTCACAGCACAACAAGGTAGCACAAAATACACGTGGAAAGAATGCCTAGTAACAATAACCAAAAATTAATGCCAATATAGCTCATGGTATTGGTGGAATCATTCCCGGCAAAAATAATGTAGCAGAGAAAATAGCGCTAACACATGAACATGTTTCTACCTGCCCGGCGTCATCAGCATGGTTCTGAGCACTATCTTCTGCTGCTACAATTGCGCTTGCCTCTCGGTTTATGCTGCTAATCTCCAAAACAGCACTGAATATGTCTTTCGGCGACACCCACCGCCAAGAGACACAGTCACGCCGTTCCAGAGGGTAGCAAGACAAACCGGAGTGTAGATGTCCACCACCTATCGGGCAGCTCCTCGGCTGCCAAACGCAAGAGGGCGTTGTGCCTAGGCAAACGCAATTGTAGCAGCAGAAGATAGTGCTCAGAACCATGCTGATAACGCCGGATAGGCAGAAACATGTTCATGAGTTAGCGCTATTTTCTCTGCTACATTGTTTTTGCCGGGAATGATTCCACCAATACCATGAGCTATATTAGCATTAATTTTTGGTTAAGGTAGTACAAGTTAATTCAGAATTTTCCTAACTGCGACAGTTATTTAATAATGCGTTTATTCAGTAATGGTTTTTATAGAAAACGAACATTTTTACGATTGCCACATTTCTTGATTTAAAGCGCCTTCTTAAACTTCTAAACCAGGAATTTAGGTTTTATAAAATAATTTTAGTATTTACTTCAAAGGTTCACTGAATACGAATTTCTGAATTATTGGTTAGCAAAAACTTATACGATTCCTAAAAGATTTTTCCAGTATTGTAAGTATTTAGATCTATTTCCAATGATTTACATTGTACAACTCCCAAATTACAATCAGCAAAGCTAAATAGAACGCACATAAATTACGTCGGGATAAAGTCATTCGGTGGACTAGAGCCCATCTTTTATTTCACGTATTTCGTTTTTCAAATCACATTAGGTGTTTGAATTGGGAACTGTATGTGTTTATTGTCCGCCTGGGTTAGATAAATGTTTATCGTTAGTTGAAAAGGGTTGCTCTTAGTTATGTAAAGTATGAAAGGGACCGGATTACGTAAAATAATCGCTTTACGGCTGCTCAAGGCACCCGATCAGCCTAAGACTGTACTGTATGTTTATTAATGGAAAGCACTTGTAGTCCTCCGGCATTTTGTTCAGTTCCTAACGGAGAATGTGGAAAATTAATCAAAAATCTCGCAAGCTGTGAAATTTACACGTGTGTGCATTGGCGATTTGAATCATAAGCCGTTTAACGTTATAAAAAATTAACATCCGGTAAGACATCCCATGCTTTTCTCTATTTCATGAATAATGGATGTTGATGCATGAAATTTAATTAGTCGGTTTATGCATACATAATTAAATTTGCGGATTTCCAATTAGCGCTACAGCGTTTGCTTTGACCGAAACTTGCGGAAATTATTGTAAAGTAGTTTGATTAATTAATTAGTCGATGGTCGCACTTTATCGCAAGTAGTAATGATATTGGTTTCCCATTAATTTGCTTCGAACTTTTTTCTGTCGTATCAAGGCTTTATTGCAGAGCAATTATTGTTCTGGAATGACTGCCTTGTTAGAATCACACTGAAACGTGTAAAACACGAAAAGGCCAACCTATTTCTCCAATAACTTTAATTAATTTCATATTTGTTTTAATTAGATTCCCACATATAACTTTTAATGTTAACAGAGCTACATAAATGAATAAAATAATCATATCAAGATGGATAAAGATCAAGTAGATTCAATGGAAACACATACGTTGGAAGTTAATAAAATATTCAAGAAAAGCTAAACATTCAACGTTAAGGAAACATTAATGGCACCCGAAAGAAGATAACACCATTTAATTATTAAATTTGTACTTAACGGTCATATACGGGTACTACAGAATTTTCAGTAAAATTTCGGGTATGTAATTGTATTTTCCTGTGTCTGTCCTGTGAACAGTGAAAAAACCTCAGAACAAAATTTATTCCTCCTGTTTCAAATTTCTTAACTCATGCACTCTAATCTGTGGTCTGATAAGAGCACCTTTTCAAACAATGGAATAGTCAATCGGCATTATTCACATTACTGGTCGTCTGAAAATACACATCGGATAAGGGAATCTAATTTCCAAAGAAGGTGGGGCATAAATGTCTGGTGTGGAATATTGGGAGACCAGTTGATTGGTTCATATTTTTTTGAACGGCACCGCAATATCTGGATTTTCTAATACTTCGGCTACCTTATTTGCTTGAGAATGTTAATTGCAACAGGAGATGCATTTTCAACAAGACGGCGCCCCTGCTCATAACAGTAACATACTAAGCGATCATCTGAACAGGGTATTTTCGAGAAGATGGATAGGTATAAATAGTCCTATAAGATCGCCAGCTCGTTCTCCCGATTTAAGTCCTTTAGATCAGGAGTTCCCAAACTTTACAATTACATAAATCAGGCACGGAAATGAAAACAACTCTTAAGACAAACTTCACATGTGAAGCTCACATTCAATAAAATTGAATCACAAGAACTATCAAACTAGAATATGAAAATACAAAAAAATACGCAATAAATGGTGAAAACTTCAACAATTTAATGTGACGGGTGAACTTGCTGATCACCACACGTTTTCAAAACGCGGAACAAGGTTTGACACTGCCACTTTCATTTCTGGCTCCACATCGATTTTTGAGCGATATTTGCTATTTATTACAGTTACAGCTGAAAATCCGGCTTCGCATAGGTTGCCGCCAAGGGAAAGGATCCTTACAGCTTTTGATCTCAAAGTTGGATATTCATTTTTGATTGATATCCAAAATTCCACTAAATCGAAAGAAGCAAGTTTTCTTCTTCCTGCAAACGAGTCAGTGAGATTTGAGGTGTTCCTTCACTGCAGCTTTTTCCTAAACGCCGCAACCTTCTCCAAAAATTTGCATGTTATTGCCTTGCAGAAATAGATTGAAGGCATTCAGCTTGTCAAATATATCGCACAAATACGCTAGTTTCAGCAAAAAGTCGGGTTCGACAAGTGCCTGGAGTTTTCATGACCTTCCACTTGTAGCAAAGTGTGACTTTCTTGACGTAGACGGAGCTATATGATGGATTCTTCGACGATAATAGTATTGTTGAACTAAGGTACCTTTGAAATTAATTTTCCCGACAGCATAATATTAACCATGTCAAGAGCGGCCGGTAGTGCGTTGCTAGCAAGTATTGAGGCTTGTTTAGTAAACACACTTTTTTTCTTTTGTAAATCTTGCAATTTGCTACTAAAGGATTCGCGAGAATTTTCAACTATGCTAGAGTGATTGGTCTCGAGATGTCGCTTTAGGTTACTTGGGAGCATACATTCGGTCGCTAGAACTTTTAAACAGAGCTCATACTGCGGTCTCTCTTCATTGTTTACTTTTACTGAACTAAAGCCAAAATTCAAATAGTTATCATCATATTTATGATATGTCCGTTTCTTTGCTACCTCACCACTTGTTGATGCTTGATCACTCTCACTTGAACTGTCGACTTGCTTATTTAATAAAAATCTTTCCATTTTCCTACGACTTTACGAAAACACAAATAAGTTTACTTTTTTTCTCAGATGTTTACTCTTCGATTCTTATTTGGAAACTGAACTGGTTCACCGAAGCGGTGCCGTATTTATACTAGCCGCCCCACCGATAGTATGCTATATAGATCTATGTACTAGAAAGTTCTATAAACTTCACGAAAGTTCCATACTTTTCTGGAATATTTTATGTGCTTCGAGAATGTTTCATATCTTTCTAGAAAGTTCTACAAGCTACGGAAACGATCTAGTGTAGATGTTCTAGAAAGTTCCATTAGCTTTGAAGCCGTTTCGAAATGTTAATAATAATAAACAAGAACAGATAATAATAGCATTTATAGCAGTAAACTTCACAAATTAATGCATTCCTAAATTTTAATATCTAAGCAACATATATACTACATGATCTATATTAAGAAAATAGACCCAGGTGTGCCCCGTAATATTGCTATAGTAAAAAGCATCGGAAGCAACTATTGTGAACTAAGCAGGTAACATCTAATTCAACTCTTCAATAAATTTACAGTCGCAGGTTTATCAGTGACTACGAATGTATGCCTATTCAAAATCTTTGCCACATTGTAGGAAAAACTACCTTTGTAAACTACACTCTTGGCTTCCGGGTTGGAACCGCGTTGGAACCTTTATAAACCTCTTGTTTATGTTTTGGAATATTTAATAAGTTTCTATAACGAATATTAATGTTATGTATGTGATAACGGAAGCGCAGCCTATTAAATAAGTATGCCGGCGCTTTGTTCCTATAAATATTCCAACAAAAGCTGGCGCAATGCCGTAAACGTCCATGTCATATTGAGAATGGGAACTGTTTGAGAATAAATGATGTACCACACTGTCAAGAAATGCCAAATATAAGTCTAAGACGTGAATTTTGAGTGCCTTCTATTTTTTTGGAATTTATCTGAGTAAGGTAGTGTGTATAAATTACGTCATTATAATTAAAATGGGAAAGAACTAAAGTTTCACAGAGTAGCCAAATAACTGTCGATGTGGGTAAATTAACTTAAGGGAAAGGAAAGCCTTTTTAACGAGACAAGAAGTATTCCGTTGAAATCGTAACTGAGAATTCATATAGATGCCCAAATTTTTGACACTGTCAACCGTGGGTATATGCTCAGTCGAAATGCGAATATCAAGGAGATCCTTGGTATTAATACGTGCACTGCTAGGTCCGAATGGGCACACTGATGGAAACCATTCTCTCTACAAACACGCTTTGGGATCTATTAGTTAGATAGGATTTAACTAGAAAGAGGGCGGGATTGTTTAGACCTATGAACGATAATATAAAGAATAATATATTGTGGTTGATAATATCTAAGAGAATTAGAACAGACACCTTGCCATCATCGGTGACTTTCAAATCATCCGTAATACAGGCGAGTGCAGTAGTGTAGCTATGGCCCGAACAAAACCCAGACTGAAAGATTGGTAAGAGATTTTGCTCGTTAATATATTAACGAAGTTGACCTTCAAGAATCCTTTCAAATACCTTACCTAGCGAAGGCAAAATATTTATAGGCCGTAAATCTTTTAGTTGCTTAATATAGAAATACGAAAATATATAGAATATTCATATTAGTACCATCAACACCTGTAGCATTACTTTTTAGTTTATGTAAAGTTTAAAAAACATCATACGCAGCAATACTTTTAAACGAAAAACTGGTATTACATACAATAGGTGGATCATTATAGTATACAAAAAGATTGAAAGCTTGTATATTATTAGGTGGTGATAAGAAAAAATTATTGATTCCATTGAAGTCCCTCAAATGTTCAGGAATGCTGTTCAATTTGGGCTTTGATAAACTGAATTTCCTTATGTCGTCCCAAAGCATTTTCTTGTCATTTGAATGAACTTGACACTGATATTTATAATAGGATTTTTTTTCTCTTCTGATTGCTCAATTTGTTTCATTTTTCAACGTTTTATAGAAATTATGATGTAGTGGGCTTTTAGTTTTACGATGATGTAAAAGTGCTTTATCTCTTACTTTAATCATGGGTCATGAGTTTGATATTGTATGTTAGCCATGACTACATGTTTGAAAGGAGAGTACTTGTCCAATATATGCAAAATATTATCATTCAGAAGTGAGATCTCCAAATCTATGTACGAGGGAGGATCGTAAAATAAGGTTCCCATATTTTTTAAAAATAGACAGCATTCTTTATTTCCTTAACATTACACATCGTTTTAAAGATAAAAACTTCAGCTATTTTTCGACATAATCGCCATTTCTATCCAAGCATTTTTGCAGGCGGTGCTCCATCTTCTGTATTAGCATGTCATAAAATTCTGCCGCCAGTCCTTTCAAGAATCTTTTTAATGGTGGTGTTGGAAATCTCAGGAATCCGAAGAGCGAGTTGATGAATGGTGACCCTCCGATCTTTAAGCAGTATGCTCTCGACCTTTTCAACGATTTCCTCTGAAACTGATGGTCTTCCGCTCCGTTCTTCATCGTGAATTTTCGTCCGACCCCCAGTGAATTCCCTATACCATTTGCGGACGTGTTGAACAGCTATACCCTTTTCTCCATAAACTGCGGTTAATTGACGATGAATGTTTATAGGTGAAACCCCTTTCGCGTTTAAAAAACGTATCACGGCGCGAATTCCGCACCTGGCGATAACGGCGATCGGGAGTTCCATCTCGGACGGCTGCTTCGCCAACACTGAGCGGCGTAGCGAGACGGGAGTGGTACGTACATAGAGTGGGAGAGCTGCAGCACACGCCAATCTTGTCGGATTTCGCCTAACACGTCTTATTGCTGCTGTAGGGCGTTGGGAACCTTATTTTATAATCATCCCTCGTATATCATCTATGTCAAAAATAAGATACCAGGATATACCAAATATGTCACTGATGAAGTTATCCCAGTTAAAATTACTAAGCGATCTTAGATCAAATTCACTTAATATTTTTTTAGACACTCTTAAATCAACAAAACAATAAATACCCAAGTGGTCTGCAATTTGATGTTTAAAATTGGAGCATTAGCATTAGTGGCAAGGTAATCTAGAAGAGTGGAGGAGTTGGTAGTTATCTGTGTAGGTTCATCAAGTATTTGTCCAAGATTCAATATATTTAACACATCCAGAATGTCGGTAACCTTTTTATCTCTAATATTTAAAAGATCAACATTAAAATCACCTATGCAAATTGTTATATTTGCAATAAATGAATATTCACAGTCTTGAAGTCTCCTTCAATATCATTTAGAACAAAATCGGATGGAGGAACTTTTGAGCACTTAATTTAATTTAATTTCGCTTTTTAGAGGGATTTAGTTTTCATATTTGTCTTTTAAGTACTTAATGTAACATGTTCAATTTGATTTTGAGGTATGTTTTCATTCGTCTTTTAGGTTTTATTAAAATTTTGGATAAATTAATCTTTGCTTATTATCTCTGCAGAATACATTCTTTTTTTTTGCATTAAGGGATCAAAGCCCATCAGCCACATTACCATCGCAATACATCAAATTATAAAAACTTCACCTATTAAATTGTAATTCGACAGTCATTGAGAAACTTAATAAGAACTCTGTAAATTTCAATGTTGTTAGACTTTAGTAGTAGTATTATAGAAGTGGATAAGGTAATTCTCAAACAGATTTCGTCTTTGGTGCTCATAGACGCGGCATGCTAAAATAAGGCGATTTAAATCACCCACTTCATATCCACATGTGCAAGCTGGAGAATCCAAAATCTTTAATTTGTGTAAATGTGAAGGGAAGCAACCATGTCCGAATTTCAATCTAGCAACAACAGAATATTCGTATCGTGACACTCTAGAATTACTATGCCAATGTGTATGAAAGATCGAGGGGTGGATTATGGCATATTGCGCGGGATGACATTCATATGAGGCTTGCCACCTACTTTCCCATTTTTCTTCTAGAAAGAATCTTTTGAGGTTACATAAACTTCCGATTCGTAGATACTAAGATCTGCCACTTCGCCGTTAGCTGCTGACGACTTAGCTAAAAGGTCTACTACCTCGTTAGAATACACTCTTTTACATCTTCATTTTAATTTTATAAAAATTATTATTTTCCCGAAAAGTACAACAGATACGTTGGTAGCAGTTACAATGAAAGTTATCGCAAATGTTTTGCAGATTCCAAAAATCGAATAAAAAGTAGGGTATTTAATTAAAAAAAAATTAATGAAGGGAAATAAAAAGCAGGTCCAATTTTCTCACAAATTCTATGAGAAAAGGGACCAACATATGGAAGAGAAACGTATTGTTTTTGGTTGTTGAGTTACCAACCTTGAACTGTCTAGATACACAGAACTCTCGGTTCTTTTTTCGTTGTATTTTCCCGAGGAGTTTGTCAATCGTCCGCGGGTCGTAATTATTTAATTCGGCTATGTATTTAATAGTTGCAAGCTCTTTTGCAAATGACTCATCAGACATTGGGATGTTAACAAGTCTATAAAGGTGATAGTAAAATGACGAGTATTTCTGATTATGTGGATGGTTGGAGAAGTTATCTATGGTGACGCAATTGTTGGTTTGTTTTCTGAAAATGCTGAATTGTAGGTTATTACCTAAATTTTTGATTGTTAAGTCTAAAAAGTTAATGGTATGATCGGTTTCAGTTTTGACTGTAAATTTAATGGTTTGATGCATACTATTTAAATAATCCTCCAGATGCAAACGACTGCCCGACCAGACGACTAAGATATCGTCTACATATTTTTCATATCATAGTTGTTATTTGCAACAACTATGCACTATATGTTAACTTGTACAATTGCAGTAGATTTTCTTTTTCAATTTTGACTTCCTCCCACTGATTAATGAATTGTAAGCATAATTTTTTTTTCCTTAAATCAATATGTTCATTTTATAAGATCATAGTAGGAGGAGACAATTTCACTTTTTTAAAATGTAAAAATTGAATTTTTCTTTTATTGTATTTTAGAATAGTTTACAATTGATTAGCTTTTAATAATATACCACATAACGTATTTTAATTGGTTGACATGTTACTTTGGTGCAATTTTACAATTATTTTTACAATTTTCTGGTAACTTATGTATATTTCCTTGTTTTACTTCATGGTTGTCCCCGTAGCTGGCCTAATGATGTGTTTTTGAACACGAAACCGGTCGCCTGATTGTTAATAGAATTTGTGAGAAAATTGGGCCTGCTTTTTATTTCCCTTCATTAGCTAAATACTCACACTTGAGTCACGATGGAATATATAAAAAAAATTAAGTCAGGTAGCATTTAATAAATAAAAAAAAGTCATTGCAAAATATGTGCCCTTATCGTATGTACATTTATAACAAAGTTTTCAGAATTTTAAAATCTTTACTCGTTCCCGAGATATCGCATCCAATTTCTCGCTGAACACGTATATACGATAAATAAATATATGAAGTGCCATTACCTTTCACAAAAAACACAACCGTAGACGGCGAAAAGCGTCTATATACGGTGGATCGGTAGTGGCTTTACATTTGCTCGATGTTCTATGTTTAATTTCAATTCCACAAATACTTTAATTAAAGTTTGATACATTCCGGAATTTACCTCTCTCGAATGCTAACACGGCTTACATACACGAAACTTTCCTTAATAGATACGACAGTTGCTATGGAATATTAAATCTAGATGGACATTATAAATTAAATTTTCCATCACATTGCATGAAATGAGATTCAGTGCCAAAATGGAATTTTTCATTAGGTTTTACGCTGTCAGAAACTTTCGTCAGATCCACGTTATTAGTCAATTGCAAATGTACACGAACAACATGTTTCATTTGAGTTTCGCGTCGAAAAAACGAATTAAGTAAATAACTCGCTACGTGTAATCTGATTTGGAAATAAATAAAATTTGAGTTTTAAAACATGAACTGTTTGTGGTGAGCTTAATTGTAAATGATGTTGGTATTGTTCTTGACAGGTTCGGCTGTGGCGATGATAGGCGCCAACCTACGTTTCGGGAGCATCACAGGCAACGCTAGCTCGAACGCCACGAAGGTGTTCCAATGTCATCCGGGTGGTACTGCAGAGGCAGCTCTCATATTCGCCTTGGGCTCGATGGGGATGGCAGCTAATGTTGCTCTCATGGCCGTAATTTTAGCCAACCGTCAACTCAGACGGTAAGTTAACAAGCTTCACGAGAAATTTAATTACAGAAGTGAGCGACCTTGTTGTATTTTTAGATTTTTATACAAACGAGTTAATGAACGTATAACTTTAATGAATGGTATTTGTAAAAGAATGTAGATTAAAATATCAGTATATAATATACACTAGATATAATTTTTTTGTAATAAAAAGTACTATCGTCTTTGAAACTTTTTTAGGGATATTCGTCTACCTACTGCTATTACTACGCTGATTTGAATGAAACAAAAATTATTTTACATTACTTTGTGGTGGTACCTATCGGGTGCAGTATAAAAAACGATTCTACTGCTCATTACTATAAAGAAAAAATATAAGATGGGAGTTATCATCGCGCCCTATTATGCGTTTACTTGAAGATACCATATACCAAGTGACAACAGGAAGTGGGTCCTTACCATCACTAGAAGGCTTCACAGCTCTTCGATGACGTCACGCCGTTTAGGCGATGTATCGCCATGCACGATATTAGCCTAAGCGGTAAAAGAACCGTTCTTTTTTGCTTTTTTTAAGTTTTGAAGGGCTTCCGGGAGGATGCCAGTCGTCAACTGAGTCCATCTTCGCATCCCATTCGATTTTATTTTGGAAAAAACGAACTTTCAAAGCAAAAACCAAACACGTAACCGAGCGCCGTTTTCGTAAAAGATGTATTTGTAGTGGATATTTAATCAACTAATTATTATTATTTGTAATTGTACATGTAATTGGACGAAACTAAGGTTGAAATGACACAGTAATTGCAATTTTATTCGAAATTTTGTTCAATTTCAGGAGAACATTTACAGGCATGCTATTTAACCAGGGTCTTAAATTTCCTATTATGTGGTGTTTTACATAATCTATCATTACTTTTCCCACAATCATTATTAAGTAGGGTATTTGTAGAACAAGCTATTATAATTGTTGTAATACGTTTACTGCTGTGAATATGACATTTACATATATCAATATCCAAAATGGCTACGTTCGGTAATATAATTTAAAGTATATTGTATTAAAACAGAACGTTTATTACATTATTATAACATTTAAAAACATCTCTTCGTGTTCAAAAATAGTCTTGTTAAATATAAAACTATTTGAACAATATTCACGTTTTTTGTCCAATGTGTGAGTTGGAATAGCATCTTTTTCAAGCCTACGATTTTTTAAACTTACACTTATAGTTTCGTCGGTCCTTAAATCTGTAGCTGTTGAAGAATAAATAATATCTTTTATTTACAAACACTCACAAACAAAACAGCCAACACCATCTTAGGTTAGGTTATCTCGTTTTTATAACACTAGAAAATCACTGGAGGTATCCCCAATAAAGTACGGAAATGTCACTACACATTATTTTTTTTTAATAAAACAAATATAACCAAAAATTAATGCCAATATAGCTCATGGTATTGGTGGAATCATTCCCGGCAAAAACAATGTACCAGAGAATATAGCGCTAATACACGAACATGTTTTTGCCTGCCGGCGTCATCAGCGTGGTTCTGAGCACAATTTTCTGCTTCATACAATTGCGTTTGCCTCTCGGTTTATGCTGCTAATCTCCAAGACAGCACTGAATATGTCTTTCGGCGACGCCTATCGCTAAGAGACACAGTCACGCCGTCCCAGAGAGTAGCAAGACAAACCGGAGTGTAGATGTCCACCACTTATCGGGCAGCTCCTGCGCTGCCAAACGCAAGGGGGCGTTGTGCCTAGGCACAGCAACATCTATACGTGCAAATAATTCCTCAGGCTTACCATGATGTATAAAAATACACGTGGAAAGAATGCCTAGTAACAATAACCAAAAATTAATGCTAATATAGCTCATGGTATTGGTGAAATCATTCCACCAATGATGGAATGATTCCACCAATACCATGAGCTATATTAGCATTAATTTTTGGTTATTTTTACTAGGCATTCTTTCCACGTGTATTTTTAAAACCAATATGATTTGGATAAAATAATTCAAAACGCAATAATGGACTACATTTTAGGTTAGGTACCTCGTTTTTATCGCTTCAAAAAAGCTTTTATCGCTTATACAACACAAAAACATTGCAGGTATCACCAACAAAGTACGAACATATCATTACACAGTATTTTTTTTAAATAAAACCAATATAATTTGGATAAATCAATTTAAAACGCAGAGATGATCTCAGCGTGTAAACACGTGTGTATGGTCTAAATATAAATACGCCACAGCCTGCTGACGTCAAAGCTGTAGAGCCTTGTATTGGCGGTAGTAACGAGTGGATACACCCTGTAACTTTTTTATTACTTCAAATAAAAATTTGAATTTTGGAGGGCATATACTAGATCAGGTTGTGAATTTTTGGAATAATTTTGAATGTACAGTTGCTTCCGGTTTGGCCGGAAGTGTTCCGCACTTGATTTTCAAATGGAACATCCTCTACTTCTTTACATTTTTCGAATCAGCGGGTTATTTTAAGTACGATGAGACCACCTTTAGAATTAGTTTTTTGAAAGTAAGTATTTTCATGCACATTTTAAAAGCAATACTAGATGGCTGTGACTGCCGTAAATTGCTTTTGTTTTGGATTGCCATTATCAGAAATAATCCAAATTCGTTTTTTTTATCTGTTTGTTATTTTCCTTAAAAATTTCAAAACATCGTTTTTTCTTTTAAAATTCACTTTTTTTCAAATATAATTATCGATCGTCTTATCGATTTATTTCAAAGTCATTTTTTTCTTAGTTTTTTGATACCAACATTTTTAAAATCCATTAAAAAATAAAGACACAGCGTTAAAAAACTTTATTTCAAATTCCGGTAACTAATACCGAACACAAAATAATTAAAAAAATATAGAGACTGCAGAAAGAACAGTAGTGGAACCCGTGAATTATACGCCACCGCTTACAGATTCAGTTGGAGAAATTGCTTTTGAAGTGAACATATCAAGGCAATCGGTAAGAAAGATTAAAAACAATCATCGTTCAAAACAAAAGCATGAGTCACAGCCACAAAGTTTTGCTTTTAAAATTTACGTGAAAAATACTTACTTCCAAAAAAGAACTCTAGAGATTGCCTCATCAGGCGTAAAATAACCCGCTGATTCGAAAAATGTAACAAAATACAGGATATTCCGTTCAAAAATCAAAAGAGAGGGATACTTCCGGTCAAACCGGAAGCAACAGGTCATTTAAAATTATTTAAAAAATCACGTGATTTAATGTAAGCCCTCCAAAATTCAAATTTTTATCTGAAGTAATAACAAAAATTACAGAGTGTACCTACTTGTCCCCCGTTGTCACCTAGTATTTTAATGTATATTTAAATTGAACTCGGTAGCGAGGCATTTTGAAACGCAGAAAATTTGTTTTTTTGCAAAATAAAGCAGCAAAAATATTGATAAGACTATTTTAATTTTTCAAAACATGATTTATAAGAAAAACAATGCTTTATACTTATTACTAAGGTTCGACAAACGAGTGCAACGTCAGGGGCGTATCGCGCAAAAGTAGGTACGTGAGATACAGTATTATTAAAAAATAATATATTCTTACCTTTTATTGGCGTCAAAATATTACTGCCCCAAGACTTCAATAAAAAGTAAGACTATATTATTTTTTAATAATACTACACGTACCTATTTTTGCGCGATACACCACTGATGTTGCACTCGTTTGTCGAACCTTACTTGTAACAGAACCCGATTACATACCAATATAAGAACAAAATAAAATTATGAACTCAGAAAAACAATATCTTTAAGAAAAAAAAAACGACTCCCAGGGTTTCTCAGATAATTTCCAACCATTTACAACTCGCTCTTGAAATGATACCCCACTTTATTACTTTACACTTAATTAAAACTTGTAGCTTAGATTTAAATGGAGGGATAAATATACAGTCCGAAAAAAGTATTACATCGTTATAATATTAATTAAACAGGTATGTAACACAATAAAAAGTACATATGCTATAAAAAATGAATAAATTTTACCCCAACTTTCCAACTTTAGCATCTCACTGATTATTTTCCGACCAAAAACACATGCTGCGTATGAGCTTCAAAGTACTTTCTTTAGGTCCCGCTACTGTTAGTTCCATACGCGGAATATTTTTTCTTTTTCAACTCGCCCCCAGTTTTCAAGTCGCCCTATTTTACGGTACGGGTTTTAAAATTTAGTTCAACTAAATTTGATTGTACACAAATAATATTCTGAATATGATTATGTGGTATGTAGTGAAAATAAACTGTAGCAATGTTTAAAGAATAAATTCATAAAAAGTTCCTTACACACATTTTAATGTGATTTAATAGCTGGATGCGTATCTAATAAAGAAGAGAACACTTCATTGATACATATCATATGGTAGGAGATACTATCTAACGTTCCTATCACAATATTCTCTATTCTGTTAGATACATAGCCATTGAATCAGTTTTGGTTGTCAACCTGTATAAACAACATCTTCAAGCCCACATAAGATTAATTTGTTCATTTATGTAGAGTATACATATAATTTATAGTCTAATACTAATTCTACTAAGAATTTATAATGAAACAGAAGTTAAAAAGCATTTATTGATAACTGAAATTAACACAAAAAACGAATTTAAGACAATTTATGTAAATAAGAGGAAAATAATTGAAGATTTGAAAATGACGATAACACAGTTATGGAATTGAAATCTATCGAGGAACACTAACATTAGAAAGAAAATTACAAGGGCAATATTATTTACGCAAATTCTAAATACTTAAAATATATCACCATTTCATTAATGTTTGCTTTAAATAAGTCAAGAACTATAACAGATTATAATATGGTGTAATTATAGCGTTAAAATTACGGACAACATTTTTGGCTGACATAAAATACTCAATATAATTCGAATAGACTACTCCAAGATTGCTATCATTAAAGTTGCCAAGAAATTTACCACATTTATAAAAATAACGAAATCATGATAATGCCTCATAAAGTTTACGATTCATAAAATGAGTGGGTAATATTTCGTACAATCTGTCCGGAAATAAATTTGTTAGTACATCATAAGGCTATATACAGCTGTGCCATAAAAGCTTTGGTTAATGCCCTAACGTGATATATAACATTGGCTTCTTTGTAGGTATATGAACGAACTAAGAAACAGCGTTTTACAAAACTGCACAGCCTTGGACAAAATTATTAGGCACCCTCGCATATGGTTTATATCTCAACTTTCACCAGTAAATAAATGAAACGGATGGTATAAATGTAATATTTTATTTAATCAATATCATGTTGATCCTCCTTAGGAGTTTATTACAGCAGTTATCCTTTTCGGTAAACTGGCAACCGGTTTCTCGCAAGTAAAAGCTGATATTTTATTCCATTCCTCCATTACCGCTCTTTCTAACTTTTTTTTGGATGTACATTTTCGAGTACGTACCTTCTGCTTTAAAATGGCCCACAAATGTTGTTACACCCTCACATTACTGTCGTAACTAACAGCACGAAACACAATAGGGCTCCATTAACTTCCAAACATGCGATATAACTCGGTAATTCCCCGAGGAATATTTAGATATATTATTTATAATTCCCCGAATGATTAAATAACTGCATAGATGATATCAGTGTTGTAATATAGCGAAATATAAGGGGTGTCTAATAATTTTGTCCAAGGCTGTAGTTTGGTGAAAATATCTAAAGGTTTAGTTCTTTTAATACAAATTTATGAGTTATGAGTAAAGCTGGCCACGAGCGGTACCGCGCAGTAGCGTAGAGTCGCCCAGGCCTCGCGTTCCACTAGAGTTATTTTGCTAATAGAGATGTTTGCTGCCGCAAATAATTTCGCTTATCTTTTAAAGAAAAATTAAATAACACGTGCTCAAACACTTACCATTTTAAGAGTCCTCCGTGAAATCACAAAGTGAATAATGTCTGTTAAATATCTGCAACATTAGATATGTTTCAACTGTTGTTTCGGCAAAACTAGTACGGCATGAGGACAAAATGCGTTTATATGCAGAGAACGAACGTTCTACATCTAGTGACGTAATATTTGCGTAAGTAAAATAATCTTTCAAATAACTTAACGATTCTGTTGACGCACCTTCACAAATGTGTCTTAATGTGCCAAAATCAGAATTTTTCTCAAAAACACTTTCAAATTTTTCTAGAACAGAAACATTTTTTGCGTCTTCAATTGCGCATAGCTGTGCGTGAACATGTTGCACTATTTGTAGAGATTCTTCTAACGGCACCGCAGGATTTTGAAATTTTTCTATTGCATCTGCTAGCCCGAAGTAATTGTGGTGAATGATTTTTAGATCCATTTTAACCATACTTACCCATGTAATGATACAACATTTAACGTACAACTTAATGTAATCTTTTTTTTCTTTTCATTATTATTTACCACGTGTACTAATTTAACTATAGTTTTTTTAATATATAATAAATAATAATAATAAAAAAAAGGGATAAATATTAACTCACTAATTATTAAACTACATAAAAATAATCCCCGTTTAATTGCATTATTAAAGAAATAATTTAATTATACTGTCACACATAAAAAAAAACTTTTTCATTAGTTCATTCACTTGTTCCTAATTTTAATTATTATCTTTAGGTTCTTTTTTTCCATTTCCGTTTCCAACTGGTCGCCTAATTTCTCAATAGAACTTTGTGAGATCTAGACCATTTTCTCATTCCTACCTTTAATATGGATATTTCCTTAACTTAAAACTAAATGATTTAGTCGGAAGAAACATCTTTCTAGCTTGAATTTTCTTGATTTTTTAGTCCTAAGAAAATATTTATTTAAACCAAATGAAATTTCAAGAAAATTATTTTCTTGAATTACACATTTTTAGTCTTGAAATAAAAATATTCTCTTGAATAGAGACTGATTTTGGCAAGAAAATCTATTTTCTTGATGCATCTGCGTGCGAACTCCAAATATTACTTTAAATTTATAAAACAAAATTGCATTTTCCTCTATTGCTCTTTTCTTATTTCATGTTTCCTTTTTTTCACAATGCCCAAAGGTTTGTGAGATTAAAAATATATAATAATATATAAAAAATACTATTGGCAAAAGCTACGACAACAACGCTGTTCCAACCCGGAAACCAAGAGATAGTAAAAAATTACTATTCTTTAAAAAATCATTTTGTATAAATATAGTATTGCAAAATATTCTTGTGTTAATAATGTATAGATTCATTTATTTTTCTTTTATATGCCATTATATTTTATTTATCTCATAAATTACATCATTTCATTAAATTTCGTTTTTCAAATTCTTACTAGTGGAATGATAATGGTTTAAATTATTAAATTTATTCAAAAGAGTTGAGATCTAATTAGAGATAGTAATATATAGTCAGGGCAGGATAACTATCGACGGACGTCACCGATCGTAAATGCCGTCATATACCGCGCTGTTATAATATGATTTGTTATTTGTCATTGAATATAAATATTAGCCTGTTATTTTTCGTGGATAGTGTATTACCGAACACAAATGTTTTTCTACTGAAGATTTTTATTTATATGGTAATCTTAGTATCACAGTTATGAAATAAATGAGGAAGATACATCAAACAGAGCATAAAGTAAATTTATTTGTTTTTATGTTATATCAAGTGTTATGTAAAAAAATGTCGAGATGTTTATAACTATTAATCGTTGTATGGAAGAACACCTAAGGATGAGTGTGTAGAACGAAAAGTATTAAAGCGTTAATTATGTAAAAGATGCTATACTAAATTCTTGTAACTAATAAATTGATGATGATTACGCACAGGCAATTATATAATGGAAGTGATACGAGGGTAGATTGAAAAGTTTCCGGAATGACAATGAAAACAAAATAAATCGGATTCAAGTTATATTTTATTTTTCAATATAATCCCATCGAAGCTCAACACTTGGTTCAACGTTTCTCTAGCTTCTTGATTTCCTTCCGGAAGTGACTTTCTTCGAGGTTCCCAAAATAATCGTTTACAGACTCTATTAGTTCTTCATTTGACCAAAGTCTCTTTCCACTCAGAAATGTTTTGAGTTTCGGAAACAGGTGGAAGTCCGAGGGAGCCAAATCAGGCGAATACGACGGATGCGGAAGGATTTCGAACTTTAATTCTGTAAATTTTTGCTGAGGGATTGCACTTGAATGGGCGGGCACATTGTTGTGGTGAAACAACACTTTTTCTTGACCATTCCCGGGCGTTTTCCCTGAATTGCTGCTTTCAGTTTGTCCAAAAGTGTTGTGTAATATTGGCCAAAATAATAGTTTTTCCTATTTCAAGATAATCAATTAGCAAAATTCCTTTTGCGGCACAAAAACCGATGCCATCACATTTCCAGCCGAATGAATGGTTTTTGCGTTCTTCGGAACTGATTCACCGCGTTCAATCCACTGTTTTGATTGCATTTTTGTTTCTGGTGTCTAGTGATGAATCCAGGTCTCATTTATGGTCGCGAATAGTCTCTTGAAATCCGTTGGATTCCTCGTAAACACTTCCAAACAATCGGGTGAGGTTCGAGCTCAAATACGTTTTTGCTCCGAATTGAGCAAATGCGGCACCCATCTTGCAGAAAGCCTTTTTAAACCCAATTCATTATGTAAAATATGAACTACTCCTTCATAACAGATGCCCACGGCTTCCTCGATTTCACGCACTTTTATTCGGCGGTTTGCCAAAACCATGTAATAGATTTTACCCACAATTTCTGGCGTGGTGGCCGTTTTCGGACGTCCTGAACGTGGTCCATCACTTGTGGGCGTGCGGCCACGCTTGAATTACGAAATCCAAAACTCACGGTGGAAAATGAAGGTGATGAATCTCCAAGAACGGCATCTAACCTTGATTTGATTTCCGTTTGCAGTCAATTGACATGAGAGAGTTGCCAATACAACAGCATAAAGTATTTGGAAAAAAGCAAACCCCTAACAGCGATTCCAGAAACTTGTCAATTTACCCTCGTCAATTTAGCCCCCTTGCTCTTGGTGAAACATTTCTTACAAACAAAGAAAACAAACAAACACACAACAAAGAAAAATTCACTTGGTAATATTTTATTAATACTCTTTCTACAATAATCTCAGATGTCAGGGCTCTCGCAAACCTCTCACTTGCACCTAATACGTTTATTTGAAGTAAGAGTGAGAGGCGTACGTATTATTAACTCAATGGCTTTTTAGAGTATTATTGCTATAGAAGGCTACTTTATAATCGAATTTCTTAAAAACAATTGCTTATTTTTAAAATAACCCTATGGTATTTTTATCCAGTGCTTTGAACTTGGTTCCTGATTAGAGAGGAATTGTAATTTCATTACTAGAGATTTTTGCATTTTCCTTAGTAAAGTATTTATCACACAATAATGGCTATAATTCGCTGTTAATAGATACTTTACTAAGGAAAATGCAAAAATATTTTGTAATAAAATTAGTATTCCCCTCTAATCAAGAACCAACTTCAAAACAAACTTCAATAACACTAAAAAAACCATTTAGTTAATAATAAAACATTGAACACCAAGTTCAGTAAATCATAAAATAAATTGTAACGATTGTGGGAAATTTTATATAGGCCAACCAAATGGTCGCAATTCTAAAGTGAGGTGTGTGCGTTCTGTTTAGCCTGTTTTACACGCCGCTATTTATTGGCCAATTAATTGAACAAGTTTTTGACCAAGAAATCGGTAGCAATATGCCGTTTTACATTCTATAATAAATTGGAGAAGTTTATAACGATCGTGAATATTCGTTTAGTTTCGTTAATAGTTGAGAGGGGGAATTGTTAAGTAGGAAATTGTCATCTGCATATCAAAATAGATCGAAAATCTGCTTTTGTTCAATGTTTTGGTAGTTTTAGTATAGCGACAGCTATAGGTTTGGTTGCTTCAATTTCGGTTAGTTAATTCAAATTATCCATTACATCAATCCCCGTAAATTTTCGAAATTTAAGCTCACTTTACTTCAAAAACACCAAAATAAATTTCGTAGGTATTTTTTTGTTGCTGGGTTGGTATTAAAACAGTAAAGTTAGTGCGAAATCGTCCGAAAATCGTGAGAAAAAAGATCACGTTCTATTCAATTCAATTAATCATACGATAAATTGTTCAAAAAATCAGACTTATTTTTGTTTTACACGGTACGACAAAAGCGAAGATCAACTTATTCAATTAATTGACCAATAAATCGCGGCGTGTAAAACAGGCTTTAGATTAAAGAGATAATTCACGTGTAACAACATATACTGTATTAGAAACTGGGCATACAGATATATTTAAAAATTTTAATGGTTTATATTAAATAAATAAAAGTCATAAAATGAAGGTTCTACAAGGCTATTTTATCAAAGAAGCTTTACTATTGAATCCGTGCAATATTTTAAATGACAAAACAGATTAATAAATTTCCCCACAGTAAATCCCTCGACTGTTTCCCTTAAAACTAAATTAGGTGTAGTAGTAGCTGACACTGTACTTGCTGTTAAGAATTTTAGTCTTAATCTTGAATTTCCTCATGATGCCGTAAGGCGAAATGTACATAGAGTATTGATAAAATATTGTGAAAACATTTCAAAGTGAGTTTTTCTTTGACTAAGAGCTATTTATGTAGTTCATTAGAATTTCAAAGCTGATTTGCACAACTAATGCCAAAGCAGATATATTGATGTTTAAATTGAAGTTTGTATCTGTAAAGATTTTCAGAAAAAATAATTTCCTAAAGTTGATGCATCCTAGATCCATGATGTGTTAAATCATTCAAGAGAACTATCCAAAGAACCCACAAAATTTGAAAATTAAAATCCGCTTTCGATTTAATTAAGAGTGTAATGGAATATTTCTAAAAAATAGATCATTATTGAAAATATCGTCCATCAAAATTTCAAAAAGATATTTTAATTACTTGCAGAGAGGCCATCGTTGCGACTGACCCTGCAGTTGCCACATATTTAAGCTATTAACGTTTTTATTCACGATATTAACGACGAACCATTGTGCGAGGTATTGTAATGTTAATTTTGTGGTGTTCAAATAATGGTACTTATTTGAATGATTTATTAATGACCTAATAATGTTATGAGAACAAACTGGACTGCGAAATTCGGTGTGCGACCCGATTACCATATTGTGGAATACCATAAATTATTAAACGAACGCGAATGTGAATTTTAAATGTTCTATCAATGCTATAAATGTGCGAACATCTACATGTAACCGCCCATATTTACAATTAATACAGCATTAATAAACGAAGTGTACACGTACAGGCTAAACGAAGTAATGTATTAGGATTTTTTTCTTCGTAGTAAAGTAAAATTTAATACAGTTAGAACTCGGAAATGAGGTGCCCCGATCTCTTAACCCCAGTATTAGACGTTGTAGTATCATTTTCTTGATGGAAAATCGTTGTACTTCGCATTAATCTCGCCGTCTTTCGCATATATCTTTGCAATGTAAACTTTCCGCTATGGTAACCGCAAAGTTCCCTAATGGACTAACTCATGCTGTGATTAGCGTTTAGCCATTTTGTTTGTTAAATTCCTGCTGCATTTTGTTATAACGCAGGTTCTTGTTATTGTTGGTGTAAGGATATTAACGATGTTACATACCGCCACATGTTGATATTAATTCGTTCATGTTCAGAATTGAAAAGAAAAACACATTTGATACTAAAGGTAGTATTTACCTGTTAGGAAGCGTAAGCGTAGTACTTTCGAGGAGATTTTGGGCAGTCGTCTCAAGAACTTATCTTTCCTTTCGTCACGTTCATCGTCTGTGCTCAACCACTTTTATCACTATTACCATTTTCCTCTTCAGCGGATCTCATAATCATCTACACTATCGGCCATAATCATTTGCCCACCTACATTTTAGCTTGGATTTCAGAAAATTATTAATTTATTGTTATTTAGGGAGTATAATTATTTAGCTCCAGTAAAAGAAATATAATTCCCCAAAAGTCTCCTCTACTTTGTTATCGATTAAATCTCCTTAATCCGATAATTAGGGGTCTAGGTAGGACCATAAAAAAGCCGGAAATGTAATACAATTATCCTTCACTAATAAATATTTAATGTAGTTGCAGGTAAAGATGACAATTCCCTATTTACCCCAACTAGAATTATGAATTTAGATTTAGTGGTTATTGTTCTTTTAAACAGTGAATATTCTTAATAAAACTATCTACGAAGAATTAGAAATCCGCACAATGCTCGTTGCTTTACATAATCTTGGCCTAAGTGACAGAGATATCGCAAGAAAATTGAAATGAAGTTGACTATAACGTTAAAAAATATCAAGCGGCCCGCACATTATTAAATAGAAAACCAACAGCACGACAGAAAGTGACAACACCAGCAGAAGATCGTCGAATAATTATGACGAGTAAACGGAACAGATGAAAAACTGCACCTGAAATAACAGCTGAAATAAGTATTGAGCGTGAAAAACGAGTTAGTTTAACCACCGTGAAAAAGAGAGGGTTAAGAGATGGTGGTTTAGCAAAATAAAATTAAACAGCTACAGTGGGCTAGAGAGCATCAACGTTGAACAGTTGATGAGTGGAAAAATGTTTTGTAGACCGATGGGTCCAAACTTTTCGATTCCAAGAGAAAAACGTTCGTTCGAAGATCGAAAGGAGAACGAGCAGTAGAAACATGTACAGTACCTACAGTCAAGTATGGGGGTGGATTGGTAATGGTTTGGGGTTGTTTTGGCGCCGCATCCGTAAGAGACTTGGTTAAAATAGGTGGAATTTGAAGAGAAGAGAGCTACCGGAACATTTTGGAAGCAAATGCTACACCATCTGGAATGAGAATAATCGGTTACTGTTTTATATTTTAATATGATAATGATTCAAATCAAACTTCTAAACTATGCCGAAAGATCAAAATAATGAAATAGGCTCCTCAAAGCCCAGATGCTAATCCTATAAAGTTTTTGTGGGAAGAACTCGATAGGCAGGTGAAAATAAATCGTCCAACTTCTAAGGAATCGTTGTGGAAACAACTACAAGAAGTCAGGTTTAAAATAGAACCCGCTACTGACGAAATTGATAGAAAGAATGCCGCAAGTGTGTGCCGCAATTATTGATAGTCAAAGTGGACATTTCGACGAATCAAAGATTTAATTTTATTTTGTGTCAAATAAATTTTATAACTGAATAAAGACTACCAATTTCTTTGTTTTAAGAGTATTTTATTAAGTGCAAAACTACAATTTCTTTTTCAATTAACACTTCCTTTATTTATACGTATTTCTTTGGACGGGCAAATAATTATGGCTGGTACTGTATATCGAATGATGGTATGATGTTTCATCTATTTACTTATTCCAGTTTTTTTTTTACTTATTTCGTTAATCTTCAGCAATTCTTTCTATTTAGTATACTCTTGGTTCTAGATTATGTCTAAATAGATATCTAATGCTATGATATAGATAAGGAAGGAATAATATTCACTAGAATGTCTCTACGAAACAGTGAATTCGATGATCATTCCTTTAAAGATTGTGTCCTGGTGTGGGGTGCTATAACATATGGGAGTAGATCTTAGTTGGTGTTCATCCGAAGTAGCATGAACGACCAACGTTACGTTGGTGAGGTGGTGGAATCCTATATCCTTCCATATCTTCAGCATTTTGAAGGCTCACTTTTCCAGCAGGATAATGTCCGCCCCACGTAGCGAGAACTTCTCTAAACCGATTCGAAGAGGTCCATGTCAATGTCTTGCCATGGCCACCCAGATCTTTCGACCTCTCACCAATCGAACACATGTGAGATATTATGGGAAGAAAACTGAGGAATTTAGCGAATCGCCTGCAAACACTGGAAGCTGTCCGGCATGAATTACAGTTTGCTTGGAACCCGAATTAATGCCACGAAAAGTGTGGGCGCAACACATTATTAATAAAAATAAAATTAAATTGTATTAATCTTTTGTTCTTTTTCTCTGAAATTATAATCAATTATTACCTTTAAATAGTTACACGGTTCTGCCAAGTTTGGTAAAAAAATTCGCACCCCTTCTTGATGTTGCAATTTCCATGTCATGCTCTATAAAAGACACTCGTTTAAATTGGTATAAGTACACAGAAACATTGAACGAATACCGAGAACATTACGAAGATCACATATATCTCGCAAATCCAATCAATACCATCACCAATAAAACGAGGTCTAATTTATTAAACCTATACGACCCAACATAGATTTACCACAATGGACGCAGAACGGCAACCCACGAGCGATTAAGTCACCGGGAACAAACGCAAGCTTTAAGGTAACGAATGGTCCCCGCGGGAGATCAGCGTCATGCGGGATTATTGAACAAGGATTTGCATCTAGTAGTCGAACAAGATTGTATCTGTTTTTATATCGAATTTCTTTTTAATTCCCTCGTGGTTAGCATTTCAATTTAAAGTGCCAACTCTGTCATTTATTGATCCTGTTTCACTACTGTACTTTCTTTTCCGGATTGTATTTCTTCCGGCGTAAAAGAATAATAGTATAAGAAGTAAATCCAAAGATTTTTCTGAATGTACATATATATTTCACGTAAACTGATAGGGTATTTCAGTTTTCATGCACGGACATCTGATTCATTGCTGTAATATTAGGTAACTACGAGAAATTTTAACAAAGTACTTGGATTCATTTTATTTAAGTTATTTTTTTTACACAGTCAGCAACTTTAATGGAGTTTGATTCAGTCGGAAACTTACATAAACAACCAGAAGTCACTTTTCCTTTCGAAGCGACAAATTCCTTCGGGGAATGGCATGGACCTATAAAAATTCGATTACTTTCCGTTTTTCTTAAATTACTTTCTACTTCAGAAATAAATTATTCCTATTTTCGTCTTAGTTTAATGTACTGCTAGGTATTATTTGAATTTAGCAAGAAGGCAAGAGATAAAAGATGTTTTACAGTGGTTTGGCTTCCTTTCTAACTCGTATGGACCATATAAGCAGATTACAAAATTGTTTTAATTCCAGTCTGTTAGCCGTTTTGTAACTAGCAGATCTAATGTCTAAACTCAGTAACCATTTTTTAAATTTCGCAGACAATTTAAGTTGGTGATTCCAACAATAAAACAACTATAATAATAACTAAGGTTCGACAAACGAGTGCAACGTCAGAGGCGTATCGCGCAAAAGTATGTACGTGAGATACAGTATTATTAAAAAAATATATATTCTTACCTTTTATTGACGTCTTGATGTCCACTGCGACAAAATACTATAGGATTTGCGTAATTCAGATATTCCTTTATCTCTTCTGTGCACTCTTTATTTTTAGTAATAGACCGAACCTTTTGTAAATCGGGATTTTTATTTAAAACTGCGCGAAATTTTTGCGCGACATCTAGTCCTATAGGATGCGTCAAGCTTAGAGCGGCTTGTAAATTATCTAAGGTATTTAATGAGTTTCGCAAAGTGACTGTTTTGTAACAGCGATATAGCTTGTACAACTGCAGAATAGTTTATGGAAATTTAATCTATTTGTAATTGAACGTTCGAATTGGAAAAAAGTTGCTGAGTCTCTCGAATCGCTGCAGATTCGCTTGATTTAAATTTTAAAATCACATCCTTCACATTTGCGAAATATTTATGATAATAAAATACTGCATGGAGCCATGTTCCCCATCGAGTTATTACAAGCTGAGGAGGTAGTGGATGTTTCGGACGCAATTGTTTGAAAACGCGGATATGTTTGGGAGATTTCACAAACACTTTTTTGGTAGATGTTATTAAATTATTCACCATCGGATACTTCTTTCGAATGGTTTCTGCAATGAGATGATACGCGTGAATGAGTCATCTTATGTGAAGAAGAGTCGGAAAGCATATTTTCAACATCCTACCAACTTTCAGCATTGTTGCAGCTCCATAAGTAACTAACATTGTGACTTGAGGTCCTGTGATGCAAAATTCTCTTAACGAATCCTTTATTATCTTGACAACGGTTTCAGCATCACTTTTTTCAATCCTTTTACTGGTTAATAACAAGGAAGCTGCTGGATCATTACGTTTTAAAGGACGCGCTACAACATGAATCACGCTGTGTTTCTGTGCATCAGTTGTTTCATTCACACATACGCAAATTTTCTTATTTTTCAACTCGTCTACTATACGGTTTTTTACTGTACCCTGCAAATGTGGTAAATTGTATCGTAATTGTCTATTGGTTGGTAGTTTCCAGGAGGAAACATATTTATTCCAAAAAAGACGAAAGTGTTCATTTTCTACTAGGTGTTGTGGGATGTTGCACACACTTAGCATAAAAATAAAATCATACAGAAATTCCCAGTACGGAATATTGTTGCTTAAATTCAGTACATGACGTTTACTTTTAATATGTCTTCTACAGTGAAATGTATCGCATATTGCAAACTTTGCACTGAATCATACCTGTAGATTCCAACCCAGGGAAACGGCTAATATATTTATTCATAAGCGATGCTAAAGTTCACTTCCACGCCTATCGAATGACTCTCCACTGGCTTCGCATCGACTTAAATCCCCTCTCGGCGCTTCTGCCGTAGCACGCGTTTGTCGAACCTTAAATAACTAATAATGAGTAGAATACATTTACTTACATATGTACACTCCGCGCCACATGAGTACGACCAACAGATGTGTTGCAAGCTTTCGGTAAATTCGAAAACATTTTATAAAATTGTGATGCAAATCTGAAATGATATGATATGGCAAATAATACACATTATTGCCTAATATTGCTTAGCGTTATGCACTGGCTGACGTATGAACTGCATACCTATAAAAAGCACTGCGCCGTTTGGATACGACCAGTATCCAGTATTAAGCTGGCAATGCGTGACAAGTCACAACGTGTATCTAGACAAACAAACAACTTTAAAACATCGCTAAATAAGGGTATTGGGCAACGATAGGACAGCAAAAGTGGTTAACGGAGGAAGAAATTGGAAAGATAAAAGCCCTCCATCAGGAAGGTTTCTGCGTCGATCACATCAGGTTGTGAATGATTTCATTAGGGATCCCGAAAATTATGGAAAACGTTTTAAAGGGCGCACAGAATTTGTTATGACGAACGTCGAGCCATATTACGTGAAGCATCGAATGCGGCGTTAACGGCAAAACAAATCACGAATAACATGGGAACGAATGCATCGGTGAGAACTGTACAGAAGCTACTGAACAGCTGTCCACTGTTAAAACGTCTAAAAATACAACGGCGGCATGGTTTAAAGAAATTCAGCGCACTGCACGTCTTCAGTTTGCTTAAGCAAAAATGGGGTGGACAGAGTGGCAAACTGTTATTTTCAATAGCGAGAAGAAGTTTAATTTAGATGGTCCAGATGGGGGTTTTCCTATTACCACGATTTACGTAAAGAGGAAGCGACTCTGTCACGACGGCATGCCGATGATGGTTCAGTTATGGTATGGGGAGCTATTTCCTGTAATGGGCTTGTTGATTTAGAAACGCCAGTATTAACACCGCGGCGTTGTTTGACGCTGGTTTCAGGAACAAGACATGGAGATTGCAATGCCAAGCAACTCTTACTAGAGCAGGCGCTTAAACGAAGTTGAGCGGAATTTCCCGTTGAGCACTTGACAATCCTGTATGATTTCATTCCATCCTGACTATTTAAGGCTATAAGAAACAATGCTAAAAGTATTGATTAAGAAAGTATTTTGTTATTACAAACGAATCTTTTATTTTTTGGATTGGTCGTATTCAAGTGGCCCTTTATAATACCGTAATTATTGTTATCAGTAACGTACATTTGCACTGAGTTTTACAAAAATTACCATGTTGGGTACATATCTCTCTTTTATTTTTCGAAAATAACAATTCCAGCGCGCTACTATGTTTATAGTAACTACAAATGGCATATACGTGCTTGGTCCTATTCATGTTGCGCGGAATGTATAACATAACTTTTTTCAACGAACTACGTTTGTATATAACAATTTTTGATCATAAGAATGCGCAGTCGCTAGGTGAGGGATAGAGGGCGATGGTTGTTAGTTATTTCAAATGACCTTTCTTGCGAATAAGTCGGGTATATTACTAGTACGTTTTGTAAGCTTTTTTATTAAAAGACAATTATGAAAACGTCCCTCGTGGATCTCTAATTTCCACTTTCTATTGCCCAGTTTATCAAATGTCTGGAGATTGAACAACAAACATAACATATACGCCTCATTTATAATTTACATGTTAAATAAATAACTAGGGTCCGGGTTGCGGATTTCTGTGGATATTTGTTTCAACTTATACGGAATTTCTTAGCTGCAAGGTTGGCAACGCTGATGATGCCATCAAAGGTAGCGTCGTAAATAGCCGACGATGTTACGGAACACAATATGTGCCGTATTTTGAACGCTTTTTTATACCAATAGATACACTTCTGTATTGACATCGGATATGAAATTTATGTATACAGTTGTCGAAATTACGGTGAGTTCGAATGGGACTTTTAATAGATCAATGTCTAACTTGGAGACTCCATATTAACTGGGTTAAACAAAAATATTTAGGAGCCCCAAATATGTTGACGGCCTTTCTCTGTAAGAAAAGCGTTTTGGACCTAAATACTAAATTGCTGGTCTATACTTCTTGCTTTAGCCCCATTCTAATTTATGGTGGTTTACTCAGTTTAGTTCGAAGTCTTACAAAACAAAATGCTTAGGTTAATCACATCTTCACACAAGTTCGCGGCGACTTATTCACTACCAGCATCATTGAACATCTGCGCAACGAAGACATTGGACCGTGCAGGAAAGTTAGCGAACTCGTTACTAGCACGCGTTGGGGAGACTCCCCAAGATCGCATCGTCCCTCTCCCAGAAGTCGACTGGTTCGAGACCGAGATAGAATAATACCTTAAGGCTAACTTAATCGGCACCCCCCAGAGATAATGTGACAACTTTCTCTTCCATCTCAGTTACCTATGTTATTTGACGAATCAAGTAAAGATTCATTGCAGAGCATTTTCTTGTATACCAGTGATTAAGGAACTTATAGGTTTGCGCCTGGTTCTAGTTGGAGAGGGCTGACCGTCGAGTTTAAAAGTATCTTCTTTATTCCCAACCTCAACTGGTGATATTGCAAGGGAGCATTTAACTACATTTAAGTATGGGGTCTGTCTCTTCTCCTTTTAAATAATACGTATGCAAACCAATAGTATATAAATGGGATGGAATTAAGCTTTGGTTGGTTTAGACGACTGAGACAATATCGAATATCATGTTCGCAAAACTGCAAAGCCAAGAGGATGCTTAACATCAAACCAATTGCAGTCAGCAGTTAAAAAAAAATACTATTGAAGAAGCATGGCGGTGAATGAGACAGTTATGTATTCTCAAACCTACACTGAAATATAAACTCAAAACCAACAACATGAAGACCTGTGACTGGAACCACATGCAATGCGTCGTGTACGTGACAAAGGAAACCTGCGAATCACATTATTAAACAGCAACTTAATGTAATCCCTGACCATGCATTTTTAATGAAAAATTTAGACGAATCTGTCATTGAGCGACCTGAGCAACAAGAAGTTTTACTGGAACAAGTTATATTTTCTATTGATATATAAAAATACCGTAACGTACGTAGTATGCGATTACGGTTAGGCGTGGTTACTTACGATCATCTTACGATATGTTCTTGACAACTTATTTATTATGTCATATTCTCCTCTAGTGGTATCATTCGCTAACATTTTACGGTTATTCGAGTCACTGTAACATAAGGACACCGGTATGTCGCGAAAATTTGCTTAAACTGTTCGGCATAGAACACCAAAGAAATCAACTTCAACGAAAGATTATTGGATTCAGTGTTTATGGGTAGTTTATGGTCATAAAGCCGGTAGGTTTGGTGAAAAAAAGGGAAAGTTAATATAACGATTAAACAATTAAGGAAGCATAGTGGATTTGGAAAGGTAACCGTGGGATGGACCAGAGACCACCTCTTATGTAATCTAATCTGTTGAGAGGCAACGTTTCGAGGAAATAACGTTTGACAATTACGATGAATGTAAAGTATCTATTAAATTTAGATAATAAATTGTATAATTTGATAATACTAGACGGTGTACATTATCAGATATTATCAGGCGTACAGACAAATCCTTCATGGAAGTAAAAGCATCAAAAAACGATCCTTTCAAATATAGCCAAAGTATTTTAACGGGTGTACGCAATAAAAAAAAGTTATAAATCCTATAGGGCATATGGGCTATACGGTATAGCTGTCGATACTATGTTGCTGGCTCTTTAGAAACGGTTTTGAAAATAGCGAAAGCAAAATATTGGTTTAATTCGAAGGATGGGAAGAGAATTTTCGTATGGTTAGTGGAAAAGCTTCTCGCTATTCGTTTCACCTTATTTTTTGCACGCCTCTCTGGAAATTTCAAGTGCGTGTGGCAAAAATGTCTGTATCCTTGTATTTACATCGACGGGATGTTTGCTTTGCGATGTTATTTTCTTCATAAATATTTACGTTGGGTTGTGTGAATGTAAATAAAATATTAGAGCTATTACATTTTGCCTTAAGAAAATATATCTCTTTCTAAGACATTCAAGGTAAATTAATGTCCCAAAAATTAAGTTTTTTTCTATTTTATAGATGTAATTGTAATCATCACAGCGAAGTCTGAAGTATGTGTATAACCTACAATCCATCAATACTAATGCCTTAAAAAATGTTATGCCAACAATTTAGTTTAGTGATAGTAGAACGGCAACTGCAACAAATTGGCAAAAACATAAATTTATTTGTCGATTTCCAATACAGACATCTCTTATATTGAATAGTTAGAAAAAGATGAAAATTTGACATTACTTTTTGGCTTTTTAAGATGCTTAAGGCATTCCACAACTATTTCAACATCAATTGAAAACGTATTTAGTGTATTATGTATTGTAATGTTATAAACGAGGAGAAAATTTGATTTCTCGAAATTAATTATTTAATTGTAAGGTCCGTAGATCCGGGAGTGTCCCCTAGACACTCTTTCAGCAGTTTAAATACGAATTAACCCCAACTATTTACGTTTTAAAAGAACTCAATTTGAAAAGAGAAAACTAGCCTCAAATTGTGACATTTCAATATGAAGTATGTTTATATTTTACATACAGGAACCCCGCGTATTTTGAAATTGCCAAACTTGACTCTCACTTTGTAATTAACGTTGAATTTAGTCACTAGGCACTTGTAAAAGAACACTTAGACCAATACGTGTTGATACAACGTCTATTTGACCGAAACTGAGAAAACGCTTATTTCCATTCTTAAACACTTATTTTGCACAACAAGATGCCAACTACTATTTGGGCGGATTACAGAGACGGGGGCATCGCTGGTGAAAGTGTAGGAGATTGTGTTGAGAAAAAAAAATGACAACAAGCACTTGTTTTTGTGTTAGATTGGAAACTTTCTAGACTACCTTCATATCTTGTGAAATAATGACCTTATAGAAAAATGCTGATGAAGGTCAATTTTTTGACATAAAATTATAATTTTTAGAAATTTCAAATTTCATCAATCAAGATAAAATCTTGTATTTTTTTTTTATTTTTACATAGTCGCAGTCGATATGCAATTCGATAGAAGGAACGGAAGCAATTAAGAACTTTTTTAACGTTGCTTAAAGAAAGTTTGTTGATAGAACAGGTTGATTGTGAACATTGTGAATAAAAATTTTGTAATTAATGTGACCGTGCCCTAAGAAAGAGTACTACTGTAGAAAACTTATTTTACAGAGAAACGCGTTTATAGTTTTGTTGTTACTTGCTACACAAATAAGTACTTTGGAGTTATTTGTAAATGTGACATCAAAAAGGCGGCAAAAAAATTAAAAAATAATCAGACTACGGGTCCGGATGTAGTACCACCGTTCCTAGCAAAGGACTGCTTTCCATGCCTCTTAAAACCTCTACAAGGCATTTACAACGCTGTTATAAATAAAGCTGGCCACGGGCGGTACCGCGCAGTAGCGTAGAGTCGACCAGGCCTCGCGTTCCACTAGAGTTATTCTGCTAATAGAGATGTTTGCTGCCGCAAATAATTTCGCTCATCTTTTAAATAAAAATTAAATAACACGTGCTCAAACACTTACCATTTTAAGAGTCCTCCGTGAAATCACAAAGTGAAATAATGTCTGTTAAATATCTGCAACATCAGATATGTTTCAACTGTTGTTTCGGCAAAACTAGTACGGCATGAGGAAAAAATGCGTTTATATGCAGAGAACGAACGTTCTACATCTAGTGACGTAATATTTGCGTAAGTAAAATAATTTTTCAAATAACATAACGATTCTGTTGACGCACCTTCACAAATGTGTCTTAATGTGCCAAAACCAGAATTTTTCTCAAAAACACTTTCAAATTTTTCTAGAACAGAAACATTTTTTGCGTCTTCAATCGCGCATAGCTGTGCCTTAACATGTTGCACTATTTGTAGAGATTCTTCTAACGGCACCGCAGGATTTTGTAATTTTTCTATTGCATCTGCTAGCCCGAAGTAATTGTCGTGAATGATTTTTAAATCCATTTTAACCTGACTATCTTGAAATTTCTACTGGCTTTTCTGGACAGCGGCAGCTTCCTTTGTATCGAATTGTAAAACCACGTTCTTAATATTGTCAAAATATTTATGATAATAAAACGCGGCCTGCAACCATGTTCCCCAACGAGTTAGAATAGGTTCTGGTGGCTCTGGTATACGGGGGCATAGTCTGTGAAATTCGCGAATACGTTTCGGTGATTTGACAAATACTGCTTTGGTATGCGCTATTAAAGCGTCTACCTCAAGATAACATTTTCTGATACTATCCGCCACAAGATTGAGAGCATGAATTTTACACGTAATGTGTAACAAAGTAGCAGAATGCTTTTTAAGAGACCGGCCTACAGAAAGCATGTTTGCAGCACCATCACTCACTAACATCAAGAGTTGGTTTGTTGAAAGTTCAAACTTGTCCAATGTATTTAACACTAACTTTGAAATTACTTCGGCAGTGCACTGTTGTATTCGTTTGGAGACTAACAGAATTGAAGGTGCCGATTGATGAGGTTCCAATTTGCGTGCCATTACATTAAGAACAGAATGTTTCTTCCGATCTGTTGTTTCGTCGACACATAACCACAATTTTTGATCTTTCAACTCCGATTTTATTTTTTGTTCAATATGTTCGCGCGCAGATGGCACAATTCTTCGTAACGATGTTCGACTTGGTAATTTGCACACCGAATAGTTATACCAAAAGCAGATAAATGGTTCCTTGTCTAGTAAACTAAACGGTATATTACATGCGATAAACGTAACGCATAAATTAAATATAAATTTTTCATTGTCTCGTGCGCAATTTCTTTTTGAGACATGCTTTTCACTATTTACGTGTCGTAGACAATGTTGTCTGGACCAACACATTAACGGGATTTTACAGATTACACATTTAATTTTAGCACCTTCATATATTAAGTCTGGAATTTCTGCAATAAATTTTCGAAGTTTGTCCGACCACGGTCGTTTTGCTGACGAGATCATAATTTTTCTAGGACAGATAAACAATTGCGCAAATGACCGGCAGCGAAAATGTCCGTACTGCTCCGCAGACGAAGTAATACCACCGTTCCTCTCGGTCCGAACTGATTCTACGCCGATGCGCGGTACCGCTCGTGGCCAGCGTTAGTTATAAAGCAGAAAACCTTCCCGGTGATATGGTAACAGACAAAGATAGTCCCGATGTATAAATCTGGGGAGCGAACTGTAGTTCAGAATTACCGTCCTGTTTGTGTCATATCAAACTTTGCTAAACTATTTGAGACAATTCTTTATAATAATCTTTTCTGACACGTAAGTTCCCGTATTAATTGTAGGTTTCATTGTTTCATAAAAGGTCGCTCAACTACTTCAAATTTGCGCAAAATTGGATGACAGAAAACAGATTGACGTGATATATAGTACACAGACTTCAGCAAAGTTTTTGATTGCATACTGCGTAAGTTACTCTTGAGTAAACTGCACTCATTCGGATTACACTCGGATTTTGTCACGTTGATGGAGTTACTACGAAGACAGAAAGCAATAACTTATATCTTTGATCCGAGAACAATCGATTGAACTTAAATACCAATAAGTGCAGGACTATGACCTATTCGCGCAAAATCACTAATATTGAATACAATTACTAATTACCAAATTGCCGATAAATTCCTTGAAAAATGCATAACTTATAAAGATTTAGGTGTTTTATTACGTTACACCCTTTGGGCGTCCCATCTCCGCGTACTTATTTGGCGTGCAACGTACTGTCGCTTTGAACTCTCCAGCGGTATTGTCGAGATCGACCACGAGTGGAAAATTACCCCTACCTACGCCGCTATCGCTACCGCTACGCCATTGCCATCCGGTACCACCTTTTTAACAAACTCTAGTTATGATCTTGTACGTGGATTTACAATCTGTTGGATTTAGTAAAATTTATTATTATTATTATTACTATCAGAAACGGTGAAAACCAGACAATCGATCTTACTACACTAGTACCTTTCCTTATGCCATCGATGTTTAAGTTTCTTGGCAACGTGTTTCATTTCTTGTATCGAAACATTAATTGTTATTTACCTCGAATACGTCAACATTAAAAAAATAGGATGTTATCGTTGATAAAAAAATTTTCAAATGATGTACCATTTATACCGTAATTCAATTTAAAATTTTTAGAAGGGGAGCTATACAAGAAACGAGAATGAAATACCTGATGTCAAATGACAACAAATTCCCTTCTTAAAACACTCATATTGTCACCGGAATAGACAAACGAAGTGTCAACATTTTTAGTTAGGAAATGTCAAAAATATTAAGCTTTAATTGTGAATATTACAGCTAATAAACGCTGCCGGCAAGAAGATTTTATTATTTCAGGTCATATTTAATGCCATAAACGTGTTTCACCGAGGAAAAGTTTAAAAAAATCGACCTACACTGGACCTAGACCAATGCCACCCAAACAATGTAGAACAATATCCAAATTTCATACCCGAGTTTACCCTTAAATAACTAGTGCCTTACTATTGATGCAATTTCCCGTTTTCTTAGTTTTTAATCAATATTGTGATTATAATAAAAGACTTCGAAATAAGAAAAATTTTTTATAAAGAATTATTTTCCTATAAAAATTAAAAATGCAAATTTTGCAAGTTTATCCGTGCATAGACTGCAGGTCATAGATTAAAACGTAACTAATGAATGTTCCAAATTGATGGCTAAATCGTATCAAATATGTATGATTGTGGATATAATGGAACAATACTTTTTGATACAATTTAGCCATCAGTTTGGAACATTCATTCGTTACGTTTTAATCTATGATCTGCGATGATAGCCATTCGAAATTCTGTTGTCTGATTTCAACGTATTTTATGGATTTTTGTGTTTTATATTGCAAAGATATAAATCATGGTGTCATTGCAGCATCGCATTTGAATTCAGGCGACCATGGATATTGCATACGGCCAATAACTCAAATTACTCCGGGAGGTACACAGCCCTCAATAATGCCGACGTAAATTACTCGCGGATTTAACTTCAAGCGTACCAAATCGTCGGGAACGTAGATATTAAGGGCAATGCGCATCGACGATATTTTCGAGCATGAAATGCAATCATCTTAAATCAGATTCGTGCAATGGATCTCTAACATCTTAAGATATAAATTTCGAAATATGTGCTTGTTCGTGATTAATTATATACATATTTTCCTAAAAATATATTAACGAACTTCCATGTTAAATTAAATTATCAACAACTAAAAAGTATATACAGGGGTTCCAGAAGGAAAGGAAAGTACTTCGAGGGTATATTTAGAAGGTGAAAATAAGTAAAATAAACCAACATATTTGAAAAAGAGCAGAATTAAGAATTCAGAAACATATGTAGTATGCTTAGACCTAGAGAAGGCATTCGATTCGGTACCTATAAAAGAGATATGTCAATGTTTAGAATGAAGAAAAGTGAAATCAAGACTAAAAAAAGGGATCAAAAGTTTATACATCAACAATACCGATTACGTTAGAAAAGACAACACGAAATCGGAACCATTTGCTGTAAATGATGGGTTACGACAGGGAGAAGTCTTAAGTCGTATACTGTTCATATTAGTCATGATGATATAGACGATACAATAAAAGCAACTAAGAGTGTTATAAGGAAGATCCACATAGGATACAACAATCTAAGCCCATTTGGACTATCAGAATGTGCTTTCGCGGATGACATAATGATTTGTGCAACCAACGAAAGAGACCTACAACAAAATCTAATAACATGGCAAAATGAATTGACCAGGAGAAAAATTAAAATAAACATTGTCAAAACAAAGGTAATAATGATAGGGCCAGAGAACAAAGAAATTAATATCCACCAGAACGATGAAAAACTTGAGCAACTACAGATGATTAGGTATCTAGGAGTACAAATACAACGAGAAGGAAATATGGAACAAGAAATAAATGAACGAATATCAAATGCAGCAAGAATGTACCACGCTCTAAACAGATCAGTTATAGGAAAAAAGGAAGTTAGCAGAAAAACCAAAATGAAAATATATAAGACAGTTTACAGACCAAAATTAACATACGAGAGCGAAAGTTGGGTGTTAACAAATTCACAAAAGAGTTGAATGCAAGTTGTGGAAATGAAGTATTTAAGAAAAGTTGAAGGTGTTACAAGAAGAAACAGAATCAGAAATGAGGCAATTCGATCAGAATTGGGGGTAGATCCAATATTGAAAAGAGTAGAAAGTCTGCAACTAAGATGGTTTGGACACTTAAACAGGATGAACAAAAAAGGCCAACAAAACAAATAAGGGAAGCACGAGCGGTAAAGTGCAGACAACGAGGAAGACCTACGAAGACGTGGAACGATGAAATAGGACTGATACTAAAGAAAAGAAACATGGGATGGAGACAAGCTAAAGAAATGTCCAAAAACAAGAAATTGTGGGCGAAGATTGTACACGCAGAGAGAAATAGTTAGAATGTCGAATTAATCTATTATTTGGATTAATAACCTTACATTTTAGGGTATATAAGGTTTACTAATTATATATATCGAAAAAATTACTAAAGAATTTTCAATGTACAATTTCCTACCGTCTCAAACCAGTCTCTTGGTGACTTTCAGACTGATCTTTTATACACAATTTTATATTACTACCATGAAGTGCGCTGCACCTATTAATGAAGAAAGTATGAACAAACCACACACTGCTTTCTTATATGCAAACCTGGTTTCCTGTTACATAACAGTATTTTACTCATTTTTTTTTAGAAAATGCATTTATACACCTGAGATGACGTCAGAAATTATCACTTTTAAATTTGTTAGGAGAAAATTTTTCGAATAAAACCTGAAAACTTGCTTCGAATAAATTATTATCGAATGGAAAGGAGAGAACTTTTATGATAAAGTATGATAAAGGCGCCAAAGTAGAAAAGTGATTTTGATTGTGAATTTCGGGTAATCCGGAGCAATTTTCAATATAACTGATGCATCCACTGTGCTGGAACGCGACTCTTCCGAGAAATGAATGCGAGAGATGACCGACTGAATCCCTCAGCTTACGCGATAATCAGGTATCGATTCAAATTTGGAAGCCTTTCAAGGCAATTTTTCACCCTGTCTGCAAGTTAAAAAGTTTCGTACGTCTCCGACCGCGATTTCCTTCTAAATTTAGAACACAAAAGAAGACAGTTGCGGAGACATATTTTAAACAAATCTATTACTGATACGTATTTTGTATGCTGGTCGCCAATTTCTGAAAAGGATTTAATATACGAAAATTTATGATAAAGTAAATTTATAATATATTACTCGGTAATATTTCACTTTGCGCAAAATGTTATCATACAAGCAATAGATCATAAGCATCAGTTCAAATAAATTTAAAAAATGTTTCTTGTTGACTTTTTCATTTTTTATTTAAATTTATTTAATCACACTTACTGTGTTTTTAATATATGTCGCGTGAAATTAATAGGTTTATTTTAAGAACAAATTTTAATCCTAAAATTAGGGTTGGAATGGTGCTTTGCGTATACAATGGTGCTTTGCGTATACAACAAGTAGTGATTTAATAGCTACATATGTATTTAACAGAAAAAATAATAATGTGACGCGGACATTAGGTGGTATCGCTTACCCGTGATGCACACTGAAAAACCGACATGTGCTCAATGTACTGACAAGGAAACGACATACCGTACACATAACTCTCAACCCAATCTTCGCTAGCTGCACTGTACACGGAAAAAACAAACTTACAATATTTTTTATTAAGAAAATTATATTTAGCTCAAATATAATTTTATGCTAACCCTTATATATCCTTTATTTAAAGTAAATATAATAATATATTAAACCATTTAAATATATTATATATTGTTTTCTAATACGAGGTGTGGAAATTAAATAACCGGACTGGTGCTACTATCGGCAAACAGCGAGCACGCCACGACAGGTTTGAACATTTTTGTGATTGTAGATGCTTCCCCCACCCTGAGCTCCATGGGCACGGTTATACGTCGCTCAGTCTCGCTGTAGCAATCGTCCGTTCAAGTCCTTACGTTAGCGTCGCGTCGGAAAAATGCAGATTGAGCAACGAGTTAACCTCAAGTTTCTTGTGAAACATGAGGTTCTAACTACCCTTCCTGAACGAGTGAGAAGACGAAGACCCGATTTGTGGAAGAGCAAATCATGGATGCCCCGCCAAGACAATGCGCCAACCCTTTCCGCCTTGTCTGTGAAGGCGTTCTTTGCGAAATCCGGCTTTTTTTTATTTCCTAAGGTAAAATCGGAGCTTAAGGGGACAAGATTTGACAGTGTGGAAGTGGTGAAAGCGAAAGCGACGAAGGTTTTCAACAAGTTGACAGAAACGGACTTCCTGCTTTTGACAGTGGAAAATTCGTATGGAGCGTTGTTGGGATCGGCAAGGAGAGTACATTGAAGGGGATAAACTTTGTAATGTAATTGGTGATCAATAAAATGTTTTGTAGCACCAGCCCGGTTAATTGCCACACCTCGTATATATATTAGAAGGTCCTACTCAAGGTGACGAAGCTAACAGCACTGAATATAGGCGTAGTCAGCAATAGTGAGGGTAGGCAGAGCGGGATTGATTTGATTAAATCTAAAATATAAGTAAGTAAGCTGTGCGGGCGCGGGCTCACTTTCAAGGCCATCGCCTATGTACTTTTTATCGCGATTTGGGAGCTGATAAGAAGCACTTTTACTTCCGGTCTGGAATGTCTCACAACTTCGTGCAAGCTCATCTGCGGTGTCACATCCGGTCGGGGTACTTTGGATAACGTCATTTGCGGTCGAACAGTCGTGATTTTTGGCCTTCGAGGTCTTTCTAGACAGACAGGTATACCAGGCGAGACAGGCAGCTTATAGAATTTCGACAGACAGCTGTCTCCCCTGGTGTACCTGTCTATGGAAGCTTAGACAGGTATAACAGGTGAGACAAATTGGAACATGCAAAAAGACTGTTAGGCTGCAAAAGACTGTCATATCACAAATTTCGTTGTCCAGAAAGACCGTTACACCATAAAAGACCTTGAAGGTCGAAAATCGCGACCGTTAGACTGTTTATTACGACATCCAAAATATCCCGACCAGATGTGACACCGCGGATGATCTTGCACGAAGTTGTGGGACACCCCAGATCGGAAATAAAAATGCCTCTTCTCAGTTCCCAAATCTCCATAAGAAATGCGCAGGCCATCGCCTGTGTATTTCTTCTTTCTTCGCCTGTACCTTGAAAGTGAGTCCGCGCCCGCAGAGCATTTCATTTTGTTTTATTGAAAAAATTTAAAATGTATGTATATATTTAAAATTTTTTATTTTAGATCAATAAATTCAGTTAGAGGAGCTATTTTGGCAAACGTTTTAACCCATTTATAATAAAATCTTATTCCATGAATCCTCTTCTAGTCTCAAGTTCATAACGAACAATCACAGCCATCGATTTTTACCACTTCTACTCCAGATACATCAATCGCTACCTGATAAATGTTTAATGCCGCCTCCTACAAAAATATTGTATGTGCAGAAAGAATAATTAATTATATACTGTAGAAACCCTTTCTTTAGTCAAACTTGCTTAGTCACCCAGATAGTATATTCCTACAAGTAAGAAAATTAATTACTAATACAATAATTATTACATGCATGCTACAGAGACTGGAAGATTACTTAATATCTAAAGTGGAACAACGTGTTTTTTTAGGATACACAAATGATAAGCAAGATGATATGATCAGATCCAAGCTTACAGGAATAATTATTGACATTTTACTAGAAAAATATCGCGATCAGAGGAAAGTTAAAAAGGCTTCTGAGGCCATTATAACTTGTAAATTTGTAGGTTTCCCCAGGTAGAATTTAAACCAATAGCTGCAGAAATTTAATGACTGTTCAAGAATCACCCTACTATACATTTTCGAGAATGCCTTCCTAGACTTCAGATTTCTTGCATCAATATTCTTCAATAGAAATTTTATTGAAATCTAATACAATTATATTAAAATTGAATAAACCACTAAACGTAAAAAAGTGCTTGAAATAAATATTTTTTTTATTAATATTAAACACACTTTTATTTAATATTAAAAAACATTGTTTTAACTACAAGAACATGACATTCTTGGTTTAAATAAAAATTATACTTATAACCAATATATTATATTATTAGTTTTAATTGGGAAGAATGCTATTTTCACAATATTTTATATTAATAATTTATATATTACATGTTTAAGTTTAAAATTTATTGCTATTCTACAAAAATTCTTTTATAAAATTTAATAAATACTATTATTGTAAGTTTAATATATGTTCCTATTTATGTTTAATACCATTGCATTCCTCTCCTCTATTTTAATAAATAATATATTATGTTTATTACTTTGTACGATGTCCAATATACTTTAAAATAGTTAATCGTTCATCAATTCATCCTACATAAATAAACTACCAATAAAAGTCACCCAATCGTTAGCGAATACAAGTAAAAAGTTTGCCTTTTAGGTATATATAGCATAACTCTAGTAAATTGTTTGAATGCGATATTTTAGAGTTAATCAGCCGAGTTTTTTGCTGGTAAATTGTGAATCAAATGTTAAAACGATGAAATAACAAAGGGTTTCGTGATAAATGTTTAGGCGATAGATTTTTTTAAATTTTAAAAACATTATTATTATAACAAATTGACTGTCTTATTTTCCTTTGTTTTTTAAAAACTTCCAACAAATTTTATTCTATGCGTCGCTGACATTTACGATTCGTGGATTATGTAAATGTATGCACAAAATGTAAGCGGAAACAACAAAACTTTCATGCTTGTTGCTCACATTCAGTCAACTAAGTACATATACGAAACGTATAGACATGCTTGCGAAAATGAAATTTCTATCTTACAGCGCAACCGTACATTCTTTGCTCCCTTTTAGAACAGCATAAGCGAATTTAATTTTAGAAATAGCGAAATGTGTCCTTGGTACTACTGTGCTTTCAAAAATGAATATAAAGATATATTTGGGAACCGACGACAATTACTGATTAAATTAAGAAAAAAAAGTACCTACGAGGATGGCTATACACATTAGCGATGTTCATTAACGTGAACCTCTTTCAGCTATTTTTTCAACATTGGAAAAAGAAAGAAGTCACATGGGACCAAATCTGGCGAATATGGTGGATGGGGCACCAATTCATAGCTTTGCTATTGCAATTGCCGATGAGTGGATCGGGGCGTTAACATGATGGTAGAGATTCTTCTCTTTAGTTTTGCGTCAAATCGGTTCAATAAATCATCATAGTACTATCTCGTGATTGTCCTTCCCTTCTCCAAATAATCAATTAAGATTATACCTGATGAAATCGTCTTCGTCATCTTTGGTGCACGTTCGCCGCGAAAATCCATTTTGCCAACTGATCTTTAGCTTCTGGCGTGTAGCGATGTATCTATGTCTCATATACAATCACACAACGCCATAGAAACTCGTTCGTATTGTGTTTCACGAAAAATTAAGTATGAGAAAGCTATCCGCGAGATGGGTGCCGCGTTTACCAATGATTAATCAAAAATGGAATGGCGTGGTAACTTCAAAGCAATGTTTGGATATGTTTAAGCGCAATACGAGTGAGTATTTGCGGCGTTGTGTGACTGTAGAAGAGACACGGATACATCACTACATGCCAGAAATCAAAGATCAAATTGTAAAATGTTTTTTTTTTCGGCAAACGTACATCAAAAAAAGGCGAAGACGATTCCATCCGCTTGAAAAGTTGTGGCGATGATTTCTTTCGCAAGGTATAATCCTAATTGATTATTTAGAAAAGAGAAGGACAATAACGAGACAGTACTATTGGATAGATTCAACGCTGAACTAGAGAAAAGGGCCTCACCTAGCGAAGAGCAAAATCTCTACCATCATGATAACGCCCGGCCCACTCATCGGCAATTGCGGCAGCAAAACTAGTTCAGCTACGGTGTGAGTTGGTGTCCCATCCACCATATTCGACAGATTTGGCCCCCTATGACTCCTTTCTTTCTCCAAAATTGAAGAAATAGCTTGGCGGAAAACGGTTCATATCAACTGAAGAGATCATTGCCGAAACAGAGGCCTATTTTGCAGAGTTCGACAAATTATTTGGATGGTTTAAAAAAGTTGAAACATTGGTGGAGTAGGTGTAAAGAGCTACAAGGAGATTACGACAAGAAATAAATTTACTAAATGCAAAACGATTGCGTTGTGTTCCGTAACACAGGTATTCACCTTACCATCCTCATAAATTCTTGGAAGATGTTTCAAGAATTTAATTGATTCGAACTGAGCCAAGTGAGTATCTCCCTGTCTTTTTGGGTGTAAAAATATTAACAGCTACGTACATATGTAAAAGCTATAGTTTAAGCACCATAACAAAAAATCAAATGCATTTTAAGCCCTGCGCTACCTTAAATTTATTGTTTAATTCCTTTATAATTTCGAAAACAAAAAAACGCTCTGTATTAAAGAGGAAGAACTAACATCGATGACCTCAACAATCGCAACATCATCACTTCGTCAGCAGGTGATCGAGGCGCAGTGTCGCTTTTTCGATAAAAAAACGACATCGAATCTCACATTAATTGAGATTCGACAATCGTAATTAACGCGTCCGTGTTCCGGTTGAATTAAAGATGGGAGCTGAATCGATGCGCTGGCAGAAACACCTTTTTCTAATACGGACGGTAATAGATCAAGTGTTCGAAATTAACTTCGTTAATGGATGAAGATTGAATGACTACAGGTGTATTATCTCCGTACACGAAATGGAGGTTTTTGTAAAGTTTGATAAAAAGGAAATTAAATTGACTTCGTACCCATTTATCTTGTGTATCGCTTCAAGGCTCTCGATGTGTAATGGAATACATCCTTGCTATTGTTGCATCTATCTGTATGTAGGTAATGAAAGGAGCTTTACATGAGACGTATTTCTTTGAAAGAGAATGAATCGATAGTTTAATTACTGGAAGATCTAGACGAGCCGGGAATTATGTTGACAATGAAAACTTTTATTTAATTTAAAATGCAAAGCACCTACAACTGCTTTGAGAAAGACCACAGAATTTATAATTTTTGTAACACGCATTTATTTTTTGGAGTAAAAGTCATAATGCAATAATAAAACAAATCAACAAAAGTAAACAAAATAGATTTATTACTCCTTATCATCGGAAAAAAAATGCAAATTTTAGTCTTATACGCGTGTTTTTAAGGAAAATCGTCTGCACGTATTTGTTTATGCATTTAAACTTTGCACACGTGTAGCTTTATGTGTAATAATTGGTTAGGGGTATCTTATTTCGGACCAACTGAAGTTCATTTCTGTGACAAAGCCAGAGCTTATTCAAAAACCAGGATTGGGTCTTCCAGTAGGACTCTGCGCCTGCTCACAAGGCCAAAAGTACTCAGTGTTGGTTACAGGCGAATAACATCGACTTTATCAAGCATGAAGATTGGCCATCTTTTAGACCCGATCTTAATCTTCTGGATTATAAAATCTGGCAAGCTTTGGAGGAGAAAGCCTGCGCTAAATGTCATAGAAATTTGGACTCGCTAAAAGCATCTGTCAACAAGGCAGTGGTGGAGATAGACGTGGAAATGGTGCGTAATGCGATTGATGACTGGCCTCGCAGATTAAGCGCCTGTATTACGAAACGAGGGGATCATTTTGAATAATTTTTTAATATCTTATTGAGAACAGTATATTGATCTATTTTATCAATAAAAGGTTCTTATTTTCTTTTCTGTTTTGTTTAATATAACGATAAAAGTAGTGACAGAACTTAGTGACCGACTAAGTAATCTACACTAACTTCAATACATTTATTACAAACTCTATACCCTTGTAAAAATAATCTAGTTTTCTCCTCAAATTGCTGTATTACAACCGCTTCCAGCTCATTATCGCCCTTAGAACGACATCCCCTAAGGTCTTTTTTTAAATGAGAAAATAAATAATAATCACGGAGCCATGTCCGGACTATACGGTAGATGTTCCAATTCTTGAAAGCCACGTTCACGAATGGCAGCTTATGAAATGGCGGTAGTATGGACGGATGCATTGTCGTGCAATAATCGAATACCTTTTGTCAATTTTCCCCGACGTTTTGCACGAATATTGTCCCTGAATTTATGCAGCAAAGATGCATAATATGTGCTGTTGACAGATGTATTGCGCTCTTTAGAGTCAATCAGTAAAATACCCTCACAATTCCAGAATATTATGACCATCACCTTTGTCGTTCTCTCGATTCCTTTTTGAATAGAAGATCATAATACAGAACCATTGTTTCATCACACACTTGTTTAAAAACGGGCGCACACATTCGACCCGATGATCACGTTGGAGAGCAAAAAGATTATGCGGTACCCAACTTGCACTAACCTTATTCATACCCAAATGGTTAAGGAGAATTCGACGAATACTTGTTTCAGAAATGTTGGACACTGCTAATTCCTTCACTTTCAAACAGTGATCTGCTAATACCATTTCTTCAATAATTGAAATGTTATGAAGCGTTATCAGTTCAATTGGCCGACCGGGGCGTTCATCATCTTCAAGGGATTCTTACCCCAAACGGAAATACTTCGCCCGCTTTTTTACAGTGGAATATGAAGGAGATAAACCACCATAAACGCCGTCGAAACGTTGTTTAATGTGATTAGGCGTATGCTTTTCATTTATTAAAAATTTAGTGACCGCGCGGTACTCAATTTTCCTTACCTGAGACATTTTCATACACTAGTCACGTTGTCTGGCTGGCTACTAAGAATTGCTATTCTTCGAGCCGTAGGCCTCCCACATGTGCAACTATGATGCAACGGAGTTTAAACACGCTCGAACCTGTATAAGCCTGTCAGGCCAAGATTTTATGGCGCGTATAATTCAAACATATCTAAAAAACGTTAATTCGAAGTATAAATTCAAATCTACAAAAAAAAAAAACACTTTCATGCTTTTTTTATATCTACGCATTTTGAAGGGCTAATTTCGTAATGTTTCACTGCAACGTAGTCTTAAGGACGGCAATAAATGCAACAAAATGTTGAAATCAACAATGGACGCATAGGATACCTAGAAAAACTGTCATTATAAATTGTTTTGTGAATTTTTAAGTACTGTATTCCTCCTATGTTTATTTTCTCGGAAGATTTAGCACTTGTATCTTTAGGTGTTGAAAACAGTGTCACCCATCAAAGAAATATGAAGTAGTCGTCCTGTCATTTGCAATCGGACAAGATGAAAGGTTTCCCGATTTAACGAAGAGCAAATAAAATGACCTCAAAAGAAAAATGTATAAGTACGACGGTAAATACAAAAGCCTTTCTGCAAATCCATACGCCGGCAGAAGTTAAAAAATATGTTCCTATAAAAAGCACAGGGTGGAAGAAATATGAAGATTACCAGTGCAAATATAAATCCTCCGTGAAATATGGATGATTTTATTAGAGGAGACAAGCAAATTTATATTCCGCCGTGTCATTCATCTTCAATAATATAAGCGTAGGTAAGATAATGTTATATATGTATTTGAATTGATATCATGAACATGGAATCCATCGCCATGAATACTATTTCTTATTTACATTTTAAATTTTGACACAAGTCATTAGATTACTACCAACATTTCTGTACATCATAGGAAATACAGGGTGCCCCAATCTTGCGGAACTGTAGAATTGTACCTATTCTGTAACTGGTAGGAGGTTAACATTTTCAGATAATGCAGTAGATATCATAAGGTATCTTTCAAAAATGTATCCGTCAGGGTAGCGCGAGATATACATCCGGAAGCATTTTTTTCACTTTTTCCTAATACATAAATTATACTTATTACCTAACTCTTCCCTACTTAGGCTGGAAATGTCGAATCAACAGTCTACGGATCGTTAATGTCAGTATGTTTTGTTTACTGTTGTCATAGTAACCAAACTACAACACCAGAAACCATTTGGATATAATTTTCAAATGCAAGACTGGCCTTTAACTGCGAGTTTGCTATTTGGGCTCAACATTTTGAATCGATAGTTTAAAAACATCAATATCAGTATCCTTTGTTTATTGTTATCATGGTAATCAAACAGTACTAACACCAGAAACCGCTTTTATGTTAACGCTACTGGGTGTATGGCTATACTTAATTTCAATTCGCGATCCAAGAAAATATTTATTTTTACAATTCACATAATAGGGAAAATCTGAGTTTAATTAAAGAAATTAACTTTAAAATATTTACGACCCATAAACTGAAAGTAATGTATTACAGAATCATAAAACAAATTACTGTATTCTGTTAAACAATCGTACTGCTTAAAATAATAAACTTAAATGTTTGAAGTAACAAACAGGAGAAAAGTAAACAACTATTTGGTACTACTTAAACCTTACTACATAAAGTAGGAAACTAGATATGTATGTATTTCAAATAAAAAATGGATCCTAAAATACAAAAATTAAATTTAAATCCAACTGTATCATTCACCAGATAAAAAGAATAAGTAGAATAATTATTATAAATAACCATTAAATAACGAAACAAAAAATTTGCTTTACACGCAAAACTAGAATCCTAAGGAATGGTTTACATCAATAAAATAAATCAAGTGCTCAAAAATTCTTCCGTTTTTTTTTTTTTGTTGACAGTACCCTACTCCATAGTAAAATTCCTGTCGTTGAAAGCATGTTGGGTGTTATACCACTTCCGGCAGTGATACTTTTATGAGGAAGTACGTCTAAGTTACAAGCTCGTTGAAATCTAACGGAACATTAACGTAGTTCGAAGATGACTACACTGAATCACCATAAGCATGTGTGCTAATAGATCTCTCTCCACCGCCTACGATGAACAGATAACCACCGAAAGCTTAGATTTTCTTTGATGGTATATTCACCAATGAAGACGTTACTTAAGAATCAGCCTCCTTCACCACAACCTAAATAAGCTAAAAAGGATCGCAGTTCTATACGTTTGGTCGATTATATTCACTGACTGTTTACCAGCTTGTAAAAGTAGATTGAATTAGATAACCACCGAAAGCTTGGATCTCCTTTTACAGTATATGTTACATACGCCGAATAAGCGTCTATGTGCCGCGTAACCGATGTAATCTATGAGGATGTGTTTTTCAGCAAAACAAATGACTTTTGAGTTTATTTTTGTTTTCTATTTTCTTTTCAATTATTATTTTTTTATTATTATTATTGTACGTATTTTTTGTTTTGTATATTGTTGTCCTATAACTGCAAACTGTTGAGCAATAAAACTATTATTATTTTTATTATGAAAAAACAAGTGAAGTGACATCGGCAGCGGCTTTGCCTAATAAACGTAATCGGCAGTATTATTTCCGCCGTCGTATGGTAGACAATAACAAACCTGCCGAATTCGCGAAATCGACAAAAACAAACATGCAAGCAATTGAGGTTATATTGATCTTGTCAAACATTGTTACAGTGTAAAAGTCAGCTTTCAAAATACTAATTTAGTGATAATTGTGACCTTAAAGAAGTCACAGCAGCACTAAAAAATACAACTTTTGTAGGTATGTTGCTATGCTTCAAAAAATTATTACTACTGCTTGGTTTCTTGACGTGCTAGAAATTTCAATGGGTATCTGGCGTTTAGAAACCGATGACCTTATAAAACAATTTAAGGAACAATGTGAAAGATGCACGGAGAAAACGAAGGAAATGTCGAGTGCAGGTCCAGTAGTACGTCCACTAACAGTTAACGACCTGAATCAAAGGGGTCAAGTTGACTTGATTGATTTATAAAGTTTGCCTGATGGGCCACATAAATTCATTTTGCATTATAAAGAACATTTAACCAAATATAGTGTTTTAAGACTGCTTACTTGTAGCTGTGCAACTTGCCAAGGATTTGTTTAAAATTTTTTTAGACTTCGGTACTACACATGTTCTTCAGACAGATAACGGACGTGAATTTACGGCAAATATTATTTGCGAATTCTCATGTTTGTGGGCGGAATTAGTGCTAGTCAACGGTAGACCTAGACATCCGCAGAGCCAAGGCTCGGTAAAACGAAGCAATCAAACATTAAAAGATTCTTTAATCGCTTGGTTGCGTGATAATAATACACTATCTTGGACTACAGGACTGGGGTTTGTACAGTGGGGAATTAATGCAACTTACCATGAAGCTATCAAAATGGAACCGTATAAGGCTTTGTTTGGCCAAAAACCAAAAATTGGATTAAGCTCCAAGGTTCCACGAGCATTTTAAGAACATATTTCAAGCGGAATTTTTGAAGAAGACATGATAAACTTGATAAATTGACGATATTGCTGAACCGGATGAGAATACGGAGATACCTTCTTGTAATTGCACCTTTTAATATTGAAAAAGAAATAGGAGAAAACTGCAGGATAATGGAATTGGTACAATAGCGGAAGACGTAGAATTTCATGAAAATGAACCTTTGCCAGAAACAGCTACTTTGGAAGCACTACCCGGCATCTCTGCAACTGAAGAACTTCATCCAGCTGTTTTATGTAGAAATTTGAAAACATGCTACTTCAAGCACAGAAAATAGTTGAAAGATCTTGGAGACAACGAATTGGTCCGGATTAATCAATTCGATAGAGGCGTAGGTGATCCTGCAAATTTGATGGGTGTCATTGTAGAAGAAAATGACGATAAATTTAGAGTTGGTACTAGGAACGGAATTGTAAATACTTGGCTTGAAAGAAGTAGCGTACAGGTATGATGAGGCGACAATAAGATCGCAAATCTTCCATTGGTAGTGGAACAGGTATATAAAAGATGTATGTGTATTGCAGGGTGTAAAAATAAGAAATGTAAATGTTTTAAAAGCGATTATAAATGCAATTCAGCTTGCCACGCTGGCAGAGTTTGCAAAAATAACGATTAAACATAAAGCGTAGTACCTACGTATATCTTACGTATTATTTGTTATGTTGTTCAAAGTTTTTATCGTAGTTTCATAATAGAATTTAGATTACATTGAAAAAAAGATATTTTTATGTTATAGACATATTCATTTCTAATTTTGTCGATTTCACGAAGCAGGCAGTTAAAGTTCAATCTATTGCCGATTACGTGTATTAGGCAAAGCCGCTGTCGATGTCACGAAATATGTAGGCAAAATTTTGCGTATTTCACGTAATAGGCAATTTCGCTTATTCGGCGTAACATATACACCAATAAAAATGTTACTTAAAAATCAGCCTCCTTTACCACACCCAGAATAAGCTAAAGAGCGATGTAGCTATTCCCCGTTTGGTCGATTATATTCACTGGCTGTTCACCAACATTACTTCCATTAAAGAATTAAGCATTCTGTGTAACGTAAATTACCGTCAAATTAACGACAAGGCTGTACTATCTTTCATTATTATTAACGCTAACATAATGAGGAGACCTAATTCAATGTCTATGACAGAACTGCTTCTAAGATAACCTAGCGGTCCCTTCGTTTGCTAATTGGCAAAATAGTGAGATGAATTATTTGACTGCTCAAGGCAGGCCGAAATTATGTATATAAACGGTGAAGTCATAAGAGAACGTAATTGCAAAGTATAAATTGATTAGCTAAATTAAATTATTAAATTAAACTTAATTTGGCTAACCTTAGAATTAATGTAAACATGCGTTGTGTTTGAGAAGAGCCCTCAGTGGCTAATTATAAATCCTATCTCATAATTGCTACCTAGGAAGAAGAGCATCTTGATAACTGAGAAATTAATCCGATACGTGTTGAGTATGATGCAGAGTAATCTATACATTTCATTACAATCTGTTGGGCAATTAGTATTCACACGTTACACCGTATAATTAGACGTCAACTAGCGCTGGTAAATTGATTTTAATGGCGATAGCGCTTTCAGATAAAAGCTTGAATAAAACGTGATGGACATAATAATATAACGTAGAAGCGTGATTTACAATAGATACGTAATTGGCATACAAGGTTATGATGATGATAGATGCTTCGGATTAATTTGATTACTGGTTTCATTGTGTTTTATTCCTGAAGAAGGAAACCGTAGACCTTCCTGTAGGTAAGTACTGTACACGCTATTGACATTTTTATGTCGTTACGAGGTAGGTGCCATAAATTCTCGGCCTGATACAGAAAAAATAACCATGTAAAATATAACAATTTTTATTTTTCAATATGATCTTCCCTAACTTCAATTAATCAATCTATACCCTTGTAAAAATAATCTAAAGTTCTTCCCTCAAAATGTTGTATTGCAGCTACTTGCAACTCACTATCGTCCTTAAAACGATGTCCCTTAAGGTCTTTCTTTAAATGAGAAAAAAAATAATCACTTGGAGCCTACAGCAAGCATGTTTGCGGCACCATCACTCATAAACATCAACAGTCGATTTGTTGAAAGTTCAAACTTTTCCAATGTATTTAACACCAACATTGAAATTACTTCGGCAATGCATTGTTGTATCCGTCTGGAAGCTAGTAAAATTGAGGGTGACGGTCGATGTGGTTCCATTGTGCGTACCATTACATTAACTACAGAATGTTTTTTACGATCTGTTGTTTCGTCCACATATAACCACAGTTTTTTTATCTTGCAGCTCCGATTTAATTCTTTTCTCGACATGCTCACGAGCAGACGGCACAACTCATGGTAATGTTCTCTCACTTGGTAACTTAAAGTCCGAATATTCATTCCAAAACGAGACGTATGCTTTCTTCCTTAGTAAATGAAATGGTAAATTACATGCAATAAACACATGAATTAAATTTAAATTTGTCATAATCTCGTGTGGAATTTTTTTTTGAAACATGCCCTGCACTGGCTTTCAGCCCAGTTTGCGTTGCTCTAGTGATAACCATAAAAGCCCTTAGTATATAAATTGTGTGCCTAAAGTGTCCCATGGATTTGTTACTACTACTAGCTTTGTTGTCAGCAAACTGGAATACGCGTCAACTATTTGATCATCGCATTATTTATATCTTCAGCTTGCCATCGAAAAGTTACAACAATGCTTCTTATAATATCTGTCCTTCAATATTGATAGTATACATCGGGAACGTGGTACAGATTGCTGCTAGAAAGATATGAATTACAATCACTCAAACATCGCCATGATGTTGCAGGAGGGAAGTTGGTCTGGAAGATATCTGGCTACGTTGGTTTTCCTAATTTACTTTCCTCTATTAATTTCCATCTGCCCGCATTTCCTCCCGTTCTCCTTCTACCTCTTCGTTACCTTTGCCTTGTACCAACCTACTCCAAAGATCCCCATTAGAGACTATGCGTCGTAATGCAGATGTATTTTATGATATTTTTTCATTCAATTCCTAATTTAGTTTCTTTTTCTTACGTTTTCTTTCTTTTCATTTAGTGTATGTATCTAGATTTAATTGTCCTGTAATTGGGTGTACCGTTGAACAATAAATGGTGTTATTATTCAGAAGTAAAATAACAAATTGAAAAATCCGGGTGTGCGATCTGTTTCTGAATGGTTAATTAAAACTCATTTTTTTTAAACTCAATATTTCGTTCTTTATTGCGATCCATTGAGTTAAAAAAAATGAATTTTAATTAACCATCCAGTAGATAGAAACCGCCCTTTAAAATCAATATTTCTTCTACTTTTTGTTGCAAAAGATGAAGAAAAAATTTTTGGCTGTAACTAAAGTTAAAAAAGGTCTTGATTTTAAAGAGCAGTTTCTCCGCACTTGGGACGAAAGTAGTATAATTTGAGATAAAGCAAAGCAAATAGTATTCAGTAAATGAAGCAATAGCTGCGCATGAAAAAAGTGCTTCAAAAATTCTTGTTTTAAAAAAGATAGGTGTACTGTTCAAAAATAGGATTAGGTTTTACGAGGATAGTTTGAAAAGGTTCCAGCCTAACACAGAAACAAATATTTTTTGTTTTCAGTTTTATTACTCAACATAGTCTCCTTGTAAATCTATACTCTTTTCTCAGCGATGCGATGCTGCCATCTCTTTAATCCGCCCAAATAGTAATTAGCATATTGTTCTGTAAAGTAGGAATTTACGAAAGTGATAGATTTATTTGACGAAAATCTGTCCTCAGAGCGAAACTTTCAACTTAGGAAACAGAAAAACGTCGCTAAGAGCTAGATCTGATGAATAGCGTGGACGATTTATGAATTCAAACCTCAATTCGTAAATTTTTGCCAGGGCGATCACTGAAGCGTGAGTGTCTTTCCACAATTTCTGCCTTCAGCTTGTCAAGTAGTGATATGTAGTATGTCCCCGTTACTGTTCTTCCTTTTTGAAGGTAGTCGATTAACCCTATTCCATGACTATCTCAAAAAACAGTCGCTATCAATTTCCTGGGCGATGGAACAGCCTTCACCTTTTTCAGTCGAGCCGATTCGGTCACCGATTCGCAGTCCACTGTTTCGACTGTGCCCTGGCTACAGGAATGTACCACTGTATCCAAGTTTCATCTAGTTACTAATCGATGCCAAAACTCCGACTTATTTCGCTTAAGCTGCATCAACAAGGCTTTGGAAGTGTTCATTCGGATGCGTTTTTTGTCCTAAGTGAGCCAGTGCGGCACCCAACGCGCACTTAGCTTTTTCATGCCCAAATCTCTAGTCCATATCTGACAAACAAGCTACAAATTATCAGCTGCTCTTTCCTAAAATCGGTGGACAGCGATGGTATAAAAAAATCCATGTCAAAAAGAGAATGCTTGCTCAAATTCTAAGGATTGCATTTAATCATGGGAGGTTTCCGGCCCATCTGCACAGAATTAATTTGTCTGAGAACGACACTTGTAGATTTTGTCGGAAGGAGTGTGGAAACATCAACCATCTTTTTCTAGGATGCGAAGTGCAGATAAATGAAATTAATAAACTAATAGATGATCTAGTAAAATTGAACATGCAACTTCCACTGAATGTTAATTATCTAATTGCCCAGGAAAATATCGATGTATATTATAGAATTTATAAATATATGCTCGTCACCAATATTACGTTTTAGAGATTGATCCTTTGTGTCTTTCCTGTGTGGGTTTTCCCTTTTTCCGTGGCCTACCTGTCTTTGTGTTTGACATGTTAGTCACCTGATCGGCCCCAGGTGTGAAGTGTGTGTTCTGTTTGTCCTGGTGTCCGTTCGGGTGGCTAGGAAATTATGTATGTGGCTAATGATTTCCAGTCGAGGCCAATAATAGTAATAATAATAATATCTGACAAACACGTTTTTTTAGGATGGCCTCTGCTATCTCTATCTCTAACTTCTAAATTCGAGGGTCGTCTAGCACCATTTGGTGAACTTTTCCGATGTTATCGGTAGTGGTTGCAGCTTTTGGCCGTCCCAAATATTCATCGTCAACCAAGCTGGTACGACCACGTTTAAATTCAGCTGCCCAAAATTTCACTGTGGCAACTGATGGTGCAGAGTGCCCGTAAACAGCGTCCATCTCGGCTTTAATTTATTGTCTTTCATATGCAAGAATTTAATGACGGCTCGATATTCGATTTTTTCAATTTTTACAGAAACACTAACATCAACTGATACAAACGACTGTTAAACAACAACTGAGCGTCTAATATGGCTGAAATTTTCAAAAGTCTCTTTCAACTGATCCGCAGTTAACAAGAATATTTTTGACAAGTATCGTCTTCTTCATGCTGAGGCTTGAAACTTTTGAGACTACCCTACTAGATTTTCTGAACCTTTTTTTATATAGAAGGAGTAAAGTGGAAGGCCACATTTATACAGGGGTAACTAATTTTATAAATTCCTGACCTTTCTTTCATGCCCGGTTTAAGTAATAAAACCTATATTGGTTAAACGAAACGAACGATAGATACTACATTCAATGAACACATCAGGTGCTACAGGTACGGCAAGACAGAAGCGTCAAGTGTAGCACAATGCATAAACGAAGCCGGGCATAATATTAAGTTAGAAAACCTGAAATTGATTAAGAACGTAAGTTCGCCGAGGGAACTAGACGCGTATGAAACTATCTACATAAACAGAAGCACAATTCTGTTAAACAGAGAGAACGCACCACTTGATTACTCTCGTCTTTTTGATTTACTAGGGTAAAACGACCATATGGTTTAAGTAACGTGCTACATTGACAAAAGACTCTTTCCCTCTTGTCCCAAACATCTTGCAGAATGTATAGACGGAAGAAACACAAATTTCACGTTGAACATATTCTGTTTTTCAAGGATAGACATACATATGTCCCAAACTTAATAATTTTCGTTTTCGTGGTGGAGATATTTGTCTGTCACTTGTACTAGGTAGTGGTTCCATAATTAACTACAAGGACGTTTACGTAAATCCCAAAAGTAGATACAACACTAAGTAAATAATACTTAGAAGCACTGTTTTACAAAGTTTATAGCGTTTCACAAGAAAAGTCTAAACGATAAACACTAAATGCAAATATGTCAATCAGCTGATAACAAAATATGACTATCCAGACTTAATTTTTACTTTATAATTGAGTATGGAAAATAATCAATCACGAGTCAAATTTTAAAAACGCTCCATCTAATTAAAAAACAGATTACAGTAATAATAATTTCTTGTAATAAGAGGCATTAGCGCCAAACGTCAACTCTGATAATCGCGAAGGTGAATTTTATGAAATTTTACATAAATCAACCTGAAATTCTTTCTAATCGTTTTTTTTTCCTTTCATGGCTTGTATTGAGGTTACTTTACCTATTTATTGGATACCTGCGCAATAACGTTTTAGTTTTACACAATGGATATGTGAAATAGAAAATGGCACTTAAGCGAACAAATATAAGCCTATTGAAACCGTCAACTTTGGAAGGCAAATAATACTATCATCAGGGGACAAAAATGCTCCCGTAATTACACAAAGGTGAAGTCATCCATCACTGTCTAGTCCTTGTCATCTACTTTTTCAACGAAAGCTAACAAAAGGCCACTTTCACTGGAAATCGGGCAATTAACTCGATACGCGAGCTCTGCGGAATTAAAACGAAATAAATCTTAGAGCTATTGACAAAGCTCGTAAGGGTTGACGCCGCCGGAAATAATAGCATTCATATTTCTCGTATGAATTGGTAAAGAGAGGGGATTAGATCTATCGCATGTATATTTGACTTTGACCTGTTTGCAAAGATTCGTTAACACTGATTTCAACCGCGTAAATATTCCTATTCCTATTGGAGATGCTACAAAGTACATGAACATATCCACTACCGGCCATTGAAGCTACAACTATTAAAATTTTAAAAGATGGGATAATAGTAAAGTACTTAAGGCGGAAATCCTGATTAAATAAATGTTATAGAGAGAAATTTCAATCTATCCTAATAGAAATAATAATATCATTAGAAGCAGTATTTAATAAATGGCGTATAAACATGTTTACAAAAGAGGGAATGGGTTTAGGGTGTCGTAAAATTTTATCTGGGTGTCTCCGATTATAATCATACTCGCTGTGAATCAGTCTATTAATAAACCAATTTCGATACGGATGTTCGGTTGCAGTGTTTGTGGAAGTAATATTTAAAAAATGCCGAAAGGAAAGCCTATAACTGTAGAAAAGCAGTCGGCTATTCTTACATTACACGAGGAAGGATATTCCGTGCATGTGATTGCGGAAAAATTGCAAGTTACAAAATCAACTGTGTATTAGACTATTCGCCGACACCGAACCACCTGGACATTAGAAGATCGTAATCGCCTAGGTCAGTCAAGAATGACAACGCGTGCCGAAGATTGACGCTTTACAGTGCTAAGTAAATGAAACCAGCGATTGACGGCACCCGAAATCACAGCAGAAATCAACAGGGGACGCGAGCGGCCGATTTCCGTAACCACCACTAAACGCCGCTTAAGAAAAGCCGGTCTTTACGGTCGCGTTGCGGTAAGGTAACCGTTACTGCGTCGTAGAAACCACCAAAAACGACTACAGTGCGCCGAAAATTATAGGAATTGGACAGAAGAAAATTGGAGAAATGTTCTTTGGATTGACGAATCCAAGTTCGAAGTGTTTGGCCAGAAGCTTAGAGTTTTTGTAAGACGAACGATAGACGAAAGTATGTTTGGCGATTGCGCCGTTCCCACAGTAAAACACCGTGGTGATTGACGGTTGGAGTTGTTTCAGCAGTGCGGGGACCGGAGATCTAGTAAAAATCGAAGATATTCTGCGCAAAGAAAATTATAGATGAATACTAGAAGAGAACGCTGTCACATCCGTGTTTGCGCTTGATAACGATCCCAAACATACAGAACGAATCTGTAAAGATTATCTAATGTCTCAAGCAGAAGAGAACGTTTTGCAAATCATGCGCCGGCCCCATTGTTATTGTGGAATGAGTTCGACAAACGAATACGAAAAGTCTGTCTAACTTCGAAAAAGCACCTGTGGCGACTTCTCCAAACATTTCCGGTGAAATTCTAACCAAACTAACAGAACGCATGCTACGAGTGGTCCGGGGAATATTACAAGCCAAAGGAGGCAAAAGATATAGCCTAATATTTTAATGAGTATGTTTAGTTTTATTTTTTTATGTTATTTCTTCTTTTTATTTATGTTTTAATTTCTAGCAATAAATTGTTATTTCCTTTTGTATTATTCACATTTGCAATAATTCACTAGTTATCCTAACTTCAATTGGCGGGTAGTGTATGCCACGGAGTCATGGACATTTTTACACACAAGGTTTTGGCAATTAATACGGATATTACGAAAAAGTTTTTATCTTTAAACGAGAAACTTTGATCAGAAACTTGAAATGAATGTTGCCAGATGCATCGCCAACATAGACCAACCTTACATTAATAAATTTCGGTTCACAATTTATTTATTTCCAAAAACTAATAGCGCGGGTCTAAGAAATCAGTTCTTGCTTTTTGAGCGACGTTACTTGAGATAGGACAAGATTGTAGTACTGATTGCGTGTATTGGAAAAAATAGTTACTTTCATTCATCATTCAGTGGAGCACGTTTAGTGTTACCACCCGCGTATTGTTACAGTTTTAGTCAAGAACTGGCCGACGATATACCAAGATATACGGAAAATATTTTTGTGTGTTATCATCACCGGCTCGACTATTGTTATCATCTTTTGTCGTTATCGGCTCTAATCTAACCCTTGAGGTGTCACTTGTTATGGAGTAGCACAAGCAGTCACTTCTAGGCATACTGACCCGAATTAATTTCTTTTTAAATAGGTGAAAACAGGCGTTAAACAAAAAAAGATGACACAAAATATAACAAATGCAATATTTGGATTTACATAAATTTAAAAATTGGGATGCTCCTTTTCAATTTTTATATATATTATAATAATTTTGAAAATTTGCATACACTGGGAGATAAACCAAAGTCTGGACGAAAACGTAGCCAACGTATGTCAGAAAATATTGATGCAGTGAGGCAGACGCCGTGCACAGGAATTCAGAATGTCTCCATCATGTTTGTTAAAAATTCTCAAAACAGATTTGCATATATTCTCGTATAAAATTCAATTGACGCAAGGGCTACAGAAAAATGACCATGAACGGCGGCAAAAATGGAGTACTCACGTTTTACAGCTCGATAAAGACTACCCCGATTTTTGGGAAAAAAATCATGATGAGCGTTGAAGCACATTTCGATTTGGTTGGCTTTGTTAATAAACAAAATAGCCGCTATTGGGGCACTGAAAATCCTTATTTGATAGACCAACGATCATTACACCGTCGCAGAGTGACTGTATGGTGCGCTATTTAGGCATCATTGGGCCATATTTCTTTGAGGATTGTTATCGTGACATATTAGAAAAATTTGTTGTGTCTAAATTGAATCAATTGGAACTACAGCACATGTGACTCCAACAGGACGGTGTCACACCACACACAGCTGGTGCTACGATGAAAATTTTGCAAGAAAGTTTTTCCGGTCGAATAGTGTCAAAAAATGGTGATATCGACTGGCCCACACGATCTCCAGATTTGACTGCACCCGATTATTTCCTATGGGGATACTTGAAGGAAAAGGTGTACACAAGCAGCCCGACCACAATCCTGATGCTTAAGGACAACATTCGAAACAAAATTGCCGAAATAACACCAGAAGTCTGCGAAAATATTATGAGAAACACGCTTAAAAGGGCTCGCATTTGTAGCATGGCCAGAGTTGGCCACTTAACGGATATCATTTTTCATAAATATTGTTAAAGACCGTATAATCTATAAATAAAATATACATTACAATTTTCTTTTTCATTTAAGAAAACATCGGTCTGGAACATGAAACATCCTGAAGTTTTCGTTACTAGTTATAGTTAGCACTCACGTATTGTTATCAAAACATCTAGATCCCAAAATGATTAAAATAACCCGAGTCCACTGTATATGTTCGAGTTATCAAGCATTTCTGTTTTGAAAACAACTTCGAAGATTTACTAAAATTTCTAAATTAATAACAAATTTACTGAAATGCCACTTAATCCTTATAAAAATATATTACTTTTTATTTCACCCTTTAACTTAAAGTTAAACTTCACTAATAATTGCCAGTTCTTATACATGTACTTGCGTAAACTTATCGTAGTGGGTACTCCTTAAATCTGCCACTTCATCCAAATCTTAAAAGCTATTTCCTCGGAAACTAGTGATCCAAATTTAGAATTAAAAAAAGGCTTTGCAGCGCCGTTTAAATTTCTAACTTTAATTTACTTCCATTTATGCCCTGAAGTAATGTAAAGTTAACAATAGTCGTTACTTAACGTGCGGTTTTAAGATAATAAATTAGCTACAAATCTACATATACCCATTTACAAATCATTCAATTAGCCAAACTGCGTGTAAATAAAAATATCAACTCACCAAATGTCTTAAAGAAGAGAATTTATTACCTGAAACAATAAAAACATAAATAAATATACCTGGAATTTTAAGAAAATATGTTAATTACAAATAAGATTAAACTCCACAAAATGTCTTGTTTCCTATTTAAATTATTGGCTTTAGTTATCAAGATAGAGTCTACCTTTTTATATAGTTTATAATAAGTGTAACTGTATAAAATGTAGACATCAATAATATTCTAATGCTGCGACTACACTAACATCTAATGCCGTTAATTATCGCCTTATTCGACTTTAAACAAACATCAAATAATGCGATAATTAACGCTATTAGACGTTAGTGTGGCCCCAGCATAACGCAAAAAGAGAAATTTCCTCTGAAAATTCTCTTATAAGATTCGAAATTAAGAGCTTATTATTTATTGCGTTGTAAGGTAAAGTATATAAAAAGTGCTTGTTCTGCTAGTTTTTAATTTGATATGATTTAAACTTCAGTAAAAACGTGTTTCACCTATGTACATGGTGTCAAATATAATCGACAACTAAATTTGTGCAATTTTTATATGAAAAAGGCTAGCCAGCTCGATGTTGTACAATCACAACAAATGCAAAATTACTTTTAGTAATTATTCCAAATAGAAAGCCGGATGGAAACAAAAACTATCTCAGAAAAGTAAGCTTTGATGAAGCAAAGATTCTGTTGATGCTACGATAATATTGAAGGAGTGCTGTCTTTGAACTATATTAATATGAACAAATTTATTGTCAAAAATTATAGAATTCTCACGTGGTAGTATACAATCGACTACTATTTGGGGATATTTACCAGTACTAAACCACAAGTGACGATAATTAACAACATTAAACTGTTAGAAGCTAAAATTCCAAATCTAAAGTTAGAAATACGATTATGAAAAATGGAATTACGTGAATTAACAGTACCTGCGATGGTAATTCTCAGGTCTTGGAATAAATTGAAGATAATAATAGAAGAAAAACAATACTAAAACACATTCAGCATATGCGAATTTCAGGTAATGCACTGAAGCAATAACTGTAAATTAGGATAACAAGCTCGATAGTGCACTCCAAATAATCATATAAGAAGAGAATTTTCTACTCATGGTACCATTTTTATCTCTAAAATATTTTCATCACATAGTAAGGCATTTTCAAACGAGTAATTCTAACGATGGGCTATAAAAAATACTTTGGGTATATCGCACATGTAATGTATTTGCCTTCCCAGCATTTTCTAGGTTAATTTATTAAGGTAAAAAGTAAATTTTGTTAAAAGTACATTTAAATAACCAAAAAAATGAGCATTTACGTAAATCTCCATTTAGCGGAAATTGGAAATACTGCACACACATATTTATCACCAAGTGTAAAGACGCCATTGTAATTATTTTTGTCTGAAAAGCGTCTGTCAGATCGTAAACATATATATTTAGTTTTCAGTTTTCTAACTACTTACGATTTTTATTTAACTGTTAATTTATACTTAGTACATTATTTGATCTAATAGACCTGCCTACATTTAATTATTTAAGCTAATATTCAAACTATTTAGCATTTGTTATATTTTTTTAAATATGCAAGGTTATCATAAAGTAAGGGGTACATTTCAACTTATTATACAACTTTAACAAATTAAGCCAACAACAAAAATCAATACAAACTGAATTTCTTGAATAATAAGACTTCTTATGTCCAACACTGTTTACCTGACCTGTTCAATATGACCTCCATTTTGGTGGTATAGAAGCACAACCTTTCTTCCACATTCATCGCATTGTACAGGGTTCGGCGAAAGTAACGCATTAGTTTAATATCTCTGTAAATGTAAACTTTAGAAAAAAAGAACAGAATTTGTTTGACAAGTTATTTGCTATTATTTTCCATCATTTGTGATTTTTTTTTAAATGGGTATCGTAGGGTATCTGCCCACTGATGACTTTTGTCACGCGACAATCTGTCACTCTTCAGTATAAGCCGTTGAAAGCATGGAGATGCGCACACCAGGCGACGTGACAGTAGAGTGATTTTTTTGTTACTTGAGCAGGCAACTTTCCCGTGACGAGACTATCACTCTCATATGCGCACGTGGGTAACAATCACTTTGAGAGAGGCTATGTTGTATCTTTGGGTTATTTTTTTCACATTTTGTTAACATAATTATTCTTATTATAGGTACGTGTTCATAATATACTTTAAATTTGCATTTATTTCTGCATTACTTACATTTTGTTTGATTCTTAGAAAAAGGTATTTTGAAAAGTAATCGAACGTGCTGCAGCAATTTGCCAATATTGTCAATATGCTCATTCCATAGTATCCAAAAAACTTCTTAGGATAATTCTTCAATTTCTCGTGCAAGATGTAAAATTTACCCGTATTTTTAGCGATCACGATACTGGACGAAGCCAGTAATATTTTTTCTTATGTTTTTTTTCGATATCTAATTAAAAAATCGCACACAACTGTAGTCTCGTTGAAGTCCATTTTAAAACTGAATTGCAATTTTTTAAAAAGTCACCATGACAGTCACTTATTCGTTGGTGTACCTGAATTTTAGAGGGTGACAGTTACAGAAACTGTTGCGTGACAAAAGTCACCAGTGGGCGTATACCCTTATGGTAACAAAAAAATATATATATATATTTTAAAAGATAAAATTTTTTAGCAGATTTAGAATTCTTATAATTTTTTTTTATATGAATGTGTACTGTTTTCATGGGGTTAGATAACAAAAATATTGAGAAAAAATTAAAATTTAATAATAACACGAGAAATAAATTAAATATTCAAAGTCCCTGTACCGCCTGACAGTGTCCTAGATGTTCCAGAAAATTACGAATAGTATTTTAAAGCCCATTAGGTGATATGGTTTCTACCTCACATCTAATTTTCATTCTTAAATCTACTAAGTTTTGGGGTTTCTCCTTGTACACTTTAGTTTTTAAGTTACCCCACAGAAAGAAACACAATGGGTTTAAATCGGGTGACCTAGCGGGCCATTCAATAAAACTCCGACGTCCAATCCAATGACCGGGCAAATTGTATGTAAGTACTGCCGAACATTAATCTTGTTGAAACCATAGGTAACGGTTTGGCATATCTGGTTGATTACCGTTAGGAAATTGGGCCATTTAGGCCATCGTCTGGTACAATGTGGTTACGCAGTAAGTTTAAGTAATCGTCCCTTAATAAGGTGTTTTGTAAGAAATAGGGACCTATGATTCGTTGCCCAACAATGCCAGCCCACATTTTAAAATTTTGGAGATGCTGTTATGATGTTCCCTCATCCAATGTGGATTGTCAGTCGACCTATAACGGCAGTTATGCCTATTTACAAATCCGATAAGACAAAACGGAGCCTCGTTAGAAAATAAAATATTCTTGAAAAATTTGGATCATTACTACTAAAGCGTGACAAACGGTTGCACCCGCTGTACATACAAGGAATCGAATGGACGTTCGTATACTATCGATGTAATAGTACACGCACACCGATCAACCGATAATAACCGAACGTCCACTCGATTCCTTGTACGTACATAGTAAACACAGCGGGAGCAACCGTTTGTCATGCTTTAATTATTACACATGTCCATCATTGTTCCACAAAGCTGCCTTCGCCTGTCCGGATCATCTTCGTTAAGCTCACATAGAAGATGTATCTTATAGGACCTGTATTTGTTTTTTCTTAATATACGAGCGACACACCTCGAACTTATCATTTTCTAATGCCAGTTGAGTGGTTAACATAGTTAGATTATCCGTTACAGTAACACATCTAGAGATCGGTCTTCATTAGTGGCTGTTTTGGGGCGGCTGACTTAGGAATACCTTTAACATCGCATGTTTCTCTAAATTTAGCAACCAATTTCGAAACCGTCGATTGGGCTATAGGAATTCGCCCCGGATGAATGTTGTTGAATACACGGCAACTTCGTTATGAGAACGCTGCCACTTTTGCGGCGTGAACTATTTTATTGAGATATGTCAATAATTCTTTGACAGACACCAAACACTTTTCTGAATGATTGCCTGTGAATTTTTTGTTGACCACATTCCGCAGTTTTGAGTATTAATTTCACCATTAAGAGAAAAAGGATCTCACCTGTCCATAAAATATGGGATAACCATTCAGGTTCAATTTCAATTCGACCAATTCGCAAAGAAAAATCGTACCTGACTGACTCCTTCAAATCAAACAGTTGCAGTTTGTAAGGACACATTTTTAGGATCTTAAATCGTAAAATATTCCAAACCATGCTATAAAACACTTGCAGTCGTTTTGATGCTGTATCAATTTACTGATTTCTCTTTGATGTTCTTGAATTTGAAGAACTTCTGCAACTTGGACATAACTAATCTTTGGTATTCCTAATCTCGAGAGCCCAATTAATCCCTGTTCTTTTTAATTTGCTAATCAAATTACGGTACGCCTTCATTTTACAGGGACCTGCTCTCAAACCCATTCTCGAACGAAATCTTCGTAAACCAACAGTGTAATTTCTACCACATTCATAATAACTTCACTAGACTTATTCTTGTTTGCAGATCCATTTTTTAAGTTCAATTTGTTTCAATTTACGATAAGATTAGTTTTATTTTGAGAATAAATCACTAAATTGCAATCGTTTTATTTTCACACTTGTGACAGTAGTTATCATAACAAAACTTTTGTTTTACATTGATACTATAACGAATTTATTTGTTACACTAATGTTGCATCTGCGTTGCAAATTAATTTCGAATTCATGAATATACAAATTCAAATTCCTTAACGATAACAACTTAAAGCAAGTTTCCGTGCGACTAAAGCTGTCATGCGCTTCTCCCATCCGACTTATCGTAAGACCATGAGCGAAGTCACCGGCGGCAGGGTTATAAGCGCACCACCGACACGGATACAGAACAGTGTACCGGCATTACAGTTGGTCACTTGCTCCTCTGCCCTCCCGAAAGCGCGCCGTCATTACCGTTGATCGTCTTTCCTCTAAGTATGCCGTCATTACAGTTGGATATTCTTTCTTACCACGTGCAATTGTCATTACAATTGACGCACGATTGATAGGCCATCATTGTAGTTGGCTGTCAGTCCGTGACATTTGTTTTGCCACGCTAATTAATTGAGGGATTAATTACCCTCAGAGGTATAGTCGTTATTGCCCTAGGCATACCATTAACCGTTCGATAATATCCCATTATTGCAGCAACTAGGATCCAATTCCTACTTGCAGTTATTTCAATTTTCTAAAACTATAAGAACTTAAAGTATATCCCTTCGTTTGAGACAAATGATGGTTCATAGATATTGTCTTCTATTTTTTACTACTTTACAATAAAACATTGCATTAAATAAAATTCCGTTTATAAAAGAGTAAATGTACATCATCGCGTTTTAGTGTTATTCGTTCGATATGTCGTCTCCTTATAAGAAGTCTGCTTCGCGGTCCCATGTGTACACTTCAAATAAATTATTCATTGACGGGCCAGTACACCGTACGGAAAACCTTTTTCATTGAAATGAACATCGAGTTTTAAGGATAAAGACGGATCGTTTCGTTAAGCCTATTGTCTTTTGCCATTTTTCATCAACCCTAATCATGAGAATAGAAAGGCCTCATTAATTTGTTTGGAGGGAATTCATTCATATTTATTACGCACTGATAAAATCCCGGATGGTCGTTAAGCTCCTTTGTGCGTTCAGGTTTAGTATAGAATGATATTTCCGCGTTCGCTTTAAATCTTATTGGAAAAAGCTGATATCCAAAAAAATCTTCATAATCAAACAAATTGGACGTAACAAGCTTTTCGAAAGTAACTAAACAAGCGAGATCTGTAGAAAACCAAATATTTAACAATTCTCAAGATTAGATTATATAGAAAAAAGATGTAATTTCAATTTAAAAAATGTTTCACAAACATTATATTCTTGTTATGTTTGCGGTGAATTAATATTCTAATACAACATTAATTGTAAGCAAGAGGAGCGTCAGTTCCGCTACTTTATCATAACATTTTCGAACAAAATAACAATGACAAACTGACATTCCAAAATACAAGAAACGAATATAAATTTTGCATTAGAATAGTTGTGGCCAGTCTTACCGACTTAAAATATAAACTTAAATTATAACTAACCTGGGCAAATATGCGGTAACAGCCAGAGGCGTGGCGAGCGCATAAAAGTTTACACATAAAATAGAAGGTAAGAAATAAATTATAAAACGAGCCGAAACACTTATCGTTTTAAAAGTCTTCCGTGAAATCACAAACTGGGTAACATGTGTTGAATACTTGAATCATTAGATATGTTTCCACAGCTGTTTCAGTCAAGTGAGTACGACGTGCGGAATAAATGTTTTTTACTGCCGAAAACGACCGTTCAACATCTAGCGATGTTATATTTGCATATTTAAAATAATCTTTGAAACAACTTAATGCATCTTCACACGCACCTTCACAAATTTGTCTTAATATAAGAAAATCGGAGTCTTTCTCTAAAACACTTTCAAATTTTCGTATTACACACCAATTTGTTTCGCATTCTACAGCGCATAACTGTGCGTGAACATCATTCACAATTTGAACAGAATCCACTAGTGACATCGAAACATTTTGTAATTTTTCTATTCCCTCCGCTAGTCTGAAGTAATTGTTGTGAATAGTTTGTAAATCTCTTTTAACCTGACTATCTTGAAATATTTCCTGGTTTTTCTTGATTGCTGCAGCTTCTGTCGGATTGAATTTTAAAACTACCTTCTTTACTTGATCAAAATATTTGTTATAGTAAAACGCAGCTTGCAACCATGTTCCCCAACATGTAACAATCGGCTGTAATGGTTCAGGTAAATCAGGACACAGTTTGTGAAATAGTCGGGTACGTTTCGGGGACTTTAGAAATACTGCCTTTGTACTTGCAATCAATGCATTTACTAGTGGAAAACATGTAGGAATCGTTTGTACCGTAAGATTTAGAGTATGGATTTTACACGTTACATGTAAGAAGTTACTACTGTGTTCTTTCAGAGATAGGCTCAAAGAACGCATGTTTGCAGCACCATCACTCATAAACATTAAAAGTTGCTTAGTTGAAACTTCAAATTTGTTCAATGAGTTCAACACCACCGTTAAAATCTCATCGGCAGTACAATTTATAACTCTTTTGGAAGCAAGTAAGAAGTAGGATGACGGTCGATGTGGTTCCATTCTACGTACCATTACATTAACCACAGAATGTTTTTGACGATCTGTTGTTTCATCCACACACAACCACAGTTTTTTATCTTTCAATTCCTTTCTTGTTTCTATATGTTCACGAGCAAATGGCACTACATTTCGTATCAATGTCCGACTAGGTAATTTACAGTCCGCATATTTATTCCAGAAGGAGACAAATACTTCTTTGTCTAGTAAACGAAACGATAGATTACATAAATCAAATGTAAATTTTTCTTGGTTTCGTATGCCACTTTTTGCAGGAGAATGCTGTTTGCTTTCGATGTGACGTTGACAATGGCTTCTGGACCAACACATTAAAGGGATTTTACAAACTAGACACTGAATTTTAGCGCCATCAAAAATTAAGCCCGGCATATCCACTATAAAGTTTTTAACTGTGTCTGCCCTTGGTAGTTTTCGCGACATCTTTAAAGCAAACATAAGCGTACAATTACGAAATAAGTTACGACAGCCTACATGTACACAGAATTACTCGCATACAGCATCGATTTAGTACTGACGCTGTGAACACGTGGAATAAATAATCGCCGACTCCGCACCACATATCTACTACACTGACTGTTACCGCTGTTTGCCCAGACTAATTATAACTCAATCTTAAAGCATTAAGTATTTAATGATGTCATCCTTAGATTATGGGACTGGTGGCACGGTGTCTAGCGCGCCGGGCTACCAGTCTCGGGGTACCGGGTTCGAACCCCGGGCCCGTCATTCTCAGAATAAGGTTTTCCGTAGTTTTCCTTACTCAACTACAAATTTGGCGAATACTGAGGGAGAACATCTTAAGACATTCTACGGGCACAGGCGTAATAATATCTCATGGCTGGCCGATGCCCCCTGTAATTGGCGAAAGCTGTTGAGGGATGTGAAGGCATAAATTATTATTATTATTATTATTATTAAGCAACACTTAAGCTAAAAACGGAATGAGATTGGCCATAAAAGACCAATATTTTGCAAATAATACATATCAATTTGATTCCATTAAACTCTCAATTTTACAGATTTCTTAGGAATGTGTATTCAAATGAAATACTTTTATACAACCTTTTCATGTCCCATTTTTAATAACGTTGATCCGACGAATTGCGCTTCTGATAATTAACGAAAGTAAATTAGTGGTACGCAGTATATTTTTGCTTCACGGTGTACATTAAGAAATAAAAGGCACAGAAATTCCCAGCGTTAAAATTGCAACGTAATTACTAGATTTAATCTGAAATCCTCTTCCCCGTTTTCGCAAAAAAAAATTAAATTATTTTGAAGTGAAAATTCCTCTGGGAAAACTTCATAAAAATACTACACTTGATGATACAGAAGAAGTACTACATAGTTGCAAATGAAAAAATAAATGATATAAATACTAGTGGCTTAGAACAGAGAGAGAGCAAAAAGGTAACGTCAGATTTAATTATTAATAACAACAAAAATTTTTTTGTATTAAACATTAGCCATTATGAACACCCGTGGTTCATCGAGTTGTGTTAAGAAACTTTCTTCCTACTTATATATCTTCAGAAACTAAAAATTTCAATAAAACACATGTTTGAATTAAACGAATGAAATTAACGATTGTTTGAATTTTGAATTTTGTTTGTTGCTGTTTAAAAACTCGCACAAATATTGCTTCTGGTATACAATTTTCGTTAAGACCTAGCAATCAATTATTTAATACCTGTTGAAACATATTAATATTCCCCAAAGGAGGTGTGAATACGAAAATAATAATGGTACTTTGCCTCAGTGGTGATTAATATAACTCATTGTCAACTGACAATTCAATAATATCTCTAGGTTCGATTGTTGTTACCGCTTTTAAGCAAATTTTTCGTTAATAACTTTAGGAGTTTTTGGCTTGTACACTCTGGTTTGAAACGATCCGCATACATCCATCTCCTCACTACCTTGACAAAATCCACCCGTCGTCTACTGTTGGACCCAAGCCATGCTTCAAAGTCGACGAATAAGGGCTACGCTAGGATCAGAAACAACAACAATCAGAATCAAAAGAGGCTGCCCCCAAGAAGGGGTCTTGTCGCCTCTGCTTTGGTGTCTTGTTATAGATGATCTTATAAGGAATTAGTAACAGGTGTGAGGTGCAAGAGTACGCTGACAACTTGGTAATTATGATCCGTGGAAAACATGAAAAAATCATACCGCAATTTATGCAAAGAGCTCTTAACTACACGTGTAGATGGTGTCAAAACCACAGCTTGTACATAAAAAGATTACAATCGTCCCTTTTACAAGGGGAAGAAAAATCTGTCTCAAATCTGCCTCTATAGAAGATAAAACTATTACCTTCAGCGATGAAGCTAAATATTTAGGAGTTACGTTTAATAAAAAACTGACTAGCTTGCCGAAGGCTGTTCAGTATGAACTAAGCCCCAAGCCACAAATGATCTTATAAACATATATAGCAATTATTAGAGCCATGATAACCTTATGCTTCTCTGATTTGGTGGCCAAAAACAATACAGAAGACTGTACAACAGCTTCAACAAATTCAGAGGCTTGCATGTCTCTCTCCATGAGTAGCTGTCCAACAGCAGCGCTGGAGGTTCTGCTAGGAATTACACCGCTTCACATCCACCTTCAAAAGCGAGCCACATCAAATGCCCTCACTCTCTGTAGATTTAAGGGATTCAAGCATGGAGATAGAGGGCATCTTAAGATACGAAGATCCCAACATAAACTATCTGATTTATATTGCACAGGATATGATCCCTATGCAATACAAGTCGATCAGCCTTACAAGGTGGTAATTGAAAGCTGTACTGAGTAGGTATCCGGCAAACCTCAATGCAAAAGAGGAACCTTGGCATGGTTCATAGACGACTCGAGAATAGAAGAAGTCGGGACAGGCATGGTCCTAACTACCACCTAAAATGCATATGGGACTCCATATTAACATATTTCAAGCGGAGACGTCTGCTTTAAACTTGCGCGCCATAAAGAACCTCGATATAGGAATACGAGGCGCAACCATAAATATATTTACAGATAGTCAGGCTGTACTGAAGGCTGTTAAAACCTACACTTACGAATCTAATCTGATACACGAACGTGTAAATAATCTAAGGCGACTGCGATGTAATAACCACGTTACTCTTCGGTGAGTCCCAAGCCATCAAGAGATTAAATGAAATAAAAAGGTAGATAAGCTTGGTCCTAACTTCTACTGCGGTTTGCAAAAGAGCCACCTAAGACAAGTAATCAAGAAATGGGAGGATAATCAAAAGGCCTCTCACTGGCAAAACATGCCAGGACAAAACCAAGCGAAAGCACTTATATCAGGCTCGCCAAAGACGTCAAAGATAGTGCGATCGTTCAGCAAAGGGAACCTTAGATTACTGGCAGGATTCTTGACAGGTCATGCAGCCCTAAAGTACCACTTATATAAAGTAATAAAAGCTAATCAGATCAAATCTGTTCGCTATGTTAAGAAGATCTAGAGACGAGAGAACGCATTTTGTGTAAATGTGTTGCCGTCAGTCATACTCGACATCAATACATCAGTAGGGCACTTCTCACATCTACTGAATTGAAAGACGAAGATCCTAGACTAGTATTAAGGTTTATTAAAAGCCTCCAACTATTCTAGCACACGAAAGGGCACCGTTACAATAGATCTATTTCGGCCGGAGCTACAAAAGGCATCTGCGCCATGGCTCGTCCTCAATAATAATAATAATAATAATACCTTTATTCAAACAAAGAAGATGCAGTGAACGGAACCTGGTTAAGTACGAAATTCAATGCCGCAAAGGTTTCTGGATTAAAAAATGTGTGAAAAAATATCCAAATTGAAAATAAAGTAACAATGTACAAGCACGTCGCGCGGCCAGTTATAGCATATGCTTGCGAGACCAGAGCCGAAATATCAAAACCCAAACAGCTGGTACGAACTACAGTTGTCTGCACTGAAAGCAACTATTGCATATATCCTCTGGGTTAGAGTAACTAGCCAAGAAATAAAAAGGTGATGTGATAATTAAGACATTAGCAAATTTATTAAAGAAAGACGAAAGCAGTGGAACTCACATGTAGAAAGAATGCATCAGAATGGATCATCAAGAATAGCAAGGGACGGAAAACCACCGGAAAGGAGAAATGTGCGGAGGCCGCCAAAGAGGTGGTCCCAGAGTTGGCAGTCATCATCCAACAAAGTGAAACAGGCAAATGCCTAAACAAAGAGAAAGAAGAAGAAGACATTCTTGGACATATGGCTGTGCTTCGAAATCGGCTTCTTCATTATTAAATGTCCTACATACCAAGCCAAATCAAATATTAACCGGACTTTTCTTTTTAACGCTCCCTAGGTGAAGTGAGTAACGTGACGTGTTGATATATGTTGGATGGGGATGTAAAGTGGAGGGGAGTAAATCGGTTCGGCTCGCCAGAGCAGATTGGTTGTTAGTAGCATCATGTCTGAATAAGAGGTGCACACGTCTGTTGAGCAACGCATTATTATTAAATGTTTGTCGCGGGAGGGCGTAAAACCTGCCAAAATTTTGCGTCGACTAACTGCACAGTTCGCTGAAAAAACGCTTTAACGCTTTCAAGGACCCAAGTTTACGACTGGCACAAAAAATTTTCCGATAGCCGAGAGTCAGTGCAAAATCAGACCCATGCACGCCGACCGCGGACAAGCACCAGTGAGACGAATATTCTTGCGATCCGTGAGATGCTGCGTACTACTGTCAAATGCTTGATCAAATGAAACTGGCCTATCGACGAAAAAGGCGAGACATGCCTATTCGAAGTACTATTCTGCTCCATGACAACGCTCGGCCACACACAGCTGCATTATCCCAAGAAAAATTGGACAACATTCATTGGGAAACACTGGAACATCCGCCCCACAGTCCCGATCGGTCGCCGTGTGACTACCACATGTTTGGGCCACTCAAAGAAGAACTGGGAGGTCATTACTTTGGCAACGACGAAGGTGTAGAAACGTCTGTGCGCAATTGGTTACAGACGCGACCACATCATTCTTTGATGACGGAATTAAAAAACTTCCGATTCGGTGGGAAACATGTGTGAATAAAAGGAGATTATATAGAAAAATAAGGTGTATTCAAAATTTTATTTACTGTACCAATAAATGTTCTAAAACAAAAGTCCAGTTAATATTTGATTCGCCCTCGTACTATTGCACCTGTAATTTTCAATGTTTGCATATTAGTGTGTATTTCGTTTGTTACACTCGCTTTGAATTTAATTTATTTTATAGCTGCTTTCATAACATTTTGATGAATTTATTTATTTCTCTTTTAATATAGCTTCCTTCAACATTCCATTTTGTGCTTATGATTTGTCAATTAATTTACTATTTAAACTGAATATTCCTTCCCTTAGTTCCTGGATTCTCGACCCTTGTACTTACAATATTCGCAGTCGAATATACTAATGTTCCACCTTTATTAATGAAGATAATCTAAGTTTTTGTGACATGGCGGTTCCTTTTGTATTCACAGTGTGAAGTATAGTTCTTGGTTAAAAATTAACGCTTATTATAAAAAAATTATACAAAATTTTGTTCCATCCGCCATTCTACCTTTATTCATTGTAGTGTTGGTAAAAATTAGTTGTACACATAACCTGTGTAGACATTTACATAAATAATAAAGAAGAACAAATTAGAACTTTGGTTTGTTTTTTAACTCATTTCAATGCTACTCTACCCGAAGTCTACAATGAATATATTTTTCGAAGGTAGCTTTTATCAAATCATTATCTGGTCTCTTTCTGTCAACCCTTGTTATACAAGAATTTTTTTCCACTGGTGCAAGTCATGCTAAAGAGGTGCTCCTTTCTAATGTTAACGTAAACAAATGGTAGAAGAATTACAAGATACGAGGACACATTCTAGATTGGCTAAAGAAACCAGTTTATGCTAATCACGAATTTACATTTATTTAATAGATGGCAGTAAATATATACAGTCCCTGGCCATCGAATTAGGACCACTTAAAAACATTATAATTTTGGGGTAAAATTTAAAAAAAATAGTTGGTAATGTTGGCAATATTGTTATTTAATTACATGTAACATGCAAGTAAGTATAATTTGAACATATATTTACTAATATTTGCTTGTGTGTTTTATTATTTCCTCAATCCTTTTTGGCATAGTGCCAATGCAGCCTTTTATTGTTTTTTAAAATTTCATCGCTATTATGCCATACATCTTCAATATGTTGTAATTCTTCCTTTGTAGTTGAGATTCGTATACTTACGATGTTTTTCAAGACATTCCACGCATTTTCAATTGGGTTTACGTCTGGTGAATTACTTGGCCAAGGTAATACACGCAGATTTTTAGATTCAAGGTATCGCATTACATTTTTTGCCTTATAACACAGTGCATTGTTTTGTATGAAAGTATATAGTCTTTGAGTCGGATCCAATGAACCAATATAGGGTATTAAATAATTTTGTAAAACTTTTTTATATTGTTTTTGTTCCATTGTTCCGTTAACGAATATGGTGGCCCCGGTCTTTCTGTCGTAATACACGACCAAATCATTAGAGATGGGGGGTGTTTAATAAATTTGATCGTACATGCTTCTTTATAATGCTCTGAAGGAAGTCGACGAACAAATTGGCTTCTCTCCGTTAGCACTTCTAGACGTGATTCGTCGCTATAAATAATCCAGGAAAAAATAAAAAATATAGAGAACCATTAAGCGAACTATGAGGATGAATTTAACCAAAAATACAGATGATAAATGATACCTACCTTGCCCCAATCTTCAACTGCATATTTTTTATATTCTTTAGCCCATTAAAATCGTGTCACTTTCATTTTAGATGTTAGTCTTGGCTTCCTTGCCGGACGTCTGCATTTCAAGCCTGCTTCATGAAGACATCTACGGACTGTTCGGACTGATATTTGTATACCTTCTCCACTAAGAATTTTATAAACACCTTTAGTGGATAAGAAACGATGTTCTGTAGCCACTTTTACTATACGACAATCATCCCTTACCGTTGTTTTGCGTTTGCCGGCACGGTATGTTCTGCCATTACTTGTACTAGGAATATTCTTCTTAATTAATTTCGCGATTCTCAGAACAGCTTGATGTGATACACCCTCTTTTTGTGCAACTTCACGTTGAGAGAACTCTCCCGTCTCTACAAGAGCAAAAATTCTTGCTTTTTCTCTGTGGTTATATCCTTCTTCTTTCCCATTATGATAATAATTGATGGCGAAAATAGACGCACACAAATAAAATTTAAACTCTTTGAAATATACGTTCTTTGGAAAATCGGTAAAAATACTGTTTTTATTCATATTTGCAATGATACCAATGAACTAATGAATGACACAATTCAAACTAGTCATAATTATTGTTCATACAAATAGTAAGAGGCGTGATTCATAGCAAGTGGACAATCGGTTTATTGCATTCCTAAACATTTTTTTTATAATCAGTAATTATATGTGGCCATAATGTATTAGAACAAGAACAAGAATTATGCTTTTATAGATTTTGGAAATTAAAATTATATTTAATAAATATTCTTATAAATTTAATATTTCTCAAGTGGTCCTATTTCCATGGCCAAGGACTGTAATCGCATAAATTTCGACGCCAAGTTTTCATACAGGATTTTAACGATGACTCAAACTCAATTAGTAAAACCTTCACTGCGCTACTTTGTATATCAAACGATGCGAACAAACTTGAAATTATCGTAATTTTCAACATATTTCATAAGTTATGAAACCTCGTACATAAATCAAGGCGGTGGCTTATAATATCACGCGAGCGAACCATCAGCTTCAGAAATTATTTTTTTGCAACCAGCGAAACGAAAAATGAAAAGGAAATTATCGTTTAATTCTAATGATACTCTTATTTTGTACACATTTAAGACCTTTCAAAATTGTGGCGTTTACAAGAGGCTGTTACATTTCAGACCGTACACTTTATTAAAATTAATGGTGGCTGTAAGTACTTCTTTAACGAAATTCCGTTATTAAAATCGTGTAAATTACAGGCTTCGAATTCTTTTTCATCCGCTCCAGTTCTGACAAGAAATGCGGAAAACGACCGTGGGTTATAGCTTACAGCTGATTATACCGAGGAAATTTATTCGCAAGCAATAAATAAAACTTATCTATCGAATTAGTAGAATATTTTGTTTGTTTTCCATTTACAGCTGTATGCAAACACACACGCATTTGCCGAAGACAAATTGTATTAAAAATCGAAAAGCAAACAATTATACAAAGCAGATGCCAATTGAACAATGATTAACAAAAAGTAGTTATACGCATATGAATAATTTCAATACCGTCAATAATAAGAATTTACACCGCCTGCGGTATTTTCGAACTGCTCCTTCGCCATTACCGTCACAAAATCCATTAATAAAATGAATGTCGGCATTTTCCTCATTATTAAATACTCTTGGCTTCATGTAATAACAAAAATCAGACAATACTTTAATGTGTGAACAAGAAACTTTTGATATTGAACAAGATTGACAGGTAATAATAAAAACAACGCAACGTGTGAGAGACGACCACAGCCAACTAATGTCAATTGCAATAAAACTTACACATTAAATGTCGATAGTTTGGTTTATACATGGTGGAATACTCTAAAACAGTGAATGCCACCAAAAAAATGCAAGGGATCTTTTTTTGGTTTGAATTGAACAAAGAATCTAGCAAAATAAACAAAATTATATTTTAGTCAGTGGGGTAGCAAATATAAAAGGGACACTAGGCCCAGACTTCCACCACTAGATTAAATAAATTATCACTGGTAGTACCAAAATGATGTAGAATTCCTTTAGCATTGATACTGTGACAAATTTAGAATTATTGTAATTGGCCATTTTTTAAGTATTTAAAGAACATATTTTTTTCAAAAATCTTCAATTCCCTGTATCTTGAAAACTAAAGCTCCGAAGACATATGTTCATTAAAATTTTCTTGTCTAAAATTACTTGAAAAATCGCCAGTGTTATTTTCATATATAAAATCTGGACCACCCTGTACATGCATTAGAATGCCTGTGTATATTTTGTTCCTCCTCAAATGCTTTATTTCTAAATTGTCGTCCCTACTAATTGCTCTGCTGTCATGAAGATTTAGGAAGAACCCTAGTTTAGTTACACAGGTTCTTTGAAATTCCTCCATAAATTTCGAATGGCGTATAGCGATGTTGTACATATTCTAGCTGTATTATTAACCGCATCAAGAAAGATGTACCTCCTGTTATGTTCTGAAAAATGTAGTAATTTACTTTTCATTTCTATCAACACACTTTCCTCGATAAAGTTGCTTATTTGATTGGCTTTTTTCTAAATTGTAGAAAGAAACTTCGTAGAAACTTTACCAATACAATTTTTCAATACATACACTCGCTCTCCGCTATATAAATGTCCTTAAATCCTTAAATCGGTAAATTTAGTTACAAAACCGAATCCATATTCGGATGTACATAATTCACTACGAGTTGGACGTGCTTTTTTTCTAAATTATCCATCTGTATGGGAAACATACAGAACCATTATGTTCGAAATGGCTAAATATTTCAGAAAGAAATGCAGCTATATGCCATGAATACTGTTAAAATTGCAAAATAAAAATGTAACGTGACTACTGTTCGAAATAGGTCTTATTTTTTTATTCCTCGAAGCATATCTCCAGTAAGGACAGCAAATAAAGCGCGCTGAATAAAATCTCGCACGGATCGATATACAATATATGTAAAAAATGGCTCCGCATCACCCGCTGAAGGATTTCATTTAATCATTTCGTCCATACATCGTAAAACTGTTATATCGCCTCAAAAAGTGTGTAAATTCCGAAGGAGAGGAGCGAAATAAAACAAGAACCATGCATAAATGTATCACCTTCGAAAAGTTATAATATGATAAAATATAATGTAAGGGGACATGTTCCAGTCCTATATTCTTCAGAACTATCGTAATTATCGAATTTTTATTGTTTTAGTTTAACAATCTACACACTCATCTATGGAATAATAAAACACAATATTAGGATTAAAAGTTTTACGGTTTATAAAAAGGTCTAAGTTAAAGATAATTATTAAAATAATATCTAAGTGTAAAATTTAGCAAAAATCTGGATTTGAGAGGCTAAATGTGTTAATTTGCTATAGCAGTACTCACACTAGAACAACAGTTGAAAGTAGAGCTATAAACAAATTATAACTTCCTTTTCACTATAAAAAAAAACTTTGGAAATGAAGCAACTTTTTCCAAATTATAATCCTCATATTTCAGATGTACAAATACATATTAACAATCCAAGTACTTGAATGGTACTTTCTTCTTTTAGTGGAAGTGCCGGTATTTTACAAGTTTTTACTGTTAGCTTAGCTTTTTTATGTTCTTTTTCGGTTTAAAAGAGTGCAATTAACGCTAAAAGTTACTCCTCGAAAACACATTTTTTGCTATAGCTAAGGAACAAAACGAGATATAAAATTCATTAAAAACAAGTATTATTCTCTGTTACTAGCACTACATTTCAGATGAGAAAAAATTGGTGACGGACCCATGGTGTCGTTAGGGAATTAAAAAAATCGAATTTTTTTTTCGCCCACACCCACAAGTATTGTTAACTTATTTTTCCTCTTCATATCTTTAAACCACACAAAAAAATTAAGTTGCCTGTTTTTGAATTGTTTTCTCGATATCCATTTTAGGGAAGTTACCGTCATTTTAATCCCCCCGAAACCTATTTTTCTCTATACTTTTAAGAATTAAATTTTATATCCCATTGTATTTTAAATAAAAACTATGGCCCTTACGATATTGATTACATTGCAACATACAAAAATTGATATGAAATATACATATATGTTAACATGGAAACATAGATCAAACAAATTTTATTAAAAAATTGTAACTGCACTCTATGCGTTGATATGAAACTTATATACAGTCCCGGCCATAATTATTTGCCCACCCAAAGAAACACGCATAAATTAAGGAAGTGTTAACTCAAAAAAAAAAATGTTGTAGTTTTGCATTTAATAAAATATTCTTGAAACAAAGAAATTGATAGTCTTTATTCAATTATAAAATGTATTTGATACAAACAAAATTAAATCTTCGTTTCATCGAAATGTCCACCTCGACTATCAATAATTGCGGCTCATACTTGCGGCATTCTTTCTATCAATTTCGTCAGAGTAGCGGGTTCTATTTTAAGCCAGGCTTCTTGTGGTTGTCTCCACAACGAAGTTGGAGGATTTATTTTCACCTGCCTATCGAGTTCCTCCCACAGAAGCTCTATCAGGGCTTTGAGGAGGCTATTTCATTATTTTGATATTGCTTTCGCGCTCCACCACTTTTAACTATTTGCGGCACAGTTTAGAAGAGTGTTTCGAGTCATTATCATTTTGAAATATAAAATAGTCCCCGATTATTTTCATTCCAGATGGTATAGCATTTGTTTCCAAAATTTCCCGGTAGCGTTCTTTCCTTAAAATTCAATCTATTTTAACAAAGTTTCCTACGAATGCGACGCAAAAATAGCTCAAAACCATTACTGATCCACCCCCATACTGAACTATAGGTACTACACATGATTTCACTGCTCGTTCTCCTTTCAACCTTCGAACGAACGTTCTTCTCTTGGAACCAAAGTTCAAATTTGGATTCATCGCTCTACAAAACATTTTTCCACTCATCAACTGTTCAATGTTGATGCTCTCTGCTCTCGATAGCCCACTGCAGCCGTTTTATTTTATATTGCTTGCGTAAGAGTGGTTTCCGCAACGTTATTCGGCAAACTAAATCACCCTCTCTTAACCTCCTTTTCACGGTGGTTAAACAAACTCGTTTTTAGATCTTCCACTGGTGTTGTCACTTTTCGTCGTCTTGTTCGTTTTCTACTTAATATTGTGCCAGCCTCTTGATAATTTTCAACGTTATGCAGTCAACAGTTTGGCGACGTAATTTCAATTTTCTTGCGATATCTCTGTTACTTAGGCCAAGATTATGTAAAGCAACAATCATTGTGCGGATTTCTAAAAGCAACTCTCTTGTTTTCGGCATCTTAATACTAATTTTAGATAATTTTATTAAGGATATTCACTGATTAAAAGAATAATAACAACTAAATAACAGGGACTGGCCATCTTTACCTGCACTACATTAAATATTTATTAGTGAAGGATAATTGTATTAAGGGGGGATTCCGATTCGGGGGCGTCAAAACGAAGGAAATTTCACGAATTTTTTTACGGCAAACTATTGCGAATTTAGGGATGCGGTTTGCGAGGGTTTATTAACCTAGAAATAAGCAGAAATAAACTCTTCCAGTATTTCTTTTTAGTCCAAAGTTCGTTTATTTACAAAATATATGATGGTAAACATAGCACTACAGAAAATGCATTGCAAATTGGCTGGCATGATACCGACTAAAAGAATGATCCGATTTTGACCAAATTTTGCGGGATCATAGCCAATCGATTTCTCCTGGGTCTGAAATGCCGAAATGTATAGAAAAAGTGTTTAAACAAAATGGCGGGCGTCCAAAGTTGAAAGATTGAAACTTCGGTTGGCTATTATCCTGCAAAATTGGGTAAAAATCGGATCATTCCTTTGGTCGGAATCATGCTAGCCAATTTGCAATGCATTTTCTGTAGTGCTGTGTTTACCATCATGTATTTTGTAAATAAACGAACTTTGGACTAGAAAGAAATACTGGAAGAGAGTTTATTTTTAGGTTAATAAACCCTCGCAAATCGCATCTCGAAATTCGCAATAGTTTGCCGTAAAAAAATTCGCGAAATTTCCTTCATTTTGACGCCTACGAACCGGAATCCCCCCTTAAATTGCAGGTCTTGTTGCATCTTTTATAATATATCTCAATTATCGGATTAAGGAGATTCAATCGATAACTAAGTATCATAGGAGCCCTTTGCGCAATTATTTAATATGATATCTTTCTTTTGCGTGTAGGTAAATAATTAAACCCCCTAAACAACAACAAATAAATAATCCAAGCAAAAATGTAGGTGGACAAATAATTATGGCTGGTAGTGTATATATAGCATTTGTATATAGCAAAAATATGTTTCTATTGTTATTGGAGTCAAAAACATTAAGGAAAAAAACATATTTACATACACCCCATTTATAGCCAGGTGTTTATTTCGAAACGTATACTGTCGTGTATCTCTGATTAGAAAATATTAATTCTTTTTATGCGTAACAGTCTACTCTCATATCAACGCATAAAATGCAGTTACAATTTTTTAATAAAATTTGTCTGATCTATTGTTTCAGTGTTGTGTCACCCTCTGTAATCTAAAGGAACAGGATATTGGTATATATGTATATTTCATATCAATTTTTGTATATTGCAATATAAGCAATATCATAAGGGCCATAACAAAGGGTTTTTACTTAAAATACACTGGAATATAAAATTTAATTCTAAAAATATACAGAAGAATAGGTTTCCGGGTAATATATTACATTGACGATAACTCCCCTAAAAACTAGTAGTTTAGAGATACGAAGAGGAAATATAAATTGACAATATCTGTGGGCGGGGACGGAAAAAAATGAGATCTTGATAATCCCATAATAACCCCACGGGTGCGCTACTGATTCACTCCTATCTCAAATGTAGTGCTAATAACTAGAGTAACCTAAACTTGCGGACTCGCATAGGCGTCGGTATTACGGGTTAATATAAGAATACGAAAAATTCATAAATAAACTAAACCGGTAGAGAAGCAGGCATGTAGTGTCGACCTTGAATGTAAATCATGTTAAACCGCGCTGAGAGAGATTTCGTTTTAGGACCGGTTGAGCTGTTGCAGAGATTAGTCGAACGGTCAAGGTTATGTACTTACGTATCGCTTTTGAAAATATAGCTGGTGTTTTTTGTGTGTTGTAGTATTATACCAAGTACATAATTAGTGTATCGTTTCATATAGAACTAATATTTACATACCTAAGAAAACAATGCCTCGTAATAGATTTGCTACTAATGTACATAAGTATGTGTCACTTTTTCCCCATTTAAAATATGACGGTAGTGCAGTTTTTTGCTTAATATGCAATGTTCGTTTGGCTGCATTGGACAGAACTGATTACCAGAGGCATGTCAATGGTATTAAGCATATGAGAAATGCAAGAACTGAAATACCTTATACACTATTCCTCATACATTTATTAATTATGTTTACCTCTTGTAATCTTCCGTTGTCGTTGGTGAGAAAAGCATTTTTTAAAACGTTTTGGCGACAATACGTTCCAAAGTACCCATTACCCTCACAAACACAATTACAGAATCATTTGCCGCGAATGAAAGAGATGCTAGAAAATGCGTGTAAACGTGATTTGTGTTCCAAAAAAATATGAATTACCGTGGATGAGACGACCGATATAAAGAAAAACAGTATTGTGAATGTAATAGCTCGCGTTTTATCTAGCGAGAACACAGCATTTCAATATTTGTTAGCTTGCAAACGTGTTCAACAAGGTACCGCGGAAAATATTCAAAAAGTGATAATGAACGCTTTGAAAAAATTTAAAATTGCCCAAGATCAAGTTGTGATGATTGTGACAGATAGTGCAGCAACGATGTTAAGTGTTGGGCGATCCTTAAAACATATATTTCCTAACTTAATACATATAACCTGCGTGCTGCATGCTTTGCATTTAGTTGGTGAAGTTGTTCGACAACATTACGGAAACGTTGATCGGACGATTGGAAGTACTAAAGCAGTGTTTCGTAAATCTCCTAAACGCTTAAAAGAATTTCGTAAATTTTGTCCAGGTATTCCAGAACCTCCTGAACCAATTTTAACGCGATGGGGTACTTGACTAACAGCAGCTTCTTACTATTTGATCCATTTGATTTTGAAAAACAGTTTCTACATGCAAATGTAACTTCCTTAGATGTGGAGAGATCGTTTTCTATGTATAAGAATATTTTTTCTTGTCGACGCACAAGGTTTAAAGAAGTAACTGTGGAAACATATGCAATGATGCAAGTTTACAGTAGTTCACATCCTGATGCCTCTAATTTGTTGAATAATTAGCAAGTAAGTTTATTTATGAATTTTTCGTATTCTTATATTAACCCGTAATACCGACGGCTATGCGAGTCCGCAAGTTTTGGTTACTCTACTAATAACAGAAAACAGTCCCTTTTTTGAATGAATTCGATATCTTGCCTTATTCTTGAGATACAGCAAAAAATATTGTTTCGCGGTGGTAACTTTGAACGCCAATTACACCCCCTTCGACCGAAAAAAAGCAGCTAAAAAAATACGTGCCTAATATTTTTCGATGTACTACATCCCTGCAAAATTTTATTAAAATCGGAGGGGGACAATTGCCTACGTTTGCTTGTAAGATAACGTTATTCTCAAGCGGAAACACAAAATAACTATGCACATTAAAACGGAAAAGTTACATCGGGTCGTCGTGTATATTGTTAAAAGTATAAAGGCAGCTAATATATGCAATTTGAATAGTTTAACGACAATAATATTGGCGCCGCACGCGTGCATCTGTGTGAGTAAAGTCATTTAAATTCGAGTGCTCGCTTAATTAGTACTATTTATTTTATTTGCAGAAAGCGATTCTTCACTGCGATATTTGGCATTCAGTGCATTTATTCGGCGTTGAATTTAATTGGGGCGTAACGACATTGAAATTGAATTATTATTAAATTTGCCATTTCAACAGGAACAATAAAAACAAGAAATAATAAAACGGATATAATGGCTCTAAGAAATAAATTTTAAGTTGCGACTAGATTTAATTGGTTAAATGGTCAGCCTTTTATTTTTTCTCTCTCTTGTTTGCTCAATTAACACAACCCCATATATATATACACGGCTATACATTCCTGCCGGAATTGTAGCCACTCTAATGAGTTCTAAAGACTCCTTTATTATGGTGAGTCACTCCATATTACTTTTAACATTATCTTTACTGGTTTTTCTCTGTTTTCGCTCTCTGTACTATCATCTTCCATTCCTTTCTGTCGTTCACTTTGTTCCGCCAATCACCTACTCTCATTCTTCTTAGGTCTTCTTTGACCTGATCTTCCCATCTGATTCTAGGTCTTCCCCTTTTTCTATGGCAGCATGGGTTCCATCCGGTTATTTTTTTCACAGTTGACTCACTAGGCATTCTATTTATGTGCCCGAACCATCTTATTCTCATTGCTTTCATTACTTTTTCTATAGTTTCTCCTTTTAACTCTTCATCTATCTCGTTATTATACATTCTTCTGTATTCGTTTTCGGTCACTCTGACTAGTCCACAAATCTTTCTATTGATTTTCCTCTCAAAAATTTTTATTCTTTCCTCCTCTTTCTTCGTTAGACACATTGTTTCCGCTGCGTAGCTTACCACCGGCCTTATCGCTGCTCTATAACTTTTTAGTTTGAACCTCTTACTGATTTTTCTGTTTTTCATAAACACTTTGTACTTGTTAAATGTTCTATATCCCATTTGTATTTTTTGTTCTACTTCAGCAATTTTTTGGTTTTTCCTGTTTAAGATAGTTGAAATTTTCTACTTCTTCAAAACCGAACTCTCTTAATTTTACATTACCATTCTGCCTCCCGCATTCTTCTCTGTTGACCCTCATATATTTTGTTTTCTCTTGGTTTATGTCTAGTCCTCTTTTTCGTGCCTCTGATGTAATTGTTTGTAACTTCTGTACTAATATTTTCTTGTTTTTCGCGATTAATGCTATATCGTCTGCGTATGCAACTATTTGTATCGCTCTATCTCTTAATGTTCCTTCAACTGAACTTGCTCTAATCGTTCCGTCCAATGCGATGTTAAACAAAGCAGCTGATAATCCGTCACCCTGCCTTACGCCTTTATTAATATCACATTCCTTAGATAGGCCGTCCTGTGTTAAACTGATGCTTTGGATCCCATCATTGACATTTTCGTTAACCTAATTAGCTTGTTTCGTACTCCTGCTTCTTTCATCTCTTGCAATAACACATCTCTTTTCAATGAGTCGAACGTCCACTTGAAGTCAACAAAGACAACCCCATGACTATCCCAAAAAAAAACAGTCGGTCTCACTTTCCCGACCGATGGAACAGTCTTTTTCGGAGCCGATTAACCTTTCGCACTTCACTGTTTCATCTACAATTATTAATCGACGCCAAAAATCCGACTTATTTCGCTTAAACTGCTTCAACCGAATGCGCTTTTAGTCCTGAGTGAGCAAGTGCGGCACCCAACGCGCGGTTAGCTTGTTCATGACCAAATCTTCAGTCAATATATGACAAACACGATTTTTCGAGATGCCCACAGCCTCTGCTATCTCTCTTATCTTAATTCGACGGTCGTCTAGCAAGAGTTAATCAACATTTCCAATGTTATCGGTAGTGGTTGCGGTTTTTGACTGTCCCGAACGTTCATCGCCAACCAACCTGGTACGACCACGTTTAAATTCAGCTGCCCCAAAATTTCACTGTGGCAAATGATGGTGCAGAGTCCTTGTAAACAGCGTCTTTCTCGGCTTTAATTTGCGCAGGCCCTTTTGTCTTTCTATTACAACAATTTAACGAACATTTTCCATTTTTACACAAAAATTAACATCGACTGAGAGAAACGACTGTTAAAAAATAACTGGGCGCCCAACATGGCTGAAAAAGATATTCAAAGTACCATTCACCGCTACACCAACCCTTCTCCACAGCAACTACTAATGTCCGTAAGCAAGCGTATCTAGCCTTCATTCACGGTGTCACCGATCGCATCAGCAAGATTCTCTTCAGGAACAGCATAAAGACCCTTTTCAAACCCCATTCCAAGGCTACTCTCAGACTACTTTCCCATCAAAAACCCTAATCATCTGGAAGTCCCTGGTGTCTACCAGATTCTACGTTCGTGCGGTAGTATGAAACAAAGCGATCGGTCAGCACTCATGTCACTGAGCACGAGCGTTGTTGCGTATAGCCGGGTCCGCGCTGGCTGAGCACAAACTGAAAACTTTAACTATATCTTGTCTCGCAACTCTCATTATTATAGAAGAAAAATCCGTCAATCTACGAGGTGCATTCAAGTTATAACACCTCCGATTTTTTTCTCAGAACTGGAAACAGATAGAAACATGCAGTTTGTTTTAAAATAAGCGGGCACTCTTTGTCAATGTGTGACAGAGATGGCAGCACACAGAACCTTTAGCGGTAGCAGCGAGAATGAGAACTGTTTTTGATACTTCAAATGGCGACGTTTTCATTACAATATCAGCGTGTAATCATTCGTTTTCTCCATTTGCGTGGTGTGACACCGATAGAAATTCATCGCAAGTTGAGTGAGACACGTGGTGATGGTGACATGGATGTGTCTAACGTGCGTTCGTGGATGCGACAGTTCAAAAAAGGCATAACGTCGTGTGACAACAAACCAAGACAATGTCGGCCTCGCGCAAGCCGATCTGACGACATGATCGAGCGAGTGGAGAAAGTTGTTTTGGGGGATTCCCGAATGAGTGTGGAACAGATCGCCTCCAAAATTATGTTCCGTGAGGTCTGCGCACACAATCCTGCATGACGACCTGAAAATGCGAAGTGTCCTCCAGGTGGGTGCCACGAATGCTCCCTACTCACCTGACATGGCTCCTAGCGACTTTTGGCTGTTTCCAACGATGAAAGACACTCTCCGTGGCTGCACATTCACCAGTCGTGCCGCTATTGCACCAGCGATTTTCCAATGGTCAAAACAGATTCCTAAAGAAGCGTTCGCAGCGATTATGGAATCATGGCGTCGACGCTGTGAAAAATGTGTACGACTGCAGGGAGATTACGTCGAGAAGTGACACAAGTTTCGTAGTTTTGGTGTGATTAGTTAGTGAGAAAAAAAATCGGATGTTATAACTTGAATGCACCTCGTATAAGAATCTTCAGCCATTACAACAATTTAAATCGCGAAGACGGCTACTCCTAACATCATATGTGGGAATCCCAACTGATTAAAGGTAGCAACCGCCACGCTTCATGAATCCATGACATTTCCGCCTCATCGACCCAAAACGAGCCAAAACAAACCCCTCTCAATAAGCATAACAACTGTTTCCGAAAAAAGATAATCCTACAGTATCCGGGTCAAATATTATTTATAACTTATGACTAAAGCAGATAATATCCACCATTAAGCAATTCATTAATTTGCATGAATTATTAAGAAAGAACCCCTTAATAATTGTACATTGATCTTGATGTTTACCAATTGATTCTACTCCAATTTAAACCGTTTTATTATATGATAAAAAATTGACAAATATATCGAAATATTTGGCCCTTTACTGCTTCCCTAATTATAATTTCTAATTGCCTTTGTGTAAACCCATTATCACTGCAAATACCGCAACAGTAAATAATATGTTGCGGCCAGCAATCTGCCACGGCATAATTAATTAAAGAGATTTATGCAGGACACATTAAAACAATATCTGCCGGTAGGTTCGTGACAAATTATCATTAGAATGTGACCATCAATTTTAATATAAAGAATGTCGAATTTAGAGTTGCTTTAGATACAAAAGTAACATACTGTAATATTACTCTTTCAGGTAAGAACAGAAAATACGCTCTACTTTCAAGTTTTGAAGCTTAGATTTTATTTTGCTGAAAAACCTCATTTATATTTAAGACGACGTACAGGCAAATAAAATATCAAGTGAGTGGATGTAGAAGGAAGATTTTTTAAAATAAAGTGCTCCATAAAAATGTATAATGCGTATATAAAGGGTATTATGTTAAGTAAATTATACTTAAGTGAATAACACATAATTAGGTTGCCATAAAAAAGGTATTTATATCCAAATTGTGATGAAATATTTAAATAATGTTCCTTGGGGCCTAGCAAGCTATTTTTATTACCTACTTTATTACATTATCATTAAAAAGCAATAATTTTGCGCTTTACCCCGCGTTATGCTACAAGCCCATGTGCAGACTATTCATCGTATAAGCTACCTATGTTTATAAGGGTTCTGTACTCTTTAAAATTAATAATAATAATGATTTCCATGGGATCTGCGCACATAGAATGAGTTCATAGAATATAAGCAAAAACAAAAAAAAATAACTGTTGCAATACAGAGAAACTAGTCAAAAGCAGATGCAGTCACTGGCCCCCATAGTATGTAGTTTTTAACCTGATCTTGAACATTCGGATAGGCAGGCGCTTGAACTGGTTGGGTATAGCGTTATAAATCTTAACAATATTATATAAAAAGGACCTAGTAAACAAAGCCGTCCGATGTATGGGGGGAAAGAGTAAATTTCTAAACCTCAGGTTAAGATTATGAACATCAGTTCTATAAGATAATTTGGAATACAAATACTAGGGTGGTCGAGAGAGAATAATTAAGATCGTTACATTGGAATGATCTCTCAATTAGTGAAAATCCTACTTTTTCCTGCTCTTGCCACTAACAATGACAGTATTGATGCATCAAAGATAAAAGTTTGTTTTGTTATCAAAGCTATAGATTGCAATGATGGTGGTTCTGACAACGCCAAAAGTGTTCCAAGTTGCAGTGAGCATTTCAGCATACTGTTTTATTTCGTATACTGCTTGTTGTTCATGTAAACTATAACCAAGCATTCAAAACTGTTATAATTCGTATTAATTACTGTTGTAACGCATTTAAAGAATATCGAAAACAATAATCCATGCCTATTTCAACCTACACAAAGCATACAAAATAACGGCAACAAAATAAAACAAGAACAAGCGATAGATTATGATCTAAAGGTAAGAGGTAATTACTATTTCTAATAAAATGAGCATCAGAAGTTGTAACGAACTCATTTGTTAGATTTAAGATGTATCTGCACTTGCGAATTAATTTCGAATTCAAGAACATACAAATTCACAATCCTTAACGATAACAACTTAAAGCAAGTCTCTATGCGACTAAAGCTGTCATGCGTTTCTCCCACCCGACATATCGTAAGACCATACGCGAAGTCATCGCCGCACGTACCCATTTAGGGCGACAAAAATAAAAATTATAGATTTACTGCGAGGTTTTGAAGAGAATGAAGGAAAATGTTCGGCGCAAATGGCTCGAGTTGTGGAAGAACAAAAGCTGATTGCTCCACCATGACAACGTGCGTTCATTGTGAAGCAATTCCTGAAAGGGTGACGATTGATTCTACTGAAGATATCCAATACCCTGCAGTACAGCGTTCCAACTTCCAGGAGTGCTTCCAAAAATGGGAAAATCGCTGCGATCATTTCATACGTGCAGGAAGTGACTACTTTGAAGGTGACAGCGGAAATTAGGGTATAAGGTAAGTTTTCTGCTTTTTACAAGGAAATTCGTGGAAATTTTGAGTAACACCTCGTATATAGATATATATATATATAGATATTGATCTGGAAAATGTATTTTAAAAATCGGCAAATAGAAATATACTAGACTCTTTGTGATTAATCGACCAATTACGTATTGCTTACGCAAGCAGTAGCGTAAAATTTTATTCGAAGTGAATGTTATTCTGCCAACCAGTATAATCCTTACATAGATACGAGTTCTCTATGTCCAAACAGAATATTTTACTAGTCTTTCGATTGGAAACTTGCCTAATTTGCTCTATACAATTTTGGGAACGTATTTTTTATTACAGTAATAGAATTGCATTCGGAATTTTATACTCGTCTGTATTACGTATACTTTTGAATATTTTATGTGTACCTTTTCACTAATTCTTTACCACGGATTAAACATTCATTGGTTCAAGACGAACGTGCAGCAATCTCCATCTCAGATGTCAGGACTCTCGCAGACCTCTCACTCGTAGCTCATATAATTACGTTTGGTGCGAGTGAGAGGCGTACGAGACTCCTCCGAGATGGACATTACTCTACATATATGCGTGTTTTACCTAAATATTGCTACTTTATCCCCCGTAAATCCGAGGTATATACTGTTCATTTCCCAATTTAAATTAGATTTACAGACTTTGTCATAAATAACTTCTGTCGACACCGCAACATATCCAGTGGAGATCGCCGAAAACAAATACGAAGTAGCGATAGCGCTTGTGGGCTAGAAAGTAATGGAAACGGAGAAAAGAAAACGTATAAAAATATGCAGTTCGGAGTTGGTGGAATGCAAATGTACCTAGTTGGAAGAATACGTAGGTAGTAAAAATAACACATCGGAGGATTTCGCCGAGAATACTCTGCGAGCAAATATTTTATAACAGTAGCAAAATATACAACCATACCTTCTTAGGATTCTCTACACGAATGACATCCCAGATTAAGAAAAATAAGAACCGTAAAGTATAAATAATAATACGGCATTTTAATACTTGAACGAGATGTTGTCCTAGTATATATATATACTATTTATTTCTACACAATATTTCAATAAGTTGGTTACCATTTTACATTTGAAACTATTCTTTCGTCGTGTTCTTGATAAAACATACTGTAGGGATTTTAACGTAAGGATAATGTTTAAGGAATAGTATTCTCCCGATAGAGAAACTCAGGTCAGAGGTAACAATGGATTGGTCACGGACACTCTTTGTGTTATTTCGACATGCAGGCACGAACGGAAACTACTATTGTATTTCGAGAGTACGTTATTACCTGCATTATACGGTTGCGTCTGCCTGGGTATTTCCGCAAGGGTGCAATAACCAGATACTTTCGAGAACTTGCGAAAATATAGAGAGATCGTGTTTGTCTATTGCGAGAGCAACATCGTCGTGTTTGTCACCTTAAGTACATAATAAGTATATTAATTTCAGCATTGTAGTTATTCTTTTTTCACTACATATCCTGAAATAACTCCTATAATACAATACATTTATGTCAGCCATTGCAAACAAGTATTTTAATTAAAATACTCCTTTGCACAGCCGATTCTTGCGCATGGTCAACGTTGCTCTCTTAGGCCTTTTTATAAAAATAAATTATTAATTTTTTCTAATAATTGTCCATTTTTTACAAGTGCCTCGCCGTCGTAATCGCTAATAAACAAACATTTTAGTGACGTAAATAAATGCATACGATTCCATTAAAAAAATAGTGACGTAAGGTCACAGCGTTGTCATGACAACCGCACTGTCTACCACAATCATTTTAAAATAAAGTTTTTTCAATTTACTGTGTATCTCACGTATTTCTACTTTTTTTCTTGTGGTCACAAACCCTTATTTTGTGCGTTACTTTATCATAACAAGGGCTGATTGATATAACGCCATTGTGTGAATAGTGGGGATAGAAACAAATTCTAACCTGCAAACGGTTATTTCGAGTATCTCGTCTTAGCAAGCAGTCTCATTTTCCTGTGTACCGTCGTTGAGTAACAATGTAATGAATTCGATTTCTGAAATGCGTACCAAGCAACAATCCGCGCCCATCGAAATTTACAGGCGTTTGAAAAGTGTTTATGGTAACAATTGTATGGATGTGAAGAATGTTCGCCAGTGGGTTCAACGTGGAAGACACTGTCATAGAGGCGAAATGAAGTATCAGTGATACATCATAAGAATCAAAGACAAGTGGATTTATATGGATTACGCAAAAAGATGTTGCACGGCAATTAGGCATTGATCAAGAAAGAGTCAAGTACATTGTTCAGATGTTAAATAAGAGAAAAATTTGCGCCAGATGTATCCCGCGACAATTAACGGATGTCATGAAAGAACAAAGAAAAAACATTTGTCACGAACTTCTTAACCAGTATCGACGTAAAGAACATGATTTTCTCATGAACAACGCCACCGGAGACGAATCTTGAGTTCACCATTTTGACCCCGAAAACAAGCGACAGTCAGTGGAATATCGTCGTCCTGATTCTCCACGTGAACGAAAGTTTAAGAGTTCCATCAGCGCAGAAAATCATGCTCACCATTTTCTGGGAGTCATTCATACGAAATATCTACCGAAGGAATCAACGATTAATTCAATAAAATACTGCAAAACTTTAGGATCACTGAAGAAATGTATCCGTAGAATAAGGCCAACGAACGAATTTTTTGTTACACCACGACAACGCCAGACCGCATTGCAGCAACGAAACGATGAAGGCAATGACGAGCCTGAAATTCACGCTTGTTTTGCACCCTCCGTACGGTCCTGATTTAGCACCCTCAGATTTTTGTTTGTTCTCAAAGTTGAAGGAGGTATTGAAAGATCAACATTTTTCATCAGATACTGAAGTTCGGGCTGCTGTTCGCAATTGGATCAACAGTAAACAAGAATGTTTTTTCATGGACGGAATAAAGAAATGGGAGCGTTTGGAGAAATGTGTTGTGCTAAATTGTGATACAATACATTTACTTCATTTTGAGACTGGTTTCATTATTTTGTCTTTTCTTATTCTTATTTTATAGTTGGAGACCTTATATATCAATCCGGCCTCATATCTGACTTAAACTGTGCTTACATCTTGGTTTTTCTGGCAAAGCATGAAAATACTCTATAGAATAATGGATATGGAAAGAAAGATTCGTGGAGTGCCAAGTAATGGTAATCACGAAAGAAAATAACATACAGTCCAATATGTACATGCAAAGAGAAAATTACGAACAATTTTAAATATCTAAGAATGACAATGAATGCACAGGGTAATTTTGATCCTAACAGTAACAATAAAGACCAAAGCCAAAAGAAATGATAGCGTTTGCATTCCAGTACTAGCATATGTATACGAAGTGCGGACTTTGAAAATCTACGAGCAGCGCTTGATGTAACTAGAGAAGACCGGATTAAAAATAATATATCTGGTGTAAATATGGTTTTACTTCTGGAGCAGATAAAGAAGTAGTTGAGGTAATTTGGATATTTGAATCATATGACTCGCACAAGAGAAATTTAGTAGGTATGAATGGCAGAAGACGATCGAAGGAGGAGGCATGATAGGCACAATATTCTACGACCCACAGAGGAGCATCTTCGACTTACTGAAAATTGACAACGAAGAAAATGAAACTACGGATGACGAGCAAGAAAAACACTATTGGTATTAACAAAAGAAACGCATTATTTAAAATGCAAGTGTAAAACGATAATTATTTATAAAAAACTTAGAATATGTTCAATTGTAACTTTTTTAAATATACAAAATTACGGACTATATCCAAAGTTAGAATTTTGGACCAAAAATTGACTCCACCTTCTCGTGGCATTTGAAATTTCAAAATTAAAAAAAATATCTACCTAAAAACACTCAAATAATTAACTTTAAACATAGTAATGTTCAACCTAGCCTTTACCTTTACACTTTTAAACAAACAATATGGCCGGTGCATCCCAGTTGTCATGCACGCGACGTCATTTAACAAGTTTACCAGGAATTCTGTCATGTATTTGTTAAGTCCATTTACCGTGTTAAAACTACACACATATTTTTCGATATAGCACGGTTTTTACCATATAACAGGGTTTACTTGTTAAACCAAAGATCGTGACTACCCCTAACATATTTAAAAATTCTTAGTCATAAAAGTGCAATATAAAATGCTGTGTATACAGCAAATAGCTAAGTGTCGTACATTTTTCTTCGTGCGACTTACTCCGGAAATTAAATTGTCACGTCGTGTATTTAGTGAAGTTAATACACAACAGGTACACCATAAAAAAGTTATGCGTGCCAATTCTATTACATCTGACAGGTTTCAAGAGTTTATGTAACCATATCATAAACTCTTGAAATTGACAATTATTCTTTTAGACACAAATTCAATCATGTTAACAACATAAAATTGATTTCTTTTTCTGAATCCGTCGTTGAACCAACATTATAAACGGTTTAATATGGATGATAGCACAAAAAAACGAAGGAAAAAATTTCTGTCTATCATACTGTATGCCAAGGGAGATAAGATGCATGGAATAGACGTTTCTTTTGAAATGCCATCAATATCGAAATATGCCGCTTGTAGGATATTTGCATATAACGAAATCTTATAAAAATGATGGTGGGGCCATAGATGGTTATTCAAAAAAGAACTTTTTACACGTTGCCGCCCATATAAAATAAAACAATCCAATAAACAGGACAATATAATCTGTAAACTAAACCCCAATATATTAATATTATTATTTGTATTTTATGAAGTGATTTTAATGATTAAACTTTTAGTTATTCTATTGAAAGTTTAAGGATATGTAACATTAGTGGTTAGTGTATCGAGTAACACCAGGAAAGTAGCTTATAGTGCAGGTATAACTTTCCTAATTTACAGTGTAAGGACAGGTTCGATTAGAATAGTTTGCGACTCTCGGCAACTCAAACTCTCTTTACAAATGCATTGAAATTTATGCGCCAGCGCTAATGAAGCAGAAAATAAGGAAGTAAATTAAATCGCAAACTTACTCGAAGTCACTTTATAACGACGTACGTAGATTAGAAGGTGATTGCAGTGGAACATAATACGTAGAAAGCAATAAATTCAGCTCTGTAACATGTCGAAGATTTTAAAAAGAATATATTTCCTTGTAGCATACAATACACGGAAATATATAGTAACAAACATAGTTAATTATTTATAAAATCTTATTTAAAATTTATAAAAGAAACAGTACGTATTTTCAACAGTAACTTAATATTTGTTGGCGTTCTCCTTCAACGCGTTACCAAGACCATCGTCATAACGAACAACAGAATCAAGATTAAGAATTGAAGGATCCAATACACTACATACCTTTCTAAGATCATTCTAGAATCATTTTTCAAGTATAATATATAGTCTTGCTGAAAAAAGTAGTTACCTTTACTGTATTATTTAGTCTACCGACGCGTGAGAAAGTACAGGAAGTGTAAAATATAAAAGAGTTATAACTAACCTGGGCAAATATGCGGTAACAGCCAGAGGCGTGGCGAGCGAATAAAAGTTTACTCATAAAATAGAAGGTAAGAAATAAATTATAAAACGTGCTGAAACACTTTCAAATTTTCGTATTACACACCAATTTGTTTCGCCTTCTACAGCGCATAACTATGCGTGAACATCATTCACAATTTGAACATAATCCACTAGCGACATCGAAACATTTTGTAATTTTTCTATTCCCTCCGCTAGTCCGAAGTAATTGTTGTGAATAGTTTGTAAATCTCTTTTAACCTGACTATCTTGAAATATTTCCTGGCTTTTCTTGATTGCTGCAGCTTCTATCGGATTAAATTTTAAAGCTACCTTCTTTACTTGATCAAAATATTTGTTGTAGTAAAACGCAGCCTGCAACCTTGTTCCCCAACGTATAGCAATCTGCTGTGGTGGTTCAGGTAAATCAGGACACAGTTTGTGAAATAGTCGGGTACGTTTCGGGGACTTTAGAAACACTGCCTTTGTACTAGCAATCAATGCATTTACTAGTGGAAAACGTAGGAATCGTTTGTGCCGCAAGATTTAGAGTCTGGATCTTACACGTTACATGTAAGCAGTTACCACTGTGTTCTTTAAGAGATCGGCCCAAAGAACGCATGTTTGCGGCACCATCACTCATAAACATTAAAAGTTGCTTAGTTGAAACTACAAATTTGTTCAATGAGTTCAACACCACCTTTCAAATCTCATCGGCAGTACAATTTATAACTCTTTTGGAAGCAAGTAAGGAGGATGACGGTCGACGTGGTTCCATTGTACGTACCATTACATTAACCACAGAATGTTTTTGACGATCTGTTGTTTCGTCCACACACAACCACAGCTTTTTACCTTTCAATTCCGTTTTTATTCTTTTTTCTATATGTTCACGAGCAAATGGCACTACATTTCGTATCGATGTCCGACTAGGTAATTTACCGTCCGTATCTTTATTCTAGAAGGAGACAAATGCTTCTTTGTCTAGTAAACGAAACGATAGATTACATAAAATAAGAGCAACACATAAATTTTTCTTGGTCTCGTATGCCACTTTTGCAGAAGAATGCTGTTTGCTTTCGATGTGACGTTGACAATGGCTTCTGGACCAACACATTAAAGGGATTTTACAAACTAGACGTTGAATTTTAGCGCCATCAAAAATTAAGTCCGGCATGTCCACTATAAAGCTTTTAACTGTGTCTGCCATTGGTCGTTTTCGGGACGTACCTAACTGCGACATTTTTAAAGCAAACATAAGCGTACAATTACGAAATAAGTTACGACAGCCTACATATATGTATACAGAACTACTCGCATACAGCATCGATTTAGTACTGACGCTGTGAACGCGTGAAATACTCCGCACCACATATCTACTATACTGACTGTTACCACTGTTTGCCCAGACTAGTTATAACAATCAAAAGACTTAAGTACATAGCATAGATTTAATTAATGTATTTGTATATTTGAGAAAAATAACAGAAAATGGGAAAACCTACCATTTGCATTGAAATCTAGTACAATTTGCAATTTACAAAGTCTTTCAAAACTTTGTTTTTGTTCGTTTACAAAAAAGCATGGGTTGCAAAAATTAATGAACCATGCGGTATCAGTACATCAAAACCTTTTGTGGAAAAATTTGCGTTTATTGAGTTATTCTTATTTTTTTTAGATGAATATCATTTTAAACACGAAGACCTTTTCACTGTTTGGAGAACTGAAAGTTGCGAATCGGCTGCTAAAAGAGAAAATTCCATGTTCTGTGTAAACACAGCGAGATACGGCTTCTCTCAAAGACGACTCGAGCTAAAAAGCCTCGCTTGTCTTGGTAGCTTTGGTTAAATATTAATCACGGCCAACTAGATACACATTTCGTATTGACAATATTTACTATTTTTACAATTAAATTGCATCTCGCTTAGCTTCTTTTCTTTAAATGCATTTATATTACAGCCTGTAATGATCTTAGCATTCCCTAGTACTCTTGTACAATTCTGAAAGCCGTGGATTCTGAGATTCCTAGTAATAACGTTGTTTGATCGATCTTGCTCCCTCCATTACAAGCAGTTGATTTTTTGATTCTCGACTATGTTTAGAAACTGCTTTGACCATACCCACATGATTGATTTAGAAGGAACATTTTCTTCATTTTGTAAGGAATTATATAACTACTCCGTCTTCAATTCAATTCATCTCAAGAAATAAACAATAAATTAACAGTGTTCGACAATACCAACTAATAGTTTAATGATTGACTGACAAATGGATAATTTTGCAATTGTATTAAAACTACCCACTGCGAGAATATAAAAAGGTCCCTCATAATAAAATAAAATAAAATACTTTAATTATTAATTTTTAAACAATTATTATTATCCAGAATCTTAATTAAGAAGCAATAATACTTATTAAAACCTACCACCAACAAATTATTGAAAGTTACAAGCACGCTGTACGATAGATATAAATTATGTTTCAAATTACGAAGGTGTTTAGGAAACGTAGCAATGAATAGGCCTAGCAACTTCCTCTCCGTCCTGCGTTATTATACCTCGTATTTATTGCGCTCTCCATTCCATTGCGTTTCCTTTTCAACCCCTAATAACTTAGATTTGTTGCCACAACCATGCACGCACTTAAATTTTCACTTCTGTAACTTTCAGCAGAAAATATACAAACACGACCTTTGCTACCGCATTTGCATAATAATAAAAAAAAGAAGAATACGTTTCAATCTCGGCGGAAATAGGGGGAGGATTTAATTTAGATTGTAGATACTACTAGATGACGAAAACAATAAGAAACATATTAAAAAGTTTAATTGAGTTTAAAAGAAGAAGAGAATATCTGTAATTGTTCCAAATGACATACCCATTCCTTTTACTTGATTAGTTCGAAGCCAGTAAACCCGAGGCGATGCAAACTTAGAAGGAGATCGCTTTTGGAAGTGTTAGATATTTCTTTCATACTGTCGCCAGCAAATATGACAGTTAATTTAAAATTTAATTAAAACGTGCCGTGAAAGAGAATTTTATCTTGGTCCATTAATTCTAGGAATTTCCAGAAAAAATATGGAGGTGTAATAACAACAGTAATTTTTTTTATTCAATTTGAGGTAGTCGAAGGCAAAAGAAATAAAATTGCATTACGCACGAAGTAGCTAAGAGCTTAGAAAAAACGAGAAAAGAAAGATTGTTATAATGAGAAGATTGTTATTAGGTTAAACACTTCAATTTTCCAATTTGCAATCTACTTAGATCACCAAAATGCACATTGCTGGCAGATGTTATAAAGCTATTTTCGATTTTGCCTTTATTTATTTATCAATTATTCTTATTTTTTGTTTGTACCATCTAATCTGTAAAATTTCTACGGAAGAAGATCATTATACTTGTATAAAGCAGTTGATTTATTGCTTCTTTACGTTTAAAACTCCTAATTTCATTATTGATACTAGTTTAAAACCATTGAAAAGTAAATTATATAAAAATAAAATAAATTAAAACGACCTCTTTAGGTGTTCATTGCCATTCTTCAAGTTACCGTCGATATTTCTCTTTCCATTTCTTGAATTGTTGAATGATGCTCATATTCAGAGATAGAACAGGTACTGAGCGATTGGTTGTACAAAATCGGTATATTTATTCTGCTTTACCGTGGCTCTAACTAGGAAATCAAGTCTACCAAGAGCGAAGGTTTTTACAAAATTGCCCACCTAAACTTGCTCACCGTTGTTGATCCTATTTTGCTTGAAAACGATTGAAAGAAGCTGTACAATTTTATTATATTATCAATCCATATCAAGTGAACCAAATCAATAATACAAACAACCAACGCCAACTATATAACATAGTTCGTTATATGTTCATAAACATCAGATATACGAGGGTGGATCAAATAGAAACCGATTTTTCCTTCATGTGACTAGCAAAGGTTTGTAAGAATGGTAAAACTTTCAATGATCGTGGAATGAGGTGTCCCACCTTCCACCACGGCACCATTACCAAAAGTAGGTGCCATGTTCGGCTACACAACTCGCTGTTATTCATTTTCTTGCAAACAAAAATATTCTTCCCAATGAAATGGCAATTTAATCATAGGGAACCAATATTATCAAAGACGCAACTGAAATTTTAGTGCAAAGAACTTCATGAAGGGTGAAATTGCCACGCATAACAACACATACGCCATCTTGTTGCGTCATGTTATAGACTGTTCTCTAACACAGTTCATACAATCCGGATCACGTGACTCTCACATATTCGGTCCACTTGAAAATGTCCCAGGAGGAACTAGCTTTGCGTCAACGATAAGCGGTGGAGCAGCTCATGTACTCTGTCAAAAGGGAATTAAAACACTTCCAATTCGCTAAATAAAAGTAGGTATACCGCGTTAGTAAGTTCCGTGGTAAAGTGAACCGCTAAAATATATGGACAGTGTCACAACGTTTGCCCGCTATGAAAGTATAAGGTGGGGAGCGCGCGAAGCGAATCAAGGATGCTCCCAGCACAAGCGACAACATTATTCGCCATATGTATGGGACTCGCGCCTATAAATGAATCCTTACGTACCCTAGTATATTTGATCTAGCCTTGTATTTAATCTTCTTTCTTCATTTGACTATAGGGATTTCCCTGTTATTTATAATGAACGAAGCACGAATTGCAAACATTGAAAATATATAGATTTATTTTCAATTCCTCAATTCAAACGCCTAGCTTAAGCAAGCTATTTTATAAGACTTGCAGCGTTAAACGATCCATATATTAGACCTCTACAATTGCAGTAGAGCACAATAAAGAGGGGGATGCGCGCAGACCCGAATAATAACATTTCATTTCGATAGACTTTTTCTACGACCAGTACGGATTTTTCTAGCCATGAGAACAAAGGGAAAGAGAATGCCCTGCGGAAGTGCAATGCCTCAACAACATCTGCAGTAAAAGAGAGACGCTAGGATACTTCTCCAGGAGGAAATTTTCTTTGAAATGCTTTCTTCCTCGGAAGAAATAAATCCGTCAGATACTTGTTTGAATAGTTTATGTAATAAAAAATAACGAATGTTAACGAAATCGAGGTGTTTACACTTACAATACATACATTTAAGTAAAGTGGAACAAAGACGAATCTTCTGGCTAAAATAGCTTAACGTTTTTGATGCACAGTATTATATTTTCAAAGAAAGTTGCAGTGTGTCCCAACATTCTGAAATTATAAAATTGCACCTGTTGTGTAAATAGTAAGAAGCTAAAATTTTCTGATAACATAATAGACCTCATAGAGAATCTTTCAAAAATATTTCCGTACACACAGGATAATCGATAAATAGCAAACCAGACACTTACTTTGTTATTGTCAACGGAACACCAAGTATATTATTACGTAACTCGTTTCTCCATCTAGAAGTAAACCAATATAATATGGATTTCATATATCTATTTTTTCGAGAGATTTCGAGATATTTATAATTTTGTCCTCAATCACCTAAATTTAAATAATTCAAAAAATTCGAAGTGCAAATACAATTTAGTGTAAATTTTTTCAAGAGCCGTTTCGAAATATTCATTCTAGAATGTTCCAAGTCGCTGTCTGCCCGTGTTCGCAGAAGTGCCTCGCGGCGCTCTAGACATTGCATTAAAGCACCTTCGAAGCTTGCAGGGTATTCAGTGTTGAACACCAAACATTGCCAAATTCAAACACCAGAAACGTAATTTTTTTAAACAGCACCAAATATTTTTTCTGTATCTGGTATTTTCTGAATTTATATCTCTAACATTTTTGTATAATGATCCATATGTCCAACATTGAAAATAAAACAGATATTTACATTTAAATGCGACTCCTGCATTTGGATTTTGCATCGAAGTGTCTTCTGGTGTTAGTATTGTTTGGCTACTGTGACAACAGTAAACAAAATATATTTGTATATTTCAACAGCGCTCTATCATGTCTAGAAGTAAGCATGCAATTTAATCTCGTAAAAATTTACGTCAGAATGTATTTGCATTTTAGATTTTTTGAAGGAAATACATATAATATATACATTTTGCGATTGAGGAAATTATAAATACCTAGAAATCTGTTAGAAATAGACAAATGAAACCTGTATTATATTGGTTTATTTCTGGACAGAGAAACTAAAAACGTAATAGTATACAGGACGTTCCATTTAAAATAACAAAGTGTTTGTTCGATACTTATCTATCACTTTGTATATACGGAAATATATTTGAAAGATATTCTATTTACACAAAAGGCGCAATTTTACAATTCTAGAAGGTTGGGAAATCCTGTATATTGTAGGTATTCTCTTAGCTGCAAGTAGTATAAATTGGTACAAGAAAATAAGCTTGACGTTTATCGCTCGAGTAAGATACTCCGCATATCTCTTAGCAATTGACCTGTGATGAAATTGAGTTTTGGATTAAATCAACGTAGTTTCTTAATTCAATTAGAGATTACATACCGCAACAGCGATAAATAATGATAACGTAGATTGATGGCGGGTACTAAGACTGCGTTGTTTGTACGGTAATCTCTCAAGTGAAGAGCAACGCGTTTCTCTACGTTACACTGCTTCAATAAACAGAATAGAGTCCTTATTGATTTTTGAGATTAAATCATTAATTTTAGCATTTGGCAGCGAGGTCGTAAAATAGCGTAAATAAGAGAAGTAGTAGTGAAGTAAATTCCTTTTCGATTTCATTTCACAAAACTATCTGTATTTGTTACATCTACAATCATACAATTTACAATATAAAGCCGGGCCATTCCTAAAAATCACATGATCAGGAAAACGTTGTTTTAACAAATCGATGGTTTCTCTTGCTGTATGGCATGTGGCACCATCCTGTTGAAATCACATTTCTCTAAGGTCCATATCGTTTAATTGATCCCAAAGTTTTATATAATAGTCTAATTTGACTTCTAACCCACAACCGGCAACAAACAGTAGCTATTTGTGTGCGCATCAGTTTTTGATGAATATCGGGAGGATTTTCATTGCCATAAATCCGACAATTCTGCTTATTAACAAAACCATTCAAACAAAAATGAGCTTCATCGCTAATGATCTTTTTAATTAGCGAATTGTTTCCGTTGCAAATTGTAAAGGTGGAGGTGGAGGTGAAGCTCTTTAATGAGAATTCGTCACAAACTGGTTCTGGAGAACGATGACGTGTTGATGTTGCTGGATTCTCATTGATAGTCTCTCTGACGACTGTAATGTTTTCGTCAGACCGCATAGGACGAGAACGCTATAGAGTTTATTTATTCATATCCGAGCCAGTTTCCTCAAATTTTTTAATTAATCTTCGAATGGTGGACTCGTTCGTTGAAATACATATGGTTACCAAGAATTCGACGAACTTTTTGAACAGCCTCCGCAAAACATTCGCCATATTTGTAATGCGTTTTAACAATAACAACACGTTCTTTTGTATAACGATCATTTTTAATAATCTCATTGACTGTAGATGATAAGTGCTAAACATTAAGATTGCCAAATTAAATATAAAAGAAATGGTGGGAAATTTAAATCCGGTGTATCTGATGGGCCACCCGTATTATTCAACTTCGAATTTAGTGTACTATAAATACGTATATTTAAATTTGAATCTACGGAATTATATTCTGTTTCTTGTTTAGTTTTAAGCTCTACTTATAAAATAGTATTAGCCCACCAAGATGGGTTAATTAAGCAGATGGCATTGTGAAATAGACAAAAAGAAAAAACTGCTTCCCGATTACCTACAGGAACAACATAACGTTGATTTTTACGTACTATTAGTAGACACCTGCAGTCAATCATGATACAAATCTTTACTGACAGAGAAGTACACAAGTAGCATTTTGCATGGGTAATAAATGGAAGAGGAAATATTTGCATATTTAATTGCTTGTTCAAACAGTTATACTCACATTTTTCTATTCTTCTTAAAAAAAATAGTACCATTTAAAAAAGAATAAGAATAATACCTACAACTACAATAAAATCCGAAGTTATGTTTAACAAACAAGGAAGGATTTCCTTTGCCAATGGCGGTACATAAAACTGAAGTTTTATATGGAGCCATTGACACAAGGCTTCAAGTACTTGCGGTTTGCGGTGTCGCCACATAACCCTACAGTGTAACAACAAACAATAATCTTACCAATGAAAGCAAGGATAAATGTAATACTATAAAACAGCGGTGTTATTGCAAAAATCGTTTTTTTGTGATCCTTTGTCTCTTTATTGCATACGAAGGTTATACGAAACAGACTAAAATATCAGTGTCAATAATTTTTTTCGAGAAAATGTTCCGCTTGTCTTCCTTAAAAATAGGAATTACTACTACTAGAGTTTGTTAAAAAGGTGGTACCGGATGGCAGTAGCGTAGCGGTAGCGGCGTGGGTAGGGGTAATTTTCAACACGTAGTCGATCTCGACAGTACTGCAGGAGAGTTCAAAGCGACAGTACGTTGCACGCTGCGCGCCAAATAAGTACGCGGAGATGGGACGCCCAAAGGGTGTAACGTTCCCTTCGAATGTGAATAAATATCTCAAGCATTTCCCTGAATTAGAATATAGAAGTCCGCGAATTTATTGCACAATATGCAATAGCGGATTGCTAGGTCGCGATAGGTTCGAATGTAGAAAACATTGTAAAAGTAAACGTCATGTATTGAATTTAAGAAACAGTATTCCATACTGGCAATTTTTATATGATTTTATTTTTATGTTAAGTGTGTGCAGCATCCCACAACATCTAGTATCTAATGAACACTTTCGTCTTTTTTGGGCTAAGTACGTTCCCTCATGGCAGCTGCCAACATCTATGCAATTACGATACAATTTGCCATGTATGCAAGGTACAGTAAAGGAATGTATAAAAGACGAGTTGAGAAATAAGAAACTCTGCCTATGTGTGGATGAAACAACTGATGCTTAGAAACACAACGTCATTCATGTTGTAGCGCGTCCTTTAAAACGTGATGGTCCACCAGCTTCATTGTTGTTATCCAGTAAAAGGATTCAGAAAACTAATGCAGAAACCGTTGCTAAGATAATAAAAGATTCGTTGAGAGAATTTTGTATCACAGGAACCCAAATCACAATGTTCGTTACTGACGGAGCCGCAACAACGCTAAGAGTTGATAGGATGTTGAAAATATGCTTTCCGACTCTTCTTCACATAACATGCCTCATACACGCATGTCACCTCGTAGCAGAAACCATTCGAAAGAAGTAGTGGTGGATAAGTTAATAGTATCTACCAAAAAAGTGTTCATCAAATCTCCCAAACACATGCGTGTATTCAAACAATTGTGTCCGAAATTACCACCACCACCTCAGCCTGTAATAAGGCGATGGGGAACATGGCTCCAGGCAATATCTTACTATCAGAAATATTTTTCACAAGTGAAAAATATCATCTTGAAACTTGATTCAAATGATTCTGCAGCAGTTCGAGATAGTCAGCAACTTCTTTCCAATTCGGACGTTCAACAACAAATAGATGAAATTTCCATGAACTATTCTGAAGTTGCACAAGCTATTGAGCAATTAGCATTATTTGTGGTTATTGTTACTAGGCACTTTTTTCATGTGTATTATTATACCTTTTTTTCTGAATGCCACGAAAATACGTAAAGAGAATGGGGGATTATGGTAGCCCATCATATCACAGTTAATTGTCAGCAGAATTTGACATGATGTGGCCATAAGAAGCTCCGTGCAATAGAGAGCGAAACGTCGGTATACTGACGCACACATGACGCGGTTTCAATCAGGAAACCTTTCTGAAAAGAAAAATCAATGACTGTTTAAAGGGCGTTCGAAGAATAAATGTTTCATTTTTATTAATATGCGTTTTATTCCAAAATGTTGTCGCAAATAATACTGTAATTTTTGAATATGTGTTTCATTTGTGATTGATTTATTTCACCTCGACCTTGGGGTGAAGTCAATCAGTCAGCCTTTTAACCAAAAATAAGGAAAATGCGGACATTGGTGCCCTGATTCAGTGAACAATTGACAGTCTAAACATCAACGAAGTCATATCTTTAATTGCATTAAAAGATAATTTATTTTTGCGTTATTTGAAGAAATCGTCTTCACCTCGGTTGACGGTATACTACAGTGTGTTATACATCACTTCTTTCATCATTATAATTACTCCGAACTTTGCTCTAAAACGAGATAATCAAAATTTTTCTTAAGTTCAAGATTTTACCGCCAGTAAGCGAACATTGCAATATAACGACAAAAATCCTTAACCAGTTAGCACAGGTTGTTAAGAGAGATTATTTTAGTATTTACAAATTTAAACTGTTCGTATGTTTTTGATATACTATTTTTGTGTTAAAAATGTTGAGGCATAGATCGGATTGATAAAGGACAGGATTAAGAAGGGTCACGGGTCTGGCCAAGGAGGGTTGCGGACAAGATGAAAAGGGGTCACAGATCCGGTAAAGAAAGGTTGCGAAGTGAAGTTAACTTGCGGGCTGTAGTTTATTTATGCTTGGTCTGGATTTATATTCTGGCAACAGTCAAGGTCCTATTGTAGAAACAGATCCGTGTAGGCGAATGTATGGATTGTACGCTTTCTTTGAAAGATCTACTAATGAAATACATTTCAGAAGTGCCTGTCCTACTTGTAAATTAAACCAATGGCTTCCGATTTTGTGTTTCTAGAGAGCGTTAAGGTGTAATTATAGTTTGGAAACCGCTGGACATTGTACCTATTTTTCTTTTCTAAGGTTTAAGGTTTTTGATTTATAAACCTTTTAGTATATCATAGTTTGCGCTCTAATAACAGCAATTTGGTCCTTAACGTGTCAATTAAAATATAACACTCTTTCTCTCTTAACCTCTTTAAAATATATGTATAACATAAATATTCTGCAGCAGTTATTCGAATAATCCTACTAATGTTGTAAATCCGGGAATTATATTCTTTTTGTCTAATATTTTTATATGATAAAGACACATTTTCTATTAAAATTTTCCATTAACATATAATATAAATTCTTTGGTCAGCGAAATCGATGACTTGTCGTGTTTTATAACAATGAATGTTATCCTGTTGGAAACAATAGACGCCTCCAGAAATTTGACGATAAAAGGTTCCAACACTTCTTGCAACATGTCAATATAGCGTGGCTTCAATCATTCGCTCCTCAACAATGTGCACCTCCCCAATGACGTGCAGTGACATCTAGTCCCAAATCATGCAACGTTTCTAAGATGTATAGCAAGTCCCTTAGATTTTAAATTAAATGTCTTTTTTAAGAAATAAATGTAGGCATTTTTTGCGTTGATATGAGATACTTTGGCCCAGTAATTGCAACCTAACTTAATCACTCTAACGTCATCTTTATCCTTTAATTATTTTAATGCAATGAAATTCTTAGAGTTAAAAGTAGCAATGACATTTTGATGAGTTTCTATATTCATAAACGTATCGTTATGTGAGAGAGTATGATGACATTGCTCGCATTTAGAATGCATCATTGATGTACAAGCCAAGATATAAGTGATGTAACTATGGTTATAAGGTCCCATTTTGCAAAGATTAATCACACGTTGTATTAATAGTGGATGTGGTATTCTTGGTGCAGCTATAGCACCTCTTATTCATGGCCATCTAGGTAAGAAGCAATGGAAAAATCCCGAAACTTGATAGGTTTATCCAATTTGCTAAATTATGTTTATGGAGCTGGCTTTTACTTTTTTTCTACTTTTGTTGACTTATTTGTGAAAGGTGATATATATGGAGTTCCCATTCATTTTTTGATTCTTTTATCAAGATACTAGGAATAACTAGTTACCGTACAAAAGCAACATAGAATTGTTATTTATTAATAAATAGAGTTGCTCAATTTGCGCCAACAGCCAGTGGCGGGCCCATAGTTTACACAAAATAAAAGGTCAAACACTGCTTTTGTATGCGTTATTAAAGCGTCTACCTCAGGATAACATTTTCTAATACTATCTGCCACATGACTGAAAGCATGAATTTTACACGTAATATGTAATAAGTTAGCACAATGTTTTCTAAGAGACCGGCCTACAGAAAGCATGTTTGCGGTACCATCACTCATAAACATCAACAGTTGGTTTGTTGAAAGTTCAAACTTTTCGAATGTATTTAACACTAACTTTGAAATTACTTCGGCAGTACATCGTTGTACTCGTCTGGAAGCTAATAGAGTTAAAGGTGGCGATTGATGTTGTTCCATTGTACGTACCATTACATTAACCACAGAATGTTTTTTACGATCTGTTGTTTCGTCCACACATAACTACAGCTTTTTATCTTTCAACTCCGATTTACTTCCTTTTCCAACATGTTCACGAGCAGATGGCACAATTCTTTGTAACGATGCCCGACTTGGTAATTTGCAGTCCGAATATTTATTCCAAAAGAAGACATATGCTTCCTTGTCTAGTAAATTAAAGGGTAGATTACATGCAATAAAGGTAACACATAAATTAAATTTAAATTTGTCATAGTGTCGTGTTCAATTTTTTTTTAGATTTAAACAATTGTGTCGACAAACTTAATGAATTGTAACACTTTAATACTTTTAGTATACGAGGATGGTATGATTAAGGAAGACAACGCAATTGTTTTACATTTAGTGACTTAATTTTGTCAACATAATCGCCTTGTAGCCGAATGCACTTACAACAGCATGTTTTGCCTGGGTCGTTGGCTTTCTCCTACGCATTTTAAACAGCACCAAGTTTAGGATTTAAAGTTTAAAAGGAAACTGCGTTTATCACCCATCCACTCCTTATAAATATTAATAGAAAGACGTTTATCGGCAAGCTGAAGGATTTATGAATCTTCTTCAGTTTATATCACTTAATCACTCCCCTTAATCAATATACAGGGATTATCGGCATTTCCAGTAACTGCCATAAAATGCAATTAAAGAGCAATTACGAATTATGAGCTAGGAAATAATCCCGGAATTTTGTTCTGAACTAATAATGTCTTACATACGGGGATGGTATGATAAATGCCTGTGTTACGAAAGACAACGCAATTGTTTAACATTTATTAAATTCATTTCTCGACGTAATTTCATTAAGCTATCCAAACAATAGGATATGTCGAACACCGCAAAATAGGCGTTTGTTTCGGCAATGACCTCTTCATTTGCCGTGAGCTGCTTGCTACCAAGCGATTTTTTCAAATTTGGAGAAAGAAAGATAAGTTTTGCTGTCGCAATTGCCGATGAGTGGACCGGGGCGTTATCATGATGGTAGAGAATTTTTTTCTTCGCCAGGTAGGGCGTTTTTCTCTTTAGTTCAGCGCCTAATCGGTACAATAAATCAGCATAGTACTGTCGTGATTGTCCTTCCCTTTTCCAAACAATCAATTAAGATTATGCCTTGCAAATTCCAAAAAATCGTCGCCATAACTTTTCTGGCTGATGAAATCGTAATCAATTAAGATTATGCCTTGCAACTTCCAAAAAAATCGTCGCCATAACTTTTCCGGCTGATGAAATCGTATTCGCCTTCTTTGGTGCACGTTCACCGGGAAAAACCCATTTTGCCGACGGACGTTTGGTATCTTGTATGTAGTGATGTATCCATGTCTCATCTACAGTCACATAACGCCGCAGAAATTCACTCGTATTGGCTTAAATATGTCCAAACATTGCTTTGAAGTTTTCACGCGATTACATTTGTGATCAATTATCAATAGACGCGGCACCCATCTCGCCGATAGTTTTCTCATACTCAATATTTCATGAAAGATGTTTTGCACACGTTCAATTGACATGTTTACCATATTAGCAATCTGTCTAATCTTCACCCGGTGGTCTGCTAACACGATATAAACTTTATTGATCACATCGTCCGTAATTCACCTTAATGGGACGACCTGGCCGTTCCTCATCAAAGACGGATGTTCGGCGACGCTTAAATACATAAATCTGTTCAATTTCAACATATCTCAAAACAACGCTACTCAATGAATCTCTCCGAAATTTTGACAGACGTCGACAAAAGAATAAGGCATAGCACAGACGACTGACAGTCGGCGAACGACAATTTTATCACTCACAATGTACACTACGGTTTAGAATGCGTGTGAACACACGACCGCCAATAATATTGGACCGACAAAATATATCAAACTATTTTTTCGCCGATCCGACTCTCGACAAGGAAAAGTCTGTGCTACACGTAGTACTCACAGTCGGTAATGCAGATTTGACACATAGCGCCATCTGTCCTCAAACACGAGTACTTCTTATACCATTCTCGTAAGTTTTCCTCTTCAGATATCTCGAAAATCCTTCGAGAAATGTCTAATTTGACAAACAATAGGAAAAACTTAGTTCAATAAAATGGACTGCTGGAATTCACCCTTCAGTAATAATGATTCAAAAGAAATTAAATTTCAAACCTATTTGTAAATTACATTGAAATTGATTTTAAATTCAGTACTGATTACTACTACCCATTTCAAGTAAAATTCTGCCGCTTTCATCCACAAGGACCAATACAATATTGCTAAACACGTGATGATATTGATATTTTTCCCTTCAACTTATAATATTCATTTCCAGTACGCTAGTATGAAGTTAACCTTGAGGTATTTACAAAACAAAAGAAACATGCACTTCTATTCAAAAATTACTTGAAAAGACAAATCATTTTATACCATTCTCTCTTCACTAGCAATATGAAAGCGAAGAACAAAATTCCAAACTCAAACGAAATCACAAAACGAAGATATTTATCTGAAACAGATGTGCGTCTTAAGGAAGCTATCTGCCTAGAAAAACCGCACTGAACGGGCATAACAGACATATAAATCAGGTAAATATGATGGCACTGTACCTACATAAATTATATGGATGAAGATCAGTCCTGCATACGCTTCGAATACAGAAGATCCGTCTGCGGATTATCAAACTTGGACGATTTATTGATTAAAGGATATCTTAGGAAAATTCTGTTTTTCTCTTTGGTTTTTGGAGGATTTTAACATATGTATCTACATCTACAGCTGTATCATATCGTCGAATCTACAAGGGACAATAAATTTTACTACATCATAAATGTCATCGGAGAAAATAAAAGAAAGCAGAGCGCGAAGAGATGTGCGCACAGAAATAAACGAGATTACTTCAACTTTTCATGTTATTACCTACTGAAACCCTAGTCATTTCCAGATAGCGTTTACTCTCGAGCGTACTAAAAATCAGATGGTTTTTCTATCTGCTATATTTAACACGATTGCAATTTATCTGCGGTTAAAAACCTATTGAGAATTTGACATTCTCAAAATAAGAAAGCTCATCAAAACTATGTAACAATTTAACACTATGTTATCAAATAAATTATGTTGTATAATTTATTACAAAGCACTAATATTTAAATTTAATATTTTGCACCAATAAAATATTGGTGCAATCATACAATAACATAAAAATCGTGTTGAGTCTGTGTATAAATGTGTTCAAATAGGAGCTCTATGCATTTGAAGGGGTATCCTTTAAACACATTTGTATCGTCATCACAGAGCTGGAAGTATAATTAATTTTCGTCAATAATTGTTCCTAGATATTTGGTTTCTCTCTTTTAGTTTTTCTCTTTAGGTATAGATAGAAAGGATTTCTTAAGAAGCATACTTTGTCACTTACGAGGTGCGCGCCATAAATTCTAAGCCTGATATAGAAAAAATAAACTTGGTAAAATATAACAATTTTTATTATTCAATATAATCTCCCTTAACTTCAATACATTTATTACAACGATCAATTAATAATACTATGCTCTTGTAAAAATAATCTAAAGTTTTTCCCTCAAAATGTTGTATTACGGATGCTTGCAACCTACTATCGTCCTTAAAACAACGTCCCCTAAGGTCTTTCTTTAAATGAGAAAATAAATTATCACTTGGAGTGAGTATACGGTGGATGTTCTAATTCTTGAAACCCACATTCGCGGATAGCAGCTTGTGAAATGACGGACGAGTGCATTGTCGTGAAATAATCACCTTTCGTCAATTTTCTTCGACGTTTTCCACGAATATTGTCCCTCAATTTATGCATAATATGTGCTGTTGGTAGTTGTATTGTGCTCTTTAAAGTCAATGAGTAAAATACCCTCACAATCTCAGAATATTGTGGCCATCACCTTTTTCATTGATTGAACGACTTTCATCTTTTTGGGACGAGGTTCATCCGGTCGCTGGCATTCCATCGATTCCTTTTTGGATAGAGGATCATAATACGGAACCATTGTTTCATCTCCTGTGACAATGGACTCCAAAATCGGTTTCGGGTCGTCTCCGCACATGTTTAAAAACGAGCGCGCACATTCGACCTGATGTTCACGTTAGAGAGCAGAAGATGCGGTACCCATCTTGCACTAATCTTATTCATACCCAAATGGTTATGGAGAATTCGGCGAATACTTCTTTCAGAAATGTTAGACATCACTGCTAATTCCCTCGATCTGCAAGTATCACTTGTTCAATAATTGAAATGTTTTGAGGCGTTATCAGTTCAATTGGCTCATCATTGTCAAGGGATTGTTGCCACCAACGGAAACATTTTGGCCACTTTCTTACAGCAGAATATGAAGGAGATAAATCACTATAAATGCTACAGCGCGTATAATTTATGTATGTATAAAGCAATAATTCTGCAAAATATATTTGGGGTTATTTAATATATACCAACAATAGTGAAACTCGTACATATGTATTTTTATACCTTTTTTATATGCAGATGAAGCAAATACGATTCTCCCCCACTGAGATTAAATTTATATTTACAAAAGAGGATCTCTTTGTGGGAAAACCGATACACGTTCTTAACAAGTCCAATAAGATAAAACCTACCTTTCGAGGGAAATGCACTTTTATTTTCCAGACTCTAAGCAACTTTCTTTTCAATCTCTTCTTGCACTATCTATCCCTATTATGTGTAATAAATGTTAATAATTCAAATTTATTGTTACATAAGGGAGTTAGTTTATTGCCGAGGGCGTTTCTAAGTATCTCAATTTATCCCGACATGAAATGGACAGATCTACCATAGACAACATTAAATAAAAAAAAAATACAGGGAGAAATAGAGAGGAAAAATTGCCTCATACAAACCATTTATCAAAGCTCTCACTGTAATAAATGGTACTCCACCGTTTTTGTATTTAAGGCTCCGCATGATTTTTCTTCTTTGGCAAATTTCTCCGGCTATTGAAAAGTTACAAACTACAAGAAAGTTTGAAAAAGCAAAAAGTGCAAATGGGATGGTAAACCATTAAAAAAGAAGTATGGAATGTATTATTCAAATATTAATTTTAGCAATATTTCAATATATCTGCAGCTTCATCTATTTTCATTGCCACACTCATTACTATTGCAATAACTGCACACATCATTAATTCATTAACCGACGTCACAACAGTTATAGACTATAAACAATACAAATGTTTCGGCTATTCTATGCTGTTAATAATATTTGATGAACTTTTTTATCGATTCACACTGGTTCGATTTCGTATTCAAATTTGAAATGAGCAAAGTAATGAATGTTATTATTCTAAATTGTAGCTACAGAATTTTCATTCCATAAATTAATTAGACTTTCAACTGCAATACATTTGGGCACTTACATAGAAGGTGGGGCAACAGTACGAAATGTTTTGATGGCACCTTTACTATTGGTAATAGGAGAAAATTTACTACACAAAAATCGTAGATCCAGCCTAACACAGGATCAAGTATTTTTTTGTCAAATTCAGTTTTATTTCTCAACACAGTCTCCTTGTAGGTCTATACAGTTTTCCCATCGATGCTCCCATCTCTTTAACACATCCAAGTAGTAGTTGGCATCTTGTTTTGCAAAATAAGCGTTTGTCTCCTCATTCAATAAAAATCTGTTCTCCGAGCGAAACTTTGAGCATAGGAAACCTCCTCGTTGGGAGCCATACGAGGGCTGCCTTTTATATTTCGGGACTGGACTATCCTGGTGCTGCCATCTACCAGCCGACATCACTATCGTAAAGTTCGACTTTTGTCGGTATACTTTACTCAGACCGTTTTGACGTACAGGCGTTATTTGTGTTGTTTACAGTGAATTGAAAAATTCATCTCGGTAAAAAGATGAAATTAAATCATGAAAATGGTCGCCTGTTTTTTCGGAAAAACCGGACATGTGGCAACTGTACCGTTAGTGCAACGTTGGATGGTCAATTCTGAATGGTACGCAACCATTTCTTTGCCAGAAATCTTCGGAAAAATGAGGGAAACCAACCGCCGAAGACGCATCGTTCTCCACCAAGACAACGCGAGTTCTCACACATCGGCTCAAACAAGAGAGTTTTTGAAGACCGAAAAAGTCGAATTGATGAGTCATCCGCCATACAGCCCTGATTTGGCACCCAGTGACTTCTTCTTATTCCCACACATCAAAAATAAATTAAGAGGTCAACGTTTTTCAACGCCTGAAGAAGCGATTGATGCATTTAACATGCATGTTTTGGAGGTACCTCCGTCAGAGTGGCAAAAGTGCTTCGAAAATTGGTTCAAGTGCATGCAAAAGTGTATAGATCTTGATGGAGACTACTTTGAAAAACAATAATGCCATTTGCCGTGATTAATTTCTTTTTTTTTGTTTTCTATTCCCGAAATATAAAAGGCAACCCTCGTATCTGGTGAATAGGGTGATTGATTTATTAATTCGAACCCCAATTCGTGAAATTTTTCACTGGCGACCAGTGAGACGGTGCTTTGTCTCGGTGAAGCAAAACACATTCCCTTTCTTTAAATGCGGCCGTTTTACAGCAATTTCTGCGTTCAGCATGCCCTCGCTATTATTTTTCCTTTTTCAAGATGGTCGATTAACACAGCCCCATGACTATCCCAAAAAACAGTTGCCATCACTTTCCTGGCTGACGGACCACCTTCGGAGCTCATTCACTCTTCGCAGTCCACTATTGCGACGGTGCCTTGGCTTCAGGAGTGTCTAGTGTATCCAAGTTTCATCTACAGTTACTAATCGACGCTAAAACTTCGATTTATTTCGCTTAAGCTACTTCAACAGAGCTTTGAAAATGTTCATTCGAATGCGTTTTTGGTCCTGCATGGGCAAGCACGGCACCCAACGCACGGTTAAGATTTTCATACCCGAATTTTCAGTCAATATTTGACAAACACGTTCTTTCGAAATGCCCACAGCCTCTGCTATTTCTCTAGTCTTAATTCGACGGTCGCCTAGCATCATTTGGTGAACTTTTCCGATGTTATCGGCAGTGGTTGCAGGTTTTGGCCGTCCCGAATGTTCACCGTCAACTAACCTGGTACAACCAGGATTAAATTCAGCCGCCCAAAATTTCACTGTGTGAGCAGGGTCCCCGTGAACAGCGTCCATCGTGGCTTTAATTTGCGTATTGCCTTTCAAATGCAAGAATTTAATGACAGCTCGATTTCGATTGTTTCCAGTTTTGCAGAAACACTAAAATCGATCGACACAAACGACTGTTAAACAACAACTGAGCGCCCAACACGGTTGAAATTTTCAAAAGTATCTTTCAACGCATGCGCAATTACATTAGCAGAATATTTTTGACAAGGAACGCCATCTTCACGTTGAGGCTTGAAGCTGCTCAGATTAGCCGAAAATATCACTTTTCTTTGCGTATTTTTAACATACTTTTCATACGCGTGTCGAAGATTCTAACATTGTCCACATGCTTCCAGGTGTATTCAATTTTGTTTTGATTCGCTGCTTTCAACCAGTAAAGTACAGACTGTAAATTATTTTAGGATATTCTAAGCTTAATTAATTGCGGATACGAAAGTGTGTATTCTATAATTACATGCCCAATTTATTGTGGGTAGAGAATCAATATTTACTAAATTTCGTCCCAATTAATCTCAAACAACGCAACACCAGTTATAAAGTATATGCTTGTATAATGTATATAACATGACCCTACTATAATTCTCATTCGCGTCCGTCATTAATACTTGAGCTTCAAACTTAACTTAAACGAAACTTTGTTTACAGGTGGTCACAGGGTCTGTTATTTCATCAGGGTGCGGTAGATTGTGCAAGAGCAGCGCTACTGATGCCCTTAGGGATGTCCATATTACATTGTCAGCCTGTGCACAAGTGCTCGCTAGTGGAAACAGCCTTCTTATTATTGGTCACCGTCGCCACGGTTAATATGCTCACGACTGTTCTCAACGACTCACCCGTCTTCCCAGATGACGAAAACGATTCCGATCTCACCGACGCGCCCCTTCTGATGGACTCTCCTCAGTGTGTGCTTTTCGGGACGTTTATGATATGGTTTGCTTCGATCACCATCAATTTAGGACCCACGTTTCTGTCAGGTAATGGAATACAAACACTCCCTTTCAACATATAGTCATATCCATATAAATTATGTAAGTGCGTGGGGTATTGAAAGGAATATTTTGATATGCAATTAAACTGAGTAGGTTAGCTGGTATAAACTACAATAAATTTGCCAACTTTTAATGTCTTTGTTAAAATATTTTTGCCAGGTTATGATTAGATATTTTTCTTCTTTAATTACTTGTTTGACAAAAATCTAGACTGGCAATTTTCTTTTCAATACAAAGCAAGTCTTTTTTAAAGATAGTAAGGCGGAATATTATTTCTTCACATGTATCTAATCGTACTTAACCTTTAGTTTTAATATACAGGATGTTTGGAAGAACATTTACCTTAGTCCAAAGTCTATTGGATTTTAAGATATCTGAACTTTTAGTAAATTTTGATTTTCCCGCAAAAATTCACCATTAAACATTAATAACTCCTTTTATTTTCGTGAGATCACGCTAAAAATTATTTTTATGGAAGTTTGATACATCTTTCTTTGAAAAGAAGCAATTAATTAAAGTTCGAAGTTATTTAGAAGAAAATATAGGCTTCCATGTCAAAAAATTAGGTTACAAAGTTACTCACAAAAACAAGAAGAGTTATTAATGTTTAATGGTAATTTTCTTCCGGAAGATCAAAATTTACTAAAGTTCAAATATCTTAAAATTAGACATAAGACTTTGGACTAAGGTAAATGTGGTTCATATGGTTCCTAATGACTTCACGTATCGGCTGTTCAAAACTTTAGATCGTTCTTCCAAACATCCTGTATAAAAAATGTTAATATAGAAGCGAATCTGACAAATACATCTCTTTAGGGCTTGGAAGTGGGTCATTGTATTAATCATTGAAAATCAAGTATTATACGATGAAAATATTACAAACACATGTTATGATTACAAACAAATTTTATGCGATTTTACCCTTAAGAAGTAAAGGATCTTGTGAAATCCTAACCCCTTTTTGTGTATTTCATTTTACCAACCAAAAGGATGCAAAATTTTTGCAAATGTATTGCATATACGAGTAATTCTCGACGATGACCTGTTAGGCGTATCTCCGAAAGTAATTAACATATATTTTTGAAACTGTGGTGGACAATATTAACGATAACGATCAATTTTTTTTTATATTTTCAATTTCATGGCATTCTTAATTAAATCGGAAGCGGATATCAACTTTTTTATTTCAAATTCTGTATACCATGTATTCATTGTAGACCTCTTAATAGTTGAAGATGTAGCACATATTGTGTCTAGAATTTACCAACTGTGAGAATTTTTTCTGAAAATGTTGGCAGACAAATTTCAATTTAGGCCTCAATATCTCTTCTTTGGCATTATCTATGGAAATCAGTTTTGAGATTCTTATGAATTACGTATGTAGCTATTTACAGTTAGAAACAGCTATTAAAAATGTTACACAGGGTGTTCCAAAAATCCAATCCAAACACGGACATACTCTAAACAAGTACTCGAACTCTGTGGCACTGGAACACTGAAATACTTCTGAACTAGTTCAGTTTTGCAGCTGTTGATGATAGCTGGCTATTGAAAATTTTTTAATTAATTTTTTTTTACCTTTGTTTTGGGTGCGCTGGCGACTAAAGAGGTACAACTATTTGTTCGTCAAACATCCGGCGATGACGCTAGCAGTGCGGTGTTATTGACCTTCGCACGCAATTCATCTTATCCACGAGCTGAAACACTTAGAACACTACGTTCCTTTAAAACTTACCTATGACTCACACCACACAGGCAGATTTTATTGCCACGTAGATACAATCCATTGCATTAAATAGTCAATACCAGCAGTTCCCAAACGGTTTTCTACAAAACTTAATTAATTAAAATTATTCTTTCATTTGCCTTTGCTTTGAGGAGATTGTTTCTCTATAATTATAGCTTCAATTTCATGTGAACTTTCACCTGTCCAAATGCGTCATGCTTGTTGCGAAAGATTCTGTATATAGTGCAGGCCTCGCACATGTGCAACTATAACGCAACGGAGTTTGAACACCCTCAAACCTGTATAAGCCTGTCAGGCCGAGAAGTTATGGCGCCTACCTCGTACTTCCTATATCTACATACATTCACTTTCCGAATTATTAAAAAAAAATTATAAAATCGATTTCATCCAATTGAATTAACGAAGTAGTAATCCTCACAATATGTTGTAGATTTCGTTTCTAGTAAGTATTTCATAATTTGTACTACTACAATTGCATATCTTTACAGATTACGTGAATGTGATTTATAAAGAAACTTTTGGATAAAGAAGAGGTCTTCACAGAATTGTACATAAAATAAAATTACACTAAATTATTTAAAAAAGTATTTACTTAAGGGTAATTTCAGTGGCAGAACCGAATTATTGAAAACCAATTGAAAAATGAGAAGTATTACATTGCCATGAAATTGAGAATATTACACATCTACTGCCGTAAGAGATTACTGATCCAAAAGAATGATCCTAATCATTAAAAACTATCTATATTTATAATCTACCTACTCCCCTCTATTAATTGTGCTTCCAGTGCGTGATTGGGAGCGTCTGTTGTCCGCGACTTGACCGACAAATCATATCTTACACGACAATCTTCCAGACGCTCAGTCAGCTCAATGACACCGGTCACCGATCGAAGAATGATAAAATAGAGAATGAAAGCGAAGCAGCCGAGGTCCAGTTAGCATATTTTATAAAAAAAATAAAAGCAACGCGTTTGCTCGCAACTATATCACTCACCAAAGTTTAAAAAATATATTTAACCACCTTGAAGTAGTGGTGTAGGTATTCGAAAAAAATGAGATCCAGATATCCGGTTTCAAAACTTGGATCCAATTCTTGGATCCGGATCCGCTATTTGATTCTCGGATCCGGATCCACTATCCGGTTCTCGGAACCGGATCCGTTATTATTAAAAGTGCAATAGTTGTTAAAATCCGTGCATTCAGAATAACACTGGGTTTCCATGCGCACAATTCAAAGTTACCTTGTACTACATAGGTGCTCAATAAATCTGGTGATTGTTACAACTATATTGTTTGATAATTACTCGACCTATTGCAGGTATTTCCTCGGAAAAGTTGTCAGAGAACGGGGCTAGATCCACGTTATCGGGTAATGGATTCCATCGGTTAAAGAATCCGAATTCAAGATAGCGGATCCAGATACGAGGTTTCAGATAATAGATCCGGATCCGAGGTTTCGGATAACGGGTCCGGATCCGAAGTTTTGGATAGTGAATTCGGATAGTAAATTATCCGGATCCGGATAACCGCTCTGATATATAGTCCATCGTCGAGAATGACGCCATATAGATTTGCAAAAAAATTAATATAGTTATAACCACTCTAGTAGATTTTATGTGTTATATCTTAATTGGCTAATAAATCAAAATATTCCACGGTTTCCACTTGCTGTGATCTGACTATTTTGAGAATTTATATTTCACTTGCCTTTGCAGCCAATATACAAGGTGACCGCGAGGAACATTTACATAAAAAAAAAACACTCAATTTAACAAAAAAAAATTATCCAATTTATCTAACATGTTTGTTGGGATACGCCATTTACTTTATGTAGCGAAAATGAGGTCAGGAATCCAGGACGTCCAGCTTCCCTGATGCAATTTTCAATTCTGTCCTTGAAGCTCCTCCACACTCGTTCCAGTGTCTCCTCTGTGAGCAATTCCACCTCTCTACGAATTGCCGCCTTCAAGTTAATCAAATTACGGGGTTTATGTTGATAAACATTTTCCTTCAAATATCCCCACAAAAAAAAATCACACGTGTTAAGGTCAGGGGATCGAGGAGATCAGGGCACATCTCAAAACCTGGAAATCACGCGACCTGGAAACAAGTTCCGCAGCAGGTTCATCGATATCCTTGATGTGTGAGCAGTGGCCCCATCTTGCTGAAACCATATGCCTTCTAGCAAGTTTAGCCTCTACAGCTGTGGGAGAAAAAACGTATTGATCATATCCACATGTAGATTTGAGGTGACTGTTATCACTACTCCACCCTCTTCAAACAAGAAGGGGGCAATAACACTCTCTCACGAAATCGCACACCATACAGTTACACGAGGTGAATGAAAAGGTCTCTCATACAGCTGTCTCGGTTTTTCCTCTGCCCAGTATCTGTAATTTTGCTGATTAACAGTCCCATTCAGGTAAAAATGGGCCTCGTCGCTCATAACAATTAAAGCATCAGGTTCATCGTGAAGAAGAACTTGCATTTTGCGCTGCGAAATCCTCCCGTTGTGCGTAATCGGTTACTTTCAACTCCTGCACACACACGATCTTGTACGGATGAAACTTGAGATCCGTTTTCAAAAATTTCCTTACCGTCTCACGTCCCATACGTAACGCAACTGCATGCTGTCGAGTTGAACGTCGGGGACTGGTGGTGACTGCTATTCTCACTCTCTCAACGTTTTCTGCTGTCCTCACTGTTCGTGGAAGGTCTGGTGATTTATTGTTATTTATGTTGCCTGTCGCTCGCAATTTTTCAACCCACTTCATAATGGTTGGTCGGGTAGGGACTGCTCCATGCCGGCTGACATTAAAGTGAATACGAAATGCTCGTTGAGTCGCTATCACTGACTCACCGTTTCTTACATACGCATCGTATGTAAACATGCGCTGCTCGACCGACCACTGTTCCATTGTGACTGAGATACCTAAATGGCCACTTCTCGGGAGTTCAATGCTCTCTCCCCCACCGTGACACGGCAACCCAAGCTGGGTAACCGTCCCATCCAAAATGCAAGTGCTCCTCGTGGTCACCCTGTATGACAAATTTACTAAAGAGAACTGCTACTTTCTTATGGCGTCTCCCAATAAACCAAATGTAATTTAACGAACATTGTGCAGCAATTTCAGCAGTTACATCTAACGTTTAAATATTCCCCCCTAATTCATGCATGCAAAAATAAAATAAACAAAAAAGCTTCTATTTCAAACTTGACAAATCATTGAAAAAACAAAGGGTATGTCATTGTCAGGCTCTTCTAAGTGAAACCAAACACGTTAGTCCTGCTCTTGTGTGATTAATACGCTCAAGTATTTATAACAAGAGGAGAGTGTTACAACATTAAACAAGCTCTAAAATGCATCAAATTACCTATTCACGAAAAGCAAATAGGATTAACGGATATACCAGCAAAGCTCTTTATCGTTAATGTTTCATACGTGCTAAGCTATTTCAAATAGGGGGGAAGGTTATATATTCGCGGAAATTAATTAAATAATTGCTTAAATAAAATTTAAGCATTTTCTTTGTATTTTTTTTATTTCAATAGTAGGTGCTGATAATAAATTAAAAAATATGAATATACATATAACATATAATGGAAAATAGTTTCTAAAAGCCGAATGGCTTCGCATTCGTTGTGGAACAAATAAGGAATCTGTTTATCACTAAAACACTTTTCCGTACTCTAGACATCATACAGAAACCGTAATAAAAGCCACATAACAAAATATGGAGGCATTGTAACAACATAATGCCTGGAAAGTAGATTTTTTATGCTGCCGACTCATTTCTAGATCCATTAGTTTCTTCAGATGGCCCGTCATTCACAGCGTTTCGCCTCCATTGAAATCCTCGCGCCGGCTTGACTGAGACATTTTTTAGAAATAATTACCCAGATGAAATTAAGCAGTAGAAGACTAATAATACCTTCTTTATTTTCGTAGGCGCTTTGGCAGCACCGGGGGAACTAGGTCACCGGGCTCCGTCATGTCCCCTCATCCACGGCCCGCTGAGACACTACATTCTAAACGCGCTTTGGATAGCCGTAAATATAGTGTGTGTCCTCTTGACGTTGTTCCACTTACGAAAGCTCCACAGAGACTTGACGAAAGCCAACGTGGAGGCAGTGAGGGTAGCGGGTCTCGTTACTACGCTTGTTAACGTAACCGGTGGCAGTGGAACGGGAGGTGCAGGGTCAGGAACGCCGAACGTTAACGGAGAACGGGTAATAATTGCGATTAAGAGTTGAATGCTGCAAAACGCATATACGCGAAGATATCGCACACTTATACTCACCTAACTTAAAAATTAAGAGTTTTCACTATTCTTAAAGCTGCGAAAAAGTCCCACAGAACTCTAGAAGTTAATGTTTAGGTTATAGCGACAAAGAGTACACTACTGGCCATAATTATTTGCCCACCTACATTTTAGAAACTTATTTATTTATTGTTATTTAGGAGATATAATTATTTACCTACAAGCAAAAGAAAGATCACATTAAATAATTCCCTAAAAGACTCCTCTGATACTTAGTTATCCATTAAATCTTCTTAATCTGATAATTCGGGGTCCAGGTAAGGCCAGAAAAAGACCCGAAATGTAATACAGTTATCCTTCACTAACAAATATTTAATGTAACGCATGTAAAGATGACAAGTCGCCGAACTGTTGACTATAACGTTAAAAAATATCAAGAGGCTGGCACATTATTAAATAGAAAACGAACAGGATGACGGAAAGTGACAACACCAGCGGAAGATCGTCGAGTAATTATGACGAGTAAACGGAATAGACGAAAAACTGCACCTGAAATAAATATTGAGCGTGAAAAACGAGTTACTTGGCCACCGTGAAAAGGAGGTTAAGAGAGAATGGTTTATTTGGTCAAATAGAGTTGGGTAAACCACTTTTGCGCAAGCAAAATAAAATAAAACGGCTGCGGTGCTAGAGAACATCAACATTGGACAGTTGATAAGGGGAAACATGTTTTGTACGCCGGTGAGTCCAAATTTGAACTCTTCGGTTCCAAGAAGAACGTTCGTTCGTACCTCGAATCGGTAATGGTTTAGAGCGACTTGGTTAAAAAAGATGGAATTTGAAGAAAAGAGCGCTACCGGGAAATTTTGAAAACAAATGCTATACCATCTGGAATGAGAATCATCGGTAACTACTTTATATTTCAAAATCGGTAACTACTTTATATTTCAACATGATAATGATCCGAAACACACCTCTAAACTGTGCCGCGAATATTTAAAATCAGTGGAACGCAAAAGCAATATCGAAACAATGAAACGGCCTCTTCAAAGCCCAGATGCTAATCCTCCAACTTCCAAGGAATCGTTGTGGAAACAACTACAAGAAGCCTGGCTTAAAATAGAACCCGCTACTCTGGCGAAATTGATAGAGGGAATGCCGCAAGTGTGTGCCGCAATTATTAATAGTCGAGGTGGATATTTCGATGAAATGATGATTTATTTTTTTTTGTGAGAAATAAATTTTATTATTGAATAAAGACTATCGAATTCTTTGTTTTAAGAGCATTTTATTCGATGCAAAGCTACAATTTCTTTTTCATTGAGCACTTTCTTTATTTATGCGTATTTCTTTGGGTTGGCAAATAATTATGGCCGGTAGTGTACGTATTACAACGATTACTTCATTGCTCATTAAGCAATAAAGTGAATTATTCCTTAAAAGGCGTTTAATGGACAGATTATAATAGATAAAGAGAACTGAAGCGGTGGTGGCTCCATTAAAATTTAACAATGAGAAAAATTAATTAGTCAACGCAGCTTTTACTGTTTCATGGTGCATGCTTTAATAAATAAAGTAGAAATATCACTTTAATAATTTTTGAAACGTGGTTGGTATCCAAAACCCTTTTGTTTGGGTAACGACATAACATTCCGGAATAATTTTAGCTTAGAAAAATCGTTAATTCCTTAGACAGGCTTACAATGAGTATAATAACAGAAAACTATAATTTTCATATTGTATTCGAAAGTTACATACGTTTCTAGATAAACTAGTAGGTGATACTGATGTTATACAGTTTTCAGATAGATACCGTTTCCCATTTAAAACAATAATAATATACTGCATGACATGGGAATTCCAACACCAAAGGTGCGAATTTTTTTACCAAACTTGGCAGAAACGTATAAATATTCAAAGGTAATAATTTTAAAGAAAAGGAACAAAAGATTAGCACAATGTCCTCCTAGGGTATGGTGTCCCACGCAACCTGCAATTCATGCCAGAGAGCTTCTAGTGCTTGCGAAGTTTTCTTCCCGTAATGTCCCACATGGCGAGAGGTCGGGAGATCTGGGTGGCCATAGCAAGATATTGACATGGGCCTCTTCGAACCGGTTTAGAGTCGCTCCACGTGGGAACGGGCATTATCCTGCTGGAAAAGTGGGTCTTCGAGCTGCTGAAGATATGGAAGAATATGGGGTTCCACCACCTCATTAACGTAACGCTGGGCGTTCATGGTGCCTCGGATGAACACTAACTGAGACCTACCCCCACTCCCCACGTCTTCGTCTGATCTTCATGCGGCTATCATACATCCCTATACAAAATCGAGATTCATCACTGAACACCACCCTATGCTACTCCACGTCCCAGTGCATTCGCAACCAACACCACTCCAAACGATATGGTCGATAGTATTAAAAGCCCAAAGCCATGATTCGGCCGTGAACGGTTCAAGGGGTCACAGGACGACCTTCATTATCTAACGATAGATCAACAATTGACCTGGTACTGGTGAATTGGTCTCTTAGTGCCATTAGGTGAAGGTCCTGCACTTCATTAGCTCTTCTTCGGCCCCCGGTTCCTCTTCAGCGTCTTTCTTGGCCCTTCATAGTCCATTACTGCTAACAGCGCATGATAGTGGATTGGTTCCGGTTAAGGCGATTTGCAATTTCCCTGAACGAAAAGGCACTTTTGCGTAAGCCAACAATTCGACTTCTGTCGAATTCGCTCAACTGGCGGTAATTTTCACGTTGCGGCACTCTAGGCGTAATCAAACCCTCGAAACACGTTAAGCAAAAGAATGACCAGAGAGAACGGTGAAAATTCAATGAAAATTCGCAATACAACTGATATTAATGTAACAAAAGACTGCAAGAAGTGTCAGATATGCCATGACCATTTGATCCATCGCAACAAAATTATAATCAATTATTACCTTTGTTTGGTAAAAAAATTCCCATCCCATTTTGGTGTTGCAATTTCCATGTCATGTAACATATATACTCATTAGCTCAACGAGAATCATCCAATTACAGGACATTACGCACAACATATTATAAATTCAGCTAGTAAACACAAGCAATGTTAAGAGAATGGCAAATATTAATACGCAAGAAAATATGTAAGATAGCTTCCTACAAAGAGATTTTCATAGATCCTACTCGCATTTTTGGACATTGCACAAAGTGGAGCTTGCACATGTATATTTATGTGTGATGTAGGGATAAAGAAGGTCGTAAGATGCCTGGATGCTAAGCGTGGAACATTGAACGAAACAGAAAATAATAAAATAATAAAAGGTTCCACTTTATGTCGTCGCAAAAGATCGTTTTGACAGACGCCTCTCGGCGGGTAAGCCCCATCGATATTGTAGAATAGAAATTTTAAGAACTTTCTGTGCAAACGATCAAGATGACGTAAACTGGATACCATATAAGGCTGGCGTACATATTTTAGATTTACGTTCAAATGGTTGAGTTTTTATTAACAAATAAATACAATAACCTATATATTAATTTTAAGATCTGAAGCTCGAAATTCTTATTACACATTCGTCGCATTCTTAAATTATTTGATTATTTTTTTTTTATTAAATTTAGTCTCTACAGTGAATTGTCTAGTGTTAGATGTTCAGAAGAAGGTTGAGCATTTTACTCAAAGAGAATACTCATCAAAAGAAACAAAACGGCTTAATAAAACTTGCAATTGACAGTTCCCAAAATGCGTAGGCCCTCAAGTTGTAAAGGTTTTTGAAATGTTTAAGTAGCAAAGTTGAAAATTTTAGACGGCTCGATTTATAGTGTAAGACTCCTCCGTATTGTTCAATCATTGTGAGAAATATTACCACTCAGATATCCCGAATTGGACCTATTTTATCTTTGGTACCTATCATAATGAATAAAAATTAATTCAAACAAGTAACTCCTTTCAGCAATAACACATTCGACCATTCTCCCCTTCGACTTCTTAAAAGACGCCAACCAATCTTCTTTTGGAATACTTGCAAAATACTGACGAATGGCCCTACCAATTTCTTCCACAGACGAAAATCTCGTATCACTCAAATGTTTTTAAGCCCGTAAAACAACTAAAAGTCATACATTGCCAACTTACTGTTTTTTGTTCATCCAATTTAATTGCAGGCTCTTATTTTTAAAGAACACCACATTAATCTTTTTTCATAGTTCACTGCTTCTTTGTCTGTGTTGTCATTTCTTCGCCTTTATGGATTCATACACGAGTTTCTTGACGGATAGGTACGTGGAAAAGCCGAATTTACGCTTCGTCACCACAATTATGATAAAAATTTGGTGTGGGCCATCCTTCAAAACAGAAAGTTTTATGGCAAATTTGTACATGCTCTGCTCTTTGAAAGTCAGAGAGCTGATGTGGCACAAAACAACTGACAACGTTTTTTTAAATGCAAGTGATAGTGTATGATTGTTTTAACAGCTGAGGATCCGATCTTAAGTTGATGCTCTATTACAGCATACGTCGCTCTGTTGTCCTCTTCAATTATTTTATTACCGGCAGCAATACTTTCTCCGGTGACGGTCGTGTGAGGACGTCCTGCTCCTTTCTGATGCTGAACAGAACTCTTTCGCGTTCAAAATCTTTATACCATCGATAAATTATAGCCAAAGAAGGTGATTTTTCATTAAAGGTTGAATCTAAACTTTTCTTCTTGAAATCCTAGTAAACCATGATTCCAAAATGCTCTCTAGTTAATTAAATTTCTTTACTTATGCTACCACTTAAATAAATTAAAAACTTCGGTTCTAATTACCGCAAATACAACTAAAGCTCAAATGAAAAGGAAAAGGTTGCCCTAAACAACAGCATATATTTTGTTTGGCTGGATTTTTTTTATCTCAATAATATCGGCTTATCCCACGTACAATTTATAAACTTACATCTTACATTGCATAATTTACATATCAAAGATTACTATAGACAGAAATGGATCTCTACTAAAGAGCCTAAAAATTAACAAGAGTATTGTAGGTTAAGATCTCTACCCAAAAACTAAATCTCCAGTACCTACAAATCCCACATTACACGTATAGAAACTTAAATGAAATCTGATCCTAAGCAGTTATAGACCTTTGACACGTACTCCTGGCCGACTTTCATTTAGCACGAATTGTTCCAATCTACAAGAAAGGCGACAAGGCTTTAATCATTAATTATCGGCTGATCTCTATCTTAAACAACTTTTCTAAAGTTCTTGAGCAATACTTGTACTGTACTATATTTTTCAATATAAAACAATACATTTCGCCACATCAGCATGGATTCATGACTGGCCGTTCAACAACGACAAATTTAGGCTCCTTTACTCAGTATGTTAGTAAAATCTTGGGTAATTAAGGACAGGTTGATACCGTATACACTGACTTCTCTCACGCGTTTGACAGGATTAATCACACACTTTTTTTACATAAACTAGATTCTTTTGGTTTCTCTCCTGGATTGCACTATCTATAACGGATTTGAGTCATTCAATTTTGTGCGGTGTTCCGCAAAGATCAAACCTTGATCCTCTCCTTTTTAGCTTATTTATAAATGATCTCTTGCGATCACTTCCCTGTTCTGTTTTGGCGTATGAAGATGATGTTAAGCTGTTTTGTGCTGAATCTGGTCATGACCAAGCTGATCAGCAGCGGAATATTGACCTCCTGGTTAACTAGTCAGTGAGTAATAACTTGTTGCTCAATACCGTCAAATGGTATTACAAGGAAAAGAGATTTATCAATTCAATTACTCAATTGAAAACCAAACTCTGTCTAAAATAAATGTATTTAATCAAAGATCTAGGCGTAACTTTTGATACAACTTTATTCTTCTCTAAAATACGCTTGTGAAGTGGTTTCCTTTTTATACATCTCAACAGCCTCCAGTTGAGCGGATTCAACGACGTTTTCTGAAGTTTTTTTCATGGAAAGTCAACGGAATTTATCCGGGGTGGGGTATATCTTATTTAATTTTTTAACAAGAAGCTAATACACTTGTCCGATCTCTTATTCCATCGTTCAAAACATGTTTTAAATGCGTCCTCTGTGATGCCTCCGTCGTTTTTTTCTTCACCTCAGCAACGTTGGCAAAATGATTTCCTTTCATGTCCCCTTTCATTCGGGAAAATTAAAAAAAGTTGCAGGGGGTCGGGTGAATAGGGGGGACGAGGGACAGGGGTCATGGCATTTTTGGTCATAAATTGTCGCACAGAGAGGGCTGTGTGAGCAGGAGCGTTATCATGTTGGAAAAACCAGTCGCCCGACTGCCACAAATCAGGCCTCTTCCGCCGCAAATTGTTGCGCAATTTTTTCAAAACTTCCAGGTAGAAAGCCTGGTTAACTGTCTAACCCTGTGGAACAAACTCTGAACGAATGACTCCTCTCACATCGAAAAAAAAACAGCATTGTTTTGACATTTGATTTCACTTGACGAACTTTTTTGGGGCGAGGCGAACTTGAAATCTTCCACTGGCTTGATTGTTGCTTCGTTTCGAGGTCGTAACCGTAGCACCATGATTCGTCACCTGTGATGGCCTTGGAAAAAAAGTTTGGATTATTTCGGAACTCTTCTTTCAAAGCACAGCATGCTTCCACTCGACCTTGTTTTTGTTCAGCACTCAGCAGTTGAGGCACGAATTTGGCAGCCACTCTTTTCATCCCCAAATCATTCGCTAAAATTCGCTGAACTGAACTCCAAGTCACTCCAGACAGCTCCACAACTTCTTCAATGGTCCGTCGTCGATCTTCCAGGATGATTTCGCGAATTTTTTCAATATTTTCGTCGGTTCGGGCCGTGGAAAGACAACCAGAGCGAGGATTGTCGTCAATTGACATTTCACCTCTTTTGAAACAAGAAAACCACTCCAACACTTGAGTTTTCCCAATAGTATCATCCTTGTAGGGCGTTTTGAACATTTCAAGAGTTTCTGTGCCAGTTTTTTCCGAGCAAGAAGCAAAACTTTACAGCCGCGTGCTGTTCACCATCAGCCATTGCAAAAACGACGAGCACACAAAACAAGTGTCACTAAAAAATTCACACCAGCCGAACGGAACCTTCTTTGGCGACGACGCTTGGCTTATTGACTCGAAAATGGTAGCTCTATACGCTCCTAGTGGCAGAACGCGGTACTATAAAAATTCCGCCCACCACAACATCAGTTCGGTTTCTTTTGGGTATTCCTTCGCATATGTTTTAATGTTCCGCGACTGGTATCCTGTCATGCGTCTACTTCCAGTATGCCAACATCAAGGACCAACCTACTTCTCCGAGCGTCAATCAACCACATGACACGCAATGTCAACGTAAAATATTAAGGCATCTTTATCGGTTCCTTTTTCAAATGAATAGTTTTTCTTTTTTTGCACATATACCAATACGCCCATTTTTCTTGTTGTACAAATTTTTCTTTTTCTTTTGTAATGTTATAAGGTATTCACAATCTATATATTTTGTTTGTCCTATAATTGGAGTAAACCTCGGCAAAATATATTAATTATCATTATTATTATTATATCTCTCAAAATATTCCCGGTTTAACCACCTTAAATTTTGTAATAGACGAAAGTGTTGAAATAGATACAACATGAGATAAAATATTTGCGCGTACAGTTTGCAGATATTCTACCGAAATATTTAATGCTGGTGTTTCTAACTTTTGCGAATATATCGCTTTAGATATGCACGTTAATTATTTTAGTCGCAATTGGATATGTTCAGAGAAGCAAACCACGGCATATACTCTACATAGCCACCGAATTAAGCCAAAGCACAGACGAAATACAAACTACGTTCTTACTATAGTTCCAAAGCGAGTTCAAAGCGAGAACCTAGATATAGAATTACCTAACAACTGAGCGCAGGATTAGTTACTTAATACACAGATAAAAATTTCTCGGAGTAAAAGGAGACGGTGTTACATTTTCCCTGTAATAAAGTAAATATATCTCGCAGTTTAGTAAAATCATCACCTATTTTATATTAAAATAACACCGTTGTAAGTAACGTAACTAACTAGCAAGTATGTAGTTGCTATTTGTTAGTATCCTAAATTGGGAAAAGTTTCCTCTTAGTTTATCCCCAAGGAGTTAAAATTATTTTAACATCTAAAAGGATATAATTTTGTAACTTCGACGGCAAATAATTTATACTTTGTGTAATTGTGTAATCAGTAACCTGGGCAAATATGCGGTAACAGCCAGAGGCGTGGCGAGGGCATAAAAGTTTACACATAAAATAGAAGATAAGAAATAAATTATAAAACGTGCTGAAACACGACCGTTCGACATCTAGCGATGTTATATTTGCATATTTAAAATAATCTTTGAAACAACTTAATGCATCTTCACACGCACCTTCACAAATTTGTCTTAATATAAGAAAATGGGAGTCTTTCTCTAAAACACTTTCAAATTTTTGTATTACGCACTAATTTGTTTCGCCTTCTACAGCGCATAACTGTCCGTAAACATCATTCACAATTTGAACAGAATCCATTAGCGACATCGAAACATTTTGTAATTTTTCTATTCCCTCCGCTAGTCCGAAGTAATTCTTGTGAATAGTTTGTAAATCTCTTTTAACCTGACTACCTTGAAATATTTCCTGGCTTTTCTTGATTGCTGCAGCTTCTGTCGGATTGAAGTTTAAAACTACCTTCTTTACTTGATCAAAATATTTGTTGCAGTAAAACGCAGCCTGCAACCATGTTCCCCAACGTGTAACAATTGGCTGTGATGGTTCAGGTAAATCAGGACACCGTTTGTGAAATAGTCGGATACGTTTCGGGGACTTTAGAAACACTGCCTTTGTACTAGCAATCAATGCATTTACTAATGGAAAACATGAAGGAATCGTTTGTGTCGCAAGATTTAGAGTATGGATTATACACGTTACATGTAAGAAGTTACTACTGTGTTCTTTAAGAGGTCGGTCCAAAGAACGCATGTTTGCGGCACCATCACTCATAAACATTAAAAGTTGCTTAGTTGAAACTTCAAATTTGTTCAATGAGTTCAACACCGCCTTTAAAATCTCATCGGCAGTACCATTTATAACTCTTTGGGAAGCAAGTAAGGAGGATGACGGTCGATGTGGTTCCATTGTACGTACCATTAGATTAACCACAGAATGTTTTTGACGATCTGTTGTTTCGTCCACACACAACCACAGTTCTTTATCTTTCGATTCCGTTTTCATTCTTTTTTCTATATGTTCACGAGCAAATGGCACTACATTTTGTATCGATCTCCGACTACGTAATTTACAGTCCGCATATTTATTCCAGAAGGAGACAAATGCTTCTTTGTCTAGTAAACGAAACGATAGATTACATAAAATAAGAGTAACACATAAATCAAATGTAAATTTTTCTTGGTCTCGTATGCCACTTTTTGCAGAAGAATGCTGTTTGCTTTCGATGTGACGTTGACAATGGCTTCTGGACCAACCCATTAAAGGGATTTTACAAACTAGACATTGAATTTTAGCGCCATCAAAAATTAAGTCCAGCATGTCCACTATAAAGTTTTTAGCCGTGCCTAAACCACATATCTACTACACTGACTGTTACCGCTGTTTGCCCAGACTAGTAATCGGCGTTGTAAAAATTTAATAGTGGGGGGAGGGTGTAGGAATATAGTTTATACCTCCCATTAGGCACTGGACATCTAGAAGCTGAGGTGAAATGCATGAGCACATGCTATTTGTTAGAGTAAAATATCAAAATAGGAAGAAATGGGTTGAACCATTCAAAGCAAGAACGAAAACCTATGAATGCATAGGTTGTTTTACATAGTAAAACATTCCCGCCCCAGTTGTCGGTATCCTTCCCCTAGGGTTCCTTCAATTAAGTACAGATTCATGATGACAAGTAACTTCTGATACAAACAATCGAATTTTTAAGTAAAGGACCTTTACGTGATGAAAAATCTTTACATGGGAACAATAATATTTCACACTTGAATCTGCAATTGAGAATGTTCTTACTGCAGCGCAAACATTTTACTACTAAACTGGGTGATTTGTTGGTACAGTACTTCTAAGAAGAACGTGTGGTTTATAATTCTCTGTAATAATGGCTGGGAGAAGAGGGATGGTTTTAGCAAATAGGGGAATTAACCGTCTACTAGGCTCTATACAAAAGAGCTTAGTTGCACACGAGTGGTTAGTGAAAACGTGTCAATGTTATCATGAGTGCAATATACCATAAGCGATTTGAAGCGGTGTTTTTATGTGTGCATGAAAAAGGGCCAAAAATGTCTATTGCAAGTACTGCCAGGTATCTAAAAAAGTCACAGGCATTTATGAGGAAGTGGATACAACGTTTTAAACAATTCAAAACGGTCAACGATTTACCTCAAAGGGGAAAGACGAGGAAGACTTCCATGCGGCAAGATCCTTTGATTACAAATTGTTCGAAGAAAAACCAACGCTAACTTTACACCAAGCACGACACAAACTACTAAGGAAAGGTGTTCAGGTTTCTATTAAATCTATCCGCCAAAGATTATACGAGTCCCAGATGTAATATGGATCTACAATGTTGAAGCCATGTCTAAGCGCTCAGCAAAGAGAAAATCGTCTTGCCTGGGCAACAGAACATCGCACGCATGATTGGAGCGATGTCATTTTTACTGATGAAGCGAGTTTCTGTATACGAAATCCTATTACTAGGGCCTGTTTCCGACTGGATAAGAAACTCATTGAACGCACTGTTAAACATCCCCAAAAACTCCACGCTTGGGGATGTTTCAATTCAAGAGGATTTGGCAGCATATGCATCTTCAGTCAAACACTAGACGCGGCATACATAAATAAACTATATCAACAGGAATTACTGCCTTACTGCCTTCAGCAAAGAGATGGCTTGGTGCAGGTTATAGATCTTGTGTACTGTTGGAGGATAATGACCCTAAACATCGAAGCCGAGCATGCCGTACGTGGAAAGAGACCAACATCACCACGATGAACTGGCCCTCACATTCTCTGGATGTGAACCCCATTGAAAATGTATAGACTCTCATGAAGCTCCAATTGTGAGGGAAAAATTTCAGTAGTGGCGATCAATTTGTCCGCAATTTGAAAAAAATTTGGCGATCTTTTACCAGGGGTTATGCTGAGAAACTCGTGGAAAGTATGCTTGCATGTTGCCAAGCAATTATCGACGCTGGTGGCGATTTGACTCTTTTTTAGTTAAATAGCGCGTTGGTCAATGTATTATACTTTAATGATAGCAAGGACTGTGGGGTAGTATGACAAACAACACAGAGTATCGGCACACTCCTCACCACACAAAATATTATTAATTAATTCGGAACTACTGTTTCAAAGGCTGAGCCTTTGAAGTAGTAGACAGAGGGCGACATCAGCTCAAAATATTGCAATCGTGGTGTCCAGCAAGCTAAATAGAAGAAAAACAACTCCAGAAATCCCCGCGTAAATCGATACTGTACTTCCGAAGCCGATTAGCGTGCCCACGGTTAAACGCCGTCTGCAAAAGGCCGGCCTTCACGGACGAATTGCGATGCGAAAGCCTTTGCTTCGCTAAATTAATAAAAAAATAAGATTCGAGATTTTCGGTTCGCGAAAACGAGTGTTTGTAAGATCTGTAGGTGAACGTGCACTAGAGCAATGCACAGTCTCTACCGTTAAGCGCGGTGGTTCGGTAATGATTTAGGGTTGTTTTGCTGGTACATTCGCAGATGATTCAAATTCAAGGCATAATGAGAAAAGAGCAATACAAACGTATTTTAGAGGAAAATGTAATACCCTCTGTAATGTAATTTGAATTGTCAAACTTGTCGATAAATTTCGAATGTAATTGAACGTTTCAATCTTGGATTTATACATATGTCAGATAAATAATTATGTTTTTTTATAATCATACTGTAGTATTTTTACGGCTATGGAAATACATGGAAAAATAATACAAAATTAATAAAAATACTAAACAAAAAAAGTGTTTATCAATATAATTTTGAATATTTCTAACGTATCTAGTGTCGAAAACTCTTTTCTCCGATATATAAAAGGAAATAATGCAGCTGTTAAAACAATTTCACTCCACGAGAACGTATAGTGTCGTAACTTATTCGTATCTGTTATTATTTCATTTAGCAACAAGAGCATTTAGAGAGTTTCATAAAAGAACTTTTGAGTTAAAATGTAGGTTACCATCTACAACACTAGAAACAACATAAAGTACACTCCTATCCATTACGTAACATAGATATATAGATAATAGCTAAAATGAACTATTGGAATTCAAAAACACCCGAAGAAACGATAAAAAGGTTTAAAAATACTTCACTGAAAATTATTCAAATCATCTGAGGTATCAGAACCATATAACATTTACGGTATCCGCGTGTCTGACGTACACCCGAAAATAATAAATACATACACTACCGGCCATTGAAGTTAGGACAACTATTAGAATTTTAAAAGATGGATTTTTTTTCAATATTTGATACCCTTAGTACTATTGTAAAAGATTCTAAAACAAATTTGGGATAACAATAAAGTATTTGAGACGGAAATAACGGCTTCATTTCTAGTTTCTTGTGGCTGCTCAATATCTTGAGCAATACACGTCAAGGGTTGTAGAATTTCCTTATGACCTCAATGTAACACCTTTACTACATCAGCTTGAACAGACCATCTGGTTTCAGAAAGACTTTTAAGAACTTTCTTTGCACCTAAATATGCCATTAATTTATTACACCGATGGGTAGAACTCGAAAAGGAATTGTAGTTGTATAAAGGTAGCAAATTCACATTTCTCCTTGCTTCTCGCTTGCAAATTAAAGTATTTTCGCGACATATTTGATGCTTTGTCGTAACTTTGTCCTTTACAGTTCTTAATAGGAATACCACAATTTTCTAAAAATGTTAAGACTGTTTCCGATAAACACTCAGATTTGTGCTCTTTAATAGGCATGAATTTCAAAAACCTTTCAACGGGAAACACAATTTTTTACGTATAGAATAGTAAATGTCAATCGGTCGATATGATATAGGTCGGGCGTACTATCAACATTAATCGAAACATATTTTGCTGATTTAACTTCGCTAATAATTTTTAATATGACCTATTTTCCTTTCACGTCAATAATTCTATACACCGGGAAATGCAAGTCCTCGCGATGCCAAAAATTATCCATCTCGAAAGCAAGGAATAGGGGAAACATGATAAGTGCATTTAATAAGATCGTGGAAGAAATAAAAACACGATGCCTTGAAATTAATTAGAAGAAGACACAATTAATGAGAAACACAAAGACCGCAAAACTAAAAAAGATACAAATTGCACCTTCAAGTATTTAAGCACAATTATAGAAGGAAGAAACAAGCGAAGCATAGAAATGAACAAAAGGATTCAAGCTGGACGCAGAGCCTATTACATGTACAAGGACCAATTCAAAAACAAAAAAATATCACATAAAACTAAAATTAGAATTTATAAAGGAGCAACAAGTCCAACAGTGACTTACGTGGCAGAGACGATGTGTATGACAATCAACGAAGAGGAGAAATAGAAGATATTCGTAAGAAAGATAATTCGAATGTTTGGACCAATAAGGAAAGGAGAAAGTATCAGAAGTCTAATGAATACCGAGATACATAAAAAACTAGAAGGGGAAAACATTGTAAAGCTAAGGTAGTGGGGTCATATGCACAGAAATGAAGGGGAAATGAAGAAAATAACAGAGTGGAAACTGGAAGGAGTGAGAAGAAGAGAAAGACCACGAGTAAGACGGAGAGACCAAGAAATTAGGGATAGGAAACTGGAGAGAAGCCTGGTAAGGACAGCTAGATAAGTGGAAGCAAATCATATTTAAAGCGAAGGCACATACAAATGTATAGAGACAGGAAAGAATTGTAACACGAACTGGCAAATCCCCCCCAGTTTTCGAGTTTACCGAAAGCTTGCAACAAATCTGTTAGTCATATTCATGTGGCGCGGAATGTATGTATCTCGAAGGTTCTATTATCTGCCACCCTTTTTAACATATAGTGCTATCTCTTTCGTACACTATTGCTATCTCTGTCTACCCAGTTCCACAATGTTCTAGAAACAGAAAACAAGGCGAAAATACTAACTAATTGCGAGTGAGTAAACTCATTTTCGATCCCGAAAAAAAATAACGTAAGTAAAATCCCCGAATGAATTAAAAGCGAGCGAAAATTCCGATCGTGTAATAAGTTGGTTTACTTGGATCGCGCATTCTGCGTTACACAATACAAAAAAAAATCTCTTAATTGATTCCAGCTTAACATTAGCTTTTAGCTATTATTTGGTAGGTAAAGTAGACAAAACAATTTGTCACCGATGTTGGGTTGTAAATCTTGTAATAGTAATTGGATCTTATACTTATTGAGAAATTAAGGAATCAAGGAAGAAATTAATTTCGGTTTGGCTGCTGTCGTAAGGGTTAGGGAGTCCCATGGATCGCGGAGCTTTGGGCTCTAGCCCAGTGAGCCCATGCGTAAAAATGGGCCTGGTTACAATACGTGTAAGGAGCAAAAAACAGATCAATCCCTTCTTATTTACAAATTACAAACACACCAAAGTCTTAGTAACACATTCAAGCTTATGCAATCCACATATTGTAAGAGAAGTTGATTATCAGCATCGATGGAGCATAAATGTATGGGGAGGTATTATAGGTCAACACGTCATCGGTTCCTACTTTGTCGAGAGAAATCTAACCAATATGGACCAATATACTTAGATTTTCTTCAGAATCACTTGCCAAGTTTGCTAGCCCACCTTTCCTTGGAAGCAAATCAAGAAATGTGGTTGCAGCATGACGGTGCACCAGCTCACTGCTCACAGGAAGTGAGAAATTATTTGAATCAGGTTTATCCTGAGAAAGTGATTGATAGAAATTATACCATCAGCTGCCCAGCTCGATCACCTGATTTAACCAAAATTGACTATTTCTTGTGAGGTTATGTAAAAGGATTGGTCTCTAAGGAAATACCAACAACAGCACAAAATATGCGCGAAAAAATTGTCAACGTCTTTCGAAATGTAACAGCGGACATGTTTCACAGGGTCTAAAAAGAATTTCTGGATAGAATAGATAAATATTTGGAAAATAATGGACTACATTTCGAATATTCGTTGTAATTTTTTCCTGTTTTTTTTTTTTACTTACTTTTCATCCTTAGTTCGTAATTTTATTTGTTATTCAGTTTGCGTTATTTAAAAAGGTCTTGTAGCGCCCTATTATTTTTTCTCATTTTGTGTTTATTTTTAGTATTGTACATTATGCTGGTTGCGTGCTCTGGTTGTCATTAAATTTATTTATTACTTACCGACTTTTTGAATAAAATATACTTTTTATTTAATTAAAGGTGTTTCGTTAAATATCTCTAAAACGACGGCAGATAAGTATAAGGAACCTTTATGCTAATTGATGTGTAATTTAATTTTCTATAATATACAGGATGTTCCAATTGCAATGATTGAGAAGAATAGCCGTGAAATTGTCTATATTGAAAAAATAATTTTGAACGTCCTGTATAATATTGCAGCACGAAACTTACAAAAATGAATTGCCGAAGCCTTAGCAGAAACAGAGTACAAATGTTAATTGTTGAACTGCGATTTTTCAAGTAGCAGTATGAAATAGCCAATTTTTTTCTTTTTAATATTGTAACTCGGCAACCTATGATTGGATGTCGCTAATATTTTCAACATGAATAGGGACCATCGATAGGCATAAAAAACTGTAAAAATATACGGGCTGTTCCATTTAAAAAAATGATTTGACCATCGATACTCTTTTTTGGGACAGCCTATATAATTGAAAATAATTTTAGAATGTGCATACTGTCCTCTTAAATACTTATTGAAAATTTTAACCTCATATCTTCAATAGCAACTGAGAAACAAAAGACCGACGCATAATATGTATTTCGTAGAAATAATATATGACAATAAATAATTATCATTATTATAAGTTTCATGCACTTTTTTATAGCATCAACTAAGATAATATTTATATTATCTAATGCGCCGTTTTTTAGTATATTCCGCAAATTTCATTTCTTTACTTTAATTCATTTGCAATGCTCCAATTCCAATTCATATAAATATATAACTGCCTTTTACGTCTTAAAGTACTTACCGCGCAGCAACTGCTCCTTATTTTTCTCTTATTACGAGCAAGTAAGCTGCCGTAATGTACTTGAAAGGGAAAGAAAAACACGATCAAGTAGGAATAATCGCGCTTTATCCACAGCAGCAACCGGAAAATTTCCCTTTAATGAGTCAAACAAGAGAAAACGTCGGAATAAAAATACCACGTTTTATCATCACACGTGAAAAACGCATTTTCATTTGCGCTCCTCTCGACACATTCACCTTACCGCCGACGTAGAAGGGCGGGGACATTAAAAACGAATCCTTCGCAAATGTGTCGTCAGGAGAGTTGAAAAATGTTCCAGTTGAGGCAACTTACACCTTTTTAATACGCACAAATGTATCTTTTCAGATGTCCGGAGCGTTGGAGGAGCACCGCCGAATGCGAGAATACTTAAACAGAATGGAACGTGATGGTGTGCAGAGGGTAAAAATGTTTCTCGTTATAACCGCTGCTTACGTTCTGTTCTGGGGACCACTTTTCTTCGTAACATTAGTTAATCATCCAATTGTGGGGAATCCACTGGGCCACGAGGTAAAGTGCTTAAAAAGTCTAATACGAGTATTGTGAGTTAAAAGCATTGTATTTTTCATCTCTTTAAGTGCGACTTCATTTTTTTCCTTAAATTTTGTAAAACGTACAAAATAAGATTAATAACGCCTTTTAAAAACCTAAGTTGAAAAAAGTATTGAGTATAGAATTATACAGAATTGTCCAAATACGTATATCGGAACACCCGATTTTTGACCAATAATTGAAACAGAAAATGTCTCGAATAAAAGTTTTATAGATTTTTACACCTTTACTATTCGTACTACAACCTGAAATTATTTCAATATACAAGGTGTTCCGTATCGTTATGTTCAAATTTTTGGAACGTAAAGTAGACTTCATTCTAAGAAGAAAAAACGCAAAAGTTGTAGGTCGACTGTTATTTGTTTCAAAGTTATAGACCTTTTCAATTTTTAACAGAAAATAAAAAAAAATAAACTTCGTTTATTACCATTATTACCATGACTATCGACTTTTTGAATTTCTTTTATTTTTTGGTAAACCAATTAAAACACCTATAATTTTGAAATAAATAACAATCGACAATACAACTCTTGCGTTTTTTCTTAGAATTAAGTCTATTTTACGTTCCCAAAATTTTAACATAACGATACGGGTCACCTTGTATACGGAGTGAACTAAAAAAATATATATATCAAAGTTGTTTTATCAAATGAGACGTCTTGCAAATTTACACATATCTCGTTTTTACTGGAGTACGTAAGGTAACTTATGTTTTATGTCTTAGGGTGTGTTTATAGTGAAGCTATGATAGTCGATAAGAGCGATGCGTTAGCAAAACGAACTAATCAGTGAGCGTTGTAGCTTTGTGTAACCATGGTTACAGAAGCGAGCTGTGATACTCGATAAGAGCGGCGATGAGATACACTGTTTGTATGCGGGTGTTTATGTTGGAATTACGCGACATCTGTGGACAGCCATGGTGAGCAAAGATAAGAGCATTTATAATCGAACTGTCAAATTTCATCTGCTTTCATCAGTTCTAGTTCTAATGGATATCGAGAATCCAATAAGCGAAATTTACCTGAGGCCCCCAATGCGGGACCAAAAACACCCAAATCGAACAAGAAAGGCGTCAATGAAAATATTTTAACAGCTGTCAAACTGACGCTTCATAAACGTCATCGTGATAGATATTTTTCGACGTTTTTATCGCTGCTTGTGTCGTCGCTCTTATTACAGCTATAATCGACTATCATAGCTTCACTATAAACACACCATTAAAAATTAAATATTAAGGAATTATTTATTAGAGTTCTTCTTTTTGGAACTAGCAAACATTTAATGCTTCTTACTTTATTTTTTTCACATTTTCTTAAATACTGGTAAACTAAAACACGTAAAATATTATCTCATATAACTGAAACTGCCAAAAAATTGCTGATTGAAAAAAATTAATTATTACAAATAATAATAATAAATATGAGATCTGTCAAAAATCACCATAGGTAGACTATTCCTTCAAAAATTTTTTACTTCATTAAAGGCATTGTTCATTTCAACTACTAGTTCAACCAAAAATCAAAAATTAATTCAATTAAAAATACCTGTATAATACAGGCATTTTTAAAAATATAGTCGTGTATTTCTATCGCTCATACTGTGGATATGTGCACAATTAATAAACTTTAATTTAATGTAAAATAAATACCAGATCAAAAAATATTGTTTTTCAATAAAATTTGATTCTAAAATTCTTTCTTATGGGAAATGTAAAACTAACATCTTTTTTTCGTTCTTTAGCTTTATTAATTTTTGGTAACTTGATTTTTTGATAATTTCTGATAATAGCATCAGATTAATCGTAATTTATTTAATTTCTTGTTAAGGGTAAAGCTTTTTTAGAGCTTTTGCTTATTTTGTATGACTTTATTTTGAAGGCTTGCTTTTCTTAATAACATAAAAGTTGTCTTTCTAATATTAAAAGGAAAAACCTCGATAATTACGTTTGCTAAGGAAATACAGAGATTATTGACATAAACCGATTAGTCAAGAAATTGGTCAATAAATTAGACAATAAATTGAAAATTGAGGATTCGTATTACATTAATCGATAAATAGGTCGATTATGGCACTAGAATGTAGGAATACCAACATTATTTCATTCTATACAAAATCTTTTATATTAGTTATTGGCGTTGCATGTACGTACATACATTCTAAATATTTATGGATGTTGTAAACCAAGAACATACATTCTTTTTTCAATAATTATTGAACACATGTTCACCTATTCTAAGATAAATTTTAAATCGGCCAGGATCTATGACAACAAACTCATTGTGAATAAATTTTACATTGCCTTTCGTAGGATCAGGCCATGGTCCAATCCATATATGCAACAGAACACGTGCTAGCATTACTTACCGCAAAATCACCAGAAAGTGACTAAAAAATTGAGGGAAATTAGAATTGGTTCTAAATTCATCAATTTCGTGGTCAATTTGAATCCGTGAATTTAAGTGTATTCCACACATCAAGAAATTGAAGGTCGCTAAATTTCTAATTTATGGACGTGTGTAAAACTGCTTTAATAGTGGATAGAAATTCGACAGCTCCGAAAGCTATGCACATTTGAAAATATTAAAAACAAATGGAAAAATTTGAAATTGAAAATATTCAAACATTAACCAAAGTAAATTAAATGTAAAAACTAAAATTCTACACGTTTTGAAGGGGCCAATAACTGGATATTAATTTGAAGTTCTTCATCGACCGCAAGAGATATAAAAAGTAGTAATTTGTATGATGTCTATTTATATAGAAATTCAAACTATTAACTAAAATGCAGCTAGATCAGAGTATGAATTAAGCCAACTGTATAAAAGTGGTATAAAACAATATAACCTTATATTAATGTTAAACCGAACAATCTACATATATCATCATGCCTCTGATTTATCACCACAATATCTATTTCAGAGGCGAGAGACTATCTATCAACATAATGATTGAATAAAGTTTTAATCAACATAATTCCTAATGCTAATCAAGTACTCGAACTCTGTGGCACTGGAACATTGAAACAGTTCACTAAAACCGAACTAGTTCAGTTTTACTGCCGATGATGATGGCTTGGCTATCAAAACGTACGTCCAGTGCCAGTGAGGTATTGTGGTAAGGGTTTTAGTGAACTGTTTCATAATTCCTAATGCTGTATTCAAAACTTGTATAAACAAGTAGTTTACATATAACGCACATTTACTATTGGTACTAATCCTAAAGTCATAACTTTCATACAGCGATTTATACCGGATGTCCCCGTGCAAGGTGCACATTGTCATAATTATGATAGGCAGCGAGGTCCAAAATGTGCTTCACCTTTAAAAATCGTGAAATTACAAGAATAGTCTATTCAAATCAAATTCGTTACATTCGCTTCGCGATAAAACGCACAGCAACAAGCGTTTTTAACTAAAAACTTTTATAGCTCGCAGCAACCGAGCGTCGTTTTGCGAAAAAACGTTTTTATAAATCTACCCAACTAGACGAGATTTTCCCAATTATGTGACATCCTTTAGTAATGCGGTTGCAGAAAAAGCGATGCAGAAATCGATTTTCTGGTAGAAATATCTTTGAAAAGAAATTCCTATTAAAATTTCCTTAAAAAGTCTGCGTAATACCATAAGCGATACTACAAGCGGCATGAATTATTTATCTTGGAACATCTGCGTCCGTTACCAAACGAACATTGTTTGTTTTAAATTACGTTGTATTTACTTACTTAAATTACAAAATTTGGGATATATTACGAAAACCAACCTCTACTAACATTAATTGTAGCAACTGAATAGATATTGTTGATTTGCACATTCAAGGAAAAGCGTCACTCCATCAGGTCAGTACGAAATAAATGAATGAATGTGTTTATCATAACTCCTTATGATGAGTCTTGCCTATTCAATACCCTCCCAAGTGTAATTACGTTTCAAAATTGCACCTGGTGCGAAATAAATGTATGCCAAATTCAAAAAATATATTTCTGGTTTTTTAATAAAAAAACTAGGTAAACTTGCAGAATCGGTACCTAACTAAACACAACAGAATTATATTTTGAATAAAATCGACAGAGTAGAAAGCGCTATATACAAGCTCAACACCGTTGTCAATTGTTGAATGTTCATGAAACCTGTTTCATGAAATTTAATAAAATAGCATAAATATATGTATTTAGTTTCTCCAATCGTTTTTCGCCATTATTATTAACTATGGTTACAAAGAAAGGGCGGGCAGCGGTTCAATTACCTCGTGTATTTTCCTTGCATATTATGTACATTGTACCTTGATTGTACTATGAGACGGAAATACACGAGGAAATCAAATTGTTGTCCGCGACCTTCCGTTTACGTCATTACCCACCGCTAGTGCCAAGAAGTCTTTAAAAAAAAACATTCCCTAAAACACTACACTAAAGCCTTTACCATAACAGTGTTAGTGAAGTGTTGTGGTAAGGGTTTTAGGAAGCGTTTCAGTGTTCCAATGCCACAGTGTACGAGTACGTAATTTAAAACATTTCCTTTTTAGAATCCTTTGTTTCTCTCTATTATTTTTTTTTTAATTGAGCTTAATGATGTTAAAATTAAATTAAATTATTTTTTGTGCACAAATGGAAGTACAGTGAAATTATAAGATGTAAAAGTGGAATTTTTACCTCAAAAAAATTGAATAAGGGTATTTCAGTTTTTTCATTTTTTAACATGAGGTATGCTACAAAATAAACATTTAGAAATAATTATTTTTCTAGTACATATCTTATCATTAAGGTTCACAAATCACAGTTCCTGATCGACCCCTTGGTCATCGCTGACCCCCTCTAAAATTTCATGGAGCCCCAATGCCGATACCGACCCTATTAGGAACCCCTGCTCTAACACTTCAATGATCTTTTGTATTGTAGCACTTTTAATATATGCTGCACATTTTCACAATCTTGATACGCTCAGATGCATGAAACTGCACTGATCATGCACGATCATATTTATATTATACGATTGACAGTTAGAGATTAGAAGTGTAAACATACGCGTAAACAATGAAATGTCGGGCACTGCCACAGATTAAAATTACGATTACGACCAGTTACGATTAGAATCGACAATGTTGAATCCTATTTTACGCCCCACTCTAGAGGGTTTGATGTAAATATTTTGTTTTTTTTTTACTCAGAGTACGAGGATGGTATGACAAATACACGTGTTAAGGAATATAACGCAATTGTTTTGCAATTAGAAAATGTATTTCTCGACATAATCTCCTTGTAGCACTATAAACTTAGTCCAGGGACATTTCAGTTGTTTTTAGGCCATCCAAATAATAGGATCCGTCGAACTCGTAATGGTCCTCTGTTTCGGTAATGACCTCTTCATTTGACGTGAACCGCTTTCCGCCAAGCTATTTTTTCAAGATTGGCAAAAGAAACGTGTCACAGAGGCTGGCGAATATGGTGGATGGGGCACCAATTCGTACCGTAACTGGACTAGTTTTGCTGTCGCAATTGCCGGTGAATGGGCATGGTGGTAGAAATTTTTTTTCTTCGCTTAGTGGGTCCTTCTTCTCTTTAGTTCAGTGTCGAATCGGTCCAATAAATCAACATAGTACTCCCCCGAGATTGTCCTTCCCTTCTCCAAATAATCAACTAAGATATGCCTTGCTGGTATTCCACCAGCCAGAAAAGTTATGGCAATGATTTTTGGAATTTGCAAGGCATAATCTTAATTGATTATTTGGAGAAGGGAAGGACAATTTCGGGAGAGTACTATGCTGATTTATTGGACCGATTCGACGCTGAGATACCTGAAAGAGATGAGAAATGATAGAGATGAGACCTGAGAGAGATGAAAAATGAGAATCGCCATCGCCTTCTTTGGTGCACGTTCGCCGGGAAAAAAACATTTGACCGGTTATCTTTGGCGTGTAGTAATGTACCCATGTCTCATCCACAGTCACAAAACGCCGTAAAAACTCGCTCGTATTGCGCTTAAACATTTCCAAACATTGCTTTGAAGTTATCACGCGATTCCGTTTTTGATGAATTATCAGCAGACGCTCATCTCGCCGATAACTTTCTCATACTCAATTTTTCTTGAAGGATATTTTCCACACGTTCAACTAAGATGTTTCCCATATTAGCAAACTCTCTAATCTTCACCCGGGGCTTTGCTAACACGATATCATGAACTTCATTGATCATATCGTTCGTAGTCACCTCAATGAGACAACCTGGCCGTTCCTCATCAAAGACGGATGTTCGGCCACGCTTAAATTCATTAAACCAGTATCTGATGGTAGCCGTCGAAGGTACATGGTCCTTATAAACTGCATCCTACTTCTCTTTGATTTCTGCACACGTTTTCCCATTAAAAAAAAATCGAATCACTGACCGGTATTGTTCTTTTTCCATGATTCCACAAATACATAAGCTTCCTCACTTTCAACAACTCTCAAAACTCAAAACAATACTGCTCGATGAATCTCTCCGAAATGTATGCGCATTTCCCCAGTACCGATTCTGGATGTTTACCAAGAATTATCGCAATAATACAGTTCACTAAAACCCTTACCACAATACTTAACTCATACTGGACACACGTATCAGCAGTAAAACTGAATCAGTTTTACTGCTGATGATAGCTTGGCTATCGAAACGTGCGTCCAGTACGAGTTAGGTATTGTGGTAAGGGTTTTAGTGAACTATTTCAGTGTCCCAGTGCCACATATTTAAAATACCCGATTATTGCAATAAGTTTTGCATGTATAATAGCAAAATAAATCTTAAAAGTTTGTCGCACAAATTGCAAAATATAAATAGCAAGATAGTAAATAGTACGGGACCGTTCACGCAACAATAAAATAAATCCATTTTTTCCATTTCAAACAAAACACTTACAAAGATGTTAATTTTGATAATCCATCTTAACTGATCTGCTATAAAATGTATCCCAACGCTACTTTAGAAGAAACATAAAATAAAAGTCAGCTCTTCTTAAAACATAGCGAGGAATGCCTGTAACAATTGCAAACAAGTGATGTTTACGAGGTAGGCGCCACAAATTCTCGACCTGACAGGCTCATACAGGTTCGTGTTCAAACTCCGTTGCGTCATATTTACACACGTGCGAGGCCTACACTATATATATTACAGCTCTAAGAGTAGTAGTTTTTAGTAGCCAGCCCGGCAACGTGACTAGTGCATGAAAACGTCTCCGGAAACGAAAATTGAGTACCGCGCGGTCATTAAATTTTTAACAAAAGAAGGGCATACGCCAAATCACATTAAACAACGTTTAGACGGCGTTTATGGTGATTTATCTCCTTCATATTCCACTGTAAAATAGTGAGCAAAATGTTTCCGTTTGGGACAACAATCCCTTGAAGATAATGATGAAGATGATGGTTATTGAAGAAATGGTATTAGCAGATCGCCGTTTGAAAGTGAAGGAATTAGCAGTGATGTCTAACGTTTCTGAAACAAGTATTCGCCGAATTCTCCATAACCATTTGAGTATGAATAAAATTAGTGCAAGATGGGTACCGCATCTTCTTTCTACTCTCTGATGAGAGCGTCGGGCCGATTGTGCGCGCTCGTTTTTAAACATGTGTGGAGACGTCCCGAAACCGATTTTGGAGTCCATTGTCACAGGAGATGAAACAATGGTTCTGTATTATGGTCCTCTATCCAAAAAGGAATTGATGGAATGGCGGCGACCCGAAGAACCTCGTCCCAGAAAGGCGAAAGTCGTTCAATCAACGAAAAAGGGTTATTGAAAAATAAAAATTCTTATATTTTATCAAGTTTATTTTTTCTATATCAAGCCGAGAATTTATGGTGCTTACCTCGTAGCTCATAAAATATTTACTATTAAGTGATCTGAACTATACCCGAGTTCTAATCAAACCTTTTATTTTGAAGTAAGAATGAGAATGTCGAATGGGTTAATGTTATTACTTAGGTGTAGAATCACAATAGTTACAAAAAATTAAAGCATAGATATCATAGCATTCACTCAGAGAGAAACTATGAGTTCACCGAGCGTGAACCTAATCCGACGCGACAATTCTTTTCAGACTATCGGCAAACAAAATCGGAATGAGAAGAAGATGAAGCGAAAGAAAAGTGAAAGTAACAAGATTTCATGCGAAAGTAATATATGGTCGGCGTTTTGTTACAGATAACGCTGCACATATCATACGTTCACGCGATAGTAAATCCCACGCTCTTCCTGGTGCTCCACAGAGGCCTGAGACGAGCAGCCCTCGACTTATGCTGCGGCTGGCTGCCGCTGTGGTTAGGGTCGCCTAGCGTACCGCCGCCCCCGGACCCCCCGAGACAAGCCGACATATCGCTACTCAAGACGCCCCTTCCTGCGCCAGCCCATCCAGATAGCTCTATGGTAATTAAATATTATATGTAAGTGGTGTGAGCATGATTCTATTATTATAACAATCATACTCTTACTAGAAAATCTTCTAAAGCCTTCTTAAATATACACTACTGCTCCAAAAATTATAACACTACACACGCAATAATGAATGAGTTCTTGACTCATCTATTTAAATTGAGATTAATATAGCATCACACTATTTATATATTTATATATTTTTTTATTGACGAAAGTTGAAGGTAATTAAAACAAAATCCACCTTTCCTAATTTGAATAGAATTTCTATAATTTGTTGTTGTTTTTTTTAAGTAGTGTATATTTCCTCACGCACAACAACCTGGTAGTAGTACTCTAGTGCTTTGCTATATGTATACCAATTCTTACTTGTTTTGTTACTCGCAATTTAATATTCATGTCATAACTATAGTTCAGATTTTTATGCACAAAAAATGTTGCATATATACTCATAAAATAATAAGCCGGGCACAATTGATCTTCGCAACAGAATCAGATCAGTCGCATGGGCTGCAGATTATGTGACTCACAACCGACAGAAGTGATATTTTGAAATCAATACCCCAGTGTAAAAACTAAAAGCTGACGCAATAAAAATGTTTGGTAAATAAAGCGAATATATGCACACGTTGAAGTGTTTTTATTGCCATTATTAGCTTTTTTTTTTGTTGGAAAACGGCATTTGTTGTATATGTAACGTAATAACCGTAAAAAGTAAACAAAGTAGTTTCTTCAAAAATCTGTCGTACTAATACCGTAACAATAAATAATAATATAATAAATAAACGTAACTTCTTAACAGTATGGATAGGACTGTCGAAAAACTTGCACCATCCGGTATGTTTCCACATTTGCCTCGACGAAGGTTGTTCGCTGTGATGAAAAAATGTTCTTATATTTCGAGAAAGACCGTTCAACATCTACGGGAGTAACACAGGCATAATTAAAATAATCCTTAGTTAGTTAATGAATCTGCAGATGCGCCAGCACACATTTGTCTTAATCTCGTATAATCGGAATTTCTTTTTAAACACTGTCGAACTTTGCTGTACGACGTTTTTTAAGTCGTTTATATCGTGTAGCAATGTATTAGCTTCGTCCACGATTTGCACTGATTCTACTAACGACAACCCATCAAAAATAAATCCAACTTAAATTGGGCTTGAGGTGGCACGCCATTTTTCTCATTTTTGCGCTGTATAACTTTTACAGTTGCCTTTGTCCCAGAACATTAAAGGTATTTTGCAAACTCTACACAATACTTTAAGTTCCATTAGTTCAAATCCGGAAATTCACTGATAAATTTAGTGACTTTATTAGCCAACGGTTGCTTATTTTCCTTGCGTACTTACATACATATATTTATCTCTATAATTACGACTAAAGCTGCAAAGGGTTGATGAGAAACTGTTGCAAGAAATTTATTTCATTCGCTGAGGTAACCCGTGCCGATTCATCTGCATACATACGTTGGGTCGTGGGCGCGGCAACCTCACTTCTAACCTGGCGCGAAGCTCTCTGTGCCCGGTCGTTATCCCCGATATAACAAGGTTTGACTGCTCTGACGTCAACAGGCTGTCACGTATATTGGTTTAGGTAAACGATCAGCCATATTTACCGTTTTGACATTGATACCTATGTTTTTCTAGTGTTGTATAAGCGATAAAGCCTTTCCTCAAATGATAAAAGTGCGACTCGGGCGGTCTATTAATAGTAATATAGCGTCGGCTGTTTTCCAACAATGTATACTAGGGTTTGTGAGTTACACTTTGTAAAAGAAAATACAATTTATTTTTCAACAGCTAAAGATTCAAGGACCGGTGAAAGTATAACTGTGAGTTTAAAAAATCCTAGGCTTAAAAAAGATGCTATTCCAACTCAATTCCCTAACTGTCCGTTGTTTTTGACAAAAAAACGTAAAAATTTTCAAAGAGTTTTATATTCTTACTACTTTATATTTAACGAAATTATTTTTGAACACGAAGAGATGTTTTTAAATATATGTGTGTAATAAACGTTCTGTTTTAATACAATATAAATTTAAATTATATCACCGAACGCAACCATTTTGGATACTGATAAATGTAAATGTCATATTCCCAGCAGTAAACGTATTGCAACAATTATACTAACTTGTTCTACAAATACCTTTCTTAAAAATTATTGTGGGAAAAGTAATGATAGATTATGTAAAACACCACAATAACAAATTGAACAAAATTTCGAAGAAAATTTCAATTACTGTATCATTTCAACCTTAGTTTCATTCAAATACATGTACAATTACAAATAATAATAATGAGTCGATTAAATATCAACCACAAATACATCTTTGACGAAAACGATGCTCGACTACGTGTTTGGTTTTTGTTTTGAAGCTTCGTTTTTCCAAAATAAAATCAAATGGGGTGGGAAGAAGGACTCAGTTGACGACTGGCATCCTATTTAAACCAGAAGTCCTTCAAAACTTAAAAAATACATTCAAAAAAAACGATTCCTTTACCGCTTTGGCTAATATAGTGCATGGCAATACATCACCTATACAGCGTGACGTCATCGAAGAGCGCTGAGGTCTTGTGATATCGGTGGAAACGGCCCGGCCTACTCATAAATATGACTATAATTAATACAACAGAATTCTGTTATAGCGTGATTATATAAAACGTCATCTCTGATATAACATCATTTTTTTGGCGGTGCCGTGAACAATGAATTTTAGTGTTAAAAAAAGCCTTGCTGCTAAGAAAAACTTACATTTGTGTATAGATATCTAGCAAATGTTAATTACACGATTTTTTTTATCGTTAATAAAATGGTATGTCAGACATAAAAGATTCGATAATTGTGAATAAAACCTATTATAAACCCACTTTTCAGCAACATTAAAGCAAAATGAATTTTAAAGGCCATTTTGTTAACGCTTGCATACCTCTTGCATCTACCAAACATATACAATTGTGTAATAACCGACGTCTTCCATTATCGACTTTGAATTACACGGCATCGTTCAGCTTTGGCATGTTAGGGTATGAGAAAATTTGGTTTCCTAGTGCATGGAGATGCGTGTTAAATTTGTACATGAAATTGGCATAACTACACTTGCTATAACGTTAAAAAGTCGCCGGCATAGACGATGACGTATAACTGAGTTCTACTCTAGTCTATCCAATGCAGGAAAGAAGGCGAGAAATGCGGTTGGAAACTTATAATAAAATCAAGGAAGTTAAGTAAATGCATACAACAGGAAAATCTCGGATCGGGTATTTTTCCTCCGGAATCTTAATTGAACAATTAAACTAAGTAATTTCATTACGTAGCGCATTGGGTAATCAAATTTTCCGCGCTACCAATAAGACCTCATTATTCCACCTTATGCTTCTTTTAACTTCCCCATCGCACTTTACTATCTATATAAGTCTAATAGATTCCATTAGTCGGGAAGTTAGTAGTCTTTTCAGGCATGGTAGGAGATGATAGAAGCTTAAACTGATTTCTAGTTTTGACTAAGGGAACTAATACTTTCGCTAAAACTAGAAAATGGTAAGCGATGACCCGGAAGCATTCTAATTCTATTATTAAATTAGAGATTATTAAATAATTATAACCAAGACTATGGGGTAGTATGGCAAATAACACTAAAGTATCGGCACACTCCGCACCATACAAGTTATTTTTTGATTAATTCGGAACAGCTGCATGGAGAATTCATGGATTCCCGTTGTCAACTGCCTACTTTGCCGCGAACCTTAAGTTAAAATTGTCAATCTCAAACCCAACAATTCCAAATATGTACTGAATACGAACAATCAACAATTCGGGAAAATCTATGAAACCAGTAGTATCAGGTATACTCACCTAATAATCTTTAATGCAAAGCTTTACATTTCACATCTGAAAATTAAAGTGAGTCGAACGTAGTGCACATCACATTAGCACCAGTGGCTCTTTTTTTTATAAACCTGGCAGCTTATCCAATAACTATAACAATTAATTCTCTTAATTTTAAATTATTTTTTTACTTTTTTCAGTCGCTGAAGTAATTTTAATATTGGATTCAAGATTTCCTAGAAAATGTGTACGTCTATGAACTCTTTTAAAAGATGATCCATAATATTCCATTCCAAGTAAAGTAATGGGTGTCAAATTAGGAGTGAACCAATTTGAATCATTAATCACACATATGTGGAAACGACTTTAAATTTTTTATTTATGTACAATTTATGAATAAATATTCAATTTTTCTTTTTTTTTAAACTAACATTTAAATATCACGTTCATCAGAAGCCCTCCGTTGAGCACGTTTCAGTAATAAGCTCATTGCACGCCAACACATTTCCGCTGGATTCTCCACAATAACTTGCCTGATCTTATTTTTTAAATCTTCCAGATATTCCGGTCTGTTTGGGTACACTTTTGACTTGATGTAGCCCCACAGAAAATAATCGGAAGCCAACAAGTCACAAGACCGTGCCGGCCAAGACTGATATCTACGTTGAGATACCAGACGATCTGGAAACATCTCACATAGGACTTCCATTGATAAATTAGACACATGAGGCCTTGCGAAGTCTTGTTGATACCAAGTAATATCTAATGGTAACTGAAGTTGGCGCATAGCGTCCGTTAAAAATGTCCATAACATTTCCACGTATCTTTCACTAGTAACAGAAACTGCATTTCTTATTTCATCTTCAAAAAAATATGGGCCCAGGATTCCAGCTGAGCAAATACCGCACCAAATAGCTACTGTGGTTTCTCGAATGTAGTGCCTGGATTTTCAACAGACTAATATCGTAAATGAGGCTCGTCGCTAATAATCATGTTGTTAATTAAGTCGTCTCTCTTCCAAAATCCAACGGCAAAACTGTAAACATGTATTGTAGCCTGGTCCGTAGGCTTCCGCGATGGTTTCCGGGTTGTATCCCCAGTCAATGTGCAGTAACAGCCCTGAAAATGTTTCATAAAAGTGTAGACGAAATGTCGGCCAAAGCTGCGACAACGACACGGTTCCAACCCAGAAACCAAAAGCATAGTATGTGTTATAGTCATTTAGAAGGAGCTTTTGAGCTTCTTACCAGTTGTAAGGATGATAGTGCAAGTCTTTTTTAATATTGCTCATGCAGACTCATGAACAATTCCTATTTGTTGCGATAAGTGGCGTAAAGATTCACTGGAATATTCTTCAATTGCATTTCTAACATGCAAAATATTCGCTTCCGTTCTTGCTCGTTTTGTCCTCTTTTGTGGCTTAAAATCTTATCCCCCCTGGCGATACTTTCCGGCCCATCTTCTGATTATTGTGTTGCCAGATGGTGCTATAGCAACATGAAAGTCGAAATCGTCGTTGCATATTAATTACCGCACCTATTTTAATAAACTGTTCTACACAAAATACTCTATGAGCAATCGACCAACGTTCCATATTTATAAAAATTATAAGATATGACAGAACACTTGACAGTTAGAATCACTGTAACTTGATATTTTAGATTGTTGTAAATAAAGATTAAAACTGGGTCTCTCCTAATTTGACATCCTTTGTATAAGGATATGGGGTTGTCACGAAGGAAAGGATATACTATACTCTTGGTTTCCGGGTTAGAATCGCGTCGTTGTCGTAGCTTTTGCCGACGTTTCGTCCACACCCTTATGAGACATCTTCAGGGTTGCACACTGATTGTCAGTGTGCAGTAACAGCCCTGAAACGTCGGCAAAAGCTACGACAACGACGCGGTTCTAACCCGGAAACCAAGTGTATATTATTAACGACCGCGGAAGCCTACGAACCAGATTTAAGGGATATACTTTATGGTCTCATACAATTTTAGGAAATTGAAAAAATTACAAGTAGGAATTGGATCCTAGTTATTAGGATAATGGGATTTTAGTGTACGAGGGTAGTTTGACATTAATCTAGCTTAAGTAAGAAAACGCACGATTTTTGTTATTTTTCTCATTTATTTTTCAACATAGTCTCCTTTTACCTCAATACACTTGATGAGACGGTTTTCCAACTTTTTTATCCCTTCCGAAAAGTAATTTTGCTCGAGCTTCTCAAAATAGTGTGAAATTTCGGTCATGACCTCATCGTTCGTTGCAAAACGGCGTCCTCCGAGCCATTTTTTTAGGTTTGGAAACAGGAAAAAGTCGCAGGGGGCTAGGTCTGGCGAATACGGTGGGTGGTCGATCAATTTGTAGCCCAATTGGTGAGCGGATGCGTTGTCCTGATGGAAGAGAACTTTTTTGCGAGCCAAAACCAAGGCGTTTTTTCGTCTAATCGGCGTCGAAACGGTCCAATAAATCTGCGTAGTATACGCCAGTTATTGTTTTACCCTTTTCCAAGTAATCAATGTGAATAATGTTTTTCGCATCCCAAAAAAACAGTCGCCATCACCTTTCCGGCCTATCGGGTGGTCTTGGCCTTCTTCGGTGGGCCTTCACCGGTTTTTCTCCACTGCTTTGGCTGTTCCTTAGTCGTGTAGTAATGGACCCACGTTTCATCAACAGTGACGTATCGGCAAAAAAAATCCTTCGGATGGCGTTTTATCATTGCCAAAAACTTATTCGAATCCGTCACACGTGTGCGTTTTTAGTCGACAGTGAGCAAACGCGGTACCCATCGCGCAGATAGCTTTTTCATATTCAAATGTTCGTGTATCATGTTATGTACATGCTCAGTTGATATATTTAGAGCCTCTGCTATCTCACGCACTTTGGTTCGACGGTCTACCATGATCATATCATGGACTTTGTTGATGGTTTCTGGTGTAGTGACGGTTTTTGGGGCACCTGGACGTTCATCATCAAATACGCTCTTACGACCGCGAACAAATTCAGGTTTCCAAAATTTCACTGTTGCTAACGACGGTGCAGACTCGCCATAAACAGCATCCAGTTCGGCTTTGATTTCTGCATTGTTTTTCCCTTTCAAATGAAGGTACTTAATCGCTGAACGATATTCGACTTTTTCAATTTTCAAAAAACACAAAAATTGTTTGCTTTCGACGACTGTTAAAACCAAATTAATTGTTTTTTGCTTGAAATTTTGACAGACGTCATGTGATGGATGGCAGATGTCAAAACCGAGAGCAATTCGTTCTCACGTAACGCCATCTATCGAAGGCTAGATTAATGTCAAACTGACCTCGTATCTATGTAAAACAAAAGTTTCGTCATGACAACTGTCACACGTGGTAAAACAAAGCGATTGCAATTAAGTAATTTATATTGATCTTAACGTAAATTCTAACGAATTTAACTTTAAAAAATTGATCTGCAAACAAGAATAAGTTTAGTACAATGTTAGGTATGAATGTGGTGAAAATTACACTGTTGGTTTACGAGGATTTCGTACGAGAATGGGCTTGAGAGCAGGTCCCTGTAAAATGAAGGCGTACCGTAATTTGATTAACAAATTTAAAAGAACAGATTCTGTAATTGACCTCCCGAGATTAGGAAGACCAAGGATTAGTGATGTTCAAGTTGCATAAATTCTTTAGGAAAGTCAAAACATCGCCAATAGCAATCCGCTAGAAATCAATAGTAATACAATATTAAAACGATTGCAAGTGCCATATACCACGGTTTGGTGCTTTTATACCACCAAAATGGAGGTCACATTGAAGAGTTGCGTAAATACAAGGATATAAGAAATCCTATTTTTCAAGAAATTCAATTTATGTTGATTTTTGTTAACATAATTTGTTAAATTTGTGTTATAAGTTGAAATATATCCCTTACTTTATGATACCTGTATTTCGTAAATATCTAGACTACTGCTTTAAAACGCGCACAATTTACTGTGTCATATAGTAGATCACCATAAAAGTAGTTATAGTGCAGACGATAGTTACTTCTTGAACGCGAATACGAGACATAATTTTCGTCATGATTATTGTTACAGGGAGACGCCGATTTGAGTCCTTGGGCGCCGGAACCCTTAAATGGGAGCATTCCAACTCCGCACTACACCAGCCCCGATCCGGAATCTGCGAATGAGAGCGACTAGCCCGAATGGGATAAATCTACAAGGATATAAAAAGCACGAGAAAACAGCAACTATAAGAGACTCAAACATATAAAAGAAAATTAAACCAAATTAAATAACAGGACCTTGTACATATACATATACATACGTACAGTACACATATAGAAACAGACACCACATACTTAAATTCTGTCGCTAGTACATATTGTTATAGACGTACGTATTTACACAAGTTCTTACATAGTAACATTAACTGTAGTACGAAATTTAATACGTGATATCATAGAAATTCATTAGTGAACGATAAATGTTTTCTCTTATTAAATTCAGATGCCTAAAATGAAATATGATCAAAAGAATATTTAAAAGTGGTTAAAAATAAACGGAACATGTCGCTTTGGAAGTTTAATGTTATTAAACAAAGGTCCTGTATCATTAAATAATTATTTTAAAGAAATATTAAGTGTGAGGAGATGTTTTCCAAAGCACAGAGAGTTATACTGCTATAGAGGTTTTGAATTTATTTTTTTTTTCTTAGTATCAATGACTTGTAGTTCCCAAACAACACATTTATTTTCTACACAAAAACAACGCTTAATTTCTCGATTTTAAAATGCTCACAATTCCTTTGTTCTTTGTTACAATACTTTTCTGTCTCTGTTACTTATACTTGAACCGTTTAACAGACTAAATCCGGCTCTTCAATGAAAAAGAAAAGTTTCACTTAATCAGGGCTCGCTTTTTTTAAATTAACAGATCAGCGTTTGTTAAATAAGATATTTGCAAAAATACCCTCTCTATTTCTCTTTTATACCAACCTATATTCATTGTATCACATTCAAGAATCATTTTGGCCAGTCGGTATGTACTTCAACAAGGTACGCGCCATCATATCATGTGGCACCAAATGGGCCACGCCATATCAGTGACCAAAAGGAAGTGGTATTCAATTGTACCACATGTCAGACTCAACTTATCAAAACTAGAGAAACAATAGCATGTTAGAATGATGAGAAAAGTATGTTAAATGCATACAACTCTCTATATAAAAATCATAGATGTGCATTAGTGCCACAGTATAAAGTTATTTTGACATATACAGTAGTGCTCACGTTTCTACGTAAACGATGAACATGCGTCACTTATGCTCCCGTGTTCTCCGTTTCATATATTTCGTTTTCTCCGTTTCGTATATTTACGTAGTGACTTGAGCAGTGCGGTACAGGGTGACAAAAAAGTTACGCTAAAGTTATGTTCTTTTCAATGGAACCGCATACTTGGTTTTTATTGGAAAATCTAGTCACTTTGAATTAGATTACCTATACCTATAGTCAGCTGTTTCCAAAACATTTACAAACATTTTTGCAGTTCTCTATAGAAATAACTATAAATTGCATAATATTTTATATTTCGCTTTCCACTTTGGATGTTAACTAACACATAGTGCTAGGAATATTTTTACTCGGTGGTCGAACGGTTAGCATACTTGCCTTTCGATCCGAACGGCGCGGGTTTATATCCCGGCCGGGGCGGTTGGTTTTTAATTACGGATAAAAATCGGAGTATGCCTTCTTCTCGAATAAGGAAGTAAAACCGTAAGCCTCGCGTCAATACGATGTTTGGTACATTAAAAATCCCTACTAAAGATTGGAACACTTCTGGATTCGGCAAAATTCTAGTAGGGTCGACTAATGATCATAGTAATTGATCCCTAGAAATGCGTGGCACATTCCATAACCCGACGCTTTGCCCAATATTACAACAACAACTTAGAATAAAAGGACTTCTTGATTATAGGCTGCCCCCGACAATGTACTAAAGTTTTTATTTTCGAGTGACATTTTCGTCTTTGTTTTAAATGAGAAGCCGTGATTCATCTATTAATAGTGTAGTGTTGAGCTATTTTGGTAGTCCCTTAAACTTTAATATCTTCTTCAGTTTCTGTAAATTATGGATTTTTCCCTTCCGCATGGCATTTTCGCAATATTATTCTAATTTGTAGTACAAATATCCATATAGGACAACGGTTAGAAGATGAAAAAACAGTACTGGGTATTGCGGCCGATCGAAATAAAAGACTCCCTTCTATGAAATTCTAAGCTTTCGCATACTTTATTTACGCTTCATCAGAGAAAAACAAATTGGAGATTATATTCAACAAATAAGAGAACATCAGATTAACATCGTAAATGATTACAACAACAACAAATTTACTAAAACTTAATATAATTAAAATAAGAAGGAATAACTACAACACGCTTAAATTCATTAAACCAGTATCTGATCTGATGGTAGTCATCGAAGGTGCATGGTCCTTATAAACTGCATCCAACTTCTCTTTGATTTTTGCACACGCTTTCCCATCCAAAAAATGAAACCGAATCACTGACCGGTATTGTTCCTTTTCCATAATTCCACAAATACATAAACTTACTCACTGTCAACGGCTCTTAAAACAACACTACTCGACAAATCTCTTCGAAATTTCGACAGATGTCGACTAAAGAATAGTAGTCACAGTCGGTAATGCAAATTTTGACACAAAGCGCCATCTGCCTCGAAATACGGGTACTTCTCATACCATCCTCGTATGTCATACGAAACCCGATGTATTAATGTTATTGATGTTCACATAGATTAGTGTACTTGGCACTATCTTTTATGAATTTTTATTGAGTGTCCGAACTTCATTGAACCATAGATAGTGCAGATTGTATCTATGCATTCTTCCCTAGAAAATTTAATTTTCTTGTAACTTTTCACACGTTATACATACATAGACAACTATACTAGGGTACGTAAGGATTCATTTATAGTTGCGAGTCCCATGCAAATATTAAATAGTGTTGGCGCTTGTGCTGAAGCGTCCTTGATTCGCTTCGTCCGCTCCCCACCTTATACTTTCATAGCGGGCAAATGTTGTAACACTGTCCATATATTTTAGCGGTTCACTTTACTGCGGAACTTACGAACGCGGCATATGACAGAAGAAAACATTTGTATTTGAACCATGGCAAATTAAAATAATATCCGAAATATTCTGAAAATGATATCTGGAGGGAAAAATCAATAATTAATAAAATTAAAAGGACAACTTTTAAAGATTGCTAACATCTATATGTTTGGCGTGTTGTCAGAGATTGCATATTATCATGAAGTTCTTTTGTTCTGAATGAAAATATCCCTAGTTCTACAATATCGAATATTATGCAAACTATAGTTATTTGTACAAAGCCTTGCAAAAACTATTTTTCGTAAATATTTCGAAAACAATTGAATTTGGGCGTAAGTAATCCTCTAGAAAGTGAGCCTAAATTATCTACTAAAAATATAATATGTACTAACATACTAGGTGTTCAATTAAAAAAAAAAACAACTTTGATATAACTTTTTTTATCCATCCTGTATATGTCAAAATTATTTTAGACTGTGGCACTAACGTATATCAATCATTTTTGTATCGGAAGCTATTTTCTATTATCAATAATAAAGCTACTATCGACGAATCTATTGCCCCCTGCACGAATCTATTGTCCCTATTGCCCCCTGCACATATGTGATTTTCAGTAACAGACAATTTTGAATTTGCAGTTGAAAAACAAAATATTTTTAGAAAAAGATTACGAGCCCTAACAACTATATATTGGGACAAAATAAAATACACATATAATTCAAGTTTATTTTTTTATATATATTTTTTTAATTTAGTAATAATGTAATTAGTTAGTTAACAACAATTGGGGCCAATCAGCAATACAAAAAACAAAGATACTAATTCTATCATCCCTAATTAACAACAAATATCTTCATCATGTGTGTCAACTAAATATTTTGACATGGCACGAATTATTATTTTTAAAATAGAGTAACATGGCTCTTGGGCATTGAATTAACTAAGGATCTGCACTTTTCAGAAGCAAATCCATTCCAAATTTGCTCTATTTTGGCTTTAAGTTCTGGCGATTTCCGCTGTGGGTTGTTCCTCAATGTTTCTTTCATTTTATGCCACACTGTTTCAATGATATTAAGGTCGGGACTGTTGGAAGGCTTAGAAAGAACAATTACGTTGTGATCACCAAACCACTTTTTTTGTGGTTTTGGCCGTATGACAGGTTGCTCCATCCTGCAGAAAAATGTAATTTTCGCCAAGATTTAACTTCGCGATACTTGCTGGCAGACCGTTTTGCAGTATTTGTTGATATTTCGCGGCATTCACGGTACCATCAGTAAATTCAAAGCATTCTAATCCTGAAGCTGTCATGCAGCCCCAAATCATTACTCCTTTAGAAAATTTTACAGTACGTTTTAGGCAATCCCTACGGAAAGTTTCGTGTTTAGTGCGAAGCACGCGTTTGCGGTAATCACCAACACATTCATCGAATTTCGATTCGTCATTAAAAATTACTCTTGACCAATCTTCTACTGACCAAGATAGTTTAAAATTTGCCCATGTGAGCTTAGGTTCCTTCTGTTTTTCCGTCAACAGTGGCTTTTCCTTTGCCTATAAGAAAACATTTTACTCTTTTAAATTATTACTTGTAATTCAATTTTATAAAACTTTAACCCACTTGCGACAGCATTCCCTTGACAAATTTAGTTTAGTTTCGTGATTCCATTCAGCCGCAATTTGCTTTGAGTATTTCTTCGGGCTTTTTTGCATAGTTTTACTAATATTCTTTTATTCTATCAGAAACTAATTTTGGGCGACCCGGACTTTTGCGTTTTTTATCGAAGATATTTGCAGTTTCTCCATAATGCTTAATTATATTCCACACTGTAGTTTTAGGAATATTAAGTTCATCCGCCACTTCACATATTGTTTTCTTGTGGCAATAAGTTTTAAGTACTAACTCACGAATTTTTGAATTTGTAGAGATACCACGCACCATTTTGTTTAATAAACGCAGCGATTCACTCAATGCAATAAGAAAGCAACTGCCAATTCGTTCTGCGTTGTTTTCGCAGCTCACTTGTCTTATTTTGTTTCATTTTTGACAGTTACTTGATACTGACCTAATATTTAGTTGTCGCACATTTTCGTTACTTTTACATGTTTGTTATTCAGAAACAATAAGTATGTTTTGTGATTAATTGACATTTAAACCATTGCTTGTTCACCATTATTATAATTAATAAAAAATCATTCAAAAAATAAACTGTCAAATACCCGAACATGTACGTATTTTATTTTGTCCCAATATATAGTTGTTAGAACCGGTACTGTTAAACTTTGTGTTAAAAATAATAGCTTATTTATCTCTTTAAAGCATTTTTAGTAAAGTAATGTATACTGGATGCCCATCGAAATAAAATGCCAGTTTGCAAGCTGCTAAAATATGAAATCTCTATCGCAATGCTGAGGGTCAGCTCTGGCATGATCTGTGTTTGGGAAACACATGGGTGCTACAGAGTCTCGTAGTACGCAAGAACATATTCGGTTTAATAAGTTAGTTTAGTATCGCCTCGTAGCATTTTAATAAATACTTTGTTAGAAGAATAATTATAGAAAATAATCATTGAAAAAATACATCCATATCCCAATAGTATTTTAAAATTTGAAGCAACAAATTGTATTGGACTACTTGCTCTCATATAGCTGTATTTATGTATTTCATATCAATAAAACATATATCTATTTACTTACATTTGCAGAGGTTGGTGATTGGAAGCTACGATAGTAGTTTTATACGTTTGTAAAATTCCGAATGTAAATGGAATATTTAAAAAAAACAACAACAAAAAAATCAAAGAGTACATTATTGAAGTAATAATTAGTCATTTTCTCGATTGTTCCACCCTGCCAACACGTAACACAATAGTAAGAAGGTCTAGAGCCGTACTTAAATATTTAGGATCAAAAGCAGAAAAGGATGAGACAGATTAAACGATTTAATAGTTCCTAATGTTTTTGTTGCTTTATACTGAAGACACTCTGTATATCAAAGAGGAACAAATTTCATTTCGCAGTGTAATTTTCTAATAAAAACCTCAGCACTTAATATAGTTCGAAAAGTAACCAAAATTTGATTTGTTTGAACCCATTTCCATAAAACAAACACTAATATAAAAACAAAATCTATATTGCTCAATTTGCCAAAATCGTTAAAAATAATATGTCTACCTAATTACTCTGATATTATGTTAATATACTCCAATCTTCTGGATTTGTAGAATTGTGCCTATTGTGTAAATGTTAGGACGTCAACATTTTCACATAACGATTTAGACATTATAAGGTATTTTCCAAAAATATTTCCGTATATACGATTGATAAGTAGCGAATCAGGCGTCTACTGTGTTGTTTTAAATAGAACACCTGTATATTACTACCTATTTCGTTTTTCCGCCTAGAAATAAGCCAACATAATATTAATTTCATGTCGATTTCTAACAAATTTCGAGCTATTTAAGTGCATTTATTTCCTTATAAAAATCCGAAATGCAAATATATTTTAACGTAAATTTTTATATTATTAAATTAGATCCTTGGCTCTATCTTAACATTGTATTAGTACGCCTTCGAAAAATACAGGCTGTTCAGCTTTGAACATCAAACTTTGCCAAATTCAAACACCGGAAAAATAACTTCTTTAAAATAGTAACATTTACTTTTTTTGTATCCACCGTTTCGGAAATCTATGTTTGTGTAATGATGCATATATCTAATATTGAAAGTAAAAGAAATGTTTACAGTTAAGCGGGAGGCCTGCATTTGGATACTGCATCCAAGTGATTTCTGGTGTTAGTATTGTTTGGTTACTATGACAACAGTAAATAAAACATACTGACATTGCTGTTCTTAACTGTTGGTTCAACACCTTAGGCATAAGTAGCTACATACGAAATGAATTACATAAAAATAAAGTATATCATATGTATACTTTATTTACGTATGAAGTTAAAGACAATGCAAAAGTATCGAAGTGGGAGGAAGGAATTTTGAACATTTACTGTAAGTAGATGAATAAGTAAGTAGCTATTAATTGTTGAAATAAAAATTACAATTATTAAGTTATTAAGTTTGTCCATCGTGTATTTCAATTTTCAAATTGTGTTATTTTTTCAGACTTTTTTCATTTTAAATTTATTATGACATATTTACTTTTATATCGCTTATTGTTAGCCTCTAGGAACTTTTAAAATATTTTTCTCTTGTTCTTTTTCGCTAAAAAGATGTATTTGCGTTATAATTGTTTTTAGAAGATACATTAGCGTTATAATTGTTTTTTTTTGTTTCTACGCCAGCAGAATTTACGTTTCCAGTAGCATAAAATCTTTGTTTTAATTTGACAAATGTTTTCGGTTGTGGACATCGTCGGTCAGGATAGCGCAGCTTATACATCCTTCATGCTAAGATACAGCATTTCTTTCATTTTTTCCTAATACATAAATTATACCTATTATCTAACTCTTCTTTATTTAGGCTCTCATCAACAATCTAAGATCTTCAATATCAGCATGTTTCGTTTACTGCTGTCATGGAAACTAAATTATAGTAACACCAAAAACCATTTGGATGTGATTTCTAAATGCGTGACTCGCCTTTGATTGCAAGTAGCTACTAACGTTCAAAATTTTGAAACGATAGTTTCAAAAAAGTGCCATCTTTTGTTTACTGTTGTCATAGTAACCAAACAATACTAGCACCACAAATCACTTGGATGCAATATTCAATTGCAGTACCCCGCTTATCTGTAAATATTCCATTTATTTTTAATATTAGATGTATGCATCATTATACAAAAATGTTAGAGATATACATTTCCTTCCTATACGGTGAATAGAGAAAAAATAGCTATTTAAAAAATGACAATTCACAATGTTTGGTGTTGGACACACTGTACATTTCGGAAGCGTTTTAATACCATGTGTAAATAGCATGTATGCAATCTTGTAAAAAATTTACACCAAAATGTAATTGTATTTCGGATTTTTGTAGGAATATATCTAAATTTAGGCGATTGAGAACAAAATTATAAATACATATCTTGAAATCTGTTAGAAATAATGAAATAATGAAAATAATGAAACCTATATTTATATTACTTTATGTCTATATCGAGAAACCAAAATCGTAATAATTTAAAATAATAAAGTGGGTGCGTTACTTATTCTACTATTCACAGATTAGCCACAATTGTACATTTCCAGAAGGTTGGGATATCCTGTATGTTAGAACCTAAGAGCATATCATTAGACGAATAAAACACTCAGATACACCTTCACCGCTAATGAATATTCTCGAAACGGTCATTACCAAACACTGCCGGTAGTTATAATAAAAAGAACATTTTAACACAATAATGGAGTTAATGGCGAAGAAGTGGCATGTTCCTACTAAGGACCTAGTACTTAAAATACGAAGAATTAATTACGACTTATGGTTATAACGAACATAACGTAACAAAATCCGCCTAAAATAGGAATTGATTAAGAAGTACCTAAAACTGCAAAACTGATGTATAAAATAGGTAATACTATAATATAAAGGAATAGTTCCGCATTTATTACCAAAATAATGTCAAATTAATGTCTATGTATAATAGGTAACTACTAAGTATCTCAAGAACTGATTTTTGTGTAAAACTTCCATCTAAGATCTGTAATAAATTGTACACTTCTATTTTACGATCTATGTACGTAGATGAAGTATCATACCCACATAAATATATGTATTAAAAATATTTTGTAGCTATACAAACTATACACATAACATTAACAAATGTCTAGACTGTCTAGAGAAACTGTGTGTATACCGTATGGTGAGCGAGAGAAAATTTCATTAAAAAAATTACTTATAGCGATAAGACACCTAATTCGTAAAATATGGCACTAGTTAGCTAGAGCAAAATAGTAAATAGGTCCAATAGGTTGGCTGTGTCCGTCAGTTTTTATAGGCACATAGTATTTGCTATTCAAAATCTTTGCTTCACCACACGGTATAATATGCAAGTAAATATCTTATGAATTTGTATTTCATTTATATTGTTGGATAATTTCAAGAATGTTAAAACTATTTTCTTACTTATAAAAATAACTATTTAAAATACCTATAAATTATACATATATTTATAAACAATAAAATTAAAATTTATTCTTCACTATAACCTATAACTACAAGTGTCCAAACTACAATTTTTTTTTTGTTGATGAAAATTACTAACGAAATAAAGAGCATTGTTCGAAAAATAAATTGTGCGTTTTGTAATTATCATTATCCAATAGATTTCTCTGTTGTACAAAATGTTATTATATACTTCTTAAGCCAAAATATGGCAATTTAACTCAAATATCCTTTGTCCAAAAGTTGATAATGTTCAAGAAATGCAGCGTCAAAGTTACAGTTTTGTTTGTTGTTATTATTCTTGTAGTGATAGTGCCCTCTACAAAATACAACAAATGTGTGAGTGGATTTTTTTTTTGTTCCGAAAAACCCATAAATATCAAATTTTGTGCAAATACTACAATTATTGTAAAAGTTATTTAATAAAAACTACATTTTAAGTTTAACATCGCGCATCCCGAACATTATAAATTTGTTGACTAAAATAAATAGGGTCAAATTGTCACATTTTAGCCAAGGGTGTGTTTATCATGAAGCTGTAATAGTCAATAAGAGTGGCGATACTAGCTGTGATATGAGCGACAATACTAGCAGCGACAAAAGCGTCGAAAAATAGACATCGCGGACAGCGTTTATGAAGTTTCGACAAGCGCGCCACTTTGACAGTTGTCAAAATATTTTCATCGGAGTCTTCCTTTTTTGATTTTGGTTTTTTTGGTCCCATACTGGAGGCCTAAGGTAAATTTCGCTTATTAAATTCTCGATATCCATTAAAACTAGAGCTGATTGGAGCAGATAAAATTTGAAAGTTCGATTATAAATGCTCTTATCTTTGCTCACCATCGCTGCCCGCAGATGTCGCGTAGTTCCAATATAAACACCCGCATACAAACAATGTATCTCACCACTTTGCTAGCATCGTCGCTTTTATCGAGTATCACAGCTCGCTTCTGTAACCATGGTTACGGAAAGCTACAATGTTCATTGTTTGGCCCATTTTGCTAACGCATCGCTCTTATCGACAGCTTCATTATAAACACACCCTAAGAAATTTGTGATAGCGTTTTATAAAAACTGTTTATAGGCGCCCTCTATACTTTATGTATTAATCGAATAATATTAGGGAAGATTTATGGATGTTTGCTAAAAGAAAACAATCCATTACACACTTCGTCACTTAAATTTTACAAAGTTTTCAATAGTGCAAATTAACTTTTCAGGTAACGCTTGGTACAAGCATTAGTCAAAAGTTATAATTATAAACATTATAATGTGACATAAAACCACGTTCTGTTCAAAACTAACAAGGGAACACCGACAACCCGCAAATTCAGATTTCGATGAAACTCTAGAGACTGAAAGGCAGAACAACATTATTTTTTTTTAGCGGCTGAATCGCCCGATTTCGTAAAATTTGCGCGATTTTTTAATTGTTGCAAATATCTCGAGCATGATGCAAATTATGTTCCGAAAAAATATACAGCGTGGACGGAAAATAATTCATTTCCTGAACAATTAAAAAAAAGTTTTCAAATAAAAAATATTCGGAGACAAATGCTACACAACATAAAATTATATCCAATTACACAAGGTCCTCAGTTTCCGCAGCGTACGATATAAGTTTGTTTATGGAACACCCTGTATATTATTACGATTTTAGATGCTTCTCTTCAATTCATGTCAACTTCCATTAATATTCCCTATAACTACCTATCTGAGTTCTTGAGATAATCCGATATTTTTGGAACATACGGAAAGATGAGAAATGTTTGACAGGAAAAGCTACTTTTCGTGGCGATGATATCAATATCTACATCCTATTTTAAGCGTGAAATTAGGTATTTTAAGAAATGAAAGATCAAGATCATGTTCTTATCGATTCTGTTGAATTATGATGTTTGTTGATAAGTTGGGCCGAAGACACAACCATAAATTGTGCATGCCCCATAAGAATTATTTAATGAGTGTATATATATGAACCACGCTACGCCTAATCCTAATTTAGGGTAAATGCTAATTTAAATTAAATTTCTCCATAAACCTACCAATAGATTTTATTTACAAAAACATAAAATTGCGGCAAAACAGATTTAGAAGCGTATAAAAAAATTAAGAATCTTAAATGTTAAATGTAGCTTTATAATTTTTTTTAACCCACCTGCATATTTGTAGTCTCGCCAATAAGTAACGCAGAGCATTAAGTACGTGGGTAGTTCGGGGCTACTCCAGATATTGAATGGAAAGCGACAAAAATTAATGTCATGTGTTTATAGCAAAGTAATCTATGGACATAATCAATCCATAATCAAATATGTTGAATAAGTTGCCTGTCTCCAAGGAGTTTAACTTTAAAAGAACTTTTATTTCCAGCAGAGAAATGAAAGACATTTTTGACCTACCGTTCCTAAGCTAAAAATATTTGTCTTAGTTCCCTCTACTATTCCTCGTTTTTTAAACGTTGTTTCTTCGTACCCTGTATGACTGTTTGAATAATATTGCTGATTTATACGATGCATAATTTTTATTCGCATAAATCTTTACAGAATTATGCATCGTGTAAAACAGACTTCATTTTAAGTTGTAATGTTATATTTCCTCATAAAGTTCTAATAAAGTTTAAGTATATTTACAGCAACCCCACTATAACTAACAGAGTTGTTTGTCAATTATAATGCTCTGAAAATGAGGAATTAACTGCGTGAATATGAAAGAACTGAAGCACCCTGTATACTTTTCAAAATTTTGAAACGCAATTCAATTTTTGATATAAAAACTTTATAGACTATTTGTACACATTTGTAGCCTAATAGGTATGTATTTAGAGAAGGCTGCTATAACTCTATTCGAAACCAAATGGCTCATGTCGATGTGTCAAAAAGATAAATTTAACAATTAAACGCGGGAGAAATACTATGTATCTTTTTGACACTTTAGAGATACGAACTATTTGGTTTAACCTTACAGCAGCCTACTATAAATATTGGACTACAAACCTTTATCGCTAATAGAAGGCAAAAGGCATCACTTTCTTATTATTCTAAATAAAAGGCGTTATTCAATCACTTCTCTATTAACTGCATATTAAACAGCAGCAAAAGCACCACTAGTTTCCCAATTTAATCGATTTCATAGAATCGATAGTGACAGAGGTAGCAATAGTGGGCTAATTTAGATCATGGATTTATTTTCTCAAGAATTTCACATTAACAAGTACTGGTTGCCGTTGATATTTTATATCAATAACCAAAGAACTAAAAACAACAATGGAAATTTACATTAAGAAGAATGTGACCAATTTATGTAAGTATGAAATTTGTTTTTATTAAATTATTAATACAATTTGATTATTATAAAATAATTAATTACAATTTCTACTTCCTCAAGTGGTTACAAGCTCAACCGTAAAATTAGCAAATACGGCTGCAGAGGCTAAAGCTCCCTGCATTACCTCAAATAAATATTTAAATATTTATAATTATCCGAGTGTAATTGAATAATATTTAAAGAAATTAACCAATATTTTACCACTCAATTAATAATTAAGATCAATAAATGCGCGCCAAGAAAAATATTTTATCAAAACCAAGTAAATTCCTTTTTCCTGCAGAAAATATATTTTTATTTTCGCAGTAAAGTTTCCATAGGACTAAATCGCGAACGTAAAATAGACATGAACGACAACCTCTATACAACGCAGATCCGAGATTGTATAAAACCAGGCAAGCAAATAAAAGATTCACAGCTCACTCCATCATAATTCATCACCACGTTTAGTCAAACCCAGTAGATCGTAAAATACCGCGAAGCTTTGTTATGATAACTAATTGAGACATGTAATCAATATGCGGTACTGTTAACAGAATACGTAATATATGCGCTACCATTTGTCTTTTTCAAAAAAGCTTGATAATTTTCAAAAAAATTGACCACTGAAATTTATGCGATGTAGTTCTAATACACTCATATTTACGTTTTCCTCTAATTGAAAAACAAAAAAATAAGATGAATTGGCAATTGGCATTAATATTATGACAACTATATTGTTTCGAATAAAAAGTGAACTCGTGCTATAATTATAAGATGAATTCAGTATTTTTTATGCAAATACAATATTCTATATCGTCACCGATTCAGGTTTGTGTACGGGCTGTCCCAAATTCCCAGATTACCAAGATGATCTCGTTAATTACAAGAGACAGAGCATAAGCTTGAACTTGGCAAGTAGAGCAACGCAAACTGCGCTGGAAGCCAGTGGCTGACGCATAAAAGTTTACACAAAATAAACACGGCCGGGACAATTCGGTATAAGCGTCAGTATAACTGCGACTCGAAAGCCGATCTGTTGTGTATGCATCTACGCTGTCGTATACTATATCGTAGTTCTACGTTTGTTTTGAAAATGTTTCCTACGTCGCGAAAACGACCAAATTTGGACACAATAAGAGAATTTATTGCAGAAATGCCTGATTTAATGTGTGATTGCGCTAAAATTTTGAATGAATATTCGGACTTTAAGTTACCAAGTGAGAGAACATTACAGAGAGTTGTGCCGTCTGCTCGTTAGCATGTTGAGAAAAGAATTAAATCGGAGTTGCAAGATAAAAAACTGTGGTTATGTGTGGACGGAACAACAGATCGTAAAAAAAACATTCTGTGGTTAATGTAATGGTACGCACAATGGAACCACATCGACCGTCACCCTCAATTTTACTAGCTTCCAGACGAATACAACAATGCCGAGGTAATTTCAATGTTTGTGTTAAATATATTGGAAAAGTTTGAACTTTCAACAAATCAACTCTTGATGTCTATGAGTGATGGTGCCGCAAACATGCTTGCTATAGGTCGATCTCTTAAAAAACATTGTGCTAACTTGTTGCATATTACATGTAAAATTCATACTCTCAGTCTCGTAGCAGATAGTATCAGAAAATGTTATCCCGAGGTAGACGCTCTAATAGCACATACAAAAGCTGTGTTTGTAAAATCCCCAAAACGTATTCGGGAATTTCATAGACTATGCCCCGGTATTCCTGAACCACCACAACCTATTCTTACTCGTTGGGGAACATGGTTAGAGGCTGCATTTTATTATCTTAAATATTTTGAGAATATAAAGAACGTGATTTTAGAATTCGACCCAAAGGAAGCTGCGGCTGTCAAGGTAAGCCGCTTGAAATTTCAGGATAGTCAAGTTAAAACAGATTTGGAGATTATTCAGAACAATTGCGTTCGACTAGCGGATGCGATAGAAAAACTACAAAATTCTTCGGTGTCGTTAGTGGAATCTTTGCAAATAGTGCAACATGTTCACGCAGCTATGCGCGATAGAAGACGCAAGAAATGTTTGTGTTTTAGAAAGGTTTGAAAGTGTTTTAGATAAAGACTCTGATTTTGGCACATTAAGACAAATTTGTGAAGGTGCGTCAACAGAACCGTTAAGTTATTTGAAAGATTATTTTACTTACGCAAATATAACGTCACTAGATGTAGAACGTTCGTTTTCCGCATACAAAAACACTTTTTCTTCACGCCGCACTCAATTTGCCGAAACAACTTTGGAAACATATCTAATGTTACAAATATTAAATAGACATTATCCACTTTGTGATTTCACGGAGGACTCCTAAAACGGTAAGTGTTTGAACACGTATCACATTTAATTTATATTGTGTGAAACTTTTATGCGTCTGCCACTGGCTTTCAGCGCAGTTGTGTTGCTCTATTGGCAAGTTTCTAAGTGTTGTTCTGACAAAAATTAAACAAAATATTTTGATTATTTTCAAAGCCTACTCAGTTATATCGGAAGTATGAAAATTTTACAATTACGATTTTTCTTACACTTTTTACAATTCAGGAGAATTCAAAAATAAATTGCACATTATTTTGACAAGTTTTTGTACTGTACACTAGACAGGTTTATTTTCTATTATATCTTTTCACAAATGCTAAAACATTAACAAGTTTTTTTCTAAATGGGTGTCTATTTCCTTTGTCTTCAAAATAGGGATATAAGTAAAGCGTGACAAACGGTTGCACAAGCAGAGGCGCCGTGAAAGGAGCTGTGTTTAGTATGTACATACAAGGAATCGAGTGGACGTTCTGTTATCGGTTGATCGGTGTGCGTGTACTATTTATAATGTTCCAGAAACTAGTGGAACCGTCCGAGGCATACCGCGCAAAAGTAGACACGAACCGCTTAAGAATTAGAAGAATTAAGTATGAAAATGACATCTTTCACTTGGGAATAATATTTGCGATAGTAAGATACTGCCTCGATCAATGTTCCCCATCGCGTCAATACAGACTGAGGTGGTAGCGGAATTTGCGGATACAATTGCTTGAATACGCGGATATGTTTGGGGGATTTCACAAATACTTTTTTGGTAGATGATATTAAATCATTCACCCTAGGATACTTGCTTCGAATTGTTTCTGCTACGAGATGACATGCGTGTATGAGGCATGTTATGTGAAGAGTCGGAAAGCATACTTTTAACGTCCTACCAGCTTTCAGCACTGTTGCGGCTCCGTCAGAAACTAACATGGTGATTTGGGCTCATACGATACAAAATTCTCTTAAGATATTTTTTATTATGTTTACAACGGTTTCGGCATCAGTTCTTTCAATCCTTTTACTGGTTAACAACAAGGAAGCTGCTGGACTATTACGTTTTAAAGGACGCGCCACAATATAAATTACGCTGTGTTTCTGAGCATCAGTAGTTTCGTCCACAGTGAGCCAGATTTTTTGATTTCTCAACTCGTCTTTTATATGGTCTTTTACTGTACTTTGCACATGTGGTAAATTGTACCGCAATTGTCTTTTTGTTAGTAGCTTCCGTGATGGAACATATTTATCCCAAAAAAGACGAAAGTTTTCATTATCTACTAGTGTGGGATGTTGCACGTCCTCAACATGAAAACAAAGTCATACGAAAATTGCCAGTACGGAATATTGTTTCTTAAATTCAATACATTACGTTTACTTTTAATATGACTTCTACATCTAAATGTCGTGCGACCTAGCAACTCTATACCGCAAAATTTGCAACGAATGTGCGAACCTGTAAATTCCAAACCAACGAAACGCCAAATATATTTCTTCATATGCGATGCAAGAGGTACACCAGGCTTACGTCCCATGTTTTCGAAAACACACAATGAGAATCCGATAAATAACCGAACGACCAAACTCCTCAATGTCTACCGCATTACTGAACTCTGCATCCACATACGCACATACATGTATATATCAACATTTACTTAAACATATCCTTTATCGGGATATTTCAGTCGAGTACTAAACAAATATTGCATTTGTATATTTTAAAGATTCGTACATATTGTATATAAAAAAAATCTGACCTGTTCGAAACCTCCTAAAAGATCTGAAGTGTCCATAGCAGATGTTACGGGTAGTGTGTGCAGTGATTGCCCTGCTAGATGAGCCAGTGTACGAACTATGCTTGTCTTCCCGCATCCGGAATTGCCCACCTATCAAATCAATATAAATTAATTGAAGCATAGTAGTAAAAAGTATTAATATTTGAGTTGGTGTGGCTGTTTCCGTGTGAGAACCGATGAGTTTGGCAAGAAACAGCCCTTATCAGAGTTACACTGATGACAACAGGAGAATGTCTGCCGAAACGTCGGATTCCTTAAATCAAACAAACGAAGGAAACAGCCCCTACAGCAACTCAAATATAAATTAATTGAACACTTTACTAGTACTCAGAGTCACTCTGATGAAGTGGTTTTTAAAATAAGGTACTCAATATTTGAAATACGTTAAGTACTTGAGGCTTTAAAGCACTTTTGCGCTTCAATTATTTTTAAGGTAATCAACGCACTTTTAAAGTAATTGAAGTATTTATAAAACAATTGAAGAGTGGAACTGGGGTAAATTTGTAGGTTAAGCACAAAATTATTTCTTTAGTCTTTACAAAATAACATATTTTATTTATCCCAGGATCAATAGATTTGCATTGCTATCTCCATAACTACTGATTTTACGAAATCGATTAAGTGCGCAAAGTAGTGAAGTTTTATGATAATTAATTATTAACTCATCAATCAAAATTCAATACAACAATCAATCCTTTTTCCTGGCACGATTAACACCTGATGAAACAAAAACCATAATTCAAAGAATTAAACCGAAATATACGCTGGATGTTTATAGGATGAATACAAAGTTGCTGAAAAAATGTTCAGATTATTTGAACCCCCTACCGACCTGACACGCTTCCAACAAGGAAACCGTACCTAACAACATGAAAGTATCCAAAATTGTACCCATATATAAATCCGGTGATCCTAAACATCCCAGCAACTATAGACTTATATCAGTCTTACCCGTACTTTCGAAGCCCCTCGAGAGCGCACTTCTGTCACGTCTTGTAAACTTCCTCGATAACAACAGCATACTTGCCCACAACCAATTTGGATTTCGTATGGGCTGATCTACAATGGACGCCGTTATGGCAGTTTTAAACTTTGTTTGGGACTCCGTAGAAGACGAGGAGGATGCTATAATGCTGATTTGCGATTTGTCGAGGGCGTTCGATTGCGTACAATGTGATATTCTCCTTCAAAAACTAAATTACTATGGTATCTGTGGTCATATCTCGCAATTGCTACGTTCCTACTTTAAAAACCGCAAGCAGATGGTATATCTGAATGGAATAACAAGCAAAATGAACGTCAACGACCTCCCACAGAATGTGACGGGTCAGGTAGTACAATATGTAGATGACACCACACTTCAGAGGCTTAAATGATCAACAACTGGAAGCAAAGAGCCGGGAGATGTTATCTGAAGCCACCTCAAGGTTTACATCGAACAAACTCCTTCTTAATGAAAAAAAAACCGCTCAATTAGCTTTTACATCTTAACGAAATAGAACACCTACGGGCGCCGGATCAGCAAAATTACTGGGAATATTCTTGGACACCAGACTAACCTGGAGAGCTGAAATTGATGCTCTCTCTAAAAAGCTTTCCACTGCATTGTATGCCATACGGAGAATTCGCATAATTACCAATAAAGAAACAGCAATAATAGCATATCATGCATTTTTTCACTCTCGAATGAGCTTACAGCATTCAATTATGGGGCGAATCTACACATGCGATTGATATTTTTGTTCTATAGAAAAAAGCCTTGCGTGCAATCGAACAAATACCGCAAACAACACACTGTAGACAGCTATTTATAAAAAAAAAACAAGATAATGTCTCTTCCATCAACATACATGTACAAACAGCTGGTTTACGCCAGACTACAGCTTTCATCCCTAAAGAGAAAGGGGGACTGCAGCGAAAACTAGACATCTGGAACTGTTGAACAAGCTTCCTGCTTGGTGGATTCAAACACCACTTCCAAAATTCAAGACACATATAAGGAGATATTTTTTAGAAAACAGCTTCTATACAGTGACTGAATTCTTACAAACTATCACATCAGTCAAGACAATTGAAGACAATTGTCGACACCACGCACATGCATACTTTGCCCATACATACAGAAACACACAGTACAAATACACACACGTACGAACACGCACACTCACACAAACAGGCGTCACATACACAAACATACACACCCATACAAACACACGCATATTTTGTTTTTGACGTTACCACTATATATATATTGTATATTTTGGGTAAAATAAAGTTTATTATTTTTATTATTATAATATTCCGTTAAAACAACTTGATTACCTAAGCCACTTTACACGATATTTACATAAAAATAAATATCTTCATTGTCGTAAACTTGGTATAACTTTTTTATTAATTGAATTTAATATTTTCAAATTATTTGTTTTTTTTGTTTGATATATGCCGTCATATGTCTAAAATAATAACTATAAAATATTAAAAAATGCGAATCCACCCAGCAAACTCTCGAAATCATAGTCATTTAATTAAGCTTCCTATGCACAATGTTTGCTGTAATAGTAGAAAAATATTGAAAGGGAATAAACTTCTTAACCATGCCTTTTTTTATAATTGTTTTTTTTATATAAAGTAGCGCTTTACACATATAACTATGCATAACGCAATTACGTGTGCTTGCAGTGCTTGAAGCACTTTATGAAGAGCTTCAAACACTTTTAGCTGTGCTCGAAGGGCTTCAAATATTTGGCAAGGAGTACTTTGTACATGATATTTCTATTGTCAATAGTTGGTGCTTCAGTTTTTCAAATACTGTATTTGGCAATTCAAGTACTTTTGTACATGGACATGTTTGACACTTGTTATCTTAAAGCATTCTGGCTCAATGCTGGGTGCTTGGTATTTGAAGTACTTTACAGCTTTACTAGTATTGGTCACATGTTTCGATAGTTAAGCTATCATCTTTAACAGTAGTACTGTCCTGATCAATCGAATTCAGTATTATTACTACTGAAAATGATAGCTTAGCTATCGAAACGTGCATCCAGAACTAGCGGAGTGTTGTGGTAATATGCCAGTGAATTTAGGTATATTAATAACAGCCTCAATCCCAAACTATGTAAAATGCGTCCAAAACGACTATTTTGGAATAACAGCATATAATGCACACTTAAATTTAAAAAAAAATAATATCGTATAACGAAAAAAGTAATAAAAGAATAAAACTACTTACAATTATACTCATCCAGTTCATATTCACACAATATGCTAGACTTCGTAGATCTTTTAACTGAGTGCGCAGTATTAAACATGTTTCGTCTTCTTTATGAACATTAAGATTGCAATCGGTACTCTCGCGTTGCAAGCATACATCTCCTAAATATATATCTCTTTTGGTTACGTACACTGTGGTAGATTCCCCAGCTATCTTACGATCAAACACTTCTTCAAAAAGTTCTTTTACTCGTCTTTGGTCATCTACCGTTCGCATACGGTTACAATATATTAATTTAACTAAATTTTCGGGAGCATAGTTCTTATCATTAGAATTTTCGTAATGATAGAGGGTCACTTCACACCAACGCATTAAATCTCTCAAATTGTATTCCCACGGCCCACCTTTATTTCCGAAAGTGTTATTTTTTAACTCGTTAGTAAGCTTTTCGTTGAAATCGACCATTCTTTGCAAAATTTTGCATGGTATTTGCGGAAATTGTTTTTCTAAAATGTGCAGGTAATCTTGGCTACTCAAAGCACTAATGTACACTTGAGTGAATCGGTTCAGGAAGGATTTAGGAAGTCCTCTTCTTGAACCGCCCTGCTTCAATGGATTTTGACAGCCGAAAAATTTGGTACCTATAGACATTGCGATTGTACTAAACAATCACATTATAACTTTAAGAATACTACCTGGTTTTACATGGAATATTTTTCCAAGCTCTGGGATAAAAATCTCGCCACGATGATCTAAGCAAGCATTTAAGCCTTCTAGCACAGATTGGGAAGCCAGATTTAATTCATCTAGTAGAATCCAATATCCCTTTTTGAGAGCCTGCAATAAAGGTCCGTCTCTCCAAGCAAATTGGCCGCTTTCACCGCCTTCAACGGGTAAATCCGCACCAAAAAGGTCAGATATGTCCTTAAAAAATTTTTATTAGACACTAGTAGTTGCAATATTCCGTTTCTGTGAATTTAGGCGATGAGAAATTATCAAAATAACAATACTTACAGTTTGATCAGAAAGATTTACTCTGGAGATCTTATTATTTGTACACCTCGCCAGTGCTATAACAAGACTAGTCTTCCCAACACCCGGACTACCTTCTAAGAGAATAGCTTTCTTTAATTGCAGCCCACGTAACAATTTCAAAGTATTATGTTTTATCGTCGGTACATCAAAGGTGAATGAGGTATCTTCGCAAATACCAGGACCAATTTCAATGAAAAAAGGGTTAATACCAAACAGATTTCCTCTTCTTTCAGCCGCGAGCTCCTCAAAAGTGACATTCGTACTTCTTTTATATGTCTTTAGTTGTTCTGTTATAAATTTAAAAGATTTTTCTTTGAAAGCCTTAAGGATATCAGTACTGAAATAAAAATTAATTAAAATTACCACATATTAACGATTTAGAGCTACTAGCGCTTACCTTTCTGTACTCGTGACTCCTGATCCAAAACTATCCAAAAATGTTATGCAAGCGCCGTTCACATACAATTCATCTAGTGGGACAAATTCAGAACATGTATTCATAAAATTTACCCAGGTTAATATATCTCTTATGCTTATTGTAAACCTAAATAAAAGTTTATATTGCTTAGAAAATTATAGTACATTAAGATATTCAGTCATGTAAGGCTAGGACATTTCTCGGCATAATAGCGTGCTTACAACATATACAAATTTTGCAATGCACCGATACGCACCGATACGCACCGATAGCGTCTAACAAACTGACATTAGTGAATATCGGCTACCGTAAAATATGGACATTTCCTACCAGACTTGACGACTTATTACCAAGTGATACTTAATTTGTGAAATGCATGTAAAGACATGATAGAATTTATTCTCTACGTATTTATAGAAAAAAGTTACATTAAAAACGAGCATTAAACACGACTCTGGCTCCCACGTCTTTCAGACTTTTTCAGACTGTTGTTTACCTTAACAATTTTCTTTATTTAGTTCGTATTTGCGTCCTTTGTAGTTCGTTTTGCAGTTGTTTTTATATCTTGATTTATTTGTAGTATTTCGTTTTTTACTTCCATCATTTCGAGTTGAAAGTTATTGTTCGTAGTTGTTATTTTTTCCCCTTTCTACACAATGGAAACAAATTCTAATTCCCATTTAATAAGAATTAGGTCCTGGGTAGTCAATTAAGAAAATATTTTGTTCAATTTTAAATTGGAAATTTAAATTGGAAAAAAAACAATTGCTTGTACTAAAAGTAAGCAACAACAATAAATCAAGGAAGCAATGAATAGTCAACCTCCCATAATTATCCCGCATAGTGCAGATCACCAGAAACTCCAGGCGGGGCAGATAACAAGCGGACCGAGTCACGCCATCAGTCCCAAATACAGCTTCGATAAAAACTATAAAACGGTATTACCAGATAGAGAGGAATGGAAAGAAGGCCCGCCTATTAAAGCCGAATCTATCTGGTACACAGACGACTCAAAGACGGAAACTTGAGTCGAGGCCGAAATTTGCGGGATTAGACCAAAAATGACTAAATCACTAAGCCTAATTCAAAGCGCCAAAGTGTTTCAAGCCGAAATGGGGTGTATTGAAGAATTAGGCAGGTATGATAAAATGCTAATTATCGATCTATTATCTATTCAAACAGTCAAGCAGTGATAAAAGCACTGAACTCCATACGGGCGAAGTCGAAACTGGTGTGGGACTGCATGAATGTGCTCAATAGGCTGGGTATCCGAACTGAGGCGACCCTAGTCATCGAGAGAATGTCAAGGCAAATGAATTAGCCCGAATAGACTCGTCAACTGCTGACAAAAACCCAAAGCACTCTGCATAGTTAAAGCAATATTAAACAATGGAAAGATAAGAAATCTCAAAATTGGTGGAAGAGTATCCCAGGCCAAAGACAGGTGAAGCAATTTCTGATTAGATGCAGGCCTAAATTTACAGCAGACCTACAAAGTAGGGACAGAAAGTTCATTAGAACCTGCTAACAGGATATTGTATGCTCAAGAAACACATAAGCAACCTAGGCCTAACCAAGAAAACAGCATTTAGATTCTGCCGGGCGGAGGAGACTGTCGTCCATGTGCTGTGCAACTGTACAGCACTGGCAGGCGACAACAAAATACCGCTCCAAAATACCATTACTAAAATAGCGACCCACCACTACACTCTGTGCTATAATTTCAGTGATACGACGCTTTGGTAATCACTTACCCACGTGTATTGTAATGTTATGAATGCGAAATTCTTTATCATTCTTCTATTCTTTAGTTATCTAATTAAAAAATAATTTTCAGTCGTGGATTCGGCAGTTGAAATGAGTAAATTACATATAATAACGTTCATAAAAGATAAATTAATAAAAACAAAAAACCAACCTTAAAATTTGACGTTTACGCGACCTCTCTATGTTAGTGCGTCGCATAAGAAAACCTCGCGTTCTTTCAAATGATAGAACTTGAATTAACCTTGTACTTGAAATGAATGTTTAACAGTGTAACACTTCAAACTCGAACTAAAAAAAGGCTGATTTTCTTGGCGTCTGCTCGCTCCTTTGTTACCGATAGCTTTTGTGCTTAGTATTAATCACATCTAATTATGATACACGCTTAATATAGGTAATATTTTATATTTTTACAAACTAATTTACAATCAACTAAATTTCTTTCCTCTAACTATACCATATTACAGCCTGTAATATGCTATTAGAATTCGTGATCTAGCCTTTAACGAACTGATATTAGTGAATATCGGCTACTGCAGAATATGGATATTCCCTATGGGACTTGACGATTTATTACAAAGAAGTTACATTCAAAACGAAAATTAAGGGCCGGAAAAATATGAAGCGAAAAAAAGTTATTTGGCAGTTTCCCCAGAATAACCTAATAAAACGTCGGGGACAAAGAGAGGGGTACCCGCTGCAGAATCGGAAACGGAGTCAGAAAGGCTTAACTCTTCGTTGCCGGAGCGCAACCGGCTGAATGTCATTCATTGTGGTAATGACAACGTATATATTAACCCTCGTCTGCTGCTGCTGGAAAACGTCCTTGCCTTATTCAAATGTTATAATTAATGGTTTACCGTTTTCCGATTTCTTCGTTTTTGAACCACTCTATAAAGTCCATAATTAAGACACCAATTTCCACGTAACGCTGTTTTAAACCTGGTTTTATATTATGGTGAATAATATCAATTAAATCATCTCTATTGTTACATGGTTCGCACCAAATTTCCGTAAATCTGTTTCTTAATGCTGGCGAAAGCTCTTTTTTACCAAAATCTCCACCAGGATTCATAGTACCAATGAAATGAAAATCATTATGTGCAATGACAAGTTCTGAATTTTGCATATTGTTAATATCGATACCTTTCTCTGCTAATAATAAAGTTCTTTCGGGTTCTAAAACAGTATAAAATATTTCTAATGCACCAACAATTTGAAAAACTAACTTACCTAATAATGAATTCAACCTCTCCAGTACACTATCATCGGCTAAAGAAATTTCATCAATAAGCAAAACATTTCCATTGACCATAGCTTTAATTAAGGGCCCATCTACCCATTCAAAAAGTTTATTCGCGTCTTTACCCTAAAAAAAGGTATATTAATCAAAAGATGTAAATTATTTTTAATTTAGTTACGTACAGTATGTTCCCGAACTGGTCGAAGACCTCCGATAAAATCACTGCTTTCAGTATGCATGTGGCAATTCACGGTAACCATTTTTTGATCATTATTTTGCGCTAGTAAGTCACAGATTGTTGTTTTACCACAACCAGTTTCTCCCACTAGAAGTGCTGGTTCATGGAATTGAAGCGCTTTGGAAACTAATACTGCAAGCTGCCGCATACTAAGCGTCCACACGATATTTGGGTACCTCTTCTTGTTTCTTTCAATTTTCTCTAGTATTGGTCTTGTTACACTTGAAGTTTTATCAGACACTATAACAAATATAGTTGTACTTGGGCGTAATTGCTTTAATGAAAATAAAATGGAAATACATAGTAGGCGCCATAAATTCTCGGCCTGATACAGAAAAAAATTAACTTGGTAAAATATAACAATTTTTATTTTTCGATACAATCTCCACTAATTTCAATACATTTATTACAACGATCAATCAACAATTCTATACCCTCGTAAAAATAATCTAAAGTTTTTCCCTCAAAATGTTGTATGATAGCTTTCTGGGACGAGGTTTATCAGGTCGTCGCCATTCCATCGATTCCTTTTTGGATAGAGGATCATAATAAAGAACCATTGTTCCATCTCCTGTGACAATGGACTCCGAAATCGGTTTCGGGTTGTCTCCACACGTTTAAAAACGAGCGCGCACATTCGACCCGACGTTCACGTTGAAGAATTCGGCGAATACTTGTTTCAGAAATGTTAGACATCACTGCAAATTGCTTCACTTTCCTTTCTTTTCATCATCAGGCAATCTGCTAATGCTATTTCTTCAATAATTGAAATGTCTTGAGGCGTTGTCAGTTCAATTGGCCGATCGGGGCGCTCATCATCTTCAAGGAATTCTTGCCCCAAACGGAAACATTTTGCCCACCTTTTTTTACAGTGGAATATGAACGTTGTTTAATGTGATTAGGCGTATGCCCTTCCCTTGTTAAAAAATTAATGACCGCACGGTATTCAATTTTCGCTATCATTCGAGACATTTTCATGCACTAGTCACGTTGTCTGGCTGACTACTAAAAACTACTACTCTTCGAGCCGTAATATACACATTGGAAAAATGTGAAATAAACTATATCTATATATGTACGGCGAGAGAGCAAGGAGGGGATTGAATGGAATCCAATCGATTCGATGCAAGAACGCACGTAATAATTTGAAGTCATGGTCGCCTGGAAATGAGAGTTTTGTATATTTATTTTGTTGTTGCTACGAAGTTTAGACGAAACTCACAAGAAGTTCTAACGACGAAAACAAAAACAAATTCTGAAGAAATAAAAGAAGAGAAAAATAAATACTCTAGAAATTCTTACTAAGATCGTGCGCACATAATACAGTCTATCTCGTAACTAACCACATCGGTAACCGTCGCGAGTCGTCGACTGCCGCTAACCCCTCCACTTGTGGTGAATCACCCATTCGCGTTTACCATTGTCGCTTTTTCGTATAGCTAGACATTTTCTTTCCTTATGTGTATAGTGTAGGCCTCGCACATGTGCAACTATGCCGCAACGAAACACGGTCGAACCTGTATAAGCCTGTCAGGCCGAGAATTTATGGCGCCTATCTCGTACATTTTATGAACTCATCCTTAATTACTTACAGGTAAACAGTAAATCTGGATCAACGTCTCTCTTCATGAACTTCTTAATAACCGTAGCAATTTCGATCTTTTCTTCCGTTTTCCTCACCTTACCAGCTAATAGCAAATATCCTTCATCTGCAATATGCTGGTCCCAATCGTACAATGTGGATTTATTCTCTGCTAGCCTGTATCTCTCGCCCCAACGAAATAAATCTCTCAATGTAATAAAACCATGTTTACCGGCGAAGGCTGCCGATCCTCGACGTCTCATTTGTAATTCCTTCATAACGTTTATCATTTTCTTAGCATAAGAGGGCGCCATTTGACATCGTTGATGTAGGATAATCTCCAATTCATCCGGTGGTATCTCGTTAAAATGAAGTTCGATAAATCGGTTCCTAAATGCTCTCGAGAGCATTTTACGACCACCATACGATCCCGGTGGATTTTGGGTAGCGAACAGCATGAAATTGGGATGGGCTTTTACCATCTCCTGCGTCTCTGGAATAAAAAGCTCTCTATTGTCGTCAAGAACTCTATTCAATGCTTCTAAAACATCTGAAGGCGCTAAATTCAACTCGTCCAATATTATCCAGTGTCCTTTTTTCATTGCTTCCACCAATAAACCTGAAAAAGATATTTATGGTATGACTGAGGATATTCCAGTAAACCGGTCATATAAAATACCTTCTCTAAAAACTAACTTTCCATTTAGATCGGCTGCGTATGAACCAACATATTCTTGTAGATCAGTATGTTCATGGTTATTTATTCGAACACATTTGTGCCCACTTGCTTTAGCCAAATATGTTATTAAACTGGTTTTTCCGACAGATGTATCACCCTAAAATGAAAAATATATGTGTATACATAAGAATAAATAATGACAAATATCAAAAGTACCTGTAATAGAACTGGCAGTTGTCCTATTGAAACAATTCGTACTAAATCTTTCAAATTCTTCCTTACAGATTTGGTCAATATATAATCTTGTGGAATAGCAGGTTCTAGAGAACCTAAAGGTATCCAATAACCTTCAAATTGTGTATAGTTACTATTGGAACCATAAGGTTTTGGAATGTTATGCTTCATGATAGAATTAAAGTCTTGCGCTGAGCCTACTATATGGCTGAAATAAAAATATGTTTCAATCCTCTAACTGTAATTCAAAATATATAGACACATTATCTTGTATGTATTATGAATTCCGGTAAAGGACTTTTTCATCTCTGAAATACTTATTTTCGTAGTTTTAAACACTCTATTGTGGCATTCAAGGTAGAATATAAACAATTCATACTTTATTTATTAATTAAGTGAAGCGATTTTGCGTGTGTAAGAAACCATTCTATCGAAAAAATATTTTTCTCGCCTCATATGGCGTTTACAATTACCCTTAACCAGTCAGGGTAAATGTAAACAATCTACAATAATTATGTGAACCGGTGTATTTCTTTCGTCACCAATGATTACAATTTCTTACACTAAACAATAATTCTCGTTTCTTTCGTCGCATATCACTGCACACGTCCTATTTTTTCGTTGGGATGGTTACACCTGATGCAGATTAGTGCAGCATTTTCTACACCAGACTTTGAATAGGTGTACTTGGTGTAAAACTAACGTAAACTTTTAACATCTTATTGGTTTATTTACTTGTGTTTACCTTCTGTTTATGAAATAATAATGAAAAACAAATTTTGTTGATCAGTAAAGTATACGTAATAATCAAAATGGCACATTTGTTGAGAGACCGGGACAGAAATCCGATTTCTAATGGATAAAATTATTAATTGTTGTTGATGCCATGAGAAAAGAAATGAGCTCCTGAAAAGGTTCTTGGATGCTATTGGTAAAGAGTAATAAGTGCTTATAAACTTTGGGTATTTTGTGTTTTTTTGTATTAATGAATATTCTTATAAATACAAACTATGTTCCAATTAAAATAATAGAAAATAAATTTAAACTAAATTTATTTCTTCTACGCAGAAATAATCTAATCAATATAATATCAATAATTCGTATATTCAATCTGGCAAATTACTGCTACCATACAAGGACCCCATAGTTCGCATGCAACTGGCGAAACTATTTTTTTTTGATAGTCAATAAAGACTAAACAAAGAAATACAGTAATAACTTCCTCTTTATCCTTTTAAGTGTAACTATTTCCCTTAAAAAATTGCCAATTAATCTGCCCATTGCACAACTAAAAATAAATCATTATTATTAATTTTTATCAAGAAAATTATATTGGCAGCGATAATTTTTAGTGGTAATTTTTTCAAAATGTCTTGATTGTATATTTTTGAGAATTTCTAGTCAATCATTTTTTAAAACTAATTATTAATTATAATGGAAAGCAATAAAGTTAATGTTTTCTTTGGCAAAAGTATGCAAACTATATTCAATGGGTTGTTGGTAATTTCATATATAGCGAGATTCTAAAGTGTCCCCCCGCCCCACTCCTTTTCCTCTGAACGACAGAAGCTAGAGTTTGTTAGTTTTTGAGACACTACGTCTGTTTTTTAGATTTTTTGTGTTGTTACTTTTATGATGGCTTCGGCACGAACCATGCAAAATTGCTGGGTCAATTTTAGTATTATGTAAATCTAGCAACAATTACCACCTTATTCGCGTGATTGCGCAACAAATTGTACAATAATTTAAATCATATTATCTTCTGTTAAAGCAGTTCGCCCTGTAAATTTTATACTATCTATCTTTACTTAGCGCAAAGTTCAAATATTTCCGGCTGTACAAGGACAGTGTTCATAATGTTCCATTTCGTAGTAATTGTTACCGAATTCACCGAATATTAAAATTAGGTACTTGATGTTTATCTTACGTGGTCCATGCAGATGTTATTGTAAAATCAACAACAATTTAAGCACATTGTCTATCAAAAACTAACAAATTTAAACAAACCTATCATAATTAATTAATTACAATAAAGTACGATAATGTAAAAGAAGAACAACAATTAACAAAACAAGTTAAAGTTAAGACAAAATAATAACGAGCACAATGAACGAAAGTATAATCAATGCAGGTTATAGTAACATTAAATATCAAGAATAATTTACGCTTTTGGAATTGAGATTTGACTGTTTGGCAATTGTTATGATTACTTTGGTTAGCAACGAGCTCTTTAGATCAGTCTGGCGTTACAAGAAACAATTTAGCGCTCTTTCCTGGCCAACTTTGCGTAACAACAAAAACAGATTACCAAAACCTTTATTGCTGCATATCGTCATATTTCTTAAGTTAAAGTATAAAATATGTGGTATCGTTGGATTCGCCATTCGATTACCTTTCCAAAAACGTAAAAACATGCAGGGTGTTCTATTTAAAATAAGAAAGATGACGCCACTTCATTCAAATTTACCGCTAATTTCGTAAGTCAAAACGACGGATTTCATTATTCGCTTCTAGACGCATGTTTACGCTTATTCTTCCCACTCTATATCTCTGGATCATCCATATACCACAGCTACCTCTCTACACTCGCGTCACCACTCCCCAATGAAAAGAGAAAGTTACACCGCCACACTACTTTGACTTTGAGATAAAAATGCACTCTAATTAAATCACCACCCTGATAATGGCCTGTCGTTGACTTTCCAGAAACGAGAAATTACTGTATACTACAAATACTAACATAAGACTGATATATTAACTTACCTCACAATCATCTTCTCGACAATATTATAAGAATTTGAATCCAATTGCGTTAAGAAACTTAAGCAAAATGCTTCATACAGGCTCCTAATAATATGACCACACGGATTCTTAGATGCGATATACAGAGCTCTACAGAAAGATCTCAAGGAAAAATGTGGTTTATGTCCCAAACCATCTGCCAGGTTAAAGTGAGCTTCTTTACGCACTTTCAAATAGAATTTAACTAAACATTCTATTTTATTTTCTTTTAAAGACTTAGCTTCCAAATAACTATTAGCTAGCATTAGCAAATCTGTTTTCTCGGTTAATTCATCAACAAAAAATTCTGTAAACCTATTTCTCAAACCCGATGGCAAATCTTTTTTCCCTATATCAGTTGATGGATTCATGCAAGCAAACAGTGTGAAATTTGGATGTCGTTTTATAGGTTTTTTGTCCCCTCTTTCTAAGAGATTTAGAGATCCATGTGGACCTTCTAATAAACTTGATAAGCACTCCAAAGTTTCCGCATTAGCCAAATTAATTTCATCTAACAGCACCCAATATCCATTCTCAATTGCTTTTACAAGGCTGCCTTCAACGAAGATAAAAGCTAGAGCATTTTTGTGTTTCAACTGTTGTTCTAACTTTTCTAGTTTCTTTCCAAAATTCTTCCACTTTTCCAAAAATTCCCGTTGGGAACTAATACTCTTAGGGTCATAATCACTTTTTCGTTTTTTACCAACGTCAGTTTGCATCTCTTGATTCGTTAATCTTCGCATAGCAGCTTCATAACTTTTTTTCATCAATAGAAGTAGTTCGTTATATAAGTTACTATTAAAGCAATAGGCAATATGGCCTAAGAATGTTTTATTTTGTTCAACATTAAAATAAGAGCAAAATACATTTTCAAATTCTTTTTTAATCGGTGCAATTATAAACTTTAAATTAACGGGCTTAAACCCTCCTAACAAATCAGCAGAATCTGATTGCTGATTCATATTTATAACAATCAGTTCCTGTCCAAGGCTTCTGGCCAAAAACTGTACCGTGGAAGTTTTTCCTGTCCCAGTTTCTCCTACTAGTAAAACCGGTTCTTTTGCGTCTATACAGCACATGATACTCTCTAGTAAGCAAGCAGATGGTCGTGTAAAACAAAATTTTGCACTGGGCTCGCGTACATTATTTAGTCTCTTAACTACAGCTCTCCCTGCTTTTAAAGCATCTGGAGTTAAACTTAGATGTGGCTTATACTGCGTACAGAAATATGTTGCATTTTCATTAATGATGCCTAAATGAGAACTTATTACTTTAGCTAGGTTCAACCTATCGTCTTTATCGCTGTGACTGCAACAAAAAATATCGATAGCATCTTGAAGTATTTTGAGCGCGCTAGTAGTGCTAGAAACATCATAGTTCACTATAGCTCTGGAACACCACTTAAAGAGATCCCTTGTAGAAACTAATCGACCAACTTTATTCTTATTTTCTTCTGTGGGTCTAGTAAATACTTCAAAAACGCTTACTATTCTACTAGAGATTGTTTGTAGTTTAGGAAACAATGTTGTGATAACCTTCTCCAGCTCGTTATAAGATAAAGGGTCTATACTAATACTGAGCATATGTTTTGTCAAAAAATCGCAGGCGTGATTTCGTCTTTTGTGGTATCCTGTGATTGACGATATTAGCCTAAAAAAATAATATATGTAATTATTTTGTTTCTACTATATAGGTATAGCAGTAGAAGGCAATATATTTTTTGATCATTACCTTTGAGTAACAAATAATTGAAATCCCGGTTTTATCGGTACAGAATCTCGATAACCAGGTACAGACAACTGTTTATTTTCTAGTAAAGAGCAGAGAACTGAAGCTATATCATTACTAGCCAGGTCGATGTCTTCCAATAAAAGCCAACTACCATTAATAACAGCCTGTTAAAATAAATTTATATTAAACCCACAATAATAAACATATATAATATTTGCAAGTCAAAATAATATTTAAATAAGGCTAAACAACACTTCGTTGAAATACTCGTTTATACTATAGCGACTTCAGTAAGAATTTCATATCAATTTTATATCAATAATTTAAATTTCTGATGGTTTCAGAAAGCTTACTAAATATTTTTGGAACTAAATATTCCAAAGAAGCGCCTAAATGTTTGGAAGCAGCTAATTTTACATTTAACATGTAATGAACATTGAAAAATATATCAAGACAGAAAAGCAAGGATTCCTAAATTAATGAGAATTCCTGTCTATAATCTAAACCTTCAATAACCCATATAACCCGTCGTTGTAGAGAAAATATTCTGTTAGCCGCAGCTGAATGTATAAATGCATACTAAGCTTTAGTTAGGACATTCTTAGGCATCATACCAGAGAGATTGCATATTAAATAGATAACTGAACAGAAGAAGAAGAAGCAATGGTCACATTCAGCAGCCGAATTTGCTCCTATCCATTGGTAGCAATAGCTATATCGATAGCAATTGTTTCCAGCTTAGTAGCAGAAAATAAAAGCACTACAAAACATGGCCATCGGTTCCATAAAACTGTCGAGGCATTGTGACGCATTACTCGATGTAACGAAAAGTAGCGTAGGCATCTAGCAGACTTTCTCGTAACAAGAGCTTGGTAACCGTCTCTGCGATACATAGGCGTTTCATCGGAGTAGCGAGTTGAGTGCAAAAATCAATTCTCCCTTTGTCAGCGTCCGCTTGTTTATTTCTCGTTCAGTTTAGGAAACGAGAGTGTGTGTTTTGTTCTGTGTTACGTATTACTCGTTATAATTATATAATTATTAATGTAAATTGTGTAATGGCACACTAAACAAGTTTATTTGTAATTTTCGGGATTTGTTCTACGATGGTGCTAAAGTAGTTTGTAAAGTGTGCAAGAAACATTTGATGTGCTAGGACAAGAACACAAAAATATAAAAAAGGGCGTGCCAACGAGAATTGCCTTTATTTTCGATTTACTTGTTATGATGATAACCTGTAACTCGTCACCTCGCTTACTCGAAAAAGAACCGTTTCAGAAGTTTTTGTATAAGTACAAACCCAAGTTCAAGTTGCCAACTACAAAAACGGCGGTAAGCATGTTTTATTTGTACATGAAGACTTGGAAAAGAAAACCAAATCTACATTAAAAAATCAGTTGCTTTGGTTATGTGTTGGCGAGATAACACTGTTACTAGTTAACAAAAGACTGGAAAAGTGTACTGGAGCAGCAATTGTAAGGCTGATACTTAGTACATTAGAAAACTTTCACCACAAGTGTTGATGTTTATGAGCAATGGTACCGCGACAATGCGTTCGGTAATCTGTTCTCTTCTTGAACACGGTTGAAAGAGTTTACATGTTACGTGTTATGCTTTACATCTTGTGGCAGAAACTATTCGACAATGTTCACCCGAGGTAGATGCATTAATAACAAGTACAAAAAAAGTGTTTCTCAAATCTCCAAGTCTTCGATCATTTCACCCACAGTGTCCTGGTATTCATTAACCACCACAGCCGATTCTTACACATTGGGGAACATGGTCGCAGGCAGCTGTTTATTATGCTGAATATTTCAAACAACTAAAAGCTGTTATTCTGCAATTCAATCCTGCCAAAGCTGTAGATATTAAGGAGAGCCAGAGTTACAAACTATTCGTAACAACTATAAAGGATTACATGACGCAATATAACAAAACAGAGCGTTGTCGTTAGTGGAGTCACTGCAAATAGTGGACGAAGTACATACACTGCTACGTACTATATATGACGCAAAATATAATCGCGTTTTAGAGAAGTTCGAGGGTATGTTAAAGACAGATTCCGATTTTATCACATTAAAACAAATTTGTGATGGTGCATCGACTAATCCATTACCTGAATTCAAAGAGTGTTTTGACCATGCATGTATTATATCCGTAGATATCGAACGATCTTCTCAAAACATAAACATGTTTTTTCACCACGGCGAAAATCGTTCAACGAGACTGTAGAAACATATCTATTGCTGTCAACTTTTTACGCCTCTTATCCAGTGGGTGATAATACTGATAATGGTGCTTCTACTTTTAATGTTCGGTAATTCCGATGCAGTCCGCCAACCTACTTGATAACGCTGCCTGCTTAAGGGGGTGAGTGTTTCACGACTTTTCAGATATTATAATTCTTGGTTGGTTCTGTTATTATTCGATTTATTACTTATTTTTTGGTATTGTTCTTACTGAAGGAAGCCCACGCCTATGCCGCGCAGAGACATTACCTCGTTTTACTCATAACTGTTATGCAACGATCGCGTTTACTAAATGCGACGAATGATATCAGTATGGGGCCACCATAACAACTTACTATAGTGGTTATACCAAGAAAACCGATCACGTCTTCTTTCAGATTGGCCGTATTTTTTAATGTAAAATGTCTAATCTGTGTTTTTTTTTGGTTTAACGAGAGACCGTTAGCCAATCACTAACTTCCGCCTGCCCTTTTCCAACAACAAGTCTAAAGAATATATGTCAGTGGCTTTACTTATAAAATGTGTATCGTCATCATATAAAACAAATTTTACATCAGAGCTACAAATAGAAATGCCATTAATATAAATTAAAAACAAAAGTAGTCCTAAAACAGATCCCTGGGTAACTCCAACGGAATTATATACAATAAATATATATCTACATTTTTAAATGAATCCGTTTGTGTAAACGAATTGCTAACGATTTCTTTAGCCCATTAGGAAATATGATATGCACCAGATACATGCTAAACAGTTTCGTAAATGGCATAACTTTTAACATTTTCTTGTTGCTTTGATAAAATTTGTTCAAACAGAAAGAAAAACTAAAGTTACCTGCGTTAAAACACCTGGTTGCCAAACGAACTCACCAGGGATATCCGTACACCTATATGTTCCTAATAGCATTTTACTGTCAGTTTGATCACCTAATTGTACTTTAATAAAATCTTCACCCAAAACTCTACCAGTTTTTTCTGCTATATACTCTACTAATACAGATTTTCCAGATCCCACTGGTCCTAGTAGATTTATAGCTTTATTTGACAATATTCCCATTGCAATTTTTCTTAAATTATTTGTTGTAGATTCTACTTCCACAATTTTTATTCTAGGTTTGATATTCGCGTTATATACTGGTATATTCATTCCAGCAATTGAAACAATAGAAATACGTTCAGATAATTCATTTGCATTTAAATACGTTGGAATATCAATTGAGCTCATATCTTGGACTGCTTTAGCATTGAAACTCATTTCAAAACTGATCGAACATTCATCAATTTTATTTCTTGACAATATGTTTATGGTAAACATGTATAATGCATATGGTGTCATTGCCGTTATAATTCCAATACACTGGCAACATATCCTGCAAATATATCAGATTATAAAAATATTGACAAAAATAGATATTTTTACCATTGAATCATATTATCTCCTGATTTAATATATTTCGAAATAAATTCATTCCATGGCCATTTATTTCTAAAGTAACTTGGAAAAGATTTTAGAAAGATGTAAGATATTGTCGCAATTTCTACATCAGATATTAAAATTTCGTTATTTACATGTACTTTACTTTTTTTACAGACTGGAGGTTCGTCTGATTGCTGTTTGACAAATGGTGCAGGCCATTTTTCAAAATAATCAATTGCAAGACTAAAAATTTAAAAATCAGTACATTCCCATAAAAACCAACATGTAAATAACGTACCTATGAACATCAGGATAAACATTTAGAAGTTTCGATAATGTTAAACATATTCTAACATGATTTTCATATATTTTTGGTATATTTTTGGAATGCACTAAGCCAGTTAAAATAGCTAGTATATTATTTTTAAATATATCTGCTACGTGCAATGTTAACTGTGGTTCCAAAATCGCATTAGATAAAATTACAAATATCTTTTCTATATTAGCCCTTGTTGGATTCTAAAACAAAAATATGCATACAAAACAACTTTATTTTACAAAACACTTACAGTTAAATCAATGTCATTTAAAAACGAACGAAATTTTGCATTTTTAGACGCAAATACTTGAAGATTCTGCAAGAATGCAGCATCAAAAGTTTTATTATTCATCTTAAAAGAAATTTTTCCAAATCGTATCTCATTTCAATGCACGTGTTTGAAATGCAAGAAAACCACTACAGAATTAAGTGAGGTTAGATTTAATTTCCAGGCGAGTTCGAGTATTGGTTCGGAGTAACTCCGTTTACTCCAACTACCCTACTCGCGCTCTTTCGCGTTCGGGTATGTCGTAGAGTTACTCTATCCATTCGTTTAAGAGTATGGGTTGCTCTACTCCTAATCGCCTCCATGTGCTTTGTACTCTTGATCTGCTCCGAACGAATACCCTAATTCAGCTTCTGTAACCTAATAAACGACTGAAGGTTTTATCATAATCGCCAACTTAAAATTTGAATTTCCCGTGCTGCTCGATGCCACAATTAATATAATAATCTAGTAACTTTGAGATGTATTATTGGTCGTCCCGATAAAAAATTGCTGTCATAAAAAAAAAACGTGTTTGTATCCAAAAATAACAAGAGGTTACATTTGATATGTTCAACAGTTAGTTTTCAGTTTTAATTAAATTCATAATGGCAATTGAAAAGCCTCAAGCACATAGACCTGGTGTATTTAAACAAAGTAATAAACCCCACAAACATGGTCAGCATAGGTCCAAAGGATCAATTAGTGTTGCTGCGAAAGGTACATTAAAGCACTCCCAGTGTTATACATCATTTACCTTATCATTTTAGGAAAAGTATCAGTAAAGTCTATTTCAAAGAAACAGAAAGTAAAGCAGACTAGAGAACAAAGACGACATCAGGCTGTACAAATTAGGCGTAATAAACGAGATGATGTTTTGTCAAAAAAGCGTTTGTTAGGAAGCTTAGCTTCAGCTCCCTTTCTAGGTAAAATGCTTGTTTATAAGTACCTGTGAGTGCCTAAAATTTAAGTTTCAGTGTGTGTTTTACCTTTAAATCAAGATTTTGATCCAGCAACCATTGTATTAAAATTAACCAAGTGTGATCCAGAAGCGGTAGTAAATATAAGCCCATCAGGAGTAATACATATTAGGTGAAACTAGAAATATGAACAGTGGGGGCTGGTGGTATCGTAAATGGAAGTTCAATGACAAAGCTTCAATTCCCTCATGTATTATTATATACTGCAACATACACAACATACGATGGAAATACACGACGGAATCAAAGCTTTGTGATTGAACTCCCATTTACGTTACCACCGGCCGCTACTGAATATGAATAACTATTTTTACAACTATATATTATTGTAATTTTTTAGCATACCAAAATTTAAACAAAGATTTTCTATAGTAAAACCATCTGTTGACAACGACCATGCGATTCTTGATACACTGAAAATATCTAATACAGTAGTTTTTGTAATTTCTGGCGAAAGTCATATAAATTATGAATCTGATCCTATCGATAGCTGGGGGAGCAATTTATTATTGGCATGCTTTAGTCAAGTAAGACTAGAAACAATTCGTTTTTCATAACTAAAATGATTAATTTATAGGGCTTACCCACACCCATAGTTACAATAGCAGATTTAGATAATATACCTATAAAAAAACGTAATACTCAAAAACAATTTATACAAAAACATGTAAGTAAATGGTTTCCTGATGAAAAAATCGTTGCCTTAGAAAAAGAGGGAGATGAATTAAATTTACTTCGAAAAATTGGTAACCAAAAGCAAAAGTCTGTTACATATCGGGATAGAAGACCGCATCTGTATAGTGAAAATGTAGAATATCTAAAGGATACAGAGAGTACGTAACTTCTACAATTTCTTTTTTTTTTTAAATCAATTGATTGTGGGACTTTAGGTGATTTTGGTACATTAAAAGTTTCTGGTTATCTGAGGGGAATTCCACTTTCAGTAAATAGTTTGGTACATATTCCTGGATTAGGAACATACCAGCTGTCGCAAATAGATGCTCCTGTTGATCCATATAATTTTGACAAAAAGTACGTTTTTACCTTAATATTTTAAGTTAATATTTAATACATATTATCTCATTTAGGAATGTAATTGGAACTGAGAATGTAGAAGTTAGAGTTCTTGAAGTTGCAGATCCTACTAAGCAAGAATTTTTAGAATCAGAAAATATACCTGATCCAATGGATGCTGAACAAACATGGCCCACGGAAGAAGAATTAAAGGAAGCTGAGCAAGACCAAAAAGTAAGTATACGAATGTGAACACTCAACACCTATGGCGGCCGGTGGTGACGTAAATGGAAGGTCAAGGACAAGGTTTCGATTCCCTCGCATATTTCCGTTACATATCGTATACATTGACTTAACAAAAAAATACACGAGGAAATCGAAGCGTTATCCTTGACCTCCCATTTACGTCACCACCAGCCGCCACTGCTCAACACTAAATATGCAAATGCAGAATTTTAAATAATTCTAATTATCTTGTGGACCTTGACTCAAATTATGCAAGATACATGTTTTCAGAACATTATTTATTGCATTTTATAATTCCCATGAATTATTTTATAATTACATATTAATTAACTATAGCAAATTTTCTACAACAGCTAAAAAAAGTAAAAAAAGTTCCAAAGGGTTGGTCTTCTTACCAAGCTGCATGGATACCTGATGATGATGCGGAATTTATTTCTGATAATTCTGACGAAGACAACGATAGCGATTATATGGACGCCATGTCAGATAATAAATCGGAATATTCGGATGCGGAAGATAATATGGACACAGTAACCGAATCGGAAATCCCTGTTAATGATCAGCAGTATGATAACGAACTAGATCTGGTTGCTGAGCAGTCAGATTTGGAGAAACTTAAAGCGGCTAAATCTGATTTAATATTCCCCGATGAAATTGATACACCGCAAGATATACCAGCGAAAGTCCGATTTCAAAAATATAGAGGTCTAGAAAGTTTTAGGTGAGTATCTTAAAATATATGTTTAAATTTAAGTTACATAAGATTAATTATGAAAATACCGTCAACATAACAATATTTATCTCTCAAACTAATGATGCTACTCATAAATTACTGGTAAAAATATCTTTAAAATACCTTATTATTATCGATATTTGTGGTAAAGAACCTGCAAATATTACTTTTTCTAAAAGCTTCCAAAGAAAATCTCGGATAATCCATGCGAGTAGATGAAATAACAATAACTGAAAAGTTTTGAGTTTGTCTGTACTACATTGGAAAACGGACTTTTATGCTTTCCCATTCTTCAACTAAATTGTAAGTTCATGTTGCACAATCAAGTTAATCTTTATCGCTACCACCGATTCAATACGAGTACTTTTTTCCAATACAAGGTATTATTTTTTCGCTATAATTTTCACAGCTTCATCAGGGCGTCTGCGCTCGTACTGATGATGGCCTAGAAGTACTCCATAACTTTTCTTCGACTTCTGTAATTGTTACATCGTATGTAAATAATGGTAGCAAGGACTGTAGTGTAGTGTAGCAAACACTAAAGTATCGGCACACTCTGCACCACACAAATTAATTGATTAGATCGGTTCGGAACAATTGCTTCGACAATTTCGCAGATAAAGAACTTAAGTTTATAAAAAATGTAGCTATTTACAATGGTTACTCTTCTGTAAATGCTGATCGCATCCTTGAGAAACTCCAACATCTGCATTATGTGAGAAATTCCACGACTTCAATTCCCGCAGTCACACGCGATAAGAAATTTGTGAAACTTGCCTTTCCCCCTGGATTTCGAAAGTTGTTAATAAAAGGTTTAAGAAACAAGATATGAACGTGTGCTTCACTTCGTGAAATGCGCTCAGAAACCTTTTAATCTCAGATAGATGAACCGGATATGAAAGAAAGGTCGAGAATTTACAAAATTGCATGCGATGATTTTGATAAAGCTTATATTGAAGAAACGAGAAGGGCGATAGGCATCAGATTCGAAGAAGACATAACATATTGCCGCTATGGAAGAATCGAATCGTCAAGTGTAGCACAACACAAACGAAATCGGGCATAATATTAAATTAGAAAATCTCAAATTAATTATGAACATAACTTCGCTTACGAAACCATTTATATGAAAAAGAATGCAAATCTGATAAACGGGGAAAGGGTCCACTGAGGCACTCAGCTTTGATGGATTTATTAGTGTAAAACGAACATATGTTTATACTTTGTGCTACAGGCAAGATCCTTTTCTTTTAGTTTCGTATATTTCGCATGTTTTAGGGTACATAGGCGGTAAAAGTAGGTATTTGTAAACATCTTTTAGAGTAGAGATAGAAGACATGTTAGATGAAAAATATTTTACTCACATTTGGTCGTACTATTGACAATGGGAACCCGGGAATTTCCGAAATAATTGTTCTGAATTAATTGAATAACGGCATTTTAGTGTTTTCCATACTATCCAACAGTCCTTGCTATCATTATTAATTATTGAGACCTTTGATAAACGATAGTTTTGGACGGCATTATGCATAGAAATCTAGGATATTAAATACCACGGTGTAATTTTTGCTACAGTATATTCACTTTATGAAATACAATTCTCTTCCAGGAAAATTATTACTAAGGTTCGATAAACGAGTGCAACGTCAGAGGCGCAAAAGTAGGCACATGAGATACAGTATTATTAAAAATTCATATATTCTTACCTTTTATTGACGTCTTGATGTCCACTGCGACTCGTAAGGTAAGAATAATTTATTTTTTAATAATACTCACTCGTTTGTCGAACCTTAATTATTACCAAAACAAAGCTTGGCACATGTAACAAAAAAAAATAATATTTACTAGTCTTTTCTGGACTAGTCGATGTAATAATTAAAGTATATTAATTTATGTTAACAGAACATCACCTTGGGATCCGAAGGAGAATCTTCCTGGTGATTACGCTAGAATATTTCAATTTCAGAATTTTGATAGAACTAGGAAACGCGTCATAAAAGAGCTAAAAGACAAGGAAGGAGCTTTGGTAAGTGAATTTAATTTGTTTTCTGATAGTTACTAAAGTATCTCATCAATATTTCAGCCTGGATGGTATATTACACTTCATATAAAAAACGTACCTGAATCACTGTGGGACGTATTCGTTTCAACTCAAAGTCCCGTTGTCGTATTTGGATTATTACCACATGAAAATAAAATGTCTGTGGTAAATGTGGTACTTAGAAGGACTAATGTACTAGACGAACCTCTAAAATCAAAAGAAAGACTAATATTTCAATGCGGATATAGAAGATTTATTGTTAACCCTATATTTAGTCAACACACAAATGGAAATAAACATAAAGTTTGTATTTTATTAATTATTAATTGCCTTAACATGATGTATGTATAATGTCATCTAATGGATTGTAGTTTGAACGATTTTTCCAACCAGACACGACTGCGGTGGCTACATTCTTTGCACCAATTCAATTTCCTCCCTCTCCGGTTCTATGTTACAAAGAAGTGAAGGGCTCGTTAGTTTTAGTCGCTACCGGAAGTATATTATCTTGTAATCCAGATAGGACAGTAATTAAGCGAGTTGTTTTGTCTGGGCATCTTTTCAAAGTTCACAAAAAATCTGCTGTTGTACGATTTATGTTTTTTAATCGAGATGATATACTTTACTTTAAACCATGCAAACTTCGAACGAAATATGGTAGAACTGGACACATTAAAGAACCATTAGGTAAATCTACAAATTTTATCTACGTAATACGTATTATTTGCGTATTTTATAACACTGCCCTCATATTTATGATCTCCCACTAGTACTGAACTAAGAATTGGTTATATTGGACTGCTTTATATAAGTTATTATGGCCTAAAACAAGCTCTTGCGTGTAAAAACACGTTAGTTTTTAATAATTAAAATGTAATCCAGAAAATATATAAACTTGTATTAATAATCCTTTGAATTTATCTATTTTTAAACTGTTTTAACTAATTTTTAGGAACTCACGGACACATGAAATGCGTATTTGATGGGCAAGTAAAATCTCAAGACACGGTTTTATTAAATCTATATAAAAGAGTATTCCCAAAGTGGACGTATGAGGAATGCATTACTAATTGTTCAGATAATCAAAAAGAATCTATGGATTTATAATTATGTATTATAAAAATATACATAACATTACTAAATTTTGGTTTTATTTAACATAATTATATAAAAATCATCAAATCAACATTTTGATTGGAGTAAGCATATTGAAACAACATACAGGAAACTAAATTCAACTTGCTACTTCTTACTAAACCTCAAAGCTATTTTTCACGTAACCGAGCTTTTGTAAATATATAGTGGGCTAGCATATCCGCATCTGGCTTATGGGCGTTCTAGTGTGGGATGGAATAGAACCCATAAACCGCGTGTTTATCCCGCAAAAGAGTTCATTGCCTAATTTACAACTTAAAAACAAAGCAAATCAGAATACTAATCGACCTTTAAAATAAAATATTTTAACTTGAGCATTTTTGTTTAAAAGTACGTAATGTTCACGAAACCAAACCTTAACTGGCTTTAGAGATGCACTGTATGCGATAGAACCGTACCCGGACGAACGGTTTGGTTTTCGTGCCAGGCTTTCGGCAGATCTCCAACTGTTTCTTGATAGTCTGAATTCATCAGAAACTCTTGAACGCAAAGAAACGGTTGGCGCGATGTTTCTAGATTCGAGGGCTTTTGAGACGGTCTGGCACCACGATTTGCTGCGGAAGAAGAAGGGAATAGGTGTTGGCAATAATCTTCTACCACTTGTGAAGTCATATTTGACGGGTAGAACTTTTTCAGTAAAAAAATGATTACGCATTATCACCTCGAAAACCAATTCTGTCCAAGGTACCACAAGGTTCCCTTCTTGCACCAGAACTCTTTATTTTATACACCAGTGATATTCCCTACGCTCCACAAGTAGAACTATCTATATATGCTGACGACACAGCAATGTACACGTTGTCGAGTAGCGAAGACCTGGTGGTGAGACAACATCAGGAAGCACTTGACATCTTGGTAGAGTGGCTGACGAAATGGAAACGCGTAGTTAACAGTAGCAAAAGTGTATTGGTTAGGTTTACACGGAAAAGGAGACCTGCTCCGGAAAGAATCAACATCGAAGGGATGGACATTCCCTGGAGTTCTTCGGTCCGTTATGTAGGTGTAGTATTTGATCAATGCCTGACGTGACGGTTGTATATAGAACATATCAGGAAGAAGTTCTTCCGGGCTAGAAACACTCTGATCGTTCTTCTAGCCAATGGCTTCCAGCTCGACTTAGAAACTAAACTGCTCATTCTTGCTTAAGACCTGTTACCACATATGGCGCATTGCCATGGGTGACAGCTGCAGCAAGTAATTTATACAATCTGGAGGTCCTTTAAAATAAGACCGTAAGGCTTATCGCAAACGCGGCTTGGTTTGTTAACATCATTACTAGAACATATCCCCGAGCTGTCTAGGAGCGCGCTGGAAAGAACAGGGAACTGCTCTAATCCACTTCTGGCCCGCACAATAGAGGAACCCCAGGACCGCTCCCCACCCCGATGTAAAGTGGTCAGAATTCGAGACGTCATCTACTAGAGTAACGAAATTTTCAACATAAACTAAGAACGCTACTTGGGAGTTAGTACTTAGGATTTCGGGCAGAGAGAATTACCCTCCCTGTAAGTGATTAGGAGCTTAAGGGCTAACTGCCCAGCTCTGGAAGGAGGAGAAAATCGTGGCAACTGGTTCTAGAAGAACTTAGAACTCTACCATACAAAAGTTTACGCTTTGAGAACTCATCCATGTAAAGTTGTATCACCATCTAGAAAATACTTCTGAGTAATATAAAAAGCACTGAAAAATATTTTTAAACAAAAGTTGGCAACTACTTTTAAACGTAGATAAATTTTTAGGCCGGGTTGTACCAACGACAGTGAACTCGCGGTTCAACTGATCTGCGAATCATAGATGACGCTAGTTCAATGCGGCATGCATTGTACAAACAGAAATGGAACCCGAGTCAGTTGATCCCTTGTCAATATTGGTTGGTAACAATGCATTTAGTTGTAATTTCTTAATGTGTATTATCTACCGTTTTATTTGTTATAAGTTATAACGATAGATTTGACGTATCTTAATCCTAGGATCAAATGGATTAAAATACATTACTATAATTATTACTAAAAAAAAATACAAACGATCCAAGTAATTGAGGAGTGGAAATAGAAAAAGGAGTAAATGTAAATTTTTTAATAAATTAAGTTATTACTTATTATAATAAGTTTATTGATATCATAAGACAGCAAATGCTATTCTGCATATGCTTACTAAAATTATATGTGTCAATTATCTAAATTAACAGAATAGACCCCGTCTTGAAAATGGTACTGTGCACACCCCGTTCATAAAGTGACGCACAAACTCGATCATTGCTCGCTAAACAAATCACTTGCATGGAAAATTCTGGGATGGATCGATTTTTGTTTCTAATTACAGTTTTTCTCTAATAATTCCAATATATAGCGGAGTATTTAATAGCATAATCGAAATTTTCTTGAATAGAACACCCCAAATATACTTTCACATGGACGGTATGATAAATACCTGTGTTAAGGAAGACAACGCAATTGCTTTGCGTTTAGTAAACTTATTTCTCGACAAAATCTCCTCGTAGTCCAGCGATGCTCCAACTTTTTTAAGCCATCCCAGTAATAGGATTTGTTGAACTCTGCAAAGTAAGCTTCCGTTTCGGCAATGACCTCTTCATTTGACGTGAACCGTTTTCTACCAAGTCATTTCTTCAAGTTTGGAAAAAGAAATAAGTCACAGGGGCCCAATCTGGCGAATATGGTGAATGGAGGAGCACCAATTCATATCGTAACTGGACTAGTCTTGCTGTCGCGATTGCCGGCAGGGCGTTTTCATGATAGTAGAGAATTGTTTTGTTCGCTAAGTGGAGCCTTTTTCTCTTTAGTCCACCGTCGAATAGGTTTAATAAATCAGCATACTACTGTCCCGTGATTGTCCTTCCCTTCTCTAGATAATCAATTATCTGCCTTGCGAATCTCAACTTTTGGAACTTCTCCGGCTAATAGAATCGTCTTCATCTTCTTTGGTGCACCTTCGTCGGAAAAGATCCATTTTGTCGATAGCTTTCCCATACTCAATTTTTCGTGAAGGATGTTTTGCACACGTTCAATTGACATGTTTACCGTATTAGCAATTTCTTTAATCTTCATCCAGCGATCAATATCATGAACTTTATTGATCATATCGTCCGTAGTGACCTTAATTTCGACGACCTAGCTGCTTCTCATCAAAGACGAATGTTCAGCCACGCTTAAATTCATTAAACCAGTATCAGATGGTAGTTATCAAAGATGAATGGCCCTTATAAACTGCATCCAACTTCTCTTTGATTTATGCACACGTTTTCCCATCCAAAAGAAGAACTCGAATCACTGACCGGTTTTTTTCCATGATTCCACACAAATACATAAACTTGCTCACTTTCAACAGCTCTCAAAACTCAAAACAATATTACTCGATAAAAAATAGTAATAATAACAGTCTTCATTGTTAGCACAGAATTACAGTAAAACTGCATGTGCGGGTACAGGTGCAAAATAAAAGGGAAAACGTGCTACACAGCCTCAGGGTGAGATTCAGCTGTAAGCTATTTTTATCTAACCTAGTAAGCACTTGAAAGTGAAAAAATTAGAAAGATGTCTAAAAAAAATAAACAAATTCTGGATGCACGTCCACATCGGGAACAAAACGCAAAGGAATGTTCCATAAGCAATCTTTCAGTAAATATTAAAAGAGAATGATCTCTCGAATAAGTTTTGTGGGAAGACGGCGATATTAGGCCACGAAAATGCGTGATTTTATTGCATAAATAAGGCGGACACTTTGAGGTAAGTATTTTATGGTAGAGCGCCAGACCCTGCAGTTCCCTCCTATTCCTCATACTTAACCAACTGTTGTCGTTCAGTTTGTGCGAGACATGATCGAATTTGATTATGCCGTAAATATACCGCAAGCATGCATTTTGAACTTTTTGCACCCGGTTAACAGTGATGAAATTTTAATAGACGTCGACTAAAGAATAGTACTCACACTCGGTAATGTAGATTTTAATATAAAGCGCCATCTGTCTTCAAACACGAGTACTTCTGACGCCATCCTCGTATTTTAAATCAGTTTTTGCGTTTTCAAATTTTCACTGTTCAAATTAATGTACTTTGATTCCAGATATTGATAAAATGTAATATCTAATGTACTCTGTTTCTGAATTCAACTAGCAGTAATAACTACTTCAACATTCCAATTGAATCAATTTCTTCACGTTAAGACGACAATAAAGAAACAGAAAAGGCAATGATTATCAATGTTCCTTATCTAGTTTAAACATTACACTTTGTATTTATATTTTTCATAAAATATTAAAGTATATACATTTATTTTTAGTTTTCCTTTTAAACGTCCTGAAATCCTAGAATGTTGGATAAAAGCCATACGCCGAGAAAATTGAAAACTCTCAAAAACAAGTAAACTTTGTTCAGAGCATTTTCTATCTGACTTTCAAGACCAGGATCTACTAAAAAAGTTCTTAAACCTGATGCCATACCAAATTTTTTTTCCTTTCCTAAACATTTGCAAAAGAGAGCTGTTTTACCCAGAAGAAAAGTAATAAAAGTAGAAGATTGCTGCATTTTCTTCATTTATCTAGATTTTAAAAAATGTAATGCTACGCGAGCTGGATTGTTGCATATCTTAACCATTGTTTTTAAAATTATAAATTTCACCGAAAAACAATTTCAGTTCTTTATTGAGAATGAAAGCATTTTAAATATAATTTTCACTTCAAAAGGAAGCTTTCCAACTCGGCTATCAATTAGTTCTCAAGTAAAAGAAATAAATGTTTACCCTACAACCCAATTACGGAAGAATTTTTTGACAGAGGTGTCCCACGAGATACAATTAATTCGAAAAATCACAAAGCTTTTTACAAAATGCAGAATGCATCATTTATCAAAATTATGTAATATACAAATTTTAGGAAAGTCAGCCAGTGTCAGACAGGAAATGACCAAATTAATTATTATTATTTTAAATTTCATAAATATTGTATTTTTGTTTTATCTTGTCTGGGCTAAGTTAATCTCTTAGTTTTATTTTATTAGCTTAGGTATGTATTAGTTATGGTCTACTTCTTATAAAGTTATTATTTTAAGTTTACATATTTTCTATTTTGTAAATAAATAAATTAAAAACACAAAAAACCTTATTTTATTTTACCTTTTGAAGTTACTAGGGTATTCTTCACCAACTTTTCATCGTCTTTTGCGGATATTTTAAGAAAAAGATGTTATATGTTGACAAAAAAAAAACTTTCATTAACAATTGAGCATTAATTTAAAAAATAAAATAAATCATTAGATTTTGCCATATTATTAATGAGTAAGAAAGGGACAACTACACCTTTTACTCTGCGTCTCTTTCTATTCTCAGAAACGGTTCGTGCTTGTTCCATTCCAGTTTCTTGTTAGAGTTCAATGTGTACATATTCAGAAGTGCAAAGAATAGAGATAATTTTACATTGAAGAACACTATAATTGAACTGAAACAGTTGACTATCACCCTTACTCCAATACTACACTATACAGGACCAACGCTTAAAAGAAGTTTACTAACTATTCTGCTGAAGATGATAGTTTAGTTATCAAGCGTTCAGTACAAATGCAGTGCTACGAGAAGGGTAATAGTCCAGTGTTTCAGTGCCGCAATACCGCAGTGTTTGAGTATTTAATTAAAAAATATTCAAATGGAGTAGTAAGTTACAACAATTTATGAATAAATACAATTACCTGTATCTAAAATCATTTTCTATTTGTATTTATATGTATAAGTGAAAGGCTTCGGGAATATACATATATATAAAATGAAAAATACTCGTTTATTTATTTACACCCAATCAATGTTGTAAATGTAATTAGATAATTGAAATTATCTAACGAGATTTAGTCAAATCGTGCTGCACGCCTGGAACATTTTATTTTCTTCCTCATCCTTGAATTAATTTTCAACAATCAGTAATAAAAATCAACGTAGGTATTAGATTAATGTGATTCAATCATAACGGGAATAAAAAATCTACAGCTATGTGGTTATAAATAAGGAATCTACAGCTCCTTTAAATTTGTAAGCATTTCCCAAATTTGTAGTCACTTTAAAATATAAAACAGGAGTGAAGTATGGTTGTGCCAGTTCTAATAAACTTGTAAAACCCAAAATTCTGAAGCAATTGTTTTATGTCAACGTACGTTTTATGTACGTACTTCCAAATTCCAAACCCGAAACAGTTTTATTTATAATTTCCGCTTGCATTTACTTTACCATGAATAAAAATTCCAGCATACAATAAATATTTAAGGACTAATAATAATTATAGTAGTCAGCAACGTTTGTATGTTTATCTGAGTGCTCTAAAATGGTAGCAAACCTTGAAAATAACAAAGGCATACCTAAACAAAATAATATGATGATATTCTGTGTACTTTAACAAACACACATATGGATATGGTGGACAGCCTTGATCACATAAATGAGTAGATAGTATAATTTAATTTACAGTGATCTTTTAACCAGAAGCATTGTTTTTATTTTAATTCCTCTAGATATACAAATTGCTTTCGTCCAATAAATAGTGATAAAGTACACATATGTATTCACTCGTTTTCAGGCAGCGGTACCTTATTAATGTGTTTTTACTTAAAAGTGGTATTTTTACCATCATTCGCAGTTAAATTAAGACTACTAAAAAATTATGGTAATTCTGTATATAAAACAAGCAGAAAACCACTTTTCTGAACTACTTTATTAATAACTATTAAAATAAACGAAAATACATATAGATTGCTTAGTTTTTAGTATGATCTTTTGGTTTAGTAAATGCAGCTATTCGTTTGAGTATGCTTTCTAGCAATTTTATATCATCCCACATAGCTTTAATATTTTTCGTTAATTCTTCTTTCCATTTTTCATTAATTCTTCTTTCCCAAACACGGAGTGAGTTTAAATGAAGGTGGTCGGGCCTACACTAGCTTATGATTTGTTTAATAAATTGCCGTCCATTATAAAAAGAATAAATAATTTAAAATTGTTTAAAAAATATATCTATGGAATTAGAACCTTACAATTTAGAGGAATATCAGGTGCGATAATTTCGCATAACTCTCTTTGGTGTACTATGTATCAAATAATTGTGACATTTGATGTATTTCTTTGTAAAATCAATAAAGGGTTATTATTATTATTATTGTTATTATTATTATTATTATTATTATTATTATTATTATTATTATTATTATATATTACTATTATTATTATTATTATCATTATTATTATTATTATTATTATTATTATTATTATTATTATTATTATTATTCCCCAAAAACATTCCATACGTTTTCTATTGGATTTAGGCCCGGAAAATTTCCGGGCCAATCCAACACTTTTAATAGATTGCGTTCTATGACACGGAGCATGGTTATGCTGTTACAATGCGTATGAACTATTCCTTTCAAGTAACCTTGCTCTATATGGTAGTAAATTATCGTTTAAAATGTTTTTGTATTATTTTTGATCCATGGTTCCCTTTACAAAATATGGATGTTTTATTGTGTTCAGGGTGCAGTTTTCTTTATAACATCATTTGAGCGTCTTCTAACATACTGACGACACTCGGTTACTGACTAAATTTTTTCGCCACTAAATACCATCTGGAGAAAATAAACAAAAACAGAACCTTTCAAAAACTATGTTTATGAAATGTTTGTAATAAATATGCATCTTTACCTTTTTCCAGTCGTCAACAGTGACATTCTCGCGGTGTTTCGCTTAAAGATAGCGAACTTTCTTCATGCATTCCATCAATTTTGTTTTGTTTACTGGACTCATACATTTTGATCCGTCTGTTTGGTGAGATGTATTGACACCCCTTCCATTTACGATTTGGTGAATAGCTTTGGAGGTTTTGTGTTGCTACTTTTATTATTTCGCAATCATCTCTAACAGTTGTCTTTTTTTCTTGACGCATAATTGTGGAGAGATACTCATCCCAGGAATATTTTTTTCCATCAATTCGCTAATTCTTGTTACAGATTGATGGGAAACATCTTATTTTTAGGTCATTTCTCTTTTAGAGTGTTGTTGTTGTATTATTGGGCGAAGCGTCGGATTACGGAATACACCTCTCACTTTTAGGCATCGATTACTATAATCATCAGCCGATCCTATTAAAATTTTGCCGAATCCAGAGGTGTTCCAACTTTTGGTAGAGATTTTTAACATGCCAAATGTCGTATTGACACGGGGCATACGGTTTTACTTCCTTATCCGAGAAGAAAGTGTACTCCGATTTTTATCCGCAATTAAAAACCAACCCTCCCAGCTGAGATATGAATCCACGCCGTTCGGATCGAAAGGCAAGTATGCTAACCGTTCCCTTTTAGAGTATATTCACGTTTCTAGGAGAACACAAATTCTTGTTTTCTTGTCTTTTTTCTTACCCATGGCAACAGCGCGATCAAAAAATCTCTTAGCTCACGACACAACACGGCAGAAAGACGTTTATTTTAATTGACGAATGCACTAAATACGTTGCTTTCATTGCATGCGATTTGCGAGGAGTAATAAAATTGTGAGTAGTGTTAGGTAAGAATACGCCCAATTTACACAAAAAATTATAATGTTAAAGCGTGTAATCCAAAACTTTCTCGGCAGCTGCCACTGAGGGATCTCAAATTTTAATTTTTTAACTTCTTACATTCCAAAAAGTGATTTATCTCCATAGAAAAAGTTTAATACTTTTTCATATCTATTTTGTTATAATGTACAATTAATCTCTTGAACAGTAACGAACAACAATCACTGAAGCCTAGGTCCAAATTTTTATAAATCTAAGAATTTACAAATATTTTGAGATTATGGGATTTTAATGAAAATGTGAAAATATTGATTACCTCAAATCCTTTTGATTCTAAATATCGGGACCTCTTAAGCAAATGGGAATGAAAGAACCATTTATTAAAACCAGTGATAGTAAAACGATCCCTATTAAATCGAACGATTTTAAAGTTTAGTTTTCTTTAACTCCTACGCGGCAAATAAATAAGCATCGTAGTAATTACGTAGTATTTGTGTATCGTTAAAAATATATATAATTGGTATCTAACGTTTGATTCCAACCACACACGATAAATAAAAAAAATAGTAATTTCAGCGCATCTCTGATCGTGTATGTATATACAAGGTCAAGTTAAAGATTACACCTTAATTGCTCTTGTATTTATCTGTATAGTTGTCAGATGCAAACACATGTATAGACACATGAAACTTATTATTTAACTTGTAATTTACTAAAGTATACGAGGTGTTGTAATTAAATAACGAGAATTTGTTTAGTAAAGCTTTATTATAAAAAACTGAACATAATCGCGCATTCATTCTTTCACAGTAACCCCCCTGGAGTGCCACGCACTTATTCCATCTCTCTTCCCACTTTCGCAAAACCGTCGTCGTCTCCGTCTGGATATTTTCTATGGACCGTTATCCTTTCATGGGACTTTTAATTTTTGGGAACAACTAGAAGTCCAGTGCTGCCAGATCTAAGAACTGTATAACAAGAAGCGACGAATGGGCGGATGCGTTGTCATGATGAAGGATCCATCCAGATTTCTTCAATTCAGGCCTTACCCGCGCAACCCTGGCACACAGCCGTTTACTTTTTTATTACTAAGTTGTATACAGCACAAATACTTCAAATTTGGCGTTTTATTTTTTATCTAACATAGTAGTGGTTTATTATGAATTAATGAAGAAGATGTTGCACAGGAATATCGTAAGGGAAATTTACCAGAAAATTTGGTCTAATTTTTTTATGTTTATATTTTATTTGTGTACCTTAAAGTGTTGCTTTTTACTGTTTCTTAATTTGGTCATTGCATATCAATATATTTAGGTAGAAGGTAGAAGACTGTATTCATGTTGTGACGAAGCGCCGATCGTCGCCGTTTCAAGGAATTTTTAATCTAATGAAAAAAAAGAATCAATATTTTATTGAACTATAATTTATGTTAATCTTTTGAATCGTTTAATTTTATTTCATGTAATCAAACTTTCGGAAATCCGTGTAAGATACTAAATTTTGAGTATTCATAGTTTTGGAGAACTGTTGTAGGTTTCTTATAAATAATAGTATATATTTCTTGCATTCATCGCTACATATGTTTAACTTGTTTTTGTATATTTGCTTCGTTTATCGATAGGTATATTTGCCTCATTCTTGCGTACTATGTCATTCAGATGAAGTGCCTCATTCCGCAGAAGTCCTCTCCTGTCCAAACCCTGTCTCATTTGTATCGTTGACGGTGTATAGCGCTGTCCTTGGTGAGGTGTTCTTTGACTTGTATCGCTGACGGTGTATAGGACTGTCCTACACAAGATTCACCCTCATATCGCTGACGGCATATAGCGTCCTTGGTGGTCCCGTTTCCGTAAAACCTCGTATAAAAATCCTATTTCCGAATATTCTAGCTATATATTTTCCTTTTAGAATTAAATTCGTGAATAACATCCGTGAGTTAGTTTACCGAAAATTAATTTTTAAAACCTAGTCACGTTTTATTTTCGACGATTCAGATTCTTGACATAATTGCTACCCAATGGTAGATTGTTGATGAACGTTAAGCTCGCTAACATCACACTGTTTTCATTTAGTTTGCAAAAATTAGTTAGTTATAATTTTCTGCATTTTGAAAATTGTTCGAAAATTCTTCAGATCCGATTCATAAGCTCCAGAGACACCTCGTTACAATGTATTAACATAGATTATAATGTTGAGCTTTTTCAAAATTGATTACAAAAGATATATAAGATACAAAAGATATATAAAGGATATATTCATCTGCATTCCGGTTTCTGTCGCTACTTTCTAGACGGCATAAATACATCTCTTGGCATTAGGTGGCGCCAAGAAATATATTTTAGCGTTGTTTGTGGAGATTAGTGGCATAAAGCCGAGAGGCAAATAACAGCGGTGAGAAAGGATTGTGCTCGAAGCGACGCTGATGACGCCGGGTAAGCAGAAACATGTCCGTTGGCTGGCACTTTTCTCTTCTCACATTGTTTTCGCCGGGGCTGATTCGACTAATACCATGAGCTACATTGGCATTAATTTTGGTTATGGAAAAGCATCTTTTACCAAGCTCTAAGAGTGTGTATTATGTACCATCTAGTCCTGTTCATAAGTTCTGACTTGCGGTATGGTATTTACGTCATATCGGTGTAAAAAGTTTCATAAACTAAATACATAAAGCAAATTAGCCTAGTAGAACTCCACTACAAATAACTATTTATACACCATGCTTGAGATGTGAACCTAGGATGTTACTTAGAAAATGAATTTGAATTGCATTGGTTAGGTTAGCTTATTATATAAATAAGAATAACTTATTACTAATACCTACTAATTATTCACTTGCTTGTTGATGTCGTGGTTAATTATTAAGTCACAGCTTCTTTACTTACCTTTTGAAGTAAAGTTTACGCACTTATAATTCATTTATCATCACTAAAAATACCAAATTATGATACCGTGCGCCTACGTAGAACACATACAAGAACTGTTCTGTGTTTTCCACAAGTTGCGCCTGCGCAATTACCTCATTTTGGGTGAATTTTACGCTACATTTTACTTTGGGTTAAATTACTCCACCACAGGAGGTGAAATTCACTCATTTTTAGAGTGTAGGTAGGTATCCCATATTATGGTATTTGTCTTTACTAATTAGAGTTACAGATTTTTTAACTGTAACTTAATATTAGCCTATAAAATTACCGAATTATACCGGAATTGTAACGCTTAATATGAAGCAAAACCTTTTCCATCTATTACACAAAGATGTGAACGATTTTATATTGAAGAAAAATGTTCTTTTATAATTATAGTAGGGTCTCATTTCTTTAAGCACAATAATGTTGTGTGTATAGTAATAATTTCATATGTAAATATATATATAGTTTTTAGTATGTAGGTAGATACATATTGTAACGATGATTGTAAGCGACAGGTCATACTGTATATTGTATACGTAGTTACCTACTACTATTACTATTATGACGTCACTGAATCACATTGTTTAGCATCAACGAATATCAACGACAGCATCGTTTAAGTACGAGAAACCTATTTACGGTGAATTTCATCTTTATAACCGAAAACAATTAACTCTTATAACAAATTTTACGCGTGCCTTTTGATTAAGGTCATTATGCTAATTCCTTAATACAATATATTTTCGCATACTTATACTTTTAAGTATACCATTCATGTTGAACTTTATACGATATACCACTAAATACGTCCTTGCATTAACATCAACAAAATTACTTTAATTGTCTTTTAGGTCAAGATAGGTGTGTACTTGGACTTATAATTTTCACAGTATTGTTCGTAGCAATGCCTACTCATACATATTTTGCAAACAAAATTTGAAATCTGAAATAAATAACTTGGTGTTGTGTAGTTATCTTTATTTATCTAATGTTTTGCAAAAGTAAAATAGAATTTATTTTCTAGGTGTTTATTGAAAGAAATTACATTAACTTTCAATACGATTTATTTATTTTTATGACTCATGAACAATTTTATTCAAATAAGATTTATTGTGAGCTGAGTAGGTACTAAAAACAAATTAAAGGTAATTATATAATCGTATCGTTTATTGATTATAGACGGAAAACAATTGGAATGTATTGTCTCAATCGTACTTTATAGTGGTTCGTATACGTCCCAACAGAGTGTGGAATATTATTAGCATTATGGAGAATCTGGAAATATCCTAGATGAAAAAGGTAAAAGTCCGGGTCGTCCAAAATTAGTTTCTGATAGCGATAAAAGGATATTGGTAAAACTATGCAAGGAAGGCCGAAGAAATACTTTAAGGCTTTATCGCTGAATTGAATCACGAAACTAAATTAAATCTGTCAAGGGAATGCTGTTACGAGTAGATACATAAATGTAGACTAAAATTTTATAAGTAGAACGGGCACCTTTTAAATTTCGCGGATGATTTAAGTTGGTAGTTCTCTGTATTACCTTAAGAAATTGGCGTCAATTATTGCTGGAACTACCAACTTAACTCATTCGCGAAATTTAAAAAGCGCCCGCTCTATTTATAAGATTGAATTAACCATTTAATAGAGTATTAAAAAATAGTTTTCTTATAGACAAAGGAAAAGTCACTGTTGACGGTAATTTTTAGCCACGAATCAAAGTTCGACGTATGTATTGGTGATTACCGCAAGCGCGTGATTCACACTAAATATGAGGCTTTCCATATGGATTGCCTAAAACGTACCGTAAAATTTTCTAAAGGAGTAATGATTTGAGGCTGCATGACAACTTCAAGATAAGGATGCTTTGAATTTATTGATGGTACTGTGAATACTGCGAAATATGTATAAACAAATACTGCAAAACAGTCTACAACCAAGTATCGCGAAGTTAAATGTTGGCGAAAATTACATTTTTCAGCAGGATGGAACAGCCTGTCATACAACCAAAACCACAAAAAAGTGTTTTAGCGACCACAACGTAAATATTCTTTCTTTGCCTTCCAACAAACCTGACCATAATATCATTGAAACAGCGTGGTATGAAATGTAAGAAACATTAAGAAACAACCCACAACATTATTAGAACTTATAGAGAAAATTTGGAATGGATTTGCTCCTGAAAAGTGCAGATCCTTAGCTAATTCAATGCGCAACCGAATTCGAGTGGTTTAAAAAATATAAGAGCGATGTTACTCCATTTTAACAATAAAAATTCGTGCTATGTTCCAATATTTAGTTGCCACACAAACTGAACATTTTTATTGTTAATTAGAGATGATTAAGTATTTTTGTTTTTCGCGTTGCTGATTGGCCCTAGTTGTTGTTAATTAACATGACATAGTATTAAATTAAATAAAAATATTAGAAAAAAAATAAACTGTCGAATTCCTGAATTATATATAGTTGTTAGGGCTCGTAGTCCAGAAAGTCGAGACATCATTTGCAAACACAACCAGTATCCTCATAAACCCATTTCAGTACAACAGTTACGCCCAACAGATCCTGATCGTCGATTGACTTTCATTGCGTGGCTACGGCAACTGCTTGATGATGAACCAGACATTTTAGGTCGAATTTTGCGAACAAAGAAAGCAAGGTTCACTAATAATGGTGTTGTTAATAACCAAAATAATCGATTCTGTTTTGCTAATCCATAAATCATTTTTCTGGTCTATCAAAATTTATTTTTATTGTTTCGACTATACTTCATAACTTATCAACAAACATCAGAATTAAACATTCGATAACCATTCCTATATATAATTCATACAGTGCAGTCCTAAAGGGTCCCCTTCATGCTAATTTTTGAACGAACAGAAGCTAGCGTTTTAGAAAAAATAGGTCGGTTTCTATTTTTTGTGAACTAATTTTTGCCGTTATCCGTGCTGGCCGTTTTGCTGGAACCGATAATTAATGATTGTCTTCAAATAAGTGTCTTCCCTGGATTATTTAAAAAATCGATCATAAAACTGTTGCACAAAAAGGGAGATAAAAGTGATTTAGTAAATTACAGGCCACTAACAATATTGACACACTTCTCAAAAATTTTTGAAAAGATAGTTTTCACACGTATCTACAAATTTCGACATAAGTATGACCTCTTTGACAATTGCCAGAATGGGTATATAAAGGGAAGAAATACAACTAGAGCAATATATCAAGCTTTAGCGGAAATAGTAGATGGTTTAAATGAAGAACAAATGACTGTAGCACTATTTATGGATCTGAAAAGAGCATTCGATTGTGTCGACTATAACATCTTATATAAGAAACTTGAGATAATGGGCATTAGAGCACTTGCATTGCAATTAGTCAAATCGTATTTGACTGAGAGAAAGCAGATTGTTGTGGATGCATATAATGAAAACAGGTCTGGCTGGAAAACTGTAAAGAGAGGAGTCCCACAAGGATCTGTACTGGGTCCTCTTTTGTTCCTAATTTATGTGAACGATTTACCAAAGTTAATACAGCATAAAACAGTTTTATTTGCTGATGATACATCAGTAATCGTAAAAACTTCTAAAAAAATGATTGACATTGATCTAACAGAGGTGTTGACAAATTTAAGCGCATGGTATGATCAAAATAATCTAAAACTTAATATTGAAAAAACTCACCTGTTGCATTTTGGCTACTTCAAAACGGATCCAATCAGTATCTCCTACGATAGTTGTAACTTAGTCAGTGAAAGCAATGATGGTCAGCTGAACTGGAAGCACCATGTGGAGTACCTGGCGCCTAAAACATCTTCGTTTAACTATGCGTTGCACGTAATATCAAAAACAATAAACGAACAAGCAAGCCTATCAGCGTACTATGCGTATGTTGAATCTCGATTGCGTTACGGTGTTATCTTCTGGGGTGCTTCTCCAGACGTGTCCAGGATCTTCTTGCTGCAAAAGTCTTGTGTGCGGAGCATTTTCGGTCTGAAAAGAACAGACTCATGTAGGGAAGTGTTCAAAAATAAAAGTTTACTTACGCTTACATCCATATATATAATAGAATGTGTGATATTTTTTAAGTTGAACCACGTGCTTTTTGAAGAGAGACAACTCCGACACTCCAGAAACGTAAAAATATACAGAGTATTCTATTAAAAAAATAAAGTTGACGTCACTTCCGGTGAAACCGGAAATACCATTAAAATTTAGGATAAACTTTAGGATCGCACTGTATATAATAAAAAAAACATTATGGTCCCAAAACTGATCCTCAAGGGACCTCATACGTTACTTTCTATAATGCATCCCTTCTCGCCATCTCGATTTCATTCCTACATGTCGTTTATAAAGAAAATATAAAATTATCATATTAAGCGAAAATGTTATGCATTAGAATACTTGGAATAAAATTTACACCTAGATAGAAAAGAGATTTGATTTATATTAAAAAAGATATTTTGTTTTCTAATGAAAAAGCTACTACTGTTTGAAGTGTTTTTGTGTAACTTTTAAAATCTAATTGGAGATCTTATCGGATCGTTTGATCTTGTTTAAAATATCATTAATAATTACGTAAGTAAATTAACTCTAACGTCTAGCATTAAGGTCAAACTTTTGCGATGTTTTCAATTCAAAAATAAAACGCAAATAACATTTGCATATTTGTCACAATAGTTACTATAATGTCCAAGGTATTACGCTGAACTTCTAAGTGAAAAAAAAGTATTGTTATATATTTTTTATAAAGTGAGCGAAATTTTGACAACTACAATAAATTTTATTACGATTCCGACAGTAACAAACAATTTATCTATTGATAGTAACCGAGAATATAATTGGTAAACATTCTACGAACACATTTCCGTAGTTATTGCATCGGATGTAATACCAAGCAAGTAGTATCATATTTGAAAGATTTGTCAGAAACGAAGATATTCAGAAACATCGCTGAACTTGAAAATGACGTTTATAATTCGTCCGGGAGAAATGGAAGCCTGTATAAAAAGCTCAGTCTACTGCACTTGTTCTTCATTGTAGTATTAGAACAGGGTAATAGTGAGATTTATCTGTGATTGCTAAAATCTGAGCGAAATGAGTTTTCTACGTTATGTGAGTAAAGTATATTTTTTTAAATTTTGCTAGAAGTCCTCGCAGGGTTATTTAAATTGTAGTGCATAGAATTTTTTTATTTATTTATAAATGTTAATTAATTATGCCAGGCAAGAGAGACTTATTCAAATTTTATTACCCACCAAAAACTGTTTTAAATATTTTATTGGATACCTGCATATATAATTGATATTTGATGCTTTCACCAAAAGTTGGAATTTTATTACTTTTCTATCATTTAGAGAAGAAAAGTGGTACTTGAATTGCTTCCGTTGATTTCTATTTAAAGGAACTTTCGATTATATTCATGGTGATTAATAATGCAAATTCAAAAGTTTCTTATGTTAAAGAATATCCATAATTTATAATTCTTTATTATTTCATTTACAAACTGTTGCTAGCGCATTAATTTAGATTGATTCTATTATAATTGTGTCTTTTGACATATTCTATTTTATATGTTTTTGTAAATTTGCCCAAGTAAAGATTACTTTTACACTATTTTAGTATACGTATTTAAATAATTAAAATATAGTTGATATTCTTAGATTTTAATCTAAATTATTGTTATAAAAAATGTTTCCCTTGAATAAAACTTTATTCTTCTGAACTACAACTAAAGGGTGGCCCATCGGGTACGCCGGATTTAATTTTAAAATGAAACACAGTAAATTATTATTTAATTGGGCAATTTTTATTGATTTATAAAGTAGACAGGTTGAGATTAATTATGGAATACGATGTCGGCCAAATGGCCACGGCTGTGCTGGCATACCCTGATCCTTTTGATCAAATTTTCGAAGACTTTCCAAGTCAGTTGGCCCAATTTCAGCAATAACGCGTTGGATTTCTGTTTTCTGTTCAGGAATTGTTTGTGGTTTGTTAGCATAGACCTTAGACTTTACAAAACCCCAGAGAAAAAAGTCGCAAGATCTGGGCGGCCAATTAACGTCAGCATTTCTGGAAATCACACGACCAGGAAAACGTTGTCTTAACAAATCGATGGTTTCTCTTGCTGCATAGCATGTGGCACCATCCTGTTGAAACCACATTCCTTCGGGGTCCGTATCGTCCAATTGATCCCACAAAAAGTTCGATAACATGTCACGATATTCATTCTCAAAAAATGTGGGTTCATCGGTTTTTCAAGTATAGCACGAGGATTTTCATTGCCCCAAATCCGACAATTCTGGTTATTAACAAAATCATCCAAATGAAAATAAGCTTCATCGCTAAAGATAATGTTTTAAAAAAAATTTCATTCACCGTTTGGATTTCTATCACCCAATTAGCGAATTGTCTTCGTTGCAAATGGTCTTGTGACTTGAGCTCCTAAGTTATTTGAATTTAGTAAGGGTGGAGGTGAAGGTCTTTAGTGAGAATTCGTTGCAAACTGGTTCTGCTAATGTTCAAGTGCTGAGAACGATGACGTGTTGATGTTCCTGGATTCTCATCGATACTTTCATTAACGACCGCAATGTTTTCGGCCGACCGCACAGTCGGTAACGAGGGCGCGGTAAAGTTTGTTTGTCCATAACCGAACCAGTTTCCTCAAATTTTTTAATTAATCTTCAAACAGTGGACTCAATAAGTGAAATATGGATACCAATAATTTCAGGAACTTTTCGAACAGTCTCCGCAAAACTTTCCCCAAAATTTATTTTAACGGTAAGAATACGTTGTTCTTTTGCGTAGCGATTCATTTTTAATGACTACAGATGACACGTGTCAAACGTTAGGGTTGTCCACTTATAAATATAAAAAAATTTTAATCCGGCGTACTCGATGTGCCACCTTATGTTTCGGTGAAAGAAAAATTTAATAAAGATCTAACAAATATTTGTTATTAACGATATTTTAACAATTCTACTCAGAACGTTTAGCATTTTGTTTTTTGTGATAAAATTACTTGCAGAATTCTTTACTGTCTTTTTTTAACAGTAATAAAAACATCACGTTCGTTTCAAAAGTAATAATAATATAAAACTTTATATTACATGCAATTTCAGATTACACAGGGTGAGTCGGGAGGAACGGACCAAACTCCAGGAGTGTATTGTACACGTGAAAATAATGTAAAAAAACTCATACGTAGTTATCCGATTTTCATTTATTTTCGAGTTACAGCGTAATTACAAATAAACAAAATGTCATACATTAACATTTTTTAATCATAGCGTTCTTTTAATAAATATTAAAAAATACCGTCATTGACCTCTAAACGTTTTATGTTTCGTCTACGAAAGGTGCCTGTTGCTCTGCCGATTGCTTCATGTCTTTCTTTAATATCGGCTGCAATATTCCTAATACGCCGAATTAGTGCATCCCGAGTATCGATTTATACTTTGTAAACATAATTTAAGACGTAGTAACTTGAAAACAAGTGAAAATTTGGGCCATTTTACAAGAACACTAGTTAAAATTTTTTAATGGGGCTATAACTTGAAAACAAATGTAAATCGGATAAGAACATATGAGTTTTTATGCATGTACAATACACTCCTGAAGTTTGGTCGGTTCCTCCCAAATTAAACAACTTTTTATCAGGTACAATATCTAATAAGAGTAATAAGTAATATTATTTGTAACTCAATGTCATGATGCAGAAACAAAATAAAGAAAACTAACGCGAGCAGTACCATAGGAAATAATTAACAATCATGGTATTAGCAATCACTGAAAATAAGCTGTGGTTCTTGGTTAATTCAAAATATTTACATTTACATTAAAACCAAACAGCAAAGTTGTTGCGGCCAACACCAGAGTTAATGTATAAATAATGAACTCAAAGTTTTATACACAACACAACTATCTTTTCAATGGAATATCGAAAATATCATTCATATACGCATAAGATTGTTAAAGTAATTGAGACCTAATTAAAATAAGGTCTACGACTCAAATTATACGCAATTTAGTTATGTACCTAAGTGGTGTAAAAGTGTAGAAAGCTACTTAAATAAATTGCTACAATTTCTTAATACCCGCACCTTGGATATATTAAAAATTATACTTTTGCAATGAGGCCATGTTCCAAGATGACCACAACCACATTAAAGTAGAGATTTTCACACACGGTTACCGCTTTAGACAGCAATAAAAATAATTTCATTTTGTACATAGAAGGAATGTCATAATACACTATTGCAAGAAAGTTGTCCTGTGCATGTAGATGTTCTAGAATTGGCAGGTAAAATATTTGCAAGTAAATACATTATGCAGCACTTCGCGTTTTGACCATGACTTTGATAATAACATTTTAAGAAAAACCTATTATATAAACATCCAAATAAACAATAGCAAATTTGAAATATATTTTTGGAACGATAACGTAAATAATGTTGTGGAAAATTTTTTAACAAACAGTTAACAATCCATAACACTTTAAAATCACGACGATTACGTATAATTCATTTGTTTAGTAGAAGATAAATGTGTGTAATCATGACACGCTATAGTATAAAGTATTTTATGAAAACTTGTCAAAGCTGCAACGTCTACACTGCAGCCACACACCTCGATACATAGTACCTCATTTTCCCATATTTTTATTAACATCAACTGAAATTATGCAGATGTTCAATGTTCAATAGTGACTCGTTGCGAGTTGTTCATATTAGGAAGAAGGGTTGATAAAAAGGTCCTTTTACTCGCAAAATTCTTTTTTAATATAACTAAATAAATAGAAATTATGCACTTCATATGATTTACATCCACAATAAGAGTATTATGATTGTTTATTATTCTATATGCATTCAAAACAAAGCCCAGTTCTTTTGCCGAGGTCAGGAATGATTTATCATTTGTAAATTATCGTAAGAAGACCATAATTGGTGCTGAATATAAACAATAATAAAATGAATAATGTATGTATTAATCAAGTGTAAATATTCTGGACAGTATAAAGGTGTATCCTAGAGAGATCACTATTATCGTTTTCTTCCTTATAAATTTTAGGCATCAAGTTATCACTTTGTATTGTCTGATGATCGCAACTTTACATGTACATACCATAAATCCATAAATGTACATAGCACCTGTTGACATATAAATGAGAGAATACAAGCGGCAATCATTGTCGATCACAGGAAAACAAATATTTTTTTTTGTTAAGCAATAACATGTAAAGTTCTGAACTTGTATGAAAGCTAATTTAATACTGACTGATGCCTTTGTAAACACGTTATGTATTCGTTTAAGAAGAATTTTACAAGCAACAAAAACCTCATTTGATACTTGTTTGGTAATAATTAATTAGTTGATACATGACAAATTTCTATAGAAGTTACGACAAATTTATTTCGACATCATCAAGCAATAGTACTATATATTGCTTAACCACGGCACTTTCTGGTGAATATTTATCATTTTCTAGATAGTTGTAGATATTCTACAATCAACAGACAAAACACAACACAAGAAAAAAAAACAAAGTACAGTTATATAGATTTAAAATTAAGTAACAAACATATATATATATTTGAATACTGACGGCAATCTGGCAATATACAGGGTGTTCCAACCTTTTGAAATTGTAAGATTGCACCTACACTATAAATACTAGGAAGTTAAAACTTTCTGATGGTATATTAGACATCTCAGAGTATCTTCTAAAAGTATTCTTGTATTTACAGGTTGATCGATAATTAGCGAACCACGCATCTACTTTGTTATTTTAAATAGAACACCCTATATATTAATGCGGTTTTATTTTTTCCATTTAAAAATAGATCAATGCAATATTATTATTACTATTTTTAACAGATTTTGAGAAATTTTAAATTTTTCCTCAATAGCCTAAAAGCAGAGATATTTATTTCCTTTAATAAATTCAGAATGCAAATATATTTTAGTGTGAATTTTTACTATGTTAAATTAAATATCTGGTTCTATTTAAACGTAGTATCAGAACGCCTTGGATATATACAGAGTGCTCAGAATTGAAGACCAAACTTGGCTAAATTCAAACTTCGGAAACGTCATTTTTTAAATAGCACCATATATTTTTTTTATATTCACTATATAGGAAATTCATACCTCTAACATTTTTGTATAATAATGTATGTGTGTAATATTAACGTTAAAAGAGATATTTATAGTCAATGGAAAATCTTGCATTTGAATATTGATATCCAAATGTTTGTAGTGTCAGCGTTGTGTGGTTGCCATGGAAACAGTAAACAAAACGTTGACGTTGACGTATTTAAATCATCATTTCAAAAGTTCAAGTCAATTTAACAACTTGAAAAAAAAAATTCGTAAAAGAAAAGTTAGGTAATTGATATAATTTTTGTATTAGACATTAGACGATTGAACGACGATATCTACATTCAAAAACATTTGTCAAATTAAATCAAGGATTTGTTACTACTGAAAAAATCTACTAAAAGAATTATAGTATTAATACACCTTTTTAGCGAAAGAAAGGATTAGAAACTATGTTTTAATAAAACAATGTTTTAATAAGGGCTATATAGACAATAAATAAAGTAAACGTAAAAAATTCGTAAACACAAATTTAACAAAAGATCTAAATTTTAAAATAACAACGCGTAACGTGATTTAAATACGCTACCAACAAAATAAATGATCGTTGTTATAATCTTTATAACAATAATTAACAACTATCTGCTTATTTGTCTACCTATGGTACATGTTCAAAATTCTTTCCTGCTACTTCTTTACATTTCTGCAATCGTTTGTAGAAACTTTTCTTCACATTTCTTAACATATTGTTGGTTACACTGCGGAATGCTTGAGTTTGAGGTTGTAAGACATAAACTTTATCTTTTATATAACCCCAAAAAAAGAAATCCATTGGCGTTAAATCACAAGATCTAGGGCCAAGGTATTGAACCTCCACGATCAATTCATCTATAATAGAAAGTGTCGTTAAGATAAGCCTTAACATTTTGGCAACTATGAAGAGGCACCATCGTGTTGTAACCACATACGAATTCTTTTGTGGATATCTACATTTCCAAGCAGAGGTTGTAATTCATTCATAAGGACGTTTAAATAATTGTCTCCGGTTGAAAAAGTATGGCCCGATGACTTATTCCCCAATTAATCCTCCCCAAACATTTACCGATCACAAATTTTGGTTATCTATGTGGATTTTGAACGGCGTACTAATGCATATTATGCCGATTTACAAGTCCATTACTTTTAAACGTAGCTTCGTCAGAAAATAATATAAATTTATAGAAATCGGGGATGTCGTTTATTTTTGTAAGTATATAGTATTGCGGAACTCTATTTTTCTCTGATAGTGTCTTTCATTAAGAGAGTGATGTAATTCTAGTCGATACGGATGAAATTTATGTGTCTTATTCTATTTACAGTCGTCCGACTAAGTCAAGGGATGTGCATATGTGTCGAACAGATACGTAGGGATCTTCTTCCACAGTTAGCAGGACATTATCGCAGTTATCGTCATTGATTGCCCTTTTATTTTCAAATAAGTGCTTCATGTAATCAATGTTCCCAGTAGCTTGAAATCTTCGTTTCAGTTTAAGAAATGTTTTTGATTACGGACATCGTCATTCAGGATAACCCAGCTTGCACATTCTGCTAACTAGTACACTATTTCTCGCTTAGAAATGTTGAAAGAACAGTTTAGGCATGTCAACGTCAAGTTCTTGTTTGCATCTTAAGACAAAATATCTATCGACATGAAATAAAAAGCATTTATCAAACGAGGTATGTAAGTCTGGATTCTGCTTACTGGATTAATGTGTAGAACCTTACGGGTATATTTAAAGTCAAAGTCTGAAGCAATAACGTTGGTACCATCTGTCATTAATGTAAATAAAGAAGAGAATAGGCCGCAGCACTGAACCTTGGAGCATACCAGAACTTGGTTTTTGGAATTGAGACGAATAACAATTCAGTTTCACTCACAGTCTACGATCAGTAAGATAGAACATTAGTTTTAAGCCATTGTTTGAAAAATAGTAAAATGCTAACTTCTCAAAGAAGTAAATCAAAAAGAAACTCAAAAAAATTGCTAACTCTTTCAAAGGAAATTGTATAAAATATCCATCTACCATCGCCATGCTGTAACAATCTTTCGCTTATTACACAGATTTCTATGATCTGTCTATTATTACATCATTTGGTTTGAATTTCTATTTTCTTCAACTTTCATTAACTTTACTCGCCTTTTACAATGAAATAGAAACTCCTAAGTTTTCCAAATTGTTATGAAATAAGCTCTCAATTCAAACATTTATATTATACATCTGTTTTGGTAAAATAGTAAATGTGTACGTGCTTTTTTAAAGAACACAGAAAAATACATTCATTGGAAAAAATTGTGTACTAAAACAAAATATTCTGATTTCTGACAGTAATACATAAAGAAAATGTTATTTACGCCTGTATAAGTGATACCTTGTCTGTAGTATTGCAAAACACTATTATTATTGAACAATTAGCTAATTAAAAAAAATAGTAACTCCTTTGGGCCTTACAGAGCAAAGTTTTTTAGTAAGAAGATGACATATTAGAAACTGACACTCTGAATTATTTTCCTATATTTAACTGTGATCAATAATTTGTCCGTATTGCCGCCATCGTCAAAACTCCTGTTTCGCAAAGATAAGACGTTAAAATGGTTGATACAGAAAATTCATCTCATTATCTACTCCAAGCCAAAATTCAAACAATGATTTATTATCAAATTGTTTTTGATTTCACCACTTGCCTTGAAGTCAATAAACATTTTTCTTCTTCAGCTGAAAGATCTTCAAGGGGTACTTAGAAATAAGTCTCTAACTCACTAGTATTTACGAACTTACAAATAAATATTTTCTAAAACCTTTTGGCAACATACCTAAATGGTTTTTAGTTGCAAGTACATCTTTTATGTAATGACCTACAATTTTACATGAATAAACTCGTTTATGTTTGCAAACATTTTTAAGTTGGTTTATATTTTTATTCTATAAATCCAAAAACCATTTTTTTGTTATACCCATGTCCAGCATATAAGTGTAGTCTGAAAAGTTTCCAGCCTAACACAGACACAAGCATTTTTTTGTCAAATTCAGTTTTATTTCCCAACAAAGTCCTTTTGTAAGTCTATACATTTTTGCCTGCGGTATCCCCATCTCTTTAATCTGTCCAAATAATTGGCATCTTGTTCAGCAAAATAGACGTTTCCGAATGTTATGGCCTCCTCATTCGATGAAAATCTCTGTCCACCGAGCGAAACTTTAAGCCTAGGAAACATAAAAATGCCGCAAGGGGATAGATCTAGTGAACAGGATAGAGAGTTTATTAGTTCGAACCCCAATTCGAGAATTTTTTCCATTGCGATTACTAAAATGTGAGACTGTGCGTTTGTCTTGGTGGAACAAAATTTTCTTTTTCTTTAAATGCAATCGTTTTTCCGCAATTTCTGCTTTCAGCTCGTCAAGTAATGATATGATAATATGCTCCCGTTACTGTTTTTCCTTTTTCAAGATAGTCGATTAACACAACTCCATGACTATCTCAAAAAATAGCCTCCATCACTTTCCCGGCCGATGGAACAGTCTTCGCCTTTTTTCGAAACCGAGTCATTCTTCACAGTAATTTCACAGTAACAACATGGCTGAAATTTTCAAAGGTATCTTTCAACACATGCGCAATTATATTACCAGAATATTATTGACGGGTACCACCGTCTTCATGTTGAGACTTAAAACTTTTCAGACTACCCTCCTATGTTTGTCTGTAGCAACAGATTTCAATAAGTCCAGGTATTTTAGCATGTTAAAATTACCGCTGCAAGAGGGGACGCGATTAAAGCTGATTTAGAAAAGCGCAAACATTCATGGTCGTTGTCTACTGTAGAATAATCTTGCATATCTTCAGAAGCAAACTCAACGACACGGCAACACCTGGAAGATCATTCCACAGTGATGCAGAAAAGTTAGTGACAAATACTAAAAGCTTACTTTATATACATAATGGATGTTTTTTTAAGCCCGATAGAACTTAAAATTATAAAAAATTATACGAAAAATTAAAATCTAATTAAATTAATAGCATTTACATTTGATGATTTCGGGCATATGGCCAACGCGGCTGTTTTTGACGAAGCGTATTCTGGACGTCCAACATTGAGTCACTCTTTCGAGCACTGGCCGTATGTCACGATAACACGAACAATGTTGGCTTCTAAGGCATCAATTGTTGCTAGTTTATTGACATAAGCCAGTGATTTCACGTAGCCTCACAGGAAAAAATCAAGAGGTGTAAGATCCCAAGGCCTTGGAGGCCAATTGGCAGGTCCATTCCTCGGAATTAACTCATCGTTAAATTTTGATTTCAATAAGTCGATGGTTGCTCTCGCCGTATGGCATGTAGCGCCATCCTGTTGGAACCACTCGTCCTGCACATTTTCAAACAAAAAATCATTAGTCATGGTGCGGTAACGATCTCCATTAACGCGAGCTCCGGCCTCATCTTTTAGGAAATAAGGGCCAATAATACCACCGGCGTGCAAACCACACCAAACAGTGCATTTTTCTGGATGTAATGGAGTTTGGAGGATCTCTTATAGATTGGTCCCACTCCATATGCGACAATTTTGTTTATTCACAAACCCGTTATGTCAAAAAGGAGCCTCATCGCTGAACACAATTTTCCGATAAAACAATGGGTCCAACTGCTCTTGAGCCCAATTGACGAAAGAACGGCAGATGATAGTCTTGTGACTTTGATTCTTGTACCAGCTGGATCTTATATGGATGTAGACCAAGATCTTTACGCAAAATTTTCCACGTAGGATTGGATTGGACGGATAGAGCTCTAATGATTGTGAGCGACAAGGAATGGATCAATTGGGATCTTGTTCCACGCTTTCGTTTACAGCAACGACGTTCTCTTCAGTACGCACATTCCTTCGGCGTGTCGGTGTTATTATCATGAGTTCTATCTAAGCAAAAAAAAAACACCCGTTATAATCACAAAATGCGTTACTGTTTACATGTGTTATCATTTTATCATTTACCTCTAATCTTTCTGTAATTTAATTTATAAATCTGAACAATATATAAGTTGTAAATAATTATTACTAATTTTAGCACATGCTAAAATTCTACGATGCAAAAGATCCTTGATTCCAACTTATAATATCTTGTTTCTGTCAGATACTGTCAGATAAAGAAACTAACTTTTGGGGCTTTCGCCATATATCTGACATGTTTTTTGTCCTGACTCTCAATGCAATCTATCATGATCTCAAAAATTATTCTTCTTACTAGAATTACTTATTAAAGGGTAAATTAATTAAATTATGAGAACAAAAACAATAAGAAATACAAAAGCTATTGTCATAGATATTCCTCATTGTAAATGAAAATCTAATGCATACATAATATTGGTAAATATAGATTTCCTTTTCCTTATTGCTAAAAAAAGTAATATAAAATTAATGAAATTAGACCTTTATAATGGTTTTACAAAAATTCTTGAGAAATTTAATTTTCCCACATCAGTCATATTATTTGCATTCAAACCTAAATAAATAAAATAATTCGCACGTTTATCTATATTATTGGACTTCTATGGCAAATATATTGTGTATGTTCATGAGATATTTTCATTCATTTATTGCAAAGCACTTATTCTAAACGCAATAACTCTATACACACGCGATATATTGCAGTATACAATTAGAATTACTTATTTAACACATGCAAACATAGGTATACTTTATACTTTGGCTCTGCTACTGTTGAGTCATTTTTAACATCTTTCTCAATTATCAACTAATACAACATACCTTTCTTTAAATAATGATAATTTAACAAGCACTTCATAAATCATTCACTTGCAAAGTAAACATTTCACTTCCTTTTCACTGTCAATAACATATCTAATAGGATGTGATTAAATGACATTAGAGATGCACCCATGTAGATTGTTGGAAGTACATTCTACTAGGAAGCACTGAAATGTGTATACAAACTAAAGAGTATTGCGGCAAAATAAATATACAGTACTGTCTAAGTAAAGGGTGCCCCAAGGAAGTGGCGTTGTCCGATTATTTTAGAGAAAAATATTCTGTGCAAAAGTTATTTAAGTGAAATCGACACATAACTTAAAAATATTTTCGACTCTACAAAGTCTCTAGAACTTTGTGTGCATTGACTTTTCAAAATTAAATTTGATGTACTATAAACTATAAGCACACACTTGTACTGGCATGTTAGTATTAGCTTCAACATTACATTATATAGCTGTCTACTATAGCAGTGAATATTTGCTTAATTTTAACGCAGTATAACTTGAATTTCTTAAATGGCACCCCATAGTTTTATATTCACTAATTGATACCTTATACAAATCCCTTTCATTTAATACTAAACATTGATAATAATCCACACAGAATTTGTTGAGACATAATCTTATATTAAGTGGAATAAATCATCGTTAATTCCTAAATTACCAAGACCAAACAAATGAAATAAGGTAAATAGAACATATGTATAAATGAAGTACTAGAAATTAAAACAAAAAATTGAGAACATTTGAGAATGAAAGCAAATGCCCAAAAAATTCCTCTTAAACAAATCTCTATCCACCTTCGAAAATTACGAGTAACCCCTTTCACAAATTCTTGCCACTTAAGCTACAGTTCCCGCTCTTAAGTGATAAATAATCTGGGCAAATATGCGGTAACAGCCAAAGGCGTGGCGAGCGCATAAAAGTTTACACATAAAATAGAAGGTAAGAAATAAATTGCAAAACGTGTTGAAACACTTACCGTTTTAAAAGTCTTCCGTGAAATCACAAACTGTTTCCACAGCTATTTCAGTCAAGTGAGTACGACGTGCGGAATAAATGTTTTTTTAATGCCGAAAACGACCGTTCGACATCTAGCGATGTTATATTTGCATATTTAAAATAATCTTTGAAACAACTTAATGCATCTTCACACGCACCTTCACAAATTTGTCTTAATATAAGAAAATCGGAGTCTTTCTCTAAAACACTTTCAAATTTTCGTATTACACACCAATTTGTTTCGCCTTCTACAGCGCATAACTGTGCGTGAACATCATTCACAATTTGAACAGAATCCACTAACGACATCGAAACATTTTGTAATTTTTCTATTCCCTCCGCCAGTCCGAAATAATTTTTGTGAATAATTTGTAAATCTCTTTTTAAAACTACCTTCTTTACTTGATTAAAATATTTATTGTAGTAAAACGCAGCCTGCAACCATGTTCCACAACGTGTAACAATCGGCTGTGGTGGTTCAGGTAAACCAGGACACAGTTTGTGAAATAGTCATGTACGTTTCGGGGACTTTAAAAACACTGCCTTTGTACTAGCAATTAATGCATTTACAAGTGGAAAACATGTAGGAATCGTTTGTGCCGCAAGATTTAGGGTATGGATTTTACACGTTACATGTAAGAAGTTACCACTGTGTTCTTTAAGAGATCGGCCCAAAGAACGCATGTTTGCGGCACCATCACTCATGAACATTAAAAGTTGCTTAGTTGAAACTTCAAATTTGTTCAATGAGTTCAATATCACCTTTAAAATCTCATCGGCAGTACAATTTATTTAACTCTTTTGAAAGCAAGTAAGAAGGAGGATGACGGTAGATGTGGTTCCATTGTACGTACCATTACATTAACCACAGAATGTTTTTGACGATCTGTTGTTTCGTCCACACACAACCACCGTTTTTTATTTTTCAATTCCGTTTTCATTCTTTTTTCGTATCGATGTTCGACTAGGTAATTTACAGTCCGCATATTTATTCCAGAAGGAGACAAATGCTTCCATGTCTAGTAAACTAAACGGTAGATTACATGCAATAAAGGTAACACATAAATTAAATTTAAATTTGTCAAAGTGTCGTGTGCAATTTTTTTTTTAAGAATGCTGTTTCCTATTTACGTGACGTAGACAAACCCTTTTGGACCAACACATTAAAGGAATATTACAAACTACACATTGAATTTTAACGCCATCATAATTTAGGTCAGGCATTTCTGCTATAAATTCTGTAACTTTGTCCAACATTGGTCGTTTTCGCAACGTAGGCAACATTTTTAAAACAAACGTAGAACTACGAAATAGTATTTACCGCAGTATTTACGATAGATTCATAAAATCATACACAAAATAAGAGTAACACATAAATCAAATGTAAATTTTTCTTGATCTCGTATGCCACTTTTTGGATAAGAATGCTGTTTGCTTTCGATGGGACGTTGACAATGGCTTCTGGACCAACACATTAAAGGGATTTTACAAACTAGACATTGAATTTTAGCGCCAGCAAAAATTAAGTCCGGCATGTCCACTATAAAGTTTTTAACTGTGTCTGCCATTGGTCGTTTTCGCGACGTACGTAACTGCGACATTTTTAAAGCAAACATAAGCGGCCAATTACAAAATAAGTTACGACAGCCTACATATACACAAAACTACTCGCATACTGCATCGATTTAGTACTGACGCTGTGAACGCGTCAAATAAATAATCGCCGACTCCGCACCACATATCTACTACACTGACTATTACCGCTGTTTGCCTAGACTTGTGATAAATGATGATTTAAAGCCAATGACAAGTTCTGCAAATAAGGTGCACAATGTATATATGGATTTACCATTTTAACAATTGTTATGATAGATTTCCATTCTTAGAATCCATACTTCTGGTTAGACTGGTGGTTTATTTATATTTTTATTTTACCGTCATTTTTGTGTTAAAATGAAGCTGCTTGAAAACAAGCTTGCGTATTATAAGACAACAAGAAATGAGTTTCTGGGGATTGCAGTCGGTCAAAAAAAAAAGGTTTTTTTCTTTGTACTCTGAGCTTTTGGTTTATTTTAAATCTTTTTCAAAGGAAAACAAAATAGGTAAAAATATAAACTAGCGAAAACATAATCGAAGAACCGCGTTCTATCAAAGTTAACACATTAGTCTGTTAGCTTATTTGGCTAGTTTATATTTTCACCTATTTTGTTTCTCTTTGAAAAAGATTTAAAATAAATCGAAAACTCAGAATACAAAGAAAGATTCTTCATTTTTGGTCGACTACTATCCCCAGAAATTCATTTCCCGTTGTCTTGATGTAGTACAGTCGGTACTTCTGCTCAGCTTCTGTATTATGTTATTCATTATTGGAAAGCAAACGTAATCGTCTTTGAATTACCACTCAAAAACATAAGTGAAGCTTCAAAATTCGTCTTTTAAACATAACTCGGGGATGCGACATTTCGGAACGGTACTGCCATTCTCAAAAAAAATTATTCAAAAAACTCGTTCATAGTTTCATACGTATAGAAGAATGATTTTCTTTATGTACATATAAACATCATAAGTTAATACTCGATTGTAGTTATTGTTTTCTGTACATCCTACCAATTTTGGCAACAATCCTATCGCTCACTTTAGAACCATACTTGTATTTGTTACTAAAATGATGTTCGGAAACCAATCCACAGATTCATAGAATATCCTAAGAAGAAGTAAATGGTATAAGTGATGCCCTTGTTGTCTTGATAAAAAAGATGTATGTCAGTTATTCTGTAACCGCTTTGAAGAAATTAAAAACTGCACTTAGGTAAACCACAAAAATGGTAGAAAGATCAAAAAATTCAAATAAAAGCTCGTGCAATGGTTCCAATAATAATTAGTACTATATAAAGTATATACAGAAGAGACGACTTCATCGGTATATTTCATTCACATGGTAGGCGGCATCAGCTAAGGTCCCCATCACAATTTTTTTTTCTCTGTTAGATGCACGGCTATCAAATCAATTTTGGTTGACAACTGGTATAAATATTTCCCATATTAAAAATTGGGGACTAGATTGCACAATATATTGTATTCTGTAGAACAGGGGTTATTTACCTGAGGTGCATAAGAGAATTTGAAGAGAGGCGCGTTATGGAGTGAAAGATCTAATTTGTAAACATATAAATGGTTGACAATTTAAGATCCTGATTCCTGATTTCCTTCAGGAGTAAAATGTGATTCATAAGCAAAAGGAGAATTTTCAAGCATTAATCTTGAAGATTTTTGGTTGAGCTAAGACTGTTGGTGCAATTTTCAACAACATACCCCTGTGAATCTGGATTTTCTATGCCTGTTTATATCAAATCAAAAAGGTATCGAGCAAGGCTAGACGTTAAAAGTGATTTGAAGAATGCATTATCACAATTAACACCCAATATAAATATGAATGAAAACTTGTAAAAGATAAACAGTGCGATAGCAATAAAGCTCTTAGAAAATTTATGTAAATGAATTTTTATTATTCAATGTGGGCATAATATTTATAGAACAAATATAACTTGTATTTTATTTTAAAGTCATATATTCCAACAAAAGATTGATGTATTTGTTCAGTAATATGTTTAATAAAACTATATAAAACGATTAAATTATAAAACGGTTTTTTAACCTAAACGACAGTTTACTTTTGAATTTCATCGTAATACTATGAGGAGGCGTTACCTTACACAAGTATCCAAGGGAGGAGCTCATGCCTTAAAAGGTTGAAAACTCCTGCTATAGAAAACAGTTGACCTTAAATTCTAATAATTTCATGGTGTATTGGTATAGCCGTAAAGAACATTAATATGTCGCGTAATTTATTTGCGATGAGGTTAGCAAATATGTACAGAACCTTATAATTACTCCCGCTGTACTGGTATATCATAGTTACATCTGACGTTACGTAGCATTTTCCATTAGCTTTTATTGTTTTCACTAAAATTTGAACGTATTTGTTCACTTACACGTTTAAATTATTATTGTCAACATACACTGCTAATTTGTTGTTATGGTGAGAGTCTGCGATTTCCATTTCCTTCCGGCAAATATACCGTTCACTTGTCACGGTTCAAATGTTTTGTTTTCTGTGTTTTATAAACAATTGTGATATAACCTGGGGAATACTGCATAGTAAATATACAGATCTTGTAAAGCGAATGCGAACAGCAAAAAGTAGTGAATCATCGGCCGCTCCCTTCTTGCGATTGGAGATCACAAGTCAATCGCGCTGTCGCGCCTTCTCCTCCTCGTCGTAAATACATATGTAAGCCCTTACGTGCTCGGCGCCCATATTTTTGCCGTATTCGCTTTACAAGGCCTGTATACAGGTCTTGTAAAGCGAATGCGCAGATACAGCAAAAAATGTGGGCGTTAGTCCGAGCAAGTAAGAGGGTACATACTTACGCGTGAGCAGGAGAGGGCGCGACGGCGTGATTAACTCGTGATCTCCAATCGTTGAGAGGAAGCAGGTGATTCACTATTTTTTGCTGTACGTATTCGCTTTACAAGACCTGTATATTGGATTTACTAGAACGTGGAAGATTTATTAAGATAACGATAAAAACAATAAAACGTACAAGTAAAAAATAGTATAAAGCAATATCAATTGCCTTGGTAATTTAAGAATTGAAGAAGAATATAATTGCACTGCAGACTGCATGGAAGCAATTTTGAGAAAAAGAAATCTTGCCCATACTAAATTTAAATTATTAAATACCAAGAGAATTCGAAAAACGTTTCTCTAGAAATCAAGGTTTCAGACAGTACATTTTTTTCTCCTGATACAAGATTTGTTCTTAGGGGCTAGTGTTTTCTTTCCCAGTGCTCAGATCGTGCCCTGCTATCCTACTCGCAAAGAAAACAAGGATACTTTAGTGAAACCGGATTGCTGGCCAAGAAGAGTCACCAGTACTTTAAAATCCCCACACACTGTCCAGGAATGCTTACCATACTCAATTTTATCTAGGATCAGCTTAAGGTTATTATAAGATTCTTTTAAATCAACAGACTATGCAAAAGGCAATGAGGGAAGTAAATTTCCATTATGAAGCAAGACTCCTTTCATACTTCTCAATGAACTGTCTACAAAAAATCTCCAATCAACAGGATTATATTGAACACCAAGTATCATAAATAAACCTTCTACATTTTTGCAGTACACAAGTTTATCTGTTTTAGCAAAGAAAAGTATGAATTCCCTCACTCTCTATGCCTATACCATGAAAATGTTGTGCCGGGGTAGTAACTTATTTTCTTTTAATCGTGTTCCTAAAAGTTCTGCACTAATTTTGGGGAGGTGTAGGTCTCTGACTAAATCGTTGAACTCACTTTGTGTGAACTATTCGGGCAAATGAGAAGTCTCACTTGTTTCAAAAGTGGTATCGGGATTTGAGAATGGCTCAGACTCAGATTCGGAGGAGACTATGCTATCCATATTCTGAGGAGGAGACGGAATTGGCACTTCATCACTAGGAGGAATTGGCCAAATGGCTGATTTCAAATTAGAATACTTTATTGAATGCCTATTTTTACTATTTATGCCATGAATATTAGTCAAACAAAAGTAACAGTCACTGATATGAGGTTCGCGCCACGCCATAGGAACACCGAAGGATAATGATTTCCGTTTGCCTTTCACAAACTGATTAATTTTTGCACTGCACGTAATGCGGCGACCATACTTTGTCTTGGTCACCAAGACTCTACTCTATTCAGCGTCATCTTAAGTAGAGTATCTGTGTCTTTAGCAGATGATATCAACGTAGTATCATCCACATACATGACACATGCATCGGATGTAATATGTTCAAAAAGATCATTTACATAAATGATAAACAGGAGAGGTCCGAGGACGGAACCCTGAGGAACTCTATATTTAATAGTAAGAGACTGAGCTTCTGGCTGCTACTGAGGAGTGGTTTGCGTCCAATAGATTAAAATTAAATAACAAAAAGACTCAGTCCTTGGATTTTGATTTGCGTGGACATCTTGGGGCGCCCGAGACGGTGAAGCTTCTTGGTGTAACCATTGATAGCAGTTTGTCTTGGATACGTCACATAAATGAGGTATGTACAAGGTTATCTAGTACAATATATGTCCTAAGGAAACTTAAAAATTTAGTTGCACCGAATGTGGTTCTGTCGGTTTACTACTCCTTATTTCATAGCCACTTGATTTGCGTAATCATACTCTGGGGTAATTCTTCACATCCCGTTAACGTTTACCAAGTTTTCGTTTTTCTAAATCAATTAAAAATTGTTTAAATATTAAATTATGTAATCATTTGCCATTGCATATTACAAAATTGAATATGAATAAATTTAAGAGAACAATTAGAACCTACCTTCTTACGTACTGTTTCTACTCTGTTGCAGAGTATTTAGACACACCGCCTGTTATTTACATCTTTCCTAACACGTAGTTTTCTTGTGTGAGGTGTTCCTTCGTGGTCTGCTTTTGTGTTGATGTGATTCGTTTGACATTGGTTCAGATACTAATTTAGATATATGACGATTGCAATACTTTTGTAAAAAATAAATCTATCTATCTATCTATCTAAACATTAAAGGGATGATGCGATGTCTGCATCATTCTCGTAAATATTTTATATTGCGTGAATATTACTGCTGATAAAGTGGGGGGAAATATTAATTAGAACTGAATGTGTATAAAGCACATCAACTAGTCCATCAACACTAGGAAGTCCATCATAAATTTGCATAAAAGCAAGAATTTTAGAATATTTTTTCTTACAAATTAAAAAAAAACTTGACGTGATAGAAAAAAACTAAAAACAGATCTAAATTCAGGGCATCTCAATTGACTAAAATCAGGTCTTTTCACTTTTGAAGCAATTTTGTTTTTTAAAAATGCATACCAGTGATTCTACAGTATAGACAACAGCCGTAAAAGCCTACCCTCAACTATTATATACTTTATAATAACCTAAAAAAGCAACACTATTGGTTGCCGATTTAAAATTTTTGTGCTTAATATTGGTGCTTATCATAAAAGGTAAAATCTAAAAAAAAGTATTTTTGAGACTAAAATGTAAATGTGTTCATTTCCGAGGATGTTTTTTTACATCAAAACATCAAACAAAAAAAACAACGAAATATTGTGGTATGAATTTCAATCGCAATTTTCTCTTTTTAAAACTGTGAGAAATAACATAACTTCCGAACGGAAGCACGGTGTAATCTAATAAACGGCTACGATGTATAATATTTCCTGTAAGAAATAACGGAATTGCTGTAAAATAGCCGCGCATGCCAAGCATTACATAAAGATGGCATTTTTATCCATAGCCGACCGTTCATGCATAGAACAATCAACGCTATGCCGTAAACATGAAAACCGGTTTATTCAGGAAATCTGGAGAAAGTGACCGTGTACTGATTCAATTTTAAAATTTCATCGCTAGTTAGCAAGTTCAGTGTTAAGGAAAATGAATTGTTCCTCAAAAAGTGAAAGGAAATGGAAACGAAAGTAATAACGCGCTTATTTGCTAAATATGTCTTTACGTGTATGGTACTTACAGTTATTTCCTAAATTACAGATTGTTAGATTGTTGCGAACATACACACATGCAGTACAAATTTCGAATACATTTAAAAAGAAATACCTATGTACCTATTACTTTTACCTGCCATATTTTGCTATTGTGTCGATATTAAAAATAAATACCAGTAATAGGTCATCTACAACACGAATATTTCGAAACAATTGCTGTATCGATGAAATATTAAGTAATATCAACGATCACATAGACGAGTAACCTTAATTCTTAATTAAATTAAGACCTATCATGTTCCAAGCATCAATTTCTAGATCATTATTGAAATTTCCAGTGCAATAATATACGCAACTGTTATTTAATTTGTAAATAGAAGAAATATAAGAGTTTCATATAATTTACTATATAGTTCGATTAATTTTCGGAATCTCACTGTTTATTGAAAATATAGGGCAGGTTTAAATTTGGCAAAGTTGCTAAATTTTGTGTTTGTTATGAACCCGAAGAGAAAATGTATCATTCGAGATTTAAAAAAAAAAACAAAAAAGCTCCTTTTCCTCTTTTATTTCTAGCACCTTTATTTGACCCTGCAGAGAAAAAGCAGAAACACATTCTCAAGTCTACTTTAGATCTTCTATCTAATGGCGTATTCGAAATTTTTATATGACGTTTCGGTTCTATCTAGCCATCATCAACTTTTTTATTTCTTTTCGGCGTCACACTCGATTTTAGTACTGTTGGAAAAGGGTTTCTTTTCTGATTTCAGCCATGCATAACATGTTGATAAAAGTCTTTGATATTACGCTTTAATTGTCGAAGAATATATTTTAAGATCAAATTAGGTATTAACCATAAAACTTCAAACTGTTAAACATTTGAATTATATTCAATAGTAACGGAAAAATGTCGTACACCAACGAAGAGAAACGACATATGTTAGGTATTTTTTATTCATCCAACCAAATACAGCAATGGAGAGTACAAAATGTTTACAATTGTATTAATTTTTCTGGATCTTGAGAGAAAATTGGTCAAGAATGGATCGTTTACCAAGCCACGTAATGTTTATGTTTAACAGGAATTTGAATGGAAACCAACGGGATATTTTGCAGGTGGTAAATTAAAGGTGTGTTCTTGCAAATTTTATATAAATGTTGCACCTTTTTGTGGCAATAAATGAAAATAACAATATATAACACTAATAATAATAGAATACAAAACAATGAATCGACAATTACACTTAATGTTCAAATAACTGGCCATTTTCATTAATGTACAATGGCGCACACTTTCCATCATTTCGAACTGCCCTTTCTATGATTCTAGGAATTACAGTATAAACAATTTGGAGTCCACCTTGAAGTTCTTGAATGTTTTGTGGGACATAAACTTTATAAATATTATTTTTTAACAACTCCCCATAAAAAGAAATCCAGAAGACTTAAATCAAGAGATCTCGCCGGTCATTCAACAACTCCAGTATTTCCAATCAACGGTTTGTAAAATATCCCGTTGATTTTCATTCATTTCCTGTTAAACGTAAACATTACGCGGCTTGGTAAATGATCCATTTTTCTATTACTATCTGATATCTTTAATAGAATTGTGTGAGAAATTGGACCATTGTTTTTTATTCCTACCTTTACTATTATCATCTCACACTTGAGTCTCAATAGATTATACGATAATTAAAATGTTTGACAGTTTGGAATTTCATGGCTATACCATATTTAATCTTAAAATGTATTCTTCGTCAATTAAAGCGCAATATCAAAAACTTTTGTCAACACTTTCTGATGGTGTCAAAATCCAACATGGCACCGATAAAAAATACGAAAGTCGATCGCCAGAAAGAACCGAAACGTCATATAAAAATATTTAGAATACACCATAGAATATCAAAAGTAGCCTTGAGAATTTTTAGTTTTTTTCTGCCAAATAAAAGTGCTAGAGGTGAAGGACGAAAATGAGCTTTTTTCGTTTTTCATTTTTTTTTTAATCTCTAACGTCATTTGTCTCGGTTCCATTTTCTCTTCGGGTTCATAACAAACATAAAATTTAGTAACTTTGGCTAATTTACACTTACCCTCTATCTCCAATAATAAGAAAGATCCTCATGGTGAGAGCCCACAATGAATCAGCGAGTACGTGGTTATCACATACTTCTCTGTGTTTTTTTGCATTTTCTAACTTACGTGCAGCAACTTAAATGAGGTGGCTGTATTACATATAATAACATACATTTTTGTTGATATTAAATGCATCAGTGCAAGTCATGGTAACCTCTCAAAATGCTTTTCTAAAGCAATGGAACGCAATAAAAGCTGAACAAAAACACACATTTTACACAATCCATTCTTTCGAAGGATTATATGATTGTATATTGAAATGTTCCATTTGTGTGAAATTATTGAATAAACTTAATTTTCCAAAATTGTTAATTATTTATACGAACTAAGGGTTCGGAAGTGTTCTAAAATTGTTTTTGTCAATTCAAATAAAACTTCATATCAATTTGTGGAATTGAACGAGTATTGAAACCAAAAAATTAAAACTAACCTGGATTTTATGACGATGTCATATAAACACTATATTTATATGATTTACCTAGCTGGACGGCCGTCAACCTCGACCACCGACGACAACATTCAGCAAGCTCGAGAGATGGTTACAGCAAATAGGCGAGTTACCATAGGTGAGGTTACATCTTCTTTAAACATCAGTCGCTATTCTGCTTAAAAATGCGTCGCCTTCCGCGTTGGAGCGATACAGTAAGCGTTGGCAGATGTCCAAACGTTTGGTTTTGTTTTCTACGGTAAGCATTCGTGGTACCCATCGCGCACACACTTTACGAAATTTGAGTTCATCGTAGATAATTTGATAGGCAGAACCGTGACTGATGTTTAAAGAAGATGCAACCTCACCTATGGTAACTCGCCTATTTGCTGTAACCATCTGTCGAGCTTGCTGAATGCTGTCGTCGTTGGTCGAGGTTGACGGCTGTCCAGCTCCCTCTTTTTGTGTTACGCTCGTACGGCCACTTTTAAACATAAATAAAATTAATACAAAGCTATTATTTAGTTATTTCAAATATATGTTTGAAAGTTATTCTAATTCCAAATAAATCTAAAGAATCTAATTCTAAGACCACCACTGTGTAGTTTTTTACGTGATTGATTTGCCTGTTTTATCATGTCTGAGTGGATCAAACCAATCCATTTTGGGAGAAAGCGGGACGCGCTGAACAAATTATTTGTGTTGTTAGAATGTAGAATTGAAAGTGCTGGGAAATATCAGAAATAAGATTCTCTGAATATCATATATTGAATTAATAGTGAGGTCCTAAAGTATCCCCCACCCCTCATACAATTGAATTCTCTGATAACAAAGATACGAAAAGTAGTCAAAATCTTTCGCAAATCGCCAACAAAAAATTATGATATATTACAAAAACATGTAAAAGAAGAATTTGGTCGAGAACTTTCGTTAATAATGGACTCCAAAACACGTTGGAATAGCTTACTGATTATGCTGGATCGTTTTTCGAAGATGGGTTATTCCATGTCAAGTGATCAAGTCCCTACGCTCGACCATCTTAGATTTTTTCAAATTTTGTGAGTAGATTCCACAACCGACTAAATGTAATTCCCCAAATTCTAGATGACTGGTAGAATAGATGCTCACGGGCACTTTTTGCCATTTTTGTCAAGCTGTTATTGTATGAGTAAGAGATATGGAAATTGCTGTGCTTACTTAGTAGTTATCGGTGTCCCAAACTTCCAAATTTTAACAAAAACAGTTAACTAGTCCTCTTGCTTTTGGTCCTCAAACTTGGCCGAAAATTTGTCGCGACAAAAAAAATCTTAATTTCTAGGAAGTCTGCATTCCAGGGAAGTCAATTCAGAAAGCTCATCTTCTGTGTAACCAGTGAAAAAATAGTTGTTTTTAACTGTTTCAAATTTTAAGCTTCTTTGACAACTAGTTTCCGAGATACTTGAAGATGAACATGACCCCAAGAGATTTTGATGCAAATTTAGCATATCTTTAAACGTCTATATCTCAACTGGAAAACCTAAGAGCTTCTTGACTCAACAACCATTTAAAAGAAATTGTTTTTCTTTACAACATACTTGGTTTCTGTGTTGGGGTCTTTTCTTATAAGACTAAAAAAGGGAGACAAGGTAACTATTTGAAAGGACTGCGCGCATTACTTAAAACTTGTTCTCCGTCTTTGTCATTGTGCAATCCAGTAAGCTAATAAGATATTCCACTGAAAATTAGTGAAGCTGTTTAAAATTGAGTAGAGTATGAGTGTTGAAATATTTAAGGAACAATATTGAAATCCCTTCTTACCACATGAAAATGCAGTTTCGACAATGTTGAAATCTCGGTAGATGCTTTCTTTATCTGGTCGTGGTTCTTTTTAATACTTTTGTAGCTTGCGTTGGTCCATGATTACTTTTTGTCTCTACCATTTTAGAAATGGTATCCCCATCGCCAAGGGGAAACGGCCGATAGCCAGGCAAGTCTAGCCACGGGTAGGATACTTTCACCGAGGATTCCAAAGCCTCAGCTTAGCCAAGGTTCCCAAGCCTTAAGTGGGCAGCTTAGTCGAGGTTATAAAAAACCAATATCAATCACATTTCGTAAACTGCGTATTCTACGAATATGGGAATTATTAAAGTTGTCTTTAAAGTTTGACGTGAACTATTAAGCTTCTTGCAGGCACTATATCTTATTAATGTTGTTGATATTATTATTCGTTTTCTCATTTCTCATTACTCTCGCTTATTCTGCAACACGAAGATCAAGTTATTTCTGTGGTTCGCTTGCAATATATCCGTAGATATAAGTTTCTGTTTACTGTTATCTGGCAAAGGCAATAATCTCCGATCCTCCGCAAATATTATCTTATGTTTGTCAATTAGATCTGTTTAAGGAATGATTTAATGTGGTTAATGTCGAACGTACCAGATTCCAAACATTTTCATCGAGATTATGAGCATGTTTTAATACTGTAACTCGATATGTTTATGAGTGGTTAATTTGAATAATCGGTTAAGAACGGATTCTTAACCACTAAACTTCACTTCTACCTTATATTTATGGTACCATTTGGAATATTAAACGCTTTGAAACTGGAATACAATCTGTTACCTGGATGAGAAACTTGACTCAAAGTGAGAAATTAATTTGCGTCCCTCTAGTTCTTTATTTTAATTTCGATGGCGATTGTTTCATCCACAGCAAATTTTGATAATTCTTTTCCAAATATAATTTGATGTTGAATTTCCGATGAATAATCTTATTTATAAAAGTAGCATGATTGAATACATGTAGTGATGTGGCTATAAGTCTCAAATTATACTACTCTGTGATACTCCTCTGACATTCCTACAATAATAAACTTTACTGACGTTCAAGACAATAACTTAACGAAACATATTTAATATTCGAAATTATGCTAGAAATACCTTCGGTTTTATGTTGTTAGTTGTTGTAAGAAGATATTCCATTAAATTTGAGGATATACGATATGAAGAAAGTTAACAGAAGAGTAGATATTTAGCCGTTCCCCTATATTTGTCGTTGGCTGGAGTTAAAATAAGTCCCTAGTACCTCCGCTTCAGAGATCGTAGACCAGGGAAGGAGAAACTACCGAAAGGAGCTAATAGCCGTCAGAGTGATTTTCACATTGAACGAGTGGCCATACTGAAAATGTAAACTAGAACATTACTATATACCGTAAGAGCGAGCACTGCTATCATCCACTTTGTTCTCGGTCTTCCCACTCTTTTCTTCCCACCTTCTCCAGCTCTTAGTACTCATTTTGCATTTCTATTTTCTGGCATTCGTATCACATGTCCTAAGTATCTCTCAACCTCTGGGCTTTGATTACTTGCGATATCTTCGGTTTTCCATTATATGATTTCTTAACAATATTATTATACCCTATATACTCCTGATAAAAAAACTAAAGTAATTACATAGGTAGTAGAATTATTTGAGGTTTCTACCACCAAATTGTACCCCCCTTATTCAGGCAATGGGTCAACATGTGTTTCAAAAAATGAATGCATTATTGCAAATCTCTACTAATGTCCATCGTATTTGAGGATGTCAAAGATACACGTACCGTCTTTTTTGAAAAATTTGGAATTGTTGTCAGCGATATTATCTCTTAAAGACGCTTCGTGTGCTGTACTTATTCAACAGTCTTGGAAAAAACTGGGGCCTAATATGCATGAACTATTCAAAACAAATGGTGAAAATAATAAAGATACTATTCCGGTAGTTTGTTCACGACGTAGATTATTAGATGTTCAGGATGCACAGGATACTATATCACACCAAGTTAATGACGATGAGGAAAATACTCGGAATTATCGATATTTCCAACAACGTTTTTCAAACCGATATACCTAATAACGGAATTGCACAATGACAGTGATGAAGAGATTCTAGCTACGGATGAAGAGATAATTTCATTATTATGAGTGGAACAAACACGCGACGACAACGATCAACTCACCTTACCAGAGCTGGGCCCTAGGCCCTTTAACTGTCGCTCTGCTCGCTGGATTTGTCATCTACGTAGCTATCACCCAGTAAAATATGCAATCCACGATTCTAGGACGATTCTGGGGCACCTCAACTGTTCCCGTCAGCGCGGGTTCAAAGAGATGCCCCTCTCTTCCGAAGGTGTTTCTTGTCAGTTCTAATGCATAACCCTGTACTGACTGGATTCGAAGACCCCTGCGAAGCTGGGTATTACTTATGTACCATAGCGCTTTGGCAATGAGCCTAAGGGTCTTATTTTGAAGGATCTCCAATTTTTGCAGATTACTGGCAGCATCTTGGGACCATATCAAAGCACCGTAGGTGATAACTGATAATTGGTCTCAAACATGTTTTGTAAATTAACATCTTCGTTCCTCGTTCAAGCGGACAACCTCGATAAAACCAAATAACAAGCGCATTCCTGGCACGAAAGTATTTGTCACGGATATGATCAAAGCGGCCTGTCCAGGTAAGTTTCTGGTCGAAGACTATACCTAAATACCTAACTGTGGGAATCAATGGAATCTCCACGCCCTCAACCTCGATCCTCTTGGAAGGAATCCTCCTTCGTCGAGTGAATCTCACCGTGACGCTCTTTTCGCCGTTAACCGTAAGTTTCCAAGCCGACAATCACTCAACCAAATTATCGAGCGCTGCCAGCAAGCGTCTGACCATCATACCCTCATTTAGTGACGAGGTGTATATAGTATATATATAGTGTATCGTTGGCATACATAGAGAGGTGCACTTGTGGGGCTTGGGGAATATCACTGGTGTAGAGTATATATAATTCTGGAACTAGCAGAGATCCCTATAGGATCCCGGCCAGAATAGATCTTCTAGAAGATAGTGTTTAGCCACTTCGGACAGAAAAAGTCCTCCATTTCAGATATGATCCCGGAAGTGACACCAGATTCATGTCGACGCCAATTATCTTTAGTTTTCTTAAAAGACCGTGGTGTCAGACGTTAGCAAAGGTCAGTGAGATGCTTGCGCTCAAAAGCGTCTCGGACGAATTCCGAAAAACGAAATAGCTGGAGATCGGCCGAAAATCTGGCGCGAAATGCACACTGTTCGCCCGGAAAAGGCCCAATGGTGTACAACGCCTCTCTCAAACGGCTAAGGATAACAGCTTCCAACAGCTTAGATAGGAACAAACAAGCAATAATTCTACATGAGAAAAGCGTACCGCATAAAGAAACTCCCTTTCACCAGTGCATCAAATGGAGTAGGTACGAAAAACTGTTACTTCTACAGCGCATTGGAGACCAAGCGGCCGCTGCTCATATAAAATTCCCAATGTAACCTCATATTGATTCATATTTTAATGTTTAATACTAAAGTTTTATTTGAAATAAAGTTTAATCTGTAAAGTTTTTTAATTCAGATGTGTACTCTTTAAACATCTGAAGCAGTTTAAGTTAAAAAAAATTTTCGCCAATCCGAACAAATCCCTAATCCAAAGATAACCTTTCCTCAGTTAGTTCGAATTAGCGAAGTTGTACTATAATTTCTGCATATCTGTTTATTGACTACATATTTGTTTTCTATCTGCACCTTTACATTTTTTTTTATTGTTACAGATAACGTTTACGGTGTTAGCAGTGTCAACAACACAAAGTCTATCAATTTTACCGAAAAACTTACAACCACCACCAAGACCATTACAGGTACCAGAATACGTAGAACGCAGGCAAAATCCACTGTTAGCGTACACGTTCCAACTTCCAAGAGTAGAGCCATCTAACGTCCCGTTTTATAATCCAGAAACAATTGCAGACTTGCAACCACCACATGGTTCAAATCAACAATCACCCCCATACTTCGAATATCCCGAGCCGTCCGTAGATTTGCAGGCACCCACCGAAGGAAGTTGGAATCCGAACAATGATCCCAATTTGTACTACGATAGCGTTCCTGTTCTAATAGACATAGACACTCCTACAAATCTACACCCCAAGAAATTTACTAAAGACGAAGAGAAAAAATATTCTAATGAACTTAAAAAAGAAGTAATTTTGAAGCCCATCACCGAAGAAGAACTTTCGCAATTACAGAAAACGGTTAACAAGATAGCCAAGTTGGAGAATCAAAAGCAGATTAAGAGAGAAAAGGTACCAAATAAATCGAAAACAAGGAATAAATCTGTACGCAATGTACCCCGTGAGCCTGAAACAGCTAGCAGCGAATTTAATGAGAATACTCTTGAGGATCTAAGTGCATCTACGATTCATTCATTGGGTGTTAGGGCTTCACCTGGTGAAAGGTATCAATTTCACATGCACGGTCATAAAGGTCCCCATAGCTATAAGTGGGGCTTTGACACTGGAAAAGGGTAAACTCATGATTCTCATTCGTTTCATTTCATTTCATGTTGTATGTGCTATCTTTATTGATATAAACGAATTTCTTATGTTTAAGCATTAGACTCTTTGAAGCAATTATTCAATAAATTATTTAAATTCATTATCGGTATATAAATCTATGCAGGGTATTTCATGAAACTCGTTAGTTAGAAATGGTAATGATGTTATTACGAATGGAACTCTGAAATTTTGAAATAGGCAGTTATTGCATGGGACCTATTAATTTAACATATTTTCGCCTATGAAACACTTCCCGTTGAACCGGAAGTGGTTACCAGCTTTCTTATTTTAAATACGATGGTAAACATTTTATCAGCTTAATCGATTGTACACATCGCATGTAAATAATTTGTATTAAGACATCTTACCCCTAAAATCAACTGTTTTCGAGATATTTTCGAGATTAAATTTTGGCATTTACACCGCTTTTGTTGAAATTACATAGACATTGGAGAATGTAATGAAGATTAAGGTATTTACTTTTGTGAAACGAAATGGAAGGTCATGCGTACCGCACCTTATCGTTATCGTTACTAAATTTTATACAGTGTTTACAAACTATTTCCAAATATAGATATTCTCAAACTGAAAAAACTTCTCTTTTCAATGAATCGTAGTATCTTTAACTACATTATTGGATTGGAAAGGAAATAACACATCGATTTATATTAGGGTTTGATATACCTATTTGTAATAGTTTTCAAGATATTAACGATTCCTTCTTTAAACTGCATATAATGGGTTAATGATTTACAATAGTTATAATATTAATAATACCGAAAAAGAAGTAATAAAGCGAATAATAATAAAAAAACTAATCAAGAATTATAATATCTGTAAGGCTGTGAAACACTCACTCTCTTAAACAGCGTAATCAAGTAGGCTGGCGGATTGCATTGGAATTACAGAACGTGAGAAGTAGAAGCACCTTCATCAGTGTTATAACCCAATGGATAAGTATCGTAAAAAATTGATAGCATTAGATATGTTTCAGTAGTTGTCTCGTGGAACCGTGTTCGCAGTGGTGAAAAAATGTGTATATTTGGAGAAAGATCGTTCGACATCTACCGATGTATGATTAAAATAATCTTTCGACTCAATTAATGGATTAGTCGAAGTACCATTACAAATTTGTTGTAATTGGAATCTTTCTCTAACACACTCTCCAACTTTTTTAAAACGCGAATATTTTTTGGGTCATCTATAGTACGCAGCAGAGTATGTACTTCGTCCACTATTTGCAGTGACTTCACTAACGACAGCGCTCTATTTTGTAATTATTCCAGTGCGTCATGTAAGCATTTATAGTAGCTATGAATACTTTGTAAATCTGTTTCAAACTGCTGTTGTATCTTGAAATTTTAACTGGCTCTCCTTAATAGCTGCAGCTTCGGCAGGATTGAATTGTAGAATAACAGCTTTTAATTTTTTGAAATATTCAGCATAATAAAAAGCTGACTGCAACCAGGTTCCCCAACGTGTAAGAATCGGCTGTGGTGGTTCACGAATACCGAGACACTGTGCGTGAAATGTTTACGCATCGCATCAGATAGGCGCGTGCTGAGTTCCGTTGGCCGCTTCAGCTGTTACGGCTATGCTGGGACGACACGATTACCTTACCTCAATAATATCTGAATAATTAGCATCAATAACTGTTAAGAAGTTGTCAAACAGCTCGACCTTTCAAGTAAAGATTATAGAATGAATGCTATACCACTCATTGCATGGCATACTATTGTAAAACATTAACCCATTATATGCAGTTTAAAGAAAGTATCATTAATATCTTAAAAACTCGATAAATCGATGTGCAATGGTGTAATTAAAGATACCATGGTCCACTTGAAAAAAGGAATTTTTTCAATTTGAAAATATTTATGTATACTTGGAAATAGTTTAGGAACAGCCTGTATAAGATTTAATAACGATAGCGATAAGGTGTGGTACGCATGAGCTTCCATTTCGTTTTACAAAAGTAAATACCTTAATCTTCATTATATTCTCAAATATTTAATTTCAACAACAGCGATGCAAATGCTTTAGGGGTACAGTTCCTTAATAGAAATTATTTACATGCGATGTGTACAATCAATTAAGCTGATAAAAAGTATACCATTGTATTTAAAATAAGAAAGTTGTTAACCACTTCCGGTCTAACCGGAAGTGTTTTGCAGGCGAAAATATTCCAAAATTTCGGAGTTCGACGTATAATAACATTATTAAAACTTCTAACTAACGAATTTCGTGAAATATCGTATGTATATGGTAATAAGAAATCCATTTATGTTAATAATTATTTTTGTCTGCATGTTATATATTATTTAATTTTCTCTTTACATCCTGCTAGTCGCTTTGCATTTAGCAAGAAAAATCATAATACCATTGTCATCATGCCATGTAAGGTATTTCAGTTTCTTATATACATTTCATGTCACTTAACGGCTGATTTCTAATACATTCACGCCATACTTTACCATAATACACATACTAGGGTACGTAAGGATTCATTTATAGGCGCGAGTCCCATACATATAGCGAATAATGTTGTCGCTTGTGCTAGAAGCGTCCTTGATTCGCTTCGCGCGCTCCCCACTTTATATGTTTATAGCGGGCAAACGTTGTAGCACTGTCCATATATTTTAGCGGTTCACTTTACTACGGAACTTACTAACGCGGTATATTATGCATTTTAGCATAATTTACTACCTTTCCTATCTCTTAGGTTCATAGTCATACCTAAAAACCTGCGATGTAGATGTATGGAGAAACTTTCCCAAGACATTTTTCCTTAACTGAAATTGCTTAAAGCGATTCAAAATTCAAACAATAAATTTAATCGCTTTATCAGATTTAAATCTATACATTGCTTTTCTAATAAATGACATAGTCGTGATGATCCACAGAATTAAAAGTGCAAAACACTCTATTATTTACGTAAATACATTTTTATGTAAAACAGTTTTTAAAAAATTTACACAGACTATAGATATAGAAACCCATTCACTCTCAAAGACACAAGAAAAGTAAAAGTTAACGATCTTGCAGCATACAACAGAAAGCTATCAATTTCATTATTTCTGTTTTCATTTTCTATTCAGGCGGAACAGACAGTTCAGATTTGAAGAACGTGACGAGAATGGATATGTGAAGGGTCAGTACGGTTATTACGACAGATCCGGAAAGCTTCACATGTTCCATTACGACGCCGATCCACACGGCGGTTTCAACTCCAAGAGCAGCACCGACAATAAATAACGGCAATTAGTGAATAGATGTATCCCATTTAGAGTCATGTTTATCTATTGAAATTAAATAATACCAATACTTACCACATTCTCAGTGATATAAGTTTACTATATATTTAATGTTGTTGCTCTTTTATTTTTGTTATTATTTATATTTTATATATTATATTAATATACGACGTTGTATTTATATATAATAAAAACGTTTTAGTCACTAGCTTATCGTTTTATATTTTTCCAACAAGCAAAAAAAAAACTAATCACAATCAATTCTCTGAATCAATTGAAGGAACTGAATATTGACGCGAATAACCCTTTGCTACTACTTTTTATAGAAGACGCTACTGGACTTCTACTACTTTGCTTTCATTGTCTATATATTTTTGTAAAGTAATCATTTTTCGACCGGCGACCATTGTCATCGAGGTGACTAAGCATGTGAACAATTGTCGTATAAGATTGTGATGTCTCCAATGTCAATTGGAGGAACTTTTTTGGACCCGTAATAGGCAATCCATTAGGGTTAGTACCATCGCAACACATCCTAGGACGTAGACATATTTCAATATTATCAGGTAAGTTTCTACTAAGAGCTACCCTTATCATGGTAGACCGCGACATGTGGTGGAGGCGCCGGATATATTCCATCACTGCAGCAATCAGTCAAATCATCAGTTAGATGTTTACGAGAAGTTAAAGAACAATAAGTGTTTAATGAAAAGTAAAGAAATAACTGGAAGAGTATTTTAAATAAATGAATCCCTACACTATGTACTTATGCTAACTTACCCTATTCATTATATGGTTCATCATGATTCATTTAAGATTCTAACATCACTTTCACATTTCGCTTATATTATCTGTCTATTCTCCTACTTCTTTGTTGTGGGTGACTTTTAAAGAGGGACGACCAGTGAACAGCCTGGAGGAGTTGTTGAGCGTTGCACCTTGGAATTAAGCCACCAGATATTAATGTCTATCCTTCGGCTGTCACCGGCAGGATCGCAAATTCGTAGCAATCGATAATGGAAAAATTACGGAGGAATCTTGACCGGCAACAGATTCATGTAGATAGACGGAGGGCTCGCAAAAACGGCGACGGTGACGTCGATTGTGGCGTTCGAATGGGAAGTTGGACCGTCCATGGATGGAATGGTAAAACGATTTCATAAGCCTTCGACCCACATTTCTTTCTTCAACTTACTGGAAGTGACTTGCACCTTAACTAACTTTTCTTTATCTCAAGAAAGGGGTAACCTGGTTTAGAAGGCGTTCTTGTCCACATGTTATTTACTGCAAATGCCGTGCCATCCTGCTTTTTTTGCTCCATTCAACATTGTTAATCCATTTCCTTTGTTTTCTTTACTTCACTCATTGTTGCGTCATTCTGCCAATCCACCGTCACCACATATCACAGGAGTAACTCGCCTGATAGATATTGAAATACACCTATCTCTTAGAAGGGTGTACTTTAGAGATAACTCTGAATTCAACTTTACACTAAGTATTGATAATTCTATGCACAGAATAAAATTCTATCCTCATAATAGATTACCTCTACTAACTGTCCTTCCGGTACTTGATCGGAAGCATCCAAGTTCGATGTCCTCGAATTGACCGAGAGATCAGAATCTTGTACGGCAATTGTCCAGACATTCAGTCAGCTCGATGACACCAGCTAAGCGTTTATTCGCGATATAGTTTCTATTATTTAAAATTGATAAAATCCAATAATAACAGAAAATCCTTTGGATGTTAGATTAAATTTATTTCTTATAAAATTATAATATTACAATATATACGGATATTTATTGTACCTATGCAAATATGCTTTGGTATGAATCGTGACTTTCAACCCATAGAAAATTCATAAGGTATTGCTGTTTTTCCTGTGACAATCTCATATAATCTGTATTCTATATCCCCTAACAGCCCTGAAGCACCGAATCGAAACAGTTTGGGGGTTAGCCAATCGTCTCCTAAAATTTCTTTCACCATAACAAACCAATTTATAGCATCTTTACTTGTCCTTATTCCACCAGCAGGTTTAAGCCCTACCTAAAAATAAATAATTTTTTAATTCAATTCATGGAACGTTCCTTTCGCGACCGCGACACAAAAATACCGCGACAAAATGCCGTTACTTTGAAACGATTAAGGATATAATATTATCTATATGAACTGGTGTTATCGAAAATAAATTGGTTGATCTCTTTAGATATCTACATGAGACGCTCTGTAATTTGAGATCTATAATTGACATTTTTAAAACCTGGTCAAATTTTATCCGATAGAAGAAGCAGATTAAGTTCAGCTAGAGTAAAACGATTATTATTTTTAAATTACAACAAAGAAATTTTTAATTTCTTTCCGTTCTAGCTAGAGTTGACGTTTTTTAAATTTTGCGGATGATTTAAGTTGGTAGTTTCTGCAATAAAGGACATATTCGCCAATTTCTTAACGTAGCATAGACGAATGTATCCTTTATTGCCGGAACCACTAATTTAAATCATCCGCAAAATTTGAAGAATGCCAACACTAGCTATAACGTAAAGAAATTAAAAATTTCTCTGTTGTAATTGAAAGTAAAATATAAAAGTAGTTATATAGCTGCTTTTATGTAATCTACTTTGTTCTTTTAATGAATCTGTGTTCTTTTTTGATGAATCTCTTTTTAATATTTAATCTACTTTTTAAAGATTGTTTAAAGTGTAGTTCCGTATTTATTTTACGCTGCTATAATTAAGAATTACGTAGTCTATTAAGCTACACATAGCATCTACTATTTGAACAATATAATATGCACGCATACCATATTTATCAATCGGTTATATGAGAACGCGACGGACGTTTATCGTTACAACGAAATTAATGTTCCCTAGGAACGTCGCGAATGTAAATCGCGATGTTTCCGAGGATAGTCAATTTAGCTTCGCTCCGCATCCGCACCTAATACAGTCTACCTCGTAACTAACCAGATTGGTAACCATCGTGAACCGTCGACTGCCGCCAACCCCTACGCTTGTGGTGAATCACCCATTCGCGTTTACCGTTGTCACATGTACGCTTTTTCGTATAGCTAGATATTTTCTTTCCCTATGTATATACATCCAATTGAAGAAGACATACACATATATGTCTTCTTCAATTTGCCGTGATGTATTGAAAAATAATTTGTATTTCGCAAATGCGTGTACTGTAAACGGAAATATTACTTACTTTAACATTGGTTTTGTTATAATAGTCCACTATCGCTCTAGACATAACGATACCGATTGGAATAGTAGCATTAATACTTTCTTTTCCTGTAGATGTTTTGATAAAATCTGCACCAGCCATCATAGCAATAAGCGAAGCCTTATAGACCTAAATTAATTTATTGTTTTATTACATTTAACTTGTATTTAAGACTATAATATGAATTCATTACATTACTTAAGTTTGTTAGCTCGCCAGCAGCCAATATAGCCTTGAGATGGGCTTCGCCACAAGCTTCCCTCATTTGCTTAATTTCATCATATAAAGTTTGCCATTGACCAGTCAACACCAAACTGCGATCTATAACTATATCTATTTCGGTTGCGCCTTCTTTAACAGCGAACTTAATTTCCTCCAGTCTAGTGAAAAGTGGCGTTTGTCCGCAAGGAAAACCAGTTGCCACTGAAATTGTAAAAAGTTATAATCAAATATTAAGTTTGGTTCTTATAATTAATTATGTATATACCAGAAGCTATCTTAATTTTATTCATCAAACCAAGTTTTGTTAATGTGTCAGCGGCCGATTTTACTTTAGATGGATAAACACATACAGCCGCAGTTCTAATTGGACAATCAGCATTGTATTCAAACCCTAGACAATTTAAAAGATCCTCGGGCAAAGGACGGGCTGCCTAAAATTTGTTGAGACATGTACAATCAGCGGCGTTGAAATGTGAGATTTGTTTTCTAATTTTTGTGATGCAAGTGGTAAGTTAGTATTAGTTTATTAAAGTCCTTAATTCTTTATGTATATACTGCGTTATTATCATGATGTTAAAAAACGGCCAAATTCTTTATTACTAGTACTAGGTATCGGCACAGAGTATCATTATCATGCTTATTTAAAGTGACGGCAATAATAAATGTTTTAAACCAATTCATAATATCATAAGAGAAAATAAGAAGTAAAGAAAATCAAATTATAGGACAATATTTCTTAGATTAAAAAAAAAACATGTTTCATTCAAAAAAGTTAGAGTCTCTTCTCTACTTCTTCTCTCTACTCGAATTTCTCTACTCTAACTTCTTTGGTTTTATCTATAATGAAAACGCAATCGTTTGGATTCAAAACGAAACCCGCATGGCCTTGATCCAAGGGTAAGTAGCGTAACCATTCTCGGGGCAAATCAAGCGATCTAAATGTTTACGTTTTGAAAGCAATAAAACTTCAAGAAAAACATTTGGAAACCGCTATAGCAACAAGCACAACAAGAACTAAAACGATAAATACACAGACCAAAATATTGCTACAAAAAAATATTATTCTTACTAAATTCAAAAAAAGAGCATCCGTTATATACGCAAATTATTGCAATCGAAAATCCAAAATATCCATAAAATTGTACAAATGTAATCTCTCAGATACAAAACTATCTAAATTTTCATCTTAAGGTATGCAACCAAATACACACACTCTTAATGGTGTATATTCGCAATTTTATTTTCTTTGGATAATTATTCCCTTATTGATCTTATTGAAGCTTAGAATTAACTTACTGCCATTTTAAATAATCTACCTTACTCCATTTAACAATTGAAATTTCGCGGTTTTTATTTTAGTGGGTGTGACAACCCAGCATCCAATTTTTTCCTTTTTTTATGTACATAGTTATAAAAATACCTTTTGGCATAAACGCGATACGTTACTGTGTGTATCATCCCCTGCTAAAGTGGTCAAATCAATACAAGTTACAGCTTTTAATAGCCAAGCAGCTTCGTATTCATCTTCCAGACGTCTGGATTCAATTAATTTCTTAGCTTGCTCATTTACTGCTGTTAAATTAACAGTTACTTTTCTCAACCACTGCAAATCTGTAACATTATTTGTTCACATTAAATCGCTATAGAAAGTGCTATATATACACACCCAAACTACAACCAGGATTTCGGTGTTCCATTTTTTCTTTTCACTGACTATTTCACATTAAATACGTAAATTATAATCGAACGTTATTTTGCTACATGCTGTGGTTGATAAAAAGATTATGAAATTTTATAACAATGTGATAAAAATGTACGCATTCAACTTCTGATTATTTCGTTCAGCTACTTTCTATTACAAGCGATATATTTTTATTTAGTGTAAAGCTGTTTATTGTTCTGTTGCAATATCAATTGTAAAAACTCGATTCTAGTATTCTACTCGATTCCATTATTCAAAGATATATCGAAAATTCTACTCAAAATTGTTATTGACATATTATGAGTTTCAGGCTTTGACTTTTCAGGACGGCCAACAATTATTTGTTCTGTGACTAACAATAAAATCAAAAAATAAAAAAAGCACATTTACAATACTAAATATATCCATAAATTCCATAATATACATTTATGTATACATTTAAATACCAAGTGCGAAGCGCTAAATTTAACTGAACGCAATAAATACATGAGCTCCATCTTTTTGAATACACATCGAAATAACCTGACAATTTTGACATTATTGACACATGGTAAAGTATTGTTGACGTATCATAAGTTCTGTCCTCACTTAATAGCTCTGTTTCCGTTTATGTAAATTCCATATTTAGTTTTAAATTTTAATTTATTTTTTACAGTGTTTAACATTCTGACGTAGAAGTAAAAAGTAAAGTGCGATCTGTGATATCTTAAAACAAGAGAAATAATGGCTGTTGATCAGTTTTGCTTAAAATGGAACAACTTTCAGTCAAGTCTTATTTCAGCATTTGAAAGTCTCCAAACCACTGAAGATTTGGCCGATGTTACGTTAACTACCGAGGGAATAAACATCAAAGCTCACAAAATTATTTTGTCAGCTTGTAGCCCATATTTCAGAAACATTTTTAAGGTATGATTAAGAGAGTACGTAATGCTTTTCCTAAAAAGTTACTTTCAGGAAAATCCATGTTCACATCCTATTGTCATTTTAAAGGATGTATTCTATGATGATTTATTAGCAATTTTGAAATTTATGTATCATGGTGAAGTTTTAGTTACAAAAGATCGTTTACATTCATTTCTGCAAACTGGGGAAGTTTTACAAGTATCAGGACTAATTGGATGCACAGATTTTTCAATAAGAACTACAACACCAAAAACAACAAAACCTGGCAAAATGAAAGAATCTGAAATACTTCAACATATACCAAAAAAGACCAAATTTATATCAAAACCACCAAAAAAATCTGATTATTCATCTCGAAATATAGATACTGCTCAAATTAATGTAGTAAAAGATAAAAAGACATCAGTTACTTTAAAGGATACTATGGATCTTGTCTGCGTTGACAAAGTAAAGATGGAAATTGATGATATGCAGTTATTGCAATCTGATGTAAATGAAAACTTAGGATCCTTTCCAAATTTGGGAGAAAAACCTATATCGATATTAGAATCTGTTTTAGAAACAAAAGAGAATCCAAGTATCTTAGAACGATCTCTCACAAGTAATTCAAGTGCAGGTACGTAAGCTGCAACTACAAACTGAAATGTATAACACAATATTTTAGTTTTGTATTCATTAATATAACAAGTGCTTTCACACAACTTTGGTATATATGAATAATTGGCATTCTGATGTGCTCTCATTTATATATTGTAGGTAAACATGCAGAATCGGCACCTGAGAAGTATGCATGCGTTGTGTAATAGCTGTACAATGTATTTCGCAGAAAAAAAATCACAACATTGTTGCCAGATCTGCGATCATCTATATCTCGGAGTTATCCTTGTTCTTACTTCAGCTCTTCTTGCTTGTTAAATTAAAATATTTAGTTCATTAACTCCTAGCTTACAAGACATTTTCTAATTTTGAATCTCCAATTAAAATTTAATTCGTGATTAAATTAATGACTGTTTACATGTACATTTTGGGCTGATTTAATTCACGATTAGCTAATTACATCGGATCAGCAGTATAAAATTATATTAGGGTGAGTTAACGATTATCCTTAATGATTATTGTTCTGTTTTAAAGAAATTCTTGTTAAATTTATGCAAACAGCAATTTCCTTGGTATTTTACTTTTTTCTCGTTAATATTGGCAGATGTCAAAGTGACATTTAGTCTTAATCACGAATTAATTTAATCGTTGATTAAAGTCGTTTAAGCGTGATTAGTGATGTCGCAAAATTAAGTTAATCAGAGATTAACGTGTTAATCCGTGATTAAATATTTAATTCATTTTTTGTAAACCGGGGACCAACGAACTAAATTTTGGGAAACGCTTAGAACTAAAAAGAAGCAGTCGCCCTTTGCCAGAACCTAAAATTAGACAAACCCCCCGGTTTACAAAAAGTGATTTAAATATTTAGTCAAGAATTAGCACGTTAATCTCTAATTAACTTAATTTTGTGACGTCACTAATTACGATTAGACACTTCAATCATCAATTAAATTAAGTCGTGATTAAAACCGAATGTCACCTTGATGTCTGTCAATATTAACGTGAGAAAAGTAAAATACCAGGAAAATAGCAAATATTTGTAAAAATTTATCGAGATTTTCTTTAAAATAGGTGATCATCTAAATATAGTCGTTTACAAACGCTAAAATATTTTGATGTTGCTGATTGCCCAAAATGTCATTTTAGTTCTAATTAGTTAATCACGAATTAAACCAGCTCAGAATGTATATGTAAGCAATAATTAATTTAATCACGAATTAAATTTTAATTCAAGATTAATTTAATTCATAATTAAAACGCGTTTTGTAAACCGGGGGTGTAACTGTCTTTATATGTTATTGAGGAACTATTTGTTTTAAGGTAATACATTATGAAAACATATAAACGTGTAACAAAAGAAAGAACTATTCTAGAACTAGAAAAATAAATAATACCTTCTAATATCTATATTGTCTGTCGAAATATTACGATATATTTGCAGATAAAATAATAACTAAGTATTAAATAGTGAATGATCCTTGCATAGTTCTCGTGGTGTAGTGGTTAACTCGCCTACCCGGCAAGCAGGAGATATGAGGTTCGATTCCTCGTCGCGGACATAATTTTAATTTCATTAATTACGTCGGAAATTCCAAGGAAAATACAGATTTCATAATTCACCGACGAAAACCAAAATATGTTAATTAATATCTTCTGATTTTTCTTAATTTCCATATAAAAGTTTATTTTACTTTAAAGTTCACACAACATGTTTGCGTGCATCTAATTTTTGTTTTTAATTTATATAATTATCAGTTTGGCGAAATTTAAAAACGATCTGGCTATATATAAGAAAGAAAGCAAAACATTCTAAAAAGTAATTTAAAAAAATAAAATACAAGCAAATTGTATAACACAGAGATCTGACAAGACTGTGTTGAGCTTGTGTCTAGCAAACGTATCTTCTATTCTTATGATTCTATCCAGAAGGTATATCTATTATTGTTCAGGTACTGATTCCGCATTCCATTTATTTTCATCCCAGTCGAAGTATATGTTATTAAAGTTCGATAAATACCAAAAAAGCATTCATGGAATGACACTACTGTAAACAAAACATATAACACCTATACAACATTTATCAAATCGGAACTCGTAGTATAACCTATGTCCTGTAGAAATACCCAATTTCTATTATTATTATTACTTACGTTTGGTCAGGTTATTTTTATTTCAAAGTATACCTACTGTATGCCATTTCTATTAGCTTTTTTGCTAAAAAAAAAAGAATAAGTAATTTGTTCATAATTGTTGACATTCTAAATTGAAACACTGATTTTTCTGCTTTTGAAGCAGCCACATGTAACTATTTGTGATGTTTATGTTTTCTTGTGGGCAAATGCAAGACATAGTTGATATTGATACTCAGTCACTGATATACGATACATGAACAATTGATACATGATATATGAATAATTAAAAATGCTTAAAATGTCATTATTCGCTTTATAGGAAGTAATCTTGCTGTAAACTACCCTGAGCAACAGCAACACGCAAGTTCAGAGTTAATAAAGCATTTAGTTGTTGCACAAAAACCAAGTGAACCAACAGAAATAGAGAAACGGGTATCAAAACAAAGACTACCGTTATGCCATCCACCTTCAACGGCCGCTGAACAACAATCCAGCAATCCAACTAAAATAAAAACTGAAGAAGAAAGTATAGAAGTTACCATTGAACTCCCAAACGTTGTTAGTGAAGTGGGCACAGTTAATATCCGTCCAGTTCCAGATGTTCAACCCCACCATAGTTCACAGTGCGGCAATTGTCCCCATTGTGGTAAAATTTATTCCAACCAATCCGCTTTGAAATATCACGTACGGTTAGTGCATTCAGACTTACTTAATTTATATTGTTGTCACCTATGTCCGGAGGTTTTTGATTATCGCGAAGGTTATAAAAAACACATGGTGGAAGTGCATAGTTTACGAAATTGAATCTGTTTTTTTTTTTGTATTGTTTTATATATTTATATATTTTATAATAAATGTTATAGTTTATCTCGGTTTTAAATAAAATTTTTTATTTTAATTATTTTTTTTGGCAACTATGTAGGTTTTCTTAAGGGTAATTTATTTTATTTTAAATGCAGAACTTCAATATAGACGAAGAATTCCGCAGAACGTAGTTAAATATTAATAAAAACAGCTGTTCTATAGTTCAATGATTTTAAAAATCGTCAATAAATTTCGAACAGCATCTTATTGTGACAGAATGAGTGGCTTACCAATATAGAAACCTTATAAGAAAAAACGAATAAATTATAAGGCCTTAAATGTAGTGCAATTAAGAATAAAATTTACTAAAATAAAAAAGCAGGAACTAGATATTCCGTATCTATTAAACTACATTGAAGTTTCTGTTATTTATACAAAAAATCTCTATTGTCAAGTCAATAATTCAAGTAATATTTTCACAATCGAGTATTGTCTGGAATTTGGTAATAATTACTGACATAGAATGGTGGGATTCACATTTTTTTTCTTATTTTCTGTCGGATTCAACACCATATCAAACATTTTCCAGCGAAATTGAAAAATTCTTGTGGTTTGTTTAATGTTTATTAGTGATTTTTAAACAGATCCAGGTAGTGCCGTTTTCCCTTGCTTCCTAAATAAAAACCTTACAAAATTTGTTTCTGAAGCTGAGAATAAACTGATGTTCTGTGAGACTAACAAACCTTGACTTTCGCTAATTTGCTTAAGCTGCGTTAATAAACTTGTACTTTACAAATTATTTTGTATTTAGACATGTGACTGTTTTGCGAACTATAAAGAGGATGTAATCTGCTAGAGGACAGGAGCAGGTTATAGCAAATTTTTAATTAACATATTATTTTCGATGAGCTTTAAAAATATCTACAGAACATCTTAAACATCTACAGAACATCTTAAATATATTCCCTTAAAGTAACTGCAAAAGCATAGCCAAGTTTATAGCGCTGACAATAGCAATGTTGTGTAATGTCCTTGTAAAGTAGATCAAATATATTTTCTCAATTCAGTAACTGTGCGACCTGTCTGAAGTAATTGACGAACCAAGACCACTTGGACCAGTTCGTTAGCTTTGACATCCTCTCATCATATCCTGGTACCCCAGATCGGGAACATCTTAGTACGGTAACCTTGTATATTTAAGGCGTTCGTGCAGTCCCACAATAATAACCAATGTAATTGCAATACACGCGTCATCAAAGCGCGTACAACGATTTTAAACCAAATAATCAAAATTTTGATAACATTTACAGTTTACGCAAATTGAAAAAAAAAGAACTTCATTACATATCAGTCATATCACTAATGATAGGCTGTACAGGGTCTTACCGGAAGGACAGAATTTATTCGCGGTTCTACCACTTTCGCACGTGTCGCAATTTTTACGACAGAATTCAATCTTCCAGGAACAGGTAATTCCTGGAGCAAATCCCTGTTTGGGGAAGATTATTTAAGTGCTAAGTGTTGGGAAACTAAGAAAAAAGTAAAAAAATTGTTAACATGTTTTGGACAACAAATTCCAACGGTGCTACTCAAAATGCAGACGTAACCTGTTTTTCCCATAGCCCAGCAAGAAGTGCCGTGCCATAAGGAAGGTGAATTCTTCCGGGAGGACCAAACCTCATGTACAGTCGTCCTTCTGGAACTGTCTTCCGGAGGGAAAAAGTGTTGTACAGTCTACCATTAAATACCTTTCTGCATATTCAATATATCTTGAACATCAATTCGATGCGGGTCGCTACTAAGATCGTCCGCACATCATGCAGTCTACCTCGTAACTAACCACATCGGTGACCGTCGTGAGCCGTCGACTGCCGCTAACCCCTCCGCTTGTAAACCCATTCGCGCTTATCGTTGTCGCATCTACGCTTCGTATAGCTAGACATTCTCTTTCATCGTGTGTATATACCGAAAATGTAAATTCCTGTTTAGAATTTTTCAAGTTAGAAACTTCATTATCGATGGAGACAAAGTTTTGATTACTGATTCGTTCTTTGAGCATTAATTGATGTTTTTTTTTTAGATTTAGATCTCTGTTAGATGAGAAGAAAACTTCTTGTTGTTTCTGTTTCTTATATCTAGTTTACTGCAATGTTTTGTTGTTAATTTTGTCAACTTTTTCAAACTTATCGTTCTTTTTGTTGTTTTTTTTTCAATACAAAAATTTTCCATAACTCTAAAGTCACAATAGTCATGTCCACAGGATCATGTCACATAGTTTTTTTTTCTTCTAATTAAACATAACTTGTATATAACAAGCAGATCAAGCGAATAAATATACAATGAAATTAATTTTCGTTTTTTTTTTTCTTCCGACAAAGACCTAAATCCCAAAAAAAACATCAATTAATACTCAAATAATTATACCAAGGTCAACAAAAAAAAACAAAGTATAAATAATTGCCAAGCGGGATTCAGGAAGGGTCGAGGAACAATGGACCAGGTATCACAACATGTTTTGAATATAACATCCCGGTAGTCGTACTATTCATATATTTTAAGAAACATAGGTCCTAAACCAAACTACAAAAGAAACAGTAAGGAGATGTGAAAGGAAAATTCCTAGATGAATATTAGATGGAAAAAAGCAGAAGATAGATATGTAAGGAGGACCGATGAAGGAATTTACAAAATCTATCAAGAACCACATAGATATGGTAATCAAGGCAAGGAGGCTACAGTAGCATGTGGCAAAAATACAGGAAAACAGAACGATTGAGAGAACAGCATGGAAGAGACCGGACTACAAGAGGAAAAGAGGAAGACCGAGAAAACGATGGAAAGAAGCAGTATTGGAGGATTTAGAAGAGAAAGGCATCACAGACGAGAAAAAGAAAAAAAATAGAAAATTCTGGAGAAGAATAACAAAGCTCTGAGCCTAAACAGCCTGTAAAAAAGCTGTACATATATAACTGATTTGTTAAATTTTCGCCGGTGTTTTGTAGGGTAAACGTATTTTTTTAGTTATTTATCACTAAAGTTCGGCAAACTAGTGCAACGTCGGAGGCGTATCGCGCAAAAGTAGGTACGTGAGATACAGTATTATTAAAAAATAATATAGTCTTACCTTTTATTGACGTCTTGATGTCCACTGCGACAAAATACTACTACCCCGGTAAACCGCGTAAAACTGCAACATAAGCAACGCTTCCACTGGCTTCGCAACGACCTAAATCCCCTATCGGCGCTTCTGCCGCAGCACGCGTTTGTCAAACCTTATTTATTACACATTTCGTAAATATGCCGTTGTACGATCTATATTCTAATTAATTTAAAAATAAACTGATTCTTGAGTCTGTAAAAATGCTACTCAAAATATTCACTTCATTCGCAATCCTCAGCTTTTTCTCGAACATGAAGATTTTGGTGATAGCGTTGACATATCGATGGTAAAAGTTTAATTAAAAAAACTGGCAGCACACTATCCGTGGTAGTACCAAAAATGATGGAAATTCTGCAATCGTTGTAAAGCAATTTCTTATTTACGCATTGTAATAGATAACTGAAAAATCTACAAGTTATTGCGATAAGAAACGATTGATTGCATCACTCTCTCGGCAGCGCTTATGGACCCCTTATATAATTGTCACTCAACAACTCATTATTTCACACACGCTACGGCTGGCGCAAATTTTATCCGCCCCACGTCTGTATGTAAAATATATGTAATATATTCACATACTTTCTGTATTTATTTATTTCTTTCTGAAGAGAAATTTAAACATCTGTAGCAACAGAAATTCCAGGTGTTCATGGTTCAATATATTCAATTTGTATAGGAAATATTAAAAATAAATCACTAGCTCACTAACAGTGTACAAATAGAAAAATATATTCCTCAAAGTTAAAAAAAAAATGTACAGGCATATTTACAAGTATACAATTTTTACAATATTCTATTATTTACACCTTAGCCTATTATCTGCAAACAATACTAGTTATCCAGAGGATCCGAAATAATCAACTCATCTGCCTCAGAACCGTTTATGGTAATGATCATTTTCTCTTCATTGCTAGAACTATCTGACGACACAGATTGTGTAGACGTCGCTGCTTCCTATAAATACCAAAAAAATTATCATTTTATAACATATATAAAAAGAATTTGCGCAGAAGGAAGAAGAACTCAACTGTAAATCGTTATGAATTCAAAAAGTGACATATGTACAACTTTTTTTGTTAACATGTACTTTCATTTCGTTGATTCATCAACTACTAGATGTGTTATTAAAGTGTTAGATTTCATTTTTAAAAGAATATTAAATTAAATCCAGATCAATATGCAACTTTTATATTCCATTTAATTAAAATCCAACATTTTACTAACCCACTAAATTAGTTATCGATAAATGTAATAAAATTTTTGTGCATTAGTGAAAAACTACCTGCGAAAAATTTCTCTGGACGTTGTCATATTTTATATTTTGATTGATCCATCTGCTATAGTTGCCTTTATTTTCCGAGATTTCTATTGTCCACTGTTGTTCTTCTTCCTGCTCTATTTCAACTGTATCACGCTGCGAACATTGTACATACATAATTCATGCAAAGCTTTTATCGACTGCGTCATATTCAACAGAAATGGATTAAATAAATGAATTCAAATTGAATTAAGCTTGAAAAAAATTGCTATACAGTAAACTAAAAGCAAAAGATAAGTAACGTCATATACAGAGTTCGTCAAAACATCGTCGACATACGTTAACACGGTTGCATAACCTGAATTTTAATATGCTACGTTGACGAAAAATATGTTTATTTCAAAATGATTTCATGGTCTTTAAAACGGACCCTGAATACTAATGCCCTACTATTTGGATTGTTACAGCATACATTCTTTTTCTAATAATAATGTTACATCAAAAAATATTCAGAAATGATAACCAAAGCAATGCTAATTTAGCTCCCCAGGGTATTGATGTAATTACTCACGGCAACAGCAATGTGAGAACAGAAAACTCTAGCCAACGGACAAATTTCTGCCTACCCGGCATCATCAGTGTCGCCCCGAGTCTCCTTCTCTACCTTACACCGCTATTTCCCTCTCGAAAGCATTCGAAACAACAAACAAGAGATACACGCACGCCGTCTAGAAAGCAGCGACAAAAATCGGGTACAGCTCCCAAACCAACTCTCGAACAGTTCTAGGACTACTTACCATGATGTATTAACCAGAATAACTGCTTGAAAGGTGGTTTGGGAGCTGTACCCGGTTCTGTCGCTGTTTTCTAGACAACAGTGATGTATCTCTTGGCACTAGAGGTCGCTAGAAGATATTCTGGTAGTTGCTTCGAGAGGTAGTGATATAAACCAAGAGGCAAATAGCAACACTGATAACGCCGGGTAGACAGAAACATGTCCGCTGGCTAGTATTTTCTCTTCTCACTTTACTTTTGCCGCGAATGATTCCATCAATACCAATGAGGGGCTATATTAGCATTATATGGGTTATTCATGTAATGTGGTCATTAAGTTATGCTGTAAATGAGTTTAGTCACGGTTCTTGCATGATATATTTTATAACGTCAACAGTGCACCGGTAAAATGAGAACAAAATTAAGCTTTAACAAGTCAATTCTACTGGAGCACAATACATGGCGTTTATAAGGAAAACTTGAAATATTTTAGGTAGAAAAAAGGAGAGAAACATATGTCGTAACTTTAAGAGACTAATTCAACCACCTAATAACAACAAAATAGGCAACAACGTGCGATGTAATATGAAAGGAAGTATATGAGTGATAGAAGTAATGTTGTAAGATATTTTGATTCCATACTACAGTAAAAAATATTTCAACAAATCTTTGTGATGCTTTTGATAACATTAAATGACAGCGCCGCGGCTCACATCAAAAATGAGAAGTCGGGCATTTTACAAATGATACACCTATCGAACACAGATTATTCTTACGCAGGTAAAATAGGTTCTCAGCGCTTTGATCTTCGTTGTTAAAACTTCTTTCTTTTCTGTGCACCATCTATGGGTTAGAAAGATGATATTAAATTTGCGTTTGCATGTACATGCAATTAAACAAGAATATTAACATATAACTTTGAAAGTGTATTCTCATGGTGAATTAGCTAAAAGTTGACAGTACTGGTTCGGTTACTTAACAGTAAAGAGTACTTGGCTGTATTTAGTTATCCAGAACAACAATCGATTCAAAGATTATCCGAAGCAAAAATTAAAAAAAAACATTTTTGAGGTTCTGGTAGGTACCTCCTTAGATAACATTTAATATTGTATTACATCAACAACTGCTAGTTAATAAAGTCAGATATTCTGTAATCGATCGCTGAAATAATTTGCGAACCTAATAATTAGACCATTCTAAGATAAATGAAAGTAATAAATGTTATTATTCCTAACACTACTGATCACAATTTAAACTCTAAACTTGAAGTCCAGAGACTGGACGGACTTCTAAATAAAAAATCATGAAAAAAAATAGCGTGTAGGAAGAAGAAAGCTACAGCAAACCTGAAAACCTATAACTTCATGGAATAATTAAAGATAGATATTTTGAAACAGATTCTTTTTATAAATAACATCAACATACATATAAATAATGATAGCAGGGACCGTGGAGTAATATGGCAAACAACAATATTCTCGGCACACTCCGCACCACACAAATTATTAATTAACTCGGAAAGGCCATTTCGAAGACACGTAGGTCTTCATCTTCAGCTGCGTACCAATTGATGTGAGAGAACATATATCAAATCAAACGAACCCGCTCTATCCCTACTCTTCAAGAAAAAATATGCAAGTACTCTCTTTTCGATTTAAAATGACCGTTACGTCATTGTTTTATCATGAAAGAAATATCAAGCCATATATGATGCTCTTTATCATACCCATTGTTTAGACAAGGATCACTAAGGAAACTGATGTCTGTCAATATTAAGCAAGTAAAGACCAACGTGTTACGATAACCAGCGCCCCCTAAGTCTGTAGTATAGGTATGTCGGTTATTAATTTTCGCAGATTATCTGTCAATTGTCAACTTTTAGTTTGGTTAGTTTACATTTGTGCTATTCGAACTTAAAAGAGCCCTCATTATCGTTATGGATAATGCACCTTATCATAGTGTCATATTAAACAAGGAACCTTCTGCTTCCTGCCGAAAATCAGAAATTTTAGAATGGCTGCAAACTAATAATATAACTCATGATGTATCATCGACCAAAGTGGAATTATTAGGTATAGTAAAAATGAATAGGAAGGAAAAAATATATGCCGTTGATGAAAAACTTAGAGAGCACGGTCATGAAGTATTGCGGCTTCCGCCTTATCATTGCGATTTCAACGCAATAGAATTGATTTGGGCCAAGGTAAAAGGTTATTATAACACACATATTGGAGGAGATGGCTATGGGCATGATAAGGTACTCGATATGTGGGACGAAGCTCTCAAAAGCTGTGATACAAATATGTGGGATAATTGTATAAGACATACTGAAGAATTAATTAAGAAGTGGTATGAAAAAGAACAATATCTTGCAGATTTGGATGTTAATCCGCTAATTATAAATATTGGTGAAGATTCTGACAGTGATTCAGATATGGAAAGCAGTCAGCTTTTAGTCTGTGCTGCATTCTCTAAAATGAGAATATTCAATAGTTTTGTTGTTTAATGAATGCATCAAAGAAATAAATGTGTTCCTAAGTAAAACAGTGTTACAAACTTGTATGTTAACTACTATTTATTACAAACTTATTAGTAATTAGTGTCATCATCATTACTAATCAGGTATCATATAACTAAATAAATGGGTAAATTGTATTTTTCTTTCATATATAAACCTTTCCATTCCTTTATAGCGAGTATTTTCTACATTTACAGAAATACAAATGATTACAGATAGAATTAGATTCAGTATTACTAGAACAGCAAATTACTGTTGAATTTGGGCTAATTTAAAAACAACTTAACCTCTATTTGATAACCGCTAGGCTATATTATCTGTTATCTATGCCATAATTTTCAATTGATAAATAACACTTATCTATCATAAACTCTTTATTATTAAAAAATAATGTTTTTTTTCGTAGCCAATAAAGTATAAATTTATTCAAAATATATTTAAAATTTCTACATATAAATTACTTGCAAACTCTCAATTGAACTCGGCGTGTTCATTTCATTCATACGGACGAAAGTAATGACGTCATCGGTCATTTTAAATCGAAAAGAGTTTACCTACTTTTGTCCCTTAGACTATAAAGCAAGTTAAAATAAGGAGAAAATGCGGAAAAGGGTCTTATCATCACGAAACGCAAGACATGGGGCCATCCCACCCTAATAAAAATAAAAATCGAGCGAGACAACGGTTATGTCCTTTCTATCCGTCAAATTTGTGTTCGTTCCGCCTATACCCCTCAATTAAATACTGGACATATGCAGAATATTCGAAAGGATTCACGTCTCTTGTTATAGCACAACCATAAATCAAATGACCTCTTTACCCGTAAATAATAATAATAATAAATCGAAAAGACAGGAAAAGTGTAAAGGTCCCTTCTCTTTATTGATTAGGTTTTCATTGTTATTTATGTAAATAGTCTCATAGGTGTCCAGTTTAAGCGGCGAAATCACGTTCTTAATCAATTTTAGGTTTTCTAATTCAATATGATGCCTGATATCGTTTATGTGTTGTGCTACACTTGACGCTTCTACCTTCCCGTATCTGTGACACCTGATGTGTTCATTGAATCTAGTACCTATCGTCCGTTTCGTTTGACCAATATAGGCTTTATCACAATAACCACATGCAATTTTGTAAATTCCCGACCTCTCTCCTGTCCGGTTTATCTTTTGGATTGCCAAGAAGGTTTTTGAGTGTATTTCGCGAACTCTTGTCCTTCAAAAACTTTACACTTTTCCTGTCTTTTCGATTTATTACAGTAAAGAAGTCATTTGATTTATGGTTGTGCTATAACAAGAGACGTCGAACCCTTCGTATATTCCGCATATGTCCAGTATTTAATTAAGCGGTATAGGCAGAAGAAAACACAAATTTGACGGATAGACAGGACATAACCGTTGTTTCACTCGATTTTTATTTTTATTAGGGTGGTACGGCCACACGTCCTGCGTTTTGTAGTGACAATATCCCTTTCCGCCTTTTCTCCTTATTTTAACTTGCTTTTTACTCTAAGGGGCAAAAGTGGGTACTTGTTTCTTGAAGAGTAGGGATAGAGCCGGTTCGTTAGATTGAATATATGTTCTCTCACATCAATCGGTACGCGGCTGAAGATGAAGACCCACGTGTCTTCGAAACGGCCTTTCCGAGTTAATTAATAATTTGTGTGGTGCGGAGTGTGCCGAGAATATTGTTGTTTGATCAACATACATAGTAGAAGATAGTCAGTGCATTCAAAAGTCTAGAATGACCGAAATAAAAATGTAAGTAATGATTTCTGAGCGAAATGGTAGAGATTAATTAAAAAAAAAAAGGTATTTTAGTGACACAAATGTTCTTCCTAACGAGCTTGGAAAAGTTCTGATATCGAGTATTCTTTTAAACGCCAATATAACATTTTTGGATAGATTTCGTAATTCTCTAAATGGCACTTGAAATTTCTCGTACTTTATATAAGAAAAAATTAATTACTGCCAAGAATTAAAAATTTATTAATATACTGGCTTCTGTCGGTGAGCAGTGAAAAATCTGTTTTTCTTGGTTTCTTAAAGATTTAGGTATTTAAAGAAATTCGTTCTTACAGATTTTGTGGTGTAGTTGGCAGCGTGCCTAACCGGCAAATGGGAGTCGTAGGTTCGAATCCTACCGGAATCAAAATTAATGTTATTTAATTAATTAAATTTAGTTACGTTGGAGAAGTCAAGAAAAAAAATTCTTAACGTTAATTAAAATTCTTACCTACCAGACTGTTGTCCTTCTATATCTTGGCAGGTCCTTAAACGATAATAAAATTTGGTCTGAACGTTATGCATCATTTTTACTGTGATTCCTGTTATTTCATATTGAATGTCCGTAACCAAATATGGTTAAATCTGGAGAACTCACTGGCCACTCGATTTCCCATCCATTTATTTCGAAGCGTCATCAAGATATTGAGGAACATTTCTTGCATAATGAGCAGAGGCTCCATCCTGTTGAACATTGTCTGGTTGGGTAAATTGAGATCTTTGTTATCGGGGTAGAATTGCATCAATGATGGAATTAGATGATCTCGTAAAAAAGGGCCTACAAAACTGTCACCAATTATTCTCGTCCAAATATTTATTTTTTTATGATATTGAGTTTGTGCTTAACGCATCCAATTAGGATTTTGACCTGCCCAGTACCCTACAATCTCATGTAAAAAAGTAGCCTCATAAGAAAACAGAATATTGGAAATAGAAAGCGAATCGTTGTAACATATCAGCTTTGTTCACAAAACTGTACGCCTCGATCAAAATCATCAGACTGCCAACGAATCAAACACACATTGTATGGATGATACTTGATTTTGCGAAGAATGTTGTTTATTTTTGATTTTGAAACATTAGATCCTTGAGCTCGATGTGTAGTAAAATGTGGATTCTCATTTACATTGAGTTCAATATCTTCACCGGCCAAAACACGACCAATCCGATGCCGATCACGAACATGCGCTGCTTCTGGAAATTTACTGCGAATTTTGAGAAGCACTGATTGGAGCACAATCTGGATGCGTCTCATTATATAAATGACAAACTTCTCGCACAGAACGAGTTTTATCTCCAAAGCCAATTCATCATAAGTGGGCTTCGTCATAGTGGGGACAGAGCTTTCAGTGGCTGGATTTACGTGCACTACTATGGATATGATACGTGATACGATTAGTTTTGTGAGGAAAATAATAAATTTTATGCGAGTCCATCCACGGGTTAACGATTTTCATAAATCCTAAATGCTCGTATTCCCACATAGAATACACATAATCGCATTTTAAACATGGGTCGTCGTTTCATTGCGTAACACCATTGCAATACAAGTTGCCGCAATTTCCCTAGACCATGTTGTTGAGAGTTAAAAGGAATACTAACTATACATCGTTCCATGCGGTCGCACGTAGTTGTATTTATGAAATGATTTTCTTATTCTGTTGTTGAAGAGACCATCACGATTTGAATTACATTCTTCCATTAACCAACAATTTTCGAGCTGCCTGTCTAGATTAACTCTTAAATGACAATGTGACTTGTTGGTTGGTTTGATATGACAACGGTCCAGACAATATCCACCCTATTCACATTTTGTACAGATAAGGATTATTTTCTCCTAGTTTTATCTGACTTAATAAGTCCCAAAATATGGACTCACCTAATAACATATCAATTTTGCCTTCTTGATTAAATGTGGGATCTGCCAAATTGATATTTTATTATTTTATATTCTTCTAAATTCTTCTTTTAAATTCTTCGAAATTTTATTACAGTTACATTATTTGTAACTACTACTACATTTCTGTAGTATAACAATAACAGTATTTTCATGAACATTATCAAGAAAAATACAAATTAGTGTTAGACATTGGCTTCGTGGTCTTACAACTCGTGACACGAAGAAAAGTGAAACCCCAGCGCACATTCTTACGATAATACCTACTCAACCGTATCGCCACTGTCAGTATTTGTTTATTTCGCCACTTATTCGCATTACCTTGAGAAATTTATCGATTCAGAGTACGCGTATGGTCGTATCTACCTTTCTTCTCTTACGCCGAGTTGACGTCGAAGCAGCTGTAGGAATGTATGATTTTTTATTAGTCATTCGACAAAATTAACTCCTATACAAAATACACTTTACTAATTGAAAGAACTCCTTTGTAAATTTCCAAGATCTTCTTGATTTTTCGACAATAAAATTATGGCATAAATTACTTAATATTCAAACATGGCTGAACCCCAAAACATGAAATGTCAACTCAATAATTTTCTGTCTGCCTTACCTATCCATGCGTTAATCCGAGAACGCACGGTAGATATTCCTCCAATCTTCGCTCTCCGTATATCGTACGGTTTCCAACTTACGCAAACCGCCGCAGCGTAGTCATAAGTATCTCAATTTAATCTGTTTCCGTTTTTTAAAAATTCCTGGAAGTCAAATAAAATTTTAGGGTAACTGTTTAAAGTAATTTAAATTTTAAAAAATTAGTTTTCGCTTTTTAGAATAATAAATTCAATTTTTTCACAAATTTCTTCATGTAATTATATACTTATACTCTTGGATTCCGGGTTGGGAGCACATCATTGTCGTAGCTTTTGGACTTTTATGGGACTTCTTCAGGGTTATTACTACTCACTGACTGGGAACTATTCATTCCGGAGGGGTTTGTATAGGGCTTGTTTCGGGTCAATGGAGCGGAAAAGTTATGGATCAATGAAGCGTGGCGGTTGCTAGAAGGTTTAATCAGTTGGAATTTCCACGTGTGATGTGAGGAGTAGCCATTTTCGCGATTTAAATTGTTGGGATGTTTGAAGATCTCTATTGATTCACGGATTTTTTACTATAATAGTAAGGATTGCGAGACAATATGCGGGTAGAATGAAGTTGGATTTGGTGGCCAGTTTACAGTTCAACCAGCTCGGACCCGGCTACGTGCAACAACCGCGTGCTGCTCAATAACACGAGTGCTGACCGATCGCTTTGTTTCACCGATGTATACACTATCACACGAACTTGGAATCTGGTAGACACTAGGGGCTTCCAGATGATTGCGGTCTTTGATGGTAAAGTAGTCTAAGAGTTTGAAATTGTGTTTGAAAATGGTTTTTATATCGTTCCTGAAGAGAATCTTGCTGATGCAATCGGTGACACCTTGAGGTGTAGGGTATATACGCTTGCTTACGGAAATTATGGTAAGATGAAGGGAGTTGCTGCGGAGAAGGGTTGGTGTAGCGGTTAATCGTAGTTTGAATATGGAAATGGCCCTCTGGATAAGAGAATTAATAACACCGCGTTTTTGAGCTGGATGATGATGTGAGAAGCGATTGAGATATCTGTCCGTGTGCGTGGGATTTCGGTAAACAGAATGTCCCAACGCGCCGTCAGGACGCCGGTGTACGAAAACATTTAGGAAAGGAAGGCAACTGTTCGATTCAACCACCATGGTGAAGCGTATGGGATCATGTTGGGAATTCAGAAACGATAAGAAATTATTTAAGGATTCGTGTCCATGAGGCCAGATGACAAAGGTGTCATCAACGTACCTGTACCAACACTTTGGTTTAAGGTTGTAAGAGAATAGGGCTTGTCGTTCGAACGCTTTCATAAAGCTGTTGGCGACGACAGGAGACAGAGGAGATCCCATAGCTACGCCTGAGACTTGCTCGTAGTATTTAGCATGACACTGGAAATAGGTAAAAGAAAGACAAGCTTCAACCAAGTTGGCCAGATCATCCGGTTGGTCATTGAAGATGAGGAATTCTCTAGTAATCATCAAAGCTGACAAGTAAATCACCAGAATCTACAGTCAACTCTTTCATATATTGGGGATTTTGGATAAAAGAATCGCTGTGTCCAGCGTAAGATTTTAGAAAGTTAGAAGAGTACTTCGATAATTTATAGGTAGGGCTATTGATGGTGCTGACAATAGGAGGTAAGGGGATATTGGATTTGCGAATTTTAGGGAGACCGTATAATTTATGGGCTGAAGAATCAATAGGGAAAAGTGACTTCTACGTATCGGTAGGGATAGATGACGTTTTCGTTGAGTTAATGATGGAACGTTCACTTAAGATAGCACATAAGATGAATGATAGTTATAAGTGAAAACAAAAAGGTTAGATAGAAACGGAGTTCCGATCACTTCTAGTTTGCCTAATTCGTTCCCGAACCAATGCAAAACATACGCGACAAAAAAACTGGTTGGCATTAGGGGAAGCACATAATGTTTGGTAACAAGAAATTTAGGAATAACATGATTATCTCTGCATCTAAGTAAAAAAGGGTAAAGAACAAGTAAGTCTTATCAGTCTTTGTCGTTCTCTCGTCTTCTTCTCAATATCCTCCCGGTTATTTGGGAATACTATTACTCTTGGGAGTATAGTGTTATTGACATCCGCAGAAACCTACGTATCAGATTCATCGTGTAATGTACGAGACATTTTTAAGTGTCTCTTAGAAAATTACGGGTTCTATCCAAAAATGAAGCGAAAATTTTACCATCAAAAAAGTACTGGAAGAATTTTCGTTTTTGTGAATCGTGTCACTAAGAGATTGACGAGTTTTACGATTTTGTTGAAATCATTAATTACATTATTTCGGTACTTCCAGAATCATCAAAATGCATAATTCAACGTTTTGGTAAATAAAAATACAAGTTGAAATAAGTGCTAAAATTTCTAATAACGACCGTCATGCAACCGCCAACGATATATTTAATCAAAATTATTTTGATAGGGTGTATTTTCTTTTGTTTAGCACGTATCATTATCTAGAAAAGGAATCGCACAACCTACGATTAAATTAAGCGCAATACGGTATACCACACTACTATACTACACTTCTCGTTCTTATCAATTATTGAAACAGCAATATAGAATTACAAATGTTGCATGCCAACATAAAATACTTAGCGTATCACTACATCCTACAACAATGATATTACAATAATCCATTTCTGCTACTTCTGGAGAAATGAAAATTTAACCACTTACCGTAATTCGTTGCTTTTGGTGTGTCTTAATATGTTTCGATAAGTGATCAGATCTCATAAATTTTTTATTACATTCGGGGCATTGAAATCTCTTCTCTCCAGTATGCGTTCGTTTATGTCTTTGTAATTCATCCGATCGAGTAAATCGTTTCCCACAGAACAACCAGGTACAAACAAAGGGCCTCTCGCCCGTATGCCATCTGAGATGTGCCCTTAGATGCGACGTTTTTCCGTACACCTTATTGCAGCCAGCTATATGGCATATATGTTGTTTTTTCCGATCAGTATGTCTTTCACCTTCTGCGCAATTTGGACATGTGCAAGCGACCCTTCGTACTCGTTGCTTTTGGGATCCGTCTTGATTCGTTTCACCAACAGGTGGCGTAACACTTGCCTCGGTGGTAGTATTAACTACAACACCAGGCGCAATTGCAGTTGCTTGAGGTTGCGTTGTTGTAACATTGTGTAATATTTGCCACTTGCTGGGGTCGGTGGGATCTTGTTGGATATGTTGCCCTACAGTGACCTGTGGTGCGGTAGCAGGTTGAGTAATAACTTGTACGTTTCCAAGACCTACTTAAAACAACAAATACTTTAAGCTATAATCCTCAAATTGGTACAATTTAGATAAAACCATATCCGGTTTATAAAGATAGCAATTTTGTCTTTCTCATAAATACAGTTGAAAGTATTCTTTCTGTGTTTATGGGAAAAAAATAATTTTCAATCGGTAGTAACAGTGTGAAAAGTGAAAAGAACTACAAGGTTTAATCAAAAAATTCGAGGAATTTTTAAATTCCCTGGACTGTATAAATCCAATTGCCACATTTTTTGTTGTTGTGTTGGTACACTTGTCCCTACCCCCTAACGTATGTTGACAATGGAGCCATATTGGATCCTCAATTTGTCGCTAGTTGTCGAAAAAGCTATACGTGTTTATGTGGTTTTTTACTTGTGAAAAAAATGGAACAAAGAATTTGTATTAAATTTTGGAAATGTTTAATGTCGCTTTTGGCAAATGTTCTATAAATGAAACAAGTATTTACAACTAGTACAAACGTTTTCAAGAGGGCCGTGGAGACGTTGAAGATAACGAGCGCCCCGGACGTCCAAACACATCAACTACCGAGGACATCGTAAAAAAAGTGAAGGAAATGATTATGGGCAGTCGCCGAATCAGATAAGTTGCTGATGATGTTGGCATATCATTTGGCTCATGCCAAACATTTTTTTCGGATGTTTTGGGCATGAAACGCGTGGCAGCAAAATTTGTTCCAAAATGGTTGATTTCGACTAAAAGCAGCGCTGAATGAACAGCTCAGAAGTTGCTGAATGAAGTCAATGTGATAAAACATGGGTGTAGGGTATGACATCGAAAGTAGGGCCCAATCGTCCCAATGGGAGCTTTCTGAAGAGCCAAGACCGAAAAACGTACAAGTTCAATCGAATGTAAAGGTTCTGCTCACTGTTTTCTTCAACTTCAATGGTCGTACAGTCAGTAAGAGGTATTATCTGAAAGTTCTACATCGTTTGCGTGAAGTATTCCGAAGAAAACGCTCGGTTTTGTGACGAAACAATTCACGGCAATTGCACTACAATAATGCACTTACTCACACTTCATGGCCCCCTATGGCTTCTTCCTATCCCCGAAGCTGAAAAAAACCTTGAAAAGACGACGTTTTCCCAACATTGAAGAGATAGAAACAGAAGTGCTTCAAAGATTGGAAAAAGCGCTGGCACATGTGTATTATATCTGAAGGGGAGTACTTTGAATGCTACAAATTAATATCAATGAATAAATAAAGACTTTTTTGAGAAAAACTAAAATTCCACGTATTCTTTGATCGAACCTCATATACCATTTTGTTTTAAGAAATATGTACATATATTAGAATAATAAACATTTTATTATATTAACAATAATTTATTAGTGTTGTTCCATTTGGTTATACAAGTCAAAGTATACACATTTACAACCCAATTAAGGGACAAATCATTACAAGATATTTAAAATTTTAAAATGTTCATCAACATGATAATCTGCTCTTTTGCAAAGAAAATATCTAATATAACGTTTAAATTTATTATATTCTAATGTTTTTGCAACTTCCGGACGCATGTTGTAGATCTTAGGATCCCAGTATAATGTCCCTGATTGCGCTTTTGAAAGACGACAGTAGATGTTATTACTAACATGAATTTCGTTACCAGTTGAATATTACTGTACGCTTTAATTCTTTTACAAAGAAAAAGTCTTGACAGTGGCAGCCGAGTGTTATTGAGATTTATTCCTAAACATTTACTGTATCACCCACTTTCTTAGAATTTTGTAAAGAAAAATACACGTTGCAAGTTTTAAATTGATTAGAAACTAGGCTATTTACGGAGTTCCAGTCAGCGACCCTCGACTGTGCATCCACCTACACTAATTCCAAAGAATCTTCAACAATGTTAGCATCATCAGCATGTAAGAACATGCCGTTATTAGGACAGAAAACAACAATGGCGTTAATACATGTCAAAACAAATAGTAGCGTCAAAACTAAACCTTGGGGCACACCCAATTTAGATTTTGGAAAACGATAATTGGCTATTCATAGATACGCAACATACTTCTCGTCAATGAGGTAGGATTTCATGAAATTTACACTTTTGTTGAAAATCCATGGAATAAAGAGTTTTTGAGTGAGAATACACGCAAAGAAATAGTTTCTTGCAACAAGAAAATAGATTTTCTTGCAAAAATCAGTCTCTATTCAAGCAAATATTTTTATTTCAAGACTATAAAAATGTATAATATAAGAAAAAAATTTCTTCAAATTTCATTTGGGTTAAATAAATATTTTCTTAGAGTTAGAAAATCAAGAAAATCCAAGATAGAAAAATGTTTCTTCAAAGTAAATCATTTAGTTTTAAGTTAAGAAAATATATTCATACTAAAGGTGGGAATGAAAAAATGGTCCAGATCTCACAAAGTTCTATTGAGAAATTAGGCGACCAGTTTCGTGTTCAAAAAAAACACATCATCAGGACAAGGATATCCAATAAAATAAAAATTACAATAATGGAAAAAAAAAACCTAATGTTAACTAAAATTAGGAGCAAGTGAATGAGCTAATGAAAAAGTTTTTTTTTTATTACAGTAAAATTAAATTATTTATTTAATAATACAGCAGACGCTCGATAACGTAAACACGGGATAATGAAAACATTGCGCTAATGTAAACACAAACTTTGTTCTATCGATTCGATCAAACGGAACGCGCGATAACGTAAACAATGTGTACGCTCAATGACGTAAACAACTCTTGGTGACGGTGAAGCCCCGATTTATGTCGGGGAGCTGCCGATTTATGTAGGGGATTCACCTCTGCGATAAAGTACGACAAACTCGGTCAGTCGTATGAGGGTTTAGGATATGTTTATACGTACGTATTTCATTTTTGAACTTAAGCGAATACATTGCACGCGTTGATACATTTTTACGACTATAGCATCCACATCCTATAAAAGAAAGTGTTTAAAATTGAGTGAGAAAGTAAAAATCATAGACGAAGTTGCACTAGGTGCGCGAGTGACACAGTTAGCAAAAAAATATGGAGTATCGAAAGCAACAATCTGTAAAATGAAGCGTATGAAAACACAAATTTTACAAAGAACGTGCAATACATTTGGAGGTCCGGGAAATAGAAAAACTTTAAAAAATGCGAAGGCGCCTAAAATGGAAAATTCCCTGTATAAGTGGTTTTTAAAACAACGGGAAAATCATGTCCCAATTAGTGGCGAAATACTTAAAGAGAGGGCTAGACTGTTAAATGAAAAACTGAAAGAAACTGAAAATTTCGTAGCTAGTGATGGCTGGCTACAACGATTCAAAACAAGATATGGAATTCGACTGCTGTCTATATCTGGTGAGAAATTATCAGCACAACCACAATTAGTACAACCATTCAAAGAAAAATTGATGAAAACAATTAAAGAGCTAGATTTAAGAATGGAACAAATTTACAACGCAGATGAAAGTGGTCTTTATTGGAAAATGTTACCAGAGAAAACCTATACTGCATCATTTGAAAAATCTGCTCCGGGCAGAAAGCCGGAGAAACAACGTATAACGTTTCTAGCCTGCACTAATGCTAATGATTCACACAAAATAAAACTATTGGTAATTGGAAAAGCAAAAAATCCGCGCTCATTTAAAAATTTTAATATCCCTGTTGATTATGACCTCTTGGATTACTAGCAGTATATTCCTGAAATGGTTTGCTTTGTCCCTCAGGTATGACAATCAATTATCACAAATGCTCTATTCATAATTTGAAGATGTGTTTTCAATTTGTAGGTACAAAGTTTCCTAAAACAACAGAAGCTTCCAATAAAAGCGTTGTTACTATTGGATAATGCACCAAGTCATCCTCCAGAGCAAGAACTGAGGAGCGGGGATGGGTCAATTTTTGTCATGTACATGCCGCCCAACGTAATATCATTAATTCAACCCATGGATCAGAATATAATAAGACTCGCCAAACTATACTATCGAAAGTTTCTACTTTCGTCTGTTTCATCAAAGAATCCTGAAAACATATCTGAGGCTTTAAAAAAAGTAACATTACGAGAAGCTGTTTTAGATTTACATATGGCCTGGAATGAACTTAATCAGCAAACTATTCAAAAATGTCGGAACAATCTCTTTTGTACCAATGATGAAGAAGACGATGTTCCCTTAAGCGTAATTAGAGAACGTTTGCGATCCAACGTTGATATTGTTATTAGTGCGTCATTGGATGTTGTTGATTTATTGAAAATAGTGAATCCCAACATTGTTTGTACTCCAACTGATATTAATTTTTGGAACGAAGATAAGCAGACGAATGATGCTAATAAAGAGGAAGATATGGACAGTGAGAACGATGAGGACGATCCTATTGAAGTCAGAAGTGCAGTGACTGGCGCGCAAGCTATACAAGTTTTTAACCAAGCTTTAGATTGGGCTGAAAGAAAAGAAGTATCATACACGGATATTTTAGTTCTTCGTAAATTACGGGCGCAGGCATTGGAAGACAATGCTAAGCGCAAATTTACGCAGACTAAAATTGTTAACTATTTTTCTTCTAATTAAAAAATACTTATCGCTGTTAGAATATTTTGTTATAAATATGTATGTATTAAACGTTTCTTTTAATAAATCATTTATTACTTAAATCACGTTCGCTAATGTAAACATTTCGATAATGTGAACCACACTCGGTTTGAATTAGTTCACATTATCGAGCGTCTGCTGTATAATTAAATAGGGATTATTTTTATGTAGTTTAATAATTAATGAGTTAATATTTATGTTTATTTTTCCCTTTTTTGTTATTATTTATTATATATTTAAAAAAAACTACAGTTAAATTAGTACACATTGTAAATAGCAATAAAAAGGAAAAAAATATTAATATTGTATAAATATAATAATATATATAAAAATTATGTTTATAAAACGTCGTACGTTAAAGGTTATATCATTGTATGGGTAAGTATGGCATCTGTATTCTGGTTCCGTCGCTACCATCTAGGACTATAACTGCTGGCACTAGGTGGCGCCAGGAAATATTTCAGTTGCTGTTTTTGAAGATTAGTGGCATAAGCTGAAAGATGTAAGAGCAATGTGGGTAGGAGCAAGAAGCTTTAATTCTTTTCTCTTCTCATATTGTTTTTACCGGTAGTGATTCCATCAATACCAGGAGCAATTTAGCACATGAAAGAAGCGCCCAGAAACAATAGGCGCTTCTTTCATGTGTACTTCTACATTAAGTTCACTTTTGTTTGAACATTATTCTGTATATAACTTCTGCTCTAGTCTTTTTAAAACCACAAGTAATGTGAATAATTTACTGCATTATGTACGGATATGTCGTACTGTCTTAAACAAGGTAAGTGCAGTTAATAATGTGCATATAAATAATTTGCATTTCAAGAATTCTAAGTAAAAATGCTTTATTTTAAGAAAATGAAACTATTGATTTATGAACAATACCTAAACACTTTCTGGAATTATGAAAACTATGTACTTACTATCCCTAAGAAAATATTGTTGTTATACTGGCCATTTACTTATACTAAAAATCGCTTTCTTCAAATTTTCTACAAGATTTTCTCGAATTAAGTTAACAAATGTCTTAAACAAAGAAATACAATTATTTCATTACGAGTATATACTTCTCTTAAGCGAAGAAAATAACGACAAGAAAATATTTCTTTTGATTTAAAACAGTTATTGCATTGCGGATAATTGAAACAAGTTTGATACAAGTAAGTTTGATACAAGTAAACGTTTCTTTGCGTGTAACACTTTCGACAAATCACAAAGGTGGTACCAACATGCCAACATTCAATCTTCCCTATATCACTGATATTCAGAACTCTGGTTTTATTTATAATATGAAATGCGCGTTAATAATAATATAGTCCATATATTAGCACCTTAGAAAGCAGTACAAATTCTTATCAAGCGTTGTCTCTATCATGCGCTTAGTAGTACATCACATGCAGTAATTTCACACAAATTTGATATTTTGTTTGCTTTGTTTGTGTCCGTTTGTATTTACGATATGTCGTAATTTATTTTGTCGTTCTTAGTTAAATGCTAAATTAAAAATTCACATTTAATATGTTTTGATTACTAAACGGGTACTCTTGTTTTGATTATTAGATATGATAGATATGGCAACACTGTAAGAAGTATCGATAAGAGCTGCATTGTTTTCTAAGGTGTAAACGCATTGTAATTTATAATAGAATTAATGCCCTCACCTGGTATATTTTGCATCGGTATTGTTTGTATATTAGGTACTTGAATTATGTTCCCCAAATTAGTACTCCTGACCTGCTGCAAATTACTTGCAGGAATTATTGTAAATTGTTGGCCATTTGCACCGGTAAAGGTAAGCGGTTGCGGCGATTCTGCCTGTACAGTAACACTTTGCGATGCAGGACTTTGCTGTTGAGGCGTTGCCACCGAAGTGGCAATTTGCACTTGTTGTATTGGACCGTTCGGTGTTATGATATTCGCAACCTGTGGAACGATTTGTTGCGTCTGTATAATGTTTGGTACTGCCGTAGCCAGCTGGATTGGAAAGTGGATCGTTTGGTATATGGTTTGGCCATTACCGGAAGATATTGGAACTTGAACGGGTATAGTCTGCTGCATGGGAAATTGAACCACCTGTGGTATTGTTGGTCTTACAGCTACACTTTGACCGTTAGGTAATTGAACCGTTTGCAGGTTTTGTATGTTTTGTATATTTGCAGGTAAAACTCCCGGTGTCCTAATAATCTGTCCAGGGCTGAAGATTTGCTGCGGTTGTTGTCCACCTATAAAAAACATATTTTCACAAATTTATTTCATCACGAGAAATACATACATTAACAAATCAAACGTTTAGCGTATATTTGAATTATTGCTATGTATTTATGCTTATAATGGTCATGTAATTTTATATAATCATTCAAACATCATAGGTACTAAAATTATTAACAAATCCAATTCAGAACTGAGTTCGCGATTATCCGAAATCGCGTGTAATTGCCTTAACTTGTACAGAGTGAATCATAATTCTGCATATATGAAATAACTCGCTTAATATTAGAGATAGAGGAAAATAGCATTAAGAAGAATTGAATGATAGTTACACGGCTACAATTCTGTTTGATCAGACGTTTCCGATCTTCAACTCTTTTGGCGTGGCCACGCCTCCTTATTTTTTGTAATTGCTATTCACCATTTGATAGAGAATTGTTTTCTCTTTCTGGTGGTCTAAACATTTCAACACCTGACAAAATTTCGAGAAAAAGACAAACAGAGTTTCCAGCGTGGTAAGCCGTGGACGTGATATGAATCTCATAGATCTGTAGATTTTTTCAGTAAATCACTTTTAGAACTTACCGTATTACATTATCTAAGGCTATTTAACCACAGTAAGGAAATGAAAATGTTTTATTATCAGGTGATGTTTATTTACTTACATAATTATTATTAATTTCATTTTCTAATTCTTCGTTAAAGCTCGTTCGTTGGCTTCTGAGCATTTATGGAGTAATTGTCGCAAAAGCATCTCTCATTCTAATCTTCATATTCTCGATGGTTGTTGGGATCTCTCTATAAACACAGTCTATTACATAACCCCACAAGAAATAGTCAAGTGGTGTTAAGTCGGGAGATCTGGACGGCCACTGTATTGTACCACCTCTTCCTATCCATGTAGCAAACGTGACATCTAATAATTCCACGTAAGTGTTCTTCAAAGAAGAAAGGGCCAATCACATGTTCGTCCTTGATACCACCCCAAACATTTAAAGACCGTAACCGTTAGTTATCTATTTTCCTCGTCCAATGGGGATTTTTTTGAAGAATTGTGCCATCTGCGCGCGAACATATTGAACAAAAAATAAAATCGGAGTTGAAAGATCAAAAATTGTGGTTATGTGTCGACGAAACAACAGATCGGAAGAAACATTCTGTTCTTAATGTAATGGCATGCAAATTGGAACCTCATCAATCGGCACCTTCAATTCTGTGTGTACTGCCGAAGTAATTTCAAAGTTGAAGTTTGAAATGTCTGTTAACTCGGTTGAACATCTAGTAATTAACCAACAGTCTTGTTTAACCAAGTCACAGACACGATCACTATTTTCTAGAGTGGACACAGTTTACGGTCGAGCAGCACTTTTTGCATGTTCACAAGTTGTTCTATCACATCGAAACTTCTAAAACCACATCTTCACTATCTGATATGAAGGAACATCATTTGCAAGCACACTAACAATATCTTCATGAATTTGTTGTGGCGTTCAACTTTTCTTCTGCAGATATTTAATAACAGCATGAAGTTCGTTCTTCTAATTTTTTTTAAATCTTTGGGCAGCTTCTATTTTAACTTAATATAACTTGTTAAAAAAAAAACAATTTTAGCCCTTTGTTTGAGAGATAAATTGTTTCGTGTGGGTCACTACTATTTAAATAAAGAACTCCAGCAACCTGTTTACTGTGTTTTATTGTAAACGGTTAATACTCTATAAACATAATACAATACTCGATACAATATTTTTTTATGATTCCCCCGCTCCTCTATTTATTATTTTATCTAAAAGTCCTAAACAACAATATATTTAATTCTCTAGAAATATAATACCTCCCCTTTTTAAGACTAATCTTAATGCATTTTGTAATCCCTACGATTTATCGGAATTGCTCTGGTTCGTTGTGGCCGTTTTTCTGGTTCTTTGTAATTTCGATTAATTCTGGTAATTTTGTTTGAATTTCAGGTTCAGTGCTTTCCGATTCAATTTCTAATGTTGGGATTTTTATCCCCATATTGTTCCTTGAAGGTCTGAGATAGTAACTGTTTCTTCTCACTCTGCCGCCGCTCTCCGTTCGTACTAAATATGAGTCCAATTCTTGTCGTCTCTTACTGTTACATTGTCACTTTCTCTGAATTCTTCCTTTTCCTTGGCTGTCCTATCATGGTATGCTTTCATCAGTTCTTGCTTATCTATTAACTTCCTGTACGCTTCTTATATATCCACCTCCCTTGGTATCAGCGTCTTCCTAAGTGTAGATTTCATCTTCAGTTGTCTGCTCACAAGTAAATCAGATGGTGATAAACCTAGTTTCGTTATAGGCGTTGTTCTATAATTAATGGTGCCATGTGCATACCATCATTTTTCTCAGTATATTTTTAGCTATTTTGACAGCACTCTCTGCCATGCCGTTCAATTTGGGGCATCTCGGGTCTGATGTTCAAAATTCCACTTTGATGCAAACTGCTCACATTCGTGTGAGCATGTTATCATCTATCACCTGCTTGGGAATACTATGTACTGCAAATATCGAGGTCTTTAATTTTAATGGTATCACCTCCAACGATTCGGAGAAATAATCTATTACTATTAGATAATCCTTACTACTCAATGATTTCTTCCATTATACTTCCGACATACTTGACCATACGTCGAGCACTCCCTTGGCTTGTGGATTCTGTTGTACTTACAACACTTTTTACCTTTATCTCTTCTTTCATTACTTCTTTTGTCCATTCTTTTGTTTATAAAGTCCAGATCACTCACCTTATTTTGTAGCTCTTTCATTTGTTTTTTTTTTAATTATTTCAGTGGATTTACACATTTCTATCATCTTTTCCAATGTCAAATCTGTTCCGTTTAGCAGTTTCTCTGGTAAAGTATGGTCTCCGATTCCTAACATTATCCTGTCTCTTATTAGTTTATCATTCTATTCCCCAAATTCGCAAGTTTTTGAAAGTCTTCTCACCTCTTGAATAAAATGTGATGCGTTTTCTCCTTCTTCTTGGTTTCTTTTGTAAAACACAAATCTCCCATATATCTCATTCTTTTTTGGGATCATATATTTCTTATACTCGTCTAGAACTGTCTTGTATACTTTCCTCTCTGCTTCTGTCAATGTAAAATTGTTGAAAATTCCCATACCTTCCTTATCGATAACATTTACAAGTGTTCTCGCTTTCACCTCAATGCTATTAGAAACCATATTTATATTAATATATTTCGAAATTCTGTTTGAATTTTTTCCAACTTAATTTAATATCGCCATCCAGGCTTAATTATGCTTGTAATTTAGCCTCCATTTTACTTAACCAGACCTTTACATATATATATTTTTTTAATTTAATCTCTGCCTACCCTCAAAATTTAGTGTGGGCCACTATTATTTAAACAAAGAACTCCAGCAACCTGTTTACCGTGTTTTATTATAAACTGTTAATTCTTTACAAACATAATACAATACTCGATACAACCATGCCATTCCGAAAAATGCCGATTATGCTGGCTGATCATAATATGCTCGCCCTTGGGTATACGTGTAATTGTTAAATCATACTTTATTTCAGTCCTTCACTATTGCTTCGTATTTTGTAAATAATGTTTATTGTAATATTATTTAAATGTATTTAATATTTATTAAGAACATAGCAGCATTTTAAATATATAGGTTTCCCAGGTTTTATTCGATAATGTGGTTCTTTAAAAACACCATATACCTATTTTGAAATTGTTTAATTTGAAACAAATTCAAATATACATACGTATAAATATGATAAATTTATTATTTATTTATAACTATTATAAAGAAAAATATATGACGAAATCATATAAAAAACAATTGAGGTTGCACGAATTCTGCTCACGTATATGATCGTGGCTTTTAGACACGAAAGCTTTTCGTAATATTGGTTGGTGGGTTAAAATTGCATTTTATGACCTGTATAAATGTCAAAAGGTTACCGCATGTATTTTCTCCAAATACTCTAATCGTATAAATCTCTGGAGGCTATTTTCTTGTACAGAAAGCAAAATTGTACACCTCGTAACAGCGCGTTAGAGAGCTCTACGCTGGATAAAACGCAAGCTCTAAAAAGTTCACTAACAATCACATCAGCTATTCTTGTGTATCCTTTTCTCATTAAACAAAGTATCATTCTTTCGAAATTGCTGGTACAATTTTCGGTAATAACGTAAATACGGCTATTGCCGTAAAGGGTAACGTTTAGCAAAATATTCACTGGCCCTTGTACAACTTTTCCCGCACAAAATGTACAACTCTAACATGTCACACTTCTCTAAATGAGAAAAGACCATTTACGTAGAGAAATGGTTTCTTGAATCAAGAAAATTGATTTTCTTGCAAAAATCAGCCTCTATACAAGAAAATATTTTTATCTCAAAACTATAAAAATGTACAATTCAAGAAAATAATTTTCTTGAAATTTTATTTGAGTTAAATAAATATTTTCTTAGGGTTAGAAAATCAAGAAAATCCAAGACAGAAAATGTTTCTTCCAAATCTAAATCATTTAGTTTTAAATTAAGAATATATTCATATTAAAGGTAAGAATAGAGAAACGGTCCAGATTTTACAAGGTTCTATTGAGAAATTAGGCGACCGGTATCGTGTACAAAAAAAGAAATATCACAATAATGGGAAAAAAACTAAAGTTAATAATTAAATTTAGGAGCAAGTGAACTAATGAAGAAGTTTTTTTATAGGTTAGAGTATAATTAAATTATTTCTTTAATAATGTAATTAAATAGGGAATATTTTTATGTAGTTTAATAATTAATGAGTTAATATTTAAGTCTACTTATCCCTTTTTTATTATTATTATTTATTACATATTTAAAAAAAGTATAGTTAAATTAGTACATGTGGTAAATAATAATAAAAACCGGTATCTTTTGAAAACGTTTATGAAACGTTGTACATACGTTAAAGGTTATATCATCGCATGAGTAAGTATGATACCTGTATTCTGGTGTCGTCGCTATTATCTAGGATGGCATGACTATAACTACTGGAACTAGGTGGCACCAGGAATTATTTCAGTTGCTGTTTTTGAAGATTAGTGGCATAATCCGAGAGATGTAAAAGCATTGTGGCCAAATTGTTTTTGCCGGTAGTGATTCCATCAATATCAGGAGCTATTTATTAGCATTATCTTGGTTATTGCTTTCTAGACACCTTTTTCATGTGTACTTCTACATTAAGTTCACTTTCGTTTGAACATTATTCTGTAGTTAAAAACCTCTATTTTAGCCTTTTTAAAATCACAAACAATGTGAATAATTTACTGCATTATGTACGGATATGTCATACAGTTTTAAACAAGATAAGCGCAATTAATAATGTGCAAATAAATAATACGCATTTCAAGAATTCTAATTAAAAAAATGCTTTATTGTCAGAAAATTAAACTTAATTTATGAATAATACCTAAACGCTTTCTGGAATTAAGAAAACTATTTACTATCCTTAAAAAAATATTTTGTGTTATAATGGCCGTTTACTTATACTAAGAATCGCCTTCTTCAAATTTTCTGAGAATTTTCAAGATTTTCTTGAATCAAGTTAACAAATGTTTTAAACAAAGAAATACAATTATTTCCTTACAAGTGTATACTTCTCTTAAGCAGAGAAAAAAACGCTAAGAAAATATTTCTTTTGATTTAAAACAGTTATTGTATTGCGGATAATTGAAACAGTAATTGTCCTGAATTAAGGCGAACAGCTTTGATACAAGTAAACGTTTCTCTGCATGTACCCCAACAAAACGTTAACTGTGAACACGATCAAACGTTTTGTAATGTAATCTTATAAATGAATAACTAACTTTTACTGATATGTAAATTTTATTTATTTTTTGAATACATCTGTTGGTTTCAAACATTTGATGTGATAATTTCTGCAAGAATCTTTTCGTTTCATATAAAATAAAACTGTGCATTTAAATTTTTCCCCTTGCCATAGTTATTCCAGCAAATATTTAGGCGAGCCGATACTTTAGTGAATCTCTGTACATGGATATACATACATAATAACAATAACCATTATCTTCAAGTAATTTCGAGAGGTATTTGCTTTCCATTAAAACAATATGTAAATTTATTCTGGCATTCTGTTCAATTAAAATACTTTCTCCTAAGCGATAATTATTTCTAACGAATTTGTTGAGAATGTTCTAATGAACAATTACGGCAAACTTACTAACTGACTAAGCGTTTCCATCCTTACTAACACTGTAATTATTTTTCTTCTTTTGAATTTTCAAGAATTAGCTATACCAGTGTAGTACAGTAGGGTCAGCTTACCTGCGAAATCTAATGTTCGAACGCGGTACACTTAATCTATATAGTGCAGTTGGGCCAAGGGACAGCTTTAACACCGCTATACTTATTTGAAGGCTCTGATATTTGTATAATTAAAAATAAACTATAACATAATTTTTTAATATAATCATATCTATATTTACATATTACCAGAAATACAAATTCACATTACATTATGTACATAAGCAGGTCTCAGGACAAAACTGGTCCGTTTTTATAAGACACACTTTTTACAAATGAAAAGCGGCCTATTGTTTTTTCTTTCGCCTATCATTGGGCAAAATACTTTCTTGAATACCTCCCCCAAACCCTGCTTATTAGTATCTTAGCATCTTAATCTCTTAATCCCTAATTTGACTGTTTCTGGCCTAACTCCAATGTAAGATTAACATGTAGTAATGAGTCTGGCCCAACTGCAATACGCCCGGCTATACAATAACCCATAATCCAAATTTTAAAGGATTGGAAATTGTTTCTACGAACATTTAAGCTCCCTTATTTAAATTTAGTCAAATATAAAATTTCATTGCAAACAGCGATTGATTTCGATGAATAATAACAACATAAAAAGCGTTTAAACGATTTAAATACCAATTTTAAAATTTCATGGAATAAAAGTGCAGATTGTAGCGACTACAAAAAGCGTATTTCTTGAAATTCCAGGAAAAATGTAACAGTTGGTAATTTTACTATGAATCGTGAAGCTACAATAAAGCGATTTAAAGTAATATTTTAAAATTACGGTCAGTTATCGTCCCATGTTGGTAGCGACAACATCTCTTAACGAATAGTGTTTATAATTTCGTTTAAAATTTTCAAACACGGCGAAAAGAAAAGAAACTAGTGTTGAAACGCGTGCTCTGATAGTAGCACAACACAATTTGGGCATAAGCAATTGTCAAATTGCTAGAAAATTACATTTAAATCCATCTACTGTTGATTATAACATCAAAAAATACAGTGAAAGTGGCAGTTTTCTAAATAAAGTACGAAGTGGTAGACCAAGGGCGACAACATCAGCTCAAAATTTTGCAATCGTGGTGTCCAGCAAGCGAAATAGAAGAAAAACAGTTCTAGAAGTCGATACTATACTTCTGAAGCCGATTAGCGCGTCCGCGGTTAGACGCCGTCTGCAAAAACCCGGTCTCCACGGACGAATTGCGATGCGAAAGCTTCGCCAAATTAATAAGAAAAAGAGGTTACAATGGCCACGTGAACATCGAAATTGGACGGTAGAAGATTGGAGCAAGGTATTGTGGACCGACAAATCCAAATTCGAGATTTTCGGTTCGCGAAGACGAAGTTTGTAAGAAGATCTGTAGGTGCATTAGAGCAATGCACAGTCTCTACCGTCAAACACGACGGTGGTTCGGTAATGATTTGGGGTTGTTTTGCTGGCACATCCGCAGGTGATCTCGTAAAAATTCAAGGCATAATGAGAAAAGAGCAATGCAAACGCATCTTAAAGGAAAATGCAATACCCTCTGGTGTAAGAATTTTCGGTCAGAATTTTATATTCCAACAAGACACTGACCCAAAACACACTTCAAAATTATGCAAGCAATATTTAGAACAGTTGGAAGAGGAAGGGACACTGACAATCATGAAAGGGCCACCCCAAAGCCCGGACTTGAATCCCATTGAGTTATTATGGGAAGAACTCGATCGGGAAGTAAGAAACATTGCTCCAACTTCAACAGATGACACGTGGAACTAACTACAGACAGCATGGGCTCGAATAACTCCGGAAACATTGTTAAAATTAATTGCAAGAATATCCCGATTATGCGAAACGAGATATCCTGTATATTGTCGCGTTATTGCATTTCACATTAAGAATTGGTGTAAATTCATATCAGGCACCAAGTACCTACATGCAACAGATTTCAAGAAATATGCAATTGAACGCGCGAGCATAAAATTTTGTACTTAATAGAGGTAGAAAATGACCAGATATAATTTTATTATTAGCTCCGCAGAATTGTGACATACACTTCGTTCTTTTTATATTTTGAATATGTGGGGAAAAGTTGCAGTTAAATAGCTGAAATTAATAGTAACAGAAAAAAGTAATAGCTAAATGTGCACTAAAAATAAATTCCAATATTTAATTAAATTCAATTCAAATATTTGTATTCTATTGTTTGTAGTCAGTTGATAAAAAAGCCATGACACATTCTAAATAAATATAAAAAAATTGATTGATTACGACATTGATATGAATCTTTATACACGCAAAGGGAATACATGCCATTTGCCTTATTTTTATAAATAATGCGCGCTGATTTTTATAAAGATTCCTAATCATATTTTTTTTTTAATATGTTTAGAATATATTATGGCTTTTTTATTATTTTTATGTCAATACACTTTACCCGTTTGTTATTATTATAGCCGCTCGACGTGTACGGTTTTCGCTTTTCTGATGAAGTTTTGCTTGCCAATATTAGTATTAATTTGCATCACCAAAATATGGTCATAAAATTACAATCTTTGGTCCAAAACCAACTATCCTCCGCAAGATATCGAAACCTATTTTCATATTCTTGATACAAAAGCAGTTATATAGAACTGTTCTCTTTTTACGCATTTTTATGTATTCTAAAAGTATAAACACCCTGTTAACAGTTACTTTTTGGCGCTACCTTGTAATTTTTGTTTGCATTAACTTTTTTCCCCGAAATTCAATAGAAAAGAATGTGCTTTGACGAATGTATTTCAATTTGTCAACTGATCGATTCTCTGTTATTAAATAATTCACATACTTCGCTCTGAAACAGATTAAACGGCCCTTTTATCTATGGCCCTGATTACATACCATTCATTTTCGCCCCTAACTCTAAACAATTTTTTAATTCTCTGTTTTTAACATAAAAGTAAGGACCATTTCCAGAAACTAATTCAAAACGCATTTCGAATGAATTTAAGCTGACAAGAATCGGGTTTGCTTGACAATTTTGGCACTACAATAAAAGTCAACATGACATAAGATATAATATTGTTTTCTACGCCAACTAAATGCGTTAATTAAATAAAATTTAATTAACTAATTTTATTAAAAGTCTAATATAAAGGAAATAGAGCTATGAATATTACGCATTACTTTTGGGATACCGTGTACTTGTAAAGTAAAAAAGTATACTTTCTTATGTAATCAACGGTAAAGTTTTACATTTCAAGATTAAGCGCTTGATAAATAACTGTATATAAATATAATAAGTGTAAAAAATACCAAAATAGCACATCTTTTTGAAAACTTATATGACTGTATATTTTAATACATCGCTAAACGTCAGTAAGGGAATCGAAATAAACAAGTAACCTGTAAGGGACATCGCCGGAATGAGTATCGCTTCTTGGCCATCTACCGTAACCGTTTGCATAGGTTGCATGACGTTGTAAGCTAAATTTTGACCGGCAGCACTGACAATTTGCGCTCCCTGCTGCTGGAGCAGCTGCTGCGAGATCTGCTGGGGTAGACCTACGGGTACGCTGACCACTTGTGGACTTCCGACAGGAAGATTCTTGACGGGGGTTGGTGTACTGGTCATGGTGGGGGATGTCAGTTCGTTCGAGGTGGGTCCGATCTTACTGCAGGTCGCGGCTAAAAGCGCGAGCGGAGACGGGGTGGGCTTACTCTCCTGCAATCATAAAGGCGGAGCTTTAAGCCTAGCTTGAACTCATGGGAATCGGTGTTTATAATAACAGGTTACTCCCCTATGAATCATCAAAGTGCGAATTTTCGTCTACTACAGCCACCACTACTATTACAACCTGTTACGTCGAAATCATTCCCCCTAATGAAGGGTGTCACCCTTTCATTGAAGAAATTAGCTTTTGCTGAATGAACGTAAAACCGCTTGCTTTTCATTCACGCACGAAAGCTCTTACAAACTGCTTTATAATTAATCTGACACTGTGTTTAATGCGGAATCATTGTTGCTGACAATTTATTTAGCAAAAATACGAGTTGTTTGAGAGTAAACTGAATAACTGAATAATTACCTATACGTACCTAAAAATATTTGCAGAACAATTGGTACTGAAACTGCATAAAGCCCTTTTGTCCTCAAAACTGATAAATAAACCATTTTCAATACCAAACAACTTCTGTCAACGACAACACTCTTTGTTATTGTTGGTATTTACATTCAGTACTAATAATCTAAACGCTTCAACAAAGAGAAACTTTTGCATAAGTTGTAGGTGTTGATATATTGTCGGGCTAATCATCAAACAAATAATTCGAAATCATTTTGAACTAAAAATTGTGTATACAGTGACCGCTATAAAATCGGCATCAAATAGGAAAAAAAATATTTTTAATAAAAAAAAACTTACGGCAGTAATTGGTGCTTGTCTGGAAAGCTATTTAGCCCCTACTAGATACACTAAGTGATGTTTAGTTATTTGGAGAATGGGCCTTTTCGAAATTGTCAAAATCTACAACCTATTTTTCGGAAACTAAGCAAGAATTCAACGAGATCTTTTTATTGTGTTAGCTGCCTGAACAATCTGAAGGCTAGAAAACATTTTTTTTCTTTGACTTTCCCAAAATTTGAATTTTTAATTTGTTTTTAATGTTTTGAAAATTTAACGTTCCAAGACATAATTTTAAAATTCATTTTTTTTATATGAAAGCTTTAAAGAGTTGTAATTATAATTGTGAAGAATTATTGAAATTGTTAATTACTTCTTTAGTTTTCTTTTTATTTAACGAAATGTAATATTTTTGGATAATATTTACAATTTTGATGCAAGGTACATTTCCGGGGAAATATTTATCAATAACAACACTGTGCTCGAATTGCAGACTTTTTTTTGCAACAAGTTGGGCACCCGGGGGGTGAACCTAATTCGAGTATGCTGAATCCAATGATGCTAACTGTTTTTAAAAGTTAGCTCACGTTTTCGAGCAATTTCAATTTAAAAATTTTAGTCCCAAAAATTTGTTTGACCATTTATTGAATTGAAATCGATCGAATAGACATCCTATCGACGAATACACTTCGAACAGAAACTATTTGAAAAAAATTGAATCGATTCAATCGATTTTTCATCATTTTTTTGCAAAAAACATCTTCCACTTTTGGTTATTAAGTCGATTTTTTTAGCGATGCATATTTCTCTTTTGTACTGCTGCTCAGTGCAATCAGAATGGAATTTTTTGAATTGGTGTTGTATAGCAGAACCGCTTTCAAGCTGCTTTTTGACGAGTCGACAAACTATCACCAATGCGCGGGATTATATTCATTTTGCATCGCTAAAATCAAACCACAGATATCAGCGCAATAATCGAGTGAATTATTCTCAAGGGATTTGAAAAAATTCATAAAACGATGATGACGATTGACTGCTCCGTATATCCGAACATCTGCTGCTAAAATGTTCGTTTGTTTCAAATCCTTTGCCAAAAGAATGGATTGTCGCTGTGATAGTTTCATGCTTCCTATCATTATTCAAACGAGATTTCAATGTGATTACATGGCGCAGTGACATTTGATGGTTCATACATTGATACGCCTGCTTGTTCGGTTTTCATGGTTTCTGATGCTGATGGCTCAGATTGTTTTGTTGAAATTGGTCTTGTTGGAACAGAAATTGTATTTGAATGCAGCAGCGGCAATTGAGTATATGTTGTTGGAATGTATTTCAAATAACCACTTTTTCTTCTATTCATACCGTCAGTATAATTCACGCACGCATAACATTCAACTGGATCATGTTCTCTTGGATCTATCTAAATCATTGGAACACCAAATGGCATAGCGGCTCCGGTTTTTGTCCATTTATTCAAATTCAAAACGCATGTTGTACAAACAACAGACGGCGTCCAATACACGTCAGTAAAAACATTTTGTGACAAATATTGTTGATACAAATCAGCGGTTTCAACACTCTTTTTACGCCGAGTGGTCTTAATTACAAATTTTCCACATACGTAACAAAAGGTATTCAATTTTGAACATTTATCCAATTTATCAAATTTTCCAGAAAATTCCAGAATGTTCCAGAAAGTTCTTTGGGCCTAAAATTTTTAAATTGAAATTGCTCGAAAACGCGAGCTAACTTTTAAAAACGGTTGACACTATTGGATTCAGCGTACTCAAATTAGGTTTACCCCCCGGGTGCCCAGCTTGTTGCATTTTGCAACTAGCGCAGTGTAAATTAATTTGTTTAAATTGCTAAAAATACTAATCCACCCATGTTAACGAATTGCCTTTACAAAAATGATAAAAGATGGTTTCTTTCTAGTCAGCTTACATGTTCAAATCAATTAAATACGGCATGGTCGTGAATTGTTTAAATTAAATTAGTTATTTTCAAAGACAGTTAGTTTTAACTATAAGAGCAAAATTCTGTTCTACTACCTAATAGTTATTTTGAAATTTATTTAATTAAAATTTGAATAAAATTAATTACTTAACCAAAGAAATTCATGAATACTAGTATACAAGTAAAATGTGTTTTTTTCTGTGTTAATTGTATGTATTTGTATTTGTGATGACAATTGCTGATATCCATTGCGATCTATAGCGAATAAAGATCATTATACCAAAGAAGACAAAACAAAAATTATTGTGATTGTTGGCAAAAATTATTAAACACACAGGGAAGCGGCAACAATCTTTAACAAAAAATCCCAACTAATATATTTGCCAATCAACGATTAGTAGGATTTTGAAGAAATTTGAAGACGTTTGGGTAATGTTGAGAATATGTTTAAGGTTCTTCATAATTCTTGGGTTAACATTGAAGAACGTCAGCTTTGGGTAAAACAGACTGTTGTCGAAATTCCACTCCTTTGAGAAATCGTTCAATAGTATCCAATACAATCCCCAAAAGAATTTTGAAAACAAATAAATTCACATATGAAATAAGTGCCTATTAACAATAACCAAAATAATGCTAATATAGTTTATGGTATTGGTGGAATCGCCCCCGGCGAAAACAATGTGGGAAAAGAAAAGCACTACCAAACGGACATGTTTATGCATACCCGGCGTCATCAGCGTCGCTTTTTTCATATTTCACGTATTTTTATTACATCATGGCAATCCTGGCATCGTAAAAAAATTATCAATGATCGAAGGAAATGAAACGGCAGACAAGCTGGCCAAAGAAGCAGCGAACATGTCTTTCATTGGTCCTAACCTCTTCTGTAGTCTCCAAAAGGGCCTCATAAAATAAGCAATTAAGACATGGGAGGATAATCAAAAGGTCTTGTACTGGGAAAGTGTTCCAGGACAAAAACAGACGAAAGCACTCACATCGGGCTCGCCAAAGGCAGCAAAAATAGCGCTATCGTTCAGCAAAGGGGACCTTAGACTACTGGCAGGATTTTTGAGAGGTCATGTAACCCTAAAATGTCACTTATTTAAACTAGGAAAAGCTAAAGAACAAATCTGTCGTCTATGTCAAGAAGATCTGGATACGGCAGAACGCACTCTATGTAAATGTCATCAGTCGCACACGGTAACGTTTCGATAGGCCATTTCTTGCATCTACTGAACTGAAGTAAAATTCTAAGGTTTATTAAAAGCATCCAACTATTCTAACACATACAAGATACCCTTGTATTTAGATACAACCGATCTATTACGGTCGCAGTGACTAAAGGCATCTGTGCCATGGTTCGACTAGATATAATAATAATAAAAATCAATGATCAGAAGATTGGAATTATGTATACAAGAAACTGGGGACCAATTTGAAAAATTTTAATAATTCATTACTATTATTGTTTATAATTTACAAAGTATTAAAATTTGGATCTATGTTTATACAGACTTCTTTTGAACTTTTTTATTGTCACCTTGTATATATTGCAAGATCGGGATTTGGATGGTCAACTGTATTTTAACTTTTAAGTTCAAGCACAAATAAAATATGCTTTTCAGCGACGAATGTGCATTCTCTTCAAATGGAATTGTTAGTTCTCAATACTGTCGGTGGTCGATTTACGAAAATCACCATTTTCTCATAGAAGCACGTAACCAATATTAATTTAAAGTTACTGTTTGGTGTGGAATTTTCAATAACCAAATGATTAGATAATAGAGGGTATACTACGCAGAAAAAAATATTTTCAACAAGCTGGTGCTCCAGTGCATAGTAGGTACAGTTGAAGTTCGTAATATTCTTAACCAACTTTCTCCCAGTAGCGGAAGATTTTCAGAAATGCATGAATGAACTGTGCATTCAAAGCGAAGGACGACAAGCTGACATTTAATTGCTGTTTTATTTCTTAAAAGTATGCACAAACCTTTATTAGATACACAAGAGAAGAAATTATTGTTATTTTTTGTTGTATCGTACCTTAGATACTTTTATATTTTAGCTATTATTGTTGACAGTTATAAAAGCCTGCTTCAAACATTTCAATTTTGTATACTTAGTTAAAAAATTAGAAAAAAATACTAGATAGCTTTATTTTTAATTTAGAATTTTTTTAATTTTTTTTTAAATCTCACACTTGAATTTAGATAAGAAATTATGTTCTAAACAGATATTTTTGGTAAACATTTTCTCTATTTTAGCTAATAAATGCAGCTTTTACAACTATTTACATAATTCACAAAATCTCAAATTTTGTGGGCAACGGAAGACCTGTGAACATTTTTAGTTAGCTAATTCGTAATCATTTTTCAAGCACCTCTTATCGTCAGGACTTGATTTTCCAAAAGATTTTTTTTTTTATTTGCTGCCGACTTTTTGAAAGTCACTTTATTTTATCATTTCGTAATCTCAATCAAAATGTTTCGAATAAAAGTTCACATGCATAAATCAGGTGATACAAATACGTTGTATTTAGTTTCCTAATGGGGCACCTTGTATATTATAACATTTTTAAGTAGGCTCCGTTTCTCTGATTACAAACGAATGTTATATGTATATTACCCTTGGTTTCTGCCGACGTTTCGTCCGCAATCTTATACGACATCTTCAAGGCTGTTACACACTGACTGGGGACTATTTTTTACTTATTTATTCTGGAGGGGTTTATGTAGGGCTTGTTTCGGGTCAACGAAGCAGAAAAGTTATGGGTCAATGAAGCGTGGCTGTTGCTAAGAAGTTTAGATAGTTAGGATTTCCACGTGTGATGTAAGGGGTAGCCATCTTCGCGACTTAAATTGTTGTTGTGGATGTTTGAAGATCTCTATGGATTCACGGATTTTTCTACTATAATAATGAAAGTTGCGGAACACGATGCGGGTGAAGTTAAATTGGATTTGGTGACCAGTTTCCAGTCTATGCTCAGCCAGTGCAGACCCGCCTACACGTAACAACGGCGCATGTACAACGTTCGTGCTCAGTAACACAAGTGCTGACCGATCGCTTTGTTTCATCGATGTGCACACTACCGCACGAACATGGAATCTGGTAGACACCAAGGGCTTCCAGATAATTGCGGTCTTTGATAGCAAAGTAGTCTGAGAGTTTGAAATTGAGTTTGAAGATGGTTGTTCCTGAAGAGAATCTTGCTGATGCGATTGGTGACACCGTGAATGTAGGGTAGATACGCATGGTTATGGAAATTAGGGTTAGATAAGGGGAGTTGCTGTAGAGAAGGGTTGGTGTAGCGGATAATGGCAGTTTAAATATCTTTCCTGGAATAATTATTACGGATCAGAGTTTCAGTGATGTGGTTCAGTTCTTGAGGAAGCGAATTGGGTTCAAATATGGAATTGGCTCTTTGGATAAGAGAATTGACCACCATCTGATTCATCCTCTACGGTAAAGCGTATGAAATTACGATGGAAATTCAGAAACGATAAGAAATTGTTTAAAAATTCATGTCCATGAGGCCAGATGACAAAGGTGTCATCAACGTACCTGTACCAACACCTTGGCTTAAGGTTGTAAAATAATAGGGCTTGTTGTTCGAACGCTTCCATAAAGATGTTGGCGACGACAGGGAGCAATTTCCTTTATAAACCCCTCCAGAATGAATAGTTCTCAGTCAGTGTGTAGTAACAGCCCTGGAGATGATGCATAAGATTGCGGACGAAACGTCGGCAAAAGCTACGATAACGACGCGGTTCCAACCCGGAAACTAAGAGTATAGTGTTATTAACAACCGCGGAAGCCTAGGTATCAGATATAATGTTACATCTGTTTGTTTTTTACTACTTTTGAGGTATTTGTATTTAATTATGCAAAAAGCATCTCGATGGAAAAACGAGTACTAATAAAAATGTCAGATATGAAATAATTAATACTTGTTTAATGTATCTTATTTGATGAAAATGGCTTATGTTCCAGCTAAAATGGCAGAGATATTTTCTTTCTATATAGAGAAGATTTTCCATCCAAATCGACAGGTTTCTTGACTGAATACGTTTGTAAATGTTTATCCTATAATGAATAGAAGCCATATTTTTAGCGAAGGAAATGTAGCTTACGTCTAAGTGTCAAAAAGCTAAATTTAGTAATTAAATGCGGGATAAGTTTATACTGTGTAACTTTCTGACAGTTTATGAACGTAAACTATTTGGTTTAGTTGGTTAGCACAGAGCTATAACAAGTCTATTACAGATATTAGACTACTAACGTATATCATTAATAGAAACAAAAGACCACTATAACTTTCTTGTTATATTCATTTCAGAACAAAAGTGTATAAAACTTTTATTTCAAAAATTTAATTATTTATTTGAAAAATATATAGGGTCTTTTATTTAAAAAGTAGTCAATTTTGTTTTTTTTTATAAAAATAGGTTACTGAATCGTTTCTCTATCAACTGCATATTAACCAGCAGTAAAAGCACTATTAGTTTGACAATTTAATCGATTTCGATTGATCCTCCGAAATAGCACAGATAACAATAGTGGCCCATCAATTTGGAACATCTTCTATAATATGTTAATCAGAGAAGTGAGGTCCACTCGAAAATATCCCAATATAGAAGCTGTTTCACAAAAGCATAAAATACTATTAGCATCACGTTAACTATGGATACCACTGGATCTTTTAATATATTTTATGGAAACTGAAGAATACACATACAACTTTTATTTGAAACTTTTTGATATCGATTATAATAAAATAAATAATAGAGGGGTTAAAATACAACTGAAAATCCCGTACATGAAATCTTGTTGAGTACTATCTTAGTTGAAACATTTGCTGGTGCAAAAAACATTCGTAAAACACTGATAGAGATTCCTTTATGAAAAATTCCTACATAATAACATTTTAAAAATTAATAAGCTTGACGCTATACTTTTTGTCCAGAAAGCAGTGTTCAAGTGACTAAATTAGAACTATCCAAGGCGACTCTGTGCGAGTGATTCATAACTAGGAAAAGGTGGCAATGATGGTCCTAATATATAAATAACTCTTTAATAATACAGTGCTACCAGTTTCGAGCCAACTTCAGCTCATCCCCAGGCAGAAGTTAATACAATGCAGATAAAATTTTTGTCAAATTTAATAAAATATTAGAACTTTTAAAAAATATTTCATAAAGAATAAGAGTGAAACAGTTCACTAAAACCCTTACCACAACACTTAATTCGTACTGGACGCACGTTTCGATAGCCAAGCTATCATCATCAGCAGCTGATGATGATAGCTTGGCTATCGAAACGTGCGTCCAGTACGAATTAAGTGTTGTGGTAAGGGTTTTAGTGAACTGTTTCAGTGTTCCAGTGCCACAGTTTTAGAGTACCCGTTTAAAGAATAAGAAGATTACTTATTGCAAAGATAATGTTAAATATGTAAAAATTTGGTGCAAAAAGGGACGAACACAATATATTAAAAAAAAATTGTTTAAATGATGTATATTTTACAAGTTTAACTGTTAATATTTTATTAAATTTGACAAAAATTTTATCTGCATTATATTAACTCCTGCCTGAAGATGAGCTGAAATTGGCTCCAAACAATAATAATAATAAAACAATGCTACCGGTTTTATTAAAGAGTTATTGTGAGAATAAGACCATCACTCCACCTTTTCCTGATAACTAAATTAGAATCTATCAGAAAAATTGCATAGTGCAAACTTTTTATACTAAAATAGGCATGTGCGTGTAATATATCTTACAATTCACCTTATGTGCCTTTAATAACCTTCTTAGCCGGAATAATTTTTGGTTTGATTGATTTAATTCTTATAAATAAATTTCCTAACCTTGAAATGTATTTATTACAGTAATTATTAACACAAAAAATGGAACGGTGGCTCAATGGTAATAGAGCCTGTTCCTGACTGTGCTAGGGTTAAGAAGTGTGCGTTTGTGTCCTACTAGGGTCATGGGAATTTTCCTAGTGGGTCCGTTACGATCTCGAGTCATGATGTTAGGGAATAATTAACTGCCCTTCCCTCCTTATAGTGAGAGAGCGATAGTAACACATTTCCACACAAAAGCTCCTCAGGTTATGACAAGCGACATAATAACTTATATACTCCGTTGGGCCGTCGCCTCACGTACAAAAAAAACTGAGAGTTGATAGCCCTAGTATATGTCGTCATTAAAAAGATTGCCAATTTTAAACACAAAAACCTTTGTAGGCAAACTAGAGTCTAGCATCAAAAACTGAATACCTACTATATATTCTAGTCAACAAATTATATAGTGCAGGCTAATTTAACACATCATATACGTAAAATGCTTCAAAAAGAAAGTGAATATCTTTAATACTTTATTATGACACATTTATTTTCGGAACTTTTGCAAAAGGCTTCTCATTATAATTGTCGAAGATGTTTCCAAGAAACGATACAATTCTAAAAATTCTATGATATGGTGTTGTCAATTTAAAATCTTTGTTGTAAATTAAATAAAATAAAGAGAGAGAGAGAGGAGAACAAGATAGAAAAATATATTGTCCCCTTCCCTTCAATGGTAATCCCCTACTTCAAGGAAATGTAAAAGAATTTTATAAATTAAAAGCAATATAACAATAGTTTTAAGGTAGAACGTTGTCCGGTAAAATCTTTGTAATTGCTTTTTTTCTATTGCATTTACCTACAAATAAGATTAAGAAGCATTAATTTATTTACGAGATGCCACAAAAATAATTGTAGGATAAATAGTTCCCAACACTGAATTGCAATACATGCTACCAAATGCTAACAGATTCCCTATTTCTTTTAATTATAAACTAAGATTACGTACTATAAAACACAAACAAAGTATGTGAGAAAGCACGTATTTTTCAAATAATTATAAACTGAAACTGAAAAAATCCACCTTTTATAACAACTGTATATATGATCATAAAAATGTATAATTACATCTGTTGCCCTTTTCTTACACACCTGCCCTTGTTAAACTCGACTGAGAACGTATCAAATCACGTGATATGGATACAATCTCTACATCAACAATAGTAATCGAGAACAATTTTGCAGCACTATTCAACAAAAAATGTATTTTCCAATTACTGTATCAGAAACAATTATTTACTAATATTACTATTAATAATTGTGACTCATAGATGGCAATGTACTCGTGGTTTAAAATAAATAATAATTATATATTAGAAATGTACACTTTCAGAGTTCAAATTATATCAGAGGCCACTGTAACACCGTCCTTTTTAGCAAAAAGATATTATTAAGAAGGTATCCGGTCTACCAAGTGTTCACGACCCCTGGATGGAGCCAAAGTTCGACCTCCTATCTACTCGCGGGACACAAAGCAACACCCACAGACACGTCACGATACCCGCCCTAAACTAACAACTACTAAATCTAGATTACTTATATCAGCTTGCGTTTACTCACCTGGTCAGCGTTTTCAACGTACTCTGTTTTCACTATAGACACTTCAGATGTCATTATTATAAAAATAAGAGTTTATGACCATGGTTCACTATTGTTTGTATGAATCGTTGATTGTAAATTGTACTTTCCACTTGTGCGTCGAAATCAATATCGCAAGAAATTTCCGAGCACTATTTTTCTCACTGCACAATAGTATATATTAATTATTCAATTATTAAAATAATTGATAGGTAATTAAACCTCTTTGGGCGTGCAGTACACAAATCTTAAACTCCCAACGCTACCCTAAGTCTGTTAGTTCATCGTGCACAGGCTGGACAACAGACGGGAAAACCACGCCATTCGCTCAAATGCGGGGCCAGGCTTTCGATGGTGGGGATCATGATTGTCGTGTAGTGGTATAGCCTTGCCCAAATTTTATTCCTTTACACGCTAGAAACTGTAATGTATTTATATACAACATTTCTATTATGCATTCTATCTGACAAAGAATAATATTCCACAAATATTTACACTAAGTTTGTTAAAATTGCTATAAACATTACTATCCTTAAAATCAAGGATTATTCTAAACGACAATCAAGATCCAGCGCTTGATGCGCTCGCGGGCTAAGGGGCGTCAGTCGTCTCAAATTGCGCCATCCCTCCATTCCCCTCGGCGTGTGTTGACCTAGTTGATCATATCCTCTTTGGATGCTGTATTGCGTCTTATTAGTTTTTTTATTTTCTGAAAATATGAACATTGCTAGCGTTTATTTTTTTATTTCTTTTTACTAGAGTTTATACCCAATTAACGCGTTTTGTTAAAGACTGGACTCATAAAAAATATATATTGAAATTCATTGATTCTACAAAATGCGTAACTTCGGTCCCTACAGGGGCTGGACACCGGGTCCCGCGGGGGTGGCTATGGTAACGCCCACCGCCTTAACGGCGTATCTAAACCATCTAAACGAAATTGTTAGCTTGTAAGGCTGTATGATAGCGAATCTTTATGTTGAACAAAATATCAGTGCGTCTATTGTGGGAAAGTAAGGGTTCCTTCGCGTATTTAATGTCAAGGTTGTACAATGGTTACTCAAGTTTATTTTAGGTATTAGTAAATGTAATTTTTAGATGCTATATTCTGCTATAGATAGTATATTCGCAAGTATATGAACTAGAAATACATATACAATGTATTTATTTTGAGCAGGAAATTATATATATAAAAAAAACACACTGACACTGTAATAAATATTTTATTTAGAAAACAAATTACTATTCATCTAGTTTATTGATTTACAAAAATGAGTCAACTAATCATTTAATTAACAAATAGACAAATGAGTAAAGTTGTCTATTAAAAACAATGATTTTCTTATTGACTAGAGTGAAATTAAGTGAAAATCAATATAAATGACAAAAAAACAAACAAAGTGCAGATAATGAAAATAGCAGAGAGAAATAACAAAAAGTTACATACATTATTCGAACAAAATTAATTTTACTTAATTACATGCACCATGTACTGCATTATTCTCTATTCTATAATCTATGACAAAATATAGATTAACATTATATAATAGCATGGCACTGTGTAACAAAATTTATTAACTATGGTAAAAGGTACTACTTTGGCCTTCATGAAAATTAATCTTCTTTTGAAATTGAAAGTTCATCACCACTAGCAAAAATAAGTGGTCTTTTATATTTTGTTGGGCTAGAGTCTCTAGATACCTCTCCACTTTCCGTGTGAAAATATTTGTTCCACATAACACAGCCAAAAATAAACAATATTGTTATAAATAATTGAACTAATAACCAGAAGATTATGTTTATTGCTTGAGTTTGTTCAAATAAGTCCCTTCCATGCTTAACACATAATAACGCTTCTGCGACCATAATACACACATATACCCAACATTGAGTTCCTACCCTCTTACAAGTTGTATCTGTAATGTAACTATAATATTGCTTTACAGATGGTGCTACAATTACACCGATTAATATCAAACGTCCTGTTACAAATGGATGAGAGGGAGGCATTTCGAAAATATGTTTTAGGAAAAACGTATTTAGCTCAGATATTTGCCAAAATATTACTAATTGACATAATGCCAATACACGCATGTACGAACATTTGGGATCTAACCAACGAACAGATGTCCAACTTTCTGGTGTAAATTGTAAAACCGCTCGCTTGATTTTTCCTGTTGTAGAATGAATATCTCTTATGCTTACCCATTTATACTCTCGCATTTCTAAAATTTGGCATATTTTTAAGCCACACCATATTCCTAAACCATTACATACAAGAACATCTAATATTAAGGCATCCCACCAACATTCTATAAAATTTGGCAACAAATGAGCAAAGGCTATTTCTGTGATTTCCCACATTATGCTTATTGCCCATAATATACCCATGTGTCTTATTAATATAGCTTTGAACATCCACCCTAAGTAATGTCCCAGTGCAAATACATCTACATGACTCCATACTTTTTCCAATGTTATATCGGAACAATTCACGCCGTATTCTTTTTCGGAATCTATATGAAAATTTTGCAGACTAGGGTCAAGCCAAATCAAAATGCTCCTTATAGTTTTAATATTTTGGAAAAGAAGAAATAACATGCTTAACAAATAAAGAACACTTAGTCCAAATACAATTCTCCATAAAGCTGGATGGGGTCGGATGAAAGGGCCATTCGGAAATGCTAATACTGATATGATAAGGAAAAAAAATATGCAGCAGAGCATTCCAGCCCAAATATTATTTTCAACATGGTGGGTGTCCCTGAAATAAAATAAAACGATAATTACTTTTATAAAAACTATATTAAAGAATTACTTCCATTTTACTTAGATGGTTGTAATACAATATGCAATTGGTATAGTAGTATTACATAACTATTTTCACATTTCCTTACCTGACAAATGCTGTATATATTACAACCCCTATAGATAATGCCAATAACGTTATTGTGTGAGGTTTGTAGAAGAAATTTAGAGATATATCATCTACAGGTTTTTCATTAATCGTCGCAAAACTGTCGACGCGTTTTCTTGGAGATATATTATTTAATGCGGGTTTTCGGTCCATTTTGTACAAAAACTATTAAAAAGGAGTCATTATCATTCAATAAAATGTACATGGATGGTAAAACACAAGTAAATTTTTAGGTTACTGCCGTCAATATTTTTATTAATCGAGGATGAAATTAGGCGCGTTATTAAAGTGAGCCACTTTGGTAATGTAATATTAATCTCACAATAAAACAAAAATTACTAAAGAATAGTTACATTTTGTTTGACTTTGACATTTAACGAAGTCCAATCATAATTTATACAAATTTTACTTATAAAAACGATATAACACAATATTGTATAGTCTTCAACAATTCCACAATTTTTATTGTTAGCGCGCATTATATTTTTATTACAAATTCCATTTAAATATTCACACACACTGTTTTAATAAGCATCTTTTATTATGTCTTTACCTGGGAAAAATACAAGCAAACGACTAAAATGGAGTTTAGAATCTACAAGGTAATGCCATTTTTAGCATTTTCATAAAAAAAGTATATTTGTCAATTTCAGATCAAGTCGGATAGTCCCAACGACAGATTTAGCAATACCACCAGCATTCAGTTTGTCAAACTCCCTCATTCACAGTGAAGTAACAAAGAAAACTGATACCAGTCATTTGATTGTGAAAAAGTCTTGGGAATTGGCTTTAGCCCCTTTAAAGCAAGTACCAATGAATTTATTTATTATGTACATGGCTGGAAATTCAATATCAATTTTCCCGATTATGATGGTTGGAATGTTATTTCTACGACCTATTCAAGCTCTATTTTCAGTAAATAGTACTTTCAAAATGATCGAGAATTCAAGTGCAATAGGACAAAAATGTGTGTATTTACTGGGGAACATAATAAATATCTGTTTAGCATTATATAAATGTCAAAGCATGGGTTTATTACCGACTCATTCTAGTGATTGGTTAGCATTTGTAGAACCGCAAATAAGACAAGAATATTTAGGAGGTGGCTTAAGTCTAATATAATGTATTGCTAAATATATTTCATTCAAATAAAATCTAATATACAAGGAAATTCATTCTTTTTTATGTTTATCGGCAAAGTCTTTTATTTTCTCTACTAATGCAGCAGGATCATCTACCCTGGGAACCTACAACAATGTTGATCATTATCACTATTATTTGAATATGTTATCTTCTTACATCATAATTTTGGCTAATATATATGCCCGCATAAATTCCAACTAAAAAGGTAAGCTAGAAGAGAATATTTTACCTTACGAACTTTAAATAATTAATTATGAATACTTACAAAGCCTTTAAACATGATCAATATTAATTTCTTTAGCTGGCAACTTCAAAATCACGTTGGCCTTCACAGTTTTAAAAATATAGAAACAAGATTGATTAAAATAAAATTGGAGATAATTTTGCGCTGCAGGTCCTCCAGTTATCTTTAAGATTCGCAGACGATTGGCAGTTGTTCTCAAAGATTACAAAATAAAGCCATTAGATGGCAGCACAAGTTCTGCATATAGACACAAATAGAGCTAGGAAATTGTAGCGACGCCTTTGTCCCATATACAGATGCTGCATTCGGGTATACGCTCGGAGCAAAGATCACGTGGAGTTGATTACTCAAGCCATACTCCTAAATGAATAGATGGAGTAACTCTGCGATATTTCCGAACGTTAAAGAGCGCAAGTAGGGTACTTGGAGCAAATGGAGTTACCAGAACCAGTGGTGGGATTCTGTTTGCTATCGTTTTACTCGATACCTTCGTTTACGCCATGTTTCCGGGTTCGAGCGATTCTCGTTGGTTTCGTATCGACTCGAAAGATCACGTGGTTTCATTTAGAACTCAGTTTCACTCGATACCTCCGGAGATATACCGAGTTGTGAAAACAATACAGGTTATCTCTTTTTAATGCTACTAATATCTTTATTTAGAACATCATTTGCGGAAATACAAATGTAAAATTCGAATGATGTGAAGACCTAAGAACTAGTACTTTCTTAATTTTAAATTTATTTTATATTATTTGTAACATTATAATAGGGCTCATTTTAAAGTGAAAGTTCACTGGGACATTATTATAGAATTTCTGGAGAAGCATCCAGATTTTACCAGTGGAAGATGTTTCGACAGGAAGGGACAAATATAGGCAGCTATGGGAAGAATTAGCATGCGAGTTAAACTCTGGGGCATGGGGGAAAAGCCTGTTGAAAAGTGGCAAAAGGTAAATTACAAATTTTTTGAACACATCTAACACCTAGAAAGTAGTGCAATAATTTATTTTATTTTAGACATGGAGTGATTATAAGTGCACTTAAAAAAAAAGCTGCCAATATAAGAGGGTCACAATCACAAACAGGAGGTAGACCTGAAACCACAAAAAATTAACATCTCAAGAAGAGAGATTTTTAAGAATCCTTGGACAGATTTTTTACCAAGGCTTTGGTGTTCCAGAGCGAGGGCTAATGTTATTTACAACAATATAGTGTAACACACTTTCATGATTTTCAAATAAAAATTGTATGTTTATCTTTTGCAGCTGGCAGTTGTTATGTGCGAGACAGACAGAAGTGATTCTGTTAAAGCAGGACCTTCAAATTATCTAATAACAGAGGATGAAAGAAGGAAAGGTTTTTGTAGGCGAAGCATTCTTGATTCGCGTTTTTGTTGACGCCGAACTTGGTGAAAAATCGATAACATTGTTCTAAAAAATATAATTTCATGTATATATATCAAGTTCAAATGTATATCAAGCTAACTTTTATAAACGGAATAAATGTGACTCAAACAAAAAAACATATTTATATTTAAAGTATTTAACCTCAAACAACCCGCGCTTTCTAAATATCCAATAATAGTGAACAAATGCTGCTACGACTTAAAGGGAAACAGAAGAAGTCGAAGGTACTTCAGAATCACTTCTACCCGATGCGAGTTTGGTTTTCGAGTCGAAACTTCGACTCGCTCGATATCGGGTTGTGAACCAGAATCCCCCTGCAAGGCCCGTAATCTACGGGTACTTTTTTGTCATTAAAATCCACGACATTGTGCCAGCATACAAACGCGGCATAACTACTCCAAAGCGGCGGGAAATTTAACTTGTATTTATATGTTTATGGTTTCTTGTAACAAAGTTTCAAGAGATACGAACTAATTACAATTACACACCGATCACAGCATGTGTCCTGATAGAACGTCATGTATATTAATTGTATTACGGCGCATTCATATAGACACATGCAATATTATAAAAGCAAAAATAACCAGCATTTACAACGCTAATGCAAGATATGCTATCTGGATTCAAAATATTTGTGATTTTTTTGTTTGAAATATTTCAAGAACAAAGGTTAATGAGAATAGGTAGATAAACCTGCAATGTATTATTAACAATATTATATCTGTATGGTCACAATGCACGAAAGGAATATCCAAATTTTGTTTTATAACAGGTATCGTATAAGGTAGAATGTTTCTTTTATGAAAAATATAAGAAAACACAAAAAAACAGATTTTGCAAATGCAAACACGATACTGAAGGGAAGTATCATTCGCAGAATAAATTGATTGGTTCACTGCCATGAGTTTAGCAATATGTACATCAACAGTGTTATAAGCACAAACACCATCTTATATGAACCTCACTTTTTTTTAATTACATTATTTACACTCTGAACTGAACCTAGTTCTATAATCCCTAAGATAGGTATAGGAGGCACTTTTATAATAGTAATCAGTCGTGCGTACATGTAAATACACCAAACTAAAATGTTTTTGGCATATTTTATGTGTCTTGTGTAACCGATTTCAAAAATCAGGAAATATCCGTTACTGGATTGCAAATAAGTAGAGCATGGTGTCACGCGCCTTCACACAGCATCCTGCCACACAACATCTAACATTACTTGTGGGTGCTTGTTTGGCAAACATTCCACACCTAAAAAAAAATATAAACTATGTAATATATGATTGTTTAGATGGTACTATATATTACGAACTTATTTAATCAGCAGAGCGGTTTTTGGTTTTACTTACTGAGCAAATAACTCCTGTATCCGCTAATTCTCTAATTATAATAATAATTATTATTATTTTTATTCTCATATATATAATCAATAGTGTGGACTGATATAGATTACATTGCACGTATAGTATATAAAACAATATAAAATGGCTTGAATGGCTTCCATTTACATACTCATCAATACTCATGACAGTCATGTCATAACATACTAAAATCAATATCAATCAATACTTCATCCTGTCGGTATTACAGTTCTATGCCAACTATTGGTTGTAAACACAGCTAATTTAGCGCCGCCATACTCACACACCAACACTAAATATGATGGTAATAGCTAATGACAGCCCGGCGAAAATTCTCTCATTTAACATTTAACATTTCGAGCCCTGTTCTGAACCAAAGTTGGTAGAATGTATATTAGAATATACTAGGGTACCTAAGAACTCATTTATAAGCGCGAGTCCCATAAAATTTGTAATTCTGTCTAAACATTTCGCGTTTATTTCTGTTTCCGCTTACCTCTTTTTGTAATATTTGAATCTAAGATAAATCTATTGTTTTCATCTGCATATTTGAGTATATTTTGTCTCTTAAGTTTATTAAATACGCTTGTAACTTATATATCGCCTGATAAATGTAAAGAAAGCGTTCGTACAGTTAAATTGTAAATCAGTTTCAAATGTTTTAGTTCGCGTATGCATAGATTAATTCAAATTAATCTCTCATCAAACTATCACAAATCGGCTGCAGAAACAAACCTATTAATTAAATAGTAATTGTCTCTACTGTTTAATGACGTTAATGCACGGTGTTCGTGTACGACAGGAATTTGACAAGCATTTTGCGTGTGAAGGTTAATTTAAATTGGGTTTCGGCAAATTCATTTTTTAGGTTGATTTCAAATGAGGTAAACTTTTTAGATCAGCCGTCCGTTGCAATTTCGTTAGATTTCGGATTTGTACGATTCTATTCTATAGCTAAGTTCGGGTAGTCGTTCGGAGCAGATCAAGAGTACCATAGATGACATAATAGAGCACAGAGCACGTGGAGTGGATCAGGAGTAGAGCAAGAGTGGATCACTCAGGCCATACTCCTAAACGAATGGATGGAGTAACTGTACAACATTTCCGAACGTTAAAGAGCGCGAGTAGGATACATGGAATAAATGGAGTTACTCCGAATGAATACAAGAAACTCGTCTTATGTGGGTCTATTCATTGTATAACCCCAAGCATGATGGTAGATTGGTTCCGGTTAAGAACATTTACAAGTTCCCTGAACGAAAAACCATCTCCAAGCCAACAATTCGTCCTCTCTCCTCTTTCTGTCTCTTCTGTTGAATTCGCTCAACTGGTGGTAATTTTCAGGTGGCCGCACTCTAGGGACAATCAAGCCCTCAAAACACGTTCAACAAAAGATAAAACTGAAAAGTGAATCAAAACTCGCAAAAAATACACCTGACATTGATGTCAAAGACTGCATGGAGCGGCAGATATGCCATGACCACTTGATCCATCGCAGCAAAATTATAATCGGTTATTACCTTTGAACAATTATACTCTGCCAAGTGTGGTCAAAAAATTCGTACTTCTTCTTGGTGTTGCAGTTTCCATGACATGTAACATGGAAATAATACACAATTCGATATGTAAATAACGTTTGAAGACCCCATTTACAAAATGGCGATTGTACGAATACGCCATGAAAATAATTTCAGCCATTTTGTATATGTGTATTATTTAATCCGTACTGTAGGCATATCCCTTTTTCTTCTTTGGTGGTAAAATGGTGTAATAATTTTTTTTGTAATTTGTACATATGGTATAAAAATATTAACTCAAAACAATTTTATTCGTAGATATATTGTAGTATAGTTGTTTATACATACAGCTGTAGATATACTGTTCAAATAACTATTTTAAATTTAGAATAAACTTAAATCAGTTACTTGTGATAGTGATGTGTCTTGGGAATACTATTTTTGCTTGAATTTTTTTTTCATAAGTTATACGAAATCGCAATACATATAATAATTTTAAATCAAAGATGGAAGATTCTACTGTAAATTTTGGTATGTTTAAGTTAAAAATATATGTACTCTTCAAATTTCTGTGAAATTCACATTTTAGAACTGAGTGCTAGTACGGTGAAGGTTGGTTCTGATTCAGATCCTAGTTCAGAAAAAAGCGACAATTTTGAAGAAATAATTGATGATGCTGAGATTCCAACAAATGATTCGGGTTTATCAAAAGTTGAGGATTTTGATAATAATCTTCCAGAAACTGTAACTCTCTTAAAACACCCAGTTACTGGTGCGAAAGTCTATCTTGTTGGTACTGCACATTTTAGTCAAGAATCCAAAGATGAAGTTGTCCAAGTTAGATTCTTAATCTATTTAATAATTATTGTCTATTGATATCAATTGTAGATTATGAATTTTGTTCAACCTCATATTGTTGTACTAGAATTATGTGATGCTAGAATCAGTATACTGCAGTTAGATGAGGCAGCTGTATTGGAAGAAGCACAAAATGTTAATATGGAGAACATAATGAGTACTATTAGAAGAAATGGCGTCTATTATGGTATTACTTATTTGTTATTACTTAATTTGAATGCACATTTAACTAAGCAATTTGGTATGGCTCCTGGTGGAGAATTCAGAGTGGCGTTTAAAGAAGTATACCGAACACTCGTTATTGGAAATTTAAATATTATATCGTTATGTTTCAGGCCCAAAAGTTAGGATGTGCAGTTAAATTAGGCGACAGACCGATAAGAGTTACCTTACTTAGAGCCTTAGCTAAATTATCATGGTTTCAAACATTGAAGTTAGGTTGGCATTTAATATTTTCTAGAGAACCAATAAGGTAAATCTATGGATATACAAATTAGAATTCCTTAAAATATAATTAAAGTGCGGATGATCTATGCTCCTATTGTGTATGAATCATTTTAAGCATGCATTGAAATAAAGGTATATAGTTTACAAAAGGTGGAACTGACATTTTCAGTATCACTTTACAGGCAAAATAGTCGGTGTTCAAGAGGTGGTTGTGATGTCTGATGTCTTGTTTTTATTTCTTTGAATTCGTTTAGGTATTAAGAGATCTTATTTTAGAAGTAGGTTGTTAGGAAGTTATTTGTTTGTCTGTGTGCGATTTATAATACAATCTTCTATTTTTCATTTATTGCGAAATAGCTTACGTTTTTTGTTGCTTTAAAATTTAATTTTTTCTTTCTTTCACAACACTTTACTAGCTTCTTTATTTAGGTGCTAGAATTTTCGATTATTGTAAATTAATATTTTTTTTCTTGTTTAGAATCCTATATCCATTTTCCCCTGTAAATTTACTTAATATTTACTATGGTGCTTGAAAAGCATCTTCGCCACGGCCTTATGGAGAGCTGGATTAAAGATCATGATTGCTTTTCAGTTGTAAGAGGTACTGATATATATTGTAAAAGTTATTTGACAATTTTGATATGTTTAAATAAAAGGGAAATAATTCGGCACCTTAAAACTAAAACTCATTGTAATCAAGATATGCCTGTTCTTTTCTACACTGATCTCTGTCAAGCTTTTACTATTACATTTATTATACAAATACCTCACGCGTCAACCCTTCGGAAATTATTTTGACTAGGAATATACATGAAAGTCAAGGTCAAAAGAGTAAACTTTATTAAAGAACATTTAGAGATGATACTTATAATGAACATAAACAAATCATCCAGGATAATAATCTAGTATGTAATATTTATTTATTATTAATACGTTATTAATATCTATAAAAGTAGATATATTTTCTTCTTTAAATATAAAATGAAAAGCAGCGTGCCACTGTTAAAAAGAGGACTGTTGATGCCAGTTTTCTTATAACGCGAGTGGGTGTGGAACAGTTAGTATGTGGTCGTGTGTCTCGCATATATCTGTACGAAGTACGGAACTGGACGGCTATCAATGACGCATAGTCGATAGTAGACTAAATCATCCGCACGCTAGTTATAATATTGTTACAACAGCAATAATACAAGGCAACCTTAATGCTCTTCTTTAACAGACTGTGTAATGTGTATTAAATAAAGACGATTTTCAAAGAATCTTAATGAAAGTAGTCAAATAGTGAAGATACTAAAGTATGTATATATTTTGCGATCCACGGGTAAAATTTCAAATAATATGGTAATTAATAACCTGAATAATGAATGCAAACCTGTATAAAATTGTTTATTTATACAAAAGTCACTATTTAAATGTAATTCTGTTACTAAATATTTTTTTAGGCCGATATTTTTAGGTAAATAAAAATTACACTAATGAAACTACGTTAATTTAAGGAAAAGTTGATTTAGTTTGCGCAAATAATGGCAAAACCTACTGTATTATATTTTAGTATTAAATTATAAACACATATAACTGCCATTGATAAAATTTGACTAGAAAACAACAACATATTAATTTTTTAAGCACAAACAAATAGCAAAGTCGGAATTTACCTATCGATTAATAAAATCATTTTACACAAGAGGCGTACTTTTTCACGTAACACTGTTTATATAGGTGTTCTAATCTTCTGGATATTGTATAATTGCGCAGAAATTAAAATTTTCCGATGAAAGTATCTTCGAAAAATATTTCTGTATATACAACATAATCTGTAAACAGCGAGCTATACACCTACTTTGTAAGTTAAAGTGGAACGCCTGTATATTATCACGTTTTTTAGTAAACCAATATAAAATGGGTTTTTTCCTGTGCCTATTTCAAACAGATTTCAAATTATGCATAATTTTGTCCTCCAGAACCTTTTCTTAAAAAAAAAACCGAGATGCAAATAATACATTTTGCCGTAAATTTTTACAAGGTTGAGGGTATGCGCCCACTGGTGATTTTTGTCACGCTACAGTTTCTGTAACTGTCACCCTCCAAAATTCAGGTGCGCCAAGGAATAGGTGACTGTCATGATAACTTTTTAAAAATGTTGAATTTAGTTTTAAAATGGACTTCAACAAGACTGCAGTTGTGTGCGCCTTTTTAATTAAATAATGAAAAAAAGATAAAAAATATTACTGGGTTAATCTAGTTTGGAGTAATCGATTAATATCGAGTAGATTTTACACCTTGCACGAGAAATTTAAGAATTATCCTAAGAAGTTTTTTGAATACTATAGAATGAGTATAAAAAGCTTTGACAAATTGCTTTTGACACCTTTGATTACTTTTCAAAATACCTTTTTTTTCTAAGAATCAAATAAAATGTAAGTAATGCAGAAATAAATGCACATTTAAAATACACATACCTGTAATAAGAACAATGTTAACAAAATGTGAAAAGAATAACACAAAAAATGCAACATAGCCTCTCTCAAAGTGAATGTTACCCGTGTGCGCATATGAGAGTAACAATTTCGTCACGGGGAAGTTGCTTGCGCAAGTAACAAAAAAATCGTTCTACTGTCACGTCGTCTGGTGTGCTCATCTCCATGCCTTCAACAGCTTATACTGAAGAGTGACAGATTGTCGCGTGACAAAAGTCACCAGTGCGCGCATACCCTAAATAACCTACTTTGCTGTATCTAGACCCAATATCAGAACGGCTTCGAAATATACAGGATATTCAATAGGTTTGTGATAGTTTGATCAGAGGTTAATTTGGATTAATCTACGCATGCGCAAACTAAAACTGATTTGAAACCGATTTAACAATTTAACTGCACGAACGCTTTTTTTACAATTATCAGGCGATGTATAAGTTACAAGCGTATTTAATAGACTTAAGAGAAACAATATACTCAAATATGCAGATGAAAACAATAGATTTATCTTATATTCAAATATTCCAAAAAGAGGTAAGCGAAAACAGAAATAGATGTGAAATGTTTAGACAGGATTGCAACCTTAAAGGAACTGTTAATTCCTAACAAAACCACTGACATGAATAAAACACGCGTGAAGTGTGAACATATACAAAAAAACCTATAACACAACTTTTCACTTCACAATATAACAATGCGCATGCGTCTAATGGATCACTGGACGATAAACTTCAAACTGGAGCAACTATCAGCAATCGGTTAGAAATTAATTTGGAGATCTGCACGAACGCCAAATTACGTCAAACTAATAGTGAGAGTTTGGCGTTTTAACTGCACAAACACTATTTTTGTAATGCGCATGCTCTAACGATTTCAAACGATTTTAAATCGCTGCAGAAACAAACCTGATATCAAATTTTGCCATGTTTAAAGGTTGGAAAAGTTTTTTTTTCATTAACAACGCCGTGTCATCCTCAAAATAAAAGGAAGACTCAAAGGCAAATCTTGCACTTGAATATTGCATTCAAATGGTTTCTAGTGTTGGCATTGTTCGGTTACAATGACAACATACTGACGTTGCCGTAAGAGTAATTTACGCTTTTGCAGTTGAGATTTGACAGTTTGGCAACTGTTATGATTACTTTGCTTAGCAACGAGCTCTTTAGATTAGTCTGGTGCTACAAGAAACAATTTAGCGCTCTTTCCTAGCCAACTTTGCGTAACAACAAAAACATTACCAAAACCTTTATTGCTGCATATCGTTATATTTCTTAAGTTAAAGTACACATGTGGCATCGAATTCACCTTTCGATTACCTTTCCAAAAGCATGAAAATATATAGGGTGTTCTATTTTAAAATAAGAAAGTTAACCTCACTTCGGGTGACACCGGAAATCCAATTGAACCGGCAAAAGGTAGCTCACAAAAAAATATAAATGGACCTACTTCTTCTAAAAACGCTAGCTTCTATCGTTCAAAAGTTGGTGGATATGCTGCTATTTAAAAAAAATAACATTTCCAGTGTTGTGCTCCGGCGTTGACAAAATACTGCACTTCTTGTTCATTTCGAGAACGTTGAATATCTTGTTCATTTCGAAAACGTTACGATACCATGTCAGAGCCAAGTATTATCCATTTCGGTTTTTACGAAGGAAATCTCTACATTTAGATACTTGAGGACATAATTATACATATATCGAAATCTGCCAGAAGTAGATATAAGAAATACATATTATATGGGTTTACTTTTAGATGGAGGGTCTAAAATTAGAAAGCAGTCTAGTTGGTTACTTACAGATTATCATGCATAATCAGAAATATTTTTGAAAGATACTCTGATGTCTATTACCTGCTATATTTAAATAAAAAAACAATTGTGCAAGCTGGTATCATGGTATCTATTTGTAGCAAGGAAGAAGTTGAGAAATGTAAAAAACGTGATATGTTAGAACAATTATTAGCTGATATGTCTGACGAATATCCTGTGTTGGGTAAAGTTTTTGTTGACGAAAGGGACATCTTTCTTACTTATTCTCTGCAACAAGCCGCCTGTGCCAATCCTCAACAGCTGTCACCAGGTAATAATCACTTTTGTATTTTGATAATCTTAATTCTAATGAAAATAATTCGAAAACAAGTATTATTATAGGCTCAACTCCTATAATTTTGAATTTTACTTTAATTTTGCGAATATATTTTTTTAATTAAAAAATAAATTAATGTATTTTTATAATATCATAAAACTCTTAGGGAAAGTGGAAAGCAGAAGAATAACCATTGATGTTTTGTTTCGTTAATTATTAGTCTCTTGAATGCCTTGATACTTTTTTGCAGTCGTAAACACTATTCATTAACTTTACCTATGACGAATATATACGTCATATCATAAGCGTTGAAGAGGTTAAGCAACATATTTTTACTATTGTCTTCATACTCAACGTAATTTTTGACAAATGCACAGTGTGGGGCTTATTACTTGTTATATATCGGCCGCATTAAAAAAAATGTCATGAACAAAAATTATTTGGTAATTTATTTCCTATACTCTAGTTTAAAACCTGTTTTACACATCGCGATTTATTGGCCAATTAGTTGAATAACTTCTTGACCAAGAAATCGGTAGAACTATGTATGCTGTTTTACATCCTACAATAAATTGGACAATTTTTTAACGATCGTGATTATTCGTTTAGTTTCGTAAATAGTTGAACGAGGAAATTATTAAACAGGAAATTTTCATTTGCATTTAAAAATAGATTGTCAATCTGCTTTTGTCCAACGTTGTACCTGGTTTGGTATAGGCAAAGATACTTAGGTTACCTCGGTTTCGGTTAATTAATTCAAATTATCCATTACATCTTATTCGCCGCAAATTTTCAAAATTTCACCTGTCTTTGCTTTAAAAACACTAAACAAAATTCGTAGGTACTTTTCTGTTACTGGGTTGATATTAAAACCGCAAAACAAAAATAGAACATGTTCTATTTTTTTAAATTTTCCGTACTCGTTCAATTAATTGAATTGTATAGTTCTTGATAATAAGTTGCTCATGTAGTACGATATTTGCCGTTTTACACGTTACAATAAAATTGAAGATCAACTTGACCAATTGATTGATCAATAAATCGGGACATGTAAAACAAGCTATAAAATTATCTACATATTTGCAGTTGTTTAGTTGCCATGTCAATTCACTACTTTTTCTCTATGATGGCATACCTTTTTCCTTGTATTTTGAAAGGTTGGTTTACTTCACTTAAAAATAGGTGTATTAAATATTATCTTACTAACGATTCTAATGACATAGTAGCTTTTGTTACAGAGAGCTGACAAAGTAGCCATTGACAGAGAGTTTAATTTCAAAAATCGCTATAACGGTTGTCTAGAATGTTGTGAAAATGCAAAAATAAAATAATATACAGAGTGTAAAATAAACTTTTTAAAATGTTTCACACCAACTTAATCCAATATTATGGGGTCTCTCGTTATCAATTCAGAAACTCACAAAAGCGTAATCCAAGAACCAAAAATTATTAGGGACGCTAGATTTCTCCTTCTTACCAAAGGCGCCGAATATGTGCGAATATATGCGGTCGGTGAGTGCTGGATCAGAGTCTCGGCTCACAGTAGTTGTCAAGCATGTGTTAGTGGTGCACTGTGCCGTTAGATATCAGTGTTTTAGCGTTCCAAAAAATTATGTTGAACATACGTAAGATTAAATTAGTATTTGAGGTGATTCCTGACCTATCCCACTGCGACCTTTTCTGATCTATTCTGGTTTCTCTATCATTAGATCATACGTTAGCTTTGCCCTTTTTACCAGATCTAGCCGCCTTGTGAGTGATCCCTCTAGGTAGGTTTCAGCTTTTGGCTATTCCACGCCCATTTCTGAGAACTGTATTCCTGCTAGTACGTGGACGGTAATCTCCTCTTCCCCCTGACAGAATCTACATGCTGTTTCCTTTGTTAAGCCTAGGTTGCTCCTGTGTTTCTTGAACATACAATGCCCTGTTAGCAGATCTACTATTGTCCGAACAGACTTTCTGTCTCTGCCCACTAGGTCTGCCGTAAACTTAGGCCCTTATCCATTCAGAAATTGCTTGACCAATCTCTGACCTGGAATACTCTTCCAGCAGTTTTAAGATTTTTTATCTTTCTATCTAATAGTTGCTTTAATTACCGTGTATATTTTGCCTACAGAATGTTTTGAGTTTTTGTCAGCAGTTGACGCGCCTACTCGGGCTAGTTCGTCTGCCTTGACGTTCCCTCGATGGCCGTCGTCACCTTAGTTCGGCTGTCCAGCTCATTAAGCGCATTCGCCAGTTTGGACTTCGCATGTGTGGAGTCCGGTGCTTTTAGTACTGCTTGACTGTCTGATTAAATAGCAATAGATCGATTATTAGCTTTTTACTTATCTAATTCTTCAATACACCTCAGCACCACCGCAAATTCGGCTTGGAATACTGTGATGTTTTAGTTAGGCTTAGCAACTTAGCTATTCTTGGTCTAATCCAGTAAATTCCGGCGCTAACTCCAGTCTCTGTCTTTATGTCATCTGTGTACCAGATTCGCCTTTAATGGACGCGCCTTTTTTTCCATTCTTCCTTGTCTAGTATTACCGTTTTATAACTTTTTATCGAAGCTGTATTTAAAACTGATAACGTCATGGCCTACGTAGAATTAAAAATCGAAGCTGTATTTAAAACTGATAACGTCATGGCCTATGTAGGATTAAAAAAGAAAATTTTTACTTAGTTGCGAACAAACTACGCCAGTAACATTGTCCATATTTTTTAGCGGTTCACTTTACTACGGAGCTTATGGACGCGGCATATGTAGAAACATATATAATGCTGCAGATGTTTAACCGAGCAAATACAGCTGATAACATTGTTTCGGTGGGTAAGTGTTTTATAAATAGTGCATTGTCGCATTAAGGCGGCGAAGGTGACGACTCTGGTGCGAAGGAGAAACCGGCGTCTGTAATTATAATTGCCGTTGCTGTATTTGTAAACATCAATCAGCGAGAATTAACGGTTTTTGCAAATGTCGACTTTTTCGAAGAAATGTTAACTCTTAATTTTTGGGCAATACTACTTTATCACTTTTTACCTTAGTATGGATTCCGATGTAGGAGGTTATAAATATCATGTTCCGTTTAAAAAACACAAATTGAGGTAAGCACGAAAATGTGTTTCAATAGAATTGTAGATAGTGCTCCCCATTGGACCTTATAACAAGAAAAAAAATTGTTTTGAAAAATTATCCGCAAAGATATAATTTCTGGTACCATGGCAACGAAACAATTGCAATCTAAGTAACTGTTTTTAAACTAGAGGATATAACATAAATTACCAAACAAGTTTTGATGGGATCGATATGTAACAAAGTATCGTAGGCTATTTTTTTATCACTTTGTATATTTGTGAAACAAAAAGATAGTTAACACAATTCAATATTTTCTTGCAGCTTATCAACTTCAAATTATGTAGCAATGTATTTTACTTTATGGTTTGTATTTTTCTACAAACGAATGGTTTTATGAAATTTTTAAAATGTCCAATTCTATTGTTATATTTAAACTATTGTATTTTATTAAATGAATTCTCTACACAATGAAGACACAACAAACAAATTTAATTTTATATTTTTAGATTGCGTTTTCTACTGTTGTAAATTATTGTTCTCTTGCTTTTGTTCCCAATGAGTTTTCAGAATGTTATTAACTAGTAAATATGTAATACGTAGTGTACGTTGTTTATTCAGCCTCCTCACATGATGGACCAGTCCGAGTAGTTGGTGTCGTAGGAATAGGCCACGTTCTAGGAATAACGAAACTATGGCCAAAAGATCAACAACCGTTTGTTAAAGATATTATATTTATTCCTCCGCCTTCGCTAACATCCAAAATCATCAAAGCAGGATTTAAGCTTTCTATGGCAGCATTAGCATGTTATTTAATTTATAGACTTGTTCCAGTGCCTAAATCTCTCAGGGTAAGTTCAAGCCAAGCTTTTGAAAAAATTGTAACTCGTATTAAAACATATTCAATTTCATAATTCATATATCCTTTTTATGGCGGTTTTACTTTTACAACATTCCAATTGATATGGTATTTATGCTGGTTTTATGTTATTTAGTTGTAAGTGTATCTTTTATAAATGAAGGTGATCTAAATAAAACATATTTTGTACAATGGTGAATATATTTGTAAAAAGTAAATATCAATAAGTTTTTGGAAGACTTTAAGGCAGGCATTAAGTACATTTTAGTTATTTTAATAATTCTCAATAAAAATCGTGTAATACAACAATAAAAAGAAAGACTGAGAAAAATATTTCTTATAGTAAAGTATACTGTCGTGTAAAGAAATCTTAAATTCGGCGCTGCTTTCCGTGTTTCTATAACCTAGCTCTAGTTTACTGTAGAACGTCATATTCTTCATCCATATCAACATCTCTAGCACATCGAAATCCTAAGTTACTCGCAGAGCTATCCTTTGTATTGTGAGACCTGGCAGCGCACCTGTATCTCCAACAGTAACTTTCATGACATAAGTACGATCCTCCTTTTTTAACACGAAGTTCCTGCAAATAGAGATAAAACGTTTCTTTGATGTTAGACTTTACTAATTTTTAGAATTGTTCTCATTGCTATAACAGAATGTTCTTCCAAATGTTGGAAAAATTCAACTAAAATATTTTTTTATAAAGTACAACTTAAAGATATCTGTATTCCATCTATATGCAGCAATTATTTTATAGGTTCAATAAAAAATTAACAGTAAGTTGTTATTTTGTATTAAATATCCTCTACTCCCTGAATGCAAAGCGAAGTATTTTACGTGGTGATGTTTATCTTAGAGATATGTACATTTATTATCCACTATATGCAACTGTTTAAAATAAAATGTATTTTAAAAAGTATATAAGTATAAACTTACAGAACATGTTGAGATGTCACGTTTGAAACTTTTATAAATTAAGCGAAGGCAATGCTTTCAATCTGGAATTTCAATATTACATTTTACTTTAACAGCGTTTGCACAGTTATTTTTTAAGACGGATAATTCCAAACTTATAATTCACAAATTTCAGTGGAAATCCAATTATCTGGATTGGATAAGCCAAACAAAATGCTTTCTGTTGTTAAGCCATATTGGCATTCCAAACTTAACTCTTGATTTAGATAACCAAAGATCCCTATATTTGTGGTCTAGATAATCAGAATTTCAGTGCACTACAGTATAGTAAACCACTACTTTGGTTTCCAAGTATCCTTTTGCAAATTCGGGTGGAAATAATTTTCTGTAAAAGGATTAATTATTCTAACGCATTGTCATTAACGGAGAGGTGCACATTTTAAGTGACTGGTATCGTTTACTGTACGAGGATATAACCGAAATACGTGTAGATCAATGCAAACAGATATACATAAGTGGTGACGGCACTGATATCGCTTATTCAACGTCGCTCGATGCAAGGTCACCTAAAATGTGGACCTCTCTAGTTATTAGTGCTTAAATAATTAGAAAAGAAACTTATGATAGCGAAAGTATACCTTAGCAGACAATCTGTATAATATACATGTTAACAATCAAATCTACATATGGTCGTCGCAAAGATATTTAAAAATAACGGCAACAAAAATGAATTGAAATATAAGGGTTAGTGCGCCTGTGGGGAGAACGTCTACAAGTAGTAATTGCCGATCGAGATCATATTTGAAAGAGTACAAATTTACAGATGCTAGTTTGACAGCAATGAGAATAAGCAAACATTTAGTTGTAGCATTAGATATTTCTCGTTATTATAATATCGATATCAACAATGTGAAACATTGTAAGAAATAACGTAACGGTAAGTTGGTGGATTAAGAACAATTTCACCTTAATACGGTCCTACACGGATTAGTGCGGGTATTTACGAGTACAATGTCGATAACCCTTATAATCCAATAAATGTTTATTGCCGACATTGCAAATTTTATGGCTAGTGTAGTCTCAGCAATGATATTAAAAGGAAAGCACGGGATAAATTAGAAAAGACGAATTAAACTTCATTATAAACGGATATAACTTTAATTTTTAATTCACCACTGCCGTACAGAAAGTGGTAGTTAAAACAAATTTTAATATTTTGAGTCAAAATTGTTATATCCTCTACTTCACATTAGATGGTATTTTATTTTCTTGTATTTGCTGCAGGGAAAAGGTTTAACGACTATTTAACATAACAATTTTGGTTGCTATTACAAAATTTGGTAAATTTTGGTAACATTATATTGAGTAACAAATATGTATAGATTCATGATTGCAACTTTTATTATACTAAATATTATTCCAAAATCGTTACCGTTTCAAACGACCTTCATAACAGAATACGTGCGACAAATCAATTTGATAAATTTAATGTATTTTATCCAAATTTTGTGATTTTTGAAGATGATTCAATTCAATTACATAATTCATTAAAATGAATTCCGCTGGAAAATGCACCTAAGAGCAATCATTATTGTATATTACATACATGCAGGTCTCGCGTTGTAGGGTGGCGAGTTCCGGCGCTGTCTGAAGGTACTGTCGGACATCGTTCGGGAAAATTTAAGTTTCAATGTAATATGTAGTGGCGTAGCTCGACTTATTTTTTAAATGATGTTAGCATAATAAAAAACGACTATAAAATAAAGTCTTGTATTTCCACCGCGCATCTGAAGCGTTCGCCATCCTATAACGCACAAACTGTACATATGCGGTTCATATTTCAGTTTTTTTTTTGACATCCCCCCTTTTTGCATCGTATACCTAGTCATTTTATATGAAATACAAAATGAGAAATGTACCATTACCGTGTCATTTCTCCAATTATCTGCAGTCCATTCCCAAACATTTCCTGCCATATTATGCAAGCCAAAATTATTTGGTGGAAACTCAGTTACTGGAGCTGTAGTCTCATAACCATCCTCAACAGTATTCTTTTTCGGAAAATCTCCTTGCCATATATTTGCCCTTGAAATTCGTTTAACATTAAAGTTGTAGACTTTAGCAATAATAATCATTAATTATGTTAATGAAAAATTGTGTTTTTCGTATATATAGGACAGAAAGAAAGTATACAAATCTGTGATTCCAATTAACGGGTCACTATTACTACTAGCAAGTAGTGCTTTTGGTATTGATTAATATGAAGTTAACAGAAAAATAATTGAATAACGTATTTTTACAAAAAAAAATTAACATTTTTTAAAATGGAGTATATTTTTCAATATGCTCAAAGATAATTCAATTCCCGAAATGAATAAAAGTTTGATAGGTTATTGTTCGTGAACGAATATTAAGAAGGTTACAGTGACTTCTAGTTTCTAGTAAAGATACATTGTAGTCTAATATTCACAGTAGGTTATTATACTTAACTTCAAATATTGTACTACAATATAAATTTTACGATATGCAGCAATAAAGGTTTTGGTAATCTGTTTTTGTTGTAATGCAAAGTTGGTTAGGATAGGGCGCCAAACTGTCTCCTATGAGGCCAGGTTGATCCAAAGAGCTTGTTGCTAGGTAACGTAATCAATAGCATTGTTATTGTTATTGATTACGTTGCCAAACTGTCAAATCTCAACTATGCCTTGCGAATATCAAAAAATCATCGCCATAACTTTTCCGGTTAATAGAATCGTCTTCACCTTCTTTGGTGCACGTTCACCGAGAAAAAGCCATTTTGCCGACTGACCTTTGATTTCTTGAGTGTAGTGATCTGTCCATGTCTTATTTACAGTCACATAATACCGTAGAAACTCACTTGTGTTGCGTTTAAACATGATCAAACGTGGCTTTGACGATATCACGCGATTCCGCATACTTTGAACAATCGTCAGCAGACGCGGCGCCCATCTCGTCGATAGCTTTCTTAATTTTTCATGAAGGATGTTTTGAACACGTTCAGTTGAGGTGTTTATCATATTAGCAATCTCCCTATTTTCACCCGGCGGTCTACTAACATGATATCATAACCTTTATTAGTCATATCGTCCGCAGTCACTTCAATGGGACCACCTGGCCGCTCCTCATTAAAGACGACTGTTTGACCATGCTTAAATTCATTAAACCAGCATCTGATGGTAGTAGGCAAAGGCGCATCTTCCTTATTAACTGCATTCAACTTCTCTTCGACTTCTGCACACGAAACTCACTTTCAATAGCTCTCAAAACAACACTACTCGCTGAATCTCTCCGAAATGTTAACAGACGTCGATTAAAGTGGACTAAAGAATAGTACTTACAGTCGGTAATGCAGATTTTGCCACAAAGCGCCACCTTTCTTCGAACACGGGTACTTCTTGTAGCATCCTCGTATAATCAGTTCGTAGGGTTAAATACCACAATTGTAACCATAGAATTGTGTATTGTATCATTTCACACTATACTGTTTCACTGTTAAATGTACTTTTTTGACACTTAGACGGAAACTATTTGGTTTCGCATAAAGTTACAGCAGCCTAGTATAAATATTAGACTACAAAGCTGTATCGTTAATAGAAACTAAAAACCACTGTAACTTTCGCAGAATAATAGTGTATAAAGCAACCTTTTCAGATACTGTCAAAATATTTCAAGAACTAAAGCGTTTAACAAGAAAGATTAAAAGCTCAACATTATGACTACAAATTTATGAGTGATGGATAACAGCTTTTATACCTTAAGGATTTGAATAGACAAAGAGATTTTGAAATCCAAATTTCTACATATTCATATGATCACCTTACCAGTGCCTGCCTTTTGGGTTTAACTTATTACCCCAAGGATATAACTTTTGTTTTAATCCACCTCGACATGCCATTTCCCATTCTGCTTCTGTTGGGAGGCGTTTGTTCATATAAGCGCAGTATGCAATTGCGTCGTTCCAAGATACATGTGTAACTGGATGATCAAGTCTACCTAAAAACTGATTTTTTGCTCGTCAATTTTCTTACAAAGATAATTACCTGTTAAGTCAGAACCAGGTCCCTCTGGCGTTCTCCATGTAACGCCTTGCATTTTAATCCACCATGGTGCTTGCACTGCTCGAAAATTCTTATATTCCTTTCGTTTCTTCTCAGGAACAAGAGATTCAAATATAAAACTATCACCAAATGCCTCTGCTTCTGTTATATAATTGGTTGCTTCCACAAAGGTATTAAAATCCTTATTCGATACTTCGTATTTATCTAAGTAAAATAATTCCACAGTTATATTTTTAGCGGGTCCTTCAAAGTCTGCTTCAAATACAGGACTATTAGTTCCCATTTCAAAAGTGCTTCTTGGAATCAATACCATATTGTCTTTATTAAAGGCAACTTTCGTTTTTACTTGTTTAATTCTATTATTGTCATATACTAACTTATTTGATTTTTTTAAATATTTGATACGACTGTCATCAATAATATTATCTTTATTACACTGAGCATTGCGATCTAATTGGCAACCACAGTCAGTACTTACATGTAAAGAATTAAGTAAAAACAAGAGGTAAAACAAGTATAAGTACATAGTTTGAGAAATGGTATTTAAATGCTTCTTAAAAATACATGGATTCCCAAATATTAAATTTCTTTGAGTGTTTGTGTTTCTTATCTACCAATTAACTTATGGATGGAGTAAATGATACAATTGCAATTACTGACAAGAGAAATAACATTGAAAGTCATATTTACTTGAAACGTCATGTTAACAAAACATCGAGGTTATACTATATGTATGTACAATTGGTTGCAGGGTTGCAAGCTATTTAAAAGTTCATATACGGAAGTGTACAAAAGTATTGAAACGATATCAATATTCAGAAGAGAATGGGTATCTTTCATGGCATTCCATCAGGAACGTGCCAAACCGTTACCACCGATATAAGACGAGTTCGGGTATTCGTTCGGAATAACTCGATTTATTCCAAATACCCTACTCGCGCTCTTTCACGTTCGGGAATGTCGTAGCGTTACCCCATCCATTCGTTTAAAATTTCAAAATATGGGTTGAGTGATCCACTCTTACTCTACTCCTAATCCCCTCCACGTGTTCTATGCTCTTGATCTGCTCCGAATGAATACCGGAACTCAGCTGCAGAAGGTCTGACAGTTCTTCGATGACATCACGCTGTTTAGGCAATGTATCACCATGCACTATATTAGCCAAAGTGGTAAAGGAATCGTTTTTTTGCATTTATTTTTTAAGTTTTGAAGGGCTTCCGGTTTAAAGAGGATGCCAGTCGTCAACTGAGCCCTTCTTCGCATCTCATTCGAGTTTATTTTGGAAAAACGAAGTTTCAAAGCAAAAATCAAACACCTAACCGAGCACCGTTTTCGCGAAAGATGTATTTGTGGTTGATATTTAATCAACTAATTATTATTATTTGTAATTGTACATGTATTCGGACAAAACTAAGGTTGAAATGATACAGTAATTGCAATTTTATTCAAAATTTTGTTCAATTTCACGAGAACATTAACAGACATGCTATTTAACCAGTGTATTTAATTTCCTGTTATATAGTGTTTTACCTGATCTATCATTACTTTTCCCACAATCATTTTTAAGTAGGGTTTTTGTAGAACAAGTTTTATAATTGTTACAATACGCTCACTGCTGTGAATATGACATTTACATATATCAGTATCCAAAATGGCTGCGTTCGGTGATAATTTAAAATATATTGTATTAAAACAGAACGTTTATTACACACATTTAAAAACATCTGTTCGTGTTCAAAAATAATTTTGTTAAATATAACGTAAAAATATAAAACTATTTGAACAATAACATCTTCAGGTTTTTTGTCAAATACAACGGACAGTTAGGGAATTGAGTTGGAATAGCATTTTTTTAAGCCTAGGATTTTGTAAACTTACAGTTATAGTTTCACCGATCCTTGAATCTGTAGCTGTTGAAAAATAAATAATATCTCCTTTCACAAAGTGTAACTCACAAACAAAACATACAAAACAGCCGACGCCATGTTAGGTTAAGTTACCTCGTTTTTATCGTTTTAGAAAACGTTTTGTCGCTTATACAACACTAGAAAAACATTGCGGGTATCACCAACAAAGTCCGAAAATATCGCTACACAGTATTTTTTTTAATAAAACCAATATAATTTGGATAAACCAATTCAAAATGCAGAGTTGATCTTAGTGTGTAAACGCGTTTATATGGCCTATGTCAAAATACGTCACAGCCTGCTGACGTCAAAGCGCGGAGACCTTGTGTATATCGTAGGTAACGGCACGCTAGGTGACGTAATTACCGCGCAGGTTCTAATTATTAAAAAGTTATTAGGTAACCTATTATCCAATAAACCTCACTGTTGGTATATTTCGTTGTTGTTTAATTTTGTTGTAGAGGTATAAATAAAGATAGCGCCTTTAAACGCATGGCGCCGTGGTGCGCCGCACAATTTTGCCCATATAGGCGGTATGCTCCTGCTTTTCATATTTACTTTTGTAGGTACTACGAAATTAATAGTTATGTCGTTATTCAAAATCTGAATTTTCAATTCAAAATTCTTTAAACTATTCTAAAGGCTTTATAGTACTAAACCACATTACCTATGTGTAGGTATAAGTTTTTGTGTGTGGTGTCAAAAATTAAATCTGTTAGTATTTGTGACACCAAACCGTAATTAAAACGAAAATGCAACACTATGAACTTCAAACATTTTGGTTTTCTTACTGCCACGAGATTTGATCGACTTGAACTACCTATACAAAAAGAGAAGCAAATGTACCTTACAAAATGTTATGTTTATGTTTGCACTTGCAACATAATAATTATAATTTAAAAAGTTTAAATGCTATTAAATAATGGCATTAAAATATCTACTAACTACCCGGAGCCAAATCACCCAAAAACAGTAAAATTGACTTAAACTATGCGTTATTAAAAGATGTACCGGGTATAACGACGGCGAACTACTACTGATTGAACGCCCAGATCAATATACATTTATTTGAATATGGCAATTTGCAGACAGTGATCTTATTCTTAAGCAAATGGTCATTTAATGCGCCTATAAGTTTTCTGAGATGTATTTTTAATATTTTTTTAGTAATGATTTGAGTTCTAATTTTCGTGTGACTTAAAATCCTCCACGCGACTTAAGAATTCCAGGTGTTGATGTCTTTAGGCATTATATCTCTTTTTATGGTGCGCCCCATCATATCAGATTGTTATATTTTTCTGATAGAAATAAGAAGAGAAATCTATTAAATGTATTTATTGTAAAATATATTATAAATTTATCTATTATATCTTAAGTATTCTATACTATTATAACTAGATATATCACGGTCTTTTGCTTTTATCAAGGGGGCCCTCTTGTATTTGATCTTTTGATGGTCCAGCTATAGCTGTTGCTTGAGGACTGGAAACTGAGACTCCTCTATCACCTGTAAGTGCAGTGGCGCGGGGAGCTGCTGCCGCTATGCCTCCTGGCCCTGCCAATGCCAATGCATTTGGTTGAGAACGAGAAATGCTCGGCTCCTCTACTTTTTCAGCTGTGTGAGTTTCTACAACGATAAAAAGTATTAGCTACATTTTCATTATCTATACGCTTTTCATCTTACCTTCCAAAATTGGTTTCTTAACAGGTTCTGGGCTGGCTAAAACGGTCACTGATTCTTTATCTCTTCTAGAATCATCCGATGCATTACTTAAGGCACTTCCTTCTTCCGAATCTAGCACTTCAATTGGCTTCAATTTCAGAGATGGGTAACCTTTGTTAATATTCTTTGTTTGCGGAACCTGTTCAAGATTTTGCTTTCTGTAAGGTAAAACTTGCAAGCTCTTAAATAATATATCGGGAGTTGAGTAATCGCGTTGATTTAAAGAAACAACATTTTGTGTGTGATCAATATCTTCTTCTGGCTTCTCGTAATTATTCTCTTTAGCACCATTTATTTGCCCAGTAACCGAATTCCTTACGAAGAAATTTCCCACTGGGACTTTGTTTGGTAGACTGTTGCTTACTTGTTGATGTTTGCCGAAACCTTCTGGTAAGAATGGTGAACCATTTTGACGGAATGTATAAAATTCTCTATCCGCTGACCCAAATCCGTCGGCGCTGGGTTGATAAGGTGAATCGGAAAATTGCGGCAAGGGATAATTTGAAAATAGAGGCTGACCGTTTAGAATAAAGAATCTGTGACCTGGTTTGAGAACAGGAGTTTTTCTGAATGTGCGGTCCGCAGATGCTAGCTCATGTGCTTCTCCTGCTGCAGGTGGCTCTTCGTCTGGTGTCTCGTCAAATGTTTCCAATTTTTCAGGTTTGCGACCTATGAGATGAAAAATTAATTTTAGAAAACAATTTATCACGTTCAATGTTTTATTCGCAACAATTATCGATTCATTACTATTAGACATCCCGTTAAAATTTGCACCTAAATAACTATTCTCTTTTTATGCACGGATCTTATAGCACTTGCTTGTATCGATTAATCTTGAAATTTCCTTTGGAATCAATATATCCTGCATAATAAAATTAATGAATTAATGAATTGCAACTAACAAGAGTATTATGGTTGATACATACATTCTTCATCAGACAATATTTGGATATTGAAATTGAACAATTAATTTATGGCTATAAGAAAACGATAAGACCAACTTACATTTGCTTATATTGACAAGGTACATTTAGATTTGAACTAATCTTACGAAAGTATGATTGAAACTCAGCCTAAAAAACCTAGGTAATAAACTTGTATTGTAAAAATAAAATAGTTTACTACACCGAGAAAAAGCCTTGGCGTTTATTGCTATAAAATTCTAGTACATAGGTATTCCAGATATTCTAGTACATTGTGCTACAATTACGTCAAATATTACTCATTTCTAGAATATTAGACATATTACTGTAGTATTCTTTTTGTAGTAAATTCTACTATATTGTGCGTAGATTATGTTACTTTATTGTTGTACTATCTTATTGCGCAGCTGTTAGCATTAAAATAACGGAGTGATTTTAATAATAATATTGTAATAATAGTGAGTGTGTGTGTATATATGTAAAAAGTACCTATCTAATTTTAAAAATCATTGAATTTTTTTAATGAAAGTTTTTATATAAATTTGAGGTTAGGACGCTTATATTGAGCCGTCTATGTTGTAAGAATTACTACAATCTTTGTGTCTATTTTTTGATGAAAAGTACTACAAACTAAACTACGCTTGCAGCTTTTTTACTATAAATTGTATCACAAATTGCTACAATTGTGTTAGATAGTAAGTATTATATTTTTTTTCGCTGATGTGAAACACATTTACCTACTTTAACGTTAATAATTTAGAATTCATTTATATGTACAAAGGATCGCTTTCTTCGGAATCCCTATTATACTTTTCCTTTCTGTGGCAAAGGGCTATTAAAATTCGTGTTTGAATTATTAAGCTTATGAAAGTTTGTATTTCCATAAGATTATTTTAAAATCATATTTCTAATTGCAGTGAACATAACGGTATTGTAAAGTAATCGTAAACCAATTCTTACACAATTATTGGGATTTGCACATTGTCATTTGTGTTACGTTATGTAATTCATAGAGCCTAGGTCAGAGTAACTAACCAAAACAATTATGAAAATATATTAATATATAGGACAATGTCTGTGAAGAGTACATTGTATGAATACATAATTGTTAATTTCTGTTGCTTACCACAAAAGGAATCTATAATTAAACGAAATAATCGTATTGCTTCACCCAGTCTTTTTGAGTAGCCGGCAAAAGTTGTGCAAGTAGACGTCATAATTGCAATCAAATAACAATAATTTAATATAATGTTTCCTATGTCTGCATATTGAAAGATGCCTATTAATAATAAGCTACACTACTAGCGATTTAAATAATAAGAATAAGTAAGGTTCGACAAACGAGTGTAAAATAATATATTCTTACCTTTTATTGACGTCCTGATGTCCACTGCGACAAAATACTACTGCCCCGGTAAGCCCGGTTGTCGCAGTGGACATCAGGACGTCAATGAAAGGTAACAATATATTATTTTTTAATAATACTAATCTCACGTACCTACTTTTGCGATACAACTGTGACGTTGCACTCGTTTGTCGAACATTAGTAATGAGTATGACATATTTTTTTACGATTTATTTGGGATGTATATGTGTATATGCGAATGCAAAAGGAATATTCGAATATTACTAAACTTTTACACTTGGAACATTTGTATTAAAATTAGCAAGTCTTGCATTTCCTAATACAGGAAAATTAACACGAGAAGGACAAAATAGAAGAAATAACAGAAGTCTTCTTATTGATGAAGATAAAGTATATAAAGGAAAATGGGATTGTCGTCGAAAAAAAATTAATTGATAGACTTTCTAAGCAAACGAGCAGAATTTAAAAAAGTAAAAACAAATAAGCTGTTTGGCAGATAATTGAGTTATTATACTAAGGATTGGGCATTCCGGTGGGAACTTCTATCAATATGGGGAAAAATATGAAAGAAATCTGAAAATTTGGTAACTAACATTAGTGGGACTAACATACCATGATGGCTATCACATTTTTAAAAGGAACATTAAAGATCTATGTTATTGTACTTTTGAATCCTGTTTAAAATTTTAGTTAAATAAATTAACCTTATATACATATAAGGGTATCTATCTGTATATTTAAATATTTAGATACAGGGTAAATCCGGAGGAATGGGAAATATTTATAGGTAAATACAAGAGGTCAAAATAAGAAAAATAAACCCATGAGTTATAGTCGGATTGTAAACCATTCTTGAAATAGTGTAATTTCTTTTATAACGAATTTCGATAGAAGAGGTTTAATAGTAATAAATTGGCTGACGAGGTCTCGGGATTTAAATGCAATCGACTATTTCCTCTGGGTGAGAATGAAGTCATTGGTATTACGCCATACGAGTAGATGCAAGGGAAGCTTTACTTGACCGCATTATGAATACGTGTGTAGTAATAAAAAATAATCCCGACATCATTAAACGTGCAATGCATAACATCAATAAAAAACCAAACAAGTGTATTAAATTTGATGGTGGTATTTTTGAAAATGTTCTTTAATTATCTACACTGTCTGATGTTTTGTTTTACTAGTTTTCTTTTTCAACGCCGATGAAATAAATATTTATTTTAAAAAATTGACTTATTTCATTTCAAGAATATTTGAAAATCGGTCTCTAACATAGGTTTATTTTTCTTATTGCGACTTATTACGATGAATCCAACTATGTATATTATTTTTAAAGAAAAGAACACTCTTTATAAAAAGTTTCACCTATTTTGGAATTTTTTTTGTGATAATCAAAATATTGATTAAATCTACAGGATGATTAAAAATTAAGGAAACAGGAAATTATGTCGGGAGTAAAATACCACTTATGTAAGAGTAATTTAAAAATAGCATAAGTAAAAGTTGTTTCAAATATCATTGGAAATACAAAATTTTGATGTTGTTCTTCATTGTTGATATGTTCACGTTAGTTGCTGTATTTTTATATCAACAAGCTACTAAGTTACTTCATTAAGTATTTTGTATTGCATAGCCGATACCAGTCATATATTTTTTCAGTGTTCTGTCAATCTTAACAATATAACTAAATTTATGCGGAATATCCAACCAATAGTCAACACGTTTCTTGTGAATATATCATACTTATTATCTTTAAATAACAGGGCTGTTTTTGGATATATTGTAGACTTCTTGAAAGAAATAGGTCTTGAGTTGTAGTACCTGTTGATCCTTTGTTTCTCTATTCCTGGTATATGTCATCCCTTTTATTCGTAGTCTAGTATTGTATGTCGGCTGTTCCAGTATACCCTATTCGTTTATCTTTAATTTATTTTCTCTGGTGTTGTTAGGTTTTTAAGTATTTTATTATAGCTATTTAATTACATTGCCGTGGCTAATGGCCTAGATGCCAAGGTGAAAAAAACACAAAAAAGAAGTATTTGATATCTACGGAAATCTAAGTACAAGATGTATCCAACTAACAGTTAAAAATATCAGCAATGAAGAACAATATCCAAATTTCGTATCCGAACTTCTAACAACATTCGAAACAACTTTTACTTATGCTTTACTTCGGACACAATTTCCGGTGTTCTTAACTTTTAATCGCCCTGTAGATGTAATCAATATTCTGATTATCATAAAAGACTTTTTATAAAGAATATTTTTTTCTGTAAAAGTGAAAAGTGCAAAGAAAGCAAATATAGTTAAGTACATCCATGGAGGCACTGCATACAACGATTTCCATTTTTACCAAAGCGTTAGCTTTCCAGGCAAATGTTCCCATATTTCTTCATCCATCTCTGGAGTTTTAAAGTATAAATTCTGATGTATCGTCATCTAGTGACTCGAATATTACATCTCGACATAGTAGAAGAAAATGTATCACAGTACAAAGTAAAGTTCTTTTTAATACAGAATTGCGTTGAAAGAGACGTTTTTGGAAATTTTTAAGATACATTCTATGCTGAAAATTAGATTAATCTTCTCCAGATTCTCTGTACTTAAATTTATTTCTAATTATTTCCTAGAATAAATGTTTTTATATCAGATATTAAAAGAAAAAGAGCAATAAACACAAACCGACACCAATTTTTCGATTCAATGCACTGCGCATAAAATTATTATTAGCATTATTCCCATTTATCAGCATACAATTTTGATTTTTTTAAGAAGTAATAGGATATTTATCTTGTCCGTGATATAATTAGCAGGAAAAATATTACGGCGTACAAAATTGAAAAATAATAGAGATTTTTCTTTTACACGCCCTCTTTCTATATTAGACTTAGAATACGTGGACCGCACCTCATATTTCTCCCGTAACCACTATTAATAAACATTTGCCACTTTTTTTTTTACAGATTAGTAAATAAAAAATATTGAAGGCACGAGAGAACGTAGCTGGGGATTGATCTTCAAATCTTTAAATAAGGTCGTTGTAGTATTACGACATTATAGAAAACGTTTGAAGAAACGCTTGTAAGGTAAGTTTTTCTTTCTTATTTTCAATTAGGTACGTTTTTAAATCGCCGTACGGTAAATGAGATATAAAAAATTTTATCGGCTTAAAATATTACAACGAAACTAATTATTATTCCGCTATTTATATTACACGGAAGACGTAATTTTACCAATCAAATTCACACTTTAATAATACGTTACGAATGTATCCACATTCACATTTAAAGTCTCCAATCTTTGCAGAAGAATGATGTTCGTTACGTTCATTGTCGTTTTATTATCACATTACCCGCTTCTCTTGTTAGTTACAAATGTTTTTAGTACTAGTTGTTCGATATTTTACGCAGTAGGATAACGGTACTCACATTTGTAATACTTTCCTTGTGAACGGTTAAAAGTACTTGCTCGCATTATGTCGGTTGCATATAATTGTGTAGCAAAATGATTTAACATGAAAGAAAGTATAAGTATTTACACGACTATAACCCATATTTGCTAACCGTTTTGCAAATGAGATGTAATTGCGGTTTGGAATGTTTGTGTTATTTCAGAAATACCTACATACATGCATTATTTCCTATCCATATACAAAACTAAGTAAAGACGTATGCCTATTAAATATATGTATTTATAGAAACATATTTTACTTCCTGTATGGACATTTTATGATATAATATAACTTGTAGGGGTACCTAATATTTATTTTTATTGAATAATCGGTGCTTTAAAATACAGTGTCTCACGAGGACTGCATCGATCGATATATGAAAGAGTATACATTGGAAAATTCTGAAAACTTGGTAATATACTAAAGCCTACATGTACTATTGAACTAAAAAACTTTCAATTATCTAATACTTCCGGGTATACCGGAAATAGCTGTCAACTTTGTTATATTAAATAGAACGCCCGTTATATTATAACATTTCAGAATACAATTTTAAATTTTGTTTGATGGAACAACTGCGTTGCTATTTCTAACCATATTTGAAATATTTGCATTTTTTGAAAATTTTTGACATACATGTGAACTTTTATAACTGTGAAGGTGTTTAACTTGGAAAATTGAAATATTACAGAACTGTTGACCGTATAGGGTAGGATTAGAAACCGAATGAATTTTTGGAAAACATTATATGACGTGTTCGACAAGTATGATTAAACATTCAAATGGAAAAAGTGACAAAACAATATTTTTTAATGCAACTACGAGGCGCCATAAATTCTCGATCTGACAGGCTTATACAGGTTCGAGCGTATTCAAATCCGTTGCGTCATAGTTGCATTTGTGCAAGGCCTACACTATATATATTACGACTCGAAGAGTAGTAGTTTTTAGTAGCTAACCAAACAACGTGAGTAGTGCATGAAAATGTCTCAGGTAACGAAATTTGAGTACCGCGCCGTCATTAAATTTTTAACAAAAGAAAGGCATACGCCTAATCACATTAAACAACGTTTAGACGGCGTTTATGGTGATTTATCTCCATTCCACTGTAAAAAAGTAGGCAAAATATTTCTGTTTGGGGCAAGAATCCCTTGAAGACGATGAGCGGCCCGATCGGCCAATTGAACTGATAACGTCTCAAAACATTGAAATTATTGAAGAAATGGTATTAGCAGACCGCTGTTTGAATGTGAAGGAATCAGCGGTGATGTCTAACACTTCTGAAAGAAGTATTCGTCGAATTCCCCATAACCATTTGGATATGAATAAGATTAGTGCAAGATGGGTACCGCATCTTCTTTCTGCTCTCCAACGTGAACGTCGGGTCGAATGTGTGCGCTCGTTTTTAAACATGTGTGAAGACGGCCCGAAACCGATTTTGGAGTCCGTTATCACAGAAGATAGTTCTGTATTATGATCCTTTATCCAACAAGGAATCGATGGAATGGGGGCGACTCGATGAACCTCGTCCCAGAAAGGCGAAAGTCGTTCAATCAACGAAAAAGGTGATGGTCACAATATTCTAGGATTGTTAGAGTATTTTATTCATTGACTTTAAAGAGCGCAATATAACTGCCAACAGCATAAATTATGCGTCTTTGTTGCGTAAATTGAGGGACAATATTCGTGCAAAACGTCGAGGAAAATTGACAAAAGGTGTTCGATTATCGCACGACAATGCACCCGTCCATACTGTCGCCATTTCACAAGCTGCCACCAGCGAATGCGGCTTTCAAAAATTGCAACATCCACCGTATAGTCCGGACATGCCTCTAAGTGATTATATTTATTTTCGCGTTTAAAAAAAACCTTAGGGGACGTCGTTGTAAAGACGATAGTAAGTTGCAAGCAGCTGTAATACAACATTTTGAGGGAAAAACGTAAGATTATTTTTACAAGGGTGTAGAATTATTAATTAATCCTTGTAACAAATGTATTCAAGTTAGGGGAGATTATATCGAAAGATAAAAATTGTTATATTTTACCAAGTTTATTTTCTCTATATCAGGCCGAGAATTTATGGCGTCTGCCTCGTACCTATTTTTCTCTTTTTTATCAAATTACTCTTACGAAAACACAAAAAATATCCTATCCATTACGCATCTAATGCCTTTTCAAGATAGTTCGGAAAATGTGTATTGTAACACAATTTTCTTCCCAAAAAAAGAGTACTCAACAATGAGAATGTAGTTTATGTAGTTTTTTAAAACGTCAATTCAACTTTGTGTATCCAAATTAGTTATGACTATTTTATGACCTTTTTTCCTTCTGGCATTTTACAATTATGCACTACTCTTATTGATTTTTTTAATAAAAAAATATTTTGTGTAATATAATAACATACCAAATGATGGATTTGGCTGTACCGCTCCGGGATTAACCGGTATTTCCTCAGCATCTTTGTTGATAGGTGGCACGTATGCCGGCTTTGGATACCCGGTCATGAACACATCAGGTCTTGCTGCGGGAACATCTCTGAAGACGAATCCAGGTTGCGGTTGTGGGATTAGAAAATTGCCAGGGGGCGCTCCAGGTTGCAACAGAAACGGCTGACCTGATGTCCCACCCGGATACACAAGAACTTGTGGTTGTACCCTGCGGAAATGCAATTGCACAAGATCACACAAACACATACTTCAATATTTATGCATCACTGCTTTGGCTTATAATGGTGATTATGACAATTAGCTTGTTTCTGTTTAGGTTGGTAGATATAAGTAATTGCTGCATTGGGAAAGCCTTACTTTTTACAGCAACGAGTGCTGCAATGAATTTCCATTGAAGTATTGCATAAGTTTGCATATACTTATATATATCCATATGTACTTTATAATTATAATTTAGTTTCCTGATAGATGTTAGACTTGAATTTACGTGAAAGTCTTTAGTATTGCAAACGATATCGACAGAAATCATTCAGAAAATTGTATATTAAATACCTCATAATGAAGAGAAGTATTGATGCAAGGGAACACAGGTAAGTCTATCTCACCGATTTAAATGAAACTTTATGGGTTTATAGACCGATCTAGTGTAAGAACAACGGTAACTCTCTTAGCAGCCCAATTGCACATTGGCGCGGTGTAAAGCATCCCAAACTCAACACTACCCTTCGCTGTTTGACTCAATAACTCAGAAACTATAAGAGGTATAAAAAAAAAGTTAAGATAAGATTTAAACTGTTTTACATGCTCTTAACGATGGCGTAAATATTTTCCGCTTAACAAATATTTATTTAGGGAAACAACCACCCACGCAAATTTTAGAATTTTTTTATACTACAAAAATACAGAGGTTACGTAGAATTTACATACGTATATTACATCTGCCGCGAAATATTCTTATTTGTGTACAAAAATTCACAACTGATATGCTAAAATGTCTTTGATATCAATATATAAGTGGGTACCATCGGCAATTATTGAAAATTGATATTTCCTTGGGTTTTACCAATGTTATTAAATTCAATAATGAGAATAATCTTTGATATCTTTTTAGAACATTCATGCATACATTACGTTTATGTAATCCAGGTTACGACAAACACTCTTCCACTATATATATTTAAACATATTCAATCAGATATTATTGCCTATATATTAACCCATTAGCGCCCTGCGTGATCGTATGATCACACTTCGTGGGCAAAGGGAAGAAAATATCTTGCGTGATTTATTGTACAGACAAGACGGTTTCGCTGATGAGGGACTCGTGGGAACAGTTTACGTTACCCAAATACGCATTGAGGGTTTCTTTTTAAAGTCTTAGCGGCTTTTTTATAAGCAATAGAACCGACTACAAATGTATTTGTTGATACGCAAGCGGTCACGGATATTCGTTTTCGGTAAATACACATTTGTTAACATATATATTATGAATTAAATGGTAGCAATCAACTGAGTAAAATATAAATTCCATATTGTTATAGCTGATTAATAAATAAGTTTGCAGATTAGCGGTTATTTCTTTGTAAATATAACGTATGTATGTGTTCATATGATCACACTAGGCGCATTAGATAACATTTTAGCTCTATGTGTATTTATACCATTTGTGCTCATTTTCAGTGGATTGACGTTGCAAGAGGCTATAGATATTTGAAGAGACTCAGATGTTAGAGATGAAGATGAAGGCGGCATTGTAGATAATTTGAGAGGTCATCAGCTACAAAATGGAGCGGATTTTGTTTTTGCTAAGCCTTGTGGAGACTGTTACAGGAGCCCACGAAAATTATATGAAACAAGAGAATGCAAAAGAAAAAAATATAATTTTGTACGGACGAATAAATATGTTTCAGAATGGACTATATATTCTCAGAACAAGATTATTCCAGAATCCGAGATTGGCTCCAGTACAAATATTCGAGCAAATATTTGATGAAGAAATTATACAGCTAATAATTAGCAAAACATTAAAATATGCTCTGTTCAAAAATTGCAAGGACCTATGCATTTCGCATGATGAAATAAAAGTTTTTATTGCAATTTTATATTTATCAGGATATGTTGCAGTTCCTAGCAAACCGTTGTTCTGGGAGTTATCTCAAAATACTAGGAATGAACTAGCTATAACGCAAAACAGTGAGATGACTGTTGTGTTAAAGACTTTTGGAAAAAAATTAATATTTTGGATGCCGTAAGAATCATTGGAAAATGCTGGAATGAAATTTCCCAAAAAACATTGTATAATGTCTGGAAGAAATTTGTCCATCTTTCTTCAAAAAACGGGACAGAAACAATACCAGAAACTGATCTCGTTGCTCATGTGATTGCTAGGCAATTAGATTCAAGTCAATGGTGATAATGTCATCGAGCTGTTGGATTCGTATAGTCAGGAGCCGACAAAACGTCTCACTTTAGACCCAGATCCACCAGCAAAGCACATGACAATTACAAGCTTGACAGAAGGTCTTGGTAGTATTTTGTAATAATATATACAGCGTGTCCACCTAGTACGTGGACGGAAGATAATTCTTTTCCTGTGCAAATTAAAGAAAAAGTTTTCAAATAAAAAATATTTGGAGATAATTGCTGCACAACATAAAACTATATTTAAGTATACATGGTGTTCAATTTCCGCTGCGCACGATACAAGTTTGGTTTTTTAAATGGAACATACCGTATATTATTACGATTTTAGATACCTCTCTTCAATTCATGGCAACTTTCATATACCGATCTATCTTAGTTTTAAAGATAATTGACATAATTTGAAATTTTTGCGAAATGTCTCAGTTTCTTTAATGGCCGATATCTAAAACGCCTTATACGCTAGGGTGGTGATCCAAATTTTATTCGATTGAGTATTTCTTGGAGTTTCAGGCAATATAGCGAAAAGTTCTCTATATCAACTAGAGTCTACAAGATGGCCATCGAAATCGTTGCCATGCTATTTCAATTTTTTTAAATGGAACACCTTGTATATTTTTCCACGATCGAATAGAGAAACTGCAACAGAATTTTTTTTGTAAACATTTCCGTATACCTAAAATGCGTAATTCTTTATTAAATTAAATATGAAGCTGTGCAGATAAGTTTTTCGTTTAAGAACATAGGATACTGTGACGAAATGTTATAAACATTTTTTTTCGCAAAATATTCAATAAAGCAAATGTGTAAACGTTATCATTTTTGGTACAATTTCATCATCTACTCGAAGTAACCATCACTTTCCATCTCTTTCTGTCCAAGGCAGTCCTCTCCCACGTTCTTTCTTCTAATTCATTGATGTCGCGTACAACTGCTTCCTTTCGGGCGTCCTTTTCTCCTTTTCATTTCTCTTCCCCTAAGTAGCACCTTTGGTATTCAACTATCGTTGTTCTCCCATATAGTCTCATCACCTCTTCATTAATTTTTCTATACTGCACTTCTCCAATTTTGTTGCCTCCCAGTATTAACCTCAATATCTTCCTTTCCTATATTGCCACTTTTTTTGTTGTTTTAAATTGAGCGTCCATAACTCTCCCCCATATGTGACAACCGGCCTAATCACAGTTTGGTATATCCTTATCCTAATCCTGCGAGAAATATTTCTGTTCCTGAGCACTTTCAAAAGCGACCCCATGCATCTATTTCCCTTCGCTATGCTCTCTTCTATTTCCTCTTCCTCGCCCCCTTTCTCTGTTATAGTTACCCCTCCATTTGCTGTTGTCAGTCGTAAATTGTCGTTCCCTTTGGTCGCACAATTCATGGTCATACATGTCGTTTTTGCCTGGTTAATTTTGAGACCGTATTCGCTCGCCGCGTTTGCTAATTTCTGAACTGCGTCTCTTAATGTAGTTTTAATTCTTGTTATCAGAGTTAGATCATCAGCGTAGGCTACATATTGCACTCTTTGGTTGTAAATTGTTCCGGTCGTCTTCAGGTCACTCTTCTTTATTATCCAGCACGATATTAAATAACACAGTTGGTAATGGATCTCCCCTTTTTACTTCAAAACTTTCTGAGATGTAACCCCCTACTGACACCATACATTTTGTATGCTCCAACGTCATTTTCACGAGTCTAATAAGTTTGTCCGGTATTTTACATTCCTTCACTGCTGCATACACACGTTCGCTTTTAATCGAATCATATGCAGTTTTAAAATCTATAAATAACATATGTAGAGGGAGCCCATCCTAGTGTTTTACTGTAAATATATGGTCCATAACCGATCTTCTTGGCCTAAAACCAGCTTGATACTCGCCCAGAGTAAGTTGTATTAGCCCACATACTCTGTTCCAGATCGCTGTTGCTAGTTGTAGTTTTCGCACAATGTCTTGTCGCTTTTCTTATAAATGGGGCATAGGAGTGTTACCTCCCACTTTTTTGGCATAATCTCTTCCCTCCAGATTTGTATCATCGTTATTTTTAATTGTATAGACTCATCTCCCTGCTTTATTAACTCCACACAGATTCCGTCTTCCCCCGGTGATCTATTATTTTTTTGCTTCATTATTATATCAAATAACTCTTCCGTACTCGGGGTTCTAGTCACGTCGCATTCCACATCACTCGCCTTGGTGCGATTCCTATTATATATTGGTTCTTATCTCGCCAGTATACTGCATTGCTTCCGCCATTTCCCTTATATTTCCTCAGTTCACGATAAAAGGTTCTTTTGTTTTATTCTTTATATAAGTTTTCTAAATTGTTAATTTCCTAATCCACTTGTTTTCTTTTCTTTTCTCGATACAGTTTTTTTTCTCTTCGTACTGTTTTATATCTATTCGTTAACTGGTGTATTTGCATTTAACGGTTTTTGTCTTGCTTGATTCTTCTCTTTTCTTTTCTCTTCACATTCATCGTCAAATCATCCTGTTCTACGTTGTCGATTGTTATTATATCTTGGTAGTATTCGTGAGGCATTGTTTATAATTTTTTTCTATTTCCCCAATATTCCTTTCTATATCTCCCTCAAGCTGTTTGTTTTCTTTCGTCACTACTTGGTATTCATTCTAAGTTGGGCTTTGCTCTTTTTCGTTCATCCCTCATCCCTGGAGGTCTTCTCTTTTCTTTTCTCTTCACATTCATCGTCAAATCATCCTGTTCTACGTTGTCGATTGTTATTATACCTTGGTAGTATTCGTGAGGCATTGTTTATAATTTTTTTCTATTTCCCCAATATTCCTTTCTATATCTCCCTCAAGCTGTTTGTTTTCTTTCGTCACTACTTGGTATTCATTCTAAGTTGGGCTTTGCTCTTTTTCGTTCATCCCTCATCCCTGGAGGTCTTCTCTTTTCTTTTCTCTTCACATTCATCGTCAAATCATCCTGTTCTACGTTGTCAATTGTTATTATACCTTGGTAGTATTCATGAGGCATTGTTTATAATTTTTTTCTATTTCCCCAATATTCCTTTCTATATCGCCCTCAAGCTGTTTGTTTTCTTTCGTCACTACTTGGTATTCATTCTAAGTTGGGCTTTGCTCTTTTTCGTTCATCCTTCATCCCTGGAGGTCTTGCTATCTCCAGTCTTGCCCTTATTAGGTTATAATCGGTATCCGCGTTTGCCCCTCTGTAGCTTCTGGCATTTTTTAATGCCATCATGTGTTTTGCCTCCACTAATATATAATCTATCTGATTCGATACCGTTCCGTTCAGTGCTGCCCAAGTTATTTTATGAATTTCTCTGTGGCGGAAGTATGTTGCTGCGACCCTGAGATCTCGTTTTGTTGCGAAATCTATTAACATTTTACCGTTTTCATTTGTTGTTACATGCTTGCTACTATTTTCTATTGTGGGTTTGTAAATATCCTCCTTGCCCAGTTTAGCGTTAAAGTCGCCCAACACAATCTTTAAATCATAACTTGGTACGTTTTGGTAAATTCTTTCAAGATTCGTGTAAAATTCATCTTTTACTTCATCGCTCTTGTCCTCTGTTGGGGAATGTACATTAATTAATGTAACCTTTCTATATTTACTCCTTATCCTTATGGATAAATAATAAATAGCAAAAATAAGTAGACAAATCTTAATCAGAGTTCAACATAAAAGAAATAAATTTATTTAACATCGCGCACTAAGCTTTTTCAGCAGTAAAAAATATTATAAGAACATACTGAAAGTTGTTTTCGCAATTTATCTAAATAGAAATACATATTTATGAAAAAACTTTCTAGATGAATTTCTTAAGGCAACGCGTAACATGAACATTACGCAAAATATTACTCCGAATATGTTAGTAAACGTACAATACAGTACAAGGAATCGCATTACAGTATCGCATTATGTATGAAGCAAAATAGTGTTCATTTCAAATAGATGTGAAGTTATATGCATAAGTTAAATGTTGCATGAATATCTTCAGAAAAACAAAAGTTTATAGTATATAGCAAAGAACATCTGCATAGCTTCCTATTTAATTTCTATTATTTAACTTTGCGATGTATTGCCCGAAACTGCAAGAAATACCCAATCGAATAAAATTTGAATCACTGCCCTAGCGTGTAAGGCGTTTAAGATATCGGGCGTTAAAGAAACAGCGACATTTCAGAAAAATCTCAAAGCATGTCAATTATCTCAAAAACTAAGATAGATAAGTATAGGGAATATTTATGGAAGTTGACATGGATTGAAGAGGAGTATCTAAAATGACTCATGTTTAATTTAATTTGCTACATTTTTCCAAAATAGTTAACAGACTTATTCAACTTTAAACTTACTCAAAATTGGAGAAAACTAGTATGCAACATGGCTTTATTATAGCGGTGATGTGATAGCATCTTTAACCAGTAGCTGTCAGTGTATAGTGTGGAGGTTAAATTTATATTCAAGAGGTATAAGAAGTCTATTAGTAACCATCGGTATGTTTAAACAAATGATATCTTTCTTACATTGACTAAAAATTAAATTGGACAGCATAAAACTGAAACACGATAACAATAATCTAGCATGAGATAATCATAATCGAAAATATTTGCATATCTTAACTCTTAACATATTGTTTAACTTGGTGATGACATAAACCGCGATCACATTAAACGAGACTTATAGAATATATGCTAGAGTGTTTCATCCAAGATTTAATTCTTATCTCAAAGGATTCATTGCATACAAATTTTTAAAAGAAAAACATGTTATGTATATTATTTTACTTTAATTGAAATAAAACTGTAGTAACAAAGTACCCTGAAGCAAAACTGTATTAAGTCCCAAATTGTCATTAGTTTCTTTACGAAATATAATTCAAATTTCCAGCTCACAGAAAATTAGTATAATATAGAATATATGAATTCTCATTGTCGAATCCGGTCTTACGGTTGACAATGAGAATCCATTAATTCTCGAAACGGCTGTTCCGAATTAATCAAATAATTGTTGCAGTGCTGAGTGTTCCCATGCTTTAATGTTATTTAAATAAATTGTATCACTAAAACCATTCTCTTACCTTGGAGAACCTCCTGAAAACGGGGGATATTGAAGTTGAGGATCAACCAGTGAAAACTCATACTGTAGATCTACAGGATATTGCGAATTGTACGTGAACTGACGTGCTTGTGAGCTTGGAGCTTGCGTATCTACAGGAATCGCCCGGACCGTTGCCAATACTGTTAGCAGCAGCGTCGCGTAGAATGCCATCACTGTAAGCAGAACACAAATGTGGTTTAGCAGAATTTCGTATCTATTATCTATTACAAATGGTTCCGATGTGATATTTTTTACGAGTCATTCTCGTCATGTACATATTCATGTAATTACCCATGCTGGCTTGCAAATTAAATGAATTACACGTGAGTTAAACCGTGAATGACACAGGAAGTTTAAAACTATGATTGTAGATGTTTACTTAACGGCACTTATTGTATTTACAAATTTCCGATAATTATTTGGTAAAAATACTACGAAATGTTCGACAGGAAGGAATCGAAGGGAATTTCATTTGCAATTATACGATTGTTTTGTCAAGTTAAATAAAAGACTAGTATGGCAAAATAGCATACAGCAGAGATAGCAATTTTCGTTATACAGATGATACACATCTCTTTATAACATAGTTCAATTGCAATTTTGCCTCAAATATAGGTTTTATACGTCTCACATGTAATTTTTCTTTGCATTTTTTTATGTTTCTGCTACATCGTTAGTTTAGTCATCCTCTTATAAAACTAATATGGAGCAATGTGCTAAATTAATACAAGTAAGCTTTACAATAAAATGATAGAAAAACGCTCATTCGGTTAATTCTTGCTTATTTATTGCAAATCTTCGAATTTAAGAGTGAATTTAAGTTTATGAAACCTATTAAAAATATAATTCTGTGGTTCTTAGGTTCTCTGGGGTACGAGCGAAGTGCGGTTCTTCATATAAGTGAACATTGACTAATGTGATAAACTAGAGATAATGTTACGAAATTGAATTTTTTACTGGTGGTACAGGAACACATTTTCAGCTTTTAAGAGTGTTGATTGACAAAAAGATTAAGAACCAATGGTATAGTCGATTGTATCACTGATCAAGTATATTGTCTACATATTGAAAAAAGAAAGAGAAATTAAACTCTATAAATTTTTCAACGATTAGTGCAAGAAATAAGGTGTACTGCGAACGTTTTCACAATACAAATTATACGACTGTTTTCATAGCGTTGTAGTGCAAAATTAAGAATTAATGTAATAAATTTGCTTCCTCAAGAACTGGACCACATCACCGTAATTCTGATCTGCAATAATTATTTTAGGAAAGACATTCAAACTACCATTGACCGCTACACCAACCCTTCTTCACAGCAACTCCCCTCATCTAACCCTAATTTTCGTAAGCAAGAGTGTCTACCCTACATTCAAGGTGTCACCGATCGCACCAGCAAGATTCTCTTCAGGAACAACATAAAACCCATCTTCTAGATGCCCTTGATGTCAGATTCTATGTTCATGCGGTAGTGTGTACAACGGTGAAACAAAGCGATCGGTCAGCACTTGTGTTACTGAGCACTTGTCTTACAACCCTCACTATTATAGTAGAAAAACCCGTGAATCTATGAAGATCTCCAAACATCCCAACAATTTAAATCGTGAAGATGGCTACCCCATACATCACACGTGGAAATCCCAGCTGATTAAACATCCTAACAACCGCCGCGCTTCATTGATCCATAACTTTTCCGCTCCAGTGACCCATAGCAAGCCCCATATAAACCCCTTCGGAAGGAATAGTTCCCGGCTAGTGGGCAGTAAACAGCCCTGAAGGGCGTGGACGAAACGTCGCCAAAAGCTACGACAACGACGCGATTCCAACCCGGAAACCAAGAGTAGATTGTCATTGACGACCGCGAAAGCCTACCTATCAACAAATAAATTCATGTTTTGTTTTGACAAAGCTAATAGTGTCAATTGTCAAATTGGTGTGAAATATTGCATTATATTCGCACTAATTCTTACACTAATTTCGCACTACTCTACAATATGTGAACGTAGCCTAAATCTGTTAAAATGTTTAATCAAGAATTGACCGAACGGGCATTTTTTATTACTTGCATAAAGTCCTTTATCAGATTGCTGGAGTCAATTTTAGCGTACATTTACATATTACACTTGAATAGCAGCAATCACCCGGGCTATTCCTTCCCAATTTAGCTTTGTCTAAGACTACGTTCACATGTGGTAGTGCAGAATTAGCATAAAAAATATTTCGCACTAATTTGACAATTGATACCAATGGTTTACTTTGTCATAACGTAACTTAAATGTATCTGTTGATGTTAATAATTTCTTTTGGATATGATTATTAACACTTTCTGTAGCAATTATGACAGACAAATTCAAAAACAAACGTAGGAAGTGTTGATGCAAGGCCGTGATAGTGCAAAGTCTGACGTGTGTATAGTTTCTTTTATCCTTGTCTGATAAGTTTACTGTCATTATTTTTGTCCATAACTTTATTATTTTCTATTTAAGATATCATGATTCCCAGGATACTTGTTCTTAATTGCTTCAACATCCATAATTTTTATTTTATTTTCATTTAATGTTAACCCAATCTTTTGCTTTTCTTCTCTATTTTCACTATAGCATCTCTGTCATTTTTCTTTGATTTAATTCTTATAATTTTCTCATCAGCATGTACGATACATTAACCTTCATCTATCTTAACGTTTCTCTTATTTATTTTCCTGGTAAATCACTCTAGTGCCAGGCTGAAGTAAAAAATTGCAATTTCACTTGGCGCGAATCAAATTAATTATAAGAAAACATCTAAGCTTGTTAAACTTTAAAAATTGCATTAGTATAGTTTATGAGATTATGTTAGTAGTTATTTGATTGTAAATTATACAGTATCCATTCAATTTCATTTTAGATGGACCTCAATTTTTACGTTAACAACCTACATGCGAGAAATCTATATTCAAAGTATTAATTTAAAGTAAAAAATTAAGTGTAGGTAATTGTAGAAAAGAAAGAAGGTAAGGGAACATCGTAATACAAAGTGAGCAAGAAATAATTTTAATCATATTTTTACCAAATTATTTTTTATTAAATGTTATACATGTTCCGGGTGCATAATTTTTGCAATTACTCTGATTTCTCTCTATTTTGCTTTTTCATGAAAGATACAAGCGTTTTACTAACTATTAAGCTCAGCAAGAATGCAAATATGTTGCAAATTTTTACATCTCAGTACTTCGATAAGATGTTATTCTCTTTTAAAGCTAAACTTCCGACAATGCTTTTACGTAAGCGCTATGTTAAAAAGAGAATGATTTGCAAGTCCTAAAATGTTCGATTGAAAGCTTTCCTACTAAACAGAACTACTGGCAAATGTATACGTAGGTTTTATTTGTATAATAGAAACTGGTATGACACATAATTATTTAAATTCACATATATACAAGAACCATATCTTCTTTACATTTATATTAATCAACTTTTAAATTGTACCTTCTTTTTCAAATAGTTTTCATCCATGCGATAAGAAATATTTGCTTAAAAAATTTAAGAAGATTGTTATGTTTTAGAGGAGTACAAAATTATGAACAAGCATCGGAACAAAACGTATCATGTTAAATATAAACACTTAATCTATTTTTTTCTATTGTATACACTATAATGTGTATATAACCATAATACCGAATATATATAAACCAGATATTTTGAATATTAAATTAAACGCCCAATATACGTTATTGTTTTACACAAACAAACTAAGGTTAATCACCCAAATGTTATGTGAAAAATGTTTATGGGCTTAGTGACTTTTTTCATTTTGACAAATAATGCCGGACCCTGAATTAGTACATGAGATATATCCAACCGGTTCCGCCTAGCTTGGGAAATTTACACAAATTTAAATTACGATGTTGTTTACGACAATTAATGAAGACAACCGCTTTATTACGATCCACCAAAAATTAATTTTTTGATATAAATGTTCTAGGTTTACTTTTTATTCATGCGTACATGTAATTTCAAAGACATTATATTCAAGCATTTCATATTAAAATAATTACACGTAATATATCTGTCGCTATTTCGCGATTATATTCATATCACAATTATGGTGACATGCTTCTAAAATACTAGCGGAAAATAGTAATAAAGTCTAAGGTATCATTCCATAAAATTGTACGTAATTGTTGTACGGTGTTTACGCTGAGGTATAATACTCCAGAAAAGGAAATTGCGAATTTATTTGCGTATCTTATATTGTAAAGAATCAGGCGCAAAGAAAGTTGACGGTAGCACTATTAACTTTCCACAATTTAGATATTAACAGAACAAGAAAGACATTATTATTTCGTTACATGCAGTTCTTTTCGTTGCTAAATAATTTAACGTATTAGAAAGTAACAGTTTTCCACCATAAATATCCTTATTTCAGCGCTTTTGTTTCAGGAACATCTTTTTCATAAAAAGATTATCTTCGAGCATATTTTTTTTTAATGTAATTTTGCGTGATTATTTTTGGCCTGTTGTAGTAACAATAACATTCAGTTAAACCTGCAAATTTAATTAAAAAAAAAACATAATTACTTAAGAACTCACACTCCTTTCATTTATCCTATAAATATATTACAATTACCACGAATTTCCAAAAATATGTAAAATTACCATATTGAAGGCATCACAACGGAGGGGCATATAAAACAAATTTATAGTTTTATAGGAAATGAAACAATTTTTTCCAAATTTATCTTTGGAAATCAAGTAATTATTTCTTGATGTAAATATATCAAATACTGTTTAGAATATTTTATTTTTTATTTTTGTTCAACATTTCGTTTGTTTCATTTTCGTGTTCAAGTTCAATTTTTCGTTTGTTTTGTTTTGTATAAATTCATATATTTCATATTTATATTCATTAAAATTTTAACGTGGACACATTTAATGTAAAAATAGATTTAATTTCCTATAATATACGCAAATACTATCAAAATCGTCAACCCACAAATTAAAAACTGTTTAATAGCCATTTAAATATCAGTGTGATGGAGCTACCGCTGGCGTATGTGCTGGGTACGAGCGCTAGATATGCAGTTGCCGCTGACGATGAAAACATAATATCACACAATTATTGGTTTCTATCGTTCTCACTTATGTATCGAGATAGCAGCAGGAGCAATAGATACTAGAAGTGGTGTATCAAATAAATAATTGCAATAACAAGAACGTCTGGGTAGCCGTGAGTTGTATAGCATTTTTTTGCTGTAGTCATCGGCTATTTGTTGCTGTCGCCCGACGAGACGTTCAGGCTCCGGTATGGTTTGGTGGTGGCCTTAATATTGCACATATGAACGTTGCAATACATACAAATGCGTATCTACAGATTTAAAGAAACTGAATATATTTGCCCATTTTTGTGAGAAATACCATATGTTTTGATTCTGTTTTATATGTAACGAGGAAACATGTTCATTTAATAAATTTATTTTTTATACCTACGTACTGTGTTTAATTTAGAGAGAAACTAAGTAAGTGAGCAAATATACAAAAATTATATACATCTAAAAATAAGCAATAAGGCCTCCCTCTTCACAAGGAAGATACGCCGAAGCAGACGGGTAGCGGCATTTTCAGAAAACGTAACAAATACAATTGTATTTAGTTAAATCACGTACTCGAACACTGTGTGACTGGAATAGTGAAAAACTTTTCTATCACCCTTACCATACTAACACTGGACGCACGTTTCGATAGGTAAGCTATCATCTTCAGTGGTAAAACTGAACTGTCGTATTTATCATTATAATCTAAATTCATGTATCAACTAATTGGTAGTGTTGAGACTGTAGTATTAGTTATCATATATAAAGAACAATATAATTGAGTTTTAGTGCTGAAGATGCTCATCTTTAGCTATCGAAACATATGCCCAGTGTTAATGAAGTGTTGTGATAAGGTAGCTTTCACAGCTATACGGAAGACACTCGGTATGCAGAGCAAATGTCGCACTCATATTTTTAAATGTCTGACTACACACGGGTCGACACGACACAATTGCGGCTTGACATGCATGTATTTGTTTACATTTTTAAGATGAATTCAATACCCGAAATTGAAAAATACGAATCTCTTTATAACTACAGGATCGCGGAATATTGTGCAGCAACTCTGCTGTAATTGATGAAAATATGTAGGTTTATGTGAAAGGTTAATGCCGTATAGCATGCTTGCGACATTCTGCTGTAAGGATGACAGTGAAGTATGTCAGTGCGCATAATGGTATTTAACAGCACGATTTAAAATTGGTTGCATTTGCACTACCTAAAAGTTTGTATTAAGCTCAGTTAAATATTATAGGCAGTTATCGGACAAAAACAATACAAAAATAAAAGTATTGATCCAAGTTCAATAAAACAATCTCAAAAACAACATTCTACACAGCGGACTTGCTTTTTGTTATTTTTAATATACATATTTAATTACTTAAAAAATGTATAGTCATATGAAAGCAAAGAAATTTGCAATGATGTGAACTCGTTAAAGTTTAAGTTTTATGGAGCCATTATTTGTCAAGCGTAATTTCTAAGTCTCTAAATTTTGTATTCTCCTTTTACAAAACCTTTCCTTTTCCTGCATTATATATAAAAAATGTATTATTTTATTATATACAAAGTACATTAATTGATCTGTTAAAAAATTTACGTTTCTGGATCTCGAGAAAGCTTTCAACACGGTACCAAGGAGAGAAGTTGAAGCAAGCTTAAAAAGCTCGAAGAAATGTCCCAACAATCTTAATAAGAGCGATTATGAGCCTCTTTCATAATAACAAAACCTACGTTAGAACAAACAATACACAATCAGAAGAGTTCGACACAAATGAGAGTCTGCGTCAAGGTGGAGTGCTCAGCCCGGCCCTATTCAACGTGGTGATGGACAACACAGTTAAGGAAACAAGAAGCACAACATCAAAATTATACGTAGGACATAGAAATCTTAATCATAGAAAAACTGGAAAGAAATCTTAATATACGAATAGAGAGACTCAAGGAAAAGAATCTCAAAACTAACGAGACAAAAACAAAGATTATGGTAAGTGAAAAAACCAAAAGTACGGTCAACATTGAAATAAACAATAAGAATATAGAACAAACAGATACATTTAAATATGTACTTGGGGCTGCTCATCAACAGGGAAATGTTAAAAGAAATAGAAATAAAGAAAAGAATTGATGGTGTGACAAGATTTTATCATTCTATCAAAAACACCTTCATTGCCAAAAAAAGAGATTTCAAAACAAATGAAGATCAACATTTACAAAACAGTGTTTGTTCCAATCTTAATATTGGGGTGAAAGAGCTGAGTACTAACAAAGAGATTGACAAGCAGACTGCAGAGTATAAAAATGATGTATCTGAGAAAAGTACTAGGAGTCACTAGAAAAGACAAGGTCAGAGATGTAAGAATCAGGGAACTCCTAAAGGCAGAATCGTTGATAGAAAAAAATAGAACGAAATCAACTAAGATGGTATGGGCATTTGGCCAGAATGGGCAATAAAATGCAGTTGAAGCAAGTATGGGAGGCAAAAAGGCAAGTGATAAGGAGCAAGGGAAGACCAAAAAGAACATGGAATGAAAACATTGCAAAAATATTAGCTCACAAAGGAGTGGAACACGAGAAAAGCCAAGTTCTTAGCGCAAAAAGAAATGGGCCAAATTTGTACATGGAGATAGGCACGAGAGAAAGTGAAAGCATGAGGATACGACGTCCTACATCTTCGGGTAGAAGAGGTCGGGTAGATTATACGTATATATTGAAATATTTTATTTCTGGGAAATTGTTTAAAATTTGGAATTTTTGTTAGTTGATTAAATTTTTAAATGAACTGTGGGATTCGGGAGTATTCGTACACACTATTTTGGCAATTTTAAACGAATTTTGATATCAGTAAATGGAAATTAACGAAAGTTAAAATTGGAAAATGCAAAGTAACCTTGGTTTTTCGCAGATGTTCCTTACGAAATTCACTGGAAATCTGCCTATTCTAACCTCCAGCCTTCTCTTCTACCTTGAATTTATTCTATGATTTCAATATTAGACACTTTAAACTGGGAGCGCAGCCAAAATACGAGTTACCTCGATGAAAGCTTGACCGGAAGTGATGAATTTAATTAGCGCCCCTTTTCTGCTTTATTTTAATCGCGATTGCAATTGTTTTTATCCACAGCAAATTTTGACGACTTCTTTCCAAGTATAATTTAACGAGGAATTTTGATAAATACAATTATTTTTGGAAGTAGCATGAGAGAATGAATGGACTGACTACTAGACGACTGAAATTATCCTATTCTATACAGAATAGCGTCGACAACCAAACAATAAAAAAATTTACTACCATTCTACTTAATAACTTTATAATAGATATTTAATTTACGAAATTATGCTCGAAATACCTCTGAATTTACCCTGTTGTTTGTTTTAGGAGAAATTTACATTAAATTTTGAGGATTTACGAAACGAGGAGAATGAAAAAAAGAGCAGTTTCGTCTCTCATTCACCAAGACCGTCGTTGGCTGGAGTTAAATAAATTATTTAGTACCCCCACTCCGAACATCGGAGGCTCAGGGAGAAAAGGAGGCTTCCGAAAAATAACTAATATCCGCCATAGGGAATTTCATATGTATCGAATGGCCATACTGAATACTCTATACGTGCTAGAGTGAAAGGTAAACTTGGCGATGTAAATATTTTACAGAACAGTATATATTGTAGTGGGACTTATTTGGGTGAAGTGCGTGTACTTGCACCTCAATTCATTAATTTTATTATTTAAATGTCAATATTCGTAAAATATCAGAATTTAACATAACATTTGCAGAATTCGGATTATTTTCAGTTATTATTCAAATTCTGGCATTTTAATAATTTATATATACAGCGTGTCCCCGGATTAACGCATGGATAGGTAAGGCAGACAGAAAATTAATGAGTTGAAATTTCATCTTTTGGGGTTAGCCATGCTTGAATAGCAAGTAAATTATGCCATAATTTTATTGCGAAAAAATCAAGTATACCTTGGAAATTTACAAAAAAATAATTTTTTCAATTAGTAAAATGTATTTTCTATGAGATACGACAATAGGGTTATTAAAAAACAATGTTCAGAGTAATAAATTACGCTATTACTTAGTGTGTGAGCATGACCCCAAAAAAATGAAAATTCAACTCAATAATTTCCTGTCTGCCTTACCTATCCATGCGTTAATCCAGGGACACACTGTATATAAATTCATTGGATTGGCAATGCCGGGACAACAAGTAAACAACGGGAGATAGAAAAATAATTTTTCTGACAGAACACATTTTTCTGACTAATCATTTAGAAATTTAATTTAGAACTCAAACGTATATGAAACCGTAAACTTAAAAGTATTAAAAAACAGTTAAAACTAAACAGAAGCAGTTTAAAGAAAGTAATCGAGAGAATTTAATCAAAGAACCAAAGAAGACGACTAGAGGGGTTTATTGTAAGAGGATATCGAACATTTACTGAAAAAGAGGAAATCAGGATGCAGAAGAGGAACTTAAAACGACATATACACCACACACATATTAATGTAAGTAAACCTAAATCATTTTGTAAGTAAGAAGTTGAAAATAATAAACGGAACCTGATTAAATGATAATCAGTTTCCGTTTATTTTTATTTTATTTAATATTTTCATTATTAAAAAACATCTCAATATATATGTATATATAATTGTTTTGAAAAAGTATTTATAAAAAAATAATTAATATACATATGTTTATATGTAATAGGGGACATTTTAGATATCAAAAAATCATATAAAATATTTACTTATGTTATGTACAATAAACATATATAACAACTAATGTAACACAGAAGTATTGAAATAATTGATTATTATTAATTATAATGGTCCACTAATTTAATAACATCATATCATACAGATATCGTAATATGTATGGTCCATTCAAAATTTAAATTTGATATATGAGCATAAAATTGAAATAAAATAATTTAATATATACAGTGCATTTCAGATAACACTGGCCATAGCTATTTACATACTAAAACCTTTATGTGACGTTAATGGTTTTCCTACGGGGAGTGTTTGACTTATTTTTTGTTCGCACATAGCTGGAACGATTTTTATGAGGCTTTGAGACATTTTATGCTTTGGAATAAAAAAATTGCGTTGGAAATAAGGAATAAAAGTAGCTGCAAAATTGTGTCTCATTATATCTGCTAACAATTCCTGAAATTGCCTCTAAAGCTGCTACTTTTTTACTTTAATTTCGACTTGACCTTTTTGTTCCAATGCATAAAATGTCTCAAAACTCCCCGTAGGAAAACCATTAACATCACATGAAGGTTTTCCTATGTAAATACCTATGGTCAGTTTTATCTGAAATGCGCTGAATATTCAGATAGATATCTATATAAAATTAGAAGATGATGGTGTAAAATATTTGCATTGTTAACAAACAAACAAACATGTAACTTTAGATCAGAAAAATTATGACAAATGATTTAAAGATGTAATAATCTTTGTATCATTTTAGGTATATATGAATGTACAGGAAAATATATTTTGTGTATTATCAAAATGTTTATACAATTAAACTTCCTGTCTTTAAAAATTTTGATAAAAAGTAACATTTTTCTATACACTGAGAGACCATTGTGTTCAATTCAACAACATTTATTTTGTTAACGAAAATTTCCTTGTACAATCAATTATTTGCCTCGTTATTCTCCAAAATTTAGTTATGACGATCAGAGTAAATCAACAAAATTATTTGTTTCAAATAACACGATACTTGTTTGTCAGAATTCATACATAGATTTTAGTTGGAGTAACTATATTTTTGGTGTCTCAACTAATTGAATCTTTCAGTGTAGCTTTACAACCAAATTGGTTTTCAGTTTATTACTAAACTGATTTATATTCAAATAAGAATTGATTTGAACAGCAAGATACATTTAAAATGTATTAATAAATCAAATTTCGAACCTAAGTCGTTTACACAAAGTCAACATCACACAAAAACTATCCAATAATATAGAATTACCTCAAAAATTCAGGAATGTTAACGATGGATAACAACACAAACTTTTTTCGAAATGCGGTAACGGTCGCGACAAACGTATTAGTAACGGTCAGTGAATCGGTTACAATATTTACAATCGCAAAATTACTCACCGTGAGCTTTAATATAGTCAGTCACAGCAGTATTTCTGGAGTAGCGTCTTCGGAGGCGCAACGACCTCTCTTATAGTGTCCTCAGGTGGGGAGGACGCCAATGCCAAGCACCGCCGATGAGGATAATGGCAACCAACGCAACTATATATGTATTTGTTTTGGTTAATGCAAATCATTTCGATCCACATCTTTAATGCATCACGCGATTTTTATTCCTTCTTCATACCTAATACTTTTGGTTGATTTTTTCTATGCTTTGCATATAATTATCTTACCAACATTGTGGGTGATACTATAGGTATATGTAGATGTTTCAGAATTTCAGTAATAAGCATCAGTATCTTCGTTATTTGAAAAGATTAAAGGAAAATGCAAAAACAGTATTAAATGAACAGATCCTTTTAAATCCATCTTAAAAATCTTGGTAAATATACAGAATGTCCCAACCTTCTGGAATTATAAAATTGCGCCTATTGTGTAAACAGTAGGAAGCTAAAATTTTCTGATGACATAATAGACATCATAGAGTATCTTTCAAAAATATTTTCGTATATACAGGATGATAAATAAATAGCGAACCAGACACTTACTTTGTTATGTTAAATAGAACACTCTGTATATTATTATGTATTGGTTTCTCCATCTAGAAATCAACCAATACAATATGATTTCATATGTTTATTTCTAACAAATTTCGAGATACTTATAGTTTTGTCCTCAACCGCCTATAAATTTTGATACATCTATTTTCTTCCAAAGATCCGAAATTCAAATACATATATTAGCGTAAATTTTTATAAGTTTAAATTACATATTTGGCTCTATCTAGATATCGCATTAGAACGCATCCGAAGTATATGGGGTGTTCACTATTCAACATCAAACTTTACCAAATTCGAACACCATAAATGTAATTTTTTTAAATAGAACCATATATGAGGCGATTAAATAACCGGACTGGTGCTACTATCGGCAAACAGCGAGCACGCCACGGCAGGTTTGAACATGTCTGTGCTTCTAGATGCTTTCCCCACCCTGAGCTGGATGGGCACGGTTGTACGTTACTTAGTCTCGCTGTAGCAATCGTCCGTTCAAGTCCTTACGCTAGCGTCGCGTCGAAAAAATGCGGAGTGTTCAAATCGAGCAACGAGTTAACTCAAGTTCCTTGTGAAACTGGAAAAAACTGGGGTTCTAACTACCCTTCGTGAACGAATGAGAAGACGAATACCCAATTTGTGGAAGAGCAAATCCTGGATGCTCCACCAAGACAATGCGCCAGCCCATTCCGCCTTGTCTGTGAAGGCGTTCTTTGCGAAATCCGGCATCACCGTGTTGGACCACCGACCGTACTCGCCCGACCTGGCCTCCTTGACTTTTTTTATTTCCTAAGGTAAGATCGAAGCTTAAGGGAACAAGATTTGACGGTGTGGAAGCGGTGAAAGCGAAAGCGACGGAGGTTCTCAACAAGCTGACAGAAACGGACTTCCAGCACTGCTTTCGACGGTGGAAAATTCGTATGGAGCGTTGTAGGGATCGGTAAGGAGAGTACATTGAAGGGGATAAACTTTGTTATGTAATTGGTGATCAATAAAATGTTTTGTAACACCAGTCCGGTTATTTAATTGCCACACCTCGTATTTTTCTGTATCCGTGTACAATATGCTTTCGTATCAATCCTAAGGGATACATTCTCAAAATGGGTTGTATACCAAAAGATAGCGTTACTCCTGCTCGACCTTTCCATAACACGGGTTTAGATTTTGCAGGACCTTTCCTAATTAAGGATGGCAAATTATGGAATCGCTAATTCATAAACGACTAGCGACAGATTTGACAACGCACACGGGACTAAATTGTTTAAAACGTTTCTTTGGTAGACGTGATTATTGCAAAAATTTGTATTCCGATAACGCCACTAATTTTCGAGGTGCTTCGAATGAAATTTCAAAAACGATACGTGATTTAAAACACGTGAGTGATATCGCAGAGTACTTTCAATCCAAAGAAATTGTTGCATTGTTGTATTTCATAGTAACTCGTACTCCGCATTTCGGTGGTATCTGGGAGGCAGCTGTAAAATCAGCAAAATATTACTTGAAACGCGTTATTGGCGATACACGATTAACATACGTATCCTTTTGCACCATACTGGTGCAAGTAGAATTCATCCTTAATTCTCGACCTGTATACCCACTCTCCAATGATCCCAATGACTTGCAAGCATTAACCTCCGGACATTTCCTAATCGGGGAAGCATTAATCGCCTTACCACAACGAGAAGTGCTACCTCTCGCAAGTAAATTGGACCATTACCATCTACAAGGCATAGTTCAGAATTTCTGGAAAAGATGGTCGACTGAGTATTTACACACCATGCAGTAAAGACACAAATGGATATTAAATGCAGACGACGGTGTTCAAATGGGCGATCTGGTATTGCTGAAGGAGAATCATAGTCCACCGCAAAAGTGGGCTTTGGGAAGAATAACCAAGGTGCACCCAGGCCGGGATAAGAGAATCCGTGTGGTGACAGTTCAAACCAGCCATGGGACAGTTCAAACCAGCCATGTAGACTGAGGTGTACATAAAGTGTGTTTGTTTCCTAAAGACGTAAATAACATTCTCAATTTCATTTAAATATATATATAATGTTTTTTTTTTAATAGGCAAGCCTTGCAAGGCGGCCGGTATATGTTAAGATTGTATTTAAATATCCCGCTGTTCAGCGCATGCTCGCCATTTCTACAAGGGTAATGTAGATTTGACAATAGTTAATTAATGAGTTGTAAAAATACAGCAATATACATCTCTTAACATTTTTTGTCATTGATTATTCAGTTTCGACAAGCAAGCGAGAGTTTCCACGTTTTTAAAAGAATTCAAAAATCCATAATACAGGAAATTTATATCTCTAACGTTTTTGCATAATATGTCTAACACTGAAAGTGAAAGAGATATTTACAGTTAAACGTGAGTCCTGCATTTGGATATTGCATCCAAGTGATTTTTGCTGTTAGAATTGTTGGGTTACCACGACAACAATAAACAAAATATTTATGAATGAAGTTAAGGATAACGCAGGCATTTTGGAGTGCAACATTTAGTGTGCTAAGAAAGGTGCAGAACAGCTTTCACAATTTACAAACAATTGTGCAAATGTATCGAGGCGAAAGAAGGGAATTTTGAAGGTTCACTGTAGATAAATAAATAAGTAGATAACTATTAATTATTGCAATAAAAATTACAATGAAGATTATTAAGTTTATTCATAGTGTATTTCAATATTGTTGTATGTTTCTCTTTCTGTTTTGATTTTAAATTGATGCTGATATATGTATGTGTATATCACTTATTATTAGCCTGTATGAACTTTTATGAAAATATTGTTCTCCTGTTCTTTTCGCTAAGAAGATGCATTACCATAATAATCATTTTTGTTATGTTTACATCAATAAAATTAATGTTTCCAGTAGTACCAAATCTTTAGCTTTAATTTGACAAATGTTTTCAATTGTTGACATCGTCAGTCAGGATAGCACAGCTTATACATTTTACTGGTTGAAATGCACGGTTTTTTTCACTTTTTCCTTATAATACCTATTACCTAACTCTTTTACTTTTACCTTCACAACCCAACATAATCAAAATTTCTATGCGTTCATCTTAAGCGAGGCGTATTTTGAATGTGATAACACTAAAACGAAATTCATATTTGATTGCTAATTCATTGACATTTAAAATGTTGCAATAATACGTTACGTTATAGCTGCAAAGTTAAGGGAATAATTATTTTTAATCATTTTTATAGTTGTGAAATATCTGAGGTAAGATAATCCGTTAAATTAAAACAGTAGGTGGTTTTGGAAAGAATATTAACCTTCTAATGTGGTATTTTGCAAACTTACTAATCAAGTTACATTCTCAGAAAAGTTAGAATACATAAGGAAATGTACCAATTATCCCCAAATAATCTTTTCTTACATTTACACTTACACATTTTAAACTATAAATATATGAGTGTACAATTCCACGTAAAAATATTTTTTAAGAAATCCATGCCAATTCTATGTACAACTATTCCAGCATTATGTCATCGATTATGATAAATTTATGTGGCTGTGATACTGCGGTTGCAAAATGACGAAAAATTTTTTTGCTACTGCTACAATAATTAAAATGCATATTTGTTATAATAAATAATAAAAAATAACGGATGAAATAAAATATTCATAGAATTCACTACTTATACCATCACTTTAATGGTAACTGAACTTATCCTTTGTATATCAAGCGTTTACTGTAAATATGAAAATGAATGAAGACACGCGAACTGAATCATTTGCATTCGTACTTCGCCATTGTTCTGATTTCATTTTGCGTATAATAACCGCTGTTTGGTATTCTATGGAATAAACAGTTGTCTTTTCTAGTAAATCTACGTTATTCACAATTGTTTTCCATTCATTTTCTATTATGTCGTATCTGCTTAATGGTTAATTAGAATAATCGTGGCCGCTCGTGTCCTTTACGCAAAACCATAAATTATTGATGTCGCAGTGTTTACATAAGAGATAAGAAGAATTAGTACCTTAGATCTACATAATCATTATTAGTAAAATGTTAGTTTACCGATTGACAATTGGTAAATTGCAACCAACAACAACTATGATTGAAGCTGTTTTTAAATAATGTTAACTTCCTTAATCAATTTTGCAAATAAGTATAGTTATATGCAAAATGTTGCAGATCAATTCACGATAATACCTTTATATATTCATACAACATTATCCACTCGGCATTTTTCTCTTCGAACTAATGCATGCTAATTATCTTGTAATAAATTTATTGTGTAGCGCATGCAATATTAGTTTAGGGAACACAAGTAACTCGAAAATTCAGAAAAAATTGAAACTTTGTGGGTTTGTAGAGTGACATAGTGTAAAAACAACGGTAATCTTTTAGGTACGCAATCACCCGTTTTTGGGGGAGTCGAGACCCCTAAACGCAACACCATCCTTAGCAATTTATATCAATATCTCGGAAACTATGAGAAATATTAAAAACCACTTTAGACAACATTGAATCTGTTTCGAGGGGGCTATATGAGAGCGTCAATAGTTTTCCTCTGGCCACTATTCCTTTCGGGGAACCGCTGCCTCCGCCCTCAATTTTTCATTTGTTTGAAAAATACTTTATCTTACGACAAAAGAAAAAAAAAATCATTACTGTAGCAAATCCAATATTAGAGCATAAGGATATAATCTGAAGATAATTAAAAATATTCAAAACATTTCTTGAAATTTATATTTATTGTAATTTCTGCTGCAGAAGAAGATAAACGCTATTATTTTTATTATTATTGGAAAAAAGGTACTGCGACCGGACAACGTCAGGAAGCAAATATGTGATTAAATTGGTAATCGGTCTGTGGTAGTGGTTTGAAAAAAAAAGAAGTCTTCTTTATTGACTAACTCAATACTTCGCTCTTTATTTAGAACTTCATCAAGAGTATAAATTACAATGCGAAAAAATGGTTACAATAAAATAAATCTATGAAAATTGTATTTACTTACAATGGAGATAATTTGAAACAGGAGGAAAGAAATGATTGAAATGTCAACAGTAAAACTCTTTTAAAATACAAATTGAAAAATCGATACGAACTATTGTAAAAACTAACTAAAAATGAAAAACGTCTAAAAACAGCTGACCAGAAAAAAGATATACAGGGTTTTCCAACAAAATAGGCTTGGAATATCCGTTGTTGGCAAACAGATCAAAAATGTTCTTAGGTTATTTTGCAAAAAGTTATCATGTGATATGTGAGTTACACGTTGCTATATCCCACGGCACAATATCTTACAGCACAATAACGAATAACGAATAGTTTAATCTTTTGGAAAATCCTGTATATCTCTTTTCTGATCAGCTGTTTTCAGTCTTTTTCATTTTCAGTTGGTTTTCACAATAGTTCGTATCGATTTTCAATTTGTGTTTTAGAATTGTTGCTAGAGTTTTACTGTTTGACATTTTAATCATTTCTCTTCTCCTGTTGAATAATGTTAAAATTTTACTTTAAAGATATTTTAAAACGTTAAAAAAATTTTGTTTGGCTTATTTCATTGTAATAACCAATCGAAGATCAGATTTGCTGTTTCAAATTATCTCCATTGTAAGTAAATACAATTTTGATATATGAGGGTAAGTCAAATATTATCTACACATTCACCATAACAAGCTTCGAAGGTTATCGCAGTGGCGGCCGCTTGCGCATGCGTTGAGTTGGCGCCTCTGTGGTCGTGTGCAGAATTTAAACACGATCGCGTCATTTGTCTGCTAGCTACAACAGCATAAGCATGTCAGCTCCGCTATTAGTTTGCACCAAAGAGGAACAACGAACAATGATCCGATTTTTGTGGTCAGAGGGTGTGAAAGGTGCTGAAATTCACCGGAGACTTTTGTCACAATACGGGGACAGTGATTTATCTCCTAAAAGCGTTTTTTTGTGGATCAAAATGTTTCAAAGTGGCCGCACGAGCGTAACATAAAAAGAGCAAGCTCGACGGCCGTCAACCTCGACCACCGACGACAATATTCAGCAAGCTCGAGAGATGGTTACAGCAAATAGGCGAGTGACCATAGGTGGGGTTGCATCTTCTTTAAACATCAGTCACGGTTCTGCTTATCAAATTATCCACGATGTACTAAAATTTCGTAAAGTGTGTGCGCGATGGGTAGCACGAATGCTTACCGCAGAAAACAAAACCAAACGTTTGGACATCTGCCAACGCTTACTGGATCGCTTTAACGCGGAAGGCGACGCATTTTTAAGCAGAATAGTGACTGATGTTTAAAGAGGATGCAACCTCACCTATGGTAACTCGCCTATTTGCTGTAACCATCTCTCGAGCTTGCTAAATGTTGTCGTCGGTGGTCGAGGTTGACGGCCGTCCAGCTCCCTCTTTTTGTGTTACGCTCGTGCGGCCACTTTGAAATATTTCGATCCACAAAAAAACGCTTTTACGAGATAAAGCGCTGTCCCCGTATTATGACAAAAGTCTCCGGTGAATTTCAACACCTTTCACACCCTCTGACCACAAAAATCGGATCACTGCTCGTTGTTCCTCTTTGGTGCAAACTAATAGCGGAGCTGACATGCTTATGCTGTTGTAGCTAGCAGACAAATGACGCGATCATGATTAAATTCCGCAAACGTGACCACAGAGGCGCCAACTCAACGCATGCGCAAGCGGCCGCCACTACGATGACTTTCAAAGCTTGTTATGGCAAAAGTGTCGATAATATTTGACTTATCCTCATATTTATTTTATTGTAACCAATTTTTCGCAATTGTAGTGTATATTCCTGATGAAGTTTTAAATAAAGAGCGAAATTATATATTGAGTTAGCGAATAAAGGAGACTCCTTTTTTACCTGTTTAATTACTTATTTGTTCCCATTATTATTACGTATTATGAAAAGTGAAGTCAGTATTTTTGGTAATATCGACTTCATTAAGAATAAATTAGTAAACTAAATGTTTCGACATGGTCACAATTTTCTAAAATTTTAAAATTTATTTATGGGGAAAATGTCATTTCGCTGCAGACAAACACCGAATCCTGAAGATTCGATGTTTGTGGAGTGACATTCAAGTTTGCTCACGAAATTTTTCACATAAATATATTTGAAAATTTTACAAAATATGTGATAAATGGTTTTTTCATTTTTGCATTTTGTGACCATAGAGTTCTGATTTCCATCAACAAGTGCTTCTGATGAAGGGAACTATGTTGTCGAAACATTTACTAATTTATTCTTACTAAAATTGATATTACAAAAAAATACCAATTTCGATTTTTATTGAAATATTACGACTAGAAAAGAACTCAAATTTCCTCGATTATTATTATATAAATATGTTGTTACTGTTTATTGCTCGGGGAATTGATACGTAAAATGTTGGAATCAGTTCGGAACCGTGTGAAGTACGCGTAAAGGAAATTGGAGTTCCAACAATAGAAGAACTAGTTGCAAATCAATTCCAAGATCGTTCCAACAGATACCGAATTATTTCTGAATCGATTCAAGAACGTTGAAATGAGTTCCTGGTTCTGTAAGAAGTAAGAAAGGTAAGAACTGAAAGAACTAGTATTCTCTCAACGAATGCGCTTAAACAATTCATTACTGATCCAAGAACTGTGAAAGGTTTCTCTGTTAGAACAAACCTTTTATTTAAAACCTTATGTTAAAATGTTTTTGTAAACTTATTCTGATATAGTGTACATGATTAATATAGCTTTTCATGGTGGCTCGTAATAATTCACCAAACTTTCTCTTTTTCTAAGAGATTAATTGGACACTTTCTTTTGTAGTATATAATTCTTTATTTTTATCTTAACTTAATCTAAAAATATAGTAATAATAAATATCTTCAACTTTCCCACATGCGTGCATGAATACTAAAGAAAATTAATTTAATTCGATTAGTAATGAAGCTTTTTTACATGAATTTTATCTTCGATCGAAAATAACCATTGAAATAATGATTTACAGTTATAAATGCATTTTATTTACATCATTCTCCCAACATTTATTTTATATCGGATCTATAAAATTTAAGTCGTGCATTTTATTGAAGGTAGACTTATTAGAATCGCAAAGATTCCAATTTTATTACATCCATAAAATACTGCAGTGAATATGTGTTTAGGAAAAGACATGTTTGGACTGAATAAACTAACATTGATGATTATGCACCAATTCAACAGAACATATTTAGCAATGTTGTCTTATACTTATATGTAATAATGGTAAAATAAAGAATTCTATGGTTTTGCATTATGTTGAAATGTTAAGTGTTAAATAAATTTAAGGCCTCAAAGCTTAATTCATATTTGTAGAGCTTTTTATTAAGAAGACAACAACGAAGAAAATTCATTGGCAATTGGTTCGATTGTTAGGAATTTAAGCGAATGAATGATTTTTGCTTTTAAGTCTGAGATTTGACAAATAAACAACCGTTGTGATTATGTTGTTTAACAACAAGCATTTGGGTGAACTTACTGTCGCAAGAGACAATTTGGCACTCTCTTTCATCAAGTGTACAAAAAAACAAAAATTCAAAGGTTGTGGGCATGTATTTCTGAAGAAGACAATAAAGATTATCGAAACGTTAAAATTATAAGTTTTAATGAACTAACTACAATATATTCAACGATAAAGCCGCTAAAATCAAGAAATAAAATCTTTTGAATTATTAAACACGGAACCGCTAAGAAAACAAAATATACTTATACAGCAAAAAACAGAAAGAGACTATCAAACCCTTTATTGCTGCCTATCACGATATTTCTTTAGCTAAAGTATAACATACGTGGTATCGTTGGATTTGTCTTTCCATTATCTTTTGAAAAACGTAAAAATACAACAACATAGGATGTTCCGTTTAAGATAAGAAAGTTGGCATCTCTTCCGGTGACGTCAGAAATGCAGTCGAGCTGCCGATAACACCAAAAGTTATTAGACCATTGAAAATCTCATATTTCCCTGAAAAAGAATGAATCTCAAGGAGTATAAAGAAGTTGTGCGACAATAGCAGCGAGAGTTAAGGCTTAAAAAGACTCTTTTAAAAGATGTACCAACCGATTTGAGGTTGCTGAAAAGGGATGATGGCAGCTATAGAAATAGCGCCAAAGAAAGTCTTCGGCATCTGATCAATGCACATTTCCCAGACTGTACCCTGTCAGATGAAAAATGAGAAAATGGAGACCACCACGCATATACGGCAAACTACTGGCTTTTCGCAAGTGAAATAGTTAGTAGATGCAAAATTAAATGGGCCACTTATGGCCTTTCACCGTTTAGATCCCCGGAACAAGATGGCGTCCTATCCACCTTATTGATGTGGGCAGTGGAAATATTGACACCTCACTGAAAGCGCCTCTATACTGCCAGCATTGCTTTGCGACACATTTCTATGGTACAGTTCTCCCAAATCTTACCACCCAATCAGTGTCACCTCCTTCGGGCCGAGGAATTGTGATGTATTGAAGAGGAGACTCACAGATTCTACCTTGAACTTCGTCTCTGACAAGATCCAACGATCACTGGATATACAACAATCCTCCTCGAAAATTACTACAACGCTGGAGAAACGTGGATTCAGAACGTGCTTGCCAAACGAGTCATCACTGTCAATCCGACAGCATCCAAAGCATGGTAGCTGCGAGCTATCCACAGGGAGAGGTGCTTTTACCACTATTGTGGAAGCTATAAATAGATACTTTGATCTGCAACTTGGATGCAGAGGACTTCCACACGGCTATCTGCGCTGGTGACTTAGCAATATTGGTAAGCGGCAAATATGAAAGCATACTCTGTGAGTGTATGCAAATGGCACTAGGAAGTGTTGAATCCTGGTGCAAGAATCACGAATTATCCGTCAATCCAGCTAAGTCGGAGATGGTCCTTGTTACACGGAAAAGAAACATAGCAACGCTAGAGCAACTTTACTTACGAATGTACCGCCTAGCTTCGGTTCGGAGGTCAAATACCCTGGTATCATCTTCGACAAGAAGTCGTCGTGGATTCCACATATTGATCAGAAGGTCAATAAAACTAGTATTACGTTTCGACAATGCCGCAGAATGCTGGGAAGAACATGGGGTCTCTCTCCCAGAGTAATGATGTTGATGATACATTTATCAGACCAATGCTATCATATGCCGCAGTCGTAAGCCGTGGGAGTACGCTTGCAACAGATTGCCGATCTTGGAAACTGGACCGAATAACATTCCGCCTCGACAAATCCTATAAATCTTTAATACAGCAACAGACTGACAGCGATGAGGATAACTTATGTCTTTTCGTTGACAGATCAAAAACAAATACAGGAATTGAAGCAGGAATATTCTCTAAGGAGCCCCACCTAAAACAATCATGGTTGCTACGAACGGAGATCATTGTTCTCAATCTGTTTACAAAGAACAACGACTTAACTTATGCCAAGGCAGTGGGTTGGTTCACGGCCTAGAAGAGTCTCCGGAATAGAAAGGATACATAATGAGCATATTGTGGCCTAAATGCTGTGAGATCCATCTCACCTTTTGGTTGTCCATAATCATAACCAAAAGTTATTTCATAAAAAAATAGAAATAGTTTTTTTTTTCTAAAAACGTTAGCTTTTGTCGTTCAAAAATTGGCATGGGGTCGAAATACTTTAGGACTTAATTGATTCGAATTTAATTGAAATAAAACAGCACCTACAATTTTGGTGAATTGGCGACACTCCGAAAACATGGATTTGATATACCGATTGACAACCATACCTGATTTATTAACTACGTATCTTACAGAGAAAAGAATATTATGGTGGGGACATTCGATGGTATTCAACTCAATAATTTCCTGTCTTCCTTACCTATCCATGCGTTAATCCGGGGATATACTGTATGTTGAGGAAATATAGTTTTATTTATTAGAACTAAGAAGTGGTTTTTTTTTCAAAATTTATTTTTGCCTGCAAATCTTTTAATTTTTCATTTCTTTCTTTAAAATTAATGTGTTAAGATAAAATACACTCAAAATGTCAGACTTACATTTTGAATTTATGTAGTTCCAAATAAAGAAAACTTTTTGTGTGAAGTAGCAATAATAATTTAATGTTTAATATTTAGGATCTGTAATCCTACGTCAATTTCTAAGGATAATTAAATAGGAAATTCCATCTGGAAAACCAATTCAAATAATAGAAAATTTATTTTACCATATGATATGATCTAAAAAGTATGTTTCTTTAGAAATACAAAAGTCCATTAATTTATCAAATTTAATGGGAAGCAAACCTATAATCTACAATCGATTAAATAATCTCAATCAAATCAACAATTATAAGATTAGAAGACGTAAATGATGTCATATATGTATACCACAAGCATATTAACATGCAATACAATTAGAAAAAGAATACGCACTCTATGTACAGTTGGGTTAATGTAATGTAACGTCCTTGCCTGTATATGTACGGAATATTAAGTCATATTAATCCATCGAAAATATGTCACCTCTACCGATGCGTCAAGCAATACGTGTGTAACGCCTCTTTCGAGAAAATAAAATCATTTTTGCGAAGCGGAATGCATTTATCTATTATATGCAAATTTATGAAAAGGGCCCACCTGTGCACTTTTTTCACAACAACACACCTTAAAACTCAAAAGAATCGCAATGATTCACCGCTGAAAGTATAAAAACACTTTTTACGTTCTCCTTATTTATGTGTTACAAATAAGAAATCTTTACCTGCATCTAAATCAACTTTATGTTCGTCATCTTTCGCTTATGATGTTTGAACGTGAATAGAATTAAATTGAAAATAATATGCTAAACTTTTTTGTGAAGTTTATATGAGATATGTATCTCGTGCTAGACAATATATTTTTGCTAATTTTTTAAGGTTATATAATAAAAAAAATATTCTCAGAATTCTATTTTGCTAAATAGGAAAAAAATAGAATATTATTCGGTTAACGAACGAAATCACCAACTATTGTATTTAAACTCTTTTTTCACAAAGCTTTTCTTGTTTGAATATCCTTATTCTAATTCTAAGATATAGAGTTATTATGGTTTGGATTAACACATTTATGTTTAGTACTTTTAATACAAATGCGTTAATCCGCATAATAATTATAGAAAGTTATTTATATCGATTTTTAAAATCATTATGTTATTTAAAGGAAAGGTGAGTGCTTATTTGCATGTTTTCACTATTTCACATTAGCCGATGCATTATAGTTATTGGCACGTTCTCAATTATATGCAGTAGAGTGATGTGTATTCGATTACATCAGATTTAAATCACTGCATGCGTATGGGTGTTGCAAACGGAGAATGAAAATCATGAAGATTCATTCGTTACCACACGTCTCAAGAAAATAGATTTTCTTACAAAAAATTAGTCTCTATTCAAGAAAATATTTTTATTTCAAGACTATAAAAATGTATAATACAAGAAAATAATTTTCTTGAAATGTTATTTGTACAAAGTAAAAAACATTTTCTTAGGGTTTTCTAGATTTTCTAAATCTAGAAAATCAAAGACAGAAATTTTTTTTTTCCAAGTAAATCATTTAGTTTTAAGTTAAGAAAATATTCATATTAAAGGTGGCAATGAAAAAATGGTCCAGATGTCACAAAGTTCTATTAAGAAATTAGGTGACCGGTTTCGTGTTCAAAATCACATCAGCTGCAAAGATATCCAATGGTGACTTGGAAACTTACACTTTTTCCTGCAAGAGGGATATTTCATTACAAACGAGTGGCTAACCTAAACACCTTATTCGTTCAGAGGTTACACTTGATTATTGTTTCTAGGCACTTTTTTCATGTGTACTTCTACATTAAAGGGGGATTCCGGTTCGTCGGTTCAAAAAAATCAACTTTTTGTTTTTTCAGCTTATCGTAAAGAGTGGTGGATTCTACGTACGTACGCAAAATTTCATGGCTGTAGCTCAAAAATTGATGAAGTTACAGCCGTTCAAAATTGACCGTGCTCTCAAGCGCCGCCCGAAAGCGCTCCAGCGGCAGGTAGCAAAAAGGGCTCGCATCGAACAAAGGGAACGACATTTGCGGGAGAGCGAATTGGACGAATCGGAGGAGAGTATCCTTTATGCACCGGGCTTGGGAGATGAGTGCGACAACGTTGTAAAACTTTAAATTAAATTTTCTCAAAACTATGTTTTCGAAATGATTGCGTCCAAACTAACGTTCCGATTTGGATGAAATTTTGCAGGATGATAGCCAACCGATTTCTCCTGGGTTTGAAATTTACAAATTACACTTTTTCAACAATTAAATATTTTTTAAGGCCCCCCAAAAACGAAAAAAAGGAAAATTTCAAAATGTCAACTTTGGACGTCTGCCATTTTGTTTAAACGTCTTTTTTCTGCACATTTCGGAATTTCAGACCCAGGAGAAATCGATCCTGCAAAATTTGGTCAAAATCGGATCATTCATGTGATCGGAATCATGCCAGCCAATTTGCAATGCGTTTTCTGCAGTGCTGTGTTTATCATCATGTATTTTGTAAATAAACGAACTTTGAACTAAAAAGAAATGCTGGAAGAGAGTTTATTTCTAGGTTAATAAACTCTCGCAAACCGCATCCCGAAATCCGCAATAGTTTGCCGTAAAAAAATTCGCGAAATTTCCTTCGCGAACCGGAATCCTCCCTTAAGTTCACTTTTGTTTGAACATTATTCTGTAAATAACCCCTACCTCAGCCTTTTTAAAATCACAAGCAATGTTATGCGTTATGCGTTATGTACGGATATGCCGTATTGTTTTAAACAAAGAAAGTGCAATTAGTAATGTGGATATAAATAATGCATTTCAGGAATTCTAAGTAAATAAATGCTTTATTTTATGAATTTATTTATGAAGAATACCTAAACGGTATAGCTTTACACTCCACGGTAAAATGGTTTAAGATTAAGAAAAAGAAGAAGACCTAAACGCTTTCTGGAACTATTTGCTATCCTCAAGAAAATATTGTTTTGTGTTAAAACAGCCATTTACTTATACTAAGAATCGCTTTCTTCAAATTTTCTGCAATATTTTCTTGAATCAAATTAACAAATGTCTTAAACAAAGAAATACAATTATTTCATTACAAGTATATGTAGTACTTCTCTTAAACGGAGAAAGAAAATATTTCTTTTGATTTAAAACAGTTATTGTATTGTGGATAATAGAAACAGTAATTGTTTTGAATTGAGGCGAACAGTCTTGATACAAGTAAAGGTTTCTCTGCGTGCAGTTTGTCAAGACATTTTTTCAAGTGTTTACAATTTAAAGCCTGTAGATATTTAATACACTGAAAAATACGCAATTTTAACAAAAATAATTGTTGTTACACTGTGTCCAGTGGCGTAATAACGCAATATGGGACTCTTGGCAAATTTGTAGACGGGCCTTCAAAGAATTAAGCTCGTCGTTGTTTCTATTATAGGTACTTTTGAAGTTTCGTAAAACCTCAGTCCACCATCAGCGTTGGTGCAATCGAATCTTTTTTATATAACAAGATTATAACATAAATAAATACTACTCGTTGATTCTATGATTTTCTTCACTTTTTATTCTTAGTCACAATGGAAGAAAATGCAACAACAAAAATGAAAACTATTTTTTCCGGGATTTCGTTTCGGCAAAATCGTCGATTGCGTCATCAAAGGCTAAATTTCGGGCCAAGCAATGTTCGATTGACAGCGTTGCTAATTTGTGCAACCTTACTTGTCCCGTTAAATTTCTTAAATATGTTTTTATTAATTTTAATTTTAAGAGGAGTCGCTCGACACTAGCGGTAGTGACGAGGAGTGTCAAAAGTAACATTAAACATAAAACATACTTCAGGGAAGCTTGTCTACACAAAAATAATTCTTTATAATTAATAAAATATATAACCCGCTAGTTCTCTTATAGAGGTAAATTTTTTGATATCGTTTCTGAAAGTTGACCAAAAGTTAAAAATTTCTTTTGCAAATGTATCAGATATATCTTCTTATATATCTTGGGTCGAGTGCTGATAAGGAACGCTTTTATGTTTACAAAAAGTTTAATGTAGTACGTAAAATAGCTTTTACGTTGATGAAGAGTTCTTTGTATTTAAATATTCAATAGTTGAAAATTTCTGTACAACAATAAACTCAAATATTTGTTCCTAGTTACAAAAATCTGTTCATACTCTTTGTGTATTCAAAATAAAATAAAAAGTCCTATCACAAGACAGGGCACTCGGGGCCCCTTCGGCCCGGACCCCCTGGGATTGGCCAGCCTTGCTACCCTATTGTTACGCCACCGACTGGAAGTCTGGAGAATTGTAAATATTCCAAAAATGACTGACACCCTGTATATTTTTTAAGATTGTAGTAGTCTTCTAAAAGATTATATTCAACAATATAAGGCTTAATGGGTTTATCTGTTAAAATGATAGATTTATGTTAAAAGAACTAAAATTGGTCATATAATAATAATAATAATAATAGTTTATTGCTTTACTACAACAGAACAAAGCAAACGTTGACAACAATAAACGAACAAAGTAAACGTATAAATGTGCAAGATGTTATGACAAGTATTCATTTAAGCTATAGGGCTCCATCTCAACTAACAAATTAAAAAATTGTTTACGAAACAGGTATACACTACTAATTTGTCTTTAGGTAGAAGGTAATCTATTAAATAGTTTTTTGATATTTTAAAAATAGAAAGCTTAGAAATGACATTTGGAGTCTGCTAGTTATTGACAGAGGACAAATAGACAGTTAGGCGGTTATCAATTCTTTATTTAGATGCAATCAAAGACTAAGAATGAGGATAGTACTGAAACACTTCACTAAAATCCTTAACACAATGATGATGATAGCTTGGCTATTGAAACGTGCCTCCAGTGCGAGTGAAGTATTGTGGTTTTTGGGTGGGTTTTAGTGCGTTTTAGTGTTCCAATGCTACGGAGTTCGAGTACTTGATTAGTATGGATAGTAGTATTAACTGAAAGACAAACAATTGAGATTTTAACGATGGTTGGATATGGCGACCCGCGGGAGAATACAACAGGAAGTACATGATTTACTCAATTGAACCTATTCTAATCTTGTTTAAGCAAGCTTCTAAAAATCCAACGAAACCGGAAGTGTGAAAGACAGACGCAGATCAGGTAGTCCAAAAATTATTACTATAAGGTTCTGAATATTCCAATTGGCTTATAAGATAATTCAAATTGATCACTTCGACAGTTTGGGAGAAAAATTTGGGACAACAATCCCTTGCATTTTTAAATTAATAATAATTTATAATAAGAATGATTATAAATAACACTTTTGTTTACTCCAATAAAACATCTAGTTGCTCTAACAAAAATTGTGTTATCACATATTTTGATATATTTATTGTTATATCGACTATATATTTTTCTTCGTGGAGATCACAGTATGTGTTGCCAGCCAGTTGTAAATTTATTTAAAAGCTAAAAGATTTTTCTTCTCAAGAACTGACAGAATATGACTTCGAAAGACGAATAGAGCTTTGCGAAATTTTGATGGGCAGGAGCAATGCTGATCTTGCTATTTTGCAATTAACATTTTTTTCTGTTGAAGCTACCTTTATGCTTAGGCACCGTCAATAGGCATAACTGCAGATATTAGACTGTAATTAGTCCACGCAGGATGGGCGAGGTACACACGCAAAGATCAGAAAAAGTTAATGTTTGGCTGATTATTGTAGGCCGTAACATTATTTGTATTGTAGGCCATTATATTTAAATTCTTTAAAGGAATTTATTAAAAAAATCCCCACCTTACAGATCTTAAAAATTATGATGCTGATTTTCGAGAAAGAAATCACATTATTAAATTATTGTCATTGATACGTAACCAGTTATCTGCACCTAAATATCGAAATCTATTTGCATATGCTTGGTTTAAAAGCGACTACTTGGAAAATAGACCCGACGGTTCCGACCATCTTGTTGAGTTTGCTTTTGATAACAGCAATGACGACGGTTTTTCCCTCATTATTCTATTTGTAGCGAGCCTGGTTCTATTAAACGTTCAAGATGCAATCAATCTTTATGTTTTCAGCACTTTTATGTAAACTATCATTACCGTGATGAATCAATTCATAGCACGTGGATATGCACACCTTTGAATATTCAATAAGACACATGCAATAAAAATGTGAAATGCACATCAAAATATTGTTTTACGGATTAACGTATACATATGTGGAATAATTAATGGACGTATGTATACCAATATTAAAACAATAAATTCGGAGTCATATCTTAACGGTTCTCCTATTTAGTATTTAAGTAATATACGGCCCTTTGCACCAGTCATAGTTAGCTTTCAGATTAAGTAATCTCCAATTAAATTTAACTATGAGTTAAAAGTGTATATCGTTGCACGGTCAAGGCTGTTGGTTGTAGTTAACTAACTAATGATTAACAGCGGTTGGCAATACTAAGTAGCTAGAGATTTTAACTTTCTTTCGTTTTATGTTAGCAACATATTTGAAAATAACGTCCAACGTGTTTGTAGCCAGAGATAAAACTGTGTGTAGTATATCAAATAATATAAATATTTAAAATCAGATATTAACCTATTATCTAATATATAATTTGACGTGAAATACCATGTTCTATGAAATTTAGAACATTTAAGTCATCGTGGTCTGGCTCTTCAAATTCTTCGATTGCGATCAAGTTATTAACATCCATTATTTATTAAAAACCAGAAAATATACGTAAATAATGTACGAATAAACCCTAACTTTCAAATAAATGCTTTCAATTTATTCTATTTATTTTTAACTTTAACTATTAATTAAAACTTTAAGCCTTAGCTAACCCATCCGTGCAACGAAATTTCTTAGTTAACCCAGATTAAATTTTAACGATAACTTAACTTCCACTGGTGCAAACGGCTGATAGTCGAATACTACATATGGTCATTTTGTAAGGTCGATGATGGTGCTAAAGCAAAAACGCATACGTTTGCTTCGAATGGTATGCCAAAGTGAATATAATCACTAGAGCGGGCCAAGAGCGCCATGCGCCAGGTTCGCAATCAGGCTGCCGGGCGCATATATGTATGTAAACATAGGTAATTTAAATATGTAATTATTAGGACGAGGACCAAAACCACTGTCTATTACGTCGTGAAGACGCGCAAATATACACCTGCAGTTTGGGTGTTCGTTGATAAATAGGGCGTTGTTCACAGTGGGCCACTACAAAAAAAAAGTTCATTCATCGACGGCTACGAACTAACAGCGCGCTTATTCATTTACGGATGACGCGCTCTATTCATCAACAAATGACGAGTCTGCAGATGTTACGTTTGCACCACTTCGTGGCATACTAGAAACAAGCCTCGGTGTGCTCGCTTTAGTGATTATGTCTAACGTAACTATTAAAAATAAACGGCCATTACCTACGAAAGTTAATAAATTTCTTAGTGAATTTGTGGATTTACACTACAATGGGAGTACAATTTTCTGTAAAGTTTGTAAAAAGAAACTACTGTGCTGGAGCAAACGTGATTGTGAAAGACATATAAATAGCGCACACCACAGAAATAAAAGAAATGGTGTGTCACAACAACGTCAATTTCAATTAGAATTGCTTTTAACGTTTATGGTATGTGGTCTACCACTTCGTATACTTGATAAAAAAGCATTTCGAAAATTCTGGGGTACATACGATACCGAGTGGATACTACCATCTCGGACAGCGTTACGGAGAGATATTCCACGAATACGTGAGGACATTGAAAATCGAATTAAAGCCGAATTAAAAGATAAACAGCTGTGGCTATGTCTTGATGAGACGACAGATTGCAAAAAAAAATCTATTTTCAATATAATAGTGCGCGTATTAGATCCTATTAAACCAAATTTTGCAATTCTATTAGCCAGCAGAAGATTAAAACAGTGTACTAGTATAGCAATTACGGCCGTAGTTCTCGAAACGTTACAAAAATTTCAAGTGTCAACCAGTCAACTGTTGTTGTTCATGAGCGATGGTGCAGCAACAATGTGTAGTGTAGGCCGTTCCCTTAAAGAAAAGTGTGAAGGACTTTTACATGTTACGTGTAAAGTCCATGCTTTACATCTTGTGGCACAAACTATTCGAGAGTGTTACCCGGAGGTGGATGCATTAATAGCAAACACAAAAAAAGTGTTTCTCAAAAGTCCTAAGAGGACTAGGGCATTCCACAGGTTATGCCCTGGTATTCGAGAACCACCGCAGCCCATTCTTACGCGTTGGGGAACGTGGTTAAAAGCCGCTTTTTATTATAATGAACATTTTCAAGAAGTCAAATCCGTTATTTTGCAATTCGTCCCTGCCGAAGCTAGAGCTATTAGGATGAGCCAGAAGGGATTTCTCGATATTTCTGTTGAAACACATCTAAAGAATATTAGCAACAATTACAAAGGGTTAGTAGACGCGATAGAAAATTTGCAAAATTCTGGATTGTCGTTGGTAGAATCAGTGCAAGTCGTGGACGAAGTTAGTACATTGTTACACAGTATAAACGATGCAACAAGTGGACGAGTTTTAGCTAAGTTCGATAGTGTTTTAAAAAAGAATCCGGACTACACGAGATTAAGACAAATGTGCGATGGGGCATCTGCAGATTCCTTGACTAAGTCTAAAGATTATTTTAATTACGCCTGTCTTACTTCGGTAGACGTGGAACGGTCGTTTTCGAAATATAAGAACATTTTTTCGTCTCGGCGAGCATCCTTCACCGAGGCAAATGTGGAAACTTATCTGATGGTGCAACTTTTTAAACAAACCTATCCGCATTATTAAGAAGGATAGAATTTATTTATTATATCTTTATTTACAGTTACATTATTAAGTACAACAGAATAAAAAAAGCGTTCAGTTTCTCAGTTATTTCCTTATTACATCCCATTTACAACGCATACCGTTTTCAATCAAATAAAAAATCATAATGAAAATAAAAACACCTCAGCCTGTATATATATATATATATATATATATATATATATATATATATATATATATATATATATATCCGCTCTAATTACTAAACATTATTATTGCGTCAGCTTTTATTTTTTTACTCTTGCGTATTAATTTCGAAATATCACATATCTGCTGTGACTCACATATACGCTATTTACAATAAGCGGCCGTTGCGCCTGATTCCGATCCTGTTGGATGGCGCAATTTGGCCCGCTCTAATAATCACCATGGTACAATGATAATAGGTATGTTCGACACTGAACCGAAATTGAAATCTTGTGACGTTACAGTTGTTTTCATATGTCAGGGGGAGTAAAGTCAAATACCAGTAGAGGGCACATCAAATGTTTCAGAAATATCTCTGCGATACTGTAACCTCTCATTCACGTTTCAGAAACAAAATTTTCTGTGCATGTAGGTATCATTCACTTTATTTTATCTAACACACTTCTGTCCATTTATACAGTATTTGTTACTTATATGATTTTGCCACAGTGACGTTATGTTAAAAACATACCTATTATTATTGTACCATGATAACTACAAAAACAGATGCACACCCTTTTGTACATGGGTCACGCCCATTAAGCTACTATTACATCAAGTTTAATGTATTTCCATAGTCCTTTAAAAGTGCTAAACGCCTACATGTATCGAAGATTTTTATACACATCTGATAGGAACTAATTAACGAGAAACGGAGAAACCCCCGGTTTTCAAAAACCCGGTTTCACCCTCCAAAACCATTTCTCAGCATAAACGGAAACCGTTTCATTAAATTCTGAAAGTGGGGTTGAGTGCCTTTCTTTGTCAATGGTATTTTTCGTTTATGGTTTATATAAACACGTTAACGTAAATGCTGATTTGACTGCAATATTCCACAGTAAAAATTTTTATAATTGTTGCTGTAATTTAAATCCATGAGTAATCTATGTATTTTCCGCAAAACCGATACACAAGTTCTCTTGATCAATCAAACAATCATCGTGAAACAAAATAAACATCCATACAAAAGAAAGAAAAGAATAGATTACTTATTCCGAAATTACTGATTTGTTTTAATTTTTGGAAGTATCATAATTCATTCATAATTTCAATGCTTCCTTTCCATAAATGTGTATTAAACTGATTTATTATTCGGGGAAAAATCATTCATAAATCCATGGATTGCGAAGCGAATGACTAACCAATATCAATAAACCTTAAAACAAGTTCAAGGTCGCAATAATGTTATGTCTGCAAACGTACAACCTTACTCGATTGTCGATGGAATTCGTCTATAAATTAAGTTGAAATTGAAACAGCGGAAAAATTTGAACCGCAAAAAAGTGATGAAATGCAATGATATTTTCACAGAATCGTTTGCAGTGTCCGATTATGATTGCGGTATCTAGATTAAGCAGTCAGGTGATTTATTATAATAGTAGTTTAAATCGAAGTATTGTCATATTCACAAATTACTTTTTGGGAACTCCAAGGAGTATGATGCAACTTCAAGCAAATTTTTTATTATGACATAAAATTAAATACGTGTATTTTCTTTAGATTTAATTTTTACTATATTCTGCAAATAAATTTCTGACAAATTGCTTTCTAGAAAGATTCTCATTTCATACAGTAATTAAATTATGTTTTACTCTCAAACTGTTTACTACGGAAATTAAAAAGTAGCTATTCCTTTGATATGGATCGTGAATTATAATGAAAACAAAGGTTTTGAATTCTCAGTATATTTGTCATAACGTGTTTTAGGTATTCGCATATTCTAACCGTTAACTAAGTTATCTTTAGAATCTAGAGAAATTGTTGGTACGAGCACGTCATGTATGTGCTGTATAAAAAAAAAAATGGGCTCGGCCCTTTCTGTAAAAGGCGTCCATGTGCACAATAGCAATTTACATACTATAGCGAATGATATTTTTTCGGTGTTATACAAATGTCGGACTCCAAAGACAGATCACTCCCCGTGCACTAAAATTGATTTGATTAATATCATTATAAAAATATAAGCTGATAAAACCATCTTTGTCTGGGGCGTTGCGCGCCCGTAAAGATAGAATAGATGACCAACGGAGCGATATTGACAAGTAGGTGTAATCATTTTAATATAATTCTAATCGATCTATAATTTAATAATTAGTAGGCATGTAGGTTTTGCATTGACGCACGCATTTACCGATTGATACATTGTCTTGATCAGTTTGATGATAGTAATTTCCTAATTTGCAGTTTAATCTATAGTTTTATTTGGCTTTCTTTGATTGTGTTATATATAATTTTGAGTTTTTTTCATTCTTATTTTTAAACTTCTAGATAGTATTTAATCCAGCAAGGCATCTATTGAAATGCTGAAAAGGTAAGAAATACACCATAATACAACGATAACTGCTTTGTTCGTTTCATGTTGAATAAAGTATAAATGTAGTTTAGGCATCCTTATGTAATGCGTACATTTTAGATGTGGTTGCCTTTTATTTAAATCACAACAATTGTTTGTAAATGGAATTAATCTAGACACCATAACAAACGCATGATTTTAACATATATTAATTCTAACAATAATTGCAGAAACAGCGATGAACCCCTGCATTCATAAGATGCAATGACTTTGAGACTGTCCAGAAGATAATATCTTCTCGATGTTACCTAATTGATATCACAAAGTATGCGTTTTTTCATCGAGAGGTGAAGATCAAATGAACAACAGAGTTGAAATACTTGAACCTAATGAAATCTAACCATTTTCGAACTAGATCCGAACAACTTTTGTCTTGCCAGCGTTGGAAGGGCGAGAGAGATTCTCAGAGGAACTGCAGCTACGCATACGATAATCTATAGACCTAATTGTAGAGAAGTATTTAAGTTTCGCTTTGACGATGCGGATAACACAATAAGACACCGCTCAGTATGCGAAGCTGTTGAAATGGGTAGGAAACGAGGCTTTGAGAAAAAGGAGTTTTGGAAATCAGTTTTGGAAACCAGTTTTAACAATAATTACAGTAACAGTAATGGACCCAGTCACAAAGACTTTGAGCCTGTCCAGAAGAGAATATATTTAATTTTAGCAAATTGAAATCATAAAGTGTGCCTTTTTGGGATCGGGAGGTGGAGATCGAATGAACAACAGAGAAGAAATCATTGAACCTGATGAAATCTAACCATTTCCGAACCAGATCCGAACAACTTTTGTGTTGCTAAAGTTGGAAGGGCGAGGCAGATTCTTAGTGAATCTTCAGCTACGCATACGGTAATCTATAGACCTAATTGTAGAGAAGTATTTAAGTTTTGCTTTGCAGATCTTTTGCTTGGCTTTGGCGATGCGGATAAAACAATAGGACACCGCTCAGTATGCGAAGCTGTTGGAAATGAGGCTTTGAGAAAAAGGAGTTTTGGAAATCAGTTTTAACAATAATTACAGAAACAACAATGGACCCAGTCACAATAATTTTAAGCCTGTGGAGAGGAGAATATATTTAATCTTAGGAAATTGAAAATACAAAGTGTGCGTTTTTGGATCGGGAGGTGGAGATCCAATGAATAACAGAGAAGAAATCATCGAACTTGATGAAATCTAACCATTTCCGAACCAGATCCGAATAACTTTTGTATTGTTAGCGTTGGAAGGGCGGCGGGACAAATTTTTAGTGAAACTGCAGCTACGCATCTATAAACATAATTGTAGAGTAGTATTAGTATGCACCTAGAATATTTGCTGGTGTGGGTAAACTGTAGTTGGTATCCCTACGAGTTTAGACCTAGGAATTTTACTGGGATGGTAAAATGCTGCTGGTATCTCTATGATTATAGGTCAAGAAAATTTGCTGGCGTGGGTAAACTGTAGCTGGTATTCCTATGATTATAGATGAAAAAAATTGGCTGGGGTGGGTAAACTGTAGCTGGTATCACTATGATTATAGATCTAGTAAATTTGCAGGAGTGGGTAAACTGTAGCTGGTATCCCTATGTGTGTACTCGAACATTGTTTCTCGCCCAAACCCTTGAGGTTTGGGCTTTTCAGCTAGTTGATTAGATATGAACCAATTATTCATTCCTAAACAATATGACGTAACTCGTTTCTATCATTATGTGATCAAAGATAATATAACTATATGGAAAATAGGGAATATGGAATTTGTTTTATATTCTGTTTTGAATCATACGAGATATTTAAACAGAATCAATATTTGGAAATCAAGTCTATAAAATTTATTTTACTTTTATACCGAAATTTTAGAGATACACAATTTAATATGTGGTTTTACAGTTTTCTTTACATTTCCACATTATCTCGGTTTTATAGCTACAAATATTCTTTTTTTTCCTACATACCCTGTAATGTTTTATACGAATGGGAACATACGAAATGTGTGCATACAAGAATTCCTATCTTCACTAGGGTTCGCTTTTAGAAATAACACATTAATAGGGAAATTGTACGTTTTTCAATATCGTGATATCACAAAATAGATAGAAAGAATTTGAAACCAAATGTCATATTCCAAAGGTAGGTGAAACGCGCTCACTTTTATTCAGTGAAGCAGTTCACTAAAACCCTTACCACAATACTTAACTCGTACTAGGCGCACGTTTCGATAGCCAAGCTATCATCATCAGGAGTAAAACTGAATTCTGATTAGTATGATACTTTTATTTGTCATTTGTCATTTGGCCGAGATAATCAACCCCTTCATATAACTCTCGCAGCAGTTGCTTTTTATTGACATTTAACTAACTTTATTAACAACTAACTTAACGTGCTTCTATGCTTAAGAGGTTTATGTGGTATTTGATGATATTACGTTAATTTAGCAATGGAAAAACAGAAGGTGCAATGTTACAAATATTGCTTATGTGCAGCAATACTATTGTAGCGACTCGATCTAAAATTCTTTTCCCTATTCCAAGACACGTAGGTCAGAAAGTTGTGCTGTAATTTAATGAATAAAGAACCTTATTCCATTAGCCAAACTAACAGTCGCTGTCGTAAAAATTATTTTAATGTAAGTAAACGAAGAAATGAATAGATGTGTTCAATATAAGTTTATTAAATGTAGCCCAAAATTAAAAGCAAATGTCGTACCAAACTCTGAATCCATGATAATACAACAAAACACCGAAAGGCTATATAATGCTCAGTATCTTTGGTTTAAAGGACAATGTGACAGTAGAACGCAGAATACTAGGGTATATTCCCTTTACAAATTTCAAATTTCTGAAATAGTAAAATCGCTGTTATTTAAAGACAATGTAGTTCTAGAGAAAGGAGAAGATAAAGGAATTCACTTTACACCTTGCAATAGGAACACCATGCTTGCAATATCTAAAACGATCTGACATTTGTTGCGAAAGGAAGACAGCTTGTTGGCGACCGAATGATGTCACACCAATCGTTGGCGCTTTTAAAAGCATGTGATTAAAATTTGAATTTTAAAGATTTTCAACAGCCTCTTTCATCCAAAATTCATTGCACTAGGAATTACATCTTTTGTGTTCAGAAATTCTTTCCTAATACTATTCTCAACCATTCAACATCCTTTCACTTTACTTTTTAAACGACCACAAGAAAAGTGCATGATCAAAATTTCAATTCTTTATCACTTTCATATACGGAAGACCGCTTTCTTTAATTAATCTAAAATGCTCATTAAATGAATTCAGGGGATTTGACGAATTGCCAATTTATTTCATAATTTTGACATAAAAATATGTATAATATCGATTTCTAACTTCACACTGGTTTTAAAGTTTTCATTATTTTTTTTAGAGAAGATATAGTGCATATAGTAAAACGTGTTTCTAAAACGTTTATCAATCTATTTAAATTACGTCATAGTCATAACTTTGTTAAAGACGATAAAGAAACTGAAAAAATACTAGAAAGTCTTACAATCATAGAATATAATTTACTGGTTTTTATATTTTTTCGAAAGCCAAACATAAAATGAAATATAAATTTTATATGTTGTTTTTTGGAACACGGTGTACAATTGTATATACATATGTACGTGGCAGACTTTTATAATATCTACCTAGCCAGGATGAAAAATATTTAGGAAGAAAAATTATTTTTCAACATACGTTGTTATTGTTCCAATGCTTTTCTAATAAACTCATACCCTCCAAAAAATCTTTCAGTAGGTCTTTAAAAACTCTTCCATCGCCGTTTTCTAGCATTCATCTGAAGTCTGTGCTGTTTTATTAGTTTAAGGAAGAGATAATAGCCGCTCAGTACCAATTCCGGGCTACGTAGTAGATGTCTCTTTTGAGACATGGTGAGCTTTGCGGACTGTGGCATTATCATGAAGCATTATAATCTTTCACGCACAATTTTGCGGTCTTTTCTGTTGAATGGCAGTTTTCAATTCTTTGTTTCTTTATAGATTTCCCCTGTTATTGTAGTACCTCTCTCAATATATTTAATTAACAATATTTCTTGTGCAGCCCAAAATATTGCAACCACCAGTGTTCCTGATCTAGACTGCTTTCTTGTTTTCCTTTTGGTGGCGAAGATCCTTTATGAACCCACTGCCTGGATTCTCGTATCATCGGTGGGCCCCAGTGGTACGCCTACGTCTCATCATTCGTTACAATTTTTGAAAAAAGATCTTGTCGTCGGCCAATGCCGTTTTTCTCACAAATTTGTTGTCGATACAGTGTTTGTTCAGGAGTAAGCAATTTCGGAATCCAATGTACTGACATCTTATTCATTCCTAAATTTTCATGTAAGAATTTTAAAACTGCAGCTTGTGATATCCCTACTTCAGCAACAATCATTGAAACCCTTATTTCTCGATCTACTAATGCCAGTTCCTCAACTTTCTTGATGTTTCGTTGGTTCTTGCTTCAACAGGCCTTTCGCATCTTGAGTTATTTTCAATTGCGATTCCTTGTCCCATCGAAATTTTTTACACCAAAACTTTATTGTAAAATATGATGGCGCATCTTTCCCGTAGACATTAATCATCCCGTCATAAATATTCTTTGGTCCACTTTCATGTTTCGTTAGGAACTTGATAGTACTTCTTCATTCTAGCTGAATTCCATTATTTTTGTTGGGTAAACCTTTATAAAAACAACCTTTCGAATATAAACGAAATTTGGTCAGCTTGTGTTAAAATGTGACAGCTATTTGACAGCAAAAAGTGGACAATGCCACTTATTTTTCATGGCGAAGTAGATAATATAAAAATTTCCCCTCGTATATTACATACGTTTACAGTATGTTTTAGATGTAATGGCATCTTTTGCAAATGTTGCATGCAAGAAATTACTTACAGATTACTTAGACTTTTGTTGTTTAATTTCAGGCATTTCATTTTGGGATAATTAACACACCAAATATGCAAAAATATAAATTTATTAGTAATAATTTTTAAAGTAGATTAATATTATGTTATAGATATAGCTAAATAAATAAGTACAAAATAACATAATACATCATAAGATCATCACAATATTATGCGTCCGGTAAAATATAGATAGGGTATTAAACTTGATGGTATTTGGATATTATTCTGCTAAGAAACTCGGTGGCTTCGCTGGTCTTTTTCGTTCCTTTAGACGTATCTTTCTTCTTAGTTGGTTTGACAAGGCCTTCTACATAAATCGGAACCAGAGCCTGATCGGGGGATACCCCTGCGATTGCAGTCCCTACTGGTCTGGCAATGGCCAATCCTGCTGGACCTACTACTGCAGTAGCAACCGGCTGACTTTCAGCTATACCGCCAGCACCTACAATTGTAAAAATAAATACATCGTATGTTTTAAAGTAGCAAAAGAATCAATCGTGGGTGAAATTATATATTTTGTAGATAAATCGAGTTCTTTCACAACATTAAATATTCGATATCTAGAGCAGGAAATGTGGGTAGACTTCCGACTGTTCCAGTTCCTGGTTGCAATCAGGGGAATGGTGTATGTACGTTAAAGATATAAAATGAAACGATTGTTGTAACTACAAGTCACATTAATTATTTGCTTTTATCCGTAAAAGCGAAAGGTTATTCTCTTTATTGACGAAAATGATGTTGTGGCAAGATACTGTCCTAAACAATATTATAAATGAATTATATAACTTTCTCCGAATTATATGGTAGAATTTACATGCATCCAAATTAAAATTTAACCAGGAAATTATGCAGTTAAAGCAATTATGCACACACGATTATGTTCACAGTACCTATTATCTATACGAGGATGGTATGAGAAGTACCCATGTTTGGAAACAGATGACGCTTTGTGTCAACATCTGCATTAACGACTGTGAGTACTATTCTTCAGTCGACATCGGTCAAAATTTCGGAGAGAATCATAAAGTAGTGTTGTTTTGGAAGCTGTGGAAGCAGCTAGGTCGAAAATTCATGATATCGTGTTAGCAGACCGCCTGGTGAAGATTAGAGCCTGGCGGAAAGCGATTCACGTCAAATGAAGAGGTCATTACCGAAACAGAGGCCTATTTTGCAGAGTTCGACAAATCCTATTATTTGCATTGCTTAAAAAAATTGGAACATCGCCAAACTAAGTGTATAGAGCTACATTTAAAATTAAATTTACTAAATGCGTTGTCTTCTTTAATACAGGTATTCAACATACCATCCTCGCATTTCGTTATTATTAGAACTATGAAGAAATGATAGAATTTTTCTGTAGGTTGAAATGGTAAAACAAGAAAACAATTAAGGAGCTTATGGCAAAAACAACCCAGATCCGTTTTCTTCAATTTGAGATTTTTTTTGTACTGAAAATCAGTAGTACTAGTATTGCAGGAACGCTCAAACTATACTAATCAATATTATTTAATGTTTATATTTTTTTCTACTATGGTCCTCAATTGGATGTTTTATTTCAATATTTTGCGTAGCATTACGGATAGGTTACATCACTAATATCCGACGAAGTAACAACTAGTCAGGTGTACCATAAACTGATCGATAAAAGATATGCACAGGTAATTAGAAATGTTAGGAGGTCTAGGGAAGCAGAAGTTAATACAGACCATTTCAGAGTAAGAATGAATATAACAGAGCAAAAACCACAAGGTCTAAGAATGGACATGACCACACAAATATTTAACACAAAAGAAGTCAAAATAGAGGAAAACGTGCAACAATACTTGAAAACAATGGAAAAACATTGGAAGAAAGTTCGCAAATGCTCCAAAACAGAATTTAAAAAAAAACTGCAAGAGAGGTACTCGGACCAATAGCAATAAGTAGGAAGAGGAATTCTTGGTTTGATCAAGAGTGTCTGGAGATTCAAATAAAATTAGACAACGGAGAATGTAATACTTCGAAAATGTAACCGTCTTGCATGAACTACTATATCAAGGACACATAAACAACTACAAAGGAATATGTAGAATTAAAATCAAAGATTAAAACGGCAAATACGGAAACTGGAAGGTAGTTACAACACCAAAGAAATAAGGAACCTGTACCAAAACATTAAAGTAGAAAAGCGAGAATTCATAAAAGGAGCCTGATACTGCCGTAATAAGAGCGGGAATCTAAGAGGAGGTTACGAAGTCAAAAAACACAAATGGGCGAAGTACTTCGATGAACTGCTTAACATATTCACAGCGGACCACAAGCTAGACTACGAAGCTGAGCCTTTAAACGAAAAGAACGCATACCTACTCCAAATTGTTATCCGAAATTAAAAACCAACCGGTTATGAGTTTTGTGGACAGGATGCCTTGATGGATTTTTTATTAAATTATTAATCTCAATACGTCAAAATTGTATTGAAATTTGACTAGAGATTTATGAGATTTATTCATACTAAGCTATGTATCTTGCCGACAGATTAAATGCTATACTAACTTTACTTCTAATAATAACTAACGAAAGGTATTGGAACATAGTATACGTTTGAACAGCTTGAGTTTAACGTTTTAAAATGGACTGTCACTGATATTTGATGACAACCTACTGTAGAGATCGATATTTCATACATTAGAAAGCCTTGTACTACTTTTCCTAAAAAAATGTAAATGTTATTTTCAGGAATCTCCATCTAAATTTTGGTCTTTACATCTAGGATGTGTTCCGCATGCAGACGATATAATTCCTGGTACTCATTACATAACGGTACGTTTATGGATATGAGTCGGCTTCTCTGATGAAAAATAACGAATAAAATTGTATTCGTAGTATTTTAAGCCTTTTTATTCCATGCACTTCTTAGAAAATAAATAATGTTATGATTTGTTTCTGATACGATCCCCCTTGTAATTGACGAAAGCTGTTGAAGGATGCAAAGGCATGAATTGTTATTATTATTATTATTACTATTAATTAATCGTTTTGTATATTTTAATTTAAATTTGTTATTTATAAAAAAAATATATTATTATTACTATTATTGTTATTATATCTTGAATCTATCTATTGTTTGTCCTTATGTGTATTTTTATACAAATGTGTACGTATTTCTTCCCTATGCATGTTCTAAAAAAAAATTTGGTGAATAACAACATTTAGAAAACCATTCAGAAAAATTTTTGAAGGCTAAAGTTTCAAATATGTACAGGCTGTCACAAATCTTGAGTGGTGATAATATGACCCAAAATATGCAGAAAAATCTTAATGAAGATGAATCCGGTTTCGGAGATACGGTGGGTTATTTCTTTTTGTAGCATTCGTACATCTTTTCGATTATCTCTTCTTTCGTAACGTTGAATTTAGCCAATATGGATTTCATGCATGATAGTGCTATTGGAAATGTCAGGGAAACGCAACGTCTTTATGTTGACGCTCATCCTAATCGCTAGATCACTTCAATTCGTGTTTTTGTAAGACTACCCCAATGATTGTATTACGTGATACCGGTTCAAGATTGATGTCCACCTCTGAGGCAGAAGAAGCAATTTTAGCAAGAGTAGAGCAGAATCAAGAGATGAGTTTGGGAGGAATATCAGCTGAAGTAAGAATTAGTGCTCCTCTTGTTTGGAGAATACTCCATGATCAGCAGCTTTACCCCTACCACGCGCAACGAGTGCAGAACCTAAATCCATTTGATCATCAAGCACGTTTAGTTTTTTGCCGTTAGTTTCTACGCAATGATGCCGAGGACCCTAGTTTTGCTGCCAATATTTTTTTTACTGATGAGACCGGGTTTACGAAATGGAATTTTAAATTTCCACAACATGCATGTGTGGACCGACAAAAATTCCCATGCTATTTGGAATCTAGACATCGTTGGACATTTGGATAGGTATTTTGAGTGACAGATTACTAGATCCGATTGCTTTACTAAATCGATCAATTAACGAGCGCTGCTCACCTAAACTTTCTGCAAAACACAATAGGTGATCTTTTAGACGATATTCCTTTGAAGCAAATGCAATAAATGTGATTCCAGCACGATGGTACTCCAACACATTTTTCGATTGCCGTTAGAAAGCATTTTCGCGGTACTTTTGGACAAAGATGAATAGGAAGGGGCGGACCTGTATCATGACCTGTAAGTTCATCTAATTTAAACCTTCTTTAGGGATATTTGAAAACTTTAGTGTACACTATGCCTGTAAATAACTTGGAGAAGGTGCACCAATGAGTAGATCATGGATGCCACCGAATCCAAGCCAACGCAGGAAGTTTCAAACGAGTTCGAAGGTCCTTGCGACAGGGTTGTTGTAGATGCTGTGAATTGGAGGAAAAGTACTTTGAATATCTCATTTAATTTTTTGCGTTTGTTGTTTCTTCAAGTTAAATTGTTTGTTTGAACATAATACAAAAGTTGTGTAAATGTAAAATGTTTCGTATCTCAGAAGTCATCCATTTTCGAACCCATGTTCATTAAGACTTTTTTAGGCGATACAATCCCTCCTCTAGGTTTGTGACACCTATTTAACACCCTGTACACATAACACAGAAAAAACTTTTCACAAATACGACTTAATTCAATTGTTCTTAAATATTTTCATAAAAACATTAACTCATCTCTCTGAGCACATAATTAATGAGAATAATCAGTATCAACCGAAAAATTAAAATAATCACACTTTACTACACTATGATTTTCTACAATATCACTGCCAGGTGATGATAGTTGTTAGGTAAGGAATAAAATTGTGATGGGTAACTAACCTGCGATTGCAAGTCCAACTGGTTTCGCTTCAGCTACAGATGCTTCATCTGGTGGTAAATTAATAATCACGCTGTCAGAATTGTCATCGTCTTCATCGCCCTCTTCTTCTTCTTCTCCCTTTGAAGGCTTTTCCTTCTCTTTTTCTTTCTCTTCTTCCTTTTTGTTCGGTTTCTGTGTTCCTTTCTTTTTGTTCTCTGACGGCTTTTGCTTATCACCTTTTTTTCTCTCGTACCATTGCCTTAAACCTTCGTCATCGGTTAGTTCATCATCATCAGCTAGTTGTAATTCTGCCAAATCTTTTGCAGCTTTATTCAAAACTCGTGTATTTTTATCATATTCAATTTGTTCATTGTCGGTTAAGGATCCACGTTTTTTGGCGTTCTCTTGCAATTGGATGATATTCAAGGCCGACCGATGAAGATTCTTGATATTATAACTATATTCGCTGTCATATTTTGAAGGTAACTCAGGGAATTCTAAAGCTGTATAGTTTCTGGTTTCATCTTGTAGTGGGGATGAAGTGGTTGAATCAGGTGATCTGGTGACTATTTGAGTGGATACTTTACCATCGGCGGTCTCATATATTTCTAAAACTTGACCGTAGGCACCTCCGTAAAAAGGTAGTGATGTTATTTTAACTGGTGGGTCAGAATTTCTAAAGTAAATGAATAAAAATGATCGTGTAATGGAAATAGTATACAGCTTTTAGATTAACTTATGCAAACACAATGAATTTAGTATATACATTCACATGTATTTTAAAATAGTAAGTAAAACATTTCGACAGTATAAAAACAAATAGTTAGAAAAGATCCAGTTTAGAGCACAGGTGTATTTAAAATAATCGTTTCTTGGAAATAATCACAAAAAGGATTTTTTTTCTTTAATGTGGATAGATCTAAATTTTGTATTACCAACAAATCATCTCATGCAGAGTATTATTCCAATGAACAATCTTTATGCCTAAAGATAACCTAAACTCAGTATGTCACATTTGCTGTTGTCAAACGTTATTGCTGAAATATGGCAATAACACCTGAAGATCTGAATCTCGACAGTCTACGCACTTTACTAACTTCTACTAGTTTTTTAGTTAATTTAATTTTTGAGTTAGAATATTCGAGAGATTTGTAAATCCTTCACGGTATCTCACATTGAGATTGTTAATCATTTTCTCGTTGGGATCATTTACTTTGGAAACACTCCATTATGGATTAGTTTGGAATTTACTGTTGTAGTCCATAGTAAATAGTAACAATGTGCTAGTTGCAGAAATGCAACAAGCTGAGCACCCTGTGGGTAAACCTAATTCGAGTATGCTGAATCCAATGGTGTCAATTGTTTTTAAAAGTTAGCTCGCGTTTTCGAGCAATTTCAATTTAAATATTTTAGACCCAAAGAACATTCTGGAACATTCTGGAATTTTCTGGAAAATCTGATCAATGGCCGAAGAGCTTTCTGGAGCCTTCGAGAACCTTCCATGGACCATTCGTGAACCTTCTAGAAACTTCCATCCCCGCTACTGTCACTTGGTCAAATGGGTATATAAGCGGCGCTGTTAACCGCTGAGAGCTCAGTCTGTTTTCAGAAGTCAAAGTGTTAATATCTAAATATTAAAGCAAATAACCCAAATCGAAGTGAATAGTGAAAAGTTCGAGATTGTTCATTATATTGGCTTGTAAAGTCAATTAATTTGAAATATCAAAAATGGATAAATGTTCTAAATTGAATATCTTTTGTTATGTGTGTGGAAAACTGTAATTAAGACCACTCAGCGTAAAATAAGTGCTGAAACTGCTGATTTGTATCAAAATATTTCTCACAAAATGTTTTTACTGACGTGTATTGGACGCTGTCTATTGTTTGTACAACATGCGTTTTGAATTTGAATAAATGGCAAAAACCGGAGCCGCTATGGTATTTGGTGTTCCGATGATTTGGATAGATCCAAGAGAACATGATCCAGCTGTATGTTATGCGTGCGTGAATTATACTGACGGTATGAACAGAAGAAAATGTGGTTCTTTGAAATACATTTCAACAACATATACCCAATTGGCGCAATAAGAAACCTGAAACTATCACAGCGATAATCCATTCTTTTGGAAAAGGACTCTAAACAAACGAACATTTTGGTAGCAGATGTTCGGATATACGGGGCAGTCAATTGTCATCATCATTTTACGAATTTTTTCAAATCCATTGAGAATAATTCACTCGCTTATTGCGCTGGTATCCGTGGTTTGATTTTAACGATGCAAAATGAATATAATCCCAAGCATTGGCGATTGTTTATTGACTTGTCAAAAAGCAATTTGAAGAAAATAATTCCATTACGATTGCACTGAGCAGCAATACAAGAGAGACATATGCATCGCTAAAAAAATCATCGATTTAGCGCAATATAATGACCAAAAGTGGAAAGTTTGTGCCGACTTAAAATGGTAGCTCTTTTAAGAGGTATGCAAACGGGTTATACAAAAAATGTGTGCTACATGTGCTTGTGGAATACCCGTTTTGCCGGCGACCAATATAACGAACGGAACTCGCCTTTACGTGAGGAATTTAGATTGCGACAAAACAACATTATTGAGATTCCACTTGTCCCGATTGAAAAGGTTTTGTTACCACCGCTCCACATCAAACTAGGAATTGTTAAAAATTTTAAACCCAGAAAGAAACGCATTCAATGAATTGCGTCATATTTTTACACGGTTAAATGGGCTGAAAATAGAAGGTAGATGTATGAGTCTAAATGTTGATCCGAAAATTGACGCATACTAATTGAAGACATGTTCACTGCTTTTCACCATTTAAATGTTCGATGTCATTAAAAATTAATTTTTTGCATTCCCATGTAGAAAAATTTGCCGAACAATCACCGCGAGCGTTTTCATCGTGTGACGGTGGGGCTCGAACATTGGTACAGCGGCAAAAACTACATACTCTTTTGGGTGACATTTGTTGGAATTTACAAGAAGAAGGGGACGATATAAATGTAGGAGAAGTTTATTTTTAATTGATAATATCTTGAGCCATGCATAAAAATGATTAATGTTTTATTGCTCTTCAAATGATAAACCGTTAATTAATTAAAAAAGGAAATGTTATATTTTAAAACATTATTTTTACCTATTGATATACAGGGTGGGGCACGGGAACCAAATGGTTTTGGAAGGGGTATTACTCTCTCGTTATAGAAAGGAGGGGCGTGCGCTAGGTGGCGTTGCATTCCTTGGGTCATAGCATTTCACTGTCAGTTACCATCATGAAGCCGTGGACGTTAGAACATCGGATGTTGGCGTGCTATTGTTTGTGAACACATTTTTCGATCCCTGAATTACAAAAACTGAATATTGATCGTCAGCATTTGTGGTTTCAGCAAGATGGGGTTACGGCGCACACCGCCAGAGCAACAATGGCTGTTCTTCGACCCCTGTTTTCTAATCATCACATTTCGAGATTTGGTGACGTGTTGTGGCCCCCTCGGAGCTCTGATTTGTCCACATGTGACTTTTTCTATGGGGATACCTGAAAGCACGTGTTTACAAGGACAAGCCCCGTACATTGATTGACTTGAAAAAGGTGATCCGTCAGCAAATCACCGAAATCAATAGAGACCTGCTGGATAGAGTGAAGACCAATTTTCTTGAACGCCTTCAGTAATGTGTCAATAGTAATTATCATCTCATTCCAGATTTAATTTTCCGAACGTGAATAATAATGAAATGCTATGTACTTACAAAGATTTTTTTACTAATAAATTTCTTCTACAGTAAAATCTAAAAATTTTATAATTAATCCAAAACCACTTGGTTCCCGTGCCTCACCCTGTACATATATCCGATATTTTTATATTTATGCAAATGTGATATTTTCGAGTCCTAAGTGGAGTGCAGCATAATCACTTTTTTGCAACATAAATTCATACAGCTTGGTGATTCATCTGCCGCAGAAGACATAAATAGACATCTATGTAAATATATTTTTCATAATCATTAAAATATGAAAACAACTATTGGCCTTTGTCATCGGTATCATCCTCGAATATAAAATAACGCAACGCGCCGCTGTTTAGTTAGGAGAAGTTTTTACAATTCATCAGACGTGTTAATACTTACCTACTTTATGTATTGGTACGGAATGCTTTATTAGATTGCGTTAGTTTACGCACATGTGAAGAATATCTTACATCCTATGGAATATCAGACAAAAGCAATAAACATTGACACACGCAGACCAGAGAAGCAACAGAAGCAAAATTCATTACTTTTCTTGATTAGATCTTAAATACTCCATGTTTTCTGAATCGGTAATACATGAGTAATTTGTTGGTAATCGTAAAAAAGGCTGCGTAAAACGGTGTATACATATTTCATCACATGGATTGACATTTTAGATAAACTCTTTTCGATTAAATTAAATTATTTTTGCTTAAAACAATCCCGTTAACACGATTGACAAATATTTTAAATACTTATACACACATTAGGATTCATTATTGTTAAACAATCAAAGACGGTTTGAAAACCCAAACAGAATTAATTATATCTTCAAATTTCGTTTGAACACACACATTTGCAAACATTATAAAAGTCTGTTTCTAGAGGAAGCTGGGTTATTGATATACATCCTAGGATATTCAACAAAGATTTGCAGATAAGTGCACCACAAGCTGTGTGCATACAGTGAGGTCCTAAAGTGTCCCTCCCATGTTAACTTTTGAACGACAGAAGCTAGTATTTTTAGAAAAAATAGGTTGATTTTTTGTGAATTAATTTTTGCCGTTATCGGCTTTTCAATTGTATTTCCGGTTTCACCGGATGTGAAGACAATCGAAAAGCGAATCCAACGATACAACATATACTTTAACTTAAGAAATAAGACGATATGCAGCAATAAAGGTTTTGGTAATGTTTTTTTTTTTGTTACGCAAAGTTGGCTAGGAAAGAGCGCCAAATTGTTTCTTATGACGTCAGATTAATCTAAAGAGCTCATTGCTAAGCAAGGTAACCATAACAATTGCCAAACTGTCAAATCTCAATTCCAAAAGCATAAATTATTTTTGTTATTTATTGTTATTATTTCCCACATTTGTCATACGTTCCTTCTTTGTTCTCGTTATTATTTTCTCTCATTTTAACTTGTTTTGTTAATTGTTATTTCTTTACTTTATCGAACTTTATTACTAGCAATTAGTTAATTATAATAGGTTTGTTTAAATATGTTAGTTTTCGGTAGACAAGTTCGATAAAGTAAAGGAGATATAACAATTAACAAAACAAGTTAAAATGACAAAATAATAACGAGCACAAAGAACGAAAGCGTGACGAATGCAGGTTATAATAACAATAAATAACAAGAATAATTTACGCTTTTGGAATTGGAGATTTGACAGTTTGGCAATTGTTATGATTATTTTGCTTAGCAATTACCAAAACCTTTATTGCTGCATATCGTCATATTTCTTAAGTTAAAGTATAACATATAAGGTAACGTTGACTTCACCTTTCGATTACCTTTCCAAACTCTTAATACAATTGGAAAGCCGATAACGGCAAAAGATGGTTCACAAAAAATTGGAATCGACTTACTTTTTCTAAAAACGCTAGCATCTGTGGTTCAAAAGTTAATATAGGAGAGGGGGACACTTTAGGACCGCACTGTATACACTATCGTGAGCAAATGGAAGTAAGCGAACTATTCTAGCTGCGTAAATTTTACTACTTAGGATTTCAGATTATCAAATTAATGTTATGATCAAATGTCTTATAAGTTAAAATGTCATGTATGATTGGAACGCAGAAGATGGGAGTAATCACTAATATACACGCTCATTGAAAACGAATGGACCTTACAGATGGTAGCAAGTGATTTGGTAGTTGTAAAAGTGCCATTAAAAGAAAGTGGGATGAAATTCATGGTGGTCGTAGACAAAGAGTTTTTAATGGAGAGCAAATCCATCAGTTAATAAACTTTCTGACAAAACGACCCCTTCAAGAGTACTCGAAATGCCGTTCAAGAAAGTAACTTTCCTGGATCGAAGTTGATTGTTTATAAAAGAATAAACTCTTCGGATATTCGAAGTTTTAATGCTGCCAAAAAATGTGCTTTAAGTGAAGGCCATAAAAAATAGACTAAATTTTCTGAATAACTTTATTAATCAAAAAGATATGTGGAGAGATTTTTGCTGATGAAATAGTTTTCCAATTCACTCATAATGGGAGCATTCGCATAAACAAACAGTAGATACATTGAGCGTTACGTTAAACCTACCTTCAACAGTGGTAACTGTATGGGGCTGGATTAGTTCGGAAGGATCTGCTGTATGTTGGGAATTGGATGATAGATTCACTAATGCCTACTATTGTGATATATTAAACAATATTATGCTACCAAATTCGTGGCAACAATTATATATTCCAGAGGGTGGTCAAACTAGGCCCAACGCCCGACCTCACTACGAATAAGACACAACAATTCATACAGGACTTTGGCTGGACCCAGTTTGACCACCCTCCGTACAACCCTGACCTCACCCCTAGCGACTTCCATCTCTTTTTGCACCTGAAAACGTTCCTTGGTGGTAAAAATTCAACAACGATGAAGAGTTCAACAAAATGTACTTTGTGCCATGCTATGACAAGTGCCTACAAAATGATGGGAATTATGTAGAAAGATAGTTTAAGGTTTTTAGTTTTTTTTTGCAATAAATAGTTTTTCTGTATCTGTACTCGTTTTGTTTTTATTACCAAACGGAACTTAGTTTCTGGACATGCCTCCTACAAACGGTTATAGACTTAACAATAGAGAAAAGCTTTGAGAACGAATAGAAAATTTAGGAAATGAACATACGAGGATGGTATCCGTATTTGCAGAGAGATGGCGCTTTGTTTCAAAATCTGCATTGCCGACTGTGAGTACTATTCTTTAATCGACGTCTGTCAAAATTTCGAAGGGATTTACCGAGCACTGTTGTTTTGGGAGCGATTGAAAGTGAGCAAGTTTATATATTTGGAGAATCATGAAAAGAGAACAATACCGGTCAGTGATTTGATTTCTTTTTTTGGATGGGAAAACGTGTACAGAAATCAAAGCGTAGTTTATGAGAACCATGCACTTTCGACGACTACCGTTAGATAGTGGTTTAAAGAATTTCACATTTTTTTTTATTTCTTTTAAGGATATTTTCTATATTCTGTGACACATATTTAGATACATTGTGTAATGAATAATGAAGCGTATGCAAGGTTAATATTGCGAATTGGAAAACTATGGACAAGTAAAATGATATCATTACAATCTAAATAATTAAAGTTCAATATTATGCAAAAAAATATATAAAAGCAATAGAACATCCACCGCACTCACCTGATTTGACAATATGTCACTTTTGTCTGATTTTATCGGCTTAACAAACATTTGCGAGATACATTTTCGTCTAAGGTGGAAATTGACACGGCCATTCATCAATATTTTGCAAGCATTCCAAAAGAAAATTGGTTAGCAACCTTACGACCATAGATTTTACAGAAGTCTAACAAAGTAGATTTAGTTAAAATTTAACTTTAAATGATGAAATCATTTGTAAAGATTGTATTTTTAATATAAATTGTATGTAGGAGAAAGTAAAAGTCACCACATAGACTAAATAAATATCTATAAATCATTTAAATCAAACTACATTATCTATTATTCCGTTTCAACGTAGCACTCCCGATAAACAATTTATTAGTTACATTTTACAAGCTTCCTCGGATTATACAACTGTTCATAAATCTAATCAAATCGTTTGAAGTGTATTCACAAATACTGTTAACAAATTCATTTACTCTTAAAAAACAAATAAAAATTGAAGTAAAAGTGATTGTCCCTAACAGTGTGGTGCAATGATAATTACTTTCCTTTAATAATTATTAGATTGCTTACTTTAATATTACATAAATGGTATTTGTGATTGCGAGACTAATGCAATAAAACAAGTCAAATTAATTTATTAAAGTTTTATGACATACCAAAAAAAGATTGGTCAATGCAATGAATATAATGCATGTAAAACTGGAGATCTTTAATTTACATACAATAAGAACTATGTAAGCAGCCATGTTTATGTAATTGGGTAAATAAACTTTTGAAATTAAGATTTTTATGGAGTTTCGAATTAGCAAATAATATTTAAAACTTTTTCGAAAACTTCTGGATTTCTATATAATATGAAGCATTCCCTTATTAAGTTTAGATAATCACAAAGTTGCAAAATTCCTTAAATTAGTAGCTTAAAGTATGTTTCAGTAAATAACACATAATTATGTAATACTCAAGGGCGTAACCAGGTAAGGGCGGAGATGGGCACTTGTCCCTCCTCCCTGAATGTCTGCTCAAAAAACCAAAATCAAATAAAAAAGATAAACAAAAAAGCATAGACATGAATGCCATTCAAATTTCCCGGGCGTTAAGAATACACCTGGGCAACTGATTCACGAGTAATGTGGTGATATTAGGTTTGTTTCTGCAGCCGATTTATGATAGTTTGATCAGAGGTTAATTTGGATTAATCTACGCATGCGCAAAATAAAACTGATTTAACAATTTAACTGCACGAACGCTTTTTTTACAATTATCAGGCGATGTTTAAGTTACAAGCGTATTTAATAGACTTAAGAGAGAAAATATACTCAAATATGCAGATGAAAACAATAGATTTATCTTACATTCAAATATTACAAAAAGAGGTAAGCGAAAACAGAAATAAACGCGAAATGTTTAGACGGAATTACAACCTTAAAGGAACTGTTAATTCCTAACAAAATCACTAACATGAATAAAACACGCGAGAAGTGTGAACATATTATACAAAAAAACCTATAACACAACTTTTCACTTCACAATATAACAATGCGCATGCGTCTGATGGATCACTGGACGATAATCTTCAAACTGGAGGAACTATCAGCAAAGGGTTAGAAATTAATTTGGAGATCTGCACGAACGCCAAATTACGTCAAACTAGTAGTCAGAGTTTGGCGTTTTAACTGCACGAACACTATTTTTGTAATGCGCATGCTCTAACGATTTCAAACGATTTTAAATCGCTGCAGAAACAAACCTATTGTCAGTACTCCAGCATTTTATGAAACCACTGTCTACACTTTTCATCGTGTTACCGCCGAAAAACACAAAATAGGGCTCGTTGATGACGCAATGAAACCTGATGAAGACTTCGGATTCCAGTTGAGCATGCCTAGACTTGTAAGGATGCAGTAACACCATTCTAATCATCCAGCTATTAGCCTCGTTCAGTACTTTACGAGGGTAGTCTGAAAAGTTTCAAGCTTCAACATGAAGATGGCGTTACTCGTCAAAAATATTCTGGTAATATAATTGTGCATACGTTGAGAGATACTTTTGAAAATTTCAGCCATGTTGGGCGCCCAGTTGTTATTTAACAGTCCTTTGTGTCAGTGTTTCTGTAAAAATGAAAGGAATCGAATATCCAGCCGTCATTAAATTCTTGCATTTGAAAGATAATACACCTAAACAAAATAAATCGAGATGGACGCTGTTTACGGGGACTCTGCACCATCATTTACCACAGTGAAATTTTAGGCAGTTGAATTTAAACGTGGTCGTAGCAGCTTGGTTGATGATGAAAGTTCGGTACGCCCAAAAACTGCAACTACTACCGGTAACACCGGAAAAGTTCATCAAACGGTGCTAAACGACGGTCGAATTAAGGTTAAAAATAGGGATAACAGAGGCTGTGGGCTGACGCCGATTAATAACTGTAGATGAAACTTGGATACACCAGCACACTCCTGAAGCCAAGGCACAGTCGAAACAGGGGGCTACGATGGATGAATCAGTACCGAAAAAAGCGAAGAATGTTTCACCGGCCGGGAAAGTGATGGCAACTGTATTTTGGGATAGTCATGGAGTTGTGTTATCGACTAGTTTGAAAAAGGAAAAACAATAACGGGACCGTACTACGCATCACTACTTAGGCTAAAGGCGGAAAAATGGCCGCATTTGAAGAAAAAGAAAGTTTTGGTCTAGACCGGAAACTTTTCAGGCTACCTTCGTAAAAGGTCTGTGTTTATTTCATATCTTGATTCTTTTCATAACTCACTGGAAATTTGTTCCTTTGATGAAAAGACTGGTGTTCGCATTGGAAGCATTGCACACCTACCTCATGGACACAGTACAGGAGTTAAAGGCTACAACAAAAGAAATTGCTTTTTTTATAATCTACCTGAGCTGCAAATAACTGACAATAAGCTGTCGTTTAAGCTGTGGGAAGAAAATAATTTCAGAATAGAAGATCTAAAAGTACTTGACCTTGTTGGTGTTTTGTAAGAAGTAGGGAACATTTTCCCTCTCCCAAGGCAGGCATTGATGATTTGTCTTGCATAACCGTGCAAAACAAATTATAGGACAAATTGATAGGACATCTAGTATTCTGAGGTGAAGGTATGGCTTAGACCAACCATGATACAAGACCGCTTAAATGGCCTTTGCTGGCTCAGCGCGGACAGAAACTTAATAAGAACGACTAGGATAAGGTAATAGCAAAAAGTGAGGTAAGTGAGGTCCTAAGGTGCCCCCTCTACCCCCATGCTAACTTTTAAACGACAGAAGCTAACGTTTTTAGAACAAATACGTCGATTTCTATTTTCTATAAACTAACCTTTGCCGTTATCGGCAGTTCAATTGTATTTCCGGTTTCACCGGAAGTGACGTCAACTTTCTTATTTTAAATGGAACATCCTATATATTTTTAGGTTTTTGGAAAGGCAATCGAAAGGCGAATTCAACGATACCACATATGTTATGTGTTTTGTGTTTTGTCATACGTTCCTTCTTTGTTCTCATTATTATTATCTCTCATTTTAACTTGTTTTGTTAATTGTTGTTATTTCTTTACTTTATCGAACATTATTGCAATTAATTAATTATGGTAAGTTTGTTTAAATGTATTAGATAGACAATATGTCTGTTTTTTCGGTTTTTTGTGTTGTTACTTTTATGATGGCTTCGGCGCGAACCATGCAAAATTACTGGGTCAGTTTTAATATTATGTAAATTTGGCAACAATTATTACCTTATTTGCCAACAAAATGTATAATAATTTAAATCATATTATCTTCTGTTAAAGCAGTTCGCCCTGTTGTTGTTGTGTATTGGGTGAAGCGTCGGGTTACGGAATACACCTCGCACTTCTAGGCATTGATTATTATGATCATTAGCCAACCCCACTAGAATTTTGCCGAATCCGGTGTTCCAACCTTTGGTAGGGATTTTTATCATGCCAAACATCGTATTAACACGGGGCCCTGTAAATTTTATACTATCTATCCTTACTTAGCGCAAAGTTCAAATATTTCCGGCTGTACAAGATCAGTGTTCATTATGTTCTAGTTCGTGGTAATTGTTGCCAAATTCACCGAATACTAAAACTATGTACTTGATGTTTATTAGTCCATGCGGAGTCCATTGTAAAATCAACAAACAAAGCGACCACAACTAATTAATTACAATAAAGTTCGATACAATAAAGCAGAAACAACAATCAACAGAATAAGTTAAAATGATATAAAACAGTAACAACCACAAAGAACGAAAGTATGACAAATGCAGGTTATAATAACAATAAATAACAAGAATAGTTTACGCTTTTGAAATTGACATTTGACCGTTTGGCAATTGTTATGACTACTTTGCTTAGCAACGAGCTCTTTAGATCAGTCTGGCGTCACAAAAAACAATTTGGGGCTCTCTCCTAGCCAACTTTGTGTAACAAGAGAAACAGATTACCAAAACCTTTACTGCTGCATATTGTTATATTTCTTAACTACATATAAAGTATAACATATGTGGTATCATTGGATTCAATTAATTTCCAAAAACGTACAAATATACAGGTTATTCTATTTAAAATAAGAAAGTTGACGTCACTTCCCGTGAAACCGGAAATACAACTGAACGGCCGATAACGACAAAAGTTAGCTCACAAAAAATAGAAATCGACCATTTTTTTCTGCAAACGCTTTTGTCATTCAAAAGTTAGCATGGAGGGGGGATATTTTGGGATCGCACTGTATAGGCGTTGTGTCACTTTTCATACAATTATTGCAGGGATGAGAAAATGCCCCCTAATGGGTTAAGACCTTGCTGACCTCTGCTCAAGATTAAAATTATTACAGTTCTCTTGTTTTTCATTTTAGGAGCATACCAGCAAGAATTGTCATATTTTTTTTTGTCTAATATTTTCTCACAATGTGACGACTTCTTTCCGACAAATCTGCAGCTCTTTCCATTGTTTTAAATTTGAGTTATAAATTATTTTAAAATGTTGTGATATTTAATTACACAATTAATCAATTTCAATTAATTTGGCTTTTTTAATCCAATTAATTTGTTTACTTTTTACTTTTCCATTATCTGTTAATTTTTTTATTTGAAATTTACGTGAGATGGCGTCCATAAAAGATAATTAGCAAAATATCGAGTGAGGAAAAATTAACTTTAACCTCAAATTAAACCATTTAATATTGTGAAGATTAACGAACTGTGGTATTTTGAAAATGTTAAATATTGACTTCTCAAACACTAAAGTATCGGCGCACTCCGCACCACACAACTTATTTGATTAATTAGGAACAATTGTTTCGGGAATACACGAATTTCCGAAACACTGTTGTATTTGCCATACTACCCAACAGTCTTTACTATCATTATTGACTTGTCACTCGACATTGCGTTAAAACGATTCCAGAAAATGTATTTCAAATAAAAACAATCTAAACTATATCAAATCCTCTCAAAGGTTTTATATCAAAAATATATTTTTTACAAATATATTTACAATAGCATAACATAGTAGTATCTACAAGAAAATGTACAAATTTAAATCTCATGCACTTAATCTACTACATCAACTATCCTCATAATGTATTTCCAAATCGCTTTCAGCATGCGCAGTACCGCCCGGTCCTGCTATCGCAACAGCATCAGGTTCAAATAAGATATCAACATTTGTTCCTTGCCTCAAGATAGCTCTCGCTAGCGGGTTTGCTATAGCTTTTCCCTCCTGGCCTGCAACAGCTTTGGCAGCTGGTTTAAGAATTAGAGTAATTGTATCGTTTTCATTGGCATTACCATCTCTAAAACTAATTATTCTATCGAAGTCAATGGTGTTTTTATTTTTTAAATAGTGTAATAACGGGTGTGCACGGTATGGTGCAGTTTTTGCACTATTTTCCTTAAGAACATCATTGAAATCAACTAGTTTCTGCGATTGCTTCGAATTATTTACATTTACAATACTGGATACCTTTATTTCTTCAAGTGGTGACGATATTACTATTTTTGGTGTTTCATTTGAAATCGTTTTATTTTGATTTATTTGTTTGTTATTATATTGAATATTATTAGAACTTAAGTGCAGATTATCATTTGAACCTGTATACTGCAACTTATTGACCGGTATAGGGTTGTTAATGTATAATTCTAATGGATGCGATTCGTAAAGGGATGTAGGAAACAATCCATAAGCAAAGTTTGTTAACGGCTGTAGGTACCATTCGTACTGCTGCCCAAGGATCGTATTTCTGAAGAGAAAATTAAAATGTAAGTAATATGAATAGAAAAATGCATTTTAAAGACGGAAACAAATTACATGCAGATTAGTTAGCATTTACTTAGCATGCAGCTGTTATAACTTAAGTTATATTTACAGAAGGAATTGAAGGAACATTAATTACCTATAAATCTACATTGAATTAAATTTATTACATTATATTACAAGAACGAGTTGTACGAATTTAGGCAACTCTACTCACATGATGAATACAGAAACCTGGATTCAAGCATATTTCTTTTGTTTATTTTTTCTTTAAGTTGTTTGTTCCTTAAAGTTTAAGTGATTATAAATGATGAAAGACAATAAAATAATTAATACTATTGCATAGTAGCACTGTTTCTTAAAAGTTCAACATTTAAAATTATAGAAAATTGCATTAGTGTGATAAAATATTTTACGGAAGTATCGTTACTTTTGTTGCTAAATGCTTACTACCAACTCGCAATCAATTGATTCTTAATTAATGTGGAGTGAAAGAACTCGATGAAAAAATATTACTTTTGCTCTTTATAAATAAATGAAATTTGTAGCCATTGCAATAAAACTAATAGCAGACCATAGCAATAAAACTAATTTAAGAGAAAAAAATCAATTCGTTGCCCCTAATGAGACAATGATTGGACTTCCTTTTTAGCATTTGTGTAAGCAGTTCTGATATTTAATACTTTAGGCACGATAGCAAAGACTAATATAAGTAAAAGGTACAAGGAAAAAATTTCCTAAATTGCAAATTGTGTATTACAAAGTGCGCATGTAACTTAGTTAGAGTTGGAAATATAATCTTATGTGCGTTAAAACCAGCATTGAATTTTTAAAATGCAGGGAAAGATCATATAAAATACACTTCGACCACTTCAATTATCTTTAAAACACCATTTTGGAACTTAAGATGTACTTTCCTATACCTTCCAAGTATGAACTATATCATTATGAATTTCCTGCCATGTTAGTTCGCCTCCATAATTCTTCAGCATTCACTCGACCTCTTGCCACAGATTTTCTATGGGTTTAAGGTTAGGTAATTACGGTGACTAGTCGAGCACTTCAAAACCTTATTACTTAAGTCAGCTTTTTATTCGCCGATCCACGCGTTTACGATCATTATCTTGTTGAAAAATAATACCCCCCACGTGAAAGGCAATCAAATAGGTCTTTCTCAACGATGACTATGTATTCATTAGCCGTTTTTCTCTACTTTATCTAATGACATTTGCCAACGCAAATTTTGTCATACAGCATCCATAATAGAATAATACCTAGATCCTCCACCGAATTTCATGGTGTGATATCACGTTCAGTTACTATTACACTGTTAGTTTTTTCGATTCATGCACTCAAAAAATAGATAAAACATAGATAGTAAAAGTGAGTTAATAACCTTTAGCGCCATGTTAATAAGCTTTATTGCAATTATGTTAACTTTTCATGTTTGGTACGTACATTTTAATATGTATTATACCTTTTAACATTAAAAATTCTAGCTGTCCCTAGTTAATAAAGGGTATAATAAATTATATGAAAGGGTTATGATATTTCTCATACTTTCCATTTTTTGAGTATATTTACGTGAATCTGTACTATGTACTGTCGTTAATTCCATTGCTGTTAAGATAAAATCACTAAAGCATATGTCGTTAGGAATTTACTTTTTACAAATTTTGGAATATTCCACTTTCAAGTATGAATAAAATATTAATTAAGTTCTCATTTTATATAGTAATAATTTTAGTAGTTTCATTCCATACTACATTAACACCGTCTAGATGCTGCAAATTATTGTTATATAACATATGGTTACGATCAAGTGTCTAATGACAAACTAAAACTGGAGCACTACCAATTTTGATTAAAATATGAACATAAAGCATCTTTGAAATACGAAGATGGTATGAAAAGTACTCGTGTTTGGAGACAGATGGCGCTTTGCGTCAAAATTTGCATTACCGACTGTGAGTACTATTCTAAAGCCTGTTTTTACACGCCGCGATTTATTGGCCAATTAATTGAACAAGTTCTTGCACAAAAAATCGGTAGAACTATTCTGCCTTCACACGCTACAATAAATTGAGGAATTTTTTAGCGATCGTGAATACTCGTTTAATTTTGTTAATAGTTGAACAAGGGAATTATTAAGTAGGAAATTTTCATCTGCTTATAAAAATAGATTGGCAGTCTGCCTCTGTCACGGATTAGCTTAGATTGCTTCAATTTCGGTTACTTAATTCAAATTATCCATTACATCATTATCATCGTAAATTTTCGAAATTTATCCTCATTTTGCTTTAAAAACACTAAATAAAATTCGTATGTACTTTTTTGTTACTAGGTTGGTATTAAAACAGCAAAGTTAGTGAAAAATCGTCGTGGCAAAAATAGTTCTATTCAATTCAATTAATCGTACAATAAACTGTTCAAGAAATCGTACGAATTTTTGCTGTTTTACACGGTACGATAAAATCGAAGATCAACTTGTTCAATTAATTGACCAATAAATCGCGGCGTGTAAAACAGGCTTTACTCGACGTCTATCAAGATTTCGGAAAGATTCATCGAGTAGTGTAGTTTTGAAAGCTGTTGAAAGTGAGCAAATTTTTCCATTTGTGGAATCAAGGAATGGAATCAATGGATGGGAATACGTTTGCAGAAATCAAAGAGAAGTTGGATGCAGCTTATAAGGACCATGCTCCTTCGATGACTACTATTAGATACTGGTTTAATGAATTTAAGCGTGGCCGAACATCCGTCTTCGAGGAGTAGCGGCCAGGTCGTCCCATTGAAGTGACTACGGATGAAATGATCAATAAAGTTCATGATATCGCGTTAGCAGACCGCCGGGTGAAGATTAGAAAGACTGTCAATATATCTTAATTGAACGTGTGCAAAACATACTTCACGAAAAAATGAGTATGAGAAAGCTATCGGCGAGATGGTGCCGCGTCTGCCAACGATTGATCAAAAACATAATCGCGTGATAATTTCAAAGCAATGTTTAAGCGCAATACGAGCGAGTTTCTACGGCGTTATGTGACTGTAGATGAGGCATGGATGCACCGCTACACGCCAGACACCAAAGGTCAGTCGGCAAAATGGGCTTTTCCCGGCGAACGTACACCAAAAAAGGCGAAGATAATTCCATTAGCGGGAAATGTTATGGCGACGATTTTTTGGGGATTCGTAAGGCATAATCTTAATTGATTATTTGGAGGTGAGAGAGGCAATCACGGGACGGTACTATACGGATTTATTGGACCGATCCGACGCTAAAGAGGAACTAAAGAGAAAAAGGCCCCACCTAGCGAAGAAAAACCATCATGATAATGCCCCGGTTCTCTTATCAGCAATTGCGACAGTAACACTAGTCCAGTTACGACACGAATTGGTGCCCCATCTACAATATTCGACAGATTTGGGCCCCTGTGACTTCTGTCGTTTTCCAAACTTGAGAAAATGGCTTGGCGGAAAGCGGTTCACGTCAAATGAAGCGGTCATTGCCGAAACAGTGGCCTATTTTAGCTTAAAAAAGTTGGAACATTGCCGTTCTAAGTGTATAGAGCTACATGGAGATTATGTCGAAAAATAAATTTACTAAATGCAAAACAATTACGTTTTCCTTAAAGAACTTTTGTTATTGTGTACTAGTTATAAGACGCAATTATAGTTTATTGATGTGTATCTCTAATATGTTCAATATATCTGCGATACGTTGAATTTAGAGAAGCGATGAAATTTTATGCTAAACATATTAAATTACTGCATAAAATATGATACACTAAAGCGTCAAAGCGTAAAGAGTATGGTTTTATTTCCTTCATGTTGACCTTAATCCTTTAAAAATGTATAATGCTATAATCAAGAATCAATTTTAATTCGAAATACACATTTAATTTAGACAAAGTACGAAATATATGGTCAGTACATATTCGAAAAGCTTCCGTATCCACGGTAATGCAAAATTTAGAAAATAATTCATGGTATCCCTATAATTTTACCAATTTATATAAGCAGTATAATTAGAAAACGATAGTAAAATTTCGATTACCTACTGATGTTGAAGGGCCTTGCACAGAAAAGGAAACATTAGGAAACTTGAAAAAACAAAGCTCTTTCTCAAAAAGATTAACGCACACATAAAAACATTATAGTATAGATAACGAACATTTAGCGAATGGGTGTAATAGCAGTACGACAATTGTATTATTACTGATTTCTTTTATTGTCAACACATTACAAAAATTGCTAAAGTAATTATTAAAGTAGTGTTTATTTGGCTGTCTAATTTATGAAGACATGCTTTAACCCATAATCATTCAGGTGAAGATAATAACACTTACATTAAGTTTAATTAATTTACTTCTCTTCAAACAATCACCTTTTTCTTAAAAGAATAGACATTTTGGATTTTAGGTAATTCTAGTTCTTCATGGTAAAAGTGCAATTACTGTTGTATAGCAAAAATAAAAGAATAAAAATCCAAAATGGGGTCTGTAAGACAAAGAGAAGTTATCATAACAGCACCTCACTGATTACGAGTTAGTTACACATACATACACATACTTACATACATGCACACGGAAATACCTCTCACACCCTTAACTATTATGATATTTTGTACATCACATTGGTTCTTAACTACTTTATTCCCTTAATCTCGATATAAAGCACTTCACCAAACATATATATTGTTTAAAAATCGATTAGGACACATTTTCTATATACTTACATTTAAAATAATGGAATTATATTATGAATTGTGTTCAATCATACTCAAAGATATATAATATAATAAAACTGTTTCTTTTTAAGGAGTTTCAAAGATGGAATTTTGGATAAAAGCAGTACTTATTAAGTAAACGCGCTCTTTGGTGAAGTACCGTACTCTTATACGAATATATGAAAAAGTAGTTTTTCTACTTTTTCTTATTATGGAAGTCATCCTTTATTATAATAAATTACAGGACCAACAGCAACGAGTTTTCCTACTCTCGCAGGATCTGTTTTTCCCTTGACAATATCTCCTAAATTCACCTTAGGATCAACAGCTATGACCCTAGAGCCCGTTCCTGCAATTGCTAAACTATCTGGATGAGTGTATGCGAAACCGTTAGGTCCAACTATTGCTGTGCCACCACTTCCAGCGGTTGCAATACCTCCTGGTCCAGCAATAGCTACACCTCCTTTTCTAACCTTCAACCTATGAATGAAAATTCCACTTCCAGTATTGTCTTTGCTCAATACCTTTTTGCTGTTTTCATTTATTAAATCTTTACTGGCTGCCTCGGTTGTCGTTGTAAGTTTGTCTTTATTCTGTTGATGCTGTAAAAATAACTGTAGTGGATTTAATCCTTTTTCGTCATTTTTCACATTTTGATTCGTTGGCTTAATAAATTTCTTTTCAGATCTGTTATTTTCAAATTGATTTACGTTGTTGAGCAATGAGTTGTCTACTTCCTGATTTTCAATGTTTTGGTCATCTTCTTTATGTAGGACGATTATGCTACTGACGGGCGTGCTTTCTTCAGTAAAAGCTGCAACTTCAATGCTTTTGTCGATGTCTACAATGTACCTCGGTTCATTTACCTTTGGATCAATAATTAGGGATTTTGCATTTCTTAAATTATTACTATTACTAATTTGATTCATTTTGGTTTTACATTTCTCTTCGTCACTATCATATTCAGTAATTGTTGTGAGGCTATTATATAACGTCATTGGCGTATTAGCTTTTAAAGGAGAAGTTTCGATTTCTTTATCAGGACTATATGATTCATACTGGTACACATTCCATGGCATATTTGGAATATTATTGATATACCCAGAACTTCCATAAATGACATCTGGTTTCCGATATTGTACAAATGTATTTTCATGAGGTAAACCTTGCACTAGCGGATTGAAGGTAATACCTTCGATGTTGGGTGGCAACTGGGATTTTAATATAATGCTCTTTAAATTATCTAACATCTGTTGTTCTAAATAATTAACAGCGACATCTTCTCCTCTATTGTATGCAGGATTATAGATTTGCTTTAGATAGTTGTATCTATTAATTTCTGGTTGTGGTGGGTAATTAGGAGGTAGAGGTACCACCATTAAATATTCTACCAACGGCTCTTTCGGCGGAAATAAATAACTTTGCTGGTGTGTAATTTTTCTTTTAATACGTTGACCATTGATATCATTCACTTGTTGCGATGTGTTATCCTCTTCTTCTTGTGTCGTGTTAATTTGATCGTTTTCAGTTGTAGGAGTTATTCCTCTAAAAGGTTTTGGATGTTGGTGAGAGTAAGCATAGAAATGTGGAAAGAATTTAAATTCTTTTCTAATTGGACTCCGCGTCGTGTATCCATGTCTTTGATTAATTTCTTCTATTTTTTGTAATATTTCCCTTGTTAAATCATTAATTTCGGTCGTTCCATAATTCACCTTCGGGAGTACACTTGGGGTTTCTTCAGCGGTCCCCAATCTAAAATAATTAACTTTTAATCATTTCCATTTATAATATATGAATCAATAAGAGGCATAAAAGCATTCTAAGTTTTCTATTATTATGGTAGTTCATTTTAGTCGGTTTGAAATGGTAATATAAACTTTATTATTTCATATAATTACATCTCGATATACGGTGCATTAAAACGATAACGAGTGAGGAAATTTCAAAATTTGTTTTAATAATAATAACTTGTAGTGTTACTAAAAAAGCATATTAGCATAACAACCTGAATTGTTAAGAACCAAAGACCAACGATATCAATCACATTCAAAAGCAAACATGAGGGGAAAACATAATCTGTTCTATGTATTTTGTACTTATAGACAGACAGGGGATGTGAATCATTATCCAGTTCCACAGCCTATCCATTAGAAACAATTTTACTATACTGCTCCATTTTGAATAAATACCTTACTTGGCAATTAACATGAAATTCGTAATTTTTCCCGGGCCTATTTCATTAATCGGTAACTAGATCAAGATATTACACTTTTCAATCAAAGAATCTAGTAACGCTAAAATAAAAATGGTAAAACTATGGCATTTGGTCGTTTGGTCGCGTGATTTAATACAGAGAGTTGTGAATTGATGTGCCACTCAAAAAAATAGATAATACAAAAAAGATGATAAAAGTGATCTTGATAAACTTTATTGCAATTGCGTTTTGCGCTCTTATTTAATAATATTTCATACATGCTGTTTGCAGTATACATTTTTATGCAATCACTTTCTTATGGTATAATAAATAGAATAGCAAAAACCAAAAATTATTGCTAATATAGCTCATGGTATCGGTGGAGTCACTCCCGGCAAAAACAATGTCAGTAGAGAAGGTACCACTAACCCACGGACATGCTTCTGCCTACCCGGCGTCGTCAGCGTGGTTCCGAGCGTTACTTTCCGCTGCCTATATTGCGTTCACCTCTCAGTTTATGCTACTAATTTCCGAAAACAGCGCTGAAATATTTCCTGGCGCCAGCTGGTGTCAAGAGACATAATCATGCCGTCTAGAAAGTAACGACACAAACCGGATTGCAGATGCCCACCACCTAACGAGCAGCTCATAGGCTGCTTAACACAAGATGGCATTGCGCCTGAGCGCTACGGTATCTGCACATATAAGTGATTCCTCGGACTTACCATGATGTATTAAAAATACACAAGAAAAATGTGCCTAGTAACAATAACCAAGCATTCATTTTTGGTTATTGCTACTAGGCACTTTTTTAATGTGTATTTGGAATAGTAAGAATAATATTTTGAATTAAAATGTATTAAAAAATGTATATTAAAACTTTCATAGCCACTTTTATTGCATGGATTATTATATTTTATTAGCAATTTTTGTATTTCTAATTTTAAAGATAATATGAGCCATTCCTTGTGTAATAATTTCTATAATATATTGTTGCGCTTTTGCGCAGAACCAATTGCTTAGTTCTAAAATACCTCTTATTAACAAATTTCACTATCCCTACAGAAATGAAAGTCATAACAAATTATATTAAAAGGTTTTATATTTCCAGTCACTGGTAATATCTATTTTTTTGAGTGACGGCTGCACAATTTGCAGCACAACAATACAGTGTTACACATAAAATTCATATTATATAGGAAAATGTTTTTATTATTCAATATATGTAAAATTTGGACTTGCCATTTAATGCTTTTAAAAACAAATGTCAAATCCGATGCACGCAAGAAATAACCTGACTATCTTAACCGCCAAATTTGACGTTTCCTTTAGGAAATTACAAAATATGGCTTTATTTTTCAAATTTTTCTAAAATGTCAAAGGAAGAAGTTCCTTGTTTACTATTTGTCGAAATTGCTAATTTTAAATTTTCTCGTACAGTTTTTTTTCAACTTTTTTATACAGTGATTTTAATTAAATTATGTATTTTTTTCTTTACACAATAATCAAACAGTTGTGTTGTGTTCCCAAATATTGTTTTATATTCACATTTTATGCGTAAATAAAAACTATTCTCATGAAACTATATTAACTTGATGCAAAGTCGATTTAGTTTGTATAAATAAGCGCAAAATCTACGTTATTACGATTTGTATTATGTAATTACAGAAATATATTGAATTATAAAGAAATAACAGAAGGTGCCTCCAATAGAATTAGTGCTCTTTTGAACGATATTTTATTGAAGTTAAAAAAAAATGGAAAAGAAATAAACATGTACTAAGGTGTTGAAATTTGACAAATTGGAAAAATATTATGGGAACCAATAATATTTTTCTTTGACATTTTACACAAATTTTAAATATAATAAATTTATTTCTTTACATATGTATTCAACATACCTAGAAATACAAAGGTTACAGGAAAGAAGAGAATTAGGTATTACGAAATCCTAAGGAGAGGTTCAGCTGAATGACCTAAGTTATCCTCTGTTTTTAAGCCCAATCCTTAACTATAGAAAAAAGTATTATAAAAATGAAAAACATGCCCACATAACTAAAACATTAAACCAAATGTTCTGTGATGTAATTCTCTGAACATCTAGAGAAAAGAAATAGATGGAAGTGAAACTAAAGTGATGATCATAAATGAAAACCAAGATAATCAAATCAACAGAGAAATTAAATGCAGGTACAAGACATTTGAATCAACGAGAATATATTACTTGCTAAATAAGACAATACTAGGACAGGGATATAGATATGGATACAGAAATAAAAATACATAATGCAATAACAATACCAATAATAACCTATGCGTGTGAAAACTGGACACTAAGGTAGAAATGCTGAAAATTCTTACCACAATACTTAACTCATACTGGACGCACGTTTCGATAACCAAGCTATCATCATCAACAGTAAAACTGAATTCTTTTAGAGTACCCGATTACTAAGGAAGAAAGATGAAGATAAATGCGATGGACATAAAATACTTAAGAAGGATAACGGGAAAAACAATATAGGATGGGATTAATAATGAAGATATCAGACAATTAACAAAACGAACCAATAATAAGAAAAATAAAAAGAAGACGACTAAACAGGTACAGGCATATAGCAACGATGGAGACAGAGTGACAACAAAAATAATGGAGACAGGATATTCAAACAAGAAATGAAGAGGAAGACCAAGAAGAAAATGGTTAGACCAGATAAAGACAATGGGGAAAAAGGGAAAGACTTTGGAAGAAATTAAAATAATGACAAGAAACAGAAGAGAGTGGGAAAAATGGGTACACATCCGACACCTGAAAAGGTACAAGAAATCAAGAAAAAGAAGAAGAAATAATTCCGTCACATTTACTTGATAGACAACTAAAACAGAATATAACAATACCATTGGTAGAAAAGAAAGCTGAATGAAAATGATTTAGAAACTACAGTTTATAACGCCATGTTTTCATAAGCCAGGTGATTCCCCGTATGCATGTAATTTGGTATAATTTTTTAAGCAAAAATAAATGGAAAACTCAAAATTGACTCAAATTGAATAATAAAAATATTTTCCATATGATGCGGATTTTATGATTTGAAACCACATTGAAGCCTACATGCGCAAATAATCGCAGATGCGTCTGCATCTGCGTATTAGTTACCTAATTAGTGGATAATTAGAAATTTTAAAATCAATTACTAATGTACAGACAGATTTTCTATAAATAAATAAAACTCTGAAAAACTCTGAAATTTTAAATATGTTTATTCGTTATTGTTCTGACTTTATATAGTTAGTATCTTTATAATTTTCCTTCACAACACGCAGCAATTGCCATAACCCATTTAATCAATTCTCATGCGCCACTACTGTTTAAATATTTACGATTTTATTATTAAAAATATAGAAAATACGTTAATTACATGAGTTAATAGAATTAAGTAATTTACCACTAACTTTTCCCTAATCTTCGATATGCAAAAAGTTTCGAAAATCATAGAAAAAACAGTAAGGTAATATTAATACTGCAAAGGAAAACTAGAAAATAAGCGAAGAATTAAGGTAAATTGGTTGAACTAAGAATAACATTTGCTGTAGCTTACGTACTTTTAAATGTCCCGAAACATACTTACTTTCAATACGTATTACAATACAGCTGCATGTAGAATAGCACGTCATTGCCAATGCATAACTTAAATATTTAGGAGCGCATTGCATCTACCATATTAACATGCGTGCTTATATATTTACGGTACTTTAGTATGCAAGAAGAGACAACGCAATAACATAATGATGATACATACAAAAATAATTTAATTGTACACTTAAACCTCCTACAAATATCAAGTTGCTAATAAAGTGGGATTGAAATTATTTCCCGTATTAAGTAATCTAACAGATTATAATTTAATTATTTGGTCCTAACTAGTATTTTTATAAGTTCGGCTACAAGGATAGCAATCTCGGTTTTTCTCTCCTACATATAGTGTCGCACATTACAAAATTACTAATTTTAGCTTTGTTTTTCGAATTTTTGAGAAATGTCTAATTTTGTAGTAATTTACAATTTTTTATATTCAAATAAACATTCTTTCCTAATTTTTATAATTAATTTTTGAATTGTTCTAATTGCAGCAAATCTGTATAAAACTATTTCTTTATACAAAAGTTACCATTTAAATGTAATTCTGTTTCTAAATATTTTTTTTAAGTGGGTGTTTTTAGATAAATAAAATATTGGCTAATGATAGAGTTGTTCACTAGCGCCAACGGGCAGTGGCGGAGATTCGAAACAACCCCCAGTATGACTGCGAGTCTCAACCAGATCTGTTGTGTATACATGTACACTGCCGTAAATACTATTTCGTAGTTCTACGTTTATTTTAAAAATGTTGCCTACATCGCGAAAACGTCCAATGTTGGACAAAGTTACAGAATTTATAGCAGAAATGCCTGACCTAAATTATGATGGCGTTAAAATTCAATGTGTAGTTTGTAATATCCCTTTAATGTGTTGGTCCAAAAGGGATTATCTACGTCACGTAAATAGTAAACAGCATTCTCCAAAGAAACATTGCACACGACACTATGACAAATTTAAATTTAATTTATGTGTTACCTTTATTGCATGTAATTTACCGTTTAATTTACTAGGCAAAGAAGCATATGTCTTCTTTTGGAATAATATTTCGAGAATATTAAGAACGTGGTTTTACAATTCGATCCAAAGGAAGCTGCAGCTATCAAGGAAAGCCAGTCGAAATTTTAAGATAGTCAGGTTAAAACCGATTTAAAAACTATTCAGAACAATTACTTCGGACTAGTGGAGGCAATAGAAAAAATTACAAAATCCTTCGGTGTTGCAAATAGTGCAACATGTTCACGCACAGCTATGCGCGGTAGAAGACGCCAAAAATGTTTGTGTTCTAGAAAGGTTTGAAAGTGTTTTAGAGAAAGATTCTGATTTTAGCACATTAAGACAAATTTGTGAAGGTGCGTCAACAGAACCGTTAAGTTGTTCCAAAGATTATTTTAATTACGCAAATATAACGTCACTAGATGTAGAACGTTCGTTTTCTGCATATAAACACACTTTTTCCTCACGCCGCACTCGATTTGCCGAAACAACTGTGGAAACATATCTAATGTTGCAGATATTTAATAGACATTATTCACTTTGTGATTTCACGGAAAACTCTTAAGACGGTATAGTGTTTGAGCACGTATTATATTTTATTTCTGACCATTTATTTTGTGTAAACTTTTATGCGCCCGCTACTAGCTGTTGGCGCAAATTTAGCAACTCTGCTAATGAAACTGCATTAATTTGATGCAAAGTTGATTTAATTTGTACAAGTAATTACAAAACCTTAGTTTATGACGATTTTTTATGAAGTAATCATATACAGCATGTCCCCGAATTAACCGCATAGATAGGTAAGGCAGACAGAAAATTATTGGGCTGAAATTTCATCTTTTGAGGTTCAGCCATGCTTGCTTGAATAGTAAGAATTTATACCATAATTTTATTGCCGAAAAATCAAGTAGATCATGGAAATTTACAAAAAGGATTTTTTCAATTAGTAAAATGCATTTTTTGTGGAAGATACGACAAAAGCGTTATTAAAAAACAATGTTCAGGCTAATAAATTATGCTAGTACTTAGCGTGTAAGCATGACTCAACCCCAAAAAGATGAAAATTCAACTCAATAATTTCCTATCTGCCTCCCCTATCCAAGCGTTAATCCAGGGACAGACTGTATATGAAGTTAAATTTCACTAAAAGCGTTTTTTTGTTAACATTTATTTGTAATTCCGTAATAAAGTAGGTTTTAATATTTATTTGTAATTCCGTAATAAAGTAGGTTTTGTAATTATTTGTATAAGTTAAATCAATTTTGCATCAAGTTAATGCGATATCACTGTCATTTTTTTGACCTAAAAATACCTACCTGAAAAATGTTTAAGTAACATAATTATATTCAAATGATGACTTATATATAAAGAAACAATTTGATACTGGTTTGCATTGATTACAATAATTTAAAAATGAATACTTTTATAGATAAGATAAAAAAAGTTGTACTAAAATACTGAAAATTGGTAAATTATGAGAAAAAACCAGCAACTTTCTCCTTTGACATCACCCAGAAATTTTAAGAATAGCGCCATATTTAGCAATTTTCTGAAAAAAATGCCAAATTTGTCAGATAAAGACGTTACGTGATTATTTGTGTACATATTATTTGATATCATTTTTAAGCACAGACAAAGTCAAAAGTTATCAATATCGATAAAACAAAAAAAATATGCGTGATATTGTATACGTTAGTATTAAAGAAAAGGTTAATAATTGAAAAGTACGTTTTCGTTGGATGTCAAAAACCTCAAGAGTTATAGAATAATTTACTGTACTGCTTTCAAAGCTATCAACAAAAATATAACGTCTTTTAAATATTCCTTGATGTGTAACAAAATCATTACACACACAATTATAATAATTGTAAAATCAAGTATAGAGGCCATTTATTGGAATTTAAGGTTTTCATGCAATTAATTAATTGGCCTAAATCGAAGTGTCTAGACAATATTCGTTCTATAGAACTGCACGCACTAAGCACTGCGTTAATGATTAATAAAAAAAATATACAAAAAGAGTTAATTTCCCACTTACCAATAATTAAATCTTCTAATGCTATTCTTCCGAAACAATCACTTTTAAGCACAAACAGCGCGACTGTACATTACAGTACTTTTACGATAATTTGCACTACCAGAAATAAATACCACTAACAACAAAAAAAAGATTTGAATTACTTATATTATGTACCTACAAGACGGCATGCGGAAAACGACACAAAACAATTATTTACAAATTAAGATTAATTGGTAAGTAGCATTAGTAACTATGTACTTGTAAATACAAGAAAGGTTTTGATACTCACCCAGCAGATGGTTGGTTTACTTTCAGAGTTTGAGGTCTACAATAAACGATGGCCAAGGAAGAAACCTGTAAGGGTATATAACATGTGAATTAAATTATCACCATTACAATAAAGAAGTTACAAGCAAATTTTAGAACATGTAATTTTTCTTGTAATACCTTTTATATAGGAAGCGCATCTTAATCATCTTTAGACATGATGAGGATAATAATAATAGCACATAGTTGAATGTTTTAACACGGATTTAACTTCTTTTTCCAAAAACTAATATTCTTTCATATTAAATTCAGTGAACCTCAGTTATTGTAATCACTTTGGGACCTAGATATTTTGATAATAATGATTAAGTCATAACAATAACCGGTGATTAAAACAATAATTGATCTTTCCTCTGTTAAAAGGCCAGCATAGAATAACGGAAATGCGATTAAATAATAAGTTCTTTAAAATATATAGATAACTAAAAAGTAAAAACCTAATTTGTAGAAGCCTTGGTAGCATGGATTATCCATTAATTATTAATAGAGCGTTAAAATAATTTCAACGCTTCTCAAGTATGTAGATTGGTTTAATAATTTCGAAAGCTCCATATCTATATAATTAAATTCTAATAAAAGATATTAGCAGAAACTAAATAAATACTTTTCAAAAACAAAACGATGATAATGATTAGTTAATATTCTGGAATTTCGTTTAGTACCTAACTGTAGTAAAAACCTTTCACATGTTGACAGACTTTGTCGATATTTACCATACGTAGTCTTTTAACTAATAGGACTAATATACATATCTAACACTACTATATATTACTAGAGAACCATCAAATTTGAGTTATTATTGTAGTTTTCTTCATTTTATTTTTCTTTATTATTCTTTTCTGTTAGCGTTTAAGAATTCAGATTGAATTTGTTAAGTTTGATTGATCTCAGGTGCTTATGTAGATATCTAAGAATCAACATATTTTCTATCTGTGTATGTATCTATTATTATATTATAACCATCATAATGTTATTCTCTTAATTTACTAAAAACGGTGAATTAACGTCAATGTTCTCAAAAAAGTAGCGTTACCATAAAGGTGCAGACGTATTAAAGGAGATCAAGTGCTAAAAAAGTCCTAATCGATGCCATTGACCTTCCAGATTACTTTTTAACATTTATGTATGAACTTACAAATTATAAACGGGTACAATTATGTTCGTATATATTTCATTGTGTGACCTCTACAATGAACATCGATCAATAATGAATAGTAGATTATTATTATTAACCAGAAAAAAAATTCTGCCTAGAAATTAGTGATGATTTAAACCACCTTAATAAAGTTTATTTATTTCTTATCTTTATAATTGTTATAATCTATATTCACATTTAGATTACTGCAATTTTTAAAGCACTATTTTTCTTAGAATTCTTTAAATACTGCACATCCTTTAACTATTTTAAAACAAAATTATGTAAATTCTTATCTAATAAACGCGAAAATATAATTATAACAACTTTTGTACTCACCAAAATTAACAATTTCATTTTAACAAAGGGTCAAAACACTTGTTATTCATTCATGGAACTGTCAGGTAAATATTTAGTTTCAGGCTTTTTAAAACTAACGGAAGACAATTTTGTCTCATCGCACACGAAGAATATCAATGGGTTTCTTGTTCCACTATCAAAGCTTACTTCTTGCAGACTCAGGTAGGGGCATAAAACGTTATAAATGTGTCTTCTTATTTATACGTTGTATTATATAAGAATGCAAATTTTTGGGAATTTTTCTGTGCATACTTTATTCTTTGTCGCGAAAATTTAGTTGTAATAGGGAATATATCATGCGTGCAAAGAGATTAATCTGTTATATTATTAATAAATATAATTATAAAAATTAATTTGACTGTTTTAAATCTTAAAGTCTTCTTAAAACTGACTTCTTTTTAATTCAAAAGCAATAATAATTTTATTTTTAAAGCAAAACATGTTAAAAATACGATACAACATTACATAATGTTAATTTCACAACTTAACAAACATGATAGAGTAGGACTAATTGACATGTTTTCAAATTTTATGAAAAAATCATGTAGAATTTAAATTAAAGGATGGCATTTTGAAGTGTAACAGCGACAAGGCCTAATACGCTCAAAAGAATTACAATAAATAATTAATATATTATACTATAAAAAAAAGAAAATCGTTTAATTAGGATTTATTTATAAAACAGGCAGTTAAACATCAATAGAACCAGGTAATCATATCTGCGATGCATAGGCGTTTCACCGAAGTAGTAGAAGAAGGCTGTATGCAAAAATCGATTCTCGCTTTGTTATTTTTCGTTCAGTTTTGGAAACGAGAACTTGCGTTGTGTTTTGTGTTACGTGTTATTCGTTATAAATATGTAATTATTAATTTAAAGTTTGTAATGTGAACAAGGCTAAAAAACCACCCTTTGCTGACACAATAAATAAGTTTATCTGTAACTTTCCGGATTTGTTCTACGACGGTGCTAAAATAGTTTGTAAAGTGTGCCAGAAATATTTGATGAGCTGAGACAAGGCAGACTGTAACAAACATGTAAATACCGAAGAACACAGAAATAGAAAGAAGGGCGTGCCAACGAGAAATTCCTTTATTTTCGATTTACTTGTCACGATATTGACCTGTAATTTGTCACTTCGCTTACTCGAAAAAGAACCGTTTTAGAACTTTTGGTACAAGTACAACCCCGAGTTGAAGTTGCCAACTACGAAAACGGCACGTAAGCATGTTTTATTTGTACGCGAACACGAGGAAAAGAAAATCAAATCTACATTAAAAAATCAGTTGCTTTGGTTATGTGTTGACGAGACAACATATTGTAAAAGAAATTCTATTCTAAATGCTGTAGTACGTGTACTGAACCCTCATAAACCGATATTTCCAATGTTACTGGCTAGCAAAAGACTGGAAAAGTGTACTGGTGCCGCAATTGTGAGGGTGATACCTAGTACGTTAGAAAACTGACGTCTATGAGCGATGGAGCAGTGACAATGCGTTCGGCAGGTCGTTTTCTTCTTGAGCGCGTTTGTAAGTGTTTACATGTTACGTGTAAAATGCATGTGGCAAAAACTATTCGACAATATTCACCCGAGGTAGATACATTAACAGCAAGTACAAAAAAAGTGTTTCTCAAATCTCCAAAACGTCTTCAATCATTTCACGCACAGTATTTTGGTATTCATGAACCACCACTACCGATTCTTACATGTTGGGGAACATGGTTGCAGGAAGTTCTTTATTATGCTAAATATTTCAAATAAGTAAAAGTTGTTATTAAGGAGACCCATACAAAATTTCAAGATATTTCCGTTGAAACAGTTACAAACTATTAGTAACAAGTATAAAGGATCACATGATGCAATAGAACGATTAGAAAATAGAGCGTTGTCGTTAGTGGAGTCACTGCAAATACTGGACGAAATACATACACTGCTACTCACATACATGACGCAAAATATAATCGCGTTTCAGAAAAGTTCGAGAATGTGTTAAAGAAAGATTCCGATTTTATCACATTAAAACAAATTTGTGATGGTGTATCGACTAATCCATTAACTGAATTCAAGGAATGTTTTAATCATGCACGTATTACATCCGTAGATGTCGAACGATTTTTTTCAAAACAAACATATTTTGTCACCTCAGCGAACATTGTTCAACGAGACAACTGTGGAAACATATCTATTTGCTATCAACTTTTTACGACTCTTAAATGAAATAAAAAGAAAGAATCTCTAAAATTAAAAAAGGAAAGATCTCAAAGAGGAAAGCCAATGTGTTTGTTATAAGATTTTCTTAAATACACTGGTATATTCCAACGACTCTGTTATTACCGAATTATGCAATAGAATAATATAGTCTGACAATTGTACAGGGCAGAATAAGAACTGGATTCTTTATACTGCCTTGATATGATTTGTAAATCTAGAAAATGGACCAAACTGTATTACTATACGCTGCCTTACACAGGGACACACTCATATGAGCGCCGACGGCGGGCACGGAAATATAGAAAAAAAATTAGCCAAGATTGGTAATGTATATGACTATGGTGACCTTACAACAGCAGTAAGCGAAAAAACCTTCAGGTTCTGGATGTTAATGTTTTCCATAAATAAGAAAAAGGAAAGAGCCAAGTTTGAAAAAGTAAAGCAGACGACCTTCTTAATGGTTTTGCGCTTAGTCCCTTAGTTGAAGTACGCTTTAAAAAAGATACGAAATGCTTAGAATACAAAACTGATTTCGATCAGCCATAATATGCGTGTTTAGACATTTTACTAAAGAAATTTAACTTTCAAATTGAGTCTGAGGTTCCCCTGATAAGTAGAGTATTAAAATCCAAAAACCAAGAAATTCTTAGGGTGTTAGGACTTTTAATGCCTGCAAATAGAATTTATTTCGCTGAAAGTGATTTCACACAGGATTTTAAAATTATGATAACGACCAAATAGAACACAGTTGTTTTTAATGGTTTGGTTTATACTGTTCTGTATTGAGTTAGGTACCCTTCTTATATCTAATAAAGTTTTAATTCAACTATTATTTTGTATTTATATTATGGGCATAGTGTTGTAGATACTGGGTAATGATAAATGATTAAAATAAAATCTTCATATTTTACGTCAAAGCCAAGTATGAGCGAAATCACAAGCAAGACATCAAAGTACAACAGCTTTTAATATATCAAAGAAATTTGATAACGAAGCATAACTAGTACCCAAAATATCTAGGAAATATATTGAATACAGCTCTAAGGCAAAAGATAAGCATTAAAACTTACTTTTCTCAAAACAATTATTTTTTCACATATTTTGTATTGGTGTGGAGCAGCTGAATGGGTCTTATTCATTTTACATGGAGCAAATAACTACAGTGCATTGACATCAGTACCTGCAAATCTGTAAAAATTGACCTATACAGGAAGTAGGTCAAGGTGAGGTGACAATGTAACTTAGCAGACAGCTCGTAGAGCAAAAGGCACTTGTTGTATTGTAAAATAACGTACATATATATAAATTTAATTACGAAATTGTTTTAATCAACAAGTATCATTACAGGTGGAAGAATAGACTAAACATGCAAATAATATCTACAAAATTATGTTGACATACACATTCTAACCTCATTAGTTAGAGACAAAAAGGTAGAGGTAATCAAGAAACGCATTAGTGTAAATATTAATAATGACTAATGGCACGCAATCTTTCTCCTGCATACGATGTTTCCGTTAACTTTAACACTCTGTGTCCTAATTTTCTTACTGAACAGCAGAAACTTGTACTTAGGATTGTGGATCTTAATAACAAATATATATTATCCAGATGTGGGATATTTAAAATACATTATTACCTGTTTATTTTTTAGTTTTACGGTACAGGAGATCAGTTAGACGATTTGGATATAATCTGATGTTTTTTTTTTGCAGTGTAAATATAATTTTCTACCAAGAAATAACCTTTATAATCTTATTTTATACTTTACATTCTTCTTTATGATTATTTTATTGCACTCCCACATTTATAAAATATGAGTATGTTCCCTTTTTAATATTAGCAATATCTATTTTCGCTAATACCTAGATTGTTCATGTTACATACTCATAATTTTAAGATTAGAAGGTTCAGAGAAAGGATTTTTTTTGTAACTATTAACTTCAATTTTTTTAGAAATTCTTTCACTGTGTAGAAATATCCGTATTATTATCCGTTTTTTTTTTAATTTTGATTTAAAAACGCCATAACCTTTAGAAGAAATGCATGTTGTTTTTGAAAATTGCATGTTAAAAATTAGCATGATTTGATTTCCTTTGATTAATATTTTTTATTAATAACTAGAGCTTGTTAAAAAGGTGGTACCGGCAGTGGCGCATCGCATGAAAGTAGGTACGTAATATACAATATTAGTTAAAATGATCGTTCGACATCCAGTGAAGTAAGATTTGCAAATGTCAGATATTCCTTTTCCTCATCTGGGCACTCTTGATTTTCAGTTATAGACCGAACCTTTTGTAAATCGGGATTTTTCGTTAAAATTGCACGAAATTTTTGAGCAACATCGACTCCTATAGTGTTCATCAAGTTTTCTAGAGCGTCTTGTAAATTGTTTATGCAATTTAATGCGTCTCGCGCAGATAAGTGACTGTTTTCTAATTGCTCAATAGCTTGTGCAACTTCAGAAAAGTTCATAGAAATTTCATCTATTTGTTGTTGAACATCCGAATTGGAAAAAAGTTGCTGACTATCTTGTGAAAAATATTTCTGATAGTAAGATACTGCCTGGAGCCATGTTCCCCATCGCGTTATTACAGGCTGAGGTGGTGGTGGTAATTTCGGACACAATTGTTTGAATACACGGATGTGTTTGGGAGATTTGATGAACACTTTTTTGCTAGATGCTATTAACTTATCCACCACCGGATGCTTCTTTCGAATGGTTTGTGCTACGAGGTGACATGCGTGTATGAGGCATGCTATGTGAAGAAGAGTCAGAAAGCATATTTTCAACATCCTACCAACTCTCAGCATTGTTGCGGCTCCATCAGTAACGAACATTGTGACTTGGGTTCCTGTAATACAAAATTCTCTCAACGAATCTTTTATTATCTTGACAACTGTTTCTGCATTAGTTTTCTGAATCCTTTTACTGGATAACAACAATGAAGTTGGTGGACCATCACGTTTTAAAGGACGCGCTACAGCATGAATGACGCTGTGTTTCTGAGCATCAGTTGTTTCATCCACACATAAGCAGATTTTCCTATTTCTCAAGTCGTCTTTTATACATTCCTTTACTGTACCTTGCACACGTGGCAAATTGTATCGTAATTGCATAGATGTTGGCAGCTTCCATGAGGGAACGTACTTAGCCCAAAAAAGACGAAAGTGTTCATTAGATACTAGATGTTGTGGGATGTTGCACACACTTAACATAAAAATAAAATCATATAAAAATTGCCAGTATGAAATACTGTTTCTTAAATTCAATACATGACGTTTACTTTTACAATGTTTTCTACATTCAAACCTATCGCGACTTAGCAATCCGCTATTGCACATTGTGCAATAAATATGCGGACTTCTATATTCTAATCCAGGGAAATGCCTGAGATATTTATTCACATTCGAAGGGAACGTTACACCCTTTGGGCGTCCCATCTCCGCGTACTTATTTGGCGTGCAGGGTGCAACGTACTATCGCTTTGAACTCTCTCACGATACTGTCAAGATCGACTACGAGTTGAAAATTACCCCTACCCACGCCGCTACCGCTACGCTACTGCCATTCGGTACCACCTTTTTAACAAAGTCTATTAATAACTATATAAGCCCTAAACAGCTTTTAAAAACCTTGAAAATTGAAGAAAAGACAAAGTGTGTTAATGAGTAGTAAATGCAAATCTCTGGCGAAATAAAAACAACTTGTGTTTTCAAAAGAATCTACTTTTTTAATAATAAACACGCTACATTGTAAATCGTTTCTGCTTAACGTAATAATTTTGCATATTTCTGAATACTTCTATTTTTATTAACAATGCCTATAAACAAAACAACTTGCATTCACTGTATATATTTATGAACGCAGAAGTATTTAAACGCGTAAATATTAATAAAAGTAAGTACTAAATGGGTGTATTGACCTACAGTAAAAATATGTATTTATTTTACATTCAATATATGCAGAGTAACTCGCAATAACGAGTGCATAGCAAAGGTTGGCATCATGTCAGTATTATACCGAAATATGTACTTGTAGAAATAGAAATAGAAATTGGACATTGTTTTATGCAGTCTAGTTTAAATAACAAGTGAAGTCCATAATCATTAAATTCAAATAATTTGTAATAATTTCAAAGACTAACAAATGAAGTTAATATTCAAATCTTTCGAATAAACTTTATTCCTCAAGTTTAGCATATCTCATTATTCGCTCTTAAGTATTGATAAAATTTCCCCTGTCTTTGAAAAGGAAAATGCGTAAGTAATGGATAACTATCGACCCACATTCCTTCCACCACCAGATAAATCTCATATCATTTAAGTCACAACACACTGGGTAGCTTAAGACGTTGCCCAGAGGAATATAATGGCGACAAGTCATGGCCGCTCTTCGCCCAGCATGATCCTTCCAATTAAGGCCAGCGCAAAGGAAATGCACAACTCCCTCGTCTTAGTAGCTCCAGCATGGTAAGTACCCAGTTAATCCTATTCTGAAGGGGTGTTTCTTTAGCCTGCAAGTACACTCAGAATCCCTGTAACCATGTGAAAGTGAGCTTACGGGTGGAACAGGAATTAGTTGTATCCAATCTCTTCAAGAAGTTTTCATGGATGACAGTTCTGATCCTTTCTTAAAAACATGGGCGATCGAATGGATAGTTTTGGGCCATAAACCACTCCTACTCAGTACAGAATGCTATTGGACATATTAAAAGTTCTACCAATTTCTCTCGTGCTAAGTTGAGGGTCTTCGTACATAGCTTCCAAAATATGTTCTTCAACATCCACCGTGCGTCGAATCCTTGGTGCTCCTGCATTATTACGCGTAGGTACAAATGTATGTACCTGTTTCTCTTAACCGAGTCTTCTAATTGTATTGTAAGAAGGCACACGACGATTTGGATATTTCACTTGATATTCCTCTACGGCTGTATAAGCGTTTCCATTACAGAAGCCAAATACCATGTACATGTCGGCATATTCATTAAAAGTAAAATCCATTGTAATAGCAACACAAAACCAATAACCTAATTATAGCAAAAGTGAAGTACAATGGATGTAATGTTCTACTTTGATACTTACAAAAATGACAACTAACAATCAAAAATTATGTCAATTTTCATAAATACATATTACGTTGTTATCAGATCTATTTTTTTATAATTTTCCCTAAAAAAAATTCTAAATTCTTAATTAAGTAATGAAACGGTAACGAAATTCTAGCATTCTTTACCAATGGCTTCCTCAATGTCAATAATTGACATAAAATCCCAAACATTGAAAGATTTATCTACTTCTAATATTCGAAATTCTGAACTTTGATGAGCCGGTGTAACCAAACCAGGATTTTTATATTAGGATTTTCAACTCAAAATTATGCGGATAATATCGCTACGAGTCCATTTTCTGCCAATTACCGAACAGCCTGTATAAGTTATATTTATTAAGTTAACTCAAACGACACGTTTACCTAAAGTGAATTAGTTTTGTTAATACTTTGCAATCGGACAAATAAATATAAGAAAGAAAATGAAATGACATTAGAAAACGTTACTCCAATTTTATTAAATAAAGAATAAACATGCTAGAAATTGTAATGATTCTAAAAATCCTCTAGAGGCTCTCATATTCTGAGTTATGTGTTAATTTGTTAGATAAATACTACTTCCTACCGTAGCATGTGTTTGCAACGAAAGTGAAATATAAATTTTTATATGTATCGTAGAGATTTACAATTGGATAGTTTTCTTTGTCCTATAGATAGTGAGTGTCGGCAGACATCGACAAGCTGATCTAAATTTTTTAATAATATTAAATATTATTATATACCTGTAAGGCCAATGAAGCCGACATTTTGAAATCCTTCTTTGGTTCAATCCTTGCCCACTCTTGAAAATTTTGAATAATTTGAAATACCCTCGCAAAGCGAAAAGTATTCTTTGTAAATGAACAACTACTTCCTAGTACATTTTAGAAAAGGAATCCCTCAACTTCAAGCACACTTCAGAATCTCATCAGTTCTCCTTTGAAACTCACAAAAATTGCGCTACTAAATTTATCATCAACTGACACAAACGACTCTTAAACAACCACTGAATGTCCAACATGGCTGAAATTGTCAAAAGTATCCTTCAACGCACGCGCAAGTATATTACCAGAATACTTTTGACAAATAACGCCATCTTCATATTGAGGCTTGAAACTGTTCAAGCTACCCTCGTAACTACAGATATAGAATGATATTGCATATTCAAATTAAAGAATAATATTTTCTGGAATTTATAAGTAGAGTAACCTAAACTTACGGACTCGCATAGGCGTCGGTATTACGGGTTAATATAAGAATACGAAAAATTCATAAATAAACTAAACCGGTAGAGAAGCAGGCATGTAGTGTCGACCTTGAATATAAATCATGTTAAACCGCGCTGAGAGAGATTTCGTTTTAGTACCGGTTGAGCTTTTTGCAGAGATTAGTCGAACGGTCAAGGTTATGTACTTACGTGTCGCTTTTGAAAATATAGCTGGTGTTTTTTGTGTGTTGTAGTATTATACCAAGTACATAATTAGTGTATCGTTTCATATAGAACTAATATTTACATACCTAAGAAAACAATGCCTCGTAATAGATTTGCTACTAATGTACATAAGTATGTGTCACTTTTTCCCCATTTAAAATATGACGGTAGTGCAGTTTTTTGCTTAATATGCAATGTTCGTTTGGCTGCATTGGACAGAACTGATTGCCAGAGGCATGTCAGTGGTATTAAGCATATGAGAAATGCAAGAACTGAAATACCTTATACACTATTCCTCATACATTTATTAATTATGTTTACTTCTTGTAATCTTCCGTTGTCGTTGGTGAGAAAAGCAGCTTTTAAAACGTTTTGGCGACAATACGTTCCAAAGTACCCATTACCCTCACAAACACAATTACAGAATCATTTGCCGCGAATGAAAGAGATGCTAGAAAATGTGTGTAAGAGAGAACACAGCATCTCGATATTTGTTAGCTTGCAAACGTGTTCAACAATGTACCGCGGAAAATATTCAAAAAGTGATAATGAACGCTTTGAAAAAATTTTAAATTGCCCAAGATCAAGTTGTGGTGATTGTGACAGATAGTGCAGCAACGATGTTAAGTGTTGGGCGATCCTTAAAACATATATTTCCTAACTTAATACATATAACCTGCGTGCTGCATGCTTTGCATTTAGTTGGTGAAGTTGTTCGACAACATTACGGAAACGTTGATCGGATGATTGGAAGTACTAAAGCAGTGTTTCGTAAATCTCCTAAACGTTTAAAAGAATTTCGTAAATTTTGTCCAGGTATCCCAGAACCTCTTGAACCAATTTTAACGCGATGGGGTACTTGGCTAACAGCAACTGCTTACTATTTGATGAATTTTCAACAAATTCTATCAGTTATAATGCGATTTAATCGGAATGAATCCAAAGCAATTAGAGAAAGTCAAAGAGAATTTCAAATTCCTCAACTTTTAGAAGATTTAACAACAATATGTACCAATTATACAGTATTACTAGATACCATCAGAAAACTACAATGTACTGAATTGTCATTGCAGGAATCATTAGACATAGTGGAGAGTGTAAAAAATAAATTACACACATTAAATGATACGCCAGGATTATGCGCTAGTCAACAGTTGGCAGATGTTTTAAGGAAGAATCCCGATTTTAATACTTTAGAGGCCGTTTATAATAAGTGTAAGAATAGTGAACTTTTAAGTGATTTTGAAAAACAGTTTCTACATGCAAATGTAACTTCCTTAGATGTGGAGAGATCGTTTTCTATGTATAAGAATATTTTTTCTTGTCGACGCACAAGGTTTAAAGAAGTAACTGTGGAAACATATGCAATGATGCAAGTTTACAGTAGTTCACATCCTGATGCCTCTAATTTGTTGAATAATTAGCAAGTAAGTTTATTTATGAATTTTTCGTATTCTTATATTAACCCGTAATATCGACGCCTATGCGAGTCCGCAAGTTTTGGTTACTCTATTTATAAGTAATGAAACAGCTGCAAATTATAGTTATTCAGGAGAATAGAATCGCTTATCTTCTTTAGATGAAGACACATATTTCACGGCACACTTGCGATAACTATGAGATTATTTTCAAAAAATGTTGGGATAATACAGCACATTAAATAGCAGCACATACATTAAAACATGGCTTCGTGTTTTCATGTAGACTATGTGCTACAATAGGTTTTGTTTCAATTTTGACGTTGGTTTACATGCCAAAAATAAAAACTCTGTGTAGCATAAATGACACGTCGAGTCTGAGAAGGTTGAAAAATGTATCTACAGCGTGACAATAATGCAAAAAAGCTTTCAAAGATTCTGCTTAGAGGCTATATTTCGTGGTTTCAATGTATTTATACAAAGTCGTAGGCTGACAAGATATACAGGGTATTAAAAAAAACGTTTAAATATTTAAGAGGCATATATTACGATCAAAAACAAGTAAAAAAGCCCTAATGAACATGGGTCCGCAAATCAACCGTTTTCGTGATAAATGCATTTGTCTTTTTTGAAAATCAACGAAAGCCACAATTTTCATTATCAGTTTAGTGTTTTTTTTTTTGGTTGCTTTAGTCATAGAAACCACGACTTTCTCTAAAGTAAAACAATTGTTTTCATAAATTTTATTATCAGTTCGCAATGCTATGCATACGCTATTTTCCAAATAAATGCGATTTAATAAAAAAAACAACAACTTTAAGTAAAACATTTTGTTTTCATATGACATTTGCGTTATTAATCAGTTCGCTGGGAATTCATAGGCTGTTTTCTGGTGGTGGATTTATTTTCGACGCAAGGGAAATTAGTTTCCGATTTGCAATGCCTTATTCAAATGCTGAAAAGGCCGACATGGTTTTCATGAATGATCGTGCCGATGGAATTGCTTTGGAAGCACATCGCCTTTATTGCGAGGCTTTTCCCAAACGTTTATCGGCGGTTGAGGGAGCTTTTTGGAAAGGGTGCGGAGTTCCTTCTTAAGAAGATGTACATCCTGTGTTGAAATGGAAGGAAGACATCTCGAACATCTGTGATTATCGTGTTCTGTAGCGCTAAACGCTAAAAAATGCAAAAAAAAATACAAAAAAAACAATTGCACTTATCTCGAAAACGGTTGTTTTGCGGACCCATGTTCATTAGGGCTTTTTTATTTGTTTTTGATCGTGATATATGTTCCTTAAATATTTAAACGTTTTTTTTAACACCCTGTATATAATGTATATATCCAAATAATCATAAATAATGTCAGTATCATACAATATGGTGTTAGATATTTATTTGCTTACGTTATATTTTTTGCTTTTATACAAATTTAGCGAGCATCCGGGTTATCGACCTTAACATTGTAAAATTTTAGCAGCACCAAGATGACACGTAGAATTTGCATAAGAGAAATGTATTAAGAACGTAAGACATGATTACTTAATTTCATTATCATTAATATGAACTTTCATGGTTGAATTCAGGTAGGCTTACTACTAGTTAGGTTTCTACTGATATTTATAATCGTATTTGCAAAATACCAACAGACATTTTTTTGATTTATAAATAGATTTTCGAAATACAGTCTTGGCCATAAATGTCTTAGGCACCTCTGGAAAATTTCTAGATCTTAGAAACAAAGAAATGTTCAGGTATACGGATTAAAACTATCTTTACATACACCAACACAATCACGCCTGAACAGGTATTATTGAAGTAATTTACATCATTATGAGATTAGAAACGAAAAATGTCTAACGTCTTGGGTGGAAATCATTCTTGAGATCATATGCATCAGTATTTTTTAGAAAAAAAATGATACGTGTGAATGTGCCTGCTTTAATTAATAGAACATGTCGAAAACACGCGAGATATCGGTTGCTGAAAGAAGTTAAATAGTGTTGTTGAAATCACTATTATCTCAAATGGCAATAGCAAAAAAAAAAACGTTTTCACGAAACTGATTCGTACAGTAATAGAAAGAAAAGTGAACACAAATGCATTACTACATCAAGATATGATTTGACATTTTGAAAGAACGGCATTGCGAGATTGAAGAATGTCAGCAAAAGATTTATCTACAAATTCTACGAGGCGTGTTTTTAAAGTAAGTACCGTTTTCAAATAAAACAAAATCAAGTAAACTTTTCTTAACAATTTTATGTACCTGTACCTTATTCTACTATTCTACATAATTTCCACCAATATTGAGGCATTCATCGTCGGAGAAGTTTATTTGAGTGAAAGCCGTATGAATACCGCTCGCTATACAACGATGCTAAATGAAATCTTGGAGCCATCCACATTAAAATTATTTGAAAATGATGACCACCTTGCCACCGTTCCAAGGACGCACTGCTTTGGTTTCGCAAAAATGGGATACACCTTTTAGACTGGCCTGCACGGTCGCCGGGTCTGTCACACATTGAACATCTGTGGTCCATTATAAAAGGACAACGTCACTAAACACAAATGCGAGTCATTGGGGGTAGAAAAAAAAACAAAATTGTGGAAAAATGGGAACCTATAACTGCCAATACCTGCTAAGACTTATTTTGACAATGCCCAATCGCAGTAAAGGTGTTATGAATGTTTAGAATACCTATATACAAGCAGTTTTATTTAAACCATTGTACTTTTACATATACTAATAAAACATTGGGTTGCCTAAGACATATGGCCAAGGCTGTAAGTATTTTGTACGTTTTGGTATAAGAACTGTTACCTAGTTTGGTAACAGTTTTCTAAGTTCTAAGTATATTGCTGAGCAACAAATTTGGTAACAAATTTTATACAGACTCTTATTTGTTAGGCTATACCACAATTATTATCATGACAAACAGCCTTCACAGAAACTTCTGACATATCTTGCTATTACTATACACAATGATTGACACTTTAGAACATTTCTAATTGTAACTCCTACACCACAACTGTAGTGCATCCTACCAGAATCGACGGTTACTATAGTGACAGTTATCGAAGTAAGTAGAAAATACCCTATTACTGCAGTTCTTTGAAGTGGCTGTCTGTACTCCATAGTTATAGTAAAAATACTCCAAAATTATAGTAAAAAAGTACTACAAAATTGTAGGTAAATTACCATACACTTGCAGTAATATTGTTGTTAAAGTAGAAAAAGAGTGAACTTAATGTAGACGTAGACATGAAAAAAGTGCTTAGAAGCGATAACCAAGATAATGTTGATATACAGGGTGTCACAGGATGACCTTACGTTAGACGTATGTAAGAAATTAAGCAAGTTCCAAATTTGTAAATTTTCAGAGTTATTTTGTTCGAGGGGGCTAATTTTTAGAAAATATCAGCAACTCTAATCAACTTCCGGGTTCACCGGAAGTAACGCGCAGTTAATTTTCTTAAATGGATTAACCCAATTTTTTTAAAACATTTGAATTCAGCAATTAATTTGACGTAAAATCTCTTAAAGCTAACTTGATTTTTATGAAGATTTCAGAAAAATCATCGTAGTGTTTTATCGCTTATTTCCTCGGTACGCAAAAATGTTGATTAATAATTGTTACGAGTTAGTAAACTACAAATATGGGCTATTGAAAAGTATTTCCATTTTTGTACAAACATTGTACAGGGTGTCAGTATTTATCGATCAAATATGTTAAACTTCAATCATTAATATCTACGTAATTTAAAATAAAACATCCTGTATATTTTTAGTGTAGATGATAAAATATTAAATTCTTCATCAAATGATATTACATTTCCCTATACCTAAAACGAATATTTTGGCAATTATTCGCAATTTTACAAACAGGTTTGTAAAATTCGAAAGACGGCTATGAATATTCGTCCTATTTGTCAAAATTTCTGATGACCAACAGTTGAAAAATATGCTGATACATCCAAGTGTATTGTATTGTTTAGGAAAATTAGGGTAGTAGGAATCACTGCACACTAACAGAATCACTGATTGCAGCACCGCTGTTAAGATTAATATAAGAATTCATTTGAGAAATAAAAAAAATTTCTACAAAATCGCTTGGATATGCCGTTTTGCTAGCGTCGATGTGCCCGTTATTAAAAAGAAAAGAAGACAATAGAACATTGAATTTTATTTTGTAAGTCAGAAAAAATAAGAAATTTAAATAAATGTAAATTGAATATATTAAGAAACAAAACAACTATTTCAAAACGTGTTCAAAATTGGCACCATTCATTTCTAAACACTTATTAATTCGTTTTAGTAGTTGATTCGCCATAAATAATCAGTAAATTCAAGTAATCTTGGTTTGTCAATTCCAAATGTGATATTCTCTTGTACGTTATAAAAAAAAAATAGATTACGAAATGTGCGATATACTTGGAAGTTTACTAAGGCACTATCGAATTGTCACACAACTGTCATTATAAATTTAAACCCATACGTCAAATCGGTGACGAACGTTCATAGCTAACTTTCGAACTTACAGGAAATTTTTGAATACAATAACATTAATTGCAAATAGTTGCCCAAGTATTCATTTTAGGTGTAGGGAAATGTAATATCATTTGATGAAGAATTTAATGTTGCGTCATCTACAATAAAAATATACGGGTTGTTCTATTTAAAATAACATAGATGTTAATGATAGAAGTTTAACATATTTGATCGATAAATGCTAACACCCTGTGTAACATTTTATACTTTTCAATAGCCCATATTTATAGCTTACTAACTCATAAAAATCATTAATCAACACTTGTGCATGCCGAGTAAATAAGCGATAAAACACTACGATGATTTTACTGAAATCTTCATAAAAATCAAGTTAGCTTTAAAACGATAATATTTAGACCTATGGAAATAGATCGATTTTACGTCAAATTAATTGCTGAATTCAAATGTTTTATCAAAATTAGGGCAATCCGTTTAAAAAAAATAAGTGTGGGTTACTTCCGGTGAACCCGGAAGTTAATTAGAAGTGCCGATATTTTCGTAACGTAAGCTCATCTTGTGACACCCTGTATAAAGACTCATGGTATTGATGGAATCACTCCCGGCAAACACAATATGAGGAGAGAAAAGCACTAACGCTTTTTCCTCGTGCCTTCATTTCTACTCGCGTCTCAATTTATGCCCCTAATCTCCAAAAACAACACTGAAATATTTCTCAGCGTCACCTAGTGGCAAGAGATGTAGTCAATGCCGTCCTAGAGAGTAGTGAATATAGAAACCGGAATATAGATGCCACACTTACCCATGCAATGACATAACCTTTAACGTACATTTCACAAACATTTTCAAAAGATACCGGTTAATGTAATATTTTATTCTTTTCATTACTATTTACCATGTGTACTAGTTTAACTATAGCTTTTTTAAAATATATAATAAAGAATAATAATAAAAAAGGGATAAATATTAATTCAATTATTAAACTACATAAATAATCCCTATTTAATTACATTATTAAAGAAATAATTTAATTATAGTGTAATATAAAAAAAAACTTTTTCATTAGTTCATTCACTCGCTCCGAATTTCAATTTCTTCTTGAAAGTCTATTTGTATTAAATAAATATTTTCTTAGGGTTAGAAAATCAAGAAAATCCAAGACAGAAAAATGTTTCTTCCAAGTAAATCATTTAGTTTTAAGTTAAGAAAATATTCATATTAAAGGTAGGAATGAAAAAATGGTCTAGACTTCACAATGTTCTATTGAAAATTAGGCAACCGGTTTCAAAATGTGTTCAAAAAACACATCATCAAGCCAGCTACAAGGATATCCAATAAAAGAAAAATTACAATAATGGAAAAGAGCCCAAAGTTAATAATTAAAATTAGGAGCAAGTAAATGAACTAATGAAATATTTTTTTTTTATATTACGGTATGATTAAATGATCTTTAATAATGTAATTAAATAGGAATTATTTTTATGTAGTTTAATAATTAATGAGTTAATATTTAAGTTTATTTATTCCTATTTTGTATTATTTTTATTTCGTATATATATTTGAAAAAACTATAGTTAAATTAGTACACGTGGTAAATAGTAATAAAATGAAAAAAAATATTATATTAACCGATATATTTTCAAAATGTTTATGAAATGTTGTTTGTTAAAGGCTATATCATTGTATGGGTAAGTATGGCAACATTTTCTTTATTGTTTCCAAGCACTTTGTTCATGTGTGCTTCTATATTAAGTTCGCTTTTGTTTGAACATTATTCGGTTACAAGCATGAGAATAGTATACCGCATCATGTACGGATATGTTGTATTGTTTTAAACAAGGTAAGTGCAATTAATAATGTGGATATAAAATACAATTATTTCATTACAAGTATATACTCCTAAGCGGAGAAAGAAACGCAAAAAAAATGTTTCTTTTAATTTAAAACTGTTATTGTTTTGTCGATAATTGAAACAGTAATTATCTTGAATTGAAGCGGATCGCCTTATTGTTAACACTAATTGTTGTTTGTTCAACAACAATATTGCAGGGTATGCAACCACAGTAAGTAACTACAGATATTTTGTTTTTTTCACTACAATATGTCACTCATTGCCATATTGCATGTTCGTAAAATCTATTAAAACTTGAACTATAAGAAAATAGTTTGTCTTACGTTTATATGTTTGTTACGAGAACCATAAATGAGGTGGATACTACCACAACACGTTAACTACAAATATATTGTATGCCTTACCACTACATTTCTCTCAGTGTATGCTTGATGAGATAGAAAGATTCAGTTGCACCCTTACAAATTAGGATATTTCGCTACTAGTCAAACAAGTTACATTTTTAGCAATTTAAACGACGTATAGCGAACTTGCTCTGCGGCTAATGTTTAAAACCTTGACTTAACATATTGTGGTCGATGAACTTCAGGATGAGATTTTTTAACCAAATCTTTTATTTTAACACATTAACATTAAACGTTCCTCCTATCTTTAGTTAAACAACTCATAACACTTACGTGAAAGATGTAGGATGGGACTTCTCTGTGGTAATAATCGTAACTGTTATTTCAATGTTTGTTGCTAATCGTATTTATTATATCACAATATGGTTACGCTGCCAGAAGATTATAAGCTTATTTTCCGTTTCAAAAATGTTAATATATTACAATAATTTAATAATTATTAATGAAGTTCCAAAATAAATATTTGGTATTTGGCTGTGTACACTATTAAAAATCATCTCTTCTACCATCCTGCCAAATTTCAACATTAATAAAATCGCTTTAATTAATATTCAACATCTAACTGGTGAATTGTTCACTTCCTATTGTCGAATTTTTGTTTTCCTTTCATTGTATTACATAGACAGTGTTGATGGCGTGCATACTAAACGGACTTAAATAGTAAATAAAAACTATTGATTAAGTGGGTCAGAGCACATTCGATGAATATCTTATTCGGTAAAATATTTCGAATTCGGCTCAAGTAAAGAACCGTAACATCGAAAGTGGACATTAAAAGTGTATTAACTATTTCACCGGAAAACTGTTATGAAATGGCCGAAAAGAAGACGATTAGAAAATCTATCGAAAAATTTTTATTACATCTGCTTCGCAGATTGAACTACATATATGCGAGAACCGTTGTGAACTATTACCTTAGTGTGGATTATGTAACAAAATCAATTCTTGTCACTAGCCATCATTTTCCAAAAACGGTATTTTGAAAAATATTGTATCAATTCTTGACAAATGTCAATCTTTCGCTGAAATAGGGCATTGGATTTCTTCTTGTATATACTAAAATGTTTTTTCTCAGGAAAATTGTTAAAAAAATCGCAATTTCGTAGGTTGATTAAATTTTTAACTCTTTTGTGGGATTCGGGAGTATTCTTTCTATGTTCCTTATAATTTTCACAGGAAATTTGCCTATTCTAACCTCCAACCTTCTCTTCTACCTTGAATTTATTCTCTAATTTCAATATCGGACACTTTAAATTGGGAGCAAAATACTAGTTAACTCGAAGAAAGCTTAACCAGGATTGATGAATTTATTGGCGTCCCTTTTCTCCTTTATTTTAATCGCGATGGCGATTGTTTCTATCCGCAGCAAATTTTGATTATTTCTATCTAAACGTAATCTTGTGATGAATTTCGACGAATCAAATTTGCCGGTGAAGAGATCGGCTCTTACTTCACTTTGGGCATTTTCACCCCAGCGTTTGTTTAAGAAAAGCGATTCAAATTCAGGAAAATTTTGAAAGGAATTCCCAATTATGCCGAACCAGATGAGCACATCTTGAACCAAAAATGATCTTATTAATACCAATAGCTCCGGAAGATTAGTTTTAGATTAAACAAGACGTTTTATAGCTTTGACGAATTATATTGGATTATCGTCTCTGCCATTGAATTTAGGTAAAACCACCTCTAATTTAAAGTTTATTAACGATCTATCAGACAGACTTGGACCAGAATTATCGACCTGTGACTTATCTTGACACTGTTCGACCTGACGATTATTTTGACTTAAATTTTGACTTAATAATCGACGATTGCACGCTTCTAATTCATCGATGCGTTTTTGCATGTTCTCCGTCATGCTACAAAACTGATCAAATGCTCTGTCTAACTTATCTTCCATCGATTTGGTAAAGTACCCGAATTCATCCCTTAAATCAGATGCTTCGCCACTGTCCATTCTATTCTTATTTCTAGGCTTTTTGGCGACTTCTGCTTGTAACAGAATTTCAAAATTAAAATTGCCTATACCTTAGGCAATTTTAAATGTTTTTTTCTCCGGTACATTGTTAAAAAAATTGGAATTTCGTAGACTAATTAAATTTTTATCTCTTTTGTGGGATTCGGGAAATTGCCGAAAGAGTATGAAAGAACACTCCCGAATCCCACAAAAGAGTTGAAAATTTAATCAATTTACAAAATTCCAATTTTGTTAACAATTTCCCTGAGATAAAATATTTCAATACATACATATTACATAACTTTGGCATGGGAATTAAACACTCTTTTAATTCATCCTTCACGATTGTGATTAATTGACGATAAATATCTCCAAACCTTAGATGAAGTATAAATACCACCAAAATGAAAGAGCAAAAAGTAAAAGAAAGAAATGTGAAATAGGAACATTGTGTTCAATTAAATGTGAGAAACTTAAATATGTAAAACAAATAATAAAAGTAACGAGGAAAACATTTACTATGCCCTAAAAATATGTAAAATTTAAAGGTGTCGATTGAAATAGTTAAAAAACATGTGGTTAAGATCACACACAGGAGAATCCACGGCATTCATCCCAATTCATCCTGTACAAATGTCGGTAAAAAGTCAGTGAGCCAATTTACATAAATCAATAAACAGTAGAGATAAATGGTCACCTAAAGTACAAAACATGAAAAACCCAAGAAAGTTTTGGAATATTCTACAAAGTGGCCCAAAAGTCCCTGATCATTGCACATAAAAGTTTATCTTTGCTACAGGTTAAAAATATCAACTATTGAAGAGCCTATAGAGATTATTCTGCTCTGTGGAAGAGATATACTCCCAAAGAAACGTTGCAGCACAATTCAATTACATGCATCTTGAATGACAGCCAGTGTCGCAAAACACTTTGTATCGATTGTTTGACAACAAATTCAGGAAGACAGGAGGTGTCGTAGATGCATTCAGATTTGGACGCCCAAGCACATCAATAGAGCTGGAATATACGATAGTGGCTGAGGTAGTTGCGTGTCCAAAGAAATCAATTCGTCGAATTATAGCTTGGAACTGGGTGTTCCTCGAACAATTATTCAGCAAGTTCTAAAAACGCATAAGTTTCACTCTTATAAGCTGCAGGTGTTGCACCACAATCACAGAAGACCGTCGTGTTAAAATGTGCAATTGGTTTCTGGAACAATCAGAAGAGGACAAAGAGTTTCTATCAAAAGTGATCTTCTCAGGTCAAGCTAACTTTTATGTTAACGGTGAAGTAAACCGACACAATTTACGCTATTAGTCCGACGAGAATCCACATTGGTTTACCGACAACAAACAACAAGGAGCTAACCGCATCATGGTCTGAAGTGGTTTGTAGAGAGGCTGAATCTTCAGCCCTTATTTTTTTGAAAATACTGCAAAAACAGTGCAAATTATTTCAAAATGTTGGGGAATTCATTGATGGCCGAATTGGATGCATTTGAATGAAAAGTACAATGGTTCATGCCAAACAGCGCACCTCCCCCCATTACGGCACTCAAGTACGTCAGTGAGTGGATCGGCCAAATGGGCTCCCCGATTTCCGGACTTAAATCCAATGAATTTTCCTCTATGAGGTTGCCTCAAATCTAAAGATTACAATGTGTATCTCATGGACAGAAATTAATTGCGTGCGCTAATATTCGTTGAGTGCCGTGCTGTAATACCAATCATGGTAAAAAACATTCAGCGGAACATGGAAGAATGCCTACAGTAGTATTTTGACAGTGACATTGAACAAATACGACAATATGAGTTGCTAATCTCTATGATGCCACTTTGTACTTAGTTTAAACATATGATTTTCCTCGGATAGAAGAAGATTCTTTACAAGACTCTGACGATTTATTACAGAGTTCTCCTTTCAAAGCAATAGATGTCCCTCTCTGATTTCACAGTGACCTGGAATTCACCAAAACATAATTTGAACATTGTACGGAAACCATATACATAAAGTCATTCAAAATTGAACAATTTTCAAAAGACACACTAACGTAATTGGTTTCGCAAAAAGATAATTTTCTTTTCTTAGTCGTGTCCCAATCTCCCTAACATTGGGAGCTAGGATTTCTTGACAAATTCAATTTTTTAATCAAATTAAAAAAAATTGTCGACTATTTGTAAATTTTGAGGAACTAATTGTTGTTGGTAATTCAGCAGCAATTATAGAATTGACATGAACTACTCGTCTCAAAATGGTCCTATACTATACAAACAAAATCTGAAATTATTGTCAAGAACTTGTCGTTTCTATCCGTACCATGTGTGGAAAGTATAGGAAGAAGGCTTCCAGATAATGAAACTAACGAAATTTTTGGGGTATAAATGCGTTAAAAGCACTCTATTTGTAATAAGGTAAATTGAGCTCTAGCAAATAATTTTCTAGTTTCTCTAAAGGTTTAAGCACAAACATGTGAGTAAGAACAAAATCTTTGGTATAGAAACATTTAAACAGCTCTTAAAAGAACTTGACATGTAATCCAACAAGATAAAAGGTTGGTGGAAGAAAAAAAAAGGAAATATGAAGTGGTCCTTTTATTGAGTTTTGCTTTTTAATGTGAATGCTGCTTCCACGAAACGTTCCAGACACTGTTGTCTATCAGATTCTAATAGAAAACAATAAGAAAATATACACTGCGCGGCAAAATTATGGAATAAATTCATTAAATTTGAAGCAATTTGTTTTTCGAAGAAATACTCGTACAGGTCAATTTCATTTTTAAAAATTAACATTTTTGCATCAATTTTAAGTTTCCCCACTTCTAGTTCTTAAGTAATGACGCCATCAACAATTTTTTTAAATTATAACTACAGATTTTTTTTTGATAGATCATTTAATTGTCTAAATTGTCTAATAAATTTCCCATAAATTACATTAATAACAAACAATAAAGATAAATGCTGTTATTCAAGAAATTAAATGTTTCCTGTAAATCAGATGTTCGAAATGCCATTCACCGGCCTCTTGACAATAAGTAAAATCTGTACGTTGCGAATTTGTCAGGACCAATTCGACTCATTTCATATCCAATTCTATTTTTCAAATCTTCTAGATTTTACAATATTAATTGAACGCACTGTCGGCTCTTGATGAAACATTTTAGCAAGATTGGAAAAAGTAGAAAAACCACTTAGTATAGTTTCGCAATATAATAACTTATTCAAGAAACTTCAGATTAAACTCAAACAATGCAACAGTCACTTATGATTCAACGATCAGTGCAGAAGAACTTGTTCCCAACTATATTAAGCTTAATTGCAAAAAGAAATCAACGGAAGCAAAAGCAGCAGTAAAAGGAACACAGAATACATGGCTAAACTTAGAAATCAAAAAATGCTACCGAAGAAGGGATAATTTTAGTATCCATCTTAAAATTATTCACAGTGAATTAACATATAGACTCAACGCAGTAGAATTCGATATCTTAAAAAGATCCATCAACGAAGTTTTCTAGATTTTGTGGTCTATCAACATAGATATTTGATTTTAAATACCCCCATAAGAAAAAATCAAGGGGCGTAAGATCTTTTTGCTAGGCTTTTTGTTTCTAGTAAAAAAGACGAACATTTGATTTTAAGGAAACGATCATTTCATTTATCGTTGCTTGTTATGAATAAAATTTAGGTTTTCCACTCTTTAAATAACTTTTATTCGAAAATTTTGTTATGTAAGGTATTAGAATGTTGATGGTATCATTTAGACAATTATCTATCAAATTAAAAAAAAAATGGGAGTTCTCATTTAAAAAAATTGACGATTACGTCATTACTTGAAACCCAGAAGTGAGGGAAACTTAAAATTGACGCAAAAATGTTTATTTTAAAAAATAAAATTGACCTGTACGAGTATTTCTTCGAAAAACAAATTGCTTCAAATTTAATGAATTTATTCCATAATTTTGCCAGGCACAGTATATCACCAAATGGTAATTTTATAGATATTTATGATGTTCTCCTTTACATTATAAATCAACTGTTTTTAATAATACTACTACACATTATAGTTCAATAAATAGTAGATCCAGATCATTGCATTAAAATCACGATCTTTATTCTTTCTTTCAAAGATAAAAAGCACAGCCTATAATAGTAATGATTAGATTTTTGTCCAATATATAATCAAAACGTCTAGACACCAGCTCCTTTGTATGTAAATCTAGAGCAACAAATTATTAACTATAGGATAAGGTCTTAATAATATGCTAATTACTGTAGTATCACATACACGAACTACTTTACTGTAATGGAATTCCGAAATTTATATAACGAAAAAATATATCTACAAATTTGAATACCTATACCTATCTTACGTGTATTAGCTACAGATACGTTAAAATTCGTTTATATTCACATGAATTCCACCTTTTTGCAGTAATTTACTTGTCCAAGAACTTAGCCTTCACTGAGGTCTGTTCTTAAAAGCTAGTTTGTTAAAAATTAAACTCGTTTTCGTGCGTTATTTACACCAAGGTAAAATCAATTTCTTAAATTTTACCGAATTTATTTGTGATTAAAATAATATTAGATTCTAAAATAAATCAATGATTAGGTTATGAAAAGATACATTTTGAAAATGTCATAGATTATTTTCTATTTATTACAAAGCCAGATATACGTAATATTGTTCGACTGTCGTATTACAATCAAAAGCAGCTAGACAAGCCAGAACAATCAAATTAATATTATCTTTTAGATTGGTTAATTTCCAAATACTTTTCATAAATCGTCGTCAGCACAACTTCTAAAGCCATATTATCATTGGTTGGTGTACGTATGCTGGTGATAGCCATCACTGTGGTGGAATAAACATCTTACGAGTGACTTTTTCTTCTCATTTTGCTAGTCGCAGAACGAGACCTATTGGCTGCGAATTCAAGAAAAATACAAAGTTGTCTTCAGATTTTTACAATTTGCTAGAATCAATGTTCTCTGCCCATTTAAAGATGCAAACATTTTTTTGTAAAGCCGCCATATAAATAGATACCGTCATCTGCTATCTCGGTTAGTTCTTCAAGAAGTAAGTGAAGGTATTTTGTCAAAAATGAAATTCGTAAGTACAGTTTTATGTATGTATTGTGTATCGATTAATTAATGTGACATTAATAATATCAACCAGAGTAATATCTTAAAATACCGCAATAAGTTCAAGTAAATATTTTCAAAGATTACTTCTTTATAAGGTAAATTTAGAGACTAGTTGAAATAATTGAATTAATACGTACCAACTTTATAAGAAAATAGAAAATTTCTCTGTATTTACTAAAAAAATTCTAACATTTATCTTCTGTAAGTAATCTTTGAATGATTTTGTTTACTTTTTAAAAGCTTTTTTGTATTCAAATTACAAAACTCTTATGGCTTTTATAACATGACATATTAACTAATTTTTGTACTCGTAAACAATCGGAAGTTATAATAAAAAGCGGAAGCTAGTTAATCAAAGCTGTTGTAAATTTGATTTGTTCGAGACACTAATCATGCAGTATGACCAAAGTGTATACCATGCCTAAAATTATACAGTCGCTATTGCTTTTAGAACTATAAATTCGATTAAAGTAGTTGGTGGAAGCTTCTTCCTCGGATTAATATGGTATGAAACAGAAAAACAATTATGTTTTATTTCCGAGATATTTGCATTAACATTTTAAAAAACGCACTATGTCTATAACAATAACTAGTTGATAACAATAGCCAGTAAAAATGTGATCTTTTGTCTAATATATCTGCTGGCCTAAAATATTAAATGTTTTGATGTATATAACAACCAATAAGAAGTAAAATTCTAATATGTAGTAAGTAATCAAGTACTCAAAATTTATGGCAATATAACACTGAAACAGTTGTCATCATCAGCAGTAAAACTGAATTGAATCAATTCAGTTTTATTGCTGATGATGATAGCTTGGCTATCGGAACGTGCGTCCAGTACGAGTACAAGACATAGCTGCCATATATAAATGAGTGGTTGCATTTTTTTGGCTCATCTTTGATGATTTCTCATATTTTTCTAAAATGCTAATCTTATTTTTTTGTGTTCATGTCCATCTTTCGGACGTCATATCTTACTCTAAACTGAAAAAGTTTTGGTATCGTGTGGATTTATGAAGAGGTGATATGAGGTAAAGTATCAACTAACGCATCATCAACTTATGACATGACATAGAAATTCAAAAACAAAGAAGGTAAAAAGTATTGATATACAGATCTCGCAGTAGTGTCAATGTTTGACGTGTGTATAATTTCGTATTGCACTAATTTCACATTACCCTATGTGTACGCCACTTTAGGGTATCATACTAGTTGATATCTTTATGCCTCAAGGGGATTTTGCGTCTTGAAAAGTACTTTTTTTTTTAATTCCTCCATAACAAAATGAATACTACTTATTACTGCACTAGAAAGATTGGATAAAAATCTTACGGAATAATTTTCTTTTGAAAAAACTTATGATTACACCAACATTATTTTTGCACTAATATAATAATTTACACTAACTTTCTTGAATAGTCAATATGTTCTTCTTTGACCCTATAAATGTTATCTTCGCATATTTTCTTCTCCATTAATTTTACACATAGAGAAAGACAACCTCGGTGGTCAAATGGTTAGCATACTTGCCCTTCGATCCGAACGACGCGGGTTCAAATCCGGCCGGGACAATAGGTTTTTAATTATGGATAAAAATCGGAGTGTGTCTTCTTCTCAGAAGGAAGTAAAATCGTAGGTCACGTGTCAATACGATGTTTGGCACGTTAAAAATCCCTATCGGTGGTTGGAACACCTCTACATTTGGCAAAATTCTAGTAAAGTTGGCTAATGATCGCAGTAATCGATGCCTAGAAGTGTAAGGTATATTCCGTAACCTGACGCTTCGCCCAATAATACAACAACAACACGTAATAATTATTAGTATAATTATATAATTTTCCTTTGCTAAACGTAACCAGCCTATTAAAATTAACTGGGATTCAAAAATATAAAATAAAGCTACGTTGTGTTAGCACCAACGGTGGTAATTTTTTGCAATTTTCTATATAAATAATTCGTTATTACCTACCTTCAGTAACTTTTTATGACAGTTGTGGCAGTACCTACCCTATACATACAATCTTAAAGGTTTGTAATTGATTTCTATGATAATAAAAAATATTGCTCTTGCCAATTTAGTCATTATTCTTGATACAGTTAATTCTGATAATCTTAATAAGTCTTAATCAATATTAATTCGAAAAGATTCAATAGATTCAAAGAAAGGCACATTAACGCTTCATTTAGTTGTGTAATTGCCCAAAACTATGTTTGCTCAATCAGACTCTCTTTTTAAATTCAATATCTAACTCATATAATATACTTATCTTTATTCTTAAATTATGTAGTCTATGATCGCTTCTGGACTCATTGAAAGAAAATTTATAAAACTTAAAGTATCCCCCCTCTCCCACATACTAACTTTAGAACAGACAGAATTAATTAGGTCGATTTATATTTTTTTATTAGCAAAACAACAGCTAACAAATTTAAACAAACCAAAGTTCAATAAAGCAAAGGAAAAACAACAATTAACAAAACAAGTTACAATGAGAGAAATAACGAAAACAAAGAAGGAAAGTATGACAAATGCAAGACATAATAACAAGAATAATTTATGCCTCTGGAATTGAGATTTGGCAGTTTGGGAATTGTTATAATTACTTTACTTAGCAACGAGCTCTCTAAATCAGTTTGGCGTCACAAGAAACAATTTGGCGCTCTTTCCTAGCCAACTTTGCGTAACAACAAAAACAGATTACCAAAACCTTTCTTGCTACACATCGACATATTTCTTAAGTTAAAGTATGACATATGTGATATCGTTGGATTAGCCTTTCGATTACCTTTCCAAAAACGTAAAAATATACAGGCTGTTCTGTTTAAAATAAAAAAGTTGACATCACTTCCGGTGAGACCGGAAATACAATTGAACTGCCGATAACGGCAAAAGTTAGTTCACAAAAAGTATAAATCGACCTATTTTTTCTGAAATCCCTAGCTTCTGTCGTTCAGCACGGGTGGTGGACACTTTGGGACCTCACTGTATAAATAGTAATTAATTGTTATTGCATAACTTCTAGAAATAATGTGTTTTGGCTTTGTTAGCGTTTGAATAGGTTACCATACCTTGATCAAGTCGTTGGGCGACCAATATACACCAACTAAGTTAGCAAATCAGTTAACCAACAGTTAATAATAATAGTTTACTTCAACATTATACAATCTAGCATTGGATTTTAATGTTAAAGATGGACAATGATAACAAAAATTTATTGTTCCTATTGAACATTGGGAACTTCTCCTACCAAACATCTATATACAGATACTTCAACCTATGTAAACTCAAAAGTAGAAGAAGGAATTAGAAATGTATACTATACGAAATCCATTTCGTGGCTGGATATAATTTATTTTTCTTTTTCCAGTCGATTTGGTCTTTCATATTTATATGTACTATGTTTCTTTGACAGCTTGAGATCTTGAAATGATCATCGTATCTAACATTTCACACCTCCTGACATCCATGTACTGATGATTAATTGTGATCTCAAATCTTTTACTCATCTAATAGCATTATCCTTTTAATATAATTTCTAAGTCTACCTTTTGCAATCTATAGTTTCGTGATACTTACCATATATTTTTCTATATTTTACTATACCACAACACGAGAATCTTAAATTATTAAATATTTTAACATTCAGATTTCAAACTTCAATAGTATAGAAAAAAGCTACAAAAAGTACATTTTCTAACTATGTGCAAACTAAATCGAATGTGAATATTTATACCTCTTGCTTTCAGATTATAGTCTTTTCGCTTTTCCTTGCCATTGCGAATGCTGAACCCTTGGAGCCAGCTGCGCAAAATCTAGAAAAAGAAACTTCATTACAAGCAGCTCAAGAACCTTCAAACAATGCTCCGCAGGAACTGAAACCTGATACACTGGACGAACAACGCCAACCTCCACTTTTATCGGTGCCTGTTGAGTCGCACGACAACAAGCCGCGTCAACAACGAAACGTGCTAATAAAGACCGAAATTCCGACCCTTGTAGTACCGACGTACGAAATTCCACAATTCTACGTACTGGTGGACCAACCACATTACGCACCTTGGTACTACTATCCAGTATCGCCTTCTAAAGAAAAACCGGAGCAGACGAAACAATGACTCTAGCGGTGACTTCAATATCGGAAGAGAATTTTAGTTGTAGCTGAAATAAAAAAAAAAAACGTAATTTAGAGAAATAAAAATTAATTTGCCCTATTTAGATGATTTTATTTTTATAATGCACCTGTTGGAAAATACCTAAAGGTTTAGTAAAAAATGTCTACATTATTTATTTTATCTTAAAATATGTTATAGCAATTTAATAACGAAGTTGCTAGCAAAGAACCTATTTGTTTACAATAAATTTTACGCAAAGCAACAGCTAAGCTCTTAAAATATTTAGTAAAACAGTAATTTTTAGATTTGTTGTTCGTTCTGATTGTCACATTATCAAAGAAACGTGAAAAGTTTAAGGGATATCATTCTCCAATCTTACTGTAAGGCATAACTCTCATTCTACATCCATCATTATTAAAGCGATAAATAATCGAATAATAATAACAAAACTAATCAAAAATTATATTATCTGAAATGTTGTAATATACTCACCCTCTTAAGCAGCGTTATCAAATAGGTTGGCGGGCTGCATCGGAATTACCGAACATTAAAAGTAGAAGCGCCATTATCAGTATTATCACTGAATAAGAGTCATTGACAGCATTAGATACGTTTCCACAGCTGTCTCGTTGAACGATGTTCCCCGTGGTGAAAAAATCTGTTTATATTTTGAAAAGGATCGTTCGACATCTACGAATGTAACACGTGCATTATTAAAACACTCTTTGAATTCAGTTAATGGATTAGTCGATGCACCATCACAAATTTGTTTTAATGTGATAAAATCGAAATCTTTCTCTAACACTCTGTTGAACTTTTCTAAAACGCGATTATATTTTGCGTCATGCATAGTGCGTAGCAGTCAGTGTGTGTACTTCGTCCACTATTTGCAGTGACTCCACTAACGACAACGCTCTATAATCTATAATCCCATGTTATCCGTAGCTGTTACGAATAGTTTATAACTCTGTTTCAACGGAAATTTCTTGAAATTTTGTCTGGCTCTCCTTAATAGCCGCAACTTTGGCAGGATTAGATTGTAGAATAACAGCTTTTATTTGTTTGAAATATTCAGCATAATAAAGACCTGCCTACAACCATGTTCCCCAACATGTAAGAATCGGCTTTGATGGGTCACGAATACCAGGACACTGTGCGTGAAATGATCGAAGACGTTTTGGAGATTGGAGAAACACCTTTTTGTGCTTGTCGAATAGTTTCTGCCACAAGATGTAAAGCATGCACTTTACACGTAACATGTAAACGCTGCAACCGTGTTGAAGAAGAGAACAGCTTACCGAACGCATTGTCGCGGCAGCATCGCTCATAAACATCAACACTTGACGTGGTGAGACTTGAAAGTTTTCTAACACACTATCACCCTCACAATTGCTGCACCAGTACTTTTCCAGTATTTTGCTAGCTAGTAACAGTGGAAATGTCGGTTTATGAGAGTCCAGTACACGCACTATAACATTTAGAATAGAATTTCTTTTATAATCTGTTGTCTCGTCAACACATAACCAAAGCAACCATTTTTTTAATGTAGATTTTATTTTCTTTTCCACGTCTTCGCGCACAAATAAAACGTGCTTACGTGCTGTTTTCGCAGTTGGCAACTTCATCTCGGGGTTGTACTTAAACCAAAAGTTCTGAAACGGTTCTTTTTCGAGTAAATGAAATAACAATTTAGAGGTTATCATCATGACAAGTGAATCGAAAACAAAGGCAGTTCTCATTCGCACGCCCTTTTTTCTATTTCTGTGTTCTTCGGTATTTACATGTTTGTTACAGTCCACCTTGTCCCAGCACATAAAAATGTTTCTCACACACTTTACAAACTATTTTAGCACCGTCGTAGAACAAATTCGGAAAATACTATTCCAACAAAGGGTCGTTTTCTAGCCTTATTTACATTACACAATGCCCGCTCTCGTTTCCTAAACTGAACGAAAAATAAACAAGTGGACGCTGACAAAGCGAGAATCGATTTTTGCACACAGCCGGTGAAACGCCTATATATCGCAGAGACGATCACCTCGCTCTAATCATTATCAAAGGTAGTAGGTAGTATCCTTCAGTCTCAAAACTATTACGAAGTTCAATAACATCGTCCAACTAGTGAATGTTGAATCAAACGTGTAACATTTTCTACTACAAAATTCTACTTTGATCCTAAGCATAATTTCGAGGTCTTTCCCCGATGAATCGCTTAAACATTTTGAACAACCACAAGTTTAATTTTCTTCAAAATGCTTGTACATCCCTAGAATGTAATGCTTTTTTCCTCCAAATGAAAAGGTGAGTTGCCTGCTAAAATCAATAAATGCAAGTAGAGCCGTTAAAATATGCTTTCACGCGCTTCTAGGCCATTACTGCAATTATTAATGAAAAACAATTGTTCTCTTTTAACATGTGTCACTAGTTTAACGCAACAATAAAGTAAATATACAGTACGAAAGCACACAAGTACATTACACAAAAAATAGTTTGCTCTTTTAAATGGAATACCCTGAATATTACTGCGTTTTTAGAGGCTTCTCTTCAATCCCTCTTAACTTGTCATCTACACAGAAAAATGTAGTGGTACACCATACAATATATTTGTAATTAAAGCATTGTAATACTACAAATTAAATAATACATAGATATGTATAAGAAAAAAACCAACAAATGGAGCTTCTTGATCAAAAAAGAAAGATTTCCTAAAAAGAGTAAACAGTAGTACTTGTTCCTTTTGCTATGTTTTTTTGTATTCTGTTTATTTATATTGTGGGTTTTTCTAAATATAAATATAATATTATAAAAACGTACCTTTTTATATACATTATATTATTTATGTGTATTTTCTGTTGACACAAAACCTTATGTGATACCATAAAAGTAACTACAGATTTGAAATCAGGGCCACCAATTACCCAAGTTCACAGGCAGAGAAACATTTACTTGTATCAAGACTGTCCACCTCGATTCAAAACAATTTACTGTTTCAATTATTCGCAATACAACTGTTTTACGTTAAAAGAAATATTTTCTTAGCGTTTTCTTCTCCACTTAAGAGAAGTATATACTTGTAATGAAATAATTGTATTTCTTTGTTTAAGATATTTGTTAATTTGATTCAAGAAAATTTTGAAAAAATTCGAAAAAAGCGATTCTTAGTATAAGTAAATAGTCGTTATAACACAAAACAATATTTCTTTAATTCCAGAAAGCGTTTAGTTATTGTTCATAAATCAATAGTTTCATTTCCTTAAAATAAAGTATTTATTTACTTAGAATTTTGAAATATATCCACATTATTAATGGCACTTGCCTTGTTTGAAACAGTACAACATACACAATGTGTCCATAATGCAGCAACTTATACCCATTGCCTGCGATTTTAAAAAGGCTTTTAAGATAGAAGTTATCTACAGAACAATATTCAAACAAAAGTGCACCAAGGTATTGGTGGAATTACTCCCGGCAAAAATAAAATGAGAAAAGAAAAGCACTAACGCTTTATTCTCCTACCAACATTACTCTTCGCGGCTCAATTTATGCCCCTAATTTCCAAAAACAGCACTGAAATATTTCCCAGCGTCACCTAGTGGCAAGAGGTATAGTCATGCCGTTCTAAAGAGCAGCGACTATAGAAACCGGAATATAGATGGCATACTTACCCATGCAATGATATATCCTTTAACGTACGACGTTTCATAAACATTTTGAAAAGACACCGGTTAATGTATTTTTTTTCTTTTTTTTACTATTTATCATGTGCAATTATTTAACTATAGTTTTTTTAAATATATACTAAATAATAAAAAAAGGGGCAAATAAATTTAAATATTAACTCATTAATTATTAAACTACATAAAAATAATTCCTATTTAATTACATTATTAAAAAAATAATTTTATTATACTATTTAATATATAAAAAAAAATCTTTTTCATTAGTTCATTCACTTGCTCCTAATTTTCATTATTAACTTTAGGCTTTTCCCCCATTATTGTAATTTTTCTTTTATTGGATATCCTTGTAGCTGGCCTGATGATGTATTTTTTGAATACGAAACCGGTCGTCTAATTTCTCAATAGAACTTTGTGAGATCTGGACCCATTTTTCATTCCTACCTTTAAAATGAATATTTTCTTAACTTAAAACAAAATGGTTTATTTGGAAGAAACGTTTTTCTGGATTTTCTTAATTTTCTAACCTTAAGAAAATATTTATTGAATCCAAACAAAATTTCAAGAAAATGATTTTCTTATATTATACATTTTTCTAGTCTTGAATTAAAAATATTTTCTTGAATAGAGAATAAACCATTTCCTTGCGTGCAGTTAAAAACAACACTTCGCATTCAATAAGGTGTAAAAACAGGCCTGTGTAATCTTATTGAAGAAAAATTATTTTCAATAAGCACTTACTTTACATAACAAATATTTACTTATATTTAATAACGAACTTTTTTTGTTCTTACCGTACATCTCTCTAACAATTAAAAGTAATTTCAATATATTTCATGATTACGGAACCGGTGGGCGGTAAGAAAATTTGACTACCAACAAAAATACAAAAGTGAGCGTGAAATGACTACTCCTGCTCTATAACATAAAAGATCGATATTTCGAAAAAATTCCAAGTGATCTCATCTTAATTGAAATAAAGTGAAGAGAGCCGTCTAAAACGCAGTACCTAATAAGCGGGACGTTCCTTTAAAAAACAAACTAAATGTAAATCGTTTGCAACGAAATCACCCTGCTTTCGATTTGCTTCATTAACTGTAACGTACCGTTCCTCAAAGTACTGTACTGAATGGTACTGACTATGAGCTAAATGGAACATGCATTTTTTGCACTGGGCATAAATATAATCATTCTAACCTAACTTTATATATTGAGAAATGTAAACAAAAAGAAATTCACCGAAATAAGTCCAGTATGTAATGTAAATCAAATTTGGAATTATGGACACAGGTGTAAACCTAAACCTAACCTCAGTGAGTGTAATAATGTGTAGAATATCAATAAACCTATGTTTTGCGCATGCGTCAACAGAACAATACGAAACATATCAAATATTCGGCAGGGATACGAAGGGAAAGGGGATTTCAAAAAAAGTACGGGTAGGGACTATTCGTTCTTTTCAAATGGAATATACATATTTGAAATTTGTACCGTACAAACGGTTCAGTACAGTACTTTGAGTCAAATAGAAAGCAGCTTTTGTTATTAAATTCAAAATAACTTTCATTTCTGTATATTATTCAGGAAAGCGATCGAACCGGTGATTTTAAAAACAAACATAAACTCAACGTATAGTAAATGGATCTATGTGTTTTTTATGACTGTTCCAATTATCTTCTATGGACGCAAGCGGTGAATGTTCGATACATTCTACAACTCTTCTAATCAGATAGGTATACTTAATCAAAAGTTGGATCATTCTTATTTCTGCAACTGAGGAACAGAATTCTATGGTAATATACAACATCTATATGTTTCTTATTTTATGGACCAGTTTTGTCATACCTCATACCAAAGTTTTTTTCATTTACCAAGAAATTCTTTACAATATTAGCTAATTCGTTCATATGTATGTATATTTAAAAGCAATATGTATTTGTAAAAACAGAGCTCCAACGTTTATTCACGGTTTGCCTTAGGTAGATTTCTTTCCTATAAATATGTCTATAAGTGATGATTGATGATTCATCAGTGTGATGATGTTAAATAAATACCATTTATGTATACTCATTTATATTCATTACGATGTAATGGTGTTGATATCGGTCCAGAAAGTTTCTTCATTGTCTAAATTTAGTTCATTTACTCTAATCACTAGCGCCATAGAATAAAAGAAAATCAAGCATTAATAGAATATTTTATTTTATTCACCAAAATAGAGAGAGAACCAAGAGAACATTGTGACTTTTAGGTGGCCTCTTTTAGGGATGGGCTACCCCTACCTCTAAAAGAGGCCAAAAATTATATTAATATATTACAAAAAAAATTTCCTCTGCCATTAAATATAGCAAAAACCTAAAAACAGTAGTGAGGGGTGGATTTTAAATGTGTAGTATTTCCGAAAGAAATGAGAAAACTCTGCAAAATTGATTTAGTTCCATACTTTATGAAAACATGGCCTAATATAAAGAACACATTCATTTAATTTATTTCACAAACATTTATCTATTTACTCTGCCAGAGTAGTATGCCTAAACAACTGATTAAAAGCTTTGCAGTAACACAATTCAAAAAAGCTGCAGCATACACTTGATTTAAGTTGACTATTGTTGCTCTAATCCAGTTGGTATGCAATCCTATATCAAGAACAGGCAATGGATACTCCATTTTTACATCCCTGTAACTGTTGGTAATGATTCCTCTAACAACGCTATTGCACACACAGGTTGCTCCTTTCGTTATATCAGTGCTCTAAAAAAAAATTGCTATAATTTATAAAGCAATCGCAAAATAAAGGAATTATAGGCTATTCTTAGAATTAGTACTTATAATTAAGGGGGGGGTAATGTCTCTGCGCGGCTTAGGCGTGCGCTTCCTTCAGTAAGTACAATACTAAAAAATAAGTAATAAATCGAATAATAATAACAGAACCAATCAAGAATTATAATATCTGAAAAAGTTATGAAACGCTCACCCTTTTCAGCAGCGTTATCAAGTAGGTGGGCGGGCTGCATTAGCATTACCGAACATTAGCCCGCTACTCCGGTGAAACGCTTATGTATCGCAGAGACGATTACCTCACTCTACTTATAATTCCACTATTTGAAAAGGCTTATTCCATGTCCAACAAACATGATAATTACATTGAATAGATCTACTAATAGATTCTCATAGTAATCCAGGACTTCTACACGCAGAGAAATGATTTCTTGCATCAAAAATGTAGATTTTCTTGCAAGAATCAGTATCTATTCAAGAAAATATTTTTATTTCAAGACTATAAAAGTGTATAATATAAGAAAATATATTTTTTTTAATTTTATTTGGATTAAATATTTTTTTAAGGTTAGAAAATCAAGAAAATCCAAGACAGAAAAATATTTCATCCAAGTAGATCATTTGGTTTTCAGTTAAGAAGATATTCATATTAGAAGTAGGAATGAAAAAAAGGTCCAGATCTCACAAAGTTCTATTGAGAAATTAGGCAACCTAAAGTTAATAATTTTAAATTAGAAACAAGTGAATGAGCTAATGAAAAGGTTTTTTTTTATATCTTACAGTATGATTAAATTATTTCGTTAATAATGTAATTAAATGGGGATTATTTTTATGTTGTTTAATAATGAATGCGTTAATATTTAAGTTTATTTATCCCTTTTTATTATTATTATTATTTATTATATATTTAAAATCTACAGTTAAATACGTGGTAAATAATAATAAAAAGAAAAAGATATTACATTAACCGATATCTTTTTAAAATGTTTATGAAACGTTGTACGTTAAAGGTTATATTATTGTATGGGTATGTATGGTATCAGTATTCTGGTTCCGTCGCTACTATCTAGGACGGCATGACTATAACTACTGGCACTAGGTGGCGCCGGAAAATATTTCAGCTGCTGTTTTTGAAGATTAGTGGCATAAACTGAGAGATGTAAGAGCAATGAAGTCAGGAGCAAGAAGCTTTAATGCTTTTCTCTTCTCATAGTGTTTTTGCCGGTAGCGATTCCATCAATACCAGGAGCTATTTATTAGGATTATCTTGGTTATTGTTTCTAGACACTTTTTTCATGTGTACTTCTACATTAAGTTCACTTTTGAACATTATTCTGTAGATAACCTCTACTTTTAGCCTTTTTAAAATCACAAGCAATGTGTGCCGTGCTGTTTTAAACAAGGTAAGCGCAATAATATGCATTTCAAGAATTCCCTAAGGAAATATTGTTTTGTGTTATAATGGCTATTTACTTATACTAACAATCGCATTCTTAAGATTTTCTTGAATCAAGTTAACAAATGTCTTAAACATTAAGCGGAGAAAGAAACACCAAAAAAATATTTCTTTTGTTTTAAAACAGTTAATGTATTGCGAATTGAAACAGCAATTTTCTTGAATTAAGGCGAACAGCTTTGATACAAGTAAACGTTTCTCTGCGTGTACTTTTAAATACAATTGCTGTTCTACCACACTATTATTACTATTTGTTATCAGTTCAGCAATAAGTAACCAAGAACAAGAAATCAAAATAGCGGAGAAGGGGAACAATATAGACCAAGTTAATACATATACATAAATACCTAAGAACCGTACTAAATAGCAAAGGAAATCTAGACGATGAATTAAATAAAAGAATCCAGGCAGCAAGCAAGGTGTACCCACTGCAAAAGAAATTCCTTCAACATAAACGAATATCAAGAAGAACAAAAACATCTCTCTACAAAACCATTTTTTACCAGAATTTTTACATGGAGTGGAAAGTTGGATATTAACAAGAACGAAGATTGCAGGCAACAGAAATGAGATGCCACAGAAAAGTTCAAGGAGTAAAGAGAATCGACAAGAAAAGAAATGAGAATATAAGGAAAGAATTGAAAATAAAATCAATAACACAAATATTGGAAGAGAAGAAATTAGGAAGATTTGGGCATTTAGTAAGGATGGGGGAAGAAAGACAGGTTAAGAAAATCTAGGGGCGAGCCCAATAGGAACAAACAAAAAAGGAAAAGATTGGAACTGCAAGCGAAAGAGATTGCAAGAGACAGGAAGAAGTGGAAGCAATTTATACAGGAGAAGTAAACCTCGACGCCTAAGGGGACAAGAGGACTGGACTATGATGATGATGATTATCAATTTAGTAGGTATTAGGAATGTTCTGCTGAAATATTGATGTCTGTGAATCAACACATTTGCATAGAATGTGTTTTGCTGTCTCCAGATTTTCTAGACACAGATGACAGAATTAACATTTAGCTGTTGGTAGTTTATGTAAATGGTATTTTAGGGCTGTATGATCTGTCAATAAGCCTGCCAATATTTTGAGATTCCGGTGCACAGAGATAGCACTTTCTTTTCTGTCTTTGGCAGGCCCGATGTGAATACTTTCATCTAATTTTGTCCCCATTTCCTAATTTTCTTTTACATGCAGCTCTTTTGCTCACAGTAGGGGTTTAGACGAATGACATATTCGCTGCTTCTTTTGCCAGTTTATCGGTCTTTTTTTAATTTCTCTCGATTCCTTGGTGGCTTGGAACCCAAAAGTAATGTGGTTTTTGCGTTCCAATTAACTTAGATTCTATTCCCTTTCGTGTATCGGGTCAAATTCATGTGTAGGCCTTGAGAGTGTTTAGTGCTGCTTGATTGTCTATGAATATGTTTATGGTTGCACCTTGTATCCTTTTCTCGAGATTCTTTTTGTCACATAAGCTTAAAGCAGAAATTTGTGCCCCATAGATACTTTTAGATAATAATTAGATCCACTAATCCCTATGTCTGTTCCGACTCCTTCTATTCTCGAGACATCTGTGTACCATGCCAAAGTTCCTCTATATTGAGGTTCGCCGGCTTCCGACGCAGTACGATTTTCAAGGATCACCTTATTAACCCTGATCGAAATTGTATTGCATCGATATCGTGTCCTTTGCAATGTATATGAAGTGGTTTATGTTACGATCTTCAGCGATTTTAAGAAGACCTCTAAGCCTCCCCGACCATAGTCCTCTTCAAACGCAACATAAGAAAAGCATATTGTTACATTTGAATTTTTAGAGATAATTAAGAAAAACTAGTACAGTTAGAGATAACGCCATCTGGTACATTTCTTGGACATTAACCGGTGGCACAAAAATGGCGACATTTAAAACAGCGCTGAATTCCCTTTCAAACAAGTCTGCGTTTCTTCAATTCGGGTAAAAACTGCAGAAGTCATAACAGGTTTAGTTTTACATGATTCGTCAACGCCTACTATACTTATTATTCACAATATGACAAAACGTCTTTAGCCAAAATGATGCCTAATTAACTAAGCTTTTTAATAAAGCACTTAAAATTATAATTAATTCTGGGACTTTTACCAGCTAATTTTAAATTTACTGTTGACCTTAGCTAGCAACTGCGCCCCTGGGGGTCATGTTTGGAATTTAAAAATATTTTCATTAAATTTCCCTTTGCCACTTTAGTTATGGAAAATTTTTTCCCATCACTACAGCTACTGTAATTTCCAAGATAACGCCGATACCCACCCTTAGTAGGACACGCTGTATATCCATGAGAGGTAATAGAGATTATTAGCTTTTTGTTTACAATGATTTCAACTCAAAATAATACTAGCATGTAATAAACAATTCCAAGTGAAATGAATTTCTTGCGCTATTTGGGCTCGTTTAATAGGCTCACTTCTTTCCATTACGAAGTTTTTGCTAAAGTCACCTAACCAACCATTGCAAAAACGATATAACCGTTCGCACATCACAGTTATAATAACATACCTTATATAAAGAAGTGCGCGCTTTCACGCAAAATGAACTTGTGTGTAATGGCAATGTCAAATTATTTAATAGAATTAAATCTGCACATTCCTCCTTTGTTAGTAGGCTTACTAGAACACTGCGTAAAGTATCTGCACCAGAAGAACGTTGATAACTAAAATCAATAATAGAATTCCATGTATAAAATACATATACTGCCTATCATTGAAAACGCATCATTCCTTAAAACTGCGTATAAATCGGTGAGAAATGGTGGGCGTTTTTATTTTAACGAAAATACCTTCAAAATACTTACACTAAGGACACGCTTTTGTAACTACGGCTTATTATCTTTGCGTACCTATGCATTACTTTGTGTGAATTAACGGAACTCGAAAAGTGTCGGACTCATAAGTAGTCTGGGCAAACAGCGGTAACAGTCAGTGTAATAGATTTGTGATGAGGAGTCGGCGATTATTTATTTCATGCGTTCACAGCGTCAGTACTCAATCGATGCTGTATGCGAGTAGTTCTGTGTATATGTAGGCTGTCGTAACTTATTTCGTAATTGCACGCTTATGTTTGCTTTAAAAATGTCGCAGTTAGGTACGTCGCGAAAACGACCAATGGCAGACACAATTAAAAACTTTATAGTGGACATGCCGGACTTAATTTTTGATGGCGCTAAAATTCATAGTCTAGTTTGTAAAATCCCTTTAATGTGTTGGTCCAGAAGCCATTGTCAATGTCACATCGAAAGCAAACAGCATTCTTCTGCAAAAAGTGGCATACGAGACCAAGAAAAATTTACATTTGATTTATGTGTTACTCTTATTTTATGTAATCTATCGTTTCGTTTACTAGACAATGAAGCATTTGTCTCCTTCTGGAATAAATATGCGGACTGTAAATTACCTAGTCGGATATCGATACGAAATGTAGTGCCATTTGCTCGTGAACATATAGAAAAAAGAATGAAAACGAAATTGAAAGATAGAAAACTGTGGTTATGTGTGGACGAAACAACAGATCGTCAAAAACATTCTGTGATTAATGTAATGGTACGTACAATGGAACCACATCGACCGTCATCCTCCTTCTTACTTGCTTCCAAAAGAGTTATAAAGTGTACTGCCGATGAGACTTTAAAGGTGGTGTTGAACTCATTGAACAAATTTGAAGTTTCAACTAAGCAACTTTTAATGTTTATGAGTGATGGTGCCGCAAACATGCGTTCTTTGGGTCGATCTCTTATAGAACACAGTAGTAACTTCTTACATGTAACGTGTAAAATCCATACTCTAAATCTTGCGGCGCAAACGATTCCCACATGTTTTCCACTAGTAAATGCATTGATTGCTAGTACAAAGGCAGTGTTTCTAAAGTCCCCGAAACGTACCCGGCTATTTCATAAACTGTGTCCTGATTTACCTGAACCACCACAGCCGATTGTTACACGTTGGGGAACATGGTTGCATATTTTGATCAAGGAAAGAAGGTAGTTTTAAAATTCAATCCGACAGAAGCTGCAGCAATTAAGAAAAACCAGGAAATATTTCAAGATAGTCAGGTTAAAAGAGATTTAGAAACTATTCACAACAATTACTTCGGACTACTACGGAATAGAAAAATTTCAAAATGTTTCGATGTCGCTAGTGGATTCTGTTCAAATTGTGAATGATGTTCACGCACAGTTATGCGCTGTAGAAGGCGAAACAAATTGGTCTGTAATACGAAAATTTGAAAGTGTTTTAGAGAAAGACTCCGATTTTCTTATATTAAGACAAATTTGTGAAGGTATGTGTGAAGATGCATTAAGTTGTTTCAAAGGTTATTTTAAATATGCAAATATAACATCGCTGGATGTCGAACGGTCGTTTTCGGCATTAAAAAACATTTATTCCGCACGTCGTACTCACTTGACTGAAACAGCTGTGGAAACATATCTAATGATTCGAATATTTAACAGATGTTACCCAGTTTGTGATTTCACGGAAGACTTTCAAAGCGGTAAGTGTTTCAGTACGTTTTATAATTTATTCCTTACCTTCTATTTTATGTGTAAACTTTTATGCGCTCGCCACGCCTCTGGCTGTTACCGCATATTTGCCCAGGTTACTCATAAGTAGTAATATCTAAAGAAACAGCAAGAAGAGTGAATCGAGACTTATCTATAATAGTTAGGAACTACAAAACATAAAGATCGGCCACTTTGGCTTTTCGCATTAAGAAACAGATTTAGGTCATTTGGTCTAATGTTGCTGGCCGCATCTAATGTTGCCTCTAACAACTGAATATCGTAGTTGAAATGGTGGAGTTATGTTAGTGACGAATCTAGATCTTGTTTAAGCGCACATGACGGACACCAAAGACCATCGAAGAGATTTAACGCAAGTCTATGTCTGGAACGCATACTAAACTCCCTTTTCCAACGAAGTAATGCTCACCCACATGTTGCTCGTCAATTTAGGTCGTCAATTCAGGTTTATAAAAGAATCCAATGTGTAATTATGTCATTAGTCTTCACAATCTCACGATATATATGGCGGATCAAACTTGATGCTTGGGATATTATAGGTCCAAGAATAAATTATTCCACAGACATTTGCTGTCTTACAGCACAAAATCCTAGTCGCGTAGGGTGCAATAGCATAGAAAGGAATAATAATTTGATCAGAAATATACCTGGACGTGACCGGGAATGTATTGGTCGTATTAGTTATAAGTTATAATCGAAAAAATAAACAATATTCTTGCTTGAAACTTTAGGGATTTATTACTCACATGCGTACCAATTTTAATTGAAATATGTTCTTAAGTGTTCTTAAGAAGTGATGCATTTTCAATGAAAATAATAATATAATATTTCAAAAAAATAATGCGGTACAATAGAGCTGGGCATTTTGAGATTTTTGTAGGCCCGGCCCGATCCGCCTCGACACGCTTGCCACCCCGCCCCGCTCGTCGGCCCATTAGCTTCCCCGATTGTCGTCTCAACAAGTCCGTTCTGTCTGACAAGTACTATTTTCAGTACTAAAGAATTAATAATAATTCCAATTACGATTTATTTACTTAATTCATACAAGTAACATGGATGTACTAAAACACGAAGAGGCTTTTCCTTCTTTATGACAACACTATTTTAGTTTGACGAAATAACATTTTTTCGCATGTTTTTACTACAACATTTGAAAACATTACGCGCCTCTAATTCACAGCCACTTTATTTTCGAGCTAATTGACTAGATATTTGGTCGAATAATAGTTTTAACATAAAAATTTTACTTTATTTAGAAGTGCTAAAGCAATTGTTAATAGCAAACCAAATTGAGTAGCTATCTTCTGCAAGCCTCCGAAAAGCTACCATAATCCGTTTTGTTTTAGTTAAATTTAATATATCCCATATTATCAGTCTATATACCAACCCTTGAAAATGATATTGTTGACAAACTCTGCTATTCCAATTAAACGTTAGAAAGGCAGCTCTGTAGTATATTTTATTGACCAGTTGCCATGCTTCTTTCAGTTTTTTGAAACATTATATAGCAATATTAACTTACTAAAGTAATGTGCATATAGTCTCCTTTGTTGCTTTAAAGTCCATGGGTTTATTTGGTAACATAGCAGCTGTAAAGCCTAAGGTGTTCAGTAGGAAATGCGATTTTACCTAAGCAAAAAAATATTGAAATGTATTGCCGTAAAATATTTTTTTGTAGAAAAAAAAAACGTTTTTTCCTACTACCGGCTACGTAAGTCACTCATTACCGCCCTGATTGGAGGGACGTAAGTGTGATTTACGGGTTATTTACCTTGGTTGCCCATTACCACAAGAGACTTTTCTATGTTTCCTGCAGTAAAACGGATTGTTTTTAAAGTTCGTATGTATTTCAGTATTGAAAATGTTCTTTCAACTTCACAACTTGTAAGTGGAGCAAAATAAAATATGTTGTGCATATACAATGGTACCTCGGTTTACAATAGTATCTTGTTACGGAATTTTCGGGTTACGGAAGAAAATTTTGATGAATTTTTATTTCCAAAATCGAAAGGTGCTCCCGAATACGAAACGCGGCTTACAATTTTTACAGATTCGACAGAATTTCCGCGCGTGTCGTGTACATGCTAGAAAGAAATAGTTACATACAAAAGTTACCGAAGTACCTATTAGATGAAATATAAAAAAAAAAACAAGTAACCAATGAATATCGCTATTTCAAGACTTGCATCAAAGTGTTGCCATTATTAGTGGTTCATATTAATAAAGCACATAATATAATCGTTTCTATGATGACTATGGAGTGTTTCTGTTACATTTCTTAATGCATGCATGCACGGCCAAATTACGGAAATGATTATATTATGTATTTTACTAATATGAACCATTAATAATGGCAAAGTCTTGATGCAAATGTTGAAATATATATGTTACTTAGTTTTTCAAAATATCTAATATTCATTTTAGGTTACATATATTTTAGTACAGCGCTATCTAATGAACCTTGACATCTTAAACTTTTGTCTGAAACTTAAAAAAAAAAAACAATTGTTTTGAAGATATTATATATTGTCCTTAATACACGCACTTTGCGCGTTGGTTGATTTGGCCGCCTTGCTTGTTCCTGTTTCAAACATTGTAGCAAATATTGATTGAAATGTGTGGCTGCCTTACGGTGCGCTTCCATTTTAACTATGACAAACGATAAGAATAATAATAACTAATAACCCATTGCCGGCCGACACCCAGTATAATTGGCGAAAGCTGTTAGAGGGTGCGAAGACTTGAATTATTATTATTATTATGTTAACAAAACATTAAAAAAAATGTTCTATTCAACCAATCGCTTTGCGGGTTGCACCTCTGTAATCACGATTCCGGATCTAAAATTGTCGATCCTGTAAGAGTGGCGATATTTGATCCAATGTGATAAACGATATATCGTTTATAGCAACTCCGACGTAAATGTACCCTCTCAAAGTGCGAACAAAAAGTGCTTAACAAAAAGGCGATTTCTGAACGAAAAAAACAATCATTACCTTCACAACACCAACATCATTTGTTTTATTTTCCATAATGAAATAAGGATGAAGATAAAATCTATCGACTTCGTATACATGCAATGTTTCATTTTCTTCCGGTACCAAATAACCAGCGTATACAACGTATTCATCATGTTTTGTGTTATTATTAAAAAAGCTAGCTAGAGTTACTGCCATATTAGTAGTTACTATTGCTCCTTTACACTTATTTTTCAATGCGTAAACATCGCGGTTCCTTTTAGCGGAAAAGTTATTGGATACCATTACCTCATTCCAATGACGTGTAATGATTTCAGTGAAACGATCTTTTCCATTATCTCTATAACAGTTAATACAATTTTCTAGTGATAATACATTAATGATTACAAATGAATAAAATATCTCACCATTGTATAATGTAATATTAGCATCAATAAAGGTAAAAAAGTAAAAATAAAAAATATAATAAAACATTGAAAGAAGGGGAAAAAATTTAAATGATAGCAAATTTTGAAGTAGACAAACTAAAAATTGACAGTTTTGATTTTATGAGCAATTTTCTGTGAAATAACCATTTGCCACGATCTGGTTAGTTAAAGCATGTTAGAGTGTTTGAATTAGCAAAAGAAAGATATATATCTAGAAAATACTTATAATTTTTTAACATTTGAAATTACTATTGAAAGAAACTTTGCATATGATATTTTTTATTTAGATTTTAGCTGTTAATATGTCCTGCAAAATAATTTAAATTAGCAAAATGCTAGCGCATGTACTTACACAGTGAAACATCTACTTACTTGTAATAATTATAGTTTGATTTAATTGAGAATTTCATATTTCCCTATTTAAGGTAGAGCTATTACTAAAGCTACTGTGTTAGTACTGTTAAAATAAATGATATTTTGTGTAAAGAAGATTTTGTGAAAGATTTTGTGGATAAAAAGCTGTTTTCTCCAATTCTGTTTTAACAGCTATATATTTTAATTTTCCAAAAGTTCCAAATTTCAGAAGGTGAAGATGGCGCTGAAGTGTGGGCACTAACCCTAAATTGCAAAATTCCAATTAAAATATATAAACTAATCACAGTACATCTACAAAATATTTTAAATATAATTACATCAATCCAAAACTAACGACGACCAAAAAAATTGCCATAAGTAACTTTATTATATTAATTTGATATTTTTGATTAAATTGTATCAACTTAAAAATTCCCTGTTTGCCCTGTACTATATTCGAATTAGAAAATATGCACAGCGCAGCTGCAATATTGGTTGCATATCAATCGCATAAGGTGAAAACAGTTTTGGTCGCTACAATTTAATGCAAATTAAAGTGTGTTGAAGTTACCGTAGGTTCTTATAATGTACACTTTGAAGTGAGAGAATTCGAACATTATTTAGGTATATTTTAAACAAAAGATCTTCTCAGGACAACTATCACACCTTGAATGAAATGTGACCATCTGTAGATGATCTATACACAGTGGCAGTGAGTGGATAATAAAAAAAGTGTTATGGACACTAGCAAAATGAGTATTAGAAGCTTTAATTGTGCATACCCGCCTCCACCTCTGCCAACCATTCCACAGACTGGACTTACAGTATGTAATTTATTTTTATTGAAATGAGGTTATGTTTATTTATTTACTTCTATTATTTAAGGATCCGCCACCATTACCTCCCTCTCCACAGCATTCGCCGTATCAACTTCCTCCACTACCTCAGCAATTACCATCGCAAGAAATGTTGATGCATCATCCACCACCACCACATCCACTACGTGAACACCTTCTCTCTGATCATTCCTCTTTGAATCATTTACCACCACCATTACCTCCACAACCTCCCCCTCCCCTGCCGCAACAGCCACCACCGCCACATCCGCCACCACCACATCCACCACCACAACATACACCGCCACAACATCCAGCGTTACAACATCCCGAATCACAATATTCAATGCAACATCCCGAATCACAATATTCAGTACAACATCCGTCATCACAGAATCTATCCACTCAGCCTTCACTTCAACATCCGCCACCACATTTCCAACATTGGAATTGGGATGGTCAGCAGTACTTGCCAGGTTATTCGAAACCAATAGGCCACTTTAATGTTACAAATCATATAAACCATCATTCAACAATACGATCACCAAGATTACGAGGATTTCCAATGCCAAGGCGTTTTCCATTAAGGGGAAGGTAACACTAATTGATGTAGTGTATGTAATAAAAGTTTTATAATACGTTTTGGATAATCCAGCACTCCTTTGTGAATAGGTATAGCACATAAACAAATGATTAAGATACAATTTTACTATCATTGTCATGTAATAATTAATATGAAATAAGCTTAAATGAGCTATGTGCTGTAATGTTGAAAATACCGCAAGCAAAATCGCTGGCATTAACGACAGTGGAAATGACGTTCCGCCAGTCGACAATTTTCAGAATAACGCCTTTCTGACCCGGTGTTTGCACGGAATAATCGCTGGCGTGACAGTTATCTCATCAGCTGTCATGACAATTTTCGTGACAGCATTAAGACAGCTACTAAGCTTGTAAACCAAAATAAAAATGGCGGAGATCACATTTTGTGGGCAACAGCCAGTTAATTTTATTAAAAAATACCGAGAATATGAATATTTGTGGAACGTAAAAAGTAATCTTTACAAGACTTGGTTTTATGCCCCGTGGTTAAATAATATAACAAAGTAGCGATTGCTTAACTTATTCTCCAGTTAACGCTATTTTAAAATCTAGGCGATCAGTTGCAGTTGACCGCCCTAATCGATAATTGGCTCAACTTTCCTTTCTGATCTAGGGGGTAATTCTGCGCTATCGGTGACAAAGGGGGCGAAATAACACCACAGTATAGGGAAAATATATCAGGGGTATCCATAAGCAAATATTTTCTGACACTACGCTGTGTTTAGTTTTGTTTCAACAGTCGAAGTGTTAAAACGCTTTTTGTGAATTTCTTACCTAACCTAGACTGTAATCATAATATTGCGCAATTAAAAACATTTTTTATTGCTGTGGTTTAAAATGGCGGATTTTCAATCATCCGAGGAGCGTATGCGTCATTGTATAATGTTTAATTTTCATGTCGGACTGACTGCAACAGTTGCAACTAAGAACATTTGCGATATTTATGGTGATGTTTTAAAAGTATACAAATGTCAACGTTGGTTCAGACAATTTGCATCAGGTGATTTTGATTTCTTTGATAGACTTCGTAGTGGAAAACCTGTGGAATTTGATAATGAGGCTTTAAAAGCACTAGTCGAGACTGATCCAAAATTAAGTGTACAGGAATTAGCTGATACACTAGGCTCTACATGGTCGACAGTGCAAAGACATCTCCATGAAATTGGTAAGATCTCCAGATAAGGTAAATGGATTCCACACCAACTGTCGGATGCGAACAAGGATCAACGTCGCACAATCTGCAGTTTACTGTTAACTAGACTAAGAAATGATCCATTTCTTTGCTGGATTGTATAACTGGAGATGAAAAGTGCATTCTTTATTCCAATCCCCATCGCTCCAGACAGTGGCTCTCTGTAAATCAACCACCAGTTCCAACCCTTAAACCCACGTTAACGCTGAAAAAGGTCCTACAGTGTGTTTGGTGGGATTCCAATGGCGTAATTTTTTATGAACTTTTAAAACCTGGTGAAACGATTCCTGCTGACATTTCTCAGAAGAAAAATCAAGAAAAAAATCACGCAGTTAGATTGGGAAGTCTTACCTCACCTCAGTATTCACCAAATATCGCCCCATCCGATTATCATTTATTCAGATCTCTAGATCATACATTACGAAATAAAAATTTTCGATCAATTGATGATGTTCGATGCCACCTTGGACACTATTTTTTATCCTAGCCAGCGCAGTTCTACCAAAGCGGAATTGAAAATTTGCAGAAAAGATGGCAAAATGTCTTAGATAATGATGGCGATTATATGTTAGATTGATAAATAAAACATTTTTCGAAAACTTAAAATTTGTATCTTATTGAAAATAATTGATTACTTACGGTTACCCCTGATACTCCTTTATTCTATTTATATTATTACCTCTGATATTAATAATACTTGGCTGTTTTCAATCAATAGCGTTGATTTAGGATGAGCGTGGCGTTAGCAACAGTATTTCAAGATGATCAAAATTGACTGACAGATTCATTCATAAATAGGCTGAAGGCCAAGTGTTATTGTGAATAATTGCATTCTCCCTAAACTATGGCGACACCAAGGCAAGCGAACACGAGTCGCGTTTGAAAGAAAGCGTATTTCGCTGTGTGGTATATTTTCAAAGTAATTTAAAGTGTTGTATTGTTTCAAATTTATTTTAAGGGTAATTTAAGCTCGGTCATTTGAAAGAACGCAAGTTGTGAGGTTAATTTTTTTTGTCATTAACTCCAAGAATAGTAAACATTACAAAGATCTCCCAATGCGCTCGAGTCTAGCCAGGTCAAATCGGTCGTGACGTCACCCTCGTTCCATTACCTATTATTCGCATTCATTGTAACTGAACATGCACATTGTTTACATAACTTTTGTAACTCAATTGAAAACCATGTAAATAACAATACAGAAAAAACAATATGCAGTAAACAAAGTAGTGGTATATGTTTAAACAAAACTAATCTTTCAATTAAACATTAAATTTAATACATTATCTACTTAAAGAGTAAACTGTTGCCCTTCCTAGATGTATTATTCATAGCGTATTCTGTATGTGTTTTGAAACATAAATTTTCGTCAACAATTGTTCCTAGATATTTCTTTTTATTTTTGTTATTGTGTTTTAGCTTCGTAGTAAAAGCATTACCCAAGAGTGTATCTGATTGATTAGAAAAATATCACCACACCTAATTGCATTTGTTTGTTATTTTTGCAGAAACAAACATATTGTCACAATGCATAAATCATTGAGGGAAGAGGGGTATTTTTTGTATACATGCGCAGATAGATAATGCTAGGTGAGCCCATACTGAGCATCTCTAACAAAATAATAATGGTAATTTTAATAACAAAATACGTACCTGCCACTTGCTGCCTGCGCTCACGACAAATTGGAATGTATACTGTCCTATTATCGTGTCACTTTAGCCTCTCCACTAAATCAATTTTGATTCGAAATTACAATTAAAAGTTGAAAATTCCAGGTATCCTAACAATGGACCATTTCCCAATCAATTTCCACCAAGTTGGCAACGGCCCGGTTATAAGAGAACAAGGACGGAATCTGGTGACTCCGAACCGAAAATTAAACCATCAAAGAAAAAGAAGAAGCCTCTATCGCAAAGCCTTCCTAGCAGAATATCCTGGACATACGAAGAGGCCGCAAGCGCACTGAGTTTGGAAAAAGAGTACAACAAACGTAGTAAAAGTCATTCCCTTATTATTAAATTTCCTGATGCTGAACTAAATAAGGAAATTGTAACCAAATTTAATCCAGCGATAGAAAATGTGCATTTTCAACAACCATCAACTGCTCGTTTCTGCTTTGTTACTTTAAAGGTAAACAAGATTTTATTGTATTGTTCTAATAATACAGCGTGCCCACCTAGTGCGTGTCCAGGAGATAATTCTTTCCCTGCGTAATTTAGGGAAAACGTTTTTTTATGTTGTGAAATTTCATTAAAAAATGGTACGAGGTAGGCGCCATAAATTATCGGCCTGATATAGAAAAAATAAACTTGGTAAAATACAACAATTTTTATTTTTCAATATAATGTCCCCTAACTTCAATACATTTATTACAACGGTCACTTAATAATTCTATACCCTTGTAAAAATAATCTAAAGTGACTAGTGCATGAAAATGTCTTACGTAACGAAAATTGAGTACCGTGTGGTCATTAAATTTTTAACAAAAAAGGGCCTACGCCTAATCACATTAACCAACGTTTAGACGGTGTTTATGGTGATTTATCTCCTTCATATTCCATTGTAAAAAAGGAGCCAAAATGTTTCCGTTTGGGACAAGAATCCCTTGAAGACGATGAACGCCCCGGTCAGCCAATTGGACTGATGACGCCTCAAAACATTTCAATTATTGAAGAAATGGTATTAGCAGATAGCCGCTTGAGTTAACAGTAATGTCTAATAAGTATTCGCCGAATTCTCCGCAACCATTTGGGTATGAATAAAATTAGTGCAAGATGGGTACCGCATCTTCTTTCTGCTCTCCAACGTGAACGTCGGGTCGAATGCGCGCGCTTGTTTTTAAACGTGTAGAGATGACCCGAAACCAATTTTGGAGTTCATTATCACAGGAGATGAAACAATGGTTCTTATTTATTTTCTCATGTAAAAAAAGACCTTAGGAGACGTCGTTTTAAGGACGATAGCAAGCAGCTGTAATACAATATTTTGAGGGAAAATTTTAGATTATTTTTACAAGGGTATAGAATTATTAATTGATCGTTGTAATAAATGTATTGAAGTTAGGAAAAATTATATTGAAAAATAAAAATTGTTATATTTTAGAAAGTTTATTTTTTCTATATCAGGCCGAGAATTTATAGCGCCTACCTCGTATAAAATATAATATGCGGAAACTTCCTTCTAACTTTATAGAGAAAAGTTTAATAATTGTTTGGGAACATAAAACAACTCCTTTTTAATTTATTTGCATGTATTACTTCCTTCTAGAGTTACTAATTTATAATATTTTAATATTGACAGGAAACTGCCAGTCCAGAAGAGGTAATAAATCAGTTGAATGAGCACAAATTTGGCAATGGCCATTTGACTGCAGAGTATAAAAAGGATCGTGAAGAAGATCTCAATATTGGGCCGGAAGACATCGATCCTTTGACACTATATGTCGGTAACCTAGCCCAAGAAATAACGAAAGACGATTTACAATCTACATTCGCGGGTAGCAAAAGAATCGATATTGGATACGCTAAAAAAATGAAATACACAAGATATGCTTTTATCAGTTTTACAAGTGTAGCTGATGCTATTAAGGGATTTTGCAAAGCTCGCGATACACAGTTACATTCAAAAAGTTTAATAGTTAGATTTAGAAGATTGCACGGCACTGTTGGAATGCCAGGAGAAGCGAAGCCGCAAAAACGTCTTAAAAAACCCACTGAACCAACAACAAGTGAAAACACTGTTAGCGAGGATAATGGGCTATTCAGTCGCGCTTTCGAATACGATATGGATAATCACTCGCATTATTTGAATGATGCAAGTAATATTAAAAAGGAGCCTGCAGATGAAGAAGATGTAAAACCCTTCATAAACAGTACATACAAATCTCCATTTGTACCTGGACCTATAGAAGCTTTGTTTGAGGGTCATAAACCAAAAATAATTAAAACCGAGGGTAACTGGGAAGACATTTATACCTCCAATTACACAAATGCTAATAAGAAACCATATAATAAAAAGCATGAACCCGAACCTTCAATACGCTATGATGTACCTACTATTAAGCCATATATAAAGAAAGAATTAGACGACCCCAGTAGTAATGAGAAAAGTGTTAACAATGCTAAAAGAAATTATTCGGTTAGAACTATTACAGAAGAACGTACGATAGAGGTTATCGAAATTGGAGAAGATGAGGAAGATGTTGAAGATAACTATTACCAAAGAAGAAGTGAGGATGATGATGACGATGATGAAGGAGTTGATGCAGGTAACCTACTTACATCTTACCAAATATTCATGAACGGTACCTTAAGCTAGTAATATGAAAAGAAATGAAAATGAAAATTGCTTCTGATTATACCGGAAGAAAATGTCAGCTTGCTTACTTTCAATAGAACATTCGGTGTATTTAATCATTTTTTCTGCACGAGGTTTTACCAAGGTTTCCCTGTACATGCCTATCGTCTTTTCTGAGAAAAACGGGTTTGAATGAAATTTCATAGGACATCGTTGTCATAATGACCATGTCAATAACTCGAAAGGAACGGAAACTAGACGATTGACATTTTCTGGCTTTGTAGTAAATCAATTATATCGTATTTCAGTATTAGAAAAGCACATAAAAAGTTTAAATTAATCAGTTTCCAATTAAACAATATAATAAGTCACGTACTCGAACACTGAAACCCTTACTACAACACTTCACTAACACTGAACGCAGGTTTCGATACCTAAGCTATCATCGGCAGTAAAACTGAACTGAGTAGATCCAGTGTTAGTGAAGTGTTGTGGTAACGGTTTTAGTGAAGTGTAATAAGTAAAAGAATAAACACAAAAAAAAAACAATTAAAATAAAATTCAAACTATAATCCTGTGCCTGGTCGTTTACCACAAAAGCGCGAAATTTAAGGCAGCTTGAAATGTTTTTTTTTAGAATTAATAAATAATTCGCCATAAATAACAATTGAGTTCATTACAGAAACATGGATTATCCATTACTGTAGCGTTTGAACTGTTAACTGCAGATGTAGTTATTGTTATGGGGAATGTCAGGTTGACTAGACGAAAGAATGGGTTTGCGTAGAAAAGCAGACAAAGAACTATGTTTTATATACTTCATATGCGCTTTATAGCCTCTATTTTTGAAAATAATGAAATTATTCACAACTACTAAACTATGTGAGATAAGCATAGAACTACTAAATATTATAATACAAGGGTAAATCAAAACTTACTTACACTTTTAGTTCTACAACTGTACTAAACAAAGATAGGTGTACAACAGATACATTATTTTTCGATATAGTCTCCACCTTTAGCAATGCATTTGGTCCAGCGAGCCACAAGCTTCCGTATGCCTTCCTGGTAGAAGGTTTTCGGTTGGTCGTGAAGCCACTTTTGTACCGCGTCCCGAACGTCTGTGTCTGAGGCAAATCGACGACCTCTCAAAGCTTCCTTGAGCGATCCAAAGAGATGAAAGTCTGAGGGAGCGAGATCAGGGCTGTAGGGAGGGTATTCCAGGGTCTCAAAGCCCAACCTGTTGATAGTTTCTATGGTGTTATGGGCCGTGTGTGGACGGGCGTTGTCTTGCAACAAAACATTCTTTGAGAGTAGACCACGGCGTTTGTTTCGAATTGTTGGTTTCAGCTTATTCGCCAACAAATCACTATTTATGGTAGTCCCCCTGTCCAAGTAGTCGTCTAGTATAGGACTTTTTTCGTGCTAGGGGATCCTGGGTGTTTCCATTCCATACTCTGGCGTTTCGATTCGGGCTCGTAATGATGAACCCACGTTTCATCAACGGTCACTATTCTGCTTAAAAATACGTCGCCTTCCGCGTTGAAGCGATCCAGTAAGCGTTGGCAGATGTCCAAACGTTTGGTTTTGTTTTCTGCGGTAAGCATTCGTGGTACCCATCGCGCTCACACTTTACGAAATTTGAGTTCATCGCGGATAATTTGATAGGCAGAACCGTGACTGATGTTTAAAGAAGATGCAACCTCACCTATGGTAATTCGCCTATTTGCTGTTACCATCTCTCGATCTTGCTGAATGTTGTCGTCGGTGGTCGAGGTTGACGGCCGTCCAGCTCCCTCTTTTTGTGTTACGCTCGTGCGGCCACTTTGAAACATTTCGATCCACAAAAAAAACGCTTTTACGAGATAAAGCACTGTCCCCGTATTGTGACAAAATTCTCCGGTGAATTTCAGCACCTTTCACACCCTCTGACCACAAAAATCGAATCACTGCTCGTTGTTCCTCTTTGGCGCAAACTAATAGCGGAGCTGACATGCTTACGCTATTGTAGCTAGCAGACAAATGATGCGATCGTGTTTAAATTCCGCACACATGACCACAGAGGTGCCAACTCAACGCATGCGCAAGCGGCCGCCACTACGATAACCCTCAAAGCTTCTTATGGCGAAAGTGTAGATAATATTTGACTTACCCTCGTAGATCAGACAAATCAGATGCTATACCGGTTGTGTTATAAACTGCTGGGGATAGGAATTAACTGTGACAACGTCGATAATTCCCCGAGGGATGTAAACGCTGTTTTGCGGTTGAATATACCCCACTACTTCCCTGGTGAGGTTGTGTATACCATCTTTACTGCTTATTTTAAATTGAATAATCTATTTTTTTAACCAAACTCATGCTATGTGTGTCTTTACAGACGAGCTTGCTGATGGTATGACCAGTGATGAAGATTATGATATCGACACAGATGCTTCTGAGGTAAGGTGCTAATTACTTATACAAGAGTAAGAGATTCATTTATCGACAGTATTCGTGATACTTTCTGTGTTGAAACCTAATTCAGGATGTGCTCGAAATGTTTACTTTAAAAATACGTCATAAATTAATCATACAAATTTAGGAATTTATATGGTAGAGCTGGGAATTTTTTAACTGTTATTCAAATAGTAATTTGGAAATTATTCGAATTATTCGAATATTATCAAATTATTCGAATATTTGAATATTCCAATATCCGAATAGTATTGAATTTTATTAGGATATTTATATATTAATTTATTATATCTAATGCGAAAATTATTACATAAATAATGGAAGTTGTATTAAAAAAATATATCTCTTTTAATAAATTGTATATACACGTTGGTCCCGGTTTCACAGGGGTGCGAAATATATTGTACGTAACGCGATCTGGCATACTTGCATTTATCCCCGCCGGCCAGCCTCGCTGCGCGCAACTACCGTAGCTCTGAGCGAAATCGGTGTTAATAGAAGTACTGTGAAACGTATTTTGAAACGCAACAAATACAAAGTTCAAAATTGCCAGAAGATTTTTCCTCTTAATAAAACAACATTCAGCAAATTTCAATTTATTTTACATAATTATCGAAGTGACCTTTCTTTAGTTTAATTTTATAAGAATCGTTGTTTATTTTCTCTTCAATTCTGATGCAGAAAAAGCTAGCGACTGAAAAAGTATTTTCTTCATTTGAAGAAAATACTTTTTCATTTGAACACACCTATTGTCTGTGCTGATTCACGCGCGGAATTTACAAGAAAAATAGAGCAGGTTCTACATTATTTCGTATTATTTATTGTACAATAAATTGCAGCCTACTTATACACTTACTACGCTGTAATTTTCTGCCCTTGAAAAATTCTACAAAATAATGTGTAAATTATGGCATCTAAGTATATGTAGAATGATAAAAAATACTAATCAGCACTTTCTTTTTTTTTCAGTTAATCAACAGATATAACATGGAAGAAGAAAATTTACGCAGAGTAAAAGATTCAATGAAAGAAAGCTTCTAAGCTATATTTTTAGCAGCATATTTCTATTCTATAGTCCTAATTAAACTATCTCAAACTAATCATGTAATGTAGATGGATTTTCCTCATTTACTATTTCGAATCTATGTACTTTTGTTGTAATAGATACATCACACAAAAAGAATTTTGTTGGGCGAAAATAAAAAACCGACATGTACCTTAGAACAAGATTTTTTAAAGGAAAATACATTACGAATATACGAAAAAGATGTTAAAATTGTTGCTGTATGTATCTGAAAAATCTGAGATCCGGATATCTGTATCCAAAACTATACGGATCCGAGGTTTCCGGAGCGATGTAAACATTATACTGTGGTGCGCGTCTCTAACAATTGTCTATATATTGTTTCAATAATTATTATCTGTTTATATGGTTGTATAAAGTAGTTGTGACTATTAGATATTAAATGTAAATATATGTATATTTTAAAACATCTCTTCATTGTCTATCGTACAGCTAAAGAATAGAAATAGTAAATATGGATGCTGCTATGTACTTATTTCAATTTTTTATTGAATAATATTGAATCTTAGAAATCTAATAAAACAAATTAAGACCTGCTACAACCATTTATTATAGAAATGTACATTTTAAAATGGTGCATGCAGAGCACTTAGGATATTTGAATATTATTTCGCGCGCAAAAAGGCGTCGTAGAAATACCTACGAAAAATTAATAAAATAAAGCTATTAAATTACTCTATAGTGTTTGCTCGTCAAAGGAAAGTAATAGGTCATAAGGAGTGTTGCTCTCTTTTTTCTATTCACCCTAATACTTGCTAGGTGCCGAACTCTGGCTAATCCGATAATCCCGTGTTCGTTGTATGGCAGTTATACCGATTACGTAAATTCAGGCTTGTCATCAGTGTTGCCAGATTGTGCTACTTGTCGCAATTTGGGCTACATTCAAGACACTTTTGCGACATATTTCTTTAAAAAGCCGCCTCGCGTATATTGGGCTACATTTAAGAATTTTCAGCAAGCTTTTTGCGCTACTTTTGTATATCGGGATGATATTTAATCGCAAAAAATGTATGATATATCTGGGATGGAACACTATCGCATTCTACAGGGTGAATTCGAAGTAACAGACCAAACTCCAGAAGTGTATTGTATACGTGAAAATAATGTATGTTCTTATCCGATTTTCATTTGCTTTCAAGTTATGGCGTAATTAAAAATAAACTGAATTTCATGCATCAACATTATCATAGCATTTTTTTAATAAATGTTCAAAAATTCCGCCATTTACCTCCTCCAAACATTCTACGAAGAGCACCGGTTGCTCTCCTGATTGCTTTGTGTCTTTCTTCAACACCGGCTGCAGTATTTCTAGTGCGTCGAATTAATGCATCCCGAATATCGACTTACCTTGTAAACTTCATTTTTGAAGCAGTCCCATAGGCAATACTCTAGTGGCGTGGGGTCTGGAGATCATAATAGGACCACCGCGACCAATTCAAAGCCCCGGTGACCTATTGTCCAAATTTTACTTGACCTAACGAGCGAAATGTACAAGAGCTCCATCATACTGATAATATATATGCATTTTGATGTTTAGAGGAACATCCTCCAGTAGTCTTTGTAACTCATTTTGTAAAAAAATTAAGTAGCGCTCTTCCTGTTAGGCGATTCTCCAAAATAAAAGGGCCAATTCCTACCTTTTGTCTTCGATCTTCCTAAATTGCCTGAGTAGTATGGCTGCTGTGACATCATATGCCGATGACACCAATATAATTGTCTCCATGCCAAACACCAGTGATCTTCTCGTAGCAGCTACTTCGATTTTTGATGACATCAGTAACTGGATGAGTGCAAATAAGTTGGTTTTAAATGCCAACAAAACTAGTTGTATGCCCTTCTTTAATGAGAAAAAATACGGAATCGACCAACTCAATTTGGCCAGCTCTGATTTTGAACTAGGAAGTATATCTGGGTTGCTTGGCCCCGTTATAGATGAGAATTTGAAATGGTCTAATCATGTAGAGCAGCTATGTCTTAAGCTGGCGAGGTCATGTTATGCGCTTTACCAATTGAAAAAATCATGTAATGACTTCACCGTTAAATCATTTTACTATTCGGAATTTTATTCAAGGATGCGCTACGGAATTATACATTGGGGCCCTTGCGTTGACGCAGATCTTATTTTTATTTTACAAAAAAGAGCGATTAGATTTGGTTTGAAACAGAGGGATTCTAGCAAAGAGATTTTTAGAAATAATAACTCATTAACGTTTATGATGTGTACATCTTGTAAGTACTGTGTTTTATTTTTAAATTTCTCTTTTAATGTGAATTCGCCACACTCTTATGGTACTAGAAACAGGAAAAACTATTTACTTATGTTTATGGGAACGAAATTGTTCAGTTTTGCCTGACGAAATGAAAGATTATCTTAATGTGTACATTTTAAAGTGAAAACTAAAGTTGTCTCCTCCAAGTTAATGCTTACTCAATTCAAGATTTTATCGATTTCTTTCCTTAGGTGGTGACTATATATTATATATATTTAATGTATGTATACGCATTGTTGACGTTTTTCTTGTGCATCTGTTACCAGCTTGTACTAAGAAATAAAGAGTACTACTACTACTACTAAAATTAAATAACTATGGTCCGTAGCTACCAAGGGACTGGTAGCGCAGTGCCTAGCGAACCCTGGGCCTACAACTCTCAGAGTAAGGTTTTCCGCAGTTTTTTACTCCAAATTTGGCGAATGCTGGGGATGAACATCTTAAGACGCTCTACGGGCGCAGGCGTAATATTAGCTAATTGCCGGCCGATGCCCCTGATGATTGGCGAAAGCTGTTGAAGGATGTGAAGGTATGGATTATTATTATATGATCATCTGTAGTTGGGAATGAATTATTTTCTAAAATATGATCTATCATTAGTCTTATTGTTCTTAATTAAATTAACTTTAGTACGCAGAATAGAGTGCAATTTCGCACGCTGGAATGAATAGAAATATAGTACGAATACTACGCAATGAGCTGTTAATGGTCCAGACGCGTTCATGAAACAGCTTCATAATGACGTATATGTCCTTATAGTATTCCCACTCTACTATTTACTAAAAATTGCGTTACTACACGTCATTTACGTGAGACACTAACGTCAATTAGATGGAAAAGGAACGTTAATACGTTAATTAAAAACGTAAAAATAACGTGATCGGCTGACGTGAAGCTGTGACATACAGATTGGGAAAATGAGATATCGATATCCCCTCCTCGCTCTCTCGCCATACATATGAGAGAGCTCTGTCGCCGTACATGCGAGAGAGCTCTGTCGCCGTACATGGGAGAGAGCTCTGTCGCCGTACATGCGAGAGAGCTCTGTCGCCGTACATGCGAGAGAGTGCGGAGGGGACTGAATGAAATCTGATCGATTCGATGCGAGTCGCGTATTAGTATGCTTGTGACAATGTTGGGGTGTAGACCTACTGTGTGCAAGCATGCACGTGATCATTACAAGTCATGGTCGCCTGGAAATGAGAGTTTCGCATATTTATTTTGTTGCTACGAAGCTTAGACGAAATTAATAAGATATTCTAAAGACGAAAATAAAAACAGATTCTGATGAAAGAAAAGAAAAATAAATACTCTAGAAATTCTTACTAAGATCGTCCGCACATAAGGCATAAGTCTACCTCGTAACTAACTACATCGGTAACCTTGAGCCATCTATTACCCGCTTGAGAGCGAGAAAGGGGTAGCGATATGGCTAATTTCGCATTTTCCTAATCGGTATACACCTCAAAAAGACGGTATAATCAAGTGCCGACGTCCTTTGGGCATTTTGATAACGACATTTTAACGTAACCTGGTTATTTGGGTAACTTAGACATACCAAAGTTGGATGACATTTTAAAAAACTATGTAAGCTACATTTTTGTGGTGCAACACATTTTCCTAGATATCTTGAAAAGTATCCATTGTAGATGCGTAATGAATATGAATTTGTTTTTTCAAAGGCAATTTGAAGCGAAAGAGAAAAATAGGTACTGTATTAAAAAAAGTTGACTATTCGATTTGAAAACTTAACTGTCAAAAATTTTCAAAAAAAAACAGTCGAAAAACTTCAAAATGTAAATAATATATAGTGTTCCATTTAAAATAAAATTGACAGATTAGATTATTGAACATATTTTAGTTTAATAGTACATGTCGGCTTTAATATACTGTCAAGTTTTCAGAATTTTCGCATGTATACACTTTCATATACCGATCGACGCAATTCCTCATGAGGCACCTGTAGTCTTGCATGTAAGCGTTATTTGCCGCGAAATAAAAAATTGCACGTATATACATAATTATTTATTTTCAGTAATCTAAATTAAACAATTCAACCATTACCTTAAAATTAATTTAATGATTTAAATTTTGAAATCACTTGTATAAAGAAAGTGTTATAACAAACGCAGTGTTTTGCTTTTGCATAGTAGGTAACAAGTTTTCTTACAAAGAAAAAATTATATATTCATACATAAATAGTTCATATACACATAAAAAATATATTCTTCAATAAAGTATGCCTTATATTACAAACATTCCTATTTCTTAAAGGTAATAATGTAATTCGGCCATACCGTATCGAATATGTATAAATGTTTGAAATGACTAAAACTCAAAGATATATGTACTGAAAATCATATACATACAATAAAACAAATCTTAACAACAAAAACAATTATTGTATTTGGTACAATAAACATCACACTTAAATCAATACCTAAACAAAGATAAAATACATAAATTTATAAACAGTAAGTACGTTAGGTATACTAGTTTTATTATGTATGTTTAGAAATTATCACTTTAATATTAAGGCACAACTATGTTAAAATTTAAATATTTACATTAGTTGTACTTAAATGAAAAACATGAATCACAAAGAACCACCCCTGTTTGTTTTACATGCTTTTTGTAGTTTCATGATCATTAATAATAAAAAAAAAGAACTAGATTTTAGGATGTACAACCATATAGTGGATGAGAAGGATTTTACTTACAAATATAGAATAAAAAACCACTATTTTTTTTTGTAAAATTTACATGTTTCAAAAAATACATATAAGGATTAAAATATATACAACTAGAGAAATAACACAAATTTTCAAAATAACAAATTCGTTTGAAAAGCAATACTACTTATGTTTTAAGTAGGGGAAAGTGGGGCAATAAGAAACAATTCGGGTAGTAAGCAACGTATAAAATTTATATCTTCTTAATTTAAGCAAAATCTCCAGTTTTTTCTTACAATAGATTTATAACCTGTGGCTGTTTGAAAGGAGAGAATTTCTCCATGTAGATCAAAAGGACTGAAGAAAAAAATGCACCTATTTTACTACCCCAAGACTTTGTATCTCGATACCCCATTCGGAAATATAAAAAAAACAACCTCTGAACAACCTAATGGATATTAATGTAAGGTTAGTTGGGGGAATCAGAAACATCCTATGTACGTACCGGCCGGTCGGAAACGACCCGAACGATATAGTTGACTGCTGCACTGCGAGACTGCAACACGCAGCATTTTCTTATCTAAACGTGAAGGAGTCACCAAAAAGGATTATTCGAACTAATGATTCGAATGAATAGAGTTACTTGTTCATTGAAACTGGGAATCGTACCTTATTATTAGTGGTAACCTTATTCTTTTTTTTGTTCATTCGAGTACGACGGATTAACTACAAAGCAACTCCCTATCTAAATATTGTATGTACCCGATCGAATCGTCGATTTCTACACGATATACTATTCCCCCATTTTTTTCAGATTTTCGTGTCGGGTATATATCATTTTACGAAAGAGTGGAAATTGAATGAAAGAAAAACCGTATGAAAAGTGAAAAACATAGGTTTATTATGAATTAACGAATTGTCAAATTAATTTCTATCAATCTATCATAAAGCCATAGTGTAATTACAAAACAAAGTACGGAAAGTGTACTCTTAATTAACAAACATTTGTTTCTATGTGGTTTACACTTTTTTTTTATATTACAAGAAGTGTTGAAATTTCAAATAAAATCTATAACAGATTCGTTTCAACACGCGAATAAAACCGCAAATTTACCATCCGATACTTGTGCAGTGCAAATGAAATGTTCCAACTACATTACGTACCGTATCTTGAACGATAATAATAGTGATCCAACTTAAATTTGTATCGTACAAGTACCAGTTACTGTACGGTCATATCGGTACATTGTACTAAGCAAGAACCATTTGTACTGACATGCGCAATGTGTATCTGTACCAATAGGAAACGTTAATATTGCATGTTAGATCCTTGTCTATCACCTTCTTTCTCAATATCGATATACAATCGATTCCAAAAAGCGTTCCAACATCTACGACACCATTTACTAATTCACAAACGGTCTATATCTGTCGCACACGCCATAATCGATGCGTGAACTGGTACGCGTACCATACAGAAATCGGTGGTTGGAATAAACCTAATGTAAATGTTACATGATTATTTTTACAAGAATTTAGCTTTTGTTTTTACATTCAACTGCTTTTTAAGAGCATTCTGTCTTTTTTTAGTTTTCTTCTAATTTGTGCCGTTTCAGTTATCTTTCTTTTCAGTTTTTTTGTCTTCATTTTTTGGGTTCATAGGTGACACTAACCCCTTTTTCTTGTAATTTCGGGGCATGTTAGTACCAGAGTGGTCTAAGTAATCATCTGAAAGAAAGAAGATTTATTTCCCCATGTCAAAATAGGGTAATAAGACACACACTTTTTGTTGTTTCTATAGTGACAAGTAATATCAACAAAAAAACTGAGGGCTCAGCTGACAGAATTAAAAAAAAAGAATCATTTTCAAAAATTACAAACAAAAAATGCTTCAAAAAGTTTTTGGTGCACATATTTTGTAACCTACATTTTTCTGAGAAAGAATTACATGAAACTTATAATAACGTTACATTTACTAATAAATAATAAATATGTGTTCTGTGATATATTTTGGGGTTTTATACACATAAACATTTGCTATAAAAAAACGTATCTTATTATCTGTTTCTTATCCCTCACTCTCCCATGGTATTTTTATTTCTAATAACAGCAAATTATATGATATGCAAGCTTACAAATTTGAAATAATAACTCATAAACAATGAAATTACTCAGCTAATCCGCCTTTTGAAATAAGTTTATTTGTTGGCTTACATATAACAAAAACAAAGTAAATATCTGAATATCATTTTGTAGTTTCGACACCGATCTTAGTAAGCCAATACGCTTTTTTTTTTTTTAAAGAAAACCCTTGGAACACCCTCATCAGATTTTATATCTGCTAAGGTTTCTGATAGACTTTAAAAGCATCTATAATGAGTCAGTCTGTACTGAAAATCCTGCTAGTTAACAAAATTTAACTGGAAAAATTGAGAATTGTAATTCATAGCAATACACACTAAAATATAACTTTGATCATTTTTCAAAAGTATGTTCTCATATATACAAATATACAAATTTCAACAACCTGTATTATTTGGCATACAATTCAATGGTTGTACAACCTTAAATTTTCAAAGGATTATACTACGGGTTTGAGATCGTAATACTTCTTAAAGTTTAGCTATTCAAATATTCTTATAAAATAATAATAGACAACTAACATCTACAATTGTTATATGAACTGTTGCAAATTGGAGGGACATTTCGAATCTGGATTGGCGGTTGCAGTTCGACTCTGGATTGGGGGTTGCAGAAGTGATTCGTAAATAATTTAAAACACTTAAGATCTGAAGAGTATACAGGCAGAAACAAGCTGTAACATATTTGTTGAAAAAACATTTATAAAACATCGTTGAATAGTATACCTTGTTATTGATCGTTACCCATTACTTAAATAACCTACATTTAGTTAAAGCTCACTAGAACCAGATATAACTTGCTTCTTTGCTTCCTCGGGTAATTGATTTGGGTTCGTCAGTATATCCGTCTTTGTACAAAGATATTTTAATGAATTAAAAACAACTAAAAACAATTTCATACTACGTTACTCCATTATTTTGATTTAAACTATACTAATACCTGGTCGCAGATCTCTCAACGTGCAATGTTGTTCTGTCCATTGGCAAGTTGTTCGGTATAATTCTGATAGGTTAGAAGTTGATACAAAATTGTTGAAAGAAGCAAGAAGTGGTCTAAACAACAAACTAAACTGTATACTGGTCAGGAAAATATTGTAGATTTAGATGCTATGAAATAAAAAAAAACATAAATAGAAACAGTGTAAATGAAGGATACAATCCAAAACTTCCAGTTTTCCGTAGTTCTAGTCCTAACATAATCATCAAACATTTCTTGCATTTTTATTTCTCTTTTCCGTGAAACTGGTGCACCAGTTGCCGGCAACAACGATTGGCAGTTGCTAAAAATACAGTCGTAAACTGCAAGGTTCATATTATTTTATAAAACAAGAAAGAAGGCAGTTCAAATTTGTTTACACATATAGAATGTGATATATTAATCTCGCGATAAACTTAAAACTAAACCATTAACAGCAACACACACTGGTCACCGTCTTACCACTGGCGATAAATTAGATAAAGGGGTAGGTATATAATATTCCCGAAAGCTTACGATACACGATTTGTACGTCATTAGTTGTCAAAATACGAGGATAGTCTAAAAAGTTTCAAGCCTCAACATGAAGATGACGTTGCTCGTCAAAAATATTCTGGTAATATAATTGCGCAAGCATTGAAAGATGCTTTTGAAAATTTCAGTCATGTTTCCTAGAAAATATCACTCGAAAGACAGGAGTTTTCATCGAATGAGGAGGCCATCACATTTGTAACGCCTATTTTTCAGGACAAGATACCAACTACTATTTGGACGGATTAAAGACCATCGCTGGAAAAAGTGTATAGGGTTACAAGGAGACAATGTTGAGAAATAAAACTGAATTTGAAAAAAAAAATAATTATATAATTTTTATAATTCATTTCTTGATCAATGCAATTAGTCTTCTTTATGAAAACTTTAGAGATATTTTTACAATTTAATGTTTTTAACATTAAATTAAAAGCTTATACCGGAATACATAACTCTGGCGATGTGCGCAACCCACGAAACTGGTCGCATTCTTTAATTACCAAATATATTAGAAACTTATGAGGAAAGGACCTCTTTTATTTCCATCCTTCATTATGAACACCTTGCGCAGCGTCACCATAGATTGTTTAAAGAAATATTAGTTTCTGTATTAGGCTGGAAACTTTTCAAACTACCCTCGTAAATACCGTCAAGTTGGGTGACTTAACACCCCTTGCTTCAAAATACGATTGGCAAGGTCGCATATTTTCATTGGGCTTTATTTTCCTCGTGGTACTGGTCAGCAACAGATCTGTGCGGCTTCTTGACATGATCTTTAGCCGTGTTTGAAGAAAGTAAGTGTTTCTTGTGCATTTTAAATGTAAAGTAAGCTTGATAGAATATATTGACAAGTTGAAAAACGTTATTTACGTAGCCTGTAGTAAGAACTGTATAGGATTTGGTCTATCTCGTTCAATAGATAATGACCTTAACATATTTTTAAGTAAGCTTTTAGTCAAGGGAAACAACAAGAATCGTTAAATGTCGGAAAATTCAAATTGGGCCGGGAAAAAGCGTTGTAAACTCCATTCAGAATGCATCTAATTCGGAGACAGGACTTCCGACAGAGCAGATTGAGACACAAGAGAGTGGTGGCAATGTAAACCAAGAACAAATTGAAGAAGAAATGCTGCCATCTATTTTAATTTTGATTAATCTTCCATGCAGTCGTCGTACTAAACCCCCCGAAAGCTTTGTAGAGGACGTGGATACGGTCAATCCTTCGGATTGCAAAGCTGATGACTTCATTCTGATGCAATTTGTTTATAAGGATCCTTACAAGCCAAATACTTTGAAAATGCTCATTGGAGAAATAACTGCAGTAAAGCCAGGTTTAGTGTTTTCTTGCAATTTCATGCGCAAATCAGATCAAGGAAAAAATTTTTTATATATTCCAAATTTTATCAAAGCTGGTACCTATTTGACAGGGAAGATACACTTTTTTCCGTTGAATTTTAAGAACATTTTTTTTTATTTTCCTTATCTGATAAATTAGGTATAGCTTTGTTTATTTTTTGTTAATCAGAAAAGCAATTTTGTTATTAGCATAAATGAATATGGAAATAAATATGTTTTTAGTTTAAAATAGTGCATTTTTAAAAACGTCAATATTTCCCAGAAGAAACACAATATTAATGTCTCATGTCAACCATTTAGCAGTCTTGTGTCTACAATGGACCATCTCTCCGTGCGAAGGTGATTTGAGACAATAAAGAATATATAGAAGATTTTGTGATAATGTTCAGCTCAATTTTGGCACTGAATATCATAGTATAGAGCAACACCCAATGTTTGCCCTAGTTTTATGGCACTAACTTACAAGGGAAGGTCCCCAACCCGAAAATTCGAAAAAAATTGAAACTTCGCGGTTAGGTAGTCCACTATGGCAGGTGTACAGCGACACTTTCGTTTCCTGCAAAGGCGCCCATTTTAGGGGTGAAACACCCCTCCAAAGTTTCGTCGATTTTTAGTTTTCTTGCAATAACTCAGCAATGCGACGAGTAAAAAATTAAAGTTACATATCGAAATATTCCTCGTTTCATTGCCTATCAAAATATCGGTAATTTAACCCCCTTCATTAATAAAAAAAATATAGGTACCCCCTTCTCCCCTTAGGGAACACACTGATTTCAGATGAAATAAGATCCAGGTTAAATAGCTTCCTAAACCGTATAAAACCCACCCATTATTTTTTTCAAATAATTTATCTTAGGAGAGACTGTGGGCATTAAAACAAAAATTGATTTAATTATAGGCGAATATATTTAAATTGACTGAAAGTGAATACATGTTTAGTTGTTGTTTACGAATTACTATATCGACTTTAAAAATGTAGTACATATAGAAACATTAATGCACTATTACAAATAATTCAAGAGTACATATACAAAGGTTAGTATAATGCAGAATTACCTAAATGTAATGAAATTATTATATACTTATGCGTGTAATACAGTTATGAACTATGGTAATGGTATTCATCAAAAAAATGTTTAAAGCAAAAGGCTTCATTACACCATGAACAGCGTATTCGTGCTCTTTCTCCACAAACTGAACATCTGACACTGTACTGATCCTGGAAAGTGGCAAACGCAAAAGTTACAGGGTGCTCAAAATGTTCAGGTTTCGTACCTACATATCCACTTTTATACCATGAATATGCAAATAAACTCGTATATTTTGGAGAGGACAGTTGGTTATGAATTAATGACTGTAATTTAATGATGTTGTTTCGTGCATGTAGGTTAACGTTACAGTTATCCAACATAATTTGGTCGGAAAATTTTCTGACGTATCCTTTCCAGGCACAAAAGCCGTACACATCAAGTGGTTGTATTATTCCTGTTGTTTTTTTAGGTATTGTAAGCACTTGGACGTCTTTCTGTTGGTTACTGGATATATATTTTTTCAACGAGGAAGGGCAGTGACCCGTCCATGAATCTAATAGTAACACACTTTTGGGGCCAGTATTTGGCAGATATATATCCGTAAACCAATTTGTGAATAATTCAGAGGTAAGCTTACCGGATGCCGATGCCGCTACACGAACGTTTTTGGCTTGAAATAAAGTTTGTTGAACTCTAGGGCCAAACCTGCCTCCAGGTTCCTTGAAGACAATATACAATAAGGGTAGAAGTTGCCCTGCTGCCGAAATTATAGGAAGAATTGTATAACTATGCGTTGTAGCTGATACAGATTGGACTATCGACTCTACATGTTTAGAACCTTGTGGAGCTAGAGTACGAGACGTGTGTAGCTCTAACTGAAATCCGCTTTCATCTGCATTGAACACGTTTTCTCTGCCATACGTTTCTATATATGGTTCTACCATATCAATGAAATCTGACGCAATTCTCTCAAGTTCTGCTTTGTCTGTACCATGTGATCGAGCAATAAATTTGTTTATTTTTCGTGAGACTATTTTATATGTTCTTTTGAAATGTTTTATCCATTTCATTGATACCTTGAAATCTTCCAGGCCAACACTTTCTTTACCTTCAATTGCCCAGTTCCGTAAGTCCATATCATGAACTATAGCGCTCGAGTCCATAGCATCGCTAAATTTGTTAAATACATAGTCCGATATTTCTATTAGTTTTTCTCGTCTAGTACCACCTTGTTGTAATGAAGATTCCCATCTATACAATTGGGATAAAGACGTAACCTTTCTATATCTGGCTTTCACTGATTCAAATTTTAAACGTTTGCTCTTACCACTTTTCCAGAAGTTGACAGCGTCCTGTTTATACTGCAAATCGATAACTCCTCCCTCGTCAGCAGTACATTCTCGATCTTCCTCTTCGACGTATTCTCTTTGCTCCTCAATTGTTGGAGGTGTCTCTTAATCTACATATTCAGTCGCGTATGGACGGTATATGTTTAGAAATTCCAAGGTGTAGCCTGCTTCCATTGAAAATGTTGTTTCTTCCACTGCTCTAGTAATAATTTCATGCAGTATGTTATGCAGCTCTATTTCCGCTCTATTTGGAGTGGTGTACTGTTGACTATCGTAATTGTAAGTTAACATTAATAAACATACCACGTTAACAGGGTTCACAGATACCATTTTGCTGAAGTTGATGTACTAATTCGTAAACAACAACTGAAGGAAATACCACCCGTGGTCAATATAAATATGTTTCCTTATCTCTAATATTAATATTGTTTGAAATAAGGTTTTATTTACATTATAAACTAAAAGCACTTGTAATCTGTAGCATTCAAGGTTTTTCTATTATTATACGTACTTTATATGCGATTAGTAGGATAATACACATCATCAACACCATTATTTCAAGTAAATCCTAGAATTACAAAATTCTATATAATTTCAATATAATTTCCTTGCAAATCCATATAAGTAGATAAAAATGTTATTAAATACGCATAAATCTCTGTGGTGATCCAGATAATCTATTAATAAGGGGTTGATTAGCAATATATCGATATGCAATGAAACAAGGAATATTTTGATATATAGTTTTGATATCTCACGCTTCACATTACAGAGTTACATCGAAAAAGCTTAAAATCGATGCAATTTCTGACGGATGCTTCATCCCTAAAATGGATCCCATTGCCGAAAAGAATATCATTCTACATCGGCTACAGTAGATTGCTTAACTACAGTTTTGGGCACTTTTTAAATATTTACAACATACTGATAATTTAATATGCCCACAGTCTCCCCCGAGATAATTTATTTGAAAAAAAAATTGGGTGGGTTTTATACGGTTTAGAAAGCTATTTAACCTGGATGTGATTTCATCTGAAATCAGTGTGTTCCCTGGGGGGGGGGGGGGTACCTATATTTTTTTACTAATGAAGGGGGTCAAATTACCGATATTTTTATAGGCAATGAAACGAGGAATATTTCGATATGTAACTTTAATTTTTTACTCGTCGCATTGCTGAGTTATTGCAAGAAAACTAAAAATCGACGAAACTTTGGAGGGGTGTTTCACCCCAAAAATGGGCGCCTTTGCAGGAAACGAAAGTGTCGCTGTACACCTGCCATAGTGGACTACCTAACCGCGAAGTTTCAATTTTTTTTCGAATTTTCGAGTTGGGGACCTTCCCTTGTTAGAAGGTTGCATTTTTGCAGCTATTTGAATTTCAAGAATGTCTTAGTTCACCCAACTTGACGGTATTTCGCAAAGAAAAATGAAGCTGTCATAGGAATTGGTGTTGGAATGAAGATTTTCATTCGAGTAATATTCAACGTAATTTGCAATAATATTATGATCGAATCATAAAAGTAAAAAAATAAATCTAAATAAAGTGTTCTCGATAAAATTTTATGATACGAAGACTTCAAAACATCATTACATACCTAATTGATGTATTTAAACTATCAATCTGTTGCCGTAAACTATCCATTTCATCTTTCAATTGGTCCCTCTCTGTTCTGAGCTGTACGATATACTCAGCACTCTTCTGTAACATTGCTGCTTTACTCAACTACAATGTGTGCAATAGTATTATAATTTGCATAATTGATACACAAAATTTACCTTGGCATTCGGATTCTGATTTAAATGCGGTATTAATGAATGTATCATGTCAAACCCATTCTTAATATTAGAACGTCGTTTCTGTTCAGCATGCGTATGGGATCTTCTTTGTTCTTTTTGAGTTGGATCACGATTTGGTGACTCGATAGAGCCTTGAGGTGATGTTGGTGAGCTTAATGATTGTGAACTCGTTTCAATGTGTGGACTAGTAGGCGTCAGAGTGCTTGGCAGTAGCTAAACGTATAACAATGATAATATTTCCACTATGGAGGTGCAATGATTAAGTTCGCTTACCACATCTGTTTTTTGTACTGAATTTACATTTACAGGTGAAATAATCACAGCTCCAATTTGCAAGGATGAATGCGGCAATAGACATACAGTTTGCGCGGTTTCTTCCTTGACTCGAATGTTCGAGTCTTGACTCGATGGAAGTGATTGTGTGTGTTGCGGGTATACGTTGTCAGAGTCTGTAAATGAAGAACAACTTTGTGGTGCGACACAGAGATACTATTAAAAAGCTACTTCCATAACTGTCGGAAATTTGGCCATTTTGCCATTAACCAATAGTTATGAATAATCAATTTTGCATTTTAATAAAAGAGCAATAAATAACACTACAGTCCTTAATCTAATAAATATTCTTTAAGTCCAGCCATTAATTAAAAAGGCAAATCCGGGTAGGTAATGGTTCTTCTTTTTGACGAAAGTGATCTTAGAGGAGTACATCAAAATAAATCTTAAAAACCATTATTTATAAAACAGCCTTTCTATCTGTTCATATTTAAGTTATGAAGCTATTGAATCATGATTAGAGAGGCCCATATTTTAGGTGCTTATTATACGAGGATATAACCGAAATATGTATAGTTCAATGTAAGTAAATATACAAATGTTACGAGCGAGAAGAACTTGTATAACGGGCAAGATCAGGGCGAGATAAGATGTGGTAACCCAAATGAAAGTCACATACATGGGCAAGGCATAGATAGACTAGTACCTGCTGTAATCCCCACAATTGTAAGGGATGGTTAATCGGTAGGCACAGGTGGGCCATCGGTCAAATTCAATTAGCGCGACGGGGATGCTATCTCTTATCTTCTTCCCATAAAAGTAAATCCATGTAATAATGCAATTACGATTACACGTGGACTTTCCAAATGTAATTGTAATTGGCCAATGAGGGTTGAGTTCATTCAAAATTGTTTCCTATAAATTTGTTAGCAACTCGTCACACTGTTAGTCATTAAAAATTTCACAGTGGGGACCATCCTTAGCCAAAAAGAAAAGTTTTAATTGTGAAAAATAATTTTAAATTTCGAAAGCGCGGTGGTGTTACCAAATCAGGTGTTAAGTGGAGGTGCACTAATAAAAATTGTTCCGCAAAAATATATACGGATGAAGGGAACACTACAATCTTGGATGAAAACATTGACCATAATCATGAAGCTGAAGCCACTCTGCACATCAAGCTGTTAGCAATAGTTTCAAAAGAAAAGCATCCACTGATCTGTATGAAAAACCAGCTAAGAAAATTGATCAAGAATTGAAAGACCGCTCATCTACCGATTTGGACAAATTTACCACCACAAAGACGTATACAGTATCCGGAAGTGCCTGTATCGAAAGCAACGACAATCCCTGTTAGCGTTGCCAAAAACTATTACGGAAGTACATATTGCACTGAGTAAGGATCAAATCACCACATTCAATAAAAGGGAGCCATTTTTGTTAGTTAACAATTCAGATGATAATATTTTAGACAAATTTGATGTTTTTGTGCACATGTGAGAATATTTATGTAAATGGTACATTTGATTACGCACCCAAGTTTTTTACTCAGTTGTTTACGGTACATTGAGTTAAAAATCGCCATTATATTCCACTGATATTTTGTGCGCTACGTAATAAATTGCACGTAACATATGTTAAACGTTTTCAATTAACAATTAAGAAATGTTTTAAATTAGCTGATTTTGAAGATTCAATTCATAAAGCTGTTAGGACGGTATGGAATCACATTGAAATTGTCGGATGTAAATTTCATTTGGCTCAGTCATGGATACGTAAAATTCAGCAAATAGGTTTAATAAATGAATACAAAAATAAACAATCACAAATTGGCATATTTTTGCACTGGATTTTTGGTCTAATGTTTTTAAAACCTGAAATGGTAGGCAATTGTTTTGTTTTTGACTTTGCAGCAATTCAAATAGATGATGGCAAGCTATTATCATTTTTAGATTACTTAGTCGAAAATTATATTGATGAAAATGCAAGATTTCCGCAGTTCTTGCGCTTCACCGTCGAATAAAACAACCGCAAATTGTTGTGAATCGTTTAATTTCGATTCAGTGGCGTAGTTACATCCACGCAATACATAGGGGCCCTAGACGCAAGGGGGTCCAAAGGGCCTTCCGATTTTCTATGTTTTTACTCCTGTTATGATAAATAAATCTTTGAAAGATCTTGCGTGGGAGCCCAAATTTGGTAGTTACGCCACTGTTTCGATTATAATACATCTTCTTATAATACGCATTCCAATATTTTTAAATGTATAGATGTTTTAATTTCAAATAAAAACTTATTTAAAAATTAACAGTTAAAATAGCAAATAAAAATTATTGAGATCGCCTTAACCATTTACAAAAAATGGTTACAAAATTTCACAATGGTGATTTTGAAGCCACATTCGATTATATAAAAGCCGTATCCTACCGTTTTTCTCATTTGTTGTGATATTATATAATATACACTGTCAAAAAGAAGATGGAGTAAACTTAGTTACATAAAGAGCACTGTTTATAGCTTTTTTACTTTAATTTGATTGATTATATGAGCAATTCGTCTAATTCCTAATTTACACCGGTCTCGAAAGTGGAGTAGGATAGTGTCCGTTAAAATACATAGGCAATGATGCAAAATTTGCTCGCTATAATAGTGTGTATGCATAAAGATGGAGGGTCGCATACTATATAGTAGTTCTCTTTTGATTATATTGCTGTCAGTAGGAGAAAAACTACCAAATAAGACGTAATCCCTAGAACCTGCACAGGTATTGGGCAGTCAACTAATTGTAATTTCTAAGTGTGTGAGCTTTTCTAAGGGAACTGGGTGGGGAAGCGCTAGGAAGCATATGTACAGGAATTAATTTTTAATAACAACATTAAAATTAATTTCTATTAACAGAAATTAATTTTTATTAACAACATAAAAAAATTGTAAACATTTGTCTAATAGACAAATGTTCACAATATTTTGAGTGATTTGGAGGACTCAACAACTATGAATTTAAAGTAAAAAAGTTTTAAACACCGACAATAAACCGACAATAAATATTTTATAACATTGTACCGAGAGAACCAAGCAAATAAGAGGTTTATTACACTTTCTATTCTTCCTACAGGCCCTTATTTCTTATCAATAATAATGTTTTAGTGCGATTTGACTCAGTATTAGTATTATTTCCATGTGAAGTGAAAATTTGTACGTGAAATGCCTCGTGGTAAAGCAGTAAGTGCCGTTAGATGATTATCAAGGTTATTCCAGCAGGCAAATCATGAAAAATTAAATCTCGCTCTATCTGTTTTGAAATATACCATTAACCGATCAAGAAGCAGCTGAATTGGAAGACGGTGCGGTGTATCCAGGATCATCACGAATAAGTGCGAGAGATGGACATTTACTCTAATTAAGAGACAAACAAATCCGGCGAAAAGCCACACCAGAAATCGCAAGCGAATTCAATGACGGATGGGAACATTTGATTTCTACATTCCAGTAATCGACTAAAGATGCTGCAGTAGGCATGAGAACGTCGGCACTGGACGGTAGAACAATAGAAGACCGTTCTGAGGACTGACAAATCTATACAGGGTGATTTGTAATAGGTGTAAAAGACTTTGACATCTTGCTCATTTAAACCAAAAAATGTTATATAAACATAGGTACTATTTTTTTTCTATTTACAGAGCTATAACAGATTTAGATTTTATTGATTTAGAAATCATTAATATTATCATTACATGCATATAGGTCATCTAGTCTATGATTAAAAGCCGAACAACATAATTTGTGAAAGAATGGAGTTAACAGTTCTCCAAATAAATAAGTTTAGTGCAGTTATTAGTTTAGACTAAATAATGTAGTAGTCTATGTTTAAAAGCCGAACATAATTTGCGAAAAAAATAATTTAACAGTTTTCAAAATGAATGAGTTTAGTGCAGCTGAATATGCAGATATTGTTTGTATGCGTACTGTGATGGGAACGATCTGCAGGCATCTAGAGAGTATCGCCGGAGATATCCTGATAGACGTCAACCTTCGGCCGTACATTTCAACGACTCATAGAAACTGGTTCATTTGTTGTTCCACGTAATAATCGAGGTAATCACGCTAGAGAAAATAATGTAAACGACGAAGAAAGTGTGGTTGATGCAGTGTTGGACAACCCCACCCTAGTACTAGACGCATTCCAGCGTAGTTTCGTCTTTCTCAAAATTTTGTATAGCGAACATTACATCGTGAACAGTTACACCCTATCACATTCAACGCGTCCAAGCATTACAACTGGAAGATTACGGTCAGCGTGTAAAGTTCTGTACTTGGTTGCTGTAAAAAGTTGCCGAAGATCCGATATTTTTAACTAGAATATTATGGACAGATGAGGCTCAATTTACTGGAGATAATATTAATAACAATTACCATTTGTGGAACCTTCAAAATCCACATGCTGATAGGCAGTTGCGATTTCAACATCGTTTTAGTGTGAGTACTTTAGCTGGTATCTTTAACGGAGAACTGCTTGAATTAGAAGTTTTACCACACAGGTTAAATGCAGAACATTAACTAATTTTTCTAGATCAAACGTTTTTTGAGAAGTTCTAACATTCTTGATCGTCAACAAATGTGGTTCCAACTCACTGCGGTAGACACGTAATTGAATGGTTGAATTCACATTTTTCTGAACGATCGATTGGTCGTAGAGGTTTCATTGCTTGGCCCTCAAGATCTCCCGCGCTAAACCTCTTCGATTTTTTTCTTTAGGGCCATTTGAAGCAGTCTGGGACAATATTTTTGGGCCAGTTGGAGTACAGTGCCGAAATAAACACACGCGAACAATTGCTTGACCAAATAACAATTAGATTTAATAAAATTTATCAAGATGATGCAACATAATCATATCAATCAATAATGTTTTCGACTCAATGGTTTGTAGGCGCCATGCTTGTATTCGAGCCCAAGGAGGGTATTTTCAACAACTGTTATAGGCAATATTTTCTTACATAGTCATTTGCGTCTTTTTTTAGTTTATTTTTCTAGTTAATTTATTTTTAAAGTTGTATTTTAATACTCATCTTTAATTTATTAAAATATAAATCTGTTTTAGTTCTGTAAAGGGCTTATGTTTATTAAAAAATAAATTGTTTTGAATGACTTCCCGAAGATGTCAAATTTTTTTACGCCTATTATAAATCAGCCTGTATTTCAACCGCTCGATCACAAAAGAAAGGTGTTTGCAAGACGATCGGATGCTGTTAGAGTATATTGTACGAACAGTCAACCGTACACGATAATGATTCATTTACGATTGAAGCAATAATGCGGAAAGGGCAGTGCCGTGAAGCAATGATCCAAAACATACCCTCAGGATTATGAAATAGGAGAGTCCTAACCTTAATCCTATCGAGTTGTTGTAGGGTGAACTTGATAGAAGAGTGTTTCCAAGGAACACCAATATACTGCATTCCAAGAACAATGGAACAGGTCCTAGTTTGCATAAATTAATTGGAAGGATGATCCGAGTCACGCGAACGCGGCTGGATTTTTGAATAGAAAGAAAACACTATTGTAGACCGTCTCGGTGGTGGAACGGTTAGCATACTTGCCTTTCGATCCGAACGGCGCGGGTTCATATCGCGGCTGGGACGGTTGTTTTTTCTTTTAATTACGGATAAAAATCGTAGTATGCCTTCTTCTCGAATACGATGTTTGGCACCTACCAAAGGTTGGAACACCTTTGGATTCGGTAAAATTCTAGCAAAGTCGGCTAATGATCATAGTAATCGATGCCTAGAAGTGCGAGGTGTATTACATATTGGGAGTTTTTGTTCCCCATGATAGTAAATGTATGTTCCTAATTTAAATCAATCTGTAGTACTATGACCGGTAGTGTATATACATTCTCAACACTCTGCAACGGTGTACGTATAGGGCGACTAACCACAAATTAAAAAAAAAAGTACACAGAAAGAATAACATGTTAAAAAGAATATTTCCAGAAATCATAAACCAGAAATAACGCTACTTCCTTCTTAAAGGTAAGAACAGACTACTCATGCGCATGATCGTGACTTTTTATAGTGTGAACGGCTGCGCACGCCTTCCTTGCAAGTCGCACGAATCAAGATTCGTGCAGCTCTGCAGCGAGTCGGTAAATTAAAGAAAAGATCGTTGTACTCGCAAACCTTGTGGACGGAAAAGAGAATAGGTTAAATCATGCTTCTGCTCGTAAAACGTGGTAAAAACAGCTGAGTTCGTATATCTGAACGGAGCAGATCAACAGTAAAGAGCACGTGGAGTGGATCAGGAGTAGAACAAGAGTGGATCACTCAAACCATACTCCTAAACGAACACCGAGTACTCCCTTTAGCAATGTTCTATCACACCCGAAACTTAGATGGAGTAATTCTACGATACTTCCGAACGTCTAAGAGCGCGATTGGGGTGCTCGCCTAATGGAATGGACAGGTAATTTAATCAATCATACAATTAAAATTGTATGAAAATAAACCTGTGATATAAGATAATAAAAAAGCTATTTTTCAATTTAGTGTTGGAATTTCTTTATTTTTTTTTTATTTGTTATAAGAACTGAATTATCTTCTTATTTTTTTCAACTTTTTGTTAGAATTTCCCTTATTTCTATATTCGTTATAAGAAGTGGTTGGTTTTGTTACAAAATGATAAATAGAAGTATCTAATAGAAGTTCTTCCTTCAAACATTCAGCAATTACATGACATATCTCTGGAATTATACCAGAAATAAGTTGTTTTGAAAAGAAAACTCAAACAAATCATGCACCAACGATGTTTTCTTCTACGTTTCTTTGTCGCGAGTACAGGCACGAGCACAAGAGTACAAGACCGTGCACGAGCAGTCTGTACCTACCTTAAATATAACAATCGTGAAAATATAAAAATCCTATTCAAAATCCGGCTTGCTAGTAGCGCATACATAAATTATTAGCTGTAGGTAGCTTCCGAAAAGATGAACACGAGCACACAGAACATACAAACTTAATAAGCTAACTCCACCTGCTATTCCTCTTAATACAGTATGCGGCAAAATAAGCAGTACTGAAATTATGAAACGTTTATTATTATTTATGTATTTACTTTACATTATATAGCGATACTTTAACATTATATAGCGTTGCAAACATTATTCGCGACGACGTTCCCGATAAAACAGATGTTCAAGATGCCCACCGTTCAGTTTCAAGCAGTATTCATAGCGTTCACGAAGGTTCACATGCACGTCTGTGAACACAGGTTGTTGCATGGCACGAAAAAAACCTTCAATTTTAATCCGCAATTCCGGAATGTCAGATGGTGGATCGGTACGGAAAACAGCCTCCTTCAGCATTCCCCAAATGTACGCATCAGGCGGTGTTAGGTCTGGTGAGTGCGATGGGTATGGGAAATCAGTGCCACGCGAAATAAGGCGATCCCCAAAATGATTGCGCAGGATTCGAAGAGACTCCCTAGCCGTGTGACAGGTTGCCCTGTCCTACTGAAACCATTGTTGATTACGTGGTAGGTTCCTGGCACGACAAAATCGCTGAAGATCATGCAGAAATGGTGTGAGAACCTGTTCTCTGTAGCGCTCCTGATTCACAGTTAACGGCGATCCATTGTTTGCTTCAATGAAATACGGGCCCAATATGCCATGTGCGGATACAGCACACCAAATGGTAACACGGTCACTATGAAGGGGTTGCTCGACGATTATGTTGGGGCGTTCGAATCCAAGAAATCGTGTTGTCTGCTTGTTAATGTCTCCGTTTAAATGAATATGGCTTTCATCGGAAAACCAAACATTCGACAAGAACGACGGGTTTTCATAATCCATAGCCAACACACGTGCGCAGTATTCGGCTCTTACACGCTTATCAGCTGCAGTCAGACGCTGTCCGGTCTGTATTTTGTATGCAAACCCACCAATATTCTTGAACATTCGATCGATCACTGATATTTAATTTTAATGATTATCTTCGGAGGCTTCGTTTTGGCGATTGCAGCACCTGATTCAAAACACGCCCGTGATTCGTATTGGTTGTGACTGTCACTGAGCGACCCACGTGACCTTTACGTTGGCAAAGCACACTTCCCGTACGACGAAACTTGTCAACAACTGCTAACATAACAGCGTTGCTCGGAGTCTGTTTCATAAACTTAAGCCTAAATGCGTCGGCAATTTCTTTTAAGCTTGGACCGTTTTCGCGCCCATTTCCGTATGACTGAAAATAGTACTCCACGATAAAAACTTTTTCTGCAACAATGAGAACCATCCTGAAGCAACTAACATTAAAAAGACATTCACATACGTTGTAACCACGTTCGGAAAACACTCGGTATGTTTCAGCGCATGACACATACACATTTGACACATGCCCATTTCAGTACTGTTTATTTTGCCGCATACCGTATCAGTTCTGGTGCATGTCACGTTATAGAACTCCTTCATTTATAAAACAAACAATATCTGAACATGAATATTAACAGACGACTATTACCAACTATATTGCTAGCAGTTAGTAGCAATTAAATAATTACCATTCGTCAAAAGCTGTGACAATATCATACTATTGACTGGTGTTATTAGGGATGGATCACTAATTGCTGTTTGAAGAGGAGGTCTCTTGAGTGGTTCCCTAGTATTCGATCTAGACCGCCTGCCTCTATGTGCATTCCTCGTCTTATTACTACTTTTGTCTTCCTTCTAAGAAACATCATGTAAAAATGAAGATATTTTGTTAAGAGAATGTGCAGTACCAATGGCAGCTTGGCTTGCTGACTCGTAATCATGGACGATCCATGACTAGGTACGTGTGATCTCGGCGGTAACTTGTAGTTCTCTGCCATCTGTGATGTATATTTAGGGGAACTTACCTGTGGCGTGACTCTAAAATTTTGTGATGACGGTTGGGTGGGCTCGGTATTTTGTAACATTTTGAATTCATCTTGATTATCAACTGAAATGCAGTTCATATTAATTAATGGACACTTCGTAGAAACAAATATTTCCAAATTATAACAATTTGATTTAAAGTAAAATTGTTTTAAACCCATCATAAATGTTATTGCTTGTATTTATTTATTAAAATTAAATTAAATGAACTGGTAATGGAGTAAATTTACCAGTTCAGAATACAATAGAAAGAAACAGTTTTGCTTAGCTACAAACTTATGATACACATTGTATGTTACAATATAATTTTAAACCGTACCTCCAGTCGGTCTTCATAACCAGAAAAAATACGTTTTGGTCAAATCAAAAAATATATAAATACATTTCCTTTTAAACAACAAAAATTATAAAGAAACAAAAACAATAACAGTAAGCATGTCAGCAAACAAGTTTTCGAATAATTTTACACACAAATTATTTGTATTTCACATATTCTCTGCCTTAATATCTCCAAATTATATAGTAAGTTACCCACCAAATTAAATCTCCCTAATGCAACAAATTTTCTAAACTTAGATATGAATTCAATAAATCCCCTGCGTGATCTCAAGTTAAGGAATCTGATTTTCTCACCCACTAAACAAAAACTTGTGTAAAATAACTTAATTAATTATTTGCTAAATTCGATTACTGTAATCTTTAGAAATATACAAGTTAATCAAAAATAAATTACCACTTATATGGTAATATAATTTTACTATATAACCATATGACATGACTTGCTCCTGAAAAAAGAAGGAAGATTATAACTTAGATGGAAGTCTTTTTGACACCATCGAGAGAAATAAATTTCGGGAATTGTATAACAGGGATCCTCCGAGCCATTTAACCATCCGAGTTCATAAAAAAATGTGAACACAGGATCTGCTGTTAATAAAGTAGGGGAAGCAGTGGAAGATCTAGAATTGTTCGAACAGAAGCCAACACCATACGCGTTTAAGAAGCAGTCTTGATTAGCCCAAGAAAGTTAACTCCCAGATTATCATTGGAAATCCACATTTCTGAATCAAGCGTTCGTGCAATTCTTCATCTTGATTTGGCAACGAAGCCATACCGCATTCAAAGTGTACAGGCACTCCGTTTTTATTACACATGGTGGAAGTAGACCCTTCTGTTATCTTTTTTCTCTGATGGAGCTACATTCCATGTCAGTAGAAGTTAATAAATACAATTTTCGTAATATGGGCTACAGAGAATGCCCATAAAATAAGAAAGCACTTTCAAGATCCTCCTAGGGGTAACACATGTTTCGAAAGGTGCATATTTCTTTAATAATTCTACTATTACAAGTGCTGCCTACTTGGATAAAATGGTTACTTTCAGCAAGACTGTACACCCCCATTTCGCATTGGAGGTTCAAAGACACTTGGATGACACAGTTGATAGATATTGGATTGGAAGAGATGGACCATTACCTTGGCCAACAAGGTCAAATGCTTTAACTCCACGTGATTTTTGGTTATGGGGAATTACTATATTATGGTGAAAGAGTGCGTGTATGCCACAAAACCTTCCAACATTCATCTTCAGAATCGGGTAACAAACATTATCTGTTGTATACCTCTAGAAATGTGTTGCCGTGTTATGGATTCTATGGTGGACAATCTGCACACATGCATTAACAACCAAGGAGCAAGGGGTGTATTAGCTGTTTTTGGATTAAATCCGATAATTTTATTTTAATTAAACTAAAAACGTTCAAATCTCATCTAAGTGGTAAAATCTTTTTGACTAACCCTGTACATGACGTTTGATTTTAAATTAAAAGGTTAACATCATTTCCCACTAAAGCCGATCATATCCGTTTTGTGTATTTACTTAAATCTGACCATTTTTATGAAAATCCAAATAGCCACAATAAAAACATTCGAATGCATCCAGACATTTGCCTATTCCAGTATATAAATAATGTGCAAGTGCTGTACAGTATTTATTGTCTCTAATACAGCAGGCGTTGAAATAAAGTTTCCATAATAACAACAAAGGGCCAACATTGGTTTTTGTAGCCCCATTTGTTAACAAGTTGTATTAAGTTAAAATAGAAGCTGCCCAAAGATTTTAAAAAATGCATCAACAATAATCAATGACTATTTGGGACTTCATAAGATGTCTGCAAGATGGGTACCCCGAATTTTGACACCCTAACAAAAGCGAACGATAGTCACCACTTCAGAAACGAATTTGACATTATCTAACAGTGATCCAAAAATATTTCTTGATCGGCTTTGATCGGAGAGTTGACGAAGCATGGGTTCACCATTTCGATCCCGAGTCTAGATAACAAAATAAGGAATGGTGGCCCCGCCACCTCGCAAATTTAGTGCCCAACTCTCAACGGGTAAGATTATGGCTACCATTTTATGAGATGATGAGGGAATTGTATTGATTATCTGGAACATGACCAGCCAATCACGGGTCATATTACGTCATATTAATTAACTTCGTAATTGTATTAAAGAAAAAAGAACAGGAAAGTTGTCGCGTGGTATTCTCTTTCACCAGGACAATACTCCAGTGCATAAAAGCCCCGTTTCCTTAAACGCGATTTATAATACAGGTTTCGAACTGATGGAACGTCACCCGACCTAGCTCCTAATGATTATTTATTTCTGAAACTAAAAGAATGTCTTAGGAAACCAAATTTAACGCGACGACGCTGCGGTTCAAGAATTTTTCTCTCATCAAAACAATGTGTTTTTTTTAAACAGGTGTAAATATATTAGAATATTCAGGTGCATGGTGATTAGGTTGAAAAATCATGTTGTTTAATATGTTAGAGACGATAAATCTTGTACAGTCCTCGTAATATAGAATACTGACTAAATTTTGTTAATACAAGATACTTTTTTAATTTTCGTATTTATATAACAAACGTCCCAAAAATAATAAAAAAAAATCAGGATCTTGGATTACTCCTTCCAACAATCTTCACAATTGTGACACGATTGCTGTGGTGCCCGTTTGATGACTAGTTTTACTTGTGAAACATTTTAGCGAATACTTACTTCTTAACGGATCTGTAACTGAAACATTGCTTCCTATACTATTAAGCGGATAATTACAATACACAGACTCTAGTGATTTACTGAACACGGTTTGTCCTAATGAAGACGTATTCGGCTTAGACTGATTGGGCGATAAGTCTTTCATTTGTTTTGAGCTTTTCGAGGAGATCACAGGTGATTGGTACGTTTGTGATTGTCGATTCATATATTGATCGACCGGATGTTGCATAATAATTTCATTATCATACTGCATTAAAGGTTGGCGATTGTTTTGCATTGGCACTGAATTTACGTTGATTGGCAATTGTTGGTATTGTTCCATAACATTTGGAGTATTTAACTGCAATAGAACAATTCCCATATAAATATCACAAATCAAACCTAATTTACTATACGTTGTGTGTCTAAAAAATTCGGTGAATGGTATAATAAAAACACAAAAACAGAATGCACATTGGAAATACCTTCATTGACCTTCGAAGTAGTCGCCGCCAGACACACTTTTGACATTCGTATAGTTTCTGGAAACTGTCGGAAAGCTCTTGTTTTGGAATTGTTTTCAGAATCGCTGTCGCACGTTCTTGAACCTCCTTGACGTCCGCAAACCGTGATCCCTTCAAGGTCCCCTTAAGACGAGGGAACAAAAAAAAGTCAGAAGGAGCAAGATCTGGAGAGTAGGGTGGGTGTTCCAAAACAGTTACGCCAGGCTGAGTCAAATATTGGCGTACAATGATGCTCGTATGCGATGGTGCATTGTCGTGCAGTAACATCCACTTTCCGGTCTGGATCATCTGTGGCCTAACGCACCGGATGCGCTGCAACAAACGTTTAAGAACCTCCAAGTAGACCGCCATTCCATTGATTGTCTTTTCGTTTCGAGGTAGTACTGGCAACACCAAGACTCGTCCCCTGTGACAATGAAACCCAGAAAGGACGGATCCCGGTCACACATGTCGATGAAATCACCACTGGTTTCAAAACGTCTTGCTTTTTGCTCGTCTATTAGGATGTGCGGCACAAATCGTGAACAAATCTTGCGCTTACCCAAATCGTCATGGATGATGGCTCCCACTGTGTCTTTATTAATACCCACTTCTTCTGTTATTAATCGCAGAGTCAATCGCCGATCTTTTGCTATTAACGCTCGCACACGTTCAATGTTTTCAAGTGTCCTGCTTGTGGATGGCCGGCCTGAACGCGGTTCGTCCTCCACCAATTCCTTGCGAGCGCGAAAGCGTGCAAACCGCACACATTTGCTACTCACAGCATCCTGCCCGTAAACTTGCACCAACATTTCATGGGTTTCCGTCGCCGTTTTACCCATTTTGATGCATAACTTAACGTTGTGTCGTTGCTTCATGGCTTTTCGACGCACACTGCTCGGAACACTCTATTGAAATGAATGCAGCAATAGGATACGAGGGACCTCGCGCAATCTCGGACAGAGGACGGATTCAGACATGTCCATTCATGTTTACGCATGCGAGTAAGCTTGTTTCAAGCGTTGAATACCGATATATTATACCATTCACCGAATTTTTTAGACACACAACGTATGTTTAAATTTTCGATATGATTAGTAAAGCAAGGTAATGTCTCTGCGCGGCATAGGCGTGCGCTTCCTTCAGTAAGTACAATACAAAAAAAGAAGTAATAAACCGAATAATAGCAGGACCAATCAAGAATTATATCTGAAAAGTTGTGAAACACTCACCCTCTTAAGCAGCGTTATCGAGAAGGTTGGCGGGCTGCATCGGAACTACCGAACATTAAAAGTAGAAGTACCATTAACACTATTATCACCCACTGGATAAGGAGTTGCAAAAAGTTGACAGCATTAGATATGTTTCCACAGTTGTCTCGTTGAATGATGTTCGTCGTGGTAAAAAATATTTTGAAAAAGATCGTTCGACATCTACGGATGTAATACATGCATGATAAAGCTCTTTGAATTCAGTTAATGGATTAGTCGATGTACCATCACAAATGTATTTTAGCGTGATAAAATCGGAAACTTTCTTTAACACACTCTCGAATTTTCTAAAACGCGATTATATTTTGCGTCTTGTATAGTGCATAACAGTGTATGTATTTCGTCCACTATTTGCGGTGACTCCAGTAACGACAACGCTCTATTTTGTAATTGTTCTATTGCGCCATGTAATCCTTCTTTATAATTGTTACAAATGGTTTATAACTCTGTTTCAGCGGGAATATCTTCTGGCTCTCTTTAATAATTGCAGCTTCGGCTGGATTGAATTTTAGAATAATAGCTTTTACTTATTTGAAATATTCAGCATAATAGAGAGCTGCCTGCAACCATGTTCAATAACGTGTAAGAATCGACTGTGGTGGTTCACGAATATCAGGACGCTGTGCATGAAATGATCGAAGACGTTTTGGAGATTTGAGAAACACTTTTTTTGTACTTTTCTAACGTACTAAGTATCCCCCTCACAATTGCTGCACCTGTATACTTTTCCGGTCTTTTGCTAACTAGTAACAGTGGAAATGTCGGTTTATGGGGGGTCCAGTGCACTGTACTATAACATTTAGAATAGAATTTCTTTTACAATCTGTTGCCTCGTCAACGCATAACCAAAGCAACTGATTTTTTAATGTAGATTTGACTTTCTTTTCCACGTCTTCGCGTACAAATAAAACAGGTTATCACCATGACAAGTAAATCGAAAATAAAGGCAGTTCTCGTTGGCACGCTCTTTCTTCTATTTCCGTGTTCTTCGGTATTTACATATTTGTTACAGTCCGCCTTGTCCCAGCACATCAAATGTTTCTCGCACACTTTACAAACTATTGTAGCACCGTCACAGAACAAATCCGGAAAGCGGTCATTTTTAGCCTTATTCACATTATACATTTTAAATTAATTATATATTTATAACGAATAATACTTAACACAAAACATAACGCATGCTATCGTTTCCTAAACTGAACGAAAAATAAACAAGCAGACGCTGACAACGCGATAATCGATTTTACTCCGATGAAAGGATTATGTATCGCAGAGACTATTTCCTCGCTCTAATTAGGTAAAAGAGAATACCTGCATAGGGCCAGAATTCATTAAATCATTATAATCCCAACCTAACGATTTATTATATATGGCATCGCTTCCATTTTCTTCAGGTACTGTAGGTAATTTTCCACTGAGCAAATCTACAAAAGATTCTAATAAATTAACGTAAAATTTGTAATTATAACGAATTATATTAGTACCTAGATGTTCTATAGTATCCATGAAGTCGTTATTTGGAAGATTTGGCTGAAGAGGACCAAGACTTGGTTGTATAAAATCAGCCAAACCAGCTTTAGCTGAAATGTAAGTAATACTTAGTATTGTTGCAATTATTTTTACCTGCATGTTTCGATTACCAATTTCTCTAGTGTCTGGGAAAGCAAATGGATGATTGGTGATTGTGGAAAATAGCGTGTCAGTCATTAAACCCATATAATCTTCGTCAATTAACATGCCATCTCCATCAACATTGCTCAATTCACATTTCATTAATTCCATTTCCAGCTGTAAGAGAATAGTAGTAAAATAGTATTAAAACAATGATGTAGGCAAAAGTCAATTACAAATAAAGTTAAAACAAGTTAAAATATACAGGTTGCAAGTTATTAGGCCACTGTTGCTAACTTTATTATTGTAGTTACGATGTTGGTCAAATTACGAAAGATGTAGTGATTTTTCTGCTGATCACAATGGTGTGAGAAACAGACAATTGCACATCGCATTTCAGCGCTAACTTGAATTGTTTAAATTTTTTAAATTGAACGCCCTGTATATTTCTCAATTATTCGATATGAAATAAAACTGCGTAAAATATCCTTATAGTACAGGAACTCCAAAATGAAAAACAAAAGAGATAAGATGAATCTTGCATTGGCTAATTGAAACTGTAATAACTTTGTTATTAGAGCAGCTATTGAGATAGTGAAAACATAAAAAGTATGTATTTTATTCTGCCCAATAAAATGGTGTAATAAAAAAAAATAGCGCATCGTATTTCAGCGTTTGGTTAAATAACTAGCTTTTTTATTAAACACTCTGTATATTTTTTTCAAAAATCGAGAGTAACATTTCGAATAAGCTACTGTTATAACGCAAAGACGCCATAATGAGAGAGAAAAGAGATTTGATAAGCTGTAAGATGAAAGATTTAAAATATGAATCAAAGCAATCAAGCCTTGTTTTTTTTGACCCTTTGCAAATTTTGTTCAGCATTGCGATCAATTAGACAATTTATTAGTGAGAATAATTGCTTTTTGCCTCCAGTTTTTTTATCTCTTTTTTAACTTTTATGTTGATTATGCTTGGGGTATAATTTGCATGCAGCAGAAACTGCGAATGAGCCCTGTAGTGCTACAGCGAAACATTTCCGAAAATTTCGCAAGAACGAGAACGCATTTAATGCTAAGCGATCTAATACAAGCGTAATCATAAATGGGGAAGTGGAGGTAAACGTTTTAGCCCACTTTGAGGCTAATCCCACCAGTTCCATTTCATATGGAATAATTGAAAAATATGCAGGGCGCTGAAATGAGATGTGCAATTGTTTTTTTTTCTCAATACCATTGTGATTAACGGAAAAATCACCTACATCCTTGATAATTTAACCAACATCGTAGCTACAGTAATAACAAAGTTAGCAATAGTGGCCGCATAAATTTGAACAACCTGCATACTTTCTTCTTCTGCGACAATTTCTAAAACTAAGAAGACTTATAGCGACTTATTTAGATAAATATATCGCAATAGAAGGGTATTATAACACTATAAAATAAAAATATTTCCGGTGGAGCATTAAAGATGCTATTTATGCTTAAAATGTAATAGATTTGATTAATTCTTCACAAATGAAAAATGATTTTTTTTCAATATCGTTATTGTACTTTGTGCAAGCATCACGGACAATTTGGATTGCATTTCATTTCTTTGAAGTTGTAATTACATTAAGACAATATATGTCGCAGATGAGAACTAAGGATAGCAAGAAAATCAAACAAGAAATACTAAACTTACTAAATCGTTTGCATCTCTGATGTAACCAGATGACTGATTTTTATAAAACATACGCCATTTTTTATATTCAGCAGTCACAGCCTCCAATTTCCTTTTCCAATACTTTCCCTCCATTACTATAGCCTATTTAATTTTAATTTATATTTCATTTCTTAAATAGTAGTCAGTAATGACTAAATATTACCTCTGGCTTGTTGTGGGTATCCACATCCAATGGCGAAGCAAATTGACAAATCAAAGTGTTTTGCTTCTTTATAACTAAAAGAATAATCAAAGAATTAAAAGCGAGCACATGACGTTTAAATAATATACTTTACATTGCATGTGCCAGCACCTCCAGATAACATTGTTTAGTCGAATTTTGTCCTTCCATCTTAAACGAATGCCTCGAAAGCGATTCCATTTTGGTGAAGTTAGCTTTTGTCTGAAATAAATAAAATATTATCTATATATGGTATACAAATAAAAAATAAATATATTATGTCCTCATTTTAAATAGTCACACACTAAATATGTACAGGGTGTCTCAATCTTCTGGAACTGTAAAATGGCGCCTATCGTGTAAACAGTAGTAATATTTTCTGATGACATAATACACCTCATAGAGTATCTTTCAAAAATATTTCCGTTTATACAGGATTAGCGACCCAGACGCTTACCTTGTTATTTTAAATGAAATATCCTGTATATTATTGTTTCTAGTTTCCTTTGTTAGAAATAGACATATAATAAGGGTTTCACTTGTCTATTTCTAACAGATGTCGAAATATTTGTAATTTTGTCCTCAATCGCCTAAATTTAGGTACATAATATATCTATATCGTTCAAAAAATCCGAAATGGAAATATATTTGAGCATAAATTTTTATACTTGTCTCCATCTAGATATGGTGTTAGAACACCTTCGAAATGTACAGGATATTCAGTATTGAACACCAAACTTTACCAGATTCAAACACCAGAAACGTTATTTTTTTAAATAGCACCACATACTTTTTCTATATCCAAGGTATAGAAAATTTATATCTCTATCTTTTTGTACCATTATGCATGTGTCTAACATTGAAAGTAGTAGAAATGTTTACAGTGCGCGTGTAGTTGGGTATTACATCCTAGTAGTTTCTGGTGTTAGTATTGTTTGGTTACCATGACAACAATAAACAAAACATATTGACATTGTTGTCCTTAACTGTAGATTTTCAATCGACAGCTACGAAAACTATGAGCTTACGAAATGAAGTATATAAATAGGGTTGATATATATGATTTATGTATGAAGAGAACAACAAAAGTTTAGACCTGTCACGGAAAAGAATAATTCAGTTTTCAATTTTTTTATGCATCAGAATATTTTTTGAGTGATTCCTTTATGATCAACAATAGTGAAATATATTTCCTAATAAATATATATTTTTTTTTTGGCTGTACGCAAATAACATTTTTTTCTAGTATCACATTAGCCCCATTTAATAGCGTGTATCATATTAGCCCCGATTGACCTGCTTTCTAGATAAATGGGTTATGAAACAATGTGCTAAGAAACACAGTATCAAAAGTATGGACTACAATTAAAAACAAAAAACAAAGAAAATAAACTCCAATTCGTTTAAGGCAAATTGGGACTAATATATTTTTACAAATTTTCAAAGTAGGTCTATTGAATTAAAAAAAAAAAAAACCATTATTAATTTATGAACAAATAAAATGAACAATGTAGTAACTATCACATATTTTTTATATTCATTTCCTACTAGTTTAAAAGTACTTTGACATATTTATCTCAATTTCTTGTATTTCATAATGCAAAATACGTATTTAACAAATATACTGCTTGCTATGCAATAGAATATTCGCACACTCTTATCTAAAATTTTTATATGTCTGTCTAGATACGGAGATATGAAATAAACTTATTTTATTTTACTCAAAATTTGTTGTAAAGTTTCCATCAAAACTATACGTAATAAAGAATTACGTCAATTTATAATTTATTGTGCAACGGAGTTTTGCGTATGAAACAAACTTAACTCTAGAAACCACAGCGTAATATGCACATACAATGAAAAGGTATTAATAAAATAACAATTAAGAAAAATCAGAAGGTATAAATATCAATTAAATAAATTATCTCGTAGTACGTTTTGACTTTCGTAAAATACACAGAATTCTTCAAAAACCGCAGGTATAAAAATTTTGATTGATCATGGTTTAATATGCACAACAAAGTAAGATAAGTTGCTTTCGTATAAATTGTGTATATTAACATTAATATATACACTAAAAACCTGATAGCGAAAGCGATTCTCTGGTAACAGCGTCATGTTTTTAACACTATTCGGCTTATGTTATGTGTGAATTTTTGCCTATATTATGCGATCATTATTAAAGTAAAAATTACAAGTGTTTACTTTAGTAGGAGTCAAATATAACATTTGTATTTGGGCTTAATATAGTTCGGTTATCATATCAATTAAGGGTATTCTCCATTAGGCTGTGGTATAGGAATTCGTGTAAACCTACACCACCCTAGGTGAAAAATGGCCCAAATGATCTTAATTTCTTTTTCCAAAATACAATCGTTGAACCTTTATTTGCGATTGCCCCCGTTATTTTCACAGTATTATTAAAATTAAGCATACGAAAATAATTTAAAGACTTCAAGTCCATTCAAATGTAAGAGAAAACGCAATTGATTTTAATTTTTGATGTAATTGGAAAGGTGTGAAAAATTCGGTGCTATCGTAAGTTTCAAGATTCAGAATTCAATATATTTTATTTCATTCAAATATATTGAAAAATAATTAAGATCTCTTGGCGCAGGTAATTAACACATTTTCAAAAATTGAAACTTTATGACGTGTGTATAAAATATAAGTGGGATAGAGCAAATGCAATAAATCATCTCGAATGTGACATTTATTACATGGATTGAGTTACAATTTTATCTAGCGACTTATTGTGGTAATTCGAAAACATACAAACTCTCATTGCTGAATGCGTTTCAATAATGTTGTCTACACGTCAACTTTAATAGGAAGGAATCACAGACCGTGTACTAAGCACGAGACCAGAGCTTGAGAAGAGCCTTAAATCAAAAAAATATATATGTATATACCATCTATATAAATATGCACTAGTTTGTACAATATTTATGCAAGTGAGTTTATTATTAGCGCAATAGTGTGCAAAATCAACTTTATTTTCTAGTTACAGCATAATAATTATAGATTTTACATAAATAGCAGCAACCATGACGGTATCGAGCATAACGTCATTAGTGTCATTACTATAATTTAGTGCATTAGAAATGGAAGAGCGACAAAGTACCATGTAACTATTTTGGTTAAAACATAAACAGCAAAAAGTATACAAAGTGAACAAGCTTATCGTTATCATTTGCGAGTGAGAAGTTTTTAATTACAGGCATGTCAATATTTATTCACGTTTCGTTAACTTTTGAACAAACTAGTCGTTTTTTGTTTTACATCAAAACAATCCTAAAAATATAAATCCTCCTTAAAACGTAAAACTTCAATCAGACATTCATGAACTATTAGTAAAATTACTAAACTTTAAGCCTGTTTTACACATCTCGATTGGCTAATTAATTGAACAAGTTCTTGAGCAAGAAATCGATTAGAACTGTGCTGTTTTAAGCCTGTTTTACATCCCGCGATTTATTGGTCAATTAATTGAACAAGTTGATCTTCGATTTTATCGTACCGTGTAAAACAGCAAACATCGGTATGATTTTTTTGTACAATTTATCGTACAGTTAATTTAATTATTGAATAGAACATGCTCTATTTTTGCCACGATTTTCCGACGATTTCTCACTAACTTTGCTGTTTTAATACCAACATAGTAAGTAGGAAGCACCTACGAATTTTGATTAGTGTTTTTAAAGTGAAATGAGGACAAATTTCGAAAATTTACGATGATCATGATGTAATGGATAATTTGAATTAAGTAATTGAAGCAACTTAAGCTAATCTGTGCATATACCAAAACTACCAAAACATTTGACAAAGGCAGATTGCCAATCTATTTTTATAAGCAGATGAAAATTTCCTGCTTAATAATTCCCTCGTTAACGAAATTAAACGAGTATTCACGATCGCTAAAAAATTCTTCAATATATTGTAGAATGTCAAGCAGCATATTTCTACCGATTTCTTGATTAATAACTTGTTCAATTAATTGACCAATAAATCCCGACGTGTAAAACAGGCTTTACGTCACGCCAAATTTTTGAATAATACTCAGTTTATAAAAGAGGTTAATTGCCTTCGTGGGAAAATTTTGAGGAACGCCAAAAAAACCCTGTTAATTTTATAACAACAATGGTTTAAACCAATTGTTTTGGCACACACAATACTGAGTAATATTTTATATTTAATAAAGTTGCAGTGTGTTTTTGACACTTTCAAACACAATTGTTTGTTTGTCTGTAGTTTATTTCTTTAAGTGATCAATATCATCCTTGCCTCTCTCGATCTTTTCTTCTTGATTATTTTTGATTTGCATTGTTTGTGTCTCGAAATTATACTGTAGAATAGTTTTCTTTTTAATTATGTTTTTATAAACTAAGAAATATATGCAAGGGACCGGAAGGGATGGAAAGCATGGATAAGCGAGACGAGTAATATGCAATTTGATCCGACGCTCTAAAGGGCATAAGGAATACGGAGAAGAAGAAGATAAACTAAGAAGTCGTTAAATAGAACTAAGGTAGAGGCAGTACTGCAAATAACTGCTTATTTGAACATTTACGTTCAACTCAATTTTTACACATACAGATACGATTCATTTTACCATAAAATTCCATTGATCAAATTTAGAAAACACGTACGTATTTGTTATGCGCTTATTATCATTTGAACATTTAATATATTGGATATTTGGAAATGAAAAATATAGTCTAGTTAGTTAGACAGTCTAGTTAGTTGGATAATGAGGGGAGGTTCTATTTAATTTTAAAATTCGTCATTTTCCTTTTAAATTAAAATCGTTTTCTTTGCTTGATATACGACAATAGTATTTATTTTGAAATAATCAACGATTAAAGTTCATCAATAGAACAAAAATCAAATAAGATGTATTACGTACCTATTTCCTAAAATCTGTGCCGAGCTGTTACCTCGACTACATATGCTAGGCGACTGAGTTGCGAGTGTGTGCGCTTGTCTAGGGGCACTGAGGAGCGGAGGGGACGTTCCTAGCACAAGCGACAACGTTATTCTCTATATGTATGAGACACGCGCCTATAAATCAATCTTTACCTACCCTAGTACTTACGAAGAATAGCAAACGTTAGATTAATGGATAAAATAAGGAATGAAATAATTACAAATGGACTAGGGGTTACAAGTATCCAGGAACAGTTATAAGAATAAAAATTAAAATGGTGGGGACATCTCGATAGAATGAGTTAAAAAGGTATGGGAGGCACGAAAGATAGGTAAAACAAAAAGAGGAAGACCTAGAAAAACACAGGCTGGAAAGATAAATGAAGCATTGAAGAAAAGAAAATTAGCATGGAAACAAGCCGAAGCCCTGTTACAGAGCAGAAAAAAACTGGAAAAATCAGTAATTGCATAATAATGGAAAGAGAAAGACAAAATCAATTCTACACCGATCGGTAAAAGAGTTATTGATTATGATGATGATACAACCCCGAAATATCAAATTGCTATCTAGCATACAGCCCGAGCAATAAAAGACGGACGTGCTATTGCTGCACCTTGTGTAAAAAGCCACGAGCTAGGAACGGAAGTAAAATAAATCTGTTATGCATAAAACGGTAACATATTTATAATGTTTACTAAGAATTGTGAAAACAGAAAACAACAATGCATATAAGGTTCCAAAGCCGACTGGGCATTTAAAAAAAAATACCTTTTTTCTAAACATCTCTCCAACTATTACTCTAACAAGTCATAAGTGTCAAATCAGTATTAAAAAAACCTATTCAACGAAGAAACAAAAGAAATAAACGCCTATTTCAAAAAATGGAGTTGATGGTGCTCTTGCATCTTCGAAATGTTGGAATAATTTGCAATTTATTTTCGGATTCTTTATTATAAAAGATATATGCTAAAATCATAATCACAAAAATTCTATTTTTGAGACATAGGGTTTGAAAATAATCTACACCCTTTGTTTTATTTGTCAGAATTAAATTTAGCAACTTGGCCAAAGCAAGATCCCCATACAGTCTCGCGGATTTGGTCTGGAGCCCTATTTAAGTAACATATTCAGTAACTTACTCTTAAGTTATATTAATATGGAAAAATTACATTTTTGCACAACTGTACACAAAAAAAATATTTTATTACGCAAAACGTGCTACAATGTCTTATCACACTTATATGTATATCTAAATCACGTGAATTCCTAATGTAATGTAGAATAAACTTGTGACAAATAAACTTTATTTGTATTAAAATTTAAAATTCTGTTGCGAGCTATTTTTACTTATAAAAAACAAGTCATCATACTCAGAGCTAGTGAGGACATTTTAATACGTAAGACAAACAGACAAGCAGAGTGATTAAGCGTTTCACCGAGACACATTATCAGTTGCATAAACAGTTCATTGGATCCGGTAGACTTGAATGCCGCTGTATTGATGATTTGAAAAGTTTCATTCAACTAGCGTCAAGCACTCTCTGCTCCTGCGCTTATGCATATTATCTTGTAAAAAGTAGCCCTCGACATTGTACTCGAATTGCAACGATTTGTACTTACGAGTCAGTACTTAATCTCTTTTTTATTTTTATATCGTAGATCGATGCATTATTTTCACCAATCTTATTAATGGAGGTCGCTTAAACAAATTCAAACTACTATGAACTATATTTGTGGAATTTTGTTTGCATAAATCAAAACAAATTTGTAGTATCGCACACCTTATTTGTTATGTACGTTTTCTGGATGATATTATAATTGAAGACCTTCTGTTCTGCAACATCTTTAAATTTCAATATATATATTCTGACGATAATATGATATGTATTTTTTCTCAATGACGTCAATGACTAAATAGCCCGGTGAAGACATCTGTCGAAATCGATCGCTAAAAGTAAAATAGAGAATCCATTTAGTATTGAGCTGAATCTAATTCATTTACCTTTCATACTATGAATACCAATTTGAGTAATTTCATCAATTTTATGAAATCGCTATCATTTAGTAGCCCAATAATGCTACATAAATGAAATTGCTTCACTATACAAAGTCGCTAAAAATCGAAAATTGTTTAAATGGTCCTTGTTTAAAAATAGTATTACTTATTACTAACTAGTGATGTGTAAAACTGCTTCTTTGTGTTAACAGCTACAGCCTGCTACTGTTACCTTTGGTTAGTAGTTTAAAACAGCTGCTACTTTTGGTAGCAGTTTTCTTTACATAGCGATATACATTAAACTGATAATTTATTTCTGGGTTTCTACAATTTTGCGTTTGAGCAGTACTTACTGTTGGCGCTACTCACTGACTATCTACATACCTACATTACAAACCGATCCTAAAAATCTTCAAATATTAATTTGATTTAACGATATTTTTCCATTGTTTTCTATTTATTGTTTTTTATAACTATTATTTTCTCCTTATTGATTTTCTTTTATAAATTTACATAACCACTACTTTATGTTTATTATTTTTTCATAAATTTTTGCGACCATTATAGTCTATTTATGGTTTTTTTATATATTTTTGTATAGGATAGACATACCGTTTTTCCCCGAAGTTATTATAGATACAAAAAAATTGTTCAGATAAAGTTTTTAGTACTTCTAATAAGCTATCTAAATCTGTACAAACCTGGTAAAAAAAAATAGATTTTCGTAGATATTACTTATTTTGTACTTTTTTACATTTACATCCTGTATATTTTTACACCAATTAATAGAAAATAATATTTGCTTAAAAAAAGTATAGGATTTTTTCCTTTTAAACTTGATAGCTTTTGAGATATTAAAGAGGAAAGAAAAAAGTTCCTTTTCAAAATAAAGTGTTGAGAACAAAATTACTATTGGAAACAATGTACAAAATATAGCGAATTATTTTATTACCATAGTAACGATAGTAACTATTATAACTAGAGCGAGCACTTTTTTAAATTTCGCGGATGATTTAAGTTGGTAATTCCGGCAATAAAGGATATATTTGTCTATATTACGTTAAGAAATTTGCGTATGTTATTTATTATAACTAGAGTTTGTTAAAAAGGTGGTACCGGATGGCAGTAGCGTAGCGGTGACGGCGTGGGTAGGGGTAATTTTCAACTCGTAGTCGATCTCGACAGTACCGCGAGAGAGTTCAAAGCGACAGTACATTGCACGCTGCACGCCAAATAAGTACACAGAGATGGGACGCCCAAAGGGTGTGACGTTCCCTTCGAATGTGAATAAATATCTCAGGCATTTCCCTGGATTAGAATATAGAAGTCCGCATATTTATTGCACAATATGCAATAGGAGATTGCTAAGTCGCGATAGGTTTGAATGTAGAAAACATTGTAAAAGTAAACGTCATGTATGGAATTTGAGAAACAGTATTCCATGCTGGCAATTTTTATATGATTTTATTTTTATGTTAAGTGTGTGCAATATCCCACGACACCTAGTATCTAATGAACACTTTCGTCTTTTTTGGGCTAAATACGTTCCGTCATGGAAGCTGCCAACATCTATACAATTACGATACAATTTGCCACGTGTGCAAGGTACAGTAAAGGAATGTATAAAAGAGAAAAGTTGAGAAATAAGAACTGATGCTCAGAAACACAGCGTCATTCATGTTGTAGCGCGTCTTTGAAAACGTGATGATGTTTCTTCATATAACATGCCTCATACACACATGTCACCTCGTAGCAGAAACCATTCGAAAGAAGTATATGATGGTGGATAAGTTAATAGCATCTGCCCAAATAGTGTTCATCAAATCTCCCAAACATATCCGTTCAAACAGTTGTGTCCGAAATTACCACCACCACCTCAGCCTGTAATAACGCGATGGGGAACATAGCTCCAAGCAGTATCTTACTATCAGAAATATTTTTCACAAGTGCAAAATCTCATCTTGAAACTTGATTCAAATGATTCTGCAGCAGTTCGAGATAGTCAGCAACTTTTTTCCAATTCGGATGTTCAAGAACAAATAGATGAAATTTCCATGAACTTTTCTGAAGTTGCACAAGCTATTGAGCAATTAGAAAACAGTAACTTATCTGCACGAGACGCATTAAATTACATAAACAATTTACAAGCCGCTCTAGAAAACTTGACGAACACTATAGGAGTTGATTTCCAAAGGGTTCGGTCTGTAACTGAAAATCAAGAGTGCCCAGATGAGGAAAAGGAATATCTGACATTTGCAAATCTTGCTTCACTGGATGTCGAACGATCATTTTCACTAATATTGTATATTACGTACCTACTTTCATGCGATGCGCCACTGCCGGTACCACCTTTTTAACAAACTCTAATTATAACTGATATTAAATTACGAAAATTGTTCAAACTTGCCGCCGTTCTCTCGTATACATAAATAAAGCTTTTTTTTTTAAAATTCTAATTTAGATTATTTATATTTAACTCAACAAGAGCTTTCCTTATTGTTTTTTAATTCATCGAGAGTAGCAATAGACGTTACAAAAATTTTATCTTTTAATATCTAATGGCGATAGATCGGGAGATCTTGCAGGCCACATTGTAGGACCTCTGTTGCCAATCCAAGAATTTGGAAATTCTTGATTTAAACATTTAGTTACATCTAACGAAACGTGTGGAGGTGCATCATGATGCTAAAATACCATTCCGCATCTAACTGCTAACGACATATCATCCAAATAATTTTGAAATTCATTTTGCAAGAAATTTAAATGATTTGATGTATTAAGACGCCTTCGTGAAAATGTGGGCCCAAAATAGTACTGTTTATAATTCCACAATACGTTGATCGAGAAACGTATTTGGAAATCCTTATTAAATGTTTCACGTGGATTTGTATCTCTTCTTCGTCAATAATGTGTATTGTGTCTATTGGATATACCATTACTAGAAAAATTGGATTCATCTGACCATAAATGTTATTTGAAAAATTTGGATTTGGAATATTTTGCAGTATTAAATAATTGCAAAATTGTAATTTTCTCATAGCAACGCCAGGATGAAGATTATGAATTTTGAGTATTTTATGTACCTTCGTATATGTTTCATATTTAATATTTAATTCCAGTGCAGTTTTTCTAATTGTATTTCTAGGGTAAATATTGAAATATGCTAACACATCAACCTCCAAATTTTCATTTATTCCACGAGGTTCGTGTATTTTCGTCAGGGAACCAGTTCTACGTAATTTATTTTCTAATTTGAAAAAATACGAATGGCTTGGATGAAAGCGATCCGAATATTGTTGTCGGTACAAGTGCAGGGCTTGCCTTGGATTATTTGATAAATAATAACATTATATCATATTTATCATCTCATTAATTGAATAATCTACCATTATTCACACAAATTAATAATGTATTTAGGCCACACAACCGTTATTGTATCGCAAACACAAAAAATAACATAAAACTGTCGAATTTGTTCTCAAGACACACTCTATTTTGTGAAGAGACTTTTTTTTTTCCTTAATATCTCAAAAACTATCAAGTTTAGAACCTTTATACTTTTTAAAACCAAAAATTATTTTCTATTAACTGGTGTTAATACATATACAGGATGAACCAATTAAAAAAAAGTATAAAAGTAGTAATATCTATGAAAATGTAATTATTTTTTACCAGGTTTGTACAGATTTAGATAGCTTATTAGAAGTATTAAAAACTTTATCTGAACAATTTTTTTATATTTATAATAACTTCTGAGAAAAATTAGGTTTCCAATTTAAATTTCCACTCTGTATGGTATTATACACGTTTAAATTTTCATAGAAACTTTCTCTTGTGGATCTCGTTGTATATTATTTTTCCTACACATTATTAGCAATCGATTTGGTAAAACTAATAAATAAAACTAATAATACCAAAATTACTGTATTATAGAATACAAGAAGAGTGACGATGTGATTTACATAATTTAAAAAACAATTAAAATCTGTTTGACAATAATTTAGTAATAATTTAATAATTATGTGATTATTTTCACATAATTATTAAAATTGATTTTATTAAATATACACCGAAGTTTCAATTACAAAATGCTCCAAATTAATAAATTATATACGAATGTAAAGCCTGTCTTACACGCCGCGATTTATTGGCCAATTAATTGAACAAGTTTTTGACCAAGAAATCGGTAGAAAAATGCTGCTTTATATTTTAAGAAATCGTACCGATATCCGATATATAGAAATCGTACACGGTACGATAAAATCGAAGATCAACTTGTTCAATTCATCGACCAATAAATCGCACCGTGTAAAACTTGCAAAGAAACAGTCTTCGAAGCGAGATATTTAGAAACGTTTTATATTTTATAGCGTTTTACTGCTACACTGCTATAAATCCACATTTATGTTTCACGTGATAAAATATATTGTGTACTCGATAAATGTCTGGTACATCAGAAAACTGCTACAAAAAGTATCGGCTTCTTTTGATATTGATTAGTTGCTACAAACTGCTAACGGTATTTAACAGTTCCAAAATAGCAGGTCGCCACGAAGCATCCATCATTATTACTACCATAAAATAATACTTAGTAAGAAAATGTTTACTCCAAAGACGATTAGTATAAATTTTTGCAGCATCTTTAAATTATGTTAAAAATTACATGCAGACTGATTTATTTAAATGTTGTCTCATATTAAGCTTGACTGCACTGTACTTATGTATTACTTTAAGATTAATATCGCGCGGTTTCGGTATGTTACATATGTGTAGGTGATAATTCGATTAACAAGGTGATAAAAATCGGGTAATGCAATCTAATTTAGATTCGTGTCAAAATATGTTTTTTTTTGTAACGAGTGATAATAAGGAAATCAAATAATCGAATATCGAGTTATTTGAAAAATTCGTTTTTATAGAAACTTGAACTTTTATTTACTCATCAATTATTTATGTAATGTAATGTATGCAATACAAAATTATTTCAATATAACCATTTCATTTCCGATTAGGTTTTAGGCGCGTACATGCAGATAAATAGTTTCCTGCATCAAGAAAATAGATTTCCTTGCAAAAATCAGTCTCTATTCAAGAAAATATTTTTATTTCAAGACAATAAAAATGTATAATACAAGAAAATAATTTTCTTGAAATTTTGTTTGGATTAAATAAATATTTGCTTAGCGTTAGAAGACAGTACCAAGACAGAAAAATGCTTCTTCCAAGTAAATCGTTTAGTTTTGAGTTAAGAAAATATTCATATTAAAGGTAGGAATGTACAAATGGTCCAGATCTCACAAAGTTCTATTGAGAAATTAGGCGACCAACTTCGTGTTCAAAAAACATCATTGGGCCAGCTACAAAGATGTCCAATAAAAGAAAAATTACTATAATAAAAAAAAACCTAAAGTTAATGATTAAAATTAAGAGCAAGTGAAATGAGCTAATGAAAACGTTTTTTTATAGGTTATTAAATAATTTCGTTAATAATGTAATTAAATGGCGATTATTTTTATGTAGTTTAATAATTAATGAGTTAATATTTAAGTGTATCCCTTTTATTATTTTTATTTATTATATATTAAAAAAAACTATAGTTAAATTAGTACACGTGGCAAATAGTAATAAAAAGAAAAAAATATATTACAATAACCGGTATCTTTTGAAAATGTTTATGAAAGGTCATGCATTAAAGGTTATATCATTGTATGGGTAAGTATGCCATCTATATTCCGGTTTCTATATTCGCTTCTCTCTATCTGTATTCTGGTTCCGTCGCTAATATCTAGGATGGCATGACTATAACTACTAGCACTATGTGGTGTCAGTTATTGTTATTGAAGATTAGTGGCATAAACTGAGAGATGTAAGAGCAATGTGGCCAAGAGCAAGAAGCTTCGATGCTTTTTTCTTCTCATATTGTTTTTGCCGGTAGCGATTCCATCAATACCATTAGCTATTTGTTATCTATCTTGGTTATTGTTTCTAGGCACTCTTTTCACGTGTACTTCTACATTTTCACTTTTGTTTGAACATTATTCTGTAGATAACCTCTACTTTTAGTCTTTTTAAAATCATGTGTACGGATATGTCATACTATTTTAAACAATGTAAGCGCAATTAATAATGTGTATATAAATAATATGCATTTCAAGAATTCTACTCATGTAGATTTGAAGTAATGCAATAACACCCAAGATGCTTTGTTGAAAAACGTAAGTGCAAGAAACACGTGAATACAATATTCGCAGAACATAACCAAAACAACAGTCATATAGATATAAAATTTATTATTCTCTAGATACAGATATAGTTTTGTTTGAAAAATTCCTATGCAGGGTGTCCCAACCTTTGGAAAATAGAGAAGTTGCATGAAATTTTATTTGCTTTAGAAGTTGTATGTAACGGCCACTTAGTAATAAAGATAGATGATTTTCTAGTCTTCATCCAAATTTCATTATTTTAAGAGAAAAAGGCTTTCGAAAATCCTTAGAATTCGCACCAGCGAATAGTATGACGTCATCCGGTCACCGATAGGCCGCTTTCCTTTAGCCGCAAATATCCGAGCGGATTTTTTAATTTCGTTTTTATAAGCATGTTCCTTTTATAAATATGATTTAGATATAAAATTAAATTATTTAGGTCTTCCTTTCCTTTCAGACACTATCTCGGCACTAAACAATACCGATTTCAGCATTAGGATTCCATATAATTACCATATCTATAATAATACAGTATATCAAGCGCATATTTTACTGATCTAAGCATTGTAAATGACTACACTCTTTTGGTCTACGTTGAACTGTCAAGTGAAAGTCAAATTATTGTTACGTCAAAGATACAAAACATCATATATTTCACATTAATAGTTATTTATGTCACACACGTAAGTGCAATTTTGCAATCGAGGATGTGGTTTGCAAGCCGAGGCGAAGCCAAGGTCTGCAATATATCCGAGACCGCAAAAGCACTTACCACCCGAGTGACATACAATATTTTTCCTACTATCAGCACAACATTTCGAAAGAACCAGCATTTTACGAAAGTATTTGACATTTGTTTATGTACTTATATGTACTGTCAAAATTGTCAACTTCTGTTATGTATTGACGTCTATTGCTATATTAATGTATTATTACTTTGCGTCCCTATGGATGTAAAATTTCATTATATCCTATGTAAAGGGTACATAACCCGTAAATCGCACTTACGTCCCTCTAAACAAGGCAGTAATGATCGACTTACATAGTAGTAGGAGAATTAGTTTTTAATATCAAAAATGACAAAAAGTACAAATACACTTCTACCAACGTGAATAAGTAGTAAAGTGGTTAATAATTACAGCCCAGTGACGTCACAAAAAAGCTGACCAATGACGTGCGCGTTTCACCTACGTGTGAAATGACAGATTTGTCTTTGTGATGGAAGTAGAATGTTAATATCAGTTTATCATATAACAAAATTCTTCGTTTTTAATGTGGTTTCTTATTATGAAGAAATTGAAGAACGTGCAAGTTTTCTGTTGTACGGTTGCGCCTATTGTGTAAATGGTAGAAAATCATAATTTTTTGATAATACCTGAACTCAAAATCTTAAATCAACAATTTAAAAACCTCAACGTCAGTATCTTTTGTTTACTGTTGTCGTGGTAACCAAACAATACTAACACTAGAAACCACTTGGATGCAATATCCAAATGCAAGACTCGCCGTTAACTATGAATTTCCTACACGCTGGATAAAGAAGAAATATATCGCGCTATGGTGTTCGGTATTGAACGTTCTATATATTTCGAAGGCGTTATTTAGTTAGAGCTAAATTCGCAACTTAACTTCGTAAACATTTACGTTGAGATATACAGCAGCCTCCCAATTGTCGTGTTCGGATTACCCTTGTTACAAAGTGAATTATCAAAAATAATTCAAAATATATTTTGACGCAACTGACGGTGTCACTAAATAATATTTAAGAATCTATTTATCATCGGCACGTCCGTATTTAATTTAAAGGATGACAAAATGTACGATGTTTTTATTCCATTGGCATTAGTTTTTAGGAATCTTCTGATGAAATTGATAGTATAATTAGCGAAATGCTAAGAGTAAACTCAACGGCACGGCAACACCCGGAATATTACGATGGTTTAATTTAAAAAGATCCGAATGAATTCCTCTTTCCGGGCCCAAAAAACTAAAAAACCACGCTTTTGCCAACATTGCCAGTTCATTATTATAACCAAAGAGGAGCATGCATGGACTGAGAGATATTTCAACATTGGTTTCATAACTGTTTCGTTCCTGAAGTTTGGTTTCTCTTAGGTCGTAAGTTTTCAAAAAAAAGCCATTTTGTTACTTGACAATGCACCGTCACATTTTAGTGAAACCATATAACCAATGGATCAGAGAGTAATTACCACGACCAAACAAGTGAACAGAACTGAAATCATCTGATATTTTTAATAGAGGAAGAAAACATAGGTGTTTGAAAAAAAAAATACAAACTAGTTAATGCAGTACAGCTAGAGAATGGGATTGTCTTATACCAATCGCTTTGGTACGGTCCTAGAGGAAAATCTGTCCAAAAATTGCTGACAACATTGACGAAGACCCTCGCACATAGAATTCAAGGATTTGAAGGTGTTGACGAAGCGAATCTACAAGAATGTATTAGCGCTGATGCTGATGAGGTTGGATTTCAACATATGACAGAGATCGTCTGCGAAGTGGAAGGTTTCCAAGCGGAAAGCAGTGATGGTAGTGAATTTGAAAGTGACGACGAAACAAGCCCAGTTTCCCATAAAAGTGCCCTTGAGTGCTGATAATTTACTAGATTATATATAGTCTCAGTTCGCAAAATCCGAAGTACTATCATACAAAAAAATGAGTGAATTCGTAAATCAAACAAAAATTATGGATTTTTTTTTAGTCGATCAACAGATTAAATCATAGGTTATCTTCATGTATGTTGTAGATATGTATGTACTTACATACCTATCAATATATGTGTTATATTAAATATTTGTGTTTTTTTTTTTAGAATACATGGGTGCGTAGATAACTACGAGTATATTATAAAAATATTTGCATTGGTGTACATATTTTATTGAAAACTGAATTATCCGTGTTTTTTCGGTTGTCCGTGTTCGCCGTTCCCTCAATTACCACGGATAATCGAGGGTTTGCTGTACTTGCATTTCGAATATTTTGGAGAAAATTGAGGACAGAATTGTGGATGACCCGAAATTTGTTATAAACAGAAGTATGAACCCCCTTTTACATTGAATTATTTTAAATGAAGAAACAAAAAAAAACAATATACAAGGAACTCCACTTAAAATAACAAAATGACTCGCTACTTATTGAACACTCTGTATATACGGAAATATATTGTTTCTATGTATGTCTAGTTTCCTTCAGAAAACTTCTTATAATTCCACAATAGGTGCAATTTTACAATTCCAGAAAGTTGGGAAATCCTGTATATCTGTTTTGCATATTTTTCAGCCCCTGGTGAAACTATCTTTTAATTAATTGTTAATTTCATTAAAACTATTTATTATTTTTAATCATGTAAAACTTCATAGCAAGTATGTTTTTATTGTAAATGCTATCTTGTTACAGAATCATTTGTACTAAATAGCAAACTCTATAGAGCCCACAGATTAGTCGGGAGAATATGTTTATTGATTAGCACTAGAGACAGACAATACTATCTTATTTTTCGTTTAAAAGAAGGATTACAATTGTCTTTTAGCCAAATTATATCTTATTAAGAGTATCAAAGGTATATATAGCTTAGCCGACCGTAACTTTCCCAAGTTCATAGTACAAAGGATGCCAATGACTCATTTTTAATTCCTAACAAACGTATTATAGTGAGATATTGGAGTGAAATGCATGTACTTGCATTTAATACTATTAATTTGTTTGAATTTTCAATAATGATCAGAATACACTTTATATTTACAAATTTGGAATTGTTTTTAATTAGTGCAATTATGGATGACTGAAAAACTATGAATTCAAGAAATCTGAAAATTTGGCAGATTACTAATACCACTGGAGCCTAAAATATTTCGACATGTATGCCGCTTCCGGTTATATCGGAAGTCGATACCAACTTGCATATAATAAATAGAACATCCTATACAGCGTAGGTGGAAGATAATTCCTTCTATGAGTAATTTAGAGAAAAAGTTTTCAAATAAATATCATTAAGGCAAGTTTTGCACAACATAAATGATGCCCAAGTATACAGAGTGTTCAAATTCCGTTACAAATTATACAAGTCTGTCTTTTTAAATGGAACATCATATACATTATTACGTTTTTGGACGCCTCTCTTCAATTCATCTTTCTTCAATATTCCCTAGAATAATTCATCTTACTTTTTGACATAATTTGAGATTTTTCCGAAATTCCGCTCCTTCATTAACGACAGATATCTTCGTCTTACACGCTAGACCGGTGATTTAAATTTTATTCGACTTAAACATTTTACCAAAACCCTTACTACAATACTTCACTCGCACTGGACGCACGTTTCGATAGTCAAGCTGTCATCATCGGCAGTAAAACTGTATTTTCGACTTTATTCGACTGAATATTACTTGGAGTTTTCGGTAATACGTCAACAAAATTTTTATATCAACTAGCGTCTACAAGATAGCCATCGAAATCGTTTGCATGTTTGATTCGTGCTATTTTAATGTTTTTAATGGAACAACCTGTATATTTTTCCAGAATCTGATAGAGATACTGCTCTAAAAAATGTTTTATAAACATTTCCCTGTACCTAAAATGTGTCGTTCTTTAGTAAATTAAATATGAAGCTATGCAGATAAGTTTTTCGTTTAAAACAGAATGCTGCGACGGAATACTACGGAAACTTTTGTTTCGCTAAAGATATTGATTAAAATTAATGCGTAAAAGTTATCTTTTCTGGTACAATTCCAGCATCTACTCGAAGGAATTTTCCTACATTCATTGTCTAACAAGTTAACAAGCGGATATAAATAACAAATGACGAAAATAAGGAGACAAATGTTGATTTATGTTCAGCATAGAACGAATAATTTCTTTTAAAGCATGGCACATTAAGTACTTTCAACAGTAAAAAATATAATAAGAACATACTGAAAGCTGTTTAAAAAACGTCGCAATTTAGCTAAATAGAAATTTCTTAAGGCAATACGTAACGTGGATATTACACAAAATATTACTTTCCAAATGTTAATAAATGTTCAACAAAACACAAGGAATACAGTTTCTCGCTGTCGTTGTATTATTGGGTGAGGCATCAGGATACGGAATACACCTCGCACTCCTAGGCACCGGTTACTGTGATCATTAGCCAACCCTACTAGAATTTTGCCGAATCTAGAGGTATTCCAATCTCCGATAGGGATTTTTAACGTGCCAAACATCGTATTGGTATGGGGCCTACGGTTTTACTTCCTTGTTGTTGAAATAGTATGTGATAATTAAATTTTACAGATTATTTTCAATATCTTTAGAAAAACAGATGTATTGCAGACCTAGGCTTCGCCTGGGTCTTGCTCTGAACTTTCAAGTAAAATAAATGTTGGAGGTTTCATTTTCACGATCTCGTATTCAAAGCAATACATTTTCAGATATTTTCCTAATTTTCTTTTGAGTACACTCCTTTTTAAGACAATTATAAGCTGTTTCGTTGTCTTGCAGATTTTTGAAGAATTAGTTACATATTGATTTGATAATGTTTCTGGAAAACTATACAAGGTATTCCATACTGAACATTGTTGCAATGACAAGATTCTTAAATTCTGTAAAAAGTTTATACTTTGACAACTACTTTATTATTTAATAAATAATGAGTATTATAATATCCCATACTATCGTGAAGGTCTAGTGTATAAGAAGATACATTAATTAAATTGCTATATCCAAAAACATATGAAATATTATTTAAGTAATAATAAAATTATATTTTAAATTTTCTTTTTCCCAACATTAACTACAATATCAAAAATTTTGCCCAATAATTTGTTATTACTGTGCATTACCGAACATATACATTTACCTTCCATGCGTTGACGTCACGGTGTTTAGGCGATGTATCGCCATGCGCGATATTAAGCCTGAATTACATTATACTAGATTCGTCTTTTTTTCATGCTTTTTTCTAGAAACTAGAAAAGTTGCTAAAAAAAAGTTGGAAAAAGCACGGTGTATGGTTGCATACTATATGATTTTCAAAACTAGAACATGTCCTATACTGATACTATTTTTCGTACTAGAAATGAACTATTCATGCGCACAAGTGTCCAGTAACATACCTACCAACATACTTACTTTGTTTGTATCCATCATCTGTGTTTATTTATGTTTATTTGTGTTGGCAGACGTTATGAATAGTCCTCTGAAGTATATGTAATGCGACTTGCTGATACCTTCATTGCACTCTAAATTTATAGTTACTATATTGAAGGTTAAATTTTAGATACTTAAAATAAGCATGAAAAAAAGACGAATCTAGCATAATGTAATTCAGGCTTTAGCCTAAGCGGTAAAGGAATCTTTTTTTTTTTGCTTTTTTAAAGTTTTGATGGGCTCCCGGTTTAAAGAGGATGCCAGTCGTCAATTGAGCCCTTCTTCGCATCCCATTCGATATTACTTTGGAAAAAACGAACTTTCAAAGCAAAAAGCAAACACGTAACCGGGCACCGTTTTCGTGAAAGATGTATTTGTGGTGGATATTTAATCGACTAATTATTATTATTTGTCATTGTACATGCATTTGCACGAAACTAATTTTTTTTAATAAAACCAATATAATTTGGATAAATCAATTTAAAACGCAGAGATGGTCTCAGTGTTTGTCACGTTTGTATGGCCTAAATATACATAAATACGTCACAGCCTACTGACGTCAACGCTGTTTACCTTGTTTTGGCGGTAGTAACGGATTATTACAGAAAATAAAACACAAATACGTCAAATTTGACATTTAATTTTTTTTCCTTCGGGAATTTCACAGCTGGCTTGCAAATTGTATGGAATGTGAAGGTGGGCACTTCAAGCAGTTGAGACATTTAACTCTACTTATTCTATTTTGTACTTCCATTACTATTCCCTTTGCAATATTTTCTTCATTAATACACAATCAATCACCTTTTTGTGACTCGTAGACAGGATTAGATCAAAAATTAAATGTCAAATTTGACATATAAATTAAATGTCAAATTGGACGCATTTGTGTTTTATTTTCTGTAATAATCCCAGTAGCTACTCACCATGCTAAACGCCCCTATGTTCAATTATTAAAAAAACGCGTCAATGCATGGAAGGTAAATATACCGTGCATTTTTTTTATCACTGAACATATACATTTACCTTCCATGCGTTGATTTTTATAATTGAACATAGGCGCGTTTAGCATGGCGAGTAGCTAGGGCATTATTACAGAAAATAAAACAAATACGTCAAATTTGACATTTAATTTTTCCCTTTGGGAATTTCACAGTTGGATTGCAAATTGTATGGAATGTGAAAGTAGGCACTTCCAACACTTACTAAGACATTAAACTCTACTTATTCTACTTTGTACTTCTATTACGATTCCCTTTACAATATTTTACACAATCAATCACCGCCTTTTTATAACCCGTAGACAGGATTAGATCAAAAATTAAGTGTCAAATTTGACGTACAAATTAAATGTCAAATTTGACGTATTTGTATTTTATTTTCTGTAATAATCCTAGTAGCTATTCGCCATGCTAAACGCCCCTATATTCAATTATAAAAAAAAACGCATTGACGCATGAAAGGTAAATGTATATGTTTAGTGATAAAAAAAAATGCACAGTATCTAAGTATTCTACACTCTAGCAAGTTTTAATCAAACGAAAATAATAATAAATCAAATGAATCTGAGGTGCTTTGCTTTATAATAAACAAAAACAACAAAATCGATATCCAAGTTCAATTTATGGTTTAACTACTATACTGATCATTAAAAACAGAAATCACGCATCATTTTCATTACTCACTGTTTAAGAACATAAACAAAGTGAACCAATGCAACACTAATGAATAATGTAGTGATACAAATGCACCACACTGTTGCCTTTTATGTTTGTTACTTAGATAATGTATCATAATAATGATAATGCATGCGTTAGAATATACAAAGCTAGGTTTTTCCGATAGAACATTCAACAATAATGAATGTTTGCGACAAATTGTATGTTTTATAACACTGAGTATTTAAGATTTCTACATACATATTAAATAAAACTTAAGAAACAGTGGAAATAGAAAAAGTGATTTTACTAACCTGTAAGCGATTGACATGCATTGAAATAGCTTGGAAAGATTGGTTTCTATACCAATTGGTTGGAATCGTTTAACATCTACCTGATTGTCCAATTTGCTATTGTACAATATTGGTTTAATAGCTTTTTCAAACGAATCTTTAAGTGGTATGTCTGGTATAGGCACTGCAATCTCATCATCATCTTGTGCTTCAGCCTCAAAATGTGATACCATGAATTGCCCAGAATGTATGGCCTCTTTTCCTTGTTTTTCCATTTTCTTGCCATTTTCAGTGAGAAACATTACTGGTGACAGTTGAGCAGATCAAAGTTTACACAATGTGGATTGAGCAGCACACGTTTCTGAAAATATGAAAACGAACCGTTATCACTAATAAAAAGATCAAGGACTGATTAGTTGGGTCACTCCGTAATATATATGTGATTACACATATTATATATTATTCTTCCATAAATAACTTTAGATAACTCAATACAAATGAAGTTAGCTTATATCGCCATAAAAATAAAATGTTTCTGTCATTTGTATTTTCCCCGTGTGTTCAATGAAAGAAACAATAAATTTACTAAATAAGATAAACAAAAATTAAAGGGATGATATAAAGAACAGGGCAATAATTAATTTATGACTACTAATTATTATGACAAATTATATTATTAATTTAGGAAAACTCACCCCTTTGGTTTAAATTTCACGATTTTTAAATTCGGCAAGATTTACAAGTTCGGCTATAATTAATTTTTAACAAATTATTAAATTTGATTTTCCTAACAAAAATTTAAACTTCCATTCATCAGAATTAGTTACTCATATAAACGATAGATGTCTGCCTAGAAATAAATATTTTGTATGTATTTCCTAAAATATCAAACTTATCGGCATCGACTTTTTATGTGATTGTTGTCCTGTGTAAGTGTTATCCAGTGTTATCTCGGACCGTTTCCTAAAATAGTTTAGTTCTTTGTTGGTTTGGGCTGAAAAATGCAGAGGTTGATCAAATTACTATGCCTGAACGGAACTGTATTTGAGAAAAGTAGAACAATATTTGTGAGTACCCGTTTTAAAAGGACTATGTTTTGTAATCTGTGACATAATTTAAAGTGCTTACTTAATTGTTGAATACCAAAGCCTCAAAACAACATCAGTAAAATAAATGGCAAATTCTTTAAAACGAGATAATTCACGAAGACGAATTGCTGCAATAACATTTCTTTCCAACATCTCTTTGGATGGCAGTTATAGGGACACTAGGTTGTCTCTTTTACCTAGAAATGGTGCTATATCAAAGAATGATTCTAATTTTTCTAAAAAAGATGATATATTGCGAGAAGAATCTGATGATGAATTTAGTGATTCAGAACCGATTAGAATTGCAAATCCTAAGAAACGGTTTCATAAAGTGAAACCATACTCTGTTGATGTTCATTCTTTGAGCTCTGACTCTGAGAGTATTATAACTCCAATAAAAGGAACAACAGAGGACATTAAACATTCTTCCCAAAAAGAAAGGTATTTGTCTATGAAAATTGTTACATATAATGAATAAATTCAAATATTTTTAGTGTTGGGATAAAAATAAATGAAAATAATATCCATGAAAAGAAATTAGGTTCCACTTTTAGGAAAAAGCTAACTCATCAAACATCAGTTACAAGTGATATAGATAGACATATACATGGAAGCAGTACCGAAAGTCTAGGACCAATTGGTGGTATGTGTTGCAAAAGACAAAAGAATTTCAAATTAATTTAAGTACAAATGCTGTTCATTTAATAATTAACGCAGATACAATGAAAATTATTTTTAAAGAGTTAGATATCACTATAGTCTGTTCGTACCTTGAAAGGAAGTAAAAGCTCTTATGGAGTATTACCCTCTTTTTCTATTCAGAGAATATATGTATTAGTGCATCTCTTCCTATCAAGCTCAAAGGTTTTGAGTTTTGCAATACAGTAAATGTCCTTCTCAACAATAACAGGACAACTGTCAATTTGAAATTTCGAATATTGTTTATGTTTACATCAGCTGTAGCTTGTTAGTTTATAATTTTATTTGTTCCTCACTTGCAAACATCAATTTATCAGGTCACTGTATTCACCTTGAAAATGTCTCTTAACTGGCTAGCCTGTAAAAATTTTACTGGATGGTCAGTAAAATTTTACACCTGTGCTCATATATTTTATACTATTATAATTTGAAATGACAGCCAAAGTTAAATTTAAAAATGACAAAAACCTGGCTTTAAAAAAAAATTTAGAAAATAGTTATTTACAAGCGAGGAACAAATAAAATATTCAACAGTACACACAAGGTAACGGGTTTTACTGGCTCCAGAAGGTGTCATATCCTTCTGTCCGCGGGTAAAAACCCTTTTACCATGCTAGTAACATTAAATACTATTATTGTTTTTTTCTTGTCACTGATAGTATTTAAAACATAAGACGGAATACAACCCAAAATAAAGTGTATAACGAAATTCAGATGACAAATGCTGACATGTAGCAGTTAGCCACCTGTTTAATTAGGAATTTACTGTTGAGATATGTTGTAAAATTCTTCTGTATGTTTTAATTGTACAGACTTTACGCCTTCTTTTTTTACTTACAACGTAAAATCTTTTTTCCGAATTGCACAGTACTACATCATAATTTCACAAACACCGTTGCTCCTTTTTGAACAAGTTATATTCCTAGTACCACGACATCGAAACACCTTAATAGGGATTGCTAAATGAATTATTTTAGGAAAGAAATGCATTCATTATTTTAAGGGTACATTATATATAATATATTTGTATTTAACTAGGTAATTAAGAAATCACACCTTATTGCAAATCTGAATATTAATATTGGAAATTGAGCAATTGATTTGCGCAAAATTTTTAGTTTTTATCTTAAGTAAAATTGTTAAATGGACGTACATAGGTATCTACATGGTACTAACACGATGTTTTTTTAAGTGAAGCGTTCCAGTGTGTTTCTGAAATGTAAATTGAACTTAATACGCTGGGTTCCCTAATTTGTGTTTATAAATTCATATAGCAGAATTACGATTATCTCTTTTAGTCGAGACCAAATCAGTGAAAACGCAAATAAACGCGATAGCAATTTATGTTTACATTGCTTTAAAACCCATTTATTGTGAAACTTCGTAAATAAACAAAAGTCAAAATACCTTTGTATTATAAGCCGGCATGCTACAGCCTTCTTTTGTCACTAAAACACTATTCAAATTCGGAAAATCATAGCTAAAAGTTTTTGTTTGACTTATTAGAAAAATAGAATAAAATAAGTATTGTCTTTCCTCTTGGCTTAATCGTTCAAAAAGCATCTTGTATGTGTAAAACGAAAAGTAATTTAGATTTTACAAATGCTGTATTATTTTTAGTATCGTTATACTTACCTCTACAATAATGTATAAACTTGACATGTAGACCACAAAAAATATTATACAAAAACATAACATTTTAAAATGTTGACCTGCAAGCACTAAAAACTGTGGGTCGGGCGGATTTTCCTGAATGTATAATGTAATTTTGACGAATCTTTGAATTTAATATAAAATTTGGAGTGAAATCGTATTTATTTTAACTCATATACAATTCAAATCACATCAACTGCATAATATAATGTTAACATTAGTACTATTATCCAATAATATTTCCAGAATGACTTACAATTAGATCATACTTCTGGCAGCCATAAAAATGAGTTGAAAAAGAAAATAACTTTTTACGTTCTAATACCATACTTCCATATAGACATTTTTCATGAAAAATCGTATTAGACAAAAATGTAATTCGGGCCTACCCAAAAACTGTTTCTGGAATTCTTAATAGAATAGTCAATATTGTAGAAAAAAGGACAGCACTGTTGTTATTTCTAATTAAAGCATGTGTGTAGGGAATTAGAAATTAAAACGCGTGACTAATTAAATACGTTAACCTGTGACCGTTTCATAATTAGTATCAAGTGGCTGAATGTGTTATAATTAGGAACTATTGGGAAATAACGTAAACACAAGCATTTGTATCTGAAATTCTTAATATAACATATATTGGCAATCGCCCAATAGTAAATATGCAGAATGTACCTTCTATCAACTACCGTTGCACAATGCCATCATCACTTCTTGATCTTACTGAGATTTATAGCAATCTAGGTTTTGTCATATAATTTGTCGTTCCGCAATTACTTTGGATCCAGAAGTATAGGAAATGTTAAGTGAAGAATTTCGTTACATCTTCCATAAATACGAGTAAATACTTTTAGGCAAATTATTGTTGATATTAAAAGATTAGAACAAATTAATATATAACATATACTCGTATCAGGAAAAAATCGAAAGGATTTCAAATACGGTTTGATCAATTGCGGTAATATACATAGGCTTAGCGCACTAATTCTGACGTCAATCGATTGTTTATTCGTATAAAATCCTATGTACTCTTCATAGGAGGCAATTAAATTAAAATTGGGGAGTGCGACCGTTGGTTTGGTAGGTATAGCACACTATTTCTACATTATGTGTGCTACTGTACCAAAAAATGAGTATACAGGGAAATCCAAATTAACGGACCACTATTGCATATCTCCGTTATAATTAGCTTGTTAATATGCAGTTAATAGAAAAATAATTGATTAATGTATTTTTATAGAAAAAAAATCAAAATTTAATGTTTTTTAAATGAAACGCTCTCTACATTATTGAAAATATTCAAAGATAATATACTATTGCTCTGAAATAATAATAAGAAACTAATCGATTATTAATAATTAAGAAACTTTAGTTTCTATTCAAGTACACATCTGTAGCTTCATAGGTACTTGTAGTAGCCTGTTACAATTCTATACGAAACCAAATACCTTACATTTAAGTGTCAAGAAGATATATTTAACAATATAGAATTTGTACAGTTTTCAATGTCATGGATAAGAAAGTGCATAAACAATTAAGGGTTTCGATATATGATAAATTGATATTCACATCCTACTTCTATCACAATGTTTGAAAAATAAATTGTCATTTCAAACGTAGGTGAAACGCGCTTGCTTTTGGTCAGCCATTTTGTAACGTCACCCGGCCGAAGTAATCAACCACATTCACTAATATTGCAGTAATGTTGCATTTTAGAATCCTAACTGTATAAAGTGTTGAACTGCATAAACGTTACTGCATATCTGTTCGAAAATTAAAATGTATACATATGCGTGGTAGTAGTTGAATTGAACCCAAATAGTGTTAATACGTGTTTCCAAAGTAATTAAATGTTGCCAAACATAGTAAGAATATGTTGACAATCGTTCATTTAAGTTTATAATCTCTCCTGTTATGTAGATACGAATCTAAATTCCCAGTTAAATCAAATTGTTTCGTATCATGTTGGCAATGAGATACCTTGGTAAATATCGGAGTTCTAAACCGCAAGATAACTCAAAATACAATGGTTATTACAAAAATAACACACTGGTAACACATAAATTAATTTTTACAAGAGACTGACCTGCAATGGTCATATAACAGAAATAAAGCACCTTTTTTCTATGGCTGAATGGCTCTTAAAGCCACTGTTAGGCAAAAGGAATGAATTGGATTTAAGAACAAAGTTGATTTTATACACTTCCACACTAAGACCAGTTTTGACATATGCGGCTATTGCGTGAGTTACCGTAGTTGAAAGGAAGTTAAAATCGTTAGAAGTAGAGCAGAACAAACTGCTCCGATTAATAGCACAAACTCATTGGTCTATGCGTGAGGATCTACAAATCCCTTTCCTAAAAGGATTTCTCCAAAAGCTCTAGGATAGTTCATGGTAAAAAGCGACAGAATCTAACCATCCGTTAGTTCAATTAGTGTTTAAGCCCTAGGATAGGCCGCCGCCGTGCATTTAACTACTGTGCTTGTGATTGTCTTACGGATATCATTTTGGTAGATTACTCTTGTATAACATCGTTCTGGAGGTGTCTGACTAACTCATAAAATAATTTATTGAAATCGTACATATTTGCACTTCAAAAAAGAACAAATATAAGATTCATAGCTAAAATTTCAAACCTTTTAAGAATAACAATGAAGTTAACATAAGCATACAGTACCAACCTGCTATATCAAAGTATCTAATAACCTAAATCTGGCAACTCTTACTGCTTTTCCCATAAGCGCAATTCTTCGAAGGTGAAACGCGCTATATCTATTTGTGGGTACGTGCATACTTACTACGATCCTGGCGCGCCACCTGAAAGTTGCAACCCTAATTATCACCTTTTAAAATCTCCAATCCCTCCTGAAACAGCCTGTATATACAATGTTTTAAAGTTATATATTGACCTAAAAGATGTAAAAAAAATGTTAATGTATTAATTTTTTTCAGTACCACGTGCAAAAACCAGTCCTATACCAGCAGCGATCCCCGAAACTAATAACGCGAACGAAATTAAATTTGTTAAACCGAAAGATTATAAATTCAACAACGAGCGATTAGTCATGGTGGCTTCTAAATATTCTCCATTTTTTGTTTGCTCAATAATTCCGTATACTCGTAATTTACGTCCGTCAAGGTATATATATATATAACGGCCTTAAGAACGTATCTTGCAGTAACATTTAATTTTGAATTATAGACCCGAAGTTAGAAGAGAAATAAATAGGAAAAGGAATACTTCGGGGCCTAGACCTTTATCGTCTGTTGGTGATGTACTTGAGCCTTTTGACTCGTTCGGGATCGAAAAGGCTCAAGATGGTCAAGTAATAAGAGTACCGCACAGTTTTTTTATAATTTTCAATATCATATATTTTATTCATTTAGGAGGTTTCTTATGGGCATTTATTGGTTCCATCCAAGATTTTTGCTAGGGCTGATCTTAGAGATAGAAAATGTATATCAACCGATGAAGTTCTTGAAAATAGCTACACTAGGTATAATGGAAGGCCCCATCACTTAATAGCTAGGTAAGTACAACTTTTAATTTGTATACTGCCATCCTTTTCTCAATTATTTAAATTAATTAACTGACCAAAACACTGCTTATATGTTATAAACAACTTTAAAACCTTACTATTTGTAAAATTATTTTTTATAAGCATTCAACTGTAATTTTTATCGTGTATTCGTTCTATTTTTAATTGCATAGACTACAAATATCTTAAATATTTAAATGCTTCATATTAATGACATTCAAGTTGACGAACAGAGATTTCCGTTTTGAGTAGCCTGATGGGAGACTGATAAAATGATATAAATTATCAATGTTATATGTTCGATATGCAACGATGACGTATCAACATTTTAGGCGCATGTCGCTGTTTATAGTGTACAGGGTGTTCAAACCTTCTGGAGTTGTAAAATTGGACCTATTGTATAAGTAGTAGAGAGCTAATATTTTCTGATGACATAAGAATCATTGAATATATTTCAAAAATATTTCCGTATATACAGGCTGGCCCATAAGTAGCGAACCAGGCACTTACTTTGTTGTTTTAAATGGAGCATCCTGTATATTATTACGTCTTCGGTATTTCCGTCTAGAAATAAACCATTGTAATATGGGTTCAATGTATTTATTTCTAACAAACTTCGAGATAGTTATAATTTTGTCCTCAATCGCCTAAATTTAGATATATTTATTTCCTTTAAAAAATCCGAAAGGCAAATACATTTATGAGATTAAATTTATGAGATTAAATTGCACATTTACTGAGTGCTACTGGTAGAAGCGGTTTATTTCTAAATGGAGAAGCCAAATACGTAATAAATCAGAAAATATTAGCTTCCTGCTGCTTACGTAATAGGCGCAATTTTACAATTTCAGAGAGTTGGGACAAAGTAAATGCATTTTGGAACCTTTATCACGCATACTTCTTCAATGAATGCAGTACGGTTACTTGCCTTTACACTGCATGCATACGTCGCGAAAAGTTCATGGCGAATGAATGTAGAAGTAATTAATTGAGAATACGCGCGCAAAAGAAGTTCCGAATTGCGCCGCTTTAATTATACCAGAAGTTTCATAAAAATAGTAAATAAGCCCAATACTGAACCATTATCTTTACATTACAGTAATTTCTGCTTGATCAACTTCTGGTCATTGCTGCGTAAACAATAATGTATATTGTTTTATTAATCTCCTAGCTTTTATAGTACCAAAAATAATCTCGTAAGGACAAGTAGGCATAGCAAGCATATAATTGATAGCTACATAAGTCTGTTACTGTTAATTTACTTTATGCTGTAGTTATTTTTAAGTACTTAATGTTGTGTATCAATACTTTATTGATTGTGGTAGTTATTCTGTATAAGGATAATGAAGTGTATGTAGATGTATTTAAAATATGACTACTAGATAGAATGTAACTATAATTTATTTATGTTTAATTAGTATTGAATGTAAGTAAAATCACCTGTTCGCTTGCTGAATGGTATACCATTTGAAAGAGTGATGTATGGTCGCCTGAAGTAATTGGTAATACAATATGATCATAAAAAGCATAATCGAGGGGGCTATGTTTTTTTGAATTATTTGTTACGTTGGTTACAACTACATCTGACAGTTAAATCCAAAGTTCAAATTTCAAACTACGTTTGACATTTATCAACAGGCGTGACAATTCAGATTACATTTGATGTTTATTGATGTATCTTACAAATTTTAGAGCACTATTATATATATTTATCATTGAAAGCTATTTTCGTAATGGACAAAAGCAACAGAATGGGAAATGGTCTTATTCTATGCAACTATGTATGGATGAATTTCGTCTTTCGTTTCCACATATTGCATCATATCTTGATTTATATCAACAAATTTTACCGCGGGCTGTTAGTTATGTGACTTTCTACTCTGTGTTAGGGTACGGCCCAACTGGCGGACGAGTAAGCAAGTAAGTGATGACAAGAACAACTGCTGACTACAGCATTAACATAAACTACTACATATATGAAACTCTTACTGAACATTCTTCTTATCGAATTAATGATGAACGAAATATAAATAAATGTACAGAATGTTAATAACTTAAAGGAGTGTAAAAACACTTCAAGAGAGAAATGCCATTATTCTTAATTTTAAGGAAAATTGTTAATAGAGAATATTGCTTAATATAAAAACGTTCGGGTATCATCGGAGAAACTGGCTACTATCTTTTGCAACTTTTTTCATGCCGCTGAATGCTACTGAAACTTACAGCTGATGTTGATACACCCCTAAAATCGCTTACTGGACTCGCCCAACGAAAGTAAGCAATGTGCGCGTTCGGGCTTTCAGGAGAGTTCTTTGATACGGTATTATCCTAAATAAGAGATGCAAGATATCACTAAAATTTCGTACAATAGGCGCCGTTGTCCGATAAAGGAGCTTTACAGATAGCCAATCCCATACTATTATTTGGACACATTCTTGGAGACGAAAACGCTTTAGTTTGGAACAAGGCACTGGTAAAAGAAGCGCTAGCGTTGCATTTCTAAATTTCTGCGGCTTTAGATGTCTGCATTGTTAGATTTTTGCGATGTCATGTATTAATTTGCGCGTAAAATCAACTTCTTTTAAAAGTTAGGTTAATAATGCGTAGAATCCACTCAAATCCACTTTTTAAATTGGAGCAAACAGACTACAACGCCGATGACGGAGGCGCCCTCTATAGAGGTAAAATTACAGTTATTACGGAAAGAAGCTGAAAAAGAATGTATTGCGCCATCTTTTAAACTTTAAATAAGTTATTGAAATGCGTGTCCAATTGTGCCATATACATTGGCCATCTGTAAAGCTCTTTTATCTGCGGTAGCCCTATTTATGCCGAAGAAACAGTAAAAAACATTACTGGAAAACTGAATTATGGACGTACGCCTTGATCAGCGACTGCGTTCCAATCAAATTTGAGCTAATGACAGGGCACACTATGCTGATATATGCACACGCGCAGCGCTGCAGTTTCTAATAAACCCTATACGTAGTATAAACGGTAGCAGGTGGATGGTGCGCCACGATACCAACGAACTTACAACATCTAGAGAAAATGCAAACAAAAATTTTAAGATTGATCACAAGGACACCGTTCTACGTAAATGCCGAAACACTTAGACGAGACCTGGGACCTGTCGAGTTCGAAGGAGCTGATCGCATCGATTGCTCACGCTACCTGGGCGAAAGCCCAAGGATGTCCGAACGCTACTTTAGGCTTCACGTGGAATCCGGACAAAGATCGACCATACACGGTGAGAATAAGAAAGCCAGGAGTCGTGGCAAATCAAAGAGACCCGAGGACCGGGCTTCGCACAAACATTTTGATTACCAGATGAAAATGGAAAGATAATCTAAACCAACAGGGGGATGAACACCGTTGATCATATAATAGATAAGGAGGCCAAGAGGCTATGTTAAGCCCGACCCCAACTCAACTATACGGGTCTCAGAGAAATGGTAGTAGATGGATTACAGCGCATGTGAGGCACGCTTAGCAAACAGTAAATTGTGCGCAGTGCGCTATTACAACAAACTCTATTTTAACATCGGGCGACTATAAATCACTCATAGAAAAAATATAAGTTATATTAACATTCAAATATACACTGATGTCAGTAATTCCGCAGACCTCTTACCCACCACTTTAAAACATGTTTATAATGAGCTAGAAATGTGCGAGATTTGCGACATGAAGCATAGATACCAGTTTATATATATGGTGAACTATTTACCCGCAATATTATATTTTGCAGTCTAAAACGTAGTTTAGAAGGATTTAAAGCGAAATCAGTGTAGCTGAAATTAGACTAAACCCAAAACAAAGCCGTGAATCTCTTCAGAATACTTTTCATTTTGAGCGAATATTATCGGTTGAAAAATAAATTACCTATCAAAGTATCACATTGCTATACGAAATCCGATACTTGCTATCTCGATCAAAAATCTTTTTCACGCTTGTTACACCATAACTATTTTCATCATCTTCGTTTTTACAGGACAAAAGTAATAACATGGCAGCCTGACTACAAATGGTAAAAACATACACAATGCTTTTTCCTCTGGTGATGGGTAGAATTTCCAATAGATAGCTTTCTATGGCATATTGTGAAAATAATTTGCAATTTGGTTTAAATTATATCTAATCTACATTTTTGTGAATATGGAACTGAAACATACAATTTAACAAATAATAATCTGTAAACGTAAAATTTCAAGTATTGCAAATTATATTTAAATGTGCATCGAAAAGCGTAAACGCTTTGCATAACACCATTTATAGCGAATAAACAATACCTACTGAACCATCTGCATGCCGTAATTTTATTTTACCTAGATAGATAATTTGTGAAATAGTAGGATATAATATACTAGCATTATCGAAAGTTAATTTATAATTATATACTTAGGTGCTTTTCGTATGACCAAGGCTCTCAGAAGGCTACGGCGCACGTTGTAGCAACATCTCCGCCCACTGATTCCAAAGATGAGACGTCCTGCACTTCTTTAGTGTACCATCCCAATCTCTTAGACGATCCAGAGTTAATTGCTGGAAAACATCGTACCTTATTGACCTTTACGTCGTACATGACGTCAGTAATCGACTACGTTAGACCGTCGGATTTGAAAAAGGAGATAAACGACAAATTTAAGGAAAAATTTCCTCACATACAATTAACTCTCAGCAAATTAAGAAGGTATAACTCTACAACTTTCCTTTTTAAAACTTTTATTAAATCCATTAGCTTATGCGAATATAGAAATATAAGCATAATTAAGCACTTTGTATTTTAGATAGAGATATACATGATAACAGTGGCGAAGCGTCAATGGAGACTTTGGGACTAAGTCTACCCAAAGATAATAGAGCCGTATTCATTTGTATTAATTATGGAATGAGTTATTTTATATTTTTATCAAAAAGAAAGAAGCGGTTATAGTAGAATTACTATTAATTATAAGCTAATTTAATCTACAATATGCATTTATTACAATTATAAATCTACATAATTTACTAATGCAAAACAGATAATCGGTATTGTGAGACTGGGACACAATAGTCTCTTCACCGTAACGTTAATATGGCATAGAGCGTTAGAGTCGGCCCAATAACTTAAGGCACCAACCTGCGCAAAGCAATATAGTTCGTCCTACAAACGTTAGATAGGGTGCGTTCAAAAACGAAAGATTTTTGCTGCAATATCTGTCTGTAGATTATTATTAAATTAATACTTGCGTATACAATGATACAAATTATTCATGCCATTTATTGTACTTTTGATAATTATTTATTGAGCAGAATAATGTCTCATATCAGAAATTTAATATTTTGCAAAATTAGTGTTTATTGGTAATAAATACTTTAATTGTTGGAATCATATGTTTATTGATTTTTACTGCATTAAGGTAACAAATTCACAGAATTTTTTTAGATATTTATTATATATTAAATAACTACATTTTATACATAAGATTCATCATCGGGCAAATTATATTCTGGATCGGAGGATTCATCATTTAAGTTTATAATAAATTCATCACAATACACATCCATGATATATTCTTTTTCTATATATTCTTTTTCAACACTAATCACATTTTGACAAACAGCATTCCATTCGTCTGCACCAATGCTGGCAAATTTCTGTCGCGCTAGATTTTTCACATCGTCAACTTTGAAACTTTCTACCCCCCTACTTTCTTGAAGCTACCCAATTCTTTGCTGTAGCCTACATCTTCTCGATGGAGTTCAGCTCTGGGTGGTAGGGTGGGAGTCAACAGACTGTGTGTCCATGTTGGCTGAGTATTTGATCGACAGTATATTGTTTGTATGTAGGTTTATGTTGTCTAATTAATACATATAATTCACTTTTTGTTATATTTTTGTCATAACGAATTTCTCGCTCACCTAGTCAACACATCATTTCTGCTTTCTTGCTGTTTGACGTTGGATGTTTCACTGCCAAAACATTGTGATAACTTGCATTATCCATGACGACAACAGAATTAGCAGGTAAGTTCCGTATTAACTGTGTTTCAAGCCAATTTTTATAATTATAATTCATGTCGTCATCTCCGCTCTTTTGACCAGATTAAAATATTAATAGTGCCCCATCAAGAAATCCCATTTCACCACCTATATAAAATATATCGATATTACACACACTAATGTTATTTGATACATTCATACCAGCATGTACTATAATAAGGCGTTTTCCCTTCGATATAGGGGCTTTAAGCCCTTCATTAGAGTTATCTGTTCATCCATATGGTGTGCTATGTGAGGCATGTAAACAGGTTTCATCAACAAAAAATTATCATGTTATACACTTGTTTATTGTTGAAAGTGCATTAAGCTTACCTGTGTAAATAATTGGTCGGCCTTGTAATCGATAGTTTGTTACTGCCCTTATATAGTCACAACGTAGTGCACGTACGTCACTACGTTCCATCAGAACCTTACGACTATTTGTCGTCTTTTTCCACCTATCATTTTAAAATTATATAAGAAGCAATTTACTAACAAGATTAGCCTACTTTTACATGCTTAAATCCCAACTTCAGTATTAATTTCTTGAATGTCTCTTCTTTTCCCGTAAAATTAATGGATTCGACATCCTTAATTTTATTGTATACAGCTCTAACTGTTGGTGTTTGGTTATCTGTTACATGGAAATTATGTATTATTCTGCGAATAACTTATTCCCCACACTCATCGACACCACACTTAGGTGAAGGTTTTGCGAAATTTGCTCGTGGAACCAACAATTCTTGTGAGCTGACTGGCATCACCAGTGAAGTCAGGGACCTGACATTTCGTAAACACTTATCTAATGGGATGAATAATACATCTTTAGTGTATATTAATATGTATACGTTGGTTTACTTACTATCCGTAATATTTCGACAAAAAAATAGTTTGGAAAAAAACTTTTAGAACTTTCAAGACGACAAATTGATATTAAAGCACGAGGAGAACCAAAACGAACAATAACAAAAGACAGCTGATTGATAACTGAGCTAACGCTTTCAACCGCGCTGTACATAAGTAGCGCTATCTCTCGCTCTCGCAATTCTATATGCTCTTTCTCGCTCACTGGACGAATATGCATTTCTGAGTCGGTGCCTTAAGATATTGGAACGACTACGCGAAGTTAGTAGTGAGAGAATCGGTGCATCTATTCGCTGCATATGTACGGCTGAGACTAGTCTCATCCACAGAGCGCAAATGTATACACCTTGTATTTAAAAAATGTCCGCCATATCATCCTAGACAAGAACCATGACGTAGATATTGGGTGTTTGATTAGTTTTTTAGTAATATTGAAAACGCCAAAATGACTATTATCTAGTATTTAGCTAAAATAATTTAGACAGGTAATTTATACGCATACGCAATATACCTTGCACAAGTAGGTTACAATTTACCTTGAAACTAAACAACACAATATCTGATATCTGTCCACGTCTGTCAAATCCATAGAATAACTTGATAGAATGGTAACTCTGGCCATGGACGTGGTCACGTATTTTGGCACCACTCGTAGACATACCGGAACTACCAGCAGAATACGCGGTCTACTTTTAATATTTTTATTAATAATTAATTTTCTTCAATTTTTGTCAAATTCTGTACTTAATACAAATATTAGAGCACAAAACACAAGTTTTCATTTGCATATACATTTATTTGCATTGCGAATTTCTGTAGAAGGCTAAAAAACTTGCTAGCCCATTAAATTGGAGTCTATGACGATAATACTACAAATAAACATATTTCTAAGCAACATAATTCACAAATACCATAAACAATAAACGTATCTATTGCTGTAGTTCTAATAGTTGTTAAATTTGTCCATTCAGGCAGCTTTGAAAGAACCTATTTTTAAACGAAAACTTCAAGCAACAGAACTAAACGAGTACGAAATGAAGAAATCATATAATGGATTTCTTCATTTCACTGAAAAATACAGACCATAATGCAGACAAATGCCCAAAACCAAACAGGAACGCGGCATGAACTTGGCAAATGAAATTTTCAACCACAAACCCTAGTTACAAACCAATTATGGAAGAGATAAATATAGGTTAATTTGCGGTATATCTACGAGAGGAGCCAAAGTAGTTTTCCCGTTGAATTTCAAGAGCCGCCACCCCCTAGTCAAATCTGTAATCTCGTGCGTCGTCTGTTTAATGTTATATTTGTCTTCTTTATAATATTATTTGCATAATATATGTGGGAACTTAATACCATTATTTTAGTTTCCAGTGTATTCCCTTAGTTAATTCATATTTTTATTAAAGAAACTCTTTTTTTCTATATGTATGTACGTAGGTTATAATTGTAGAGTTATTGTGGTTATCGTTAGAATTAAGATCATATTTTACTTTTGTATCTCATAATATTGAATTTATTTTTTTTAATTTAATTAATTTATAAGTTTTACTGACATTTTAAATGAAAAACACTTTTTGGAGTGCAGTAAAAATGTTCCCCACGATAAATTAGAAAAGTACTGTCAATACTGAATAACCGTAAAATGAATTAGCCAATATTCTTTCCACGGAAAAACACTTAGTACTCACAAAACTTGCTACATCAGGAAATCTGTGACGAATGACCGATTATTGAATTTAGAAATATTGTCCAAAGAAAAAGAATTATTAAGTGAAATGTTTAATAATCACACATTTAAAGAAACTTTTTGATAATGTGAACGAAAAGCAAAAAGCTTCATTATAAACAGATAGCACTTTTATCTTCCATTGTAATATTTAGTCTCCCCAACATAAATCACACGCTTCACCACTGCATGATAAAAGAAAACAAGCCCGATAAACAACATTATAACCTCAATGATAACTTCCAGATATGGAATCCTTTTAATTTTCATTAAAATCAATCATATTCAACAGATTTGCACAAAAATAATTAAAAAAGTGGTATATATGATTGAATTGGTTAAGTGCACTCGTATGTGTCTGTTTTGGCTATTATTATTATTATATGGCTTTGGCGGACGCCACTGGCCAGTTACCCCAGCTGTTTTGGCTAACTGTGCCTGGTAAAGTTTTCAGTAGAATGTTACTATTATACATTTTTTAATAGATAATATACACTCAAAAAAATAGATAATAGAACCTAAATAATAAAAGTGAATTAATAACTTTTATCATCATGTTAATTATGTTTCCTTTTAATATCTGGTTCGTGCTTTTTAATGTATATTATAACTTTTATTAAAAAAATCTGGCTGTCCCTAGCTAATGAAAGATATAATAAATTATATTAAACGATATTATATTTCTCATGCCTGGTAGTATCTATTTTTTTGGATGTTCAATGAAATAAACATTGACTAAATAAATAACCCTATATTGACACTCGTTGACCAAAGTTTTAACATCAACTGACTCTTGGATGTTTTTATGCTGTTATCTACGTTATATGAATTTTCAATTTTGCAAATATTTACCAAAAAACTATGACAACTTCATTGCAATCGCCAATTTAATACCCAAACGTTCTTGTTGAATGTTAGTTATTCATCAATTACTGTATGTTCTAGCTTGAAGAAGGAAATGCGAAAAATAGCAAAAATGGAGAGTGGTTTGGATTTGCTTACAGTTGCGCAATCTTACGTATATTTTGAAAAACTGATACTTCGAGGACTTATAAATAAGCAAAATCGGAAAATGTGCGCTGCGGCTAGTTTGTTGCTTTCGGCAAAATTGAATGACATTAAAGGAGACGTACTGAAGAGCTTAATAGAGAAGATGGAAGGAAATTTTCGCATCAATCGAAAAGAATTGTTGTCTGCAGAATTCGCAGTTCTTGTGGCTTTGGAATTTGCACTTCATGTACCCACGTGGGAAGTTTACCCACATTACAACCGTTTATTGCATGAATCTTGACCTACAGTTTATTTCAGTACCCCACTAAACCCAGCCAAATGTTTTACTTGTCATCAATTTTTTTCTAAGTAGTACTTAGCTATAAGATATACAGTTACATTAACTGTAAAGTGTCAAGAGAATCCAAGCTTTTAGAAAACTTAATTCCATTAAATTTAAGTGCTTAGGACTGGATCCTGCCATTTTTTTTTTGTTTATTTTCCAGTGTGTGAGCCTGGAAAAACAGCATCAGTCACACGAGACATTTATAGAAAGTATTTCTAATTGCAAAGAGTACAATTGTCAAAACCTCTTTGAGTTTACTTAAAAATACACATCCATATTGGAATGTTATTTCTAAGATTTATTTTTTTTGAAATGTCGCGTTTTCCCATTACATTAACTATTTGTATAGCTTGAAGAAAATTGTGAGTTGTTTTGTGAATTTGTCCGGTATCTGTTAGTTGTGATAAAGCTACTTATAAAATGTGCTTATGTTGTTGTAGTCTTATTATTAATTAATATACTTTACGTTTTTGTAAGTATGCCTCTAAATATTAAATTACTAAATTTTATAATAGTACTGTGATAGCATAACGAAGGTTTCTATTCAATTTTATGATAAGAACTGATAGGGAGAAGTCTGATGCTTTTCTACTTTATGCATTTGGTAAGCATGAAAGATGCAAAGATATATATGTAGATATCTATTGCAACATAATTAAAGCCAGGCAGTTTGGGACCTCTATTGCGCAGTACATGAATACCAATATCGCGAAAGGCTTCCAGTATAAGGACCAACAAAGATATCGGATTGATCATTGTCCATGCGTGCCCAAAAGAGGTACCAAATCACCTCGCTTTAAACATATTTCCTTATATGATGTACACATATTACATTTTAAGTATATAGAATATATTTAATTAAATAACCAATACTGACTGTAGTAATTTTTGTATATGGCTCATAAAGTTTGCGTGGAAGAATTTCGGTATTCTCTTTGGAGAATGAATGACTTGCAAGGTAGAACAAAACATTGTAATGATTTAAATGTATGTATTCTCTTTGGAGAATGAATGATTTGCAAGGTAGAACAAAACATTGTAAAGATTTAAATGTATGTATTGTGGTTACTTAGTCTAAACCATGAATTTCCAAAAGTTAGTCGTTTAAAAGAAAAAGCTAACCTGCAAAGAATTTTAACGTTTTGTGCTAATGAAATATCTAGTAGTTCTACAGCAGACACGATACGCTACTGAGTGGTGGTAGCAAGTTCATATTTGTGTACCAAATCGACGTTGGTTTCACTCGAACAAGCTAGTACTCTAAATTTTATAAGTTAGATGCACACGTTTACGGTTTAAACAAAGAAATGATTGTGCTGTTTTCATATTCCGCCATGTTTTTAAATAATATTACAATATATTTGGTTTTTCACGCATTGCGTAAATTTGTATTAGTAGTCCTTATTTTGTTTGTATACAGAGTGTTTGGTTCACCGACGTATATCTGAAAGGAGGTGGTAGGTGAGTCGGTTTGGAACTTATTTAACCAAAAATACCATATGTCACAGTTTCAGAGAAAAAGCCAACTTAATGACTTAACTGAAACGATCTTTGAACTTTAATCAACGGCAAATTTTTCTTTATCACATGTAGAGTATATGATATAATTTTATTTGATAGGATAGATATCAAAGACTATTACAATAATAATTGCAAGAAATTAAATACTTGCAATAGTGTCTAATTGTAATTCATAGTAGCAAAAAATCGTCTAATTCAGTTAAATCACTAAGTTGGCTTTATCTGAGAAACCGTGACACTTTGTATAATGGTATTTTTGGTTAAACAAGTTCCAAACCGACTCAGCTACCACCTTTCAAATATACGTCGGTGAACCAAACACTCTGTATTTTATAGGGTGTAGCCGTTATATTAATATCTTAAAAGTTTTCTGGTGAAGGTATCTTACTACAAACGTTTTCATTTTCCTATAATAATCATGACGCAATTGTACAGCTCAATAATTAGCGAAAAAGGATCAAGTGAATCTAATTTTTTGCGCTCGACTTTCTATAAATACAGAACTAGAAATCTGATTATGGTCTTATAGGAAATGGTAGTAACAGCAGCAAAGCGAGAACTAAAAAGGTACCTAAATCCAATTTGCCAATTGGGTCATATAACTTTAGTGTAACGCAATCCGTTGCACAGAGACACAAACTTAGAGGCGTGCGCTGCTTTCGCACGTGTAGAGGTGTTTGTGAATGCACGATGGTTCTGCGTTGTCTTCATAGGTATCTTTTTAGCCCGCATTGTAGTAATATTGCTAAAACCGTTAAATAACTTTATACTTTCGTACCACTGTACACAGAAATAACACATATTCAGTAGCTACTTCATAATGAGGGCACCTTATTGGTTTAAAACTTTTTCTATGTCTGACAGTGGGGTTTTAGCTTGAGTGTTGAGGGTTGCTCAAGGGAAGATATAAATTTGAGGGAGCTTTATTCTGTATAAAAATTGAGATCCTTATTCGTGAGGTTATTTATCTGAAGCAAAAGACGCTTTGTCATGGTAAAACAAGGATACCCTCGTACTCAAGGGAATATTATGAATTCCATTTTAAAAGGTCAATATATGGATATATTTAAATCAGTTTAAGGCTAGTAATTTTAAAAAGTTATTTTGCTGTAAATATGGCGCTTTTTAACATATTGCATACTTACTACCTATTGTGATCTTTCTAATTTTTATAAATAATTAATCATTTTGGAGTATCGTGTAACACTAAGGGTGATATTTTGAGTATAATATTGCAGTAGGAATGATATGGTTATATTATGTATTTAATGTTATAATATAAAAAATTTTAAGTTGATACCTGTTATATGTTTTTTTTTCGATTGTAGTTCTTTAAATAGATGAATACTGTGGCATTAATAAAGAATTTCCCATATGAAACTGTTGTTAAAGTTAACTAATAGTTTTCCTGAATTCCTGTAAGTGTTGCTTTAAGTGGCGCGCACGTGGGGAACTGCGAAATTAGTGCAATTCTACCACGATGCTACATCAATACTTTCCGCGTTTGTTTTTGAATTTGTAAATTAGGATTACTGTGGAAATTGCTAATAAATATACCATATAAAGTTTCTGTATAATTCCGTGTATTACAAAAGAAATTATTATCAACAGATAAATTTAGATTAGGTTATGACTATAATTCACTCACTTTAAGAATATAGCATTGGGCAAGATAGGCTCATATTTTCGCCGTTTACTATTGGTAAATACTTCAGGCAAAATAACACGACGAAAGAAGCCGTCTGGGCATACGAAATTTATATTGGATAAAATAATATACCGTAAGAGCGAACATACTATGATCAGCCAGCATAACCGGCATTTTTCGGAAATACAAGAGTAAAATTGTGTCTTACACGTGTATGTGAACAAATATACCGTTTATAACGTGAGCATGGTATTTTCGGAAATGCAAGAGCGAAATCGTGGTTTGTGCATGTACCATCACTTGTACAAAAATCTGGGACAACTCATGAGCCCATTTTGACGTTTTTTCAATCGTGTGACAATGATTTATCTCGTACTTTAATCTCATACTGTACATATGCGAGACACCCGACCACATACTGACTGATTCACACCCACTTACATTGTAAGAAAACTGGCATCAACTGTTTTTCTTAACAATGGCGCGCTGCTACATTTTATATTTAAAGAAGATAATATATTTATATGTATTGATTTCTATAGATCGTCACCCGAGAATGTTCTATATCCACGTTATAAAAGTGGACATAGAACACTAATTCTCGGATGACGAGATGTTAATAACGTAATATTAAATAAATACTAGATACTTGGTTATTGTCGTGCATGATTTGTTTACATTAATTATAAGTATCGTTTGTAAATGTTCTTTAGTATAATTTACTCGCGTGACCTATTATTTTTGTGCATATTCTTGGTAAATATATTTTCCAAAGGTTGACCCATGAGTATATTTCCCAAGAAATTGTCTTTGTGGGGGATTATCAAGTTTTTTAAGAGGTATATTAGCCGCAACGAAAGTTTGGAAAAGATCAATGCAGAAACAAAACGGGCATATCTGGATTGTAATCTGTTTTCGTGTCAAGATACTGAGTTATTTGGTCTTATTTAAATATATCAAAGTTGTCAAACAATTTTTACAATATATTTCAATGTCACTTACAACTGAAACGCAATCTTGATCTTTAATCCAACTTTCCATAAGGTCGTGAGGAAGATGCTTTTTAGGAGTTTCACCTTCACGTTTTCGTAAACTATACGCCTCTGTTTAAATTGATTCATACGCGATAGGGGCCTGGATCGCCATCACTTTAGTTAAGGCTATGTTCCAATAGAAATCACAAACTAATCAGAGCCAATCATATATTCTTCAGTCAGAAAACAGTTTCGGATGTTCTTTAACCAATCGAATCGCGTCTGACTAGTTTGTGATTTCTGTTGGAATAAGCCTTATGACTAAAGCGTGACAAACGGTTGCACCCGCTGTTCATACAAAGAATCGAGTGGACGTTCGGTTATTATCGGTTGATCGGTGTGCGTGTAACCGATCAACCGATAATAACCGAACGTCCACTCGATTCCTTGTATGTACATAGTAAACACAGCGGCTGCAACCGTTTGTCACACTTTACTTATGACAAAGTAAATCATTGGTCAAATTCTTACTCTAATTTCGCATTACTCCATGCGCCTAAAGGCGGAATTACACTTGCCGAGTATTGGGCTGAGGCAGTGCTCGGCTAATGTGATAAGTAAGGTTCGACAAACGAGTGCAACGTCAGAGGCGTATCGCGCAAAGGTAGGTACGTGAGATACAGTATTATTAAAAAATAATATATTGTTACCTTTTATTGATGTCCTGATGTCCGCTGCGACAACCTAGCTTACCGGGGCAGTATTTTGTCGCAGTGGACATCAGGACGTCAATAAAAGGTAATATATTATTTTTTAATAATACTGTATCTCACGTACCAACTTTTGCGCGATACGCCTCTGACGCTGCACTCGTTTGTCGAACCTTAGTGATAAGTACCGTAAGTACTCGGCCTAGTAGCGGGCAAGACTGTGGATAGAAACGTGTCCTATTCTCTTGGCCGAATAAGTGCCCCTACTACATGCCCACTTTTGCTGCAATAGCAGCTCGCAAGACAGTGTATGTTTTTTAATTTAGTAATTATCAGTTCAAGCAGAGAATCGAACTGCTCTAATCCCAAACTCATAAGTTGCAGTTCGCTCTCCATCTCTTTATAATAACCACGGTCTTGTCCATAATCGTTTTCTAGTATTGATAATTTCATCTCTGTTTTCCTTTATTATGGCAGGTATACTCACATTGCAAGTGTTTAAAAACTCGATTTTTCTCATTTTGCTCCGTCGCGGCACCGTGTTTACCGTACCCTTTAAATCTCAATGGAGTGACTCGTGCGCTGTCTTTTCCACCTACCTCTGCTCTTTTAAGTTTATCGGCGGTGCTATTCCGCCTTACACCTGGGACACACGAGGGTGTAAAGTGCGTCCATTGTAGTAACGCGCATAAAGCTAACACATTGCCAAGGGACTTACCCAGTAATATAAATAAGCTTTGTAAAACTACAACGGACGCATTTTAAACCTCGTGTGTCCCCAGAGTTAAATGTAAATAACTTTTAAAATGGTAGCCTTGTTTTGTACATTCTGGACCAAAGAAAAGGCAAGTAGTAAATACTGCAAATGATAAAAATAACATATGTAATTCAAATCTAAAATAATATATAGGCAGTTCCATTAAAAATTACTAACGAAAATAGTAGTCGTAGTAACTTAACGCAATATTACGCGGATTTCGGTGGTAATTTGGAATCGCATAAACGCGTATGCATGAAGTCCTCTTATGCCTAATCTGGATACCAACAATTATATCTGCCTAATGCACACTTGCGGAGAAAAAACAGTTTTTGTAAATGCCGACTTTTTCAAAAGAAACCCCTGATAACTCGACAACCTTTACATTGAGCCCACGGAGATGACATCTATCTATATGGCGTTTTGTTTGAGCACAAATTATAGTTACTGATAGATCTACTACATGGGCATTTAGAAACGAGACATATAATAATAGACAATCTATCCAATATCCTTCCAATATGTAGAAGATATGATCAGAGGATACAAATTTCTCGTGATGATAAGTAATCCCTCACATCTCTTTTGAGTAGACAACTATTAATCATTCATAAAAATAAAAAAGAAACAAACGAGAAACCTACAATAGTGAAGAAACGAGAAGTAAGTAATGTTTATAATTATGTATTATTAAGAATTAGAGGTGTTGCCATTACAACATATGTTATTATTATTATTATTATTTAAGGTATAATATTGTATAACGTAAATCTTAATCGTATTTTTTTCTATTTAAATTACCCGCTATAATTTTTATTCCTGCGTCACATTAAAATCCCCACTTTTTCTAATATCAAATCAAAAAAGCCCTTCGATATAAAAGTGTTGCACGTGTAGTGTGTTATTAAATTTATTAATTGTTATGTATTTTTAGAATTCTTACAGATTCTTCTGAATTTTAAAAAGATGGTACAGGTATTCATGTTTATGTTAATATAGTTTAGTTGTTAAAAGTTTGTTCTGTAAACACGTTGCGATATCGAAAAACTACCCCAATTTTTTTACATCAACTTTCGCGAAAAAAGATGGCGCAGAAATTTTTATACAATTAATGTCAAATCATACATTGAAGTTTTTAAAAATATTTTCCATTTAAATTCTTTCAAAAATGTGAAATTTTTAGTCATAACCTTTTCTTTGAAACTATTTAAACTAAAAGTAATATCTAACTTATTTTCAGGCACCTGATGTAACAGCTGACCATCCAGATTTACCACAAGCATTGGTTATATTAGGTGAAATGAATGTCAGTGCCCAACATGTAGCTACGCTAGTAGATAATATGTTACAAAGAGTAAGAAATGGAGAGTTGACAACTGATCAAGGACTTAGTTTTTTAGAAATGAAATATCATATGTTATTAAGCTACCTCATTAATCTAACATATGTTGTTTTACGAAAATGCTCAGGTGAAACAATTGAAGGTGATCCCTGCATCGATAGATTGGTTGAAATACGAACAGTATTAGAGAAAATTAGACCAATTGATCAGAAATTAAAGTATCAAATTGATAAATTAGTCAAATCCGCGGTAACTGGTGTAAATCCAAATGACCCTACTTCATTTAAAGCGCATCCAGAAGATTTATTGGGGAAAAGTGACGATAGTTCTGATGGTGAAGACTCTGATATGGAATCCTCAAATCATATTAAAACTGGTGTATATGTGCCTCCTAAGTTATCCGCTGTTCATTACTCAGGTAGGTATAATTTTTTATTGGTAATTATCATAATATATTCAACGTACTTGTTTTGAAGTCACGTAAGAAGTATGCAACTGCTACAGTACAAAAATTATATATGTTTGAAAAATAGAGTAGAAAAACTCTTAATTTGTGGGCCACTATTGAGGATTTTGGTTGTAAAAGAGATAGGGCATAAGTTATTTGGCAAATTTGCTCAAACTTGCTAAATCTAGTTCTGACAAATAATCGCAAAAGAATTTCTATTATTTTCTAACAGAATTCTATAAAAGTGTGTTAATAACATTTTATATACACGTTGGTCAATCATGTAATATTATAATTCAACGCCTTCTGACAAAATATGTTAATGCAGAATTACTGCGTAATTTTTTTGCATTCTCAGATTATGTTATGTTATTTTGTTACTGCTATATGATGTAGGAGAATGAAAAAATAATTCTAAGTAGGAAAATAAACAACAATTCTTATAAAATTAAGCTAAAGAAGAATAAATTCGATAATTATACAAAATAAATTGAAATTCTAACAATGTTACTTTATTAAGAGAAAAAATCTCCTGGCAATTTTGAACTTTGTAACTTTTGTATTTGTTGCATTTCAAAATACGTTTTACAGAACTTCTACTAACACCGATTTCGTCTGCAATTTGCCGGCTAGAGCAAGGTTAGCCCATTTCAACTGACGAACAAACCCTCACATCTCTCTCCTCCCGCTCGGGATGCATTAGAGGGATTTGAGGTTGTTCATCTATTTGTTGGCATTTACGGCAATTCCTAAAATACCACTTAATGATGTGTACCATCTCTGCGGTATAAACTAACATAATGTATTCGAAATCCACGATATCTTGTTAGAACCTTACGAGCGCACAGAAAGACGAAGTGTGCGTCGGATAGGCTACAGCAGTTGCGCGCGGCGATAAATGCAAGGATGCCAGATCGCGCTACGTACAATATATCTCGCAGCCTGGTGAAGCTTGAGCCAGCGTCTATGCAACGTATACACTAATGTCAGTAATCCCGCAAACCTCTTACTCACTACTTTAAAATATGTTTATAATGACCTAGAGATGTGCCAGATTTGCAACATCAAACATAGATACCAGTTTATATACAGCGTGTCCACCTTGTGCGTGGGCGAAAGATAATTCCTTTTCTGAACAATTTAGAGAAAAAGTTTTCAAATAAAAAATTCGGAGACAAGTTCTGCACAACATAAAATTATGCCCAAGTTTACATAATGTTCAATTTCCGCCGAGTTGGATACAGCATTGGTTTTTTAAACGGAATACCTTGTGTATTATTACATTTTTGGGTACCTCTTTTCAATTAATGACAACTTTCTTCAATATTCTCCATACCCTTAGTTTTTAAGATAATTTGAGATTTCTGCGAATTTCCACTGTTTCTTTAACGGCCAATATTTTAAACGCCTTACATGCTAGAACCTGATTTAAATTTTATTCGATTGAGTATTTCTTGGAGTTTTCATCACTACATCGAAGTCGGTTAGTGCCTACAAGATGACCGTCAAAATCGTTGCCATATTTTTTTTTTAATGGAAGACTAAATACTCCCGGACAATGGATTAGCCTCTCACGAATTTACCAAGTAAAGTTTAGAAAACATTGTATGGACACGTGTCTATCCAATAGTCTATCTTAAATTACTAATAGCAATAACACCATACGGTATTCCCCGAATATAAAGTATCACCCGCAAACATAATCGAAAGTTTGCCCAAACGTGCAATATCCAGGAGGACAAGTGTTTAGCCTCTAAGTTCGTTACTTCACCTTGCATGACAAAGTTTGTTTCGATGGATGATTAGCTTCTATTTGGGGCAAATGCTTCTTAGTGAACTATAGGTCGTGGAAAGACTTGAAGTGAAACCGAGAAAGGACAAATTTACGCGTTGAAAGAGAATGGGTATTCTAATTGACACTTCGCATGTGCTATTAACAGAAGTGCTTGAGTTATTACTGTTATCGTAATAATAAGGAAAATTATAGGTGGAGTTAAATACGTCACAACAAAAAGGCAACGTCATCGTATTTTACGTTTAGCATCGAACGCATCGTACGACAAATAAAGCTTCCCCTAACATTCGGCGATTAAAGATAAAGAAAAAAACCGGCGTTACCCTGATACAGAGAAGAAAGGCTAAATTTTGCTTAACAGCACATGGTGTTCAATTTAGCTAGTCCAGGCGGGCACCGCGATTTAAGAAAATTGAGCTTATTTTGTCGCGACGGCATAGCACTGTGGGTTTGGTTATAGTATGGGCTGCTATCTCATTCAATGGCGTGGCAGCACTAGGCCTTCTACGCGTCCGGCAAAGAACTACAGATTACGTTGGACTATTAAACAATGAAAAAAAATAAGATAAAATGTTGGGACATCCAAATTGGATAGTACAGCAAAATAATGCTCCTATTTACACGGCGCGTTTTGTAAAACAAATAGTTACAGGCGAATAACGTCAGAGTTCTTGACTGGGCGCATTGTCACCTGATTTGAATTTAATCGAAAACATTGGGCATGGCTGGCAAGGCAGGTGTAGAGAAACTGACATCATTTTGATACCGTGGAACTATGATTCAATGGAGTGAAAGCTGCATGGAAGAACATTCCGCTACCGTATATGCAAGAACTCTACGCATCAATGACTAAGCGAGTTTTTGAAGTTGTAAGAAACAACGGTAGCCATACCCACTTAAAAATAAATTTCTAAAGAATTTTCATTCTATTAGTTTGTTTTTCTTTATGAGGCTAAACAGATATCCCGGTTGTAATTGCTAAACATTTATTTAATGTTCACATAGCATCAAGAAATAGGAAAATACTTTACTACGTTATTACTTCTGTCATTCTAATATCGACTAATTTTAAATTAGTATTTGTATTACACATTTTTTGTTTTATACGTTAAACTCGCATGAGACTAATCTGTTGTCCCGGAGATAGTTAAAAAGAAAAAAAACGGTGGGAGGTGTTCAAATTTTTAAGCTTTTTTAACTTCTGACACACCAATACAAAAATACTGTTCTTAGCTAAATTAAAAACTGTTTGTTGAAAATATAATTTTTAATAGTGTAAATTTGTGATTTTCTTCCGGTATGGGCCCGAACCTAACATCTTCCGTTTTCCGAACAGATCGAATCACTTTTTAATTCCTAGTTCTTATTTATGTCTGTAGATTACTCGTAATATCTGGACAGATATATATTCTTACGTACTTTTCTTGGTTTTTCCGACATAATTAAATTTTTGAAAAATTTCAATCCCGGTAAGGACTCGAACCTAACATCTCCCCTTCTCCGAACAGGCGTGCTAACTATTACATCACGGGGTCTTGTTAGGATCGAATCACTTAATACCTAGATCTTATTTATTTAATAAATTAATTCTAATGGTGTATTATGTTATATTTACAGGCGATGAAACTGCACATGAAAGGAACAAGAGATTGCAAGAAAAACGAAAAAAGCATTCAATTTCGTCTTCCCTTATGCAAGACTTGAGAGAAGAATATTTAGATGTACCTATTGAAGTATCTCAAAGTAGTAGAGCACAACAAATAATAAGTAAGCAACAGCAGGAACGGCAAGCGTACGAAGAAGAATATTTAACACGTTTACCTGTAAATAAATCTGAAAAGCATAGTCGCCGTAAACTTACAACGCTTGGTACATTAGGTGATGAAATTACTGATTTTGGTGCTTCAAAGTCAAGTAATAAGAATAGGAAGAGGTTGGGCAAATCAAAAGGCAAGACTTTCAAAAGGAAGCGCTTCCATTGATTCTACACTCAATTTTACATAAAATATTTATGTATAATGGGATTGTGGAAACTATTTTTCCGCCTTACATTGTACATAAGATTGAAAACAACAGAGCTTAAAACCCCAGTTGCCTATGGTAACCTTATGATTTGAATCTTTTGTTGTTTTTAAGAATAAAAATTCAAAATTCTCCAGTTTTTGAGATTGCGACAATGCTAAGCATATCACAAAGAATCTGTGTAGTTAAGCAATGTGAAATCTTAAAATACTTTGTATGTTGGTATTTGTAGTAGTTGTTTTGTATGTTTTATGTTCTGTGTATCAATTTGGCATGTGTATTTGGACGTTCTTGTTGTTAAATCGTTTCATTTATATAATGTTGGCATCACTGAAATGTTCAATATTTTACAGTGCAATCAAAGAATAGTCATTTGTTAATTTACAAAACATAGAAAATTCAATATTTACCATATAGTTTTATGCATTTCAAATTTTTATGTTTAAAATAACGTTTATATAAAATCAACAATAAATACACGAGAAAAATAAGTTTATACCTTTTCTGCTTATGTAACGCTACGTCACCAAGACTGAAAAATCTATCCCTAGGCAAACTATTGATATTCTTAATTTTTCCCCGAAACTTTCGCTTAAATTTAAAAAAAGAAACCCATAATTCCCGAACACTTAAGTAGTGATCCATAATTTTTGCGTTAACTATTGCGTGATTGTATCCGTGAACTAAAGATAGTTTATTCTGTTTTTTTTTAACAATTCCGTATAAAAATTCTCATCTGAATTATTAGGAAAGAGTATGTATTCACATACAGTGTGTTCATAGATTTGTTGCAAAGTCACTGATCGGAAACGATCTGAATGCTGCGCTGGGAAGCAGTCGTACATAGCATTTTTTAATCTAGACGTGAGAGAGTCATTAAAAAGGAATTATTCGAACTAGTAACTGATTGAACTAGAGTTTTTACTAATTTCTTGTGTCTGTAAAGTTATTTATTTCGATGAAAAGAGTTACTTGTTTATTGAGCCTGTGAATCATAGTTTATTGGTGCTATCATTTTTTGTGCTTATCATTTTCAAGTGCGACAAATTAACTACAAAATAAATGCCCATCGAGTTTTTGATATTTTTCTTTTGTTCATTGCTTTCACTGTATTCCTTTTCTTTAGTTACGAAACCTTTTTGTCAACTTTTATGATAACATTCTTCAATGTATCCACCGCAATATTAATGAGAAATGGTCACCAATTCTTCAATACTTATATATGTTGCTGCAGTCTTAATGTGTTAAGAAAGTTATAAGAATATTCAGTAGACTATGTTCAGGATAACCTAATTATATTGAAACAGATTGTAACTTTGATCAGAATGTGCCTTTTGATATTATATCTAAACATTTGAAAATAAGCAAAAACTTGTAAAGAATACGTTTTTTAATTAAACGTAAGATAAAATTTGTACTTATGCGATAGATCCGTGAACACAATGTAAGTATTTTGAAATATAAAGAAAATTTATTACAAACATTACAAAAACTGCTTGCAAAAATTTTTGATGAACATAAAACAATATTAGAAATGTTTAATAAGTAATTCATATTGCAAGTTATCTTCAAGTTAAGAGGGAAGTTAATTGTATTAACTGAAAATGTTATTTGTTTTTCAAGCTTTGTAGACTACAATTACGTAGTCCTTTATAATAATTGTATTAGTATATAAAAATAGGTCTGTAATATTTCACATTTCAGTATGTCATATACAATGTGGTTCATTCATCTGTGAGAAGTATTTGTCTATAGACTGAAAATATTTTTACATAATATAAACTGTTATCTATCAACGTATCTTGTTCATTTTACAATACATATTTTGTAGGACATACAACTATATAAGCACATGATTACTAGAAAAGTATATTTTAATTCAGTGTATTTTAAATATTATTTTTTAGAAAATATTTATATGGACTTAAAATTCAAAAAAAGAATGTCAATATGTTGTTGTTCTAGTTGTTTTTTTGTCGTTAGTTTTATGAATTTAAAGTCCAAAGATACATCATTAATTTACAAATTTCATTCAACGCATCAATACGCAATTGTCTTGGTGTGACTTACCTGTTGTTACGTCCACATCAATAAACTCCAGGTGTAGCACCTTAAATTGACATATTTAGCGTTTGCTGTATTTGTTGCAATTGAAAAATCTAACTGTCTAAAGAATCTAAACATAACATTGTTTACTTAAAAAGAAACAATGAAAGAGCTGATTTTACAAAATGAAAGTCCCAATAATTAGGCTTTTCCATTTGCAACAGATATGAGCGTCATTACACTATATAGGTATGCGGACCATATATAATGAATATTTTCGAACATATACATATCTATTTGGTCAGCCTAAGATGTGTAACAAGCTCCGCTGCTGAATAGTTAGCTTAATACAACGCTGTACATATCCAAACCGCGGTTGTTATAGAAACTGTAGTTAATGGGCTTGTTCGTAGTGTTCGCAGAGCAATCACAAATTATTCAGACGTAACTTGATTTGTAGAAAGAAATCCACAACTAAACTCCAAGTGATACCGCGCTATTTGATTGAACTGACCACTGTGATTAGTTTAAAATTTACTTTGCGAACAAAGCTACTATTACAGAATGATTTAAAATCGAATATTGTGAATTTAGTTTCCGTTATGGTTATTTGCGTAAAAATAATATTTTCTAAATCTATACTGCATGTTCAAAAATGTAAGTCAAATAGTATTCTAATCTATTACAAAATTCATTTAAAACATTTTCGATTTGTGGCGTAATTTCCTAGGAAGCTTCCAGATTTCTATTCTTGAGCTCTTCAATACTGGCTAGAAGAATATTATTGTGCAATGAAGACTTCATCCTTCCCCAGTAAAAGAGATCCATTGGATTGAAGTCGGGGAACCTTAGTGGTCTGCCTCTTCCGCTCCATCCATCGGGTAAATTTTCGTTTAAAATTCGCATAACATTTCTTGAATAGTGAGGTGGTGCACCATCGCATTGGTACCAGATTGGCTCTAAGATTAAAACATTTATGGTTGGGACAATTCAGTTCCGTAGTAGTTGCAAATATTTGTTTGCTTTTCGCCACCTTAAAGCAGAACTAGCCTATGTCCTTCATAATTTCTATTAAGTTGGGATAGTTCTGCATTAGATTTACGTTGATGATAAAAGGACATATAATACGTATTTATGAATAATTACTGTCCAAACATTTACTTTTTCTAGGTACTGGGTTCTCATTACGTTGTGCAAATGCGAAATTTCCTTTGACCAGTACTTACAGTTTTGGTCGATTAGGATTTCCATGATTAAAAAGGATGTTTTTCTTAAAATTATTGCCAGTATTTATTCCTTCAAATAAATTTTCACAAAGTTGGATCTTTTCTTCATTATCACATGGCATTAATTCCTGACGCTTTTCGAACTTAAGTGATTTGTTCCCATTTCCTAGAAGTTGCATACTTATTATTTTCCGCATAAGCCAAAACGCTTACTTCCAAGTCTTCTGCCACTACTCTAGGCCTTGTAGACCTTCTTTTTTAATATGAATGGTATTGATGCAATCCGAATTCTTTAACTTCTCAATTACATTTGCTGTCGTTGAATGACTATAGGTCTGTATGGATATTCGACACTGAACAAGGAAACAACTTCACATAAGATACTTCTAAATACCACGTGTAAAACTGTTTTTTTTTCTGCTGTGTATATTCTGCAATTTCAAAGGAATTGCAAATATGAACAAGTTTTCCATTTTTAAACTGGTAGAAGTAACAATTTATTTTTAGGTAACTATAATATTCAAAACAAGTTAATTGTAATTAATCTAAAGCATGTACAGCTCACGGTATGTAGCATTGCTTATGAAGCTTATTTCGCATCCTAAAATGACTAACTCTGTTATTTCACGATAATGTTATAATCTTCACATCATTCGAGACAGTCCGCATTCATATATGGTGCAATCATCACTTAATGAAGTTATTTAAGGTTTTGAGAAATATTAATTTTATTATTGCCATTGTTAATGTTTTTTGTTTTATCAAAAACTATATTGTTTTATAGTGGTGCTATGGATGCTACTTTATTATCTGAATTAAGAGTTCGCTTATAGTTTATACAGAGCGCGGAGGACATCTAGAATTAGATACCATGCTATGAACGTCACAGAGCAAAGAAGATGCGCAAACGGTGTAGCACAATCATCCGTTGCAGTTCGCAAATTAAGGAATGTATTTCGCTACCGCTGTATTTAGTTCAGCAATCCACTTCGCGTACATTTCTCAGGTGACCCTATGTGTCCTCCGCACTCTGTATAACTGTCCAATATTATTTTCCAAGGTATACTAAAATATTTCTTAGATATTTAACTTTGGTATCTGTTTTACTCATTGGTACAAATTCTTTCTTGCACAATGACTTTGTATTTTATGGTTTTGATAAGCTCGATACAGAAGAATATTCACCATATCGTTCATGCTTATTAAAGGAACGCCGAGTCAGACTTCGTCTAACTTAAATGTATAATTAGAAATTGTTGCTATAATGGAAAGAATCTCGTGACGCTTGGTGTACGCCATTCTGCTTATTCAGCCCTAAAGACCGAATATTTGAACGGTTGACAATGCCATCTAGCAATTTCCGAAACATATGTCCCACATTTGCTAAACATTTTATACAGTGCGGTACGTGCCGATGTGTTTAGTGTTAGAAACTGCTAGATGCACCTAAATTAATACTCGCTGTAGGATCGAACTCGCACCATTAAAGAAAGATGTGAGATCCGTGACATTTAGTGCGAATAGGTTCCCCAGGCCACGTCTTTTTTTTTTACAACACAGTGATACGCAAATATGGGGTAGTCATCGGTCAATAACGTACCATTTTTGCTATAAAATTAGAGATATTTTACCAGCAGCGTAACCTGCTTTTAATAGGGTTAAAAACATACTGATAATAATTTTATGAAAACACAAACAAATGAAAACTATTCTTTTGTACTATAGTACTTCACGCACTGGATGTTTTTACCATCTTAATACGTGCAGATGCAATATCAATGTGACCTAGGTTAGAGGTATAGACAGCCAATATCATCAGGCGAAAATTGAAATTATGATAAATTATAATTCTCTCAACTCTTTTAGTAATATTTTCATTATATGTTGACTTTACTTTTGAATGCAAACTATCCTAAGTCCTTGTACGACACCTCGTATGTAACTTATAATTTACCCCTTCCACAGGATCAAATCTTATCGTTCGCAGGTGCTTTTGTGTAAACGGGGTTTACAATGAAACATCTTTCTTTATGATAGGTACTTTATTTTTCAAGCCCAACAGTAGCGTCTTACAGAAATTTGAACTAAAAAGCAACAGCAGAAGAATATTATGGGTCATTACAATAATCCCTATATTTTATCTTTATCCCGACACATCCTGCGCTTAATATCGCGAAATATGAATAAACTATAATTATACAGAGTGTTACATAAATTATACACAATTTGATCGACAGAGAAATTGATCATCATCAGTGAACGGTAAAATTGTAAGGGGTATAACTCAGAGCCGTGCATTGTAAACATGTTACAGAGACGCACTAAGTGTATGTTGCATATTTCAGACGCTAAATTGAAATAGAAGATATGTAATAAATTTGTTTTAAGTAGGAAATAAGCGAAGGGAATTAACCATTACCACAAGAGACTTTTCTATATTTTCTGCAGTAAAACGGCGTCTTTTTGAAGTTAGTACGTCTTCCAGTATGGAAAACGTTCTTTCAAATTCACAACTTGTAAGCGGAGCAATATTAAAATGTGATATGAGGGAGTTATATTTTATACATATACAGTGGTACCTCGGTTTACGATAATATCTTATTACGAAATTTTCGGGTTACGGAAGAAAATTTGGATGAATTTTTGTTTCCAAAACAGAGAGGTATTCTCGGATACGAAACGCGGCTTAAAACTTTTACACATTCAACAGAATTTCCGGGCGACTCGTGTACATGCCAAAAAGGGCATATATAATGTAATGTGATGATTTGTGTGGTTAACTTCCCACTATTCCACCGCTTCGCATCTGACTTGAATTCATAGTTAATATTATTCTTTATCCAAAATTCCTTTTATCTTCGTGTAAAATCTTTTTCAAATAACAAAGCCAAAAGTTCTACAGTCAAACAATTTCTTATCTGTCGCATGGTTAATTTGAAATATGCGGGAAAAGGTCACCTCACCCTCACTGTCTTCCATACGCCAGAAAGAATCCTTATTCAAAGTAGTGTATGCAAGTGAAGTTATTTCTTTTTAATTTCAATCTTAAGAGTTTTTATTGATTTTTCTACGTAACTTTTTTGTTTATGTTCAATTATATTTAAAATACATAAAATGAATTTATTGTTTTTTTGGTTATGGGAACGGATTATCTCTATTTCCTTTATTTCTTATAAAAACATTTGATTCCAGTTACGAAATTTCAGATTACGAAATGTTTTTGGAAAAAATTAATTCCGTAAACCGAAGTACCGATGTATTTGAATTTTGTATTTCTCCTGTAGACAATTGATTTAGTGTATTTAAATCGGGGTTTCTGCTGAACACTACATTAACTTAATCAGTTTATTTTCAATATCACCCGAAATAGTTTCTAATTTATTGATTGTGTCGTTTAATGTATTGAACGCGTCTCTCAATTTTATATTTCGGTTTTCGAAGTATTATATCGTCGCTGTTAAGTGTTTGATATGGAAAATAAATACCTTAAAAACCTAATAACGAAATAAAGAATAAATATAATAAATGTCTGTAGAATCATTTGAGGAGAAAGCTTGATGCGAATACTACGACTGCATGCCATTCACTGATTCTCCGATCTTCCAATAATCTGCGCCTACGTCACATGCTCTGCTGCGGTTGACTCCATCCCATATAATTTTGCCGTTCTCTGTTCATCATTTTGAAAGAAGGTATCTTATGGGGCTCTGATTATATTACGACGGGAAGTGGCTTTCGCCGTTAAACATACGTAGCCTTACCTGCACCAACAGACAGTGTATGTGTTTAACATCTCATCCCCCAGTGACCAATTCTGTATTGCTACTATCAACTATGAACTTCTATTTCATGTCCTAATAACCAAAAACCTATACAACTCAATTTAGTTAGAAGATATACAAGTTGAGTATTTCTATGTATTTGTATACAGGGAGTTAGAGAGTAACATCATCACCTTATACACATCTAGTTATTTGTTTTATATTAACTCACGTTCAGTACTCAGATTTTGTTATTCTATTGTAGGAACTACAAATCTTAAAGTATCGGCATAGAGAGTACGCCAGGACATCATTTTTTTAATTGATTTATGTAAGAAGTTAAATCTATATATTGCCCCAGTTTCCACGAGGATCTACTTACCCCGTCACAGCATACTCGTTTTCTTCTATTCTCAGATAATTACATTAAACATTTGGACCGTCGCAGTGGTCGAATGGTTTGCAACTTTTCTTTCGACCCGAAACACGCAAGTTCAAATCCCGACTGCAACGGTTGGTTTTTAATTACGCCTAAACATCGGAATATCCCCTCTTCTCGTATAAGGAAGTAAAACCGAAGTCCCCGTATCAATACGATGTTTGGCATGTTAAATATCGCTACCGGAGGTTGAAACACCTCACCACAGGATTCATCAAAATTCTAATACGGTTGGCTAATGATCGTTTGGATCTCAATCGTTCATTATATTTATTTATTTTGTTCACCAATAACGAAATCCTTACAATAAAACCGAATCTTCATTCAACCACATTGCTGCGACATCGACAACTTCCTTTCAAAACAAAAATATATCATGATTGTGCGTACTTGCACTGTACGTATGGTCGCAATACATAATTCCGCCTTAATTATGCAACGAAACTACGACGTACAAGTCGTTGCTGTGTGGCAAGCTCGATACAACGTGCACAGCTTCTTGAATATCGAATTTAGTTTCATTATAATTCGCAGTTTTTACAGCTTCCCTTTCGTACAGTCGAAACACAAAAGGCACGTACACATAAACTATATTTAGCGGATTAAATTTTGAAGAAAATGGTGTAGATGTAATTTGGTAAAGCGGTCGTGGAAACATGTGCAGTATGACTTGCGATTCCAACTTATCGAAAAGCGGTATACATTGTCGCTTAATATTACAAATACAAAATGTAATAATTCCAATATTTTCAATATGCCACTTCTTCCTAACAGAACAGTATTATTACTATATAAATTAGAAATATTTTATGCTAACTTTTTTGCAATCTATGCTTATGCTAAGCGAACCATTTATAAACTGTGCTATACGAATAGCGAAGCGTGAATGCCATTTGAGACTAAAGGTACGGTCTATCTGCAGCGTTTAATCGCAGCAAGTAAAACGATAAGTCGCGTCTACGTATTGTGTCTGTGAAATAACCATATGTTTGAATCGCCTTGAAGGCAATTTAAACGCGCACGTTTAGTCGCAATAGCGAATTTAGTGGATTATATTCTTCTTTTTAATAAAATAAAATATTTCAAAATGGTAAAAAAGTCTAGCAATAATAATAAGAAAGAAAATAGGTTACGATTGTCTAAAGAAGAGAATGAGCAATTATACACAAAATATTTCTACATCCAGAACTGTACGACGCAAAAAATAAATTATACAAAGATTAAAATGTGGGAGGTAATACACATACATATATAATCCTGTCCTCTTGATACCCTAAGGTGTAGAGGTTTCATCTGCCATTTGTCTCGTCGCCTCTCTCTTAACAAATTTCTTTCTATCCAGTCATTTCTCCAGCTAAGTTTCAATAACTTCCCCTTTCTTTTAGAATTGCTTCCTCTTCGTTGTTTCAAGTTCTCTTTGGTCTGCCTCTTTTATTCTTTCCCATCTGCCTTGATTCCCACGCTGCTCTTCACCTATCGGTCTTCATTCGTCGTAGATGCCCAAACCACAGCAATTTCTTCTGTTCCAATTGTTCTCTGACTGACACAACTTTTAACTCTTCTAATATCGTTATTTCTACTTCTGTGAATTCTTACTCCTAGTATTCTTCTAAGAAATGTCATCTCTGTCGCCTGTAATCTTTTTAGTTGTTTTCAGTTAGGACCCAATTATCTTCTACATACAACAGCACTGGCAAGTACATTGTTTTATATACTGATACCTTTGTCTTGATGGTTATATCTTTGATTTAAGAATTTATTCTGCAGCGCATAATACATAGTTTGCCGATTTTATTCTCGCATTTAGTTCCTCCTCTATATCACCCTGCTGTTAATGTTGATACCCAAGTATTTGTAGTTATCTACTTGTTCAATTTCGTTTTCATTTATCGCTATTACTTATTGTGATAACCTTTATTTTTTCTACATTCAATATCAAGTTCTGTTTCAAAAGCACTTAATTCCAAATCTTTATATTTTGCAGTTTTTTCCGAGTTAGCACAATATCGTCTGCAAAAGCGCAACTCTCTAGGTAAATAGGCTGTAAATTTTTGTATCCTGCCACAAATCTTTCCATTCTGTTTTGTCACTCTCTTATTGCTTCATCTATTGTGCTCAGGAACAGGAGTGGACTAAGAACACTTCTCTGACTTCCATAAGCTCGTTCTCTACATTTGTGTTTCTTAAGCTTTCCCATGTCTCCTTCCTGCTAATATTATCAAAGTCTTCTTCATATATATACATATTTTCAGAGTGGTAGAAAATACAAAATTTCTTCGTCTCTATCGCTACGAATATTGAATTGCTGATCGAAACAATTTGTAGTTTTTGCTGTAGTATCAGGATAAAGAAGTAATCCATAGCAACGAATTATGTATCTTGTTATACAATAACTTTCACAATTATAACATCTGTATTATTTAATTGTTGTACTAAATTATTTTCTCGTAAGAATGAAAGATCTTTTGAAACGTGAAAGTTATTGTTTCATTTATTCTAAGTTTTATTATGTTTGTACGGGTTTAGTTGTAGTATCTAGACATAAAAATATTCAGTAGCTAATTGTATTGTATTGTAAAAATATTTGGTAGTACATTTAGGTAAGCTACTGATTTTCAAAAAAAAGCTCAAAAAATGTTCTCTAATAATTGTTATATTTAAGTTTTATGGCTTTAATTTCATTTATTTTCGGATAGTTCATGCGAGCATTTCACCTTTTTTAATAAATATTTTTTTCGTAAATTCTCGTTTGCAAAATGTAGTCTGTAGCAACCCTTTTTATCTTCAGGAAGCAGTGTACCATCATTATAGGTCCCGGTGCACGGATTGTACGATTTCCACCTATATGATTTATGTGTGTGTAATAAATGAGTAATTTCGGGGAACCCTTCGTCGTAAAATTTGTATTTTGAAATATTAGGATCTTCGTTGCCCAATTTCTGATTTTGTAAATATGGTATAACCGGACAAGATAGCTGAAACATACACATTACTTTATCGGTCTCAATAAAAAAAATGCGCATACTCTTTCGACTCTGTAAGGATAAGGCGGAGTAAAGAAGTATTGCATTGTTGTCAGGTAATTATTTACACATCGGGGAGGGCATATTTCATTTTTCGCTTCACATGGTAACCAACTGAAAAAAAAAACAATTTTGAAGCATCACACACAGTCCTGACTGAACATATTTTTTTGTATAAAATTATTAACTCTAGAATCTAGAAGCCATTTGACTGCATGCAACATTTGTTGGTTTACTTTACATTGTTACAAACATTACACAAACTGGACGATAAATGTTATAATAAACTGACTAATAAATAACATGGAACACGGGGTAAAATAATGTTAAGGTACATTGTCTCCGAGATTGCAGAAAAAGGATGGAAAAAAATTGAGTAATTTTGGAGCTAACCTTATAGAAATAAATTCATTAACATTTGTTCTATAAAAAAAGACTTTTTGATACAATAAGTACGCGAAAAACGGCAAAAACACATTTTAGGGGCATTCTTAAAAGCACTAGCTGCATTACAAAGCTATCACAATTTTTTTTAAATCTGGTCGAATACATCATAGTGCCATTTTATTTCCCCTATATATGTTACAACTTTTGTGAAACTTTTAAGATATTTGCGTATACCAAAACAAATTTACCAGCCAGTATATAAAATAACGGAGGACAAGCAGATCTGTTTTAGGTACACAGCACGAAAAACAAGAATCTGACGTCGCGCTGTTATTAATAGGAGGAGAAAATGTTACTTTTACGAATGACAGAAGTATCATTTATGCATAGGCACGGTTAATCGAGGCACGCGAATAATCGGAGTTCTACTATATAAAAATATCTACTTATCCTGGAATATTTTTTTATGATTTCCAAATACTTACTCTTTATAACTTGTGTAATTTATAAATGGTTTTCTATATTTGGTTCCTCTGTATTTGCCAGGTACATTAATTTGATTCAACATCTCCATTGTAGTTGTAATATAAGACACAGATTTTGATACTCCTAAGGAGTTATGATGCGATAGAAAGTGGTTAATTTTGCCTTTACAAAAAGGATCAACATCTATAGGTTTTGATTCTGATTGTTTATCCCAATTAACAACTTTAACAGGCAAGGCATAGGTTTTCTTGGTGTGTAACATTCTGTATTGTGTGCGTTCATGTTGTCTGTCGGGAGGTTCAAGCTAAAAGCGAAATACATAAATTATTTTATTTACATACTAACACAAAATTATATACCCTAAACGGTAGCATTTTAACAAAAAAAATAATAGAAAGTTTGACATTTAAATTTACCACTTTAACCTTAGAAAATTTAATTAAGTATGTTGGTATCGCAAAATCCCATACTATAAACTAATAACACAATACCTACTATCGATAGTTGTAAATAGGAAATCCGCCATCTGGCGTTTGAAGCGTCTACTATTCTATTTGAATTCCTAATATAATAAATTCTAATGTTTTAGATTTTACTTTTTCGTTAAGTACGTTAGTGAAAATCAATTTTGCTTGATTTACAGATATATATGATTTTCATAGTTTCACACAAATCAGCACAACGACAAAGTTACAGTTGGTTAATTATTAGAGACATCTTACGATTGGACTGTGGACTATTCGAAAAGAACACTTTTCGTAGTTTGAGATATCCGTCAAATCGTGGATTGGTGTATTGTATCTTGTATTTCGACGCTTGTCACGTTACTGCTTTTTATTGTGGGTTTCCTCTTGTATACTGTGGAATTTAGCTCAATTTAAACCAGTTCAAATATTAAATATTACAATTTGATTGCATATACATAGTTCTTCAACATTTATCTATAGGTAATTTAAAACACGGGGATTAACGAACTTCGTACGTTAGTGGTGATCTGACAAAATCATTTTTGCTTTGATAGAAAAATGGCGGAGGATTTCGACGTCGAGGCCATGTTAGAGGCTCCGTACAAGAAAGACGTAAGTATTAATCTTTTAAGCTCACCTACGTAACATGATACGTTATAGTTCCTATTTACTTGGTTAGAACATTAAAAAATGGCAAGTACGCAGGATTATCCTAGATTATGCAATATTTATTCGCCCGTAAAGGTACTTGCCATTTTCATAAATTATGATCTTACAATACAATTTATAGATTATTATTTTTACATCACTTCCTAATTTTAATTTTAGACTTATGAGGTTAATTTCGGTCTTTCGTCGTCTTCAAGTATAAAAAACAGGTACTGAATCCATTTTAAATCTTAAGTTCATTTTCACAGCTTTTGATTTCTAACTAGTATACTTAATTAATGAAGGTATAATTTGTAAAGTTTCAAAACAAAGTATGCTATCTGTACATATAATATATCGTAAAGCTGATCGGAAAATTTCTCGTCATAGGGTTGCAGTGGACGATCATGACCCCATGGTATCAAGGCCCGTGACTACATCAATTCACCCGAATTGGTGAAACATCTCACTCTTAAGGTGGACAAATTGTACAAGATAAAATGAAAAAAAATGTACACTACATCATAAAAATAACATTCCTACACACGAAATTATTTATTTATTTATTTCATGGAAAAGAAGATGGTAAACACTCTGCAAATTTCATAACTTTTTATGTTTGCCGTAGCAATAAATCAAATCTGGGATTTTACACACTGCAGAATTTTATATTCTCTGATATTTACCTTTGCTTATAGTTGTTTTTTTATTCTTTGCATCTTTAATGCACAGAATTGTAATTTTGTGTATGGTTAGTAATGTCCAGAGCAATCCTTACATTATTGCTGTAATGTGTTGTAAATTACATACAATAAAATATAATGTACGTTCCATTTTGCAGATCTTGGAATCACTAGATTATGTAGTCTTTATATACGTCAATAGTTAATATATAATTCTGCTAGTGAATATAAACCAATCAGTAATAAAATGTTGACAAAATATGCAATTTGGTTGATAACTAATATAGTTATAATTCTGAAAGCAGTAGTTGGTAATATTTTAAATTCGTGATTTACATACAAAAAGTTATACCGTATAAGTACAAAATAATACATGCCACTGGCGGCTGGTGGTGCTGTAAATGGGAAGCCAATTACAATGCTTCGATTTTCTCGCCTATTTCCATTGCATAATGCAATGTACACGATATGCAACGGAAATACACGAGGGAATCGAAGCGTTGTAATGCAGCTCCGCAGCCACAGTGTACTAGCCGCCGCTGATACTATGAATAAACGAAACACAATGAATTAAATGTGAAAATTAGTCTATGTCAGCTAAATAATTGCTGAATTTTAAAAGTTCGTAATATGCTAGATTAACAATTCTATAAAACCGACAATTCGACATAAACACCAAATAGTTATACTTTTGGTTTCTAGTGATAAAAAAAATTATGAAAGATCGAAAGTTACTTCGTCAATATGTTAATTGCTATAGGAACCCTAGTGACAGGCACTGGATTGCTTTGTCGACTAGCAAAGAGAGTCAATGAAAAAATAATTTTTTATCGAAAGAAGAAAAAAAAACTCCTTTGCAAATTCTATTCTATAACAGGTTTTAAGTCAACACGTTCCATACTTTAGCTTCCTATCACTAGCAATTGTCAAGGTATACAGACTGTCCTATTAAAAGCGCATGAACTTTAATAGCTACTTGGTCCTGATGTTTTAGGAACGGATATATTTGTCCACGGTCTCTTAAAGTAAAATATTTTTATAAATTCTACACTTCCGATTCACCGCAAGTAGTCTTCTACTTCCTCGTTTTAAATGGGGCTATGCGTTTTTTGCTCCAATTTTTTGATTGCACCTGCAATTTTAAGACAACTTTCACCATATATCTATTATATTTGGAATTGTTTAGAATTCTTTAAAAAATTGCGATTAACGCAGATACTGTGAATGGTAGAAAATTCTTGCAATGTAATTGATAGTTTCTGACCCAGTAAACTCATTTGAAAAATCTTAATTGTATACAACGTGTTCAAGATCAGAGGTTTACTTTCGAGACTTTAAAAATAGTAATTCTTTTTAAATACAGTCCTCTGTATATCATTTCATGATGTATTGCGGCATCAAATCATAAACTATTAATAGCCTATGAAAATCAAACTAAATGTATATGAATAGTATGTTCTGGTTTTAAAACTTTGATCCGTCCGTCCAAATAATTTTTCTAAGAAATTGCGGATCTTCTTACCCACGAAAAAGCACGTTTTCGAAAAATTTTACACGTCGCATCTTGTCGCCCATAAACAGTCGTGAAAATGTAAAGATGATACTCCAAGTTTCCGAAAAGTTTATAGTACGTAGTGCCTTAGTAAGAAAAGCACGTAACTCAATTTTTTATCCAAAGTGAGATTTAACTGCCATCTAATAATAACTGAAACAAGGTTTTCAGAATTAATTTTTCGCAAAAATCATTAAAACTATTCTACAATAGCCTCTAAAAGAGAAACAATGTTTTTTTGTCTCCTGTAAATTTCCTTTTAATGGAGTTACGCGCTTTTCTCACTAAGGCGTCGGTGACCCTGGAAATAGACAAGTGTATTGACTTATTCATTCATGGGTTTTATAACTAGTTTTTTTTTTAGTTTATTAATTATCAATCTAAAAGACAAGTTCCGCTAATAACTCTGGCGTTCACCATGAATAAAAAATAAATTTCAAATGTTTTCATTTGTGTAATCTTCAATGTCATTTTCTATTTTGGTTGCCTAAAGGGAATTCACAAATTGGAAGAATCGGTAATAATAAAACGAACTGGCAGAGGTAAGTAGGATGACTGGTGCTGCACTATACCATGAAACTAATATAGAGGGAGTTAATATAACAACAAAAAATGAGTTTTTTTTTTAATTTACAAAGGAAACCAAATTTGAATATCTTGTATACAACAACGCTTTTTCTATAAATGGACACTGCTAGAGACTTTTATTTCCATCCCACATAAGAATCTTCTGACGTTTATAGCTAGAGCGGGCACTTTTTAAATTTCGCGGATGATTTAAGTTGGTAGTTCCGGCAATAAAGGATATATTTGTCTGAATTACATTAAGAAATTGGCGTATATGTCGTTTATTGCCGGAACTACCGACTTAAATTATCCGCGAAGTTTAAAAAGTGCCCGCTCTATTTATAGCATTTGCATTGTTTTCATTTTGTTTGGTGTTAAATATCATTTTTATATAGAATGTTAAATAACTCCCAAAACGATGACCGTTAGATATAGAGATATCTGATTAGAGTTGTCTTAAAATTGCATGCACAATACAAAAATAGAATACAGGGTGCTTGGAAGAACGATGTAAAGTTTTCAACAACCGATAGGTCACGTCATTAATGATCATATTAACCGCATTTACCTTAGTCCAAAGCCTAAAAGGATTTTAAGATATTTAGTAAATTTTAAGCGTTAATAACTCTTCTTATTTTTGTGAGATCACGTAAAAAATTTATTTTGTATGGATATTTAATGCATCTTCCTTTGAAAAGAGGCAATAACTTAAGGTCCGAAGTTGTTTAGAATAAAATATAGGCCTATATATCATACTTAACGAGATAGAAAATGTATAATTCTCAAGCTTGCGGTGTTTTTTTTTTTGTTAAATAAAACAATTCGAATGTTAAAATTATTTTAAAAACTATCAGATAGTCCGGATTTGAATTTCCTTAGCAGGCCCCCAAACAAAGAAATCGAGAGCAGTCAAGTCTGGTGAGCGTGGCGGCCACGGAATGGAACCATCTCTTCCAATTTTTTTGGAATTCGGAAAAGTATTGTTAAACATTCTCTCACGGTTAAACGTTAGTGGGCCGGACAACTATCATTTTGAAAAAATATAGGACGCCTTTTATTTACAAATGGTGGCAAGTCTTGCACCAACTCTGGTAGATCGTTTTGTGAAAATTGTAGATAAGTTTCTCCATTAAGGTTGTCCTGTAAGTAATATGGGCCAACGAGAAAATTACCTATTACGCCGGCCCGCATGTTTACACTTAATTTGTGCCGAAACGATGTCTGAGGCTTGACCTGAGAATTCTTTCCTTTGTTCGCTCAATAATGTAAATTAATCAATCCTTCTCTGGTAAATCTGCTTTCGTCAGTCCACAAGATGCCGCGCAAAAAAATCTATTGTCAGTGTTCTCATGTAATAGGAATCGCGAAAATTGTATCCGTCGGACGTGATCCCTTACTTCTAAATCTTGGAATGGTGTGTGGTGGAAAGGGTGCTTTTTCCGCGCGAAGTACAGACCAGACTTTCCACATTGACTCGTTAAGATTAACGGCTATAGCGCAATTTGCACGACCATACTATAACGATAACGATAAAACAATAAAAATAACAAAAAAAGAAGCAAATAATAACGTAACGTAATAATAAAGACAACAATAATAACAGAAAAAACTTCTTAGCGCAGCGATCGCACCGAATAGCAGACAGACAAGACTCGACAAATGTCAAAAATCATGCTACTGAGTTACTCATCGTCTAGGAGACGGGATACGGTAGCAGTCCCGGTTCGTGCAACACTGACATTACTTTGTCTTGGTTTATGTTGAACTTCTTGGTATTATTAAATGTTTGTGTTACAAGTGGGGTACTATTCGAAAGGGCATAAAGTAAGGAAGTTTTTAAAGCGATTTTAACATTCGAATTTTATTTAAAAAGGAAAACAACAAACTTGATACTTGCAAACTTTCTATCTCGTGAAGCGAGATACGTAGGCCTATATTTTTTCTAAATAACTTCGGACTTTAATTTATTGCCTCTTTTCAAAGGAAGATGCATTAAACTTCCATAAAAAATAATGTTTAATGTGATCTCACAAAAATAAGAAGAGATAATGCTTGATGGTAAATTTTTGCTGGAAAATCAAATTTTACTAAATGTTAAAATATCTTAAAATCCGTTAGACTTTGGACTAAGGTAAATATGGTTAATTTGCTGTTCAAAACTTTACATCGCTCTTCCAAATGCCCTGTATAATATAATAACGAAATAAACACTTACTAAAATCTCGATTATAATAGGCACCTATGTGTAATACATATGCTTGATTTAGGGCGAAAATTGTGGGAAAGGATAAAATTCATATGTAATACTCACCCCTAACAAAAAAAAAATATTTTAGATCTTCAAATATATCTGATAAGATGACATTTGTTAATAAAACTTAAACTTATTTTTTTTTATAAAATGAAACCCAAATATTTAGTGAAAATAATTAAAATATTTAAGTAAACATCAAATAAAAGAAATAATAAAATACTCCTCACTCCTGTTTTCGGAAATATACACAGTGTGGAGCAAAAAGTTGACACCAAATAGATTTTATTGTCAATACTTCAAAAGTTGTTACTAAGATAAAAGTTCTCGCCTTCTTTCAACTTAAATTTAGCTACTATGTAAAATTGTACTCCCAGTTTAGCAGAAATAGGCGAAATTAAAATCTCATTTTGTTTACTTTTTGAGAATATAAGTGAGTAATTTACAAATTAAATTACTTTCAAATGGAGAATATATCAAAACTTATTTTTTTAAATACAGCTTACCTATTTTGCTCTTTCTTATCAATGCTTGAATTGCTTTTACAAAACCAAAAAAATTCCATATTCGTTACGCATCTAAAAAGGATACTTCAAAATATTTAGGAATATGTGTATTGTAACACAATTTTCTTTAAAAAAAAGAGTACCCACTAATGAGAATGTAGTTCTTTAAAATGTCATCCTACTTTGGAGGTATCCAAGTTAGTTATGACGATTACGGAGCAATAATTCATGTCTGTTTCGTCTATTTTAGAAAACACTGTCATATCTACATTCAGTACACATTGATGTTAATTCTGAAGGAATACGTATATCGAAGCAATTTTATCATTTTCTTGCATTCAAATTAAGTACCTGCTATTGTTTTCAGAATTAAAATCTCTTAATCATTCTAGTAAGATTTAAATAGTTTACACCATATACACAAACACGTTTTAGTCGTAGTAAACTTATACATACATGTTATTTACTTCTTTAGTATGACTTACATTACAAATTTTCATCTAAAGCATTTTGGAAGATTGTTTACCATTTTATTAAAGGTACTCATTACATTAATAAACCAAAAATGCATGGCGTCAAAGTTAAAACAAAAAAAAAATATTTTGTAGAAAGGCACTGGTCTTATTCGGTGTATTTTTTCAGAAGTATTGATCTGGATCAAGTATTGCCAGCAAGTTCCTTTGTTAATCTGCACCGACGGTAAGTCTAGTCCCGACTAGACGTTGCGTAACACAGTTTCAGCCACCGTTCAACCGCTAATGTTCCAACGATTGTAGTTAAAATGTTAAACTAGACCCATCTTCTAACAAATATATGTCAGCACTACACTCTTCTTATAAGTCGATAGGTTCTACTATTATATCGATATAATTAGAAGTCCGTAATGGTGACAAGTATTTCACAAAAATAAGTTAAAAATGAAATAGAAATTATTTTTTGTGTGGTAATGCGTTATGCATTGCTGGTTTTCTTAATTGTTTAAACCTAATAATTAATGCAATTTGTTTTCGCCTTCCGCGCGGCCTCTTCACTTTGCTGTTGCTGTTCATAGGATGAAGCCAACGGGAAAATCAAGGAGAATGGCGATTCCATCAAACATAAGTCGTCTGAGTAAGTACGAAATGAATTATATTATGTTATATACATACTTGCAAACTAGGCTTAGGCGTTTTGCGTACACTGAACTATTGGGAATATCAGAGAGTGAAAATAGAGGAATAGTAAGGTTTTCCTTTTCGAATGAATGAGTCAGAGATGGGCAAATGTTATTCATCGCGGTGACTACTGATTAAGATTAAAAACCAAGACGTTATTCATTCGTTCATGACTAATGACTAACGCTGGCCACGAGCGGTACCGCGCATCGGCGTAGAATCAGTTCGGACCGAGAGGAACGGTAGTACTTCGTCTGCGGAGCAGTACGGACATTTTCGCTGCCGGTCATTTGCGCAATTGTTTATCTGTCCTAGAAAAATTATGATTTCGTCAGCAAAACGACCGCGGTCGGACAAACTTCGAAAATTTATTGCAGAAATTCCAGACTTAATATATGAAGGTGCTAAAATTAAATGTGTAATCTGTAAAATCCCGTTAATGTGTTGGTCCAGACAACATTGTATACGACACGTAAATAGTGAAAAGCATGTCTCAAAAAGAAATTGCGCACGAGACAATGAAAAATGTATATTTAATTTATGCGTTACGTTTATCGCATGTAATATACCGTTTAATTTACTAGACAAGGAACCATTTATCTGCTTTTGGAATAACTATTCGGAGTGCAAATTACCAAGTCGAACATCGTTACGAAGAATTGTGCCATTTGCGCGCGAACATATTGAACAAAAAATAAAATCGGAGTTGAAAGATCAAAAATTGTGGTTATGTGTCGACGAAACAACAGATCGGAAGAAACATTCTGTTCTTAATGTAATGGCACGCAAATTGGAACCTCATCAATCGGCATCTTCAATTCTATTAGTCTCCAAACGAATACAACAGTGTACTGCCGAAGTAGTTTCAAAGTTAGTGTTAAATACATTGGACAAGTTTGAACTTTCAACAAACCAACTCTTGATGTTAGTGAATGATGGTGCTGCAAACATGCTTTCTGTAGGCCGGTCTCTTAAAAAGCATTCTGCTAATTTGTTACACATTACGTGTAAAATTCATGCTCTCAATCTTGTGGCGGATAGTATCAGAAAATGTTATCCTGTGGTAGACGCTTTAATAGCGCATACCAAAGCAGTATTTGTCAAATCACCGAAACGTATTCGCGAATTTCACAGACTGTGCCCCCGTATACCAGGCCACCAGAACCTATTCTAACTCGTTGGGGAACATGGTTGCAAGCCGCGTTTTATTATCATAAATATTTTGACAATATTAAGAACGTGGTTTTACAATTCGATACAAAGGAAGCTGCCGCTATCCAGAAAAGCCAGTCGAAATTTCAATCTCTACAAATAGTGCAAGATGTTCACGCACAGCTATGCGCGATAGAAGACGCAAAAAATGTTTCTGTTCTAAAAGAATTTGAAAGTGTTTTTGAGAAAAATTCTGATTTTGGCACATTAAGACACATTTGTGAAGGTGCGTCAACAGAATCGTTAAGTTATTTGAAAGATTATTTTACTTACGCAAATATTACGTCACTAGATGTAGAACGTTCGTTCTCTGCATATAAACGCATTTTTTCCTCATGCCGTACTAGTTTTGCCGAAACAACAGTTGAAACATATCTAATGTTGCAGATATTTAACAGACATTCTTCACTTTGTGATTTCACGGAGGACTCTTAAAATGGTAAGTGTTTGAGCACGTGTTATTTAATTTTTATTTAAAAGATGAGCGAAATTATTTGCGGCAGCAAACATCTCTATTAGCAGAATAACTCTAGTGGAACGCGAGGCCTGGTCGACTCTACGCTACTACGCGGGGTACCGCTCGTGGCCAGCTTTAATTATGAGTATAGTATGTGTGAAAGTACAATAGTTTAAATAAAACTGCTTGCACATACGTATTCTAAACAACAGTTTATTAACATTTTAATATTTTGTGACACCACCACGTGCTTTAATAACAGCTTTATTACGATTGTGCATTGTCAAAATAAGTTTTTGGCAGGTATCGGCAGTTATAACTTCACATTCTTCCACAATTTTCCATTTAATACTAACGACTCGCATTTATGTTTGGTGATGTTGCCCTTTACAGTGGACCACAGATGTTCAGTGGGATGTTCGGAGATCGCACAGGCCACTCTAAAAGGCGTATCCCATTTTCACGAAACTATCGCGTTGCCCCCTTGCAACAGCGGCAAGGCGCATTTTCCTGTTGGAAATAGGAATCGGGGTCTTCATGGACAGCTCTAAGATTTCAGTTAGTTGTTCGTCATTTCGTTGAAGAGCGAACGGTATTCATAAGATTTTCGCCTAAATAAACTCCAACTGGACTGACATACACCCCCCACTGACCGGGCACTACACCTCCAAATCTTCACACTTTCGCCGCCGTGTTTGATTGTAGGTACGGTACAATCAGGGTGAAATGCAATCCTTTCCTACGCCGTACGTTCTGCGTACCAAGTCACCCAAAAATCGTATATCTTGTTATTCCTTTTCACAGATATCGAAAAACGTAAAGATAATTTTATGTCGTTGCCAAGTGAACTGAAACTGTGTTCAAACATACCTCTATGTTAGATTCGTCGGACCATATAACTTTTGATCAATCTTTAATAGACCAATGTGCACACTTTTTGTCCGTTGAACACGCCATTTCATGTGGTCCCGTGTTAGTAAAGGTTTCCAACGAACAATGCAGCCACTTAAATTCGCTTCTTTAAGATGTCTTACAGTTCTCGTTGAAATTGCAATTCTTTATCTTGCCCCATTATTATTAGCATTAGATGTAAGGGTTTTCCAGCAATAAAACTTTAAACATTTAAATTAAATTAGAAAAATTGAGTTCTCCCAGAAATCATAGCAAGCGTTAGATTCTCTTAATAGTGGAACAGCCAGGTTATGGCCATTGTATTTAAATTTCCCTTCGTAATGCCGTCAAATTGACGGCTCTGGGTGTTCGAACGTTAAAATAGTTTAGAAAAAGCTGTTCCTAGTTTTTTTTTTTGTATATTTCTTCTAGATTCAAAGGTATTGACGCAAGGTACCATCATATTACATTGACAATTCACTAATCTTCATACACCCAATCAGCTTATGAACTCATAAAGTTACATTTAAATTTGAATTCTCGGGTTAGCTATAACTGCTCTCTGGTTGAATTTGTCTGATCCACTGAGATACAATCTAACTGCATCCGACCTTGCATGTTTACTTCAATGTACGCAAAACATCTAACACTATTCATAAAATAAACTCGAAAAATATGTAATTTTATATCCTTACACTTTTATAATAGTAAAATTATCTTGAGAAACTAAAAGGAAAAACATTTATTATTCTTTACAGGAGAAACGGTAGACGCAGGAGCCGAAGTAGGAGCAAAAGCCGGAAAAGGTCGAGGAGTAAGTCCCGGGAAAGGAAACGTAGCCGCGAGCGTAGAAGGAGCAGGTCACGCGAGAGAAAACGATCAAAGGATAGGAAAACTTCACGGGATAGACGTTCACGATCGCGGTCCAAGAAACGAAGTCGTTCCAAGGATAGAACCAGAACACATCGTGAGAGGGAGCGACGAAGTCGAAGCAAGGATCGTAAAAGATCGCGCTCAAGAAAACGATCTCCATCGCCACCCTCTGTCAAGCTTCCTTTCCCAAAAAAAGGACGATCGCCTATCGGACTTGGATATAATAGGGGCACATCTCCACTCGAAGAACTTAGTCCAGAGGAGAGGGATGCCAGAACAGTTTTTGTAATGCAGTTATCACAACGCATTCGTGCTAGAGATCTGGAAGATTTCTTCAGTGCTGTGGGTAAAGTACGCGATGTCAGGTTAATTACATGCAACAAAACCAGAAGGTTTAAAGGAATTGCCTATATAGAATTTAGGGATCCCGAAAGTGTTGCTTTGGTAAGTTCTTTTGCATATCGTTTTTATATTTTTATTGTAAAAAATAAATACATGTGTATTAGTAAACAAAATTGAGCTAGAGCATTTACATTTTTTTTTTATGTGGCAGTAGTAAAGTATATAACAAGCGAATGAAAAAATTGAAAACAAATCTCTAATTTCAAACGTAAGTGAAAAGCTCGTGATCTTTTTGTAAAGACAACTGGCCGTGAAGGTTACAAACGTCTACAAGTTTTGTATAGCTTAAAGCAAAAGTGCGTAGTCTCTGTGTTTATGAAATACGGATTATTTCCAAAAAAAGCACAGCTATCACTATGGAATCAACAAATTTTCAATAAAGCCTAAATCCATGATGATTTTAGCGAGAACGTACTTTAACGATAGCTTCAGTTTTTCTCGCATCACTTAGATAGCTTCGTCATTATTTTTGGCGCACAATACCAATCTACCAAAATAATAAATTTTCTACGAATAATCAGTAATTTAGAAAATCTTTAAGAAAGAAAATGATAAAAATTTTGACAAATCTTGTACTACTAAATTTTCATGTTATTAACAGATATAAATATCGGCCAATTGACTTACGTTGTTTCTGTTTTCGTCAAGTATTTAATAATTATTATTATATACCCATTTATTGTTCCAGTATCGAAAAAGAAAAAAAAAATAAAACCATTGGATCTTAGTTTACGTATCTAATGTAAAATAAAATTGAATGCGATACACCTCTGGTCGCCTCAAATTTGTCCGCTTAAGAGAGGAATCCATGCGTAACACATGTTGTATATCTATTGTATGCTATAAGATTGAAGACATATCTACATACGTATTATTAAACGTGTCAAAATGAACTGCAACTGTGCTTAAATTAATATCTTGTGATGTAATACATAATTAAAACTTTGGACGAAAAAATCTAACAATGTCGTTTAATGTAGTGTGGTCATTATATCTTGATAACATTTTAATGCGCAAAAATCTGTTTGGAAGGAACTTGGCGTTCCGGAAAATGTCTGACATATTCCGTATGAGCAGCAGCTCCACTTTTATTAGTCAACAAATATATTTGAAGCTTCGCTTCTTTCTTGGATACTAAATACCATGGTAAAAACGATAATAATTAACTTAATGAAAAACACATAAATGCTGTCATACACAATGACGCCAATTTGTTCGTAATATGAATTCAAAGTGACATTCTTTAATGATAGCAAGAACTGTGGGGTAGCATGGTAAACACAATATTCACGGCACACTTCGTACCACACAAATTATTAATTAACTCGGGAAGGCCTTTTCGAAGACACATGGGTCATCATCATTAAGCCAAGTACCGATTGATGTGAGAAAAACAAGTTTAAATCTACGAACCCCTTGCATCCTCTTCTATTAAAAAAAATGTATTTATATAACATGGCTTGTATATGTATATGAACCTGTTTTTGCTTTTTCGGCTAGAAAATAAGTAAATAAGGAGAGAAAAAGAAAAGGTTTGCCATCACGAACGCAGACATATGGCCATACCCTCATTTGTGTTCTTTCATTCTCTCTCTTACACTAAAGATGCCTTTAGTGTAAGAGAGAGAAGGAAAGAACACAAATTTGACGAACAGAAAGAACACAATCGTTGTTTTCGCCCGTATTTATGAGGATATGACCATATGTCTGGGTTCGTGATGGCAAACCTTTCCTTTTCTCTCCTTATTTACTTATTTTCTAGCCGAAAAGGCAAAAACAGGTACATATATATATCTATATATACAAGCCATGTTATATAGATACATTTTTCTTGAATAGAAGAGGATGCAAGGGGTTCGTAGATGTAAATTTGTTTTTCTCACATCAATCGGTAATTGGCTTCATGATGATCCATGTGTCTTCGAAAAGGCCTTCCCGAGTTAATTAATAATTTATGTGGTGCGGAGTGTGTCGTGAATATTGTGTTTGACTTATTCTTTTATTTTCATGGCACACTATCATGCCACGAATATTTCTACATCGTTACAAATAAATCGAAAACTACTGGTTAAAGATATAAAATATGTTATATCACTGAAATCAGAACAAAATATTATTTTCAACTAATGAAAAACGTACAGGATGATCCGTTTTAAAAAAATAGAGATTTTCTGTATATCTTGTAAAATGAATAGTCATTTGTTTTCTTCTTAGCACTAGCAAAAACTTTATAAATAACCCTGCAATTTGGTTTTTGGTTTATTTTGATAACTTGAAAAATAAATGAGTTACGATACATTAAAATGTTATCAAGATACAATGACTACAATGTAAATTTTTTGAATAAAATAAAATATGTACACAAAGTTGCACTGCCACCATTAAGCAGTGACCAGCACCCATATGTTAACAACTATACGTTGAAGGGAGGAGATAAAATTCGGGGAATCACCGGTATTTCGGATTGTCCGCTTAAGAGGAAACAGGACCGTGAAAATTGTTATTATCGTGGGTCCGTGTTCTGTTAGTAGGTTAAACTTTCTTTCTTTCGATCCCCGACGATCTGTCCGTTTATTAGAGTGTCCCCGTATAAGAGGTGTTCGCTAAAAGAAAGTACATTGTAATAATAATTTACTATTGTAAATTGCAATATACAAGCAAAAGTCAGAAACAAGACGAAGAATCTTATAATCAGCAAGAAAGCGCAGTACCAGAACAGGTTAACTTCTAAACTACGTTAGCAATTTCTTTCTAAAAATACGTTGATCGTATATGGTTCGATATTACATAATAACTTGAAAATTTCTTTCTTAAAGGTACCCAAGGAATTTATTCTCTTAACTTCTGTTAATAGGCTGTTGAAGTATATAGACTAGATGATTTTGGGTAAGTGTTAGTGGGTGTTTAGGATAACAAAAAGTTAATTTATTTATAAAACTCTATCAATCTCATTAATAACGATATTAATAAAATGACTCCTCGTAATCAATTTTTAATGGCTTCATTCGATATTATCAATTTATAAAAATATTCCTGTCAAAGATGCACTATCTCATTTAAAAATAAATCTTAAAAATAATTTAGACGTCATGAATAAATGCAACAAAACTTCTTTAATTTCAATAATGTTTATCAATTACAAGACGGTTTACATGTTTCTGGACTAATCGCAGACGTTTGTATTGATTATCTTGAAACCAAAATTCTTGATGAATTTTCTATCAACCACATTCTACTTGGGAGAAGACACATTGATGATATTTTGTGTTTTTAACTAGGCTCTTTGGAAGACACACATTTTTCATGAAAAAATAAACCAACTATCAAAGATAAAGTTTGCCCTAGAATTTATTTTTCTAAATTTAATACTCACTGAAATTAGTAACAAGATTAATTAACATGTACAGAAAACCTACAAACAGTTATCCCCAAGAACTTATACCACTCTCCAAGCGTTCTGCCTTTCAATACTTTTTTCGCCGTTTGCTGACAGTGCTACTCTCTGCGGATAATTTAAATGATGAATACAACAAAATTCTCAGAATAGGCAAAAGCAGTTGCTACACTGAATCGGCAGTGATGGGCTAGATAAGGGGATCGAGTAAATTTTCAAAACGACTAGACAGACTCGTGTTTTGTCGACTCTTGGGTAAACCGGTAGGCAACGCAAGCCCCTTCCCATGAAACGAATTAACACGAGTGTATCTAGTCGTTGTAAAATTTATTTGCTTCCCCTATCTTGATCATTACTGACAGACAAGAATATTAGTGTATGTTTTAAAGAACATCTTAAAAATAATGCCCCTTCAGCAATGGATAAACACTATGCCCAAAACAACTACACCATAACAACAGACAATTTACAGTCATCTGTCTAAAGGTACAAGAATGGACCTTTATGAGAAATACGAAATTCAAAAATATTTTAAACTAAATTATAACATTATAAATAGAGCGGGCCAAGAGAGCCCCGCGCCAGGTTAGAAATAAGTTTGCCGGGCCCATGACGCCACATATGTATGTATACAGATGAGTCGACACGGCCTTCAATTTATTGATTTATTGCAACAGTCTCTCGTCAACCCTTCGCAGCGATAGTCGTACTTATTATAAATGAATATAATTTATATATGTAACTATGTCTAACGTACGCAAGGAAAATAATCGGCCGTTAGCTAGTAAAGTGATTAAATTTATCAGTGAATTTCCGGATTTAAACTACAATGGAACCAAAATATTGCGTAGAGTTTGTAAAATACCGTTAATGTGCTGGAACAAACGTGACTGTAAAAGACATATTAATAGTGTACAGCACAAAAAATAAGAAAAATGGCGTGCCACCTCAAACCCAATTTCAGTTGGATTTACTTTTAATGTTTATTGTATGTGGTCTACCGCTTCGCGTACTTGATAAAGAAGCGTTTCAACAGTTTTGGCGTACATACAATCCCGAGTGGAACTTACCATCACGGACAGCGTTACGGAGAGATCTACCACGTATACGTAAGGGTATCGAAAATAGGATCAAAGTAGAATTAAAAAATAAACAGCTGTGGCTATGTCTTGATGAGACGACAGATTGCAAAAAAAAATTCTATTTTGAATATTATAGTCCGAATACTAGATCCTGTTAAACCGAAATTTGCAATTTTATTAGCTAGTAAAAGACTAAAAGAGTGTACTGGTGAAGCAATTACGGCGATACGTTACAACAATTCCAAGTGCCAACTTATCAACTGTTGATGTTCATGAGCGATGGTGCAGCGACAATGTGTAGTGTAGGCCGTTCTATTAAAGAAAAGTGTGAGCGACTTTTACATGTTACGTGTAAGAAGGTCCATGCTTTACATCTTGTGGCACAAACTATTCGAGAATGTTACCCGGAGGTGGATGCATTAATAGCAAATACAAAAAAAGTGTTTCTCAAAAGTCCTAAACGGATTGGAGCATTCCACAGGTTTTGTCCTGGTATTCGCGAATCACCACAGCCTATTCTTACGCATTGGGAACGTGGTTGCAAGCCGCCTTTTATTATTCCCAACATTTCCAAGAAGTCAAATCTGTGATTTTGCAATTCGACCCTGCCGAAGCTGCAGCTATTAAGGAGAGCCAGAAAGGATTTCTAGATCCTTCTGATGAAACAGATTTAAAAAGTATTAGCAACAATTATAAAGAGTTAGCAGACGCAATAGATTGATTGTCGTTAGTAGAGTCAGTGCAAATCGTGGACGAAGTTAATACATTGCTACACAGTATAAACGACGCAATAAGTGGTCGCGTTTTAGCTAAATTCGACAGTGTTTTAAAAAAGAATTCCGGTTACACGAAATTAAGACAAATGTGTGGTGGGGCATCTGCAGATTCCTTAACTAACTCTAAAGATTATTTTAATTATGCCTGTCTTACTTTGGTAGATGTGGAACGGTCTTTCTCGAAATATAAGTACATTTTTTTATCGCGGCGAACATCCTTCACCGAGGCAAATGTGGAAACATACCTGACGGTGCAACTTTTTCAACAAGCCTATTCGCTTTATTAAGAAGCTCCGTTTATTTTTTATATTATTATTTATTGTTACGTTATTAAGTACAACAGATTTTTTATTAACTATGGTTACTTTTTACAGTTATTACCGTATTGTATACCTCTATTTACCAAACATTATTATTGCGTCGGCTTCAATTTTTTACTCTGCTGTATTGATTTCAAAATATCACATGTTTACTGTGAGTCACATATACGCTATTTATAATAAGCGGCCCATGCGTCTGACTCCGATTCTGTTGCGGGGACCGATTTGGCCCGCTCTAATTATAAATGACAACACCTTTGTTTTAGACAACCATCTCTACAACAAGATCAAACCTTCTTACCTTGATGATTACGTATTTTATGTACTTTTTGCAAAATTAAATGAAATATATTATTCTTATTACAATTCTGCGAGACTAAATTACTTGTTTTAATAGTTTGTTTTTAAATTATGCACTATATAATATAATCATGAGTTCGTTACATGTCACATATAACTACAACACGTTGAGGTTTTGTGTTTCTATACATAATCTCACTTGACACTCTTAAGTTGCTCTACTACGTCTGCGCACTGGACTCCCGCCTTTATGAGTACGTTACATAGACTGTAATTTTAATTGCAAAATAAGTAGCTTCCTAAATGAGTGCGGAAATGAGATTTACTACGATTGCCACTTTTTCGTTTTTAATATTTTTTAAATTACGAATTAGACGTAGGAAATTTATTATAAATTTTTATTACGCGTCAAAAATAATTACGAAGCTGTCGCTGAGGTACGTTTGTATTCTAGCATAATTTTGTGCACTATGAAACACAAAAACCTTACAAGTATATTACTGTTAGGCCCGCTTATAACATTTTTTATCTGGCTCTAATCCATTAAACTGTTTGCAACGCAGCAAGATTTTACTATAATATTTATATCTATAATATCTATTAATATTGGGATTGTGAGTTTGATTCAGGTTACGACGTGTTATTCTTGAAGATGGTATATCATTACTGTTGTTATTTGGACTGTTTCCATCATCTGGAGGATTTAAAACATCTGACGTTTCGACAGATCTTCTTTTGGCGTCTTCAGGGTAACCCTGATAAGGGTTGTAGGTTGCCAAACTCATATTGATAAATTTTGAACTTGTACTCTGCCTGTGGCCCTGTCAGTATGAGTTTTTAATGACAGCGGGGTTGGTTGACGTATATTGCCACGTATCTGACGGCGGTGATGGATGACGTATATTTACGCGTATTATCGGCAGCCATATATCCTTAATCACAAGGCTAGGAGTACTGATAGGAGCGGTTGCTATCGTCATGTGCGCCGCTTCTAAGAACTTTCTTCGGATGTTATTCTCTACATTTTTTGCTATTATTGACGCTCTATCCCATTGAAAACGATGTTGTTCTTTCCATGCGTGTCGTGCAACTTGTGATTTTCCTATTTCCCCTAATCTTACTAGATTTTTGTGTTCTTTTACTCTAACTTGTAGGGGTCTTTTTGTTTCTCCAATATAATTTCTGCCACGCTCACAAGGTATTGCATATACACAATTCTTGGTGCGTTGTATTTCATTGACAGGTTTGGTTTTCATAAGAAGTGACCTAGTTGTATTCGTTGTCGTGAATCCTCAGAAACAAAAGGACAACAGGGGACAAGAACGGGCAGTGATTCTCATAGGTACAACAGTAATCCCGTACATCAAGGGTATATCTGATAAAATTAGAAGAATTGGAAACAAATGCAACATAAGAACAGCATTCACGACAACGAATACAACTAGGTCACTTGTTGCAAAAACCAAGCCTGTCAATGAAATACAACGCACCAAGAATTGTGTATATGCAATACCTTGTGAGTGTGGCAGAAATTATATTGGAGAAACAAAGAGACCCCTACAAGTTAGAGTAAAAGAACACAAAAATCTAGTAAGATTAGGGGAAATAGGAAAATCACAAGTTGCACGACACGCATGGAAAGAACAACATCGTTTTCAATAGGATAGAGCGTCAATAATAGCAACAAATGTAGAGAATAACACCCGAAGAAAGTTCTTAGAAGCGGCACGTGGCGATAGCAACCGCCCCTATCAGTACTTCTTATGTGACATATGACTGTCGATAGTACGCGTAAATGTACGTCAACCATCACCGCCGTCGTAGATACGTAGCAATATACGTCAACCAACCCCGTTATCGTTAAAAACTTATACTGACAGAACCACGGGCAGAGTACAAGTTCTACATTTATCAATATGAGTTTAGCAACCTACAACCCTTATAAAGGTTACCCTGAAGGCGGTAGAAGATCTGTCGAAACGTCGGATGTTTTAAATCCTCCAGATGATGGAAACACTCCAAACAACAACAGTAATGATTCAGGTTAAATGTGTTGGTTTCTTTATTAATACTGTAACTATTAGCTAATAGCATTGTAAATGTTACTGAATTGAAATTGAAATCATATCCTCGCTCGACAATTTCACTGTCGTATTTAATTATATAAAAGCACGAATAAATTACTTGTAACATTATAATATATAAACACTTTATCTAACCCAACAATCGAAACCTGTTAACAAGTGTAAAATGTTCTCTGCGCTGATTCACGCAGAGAATTTGCAAGAAAAGTAGAGCAGTTTCCAAATTATGTTGTATTAAACATTGCAGAAGAAATTGCAACCCTTATAACTTGCTACGCTGCAATTTTCTGCCCTTAAAATATTCTACAAAATAATGTGTGAAGTCTTGCATCGTTACAAACGGACTTGACATACAATTAATAAATTTCCTGAGTCATCTATCTATACTTACAAGTAATCATTTCATCTAACTTCGAAGTCAAACAAAATTTCATTCAACTTTCCTTTTGCATTTAATAATTTTATACGTTCATAGTAAGGCAAAATATTTATCGAAAATCGTAAGCACGTCATATTGATTGATTCTATTGTATTACAACATGATTTACTTTCGCAAAGACATCTTTAGACATTCAGTTACTGTTTCAGGCTTTAGGATTATCTGGACAAAAATTACTCGGGATACCTATCATAGTACAGCACACGCAAGCTGAAAAAAACAGAATGGGCAATTCTATGCCCAATCTAATGCCTAAAGGAATGACTGGTCCGATGAGATTGTATGTTGGATCATTGCACTTTAATATAACAGAAGATATGTTAAGAGGAATCTTTGAACCTTATGGAAAAATAGACAACATCCAACTGATAATGGATCCAGAAACAGGCAGATCGAAAGGCTATGGTTTTATTACGGTAGGTATTTCTTTACAAAGTATGTTCGTTTATTAATTCGTCAAATTTGCAGTTCCACAATTGTGACGACGCTAAAAAAGCGTTAGAACAACTCAATGGTTTTGAATTGGCGGGGAGACCGATGAAAGTCGGTAATGTTACCGAAAGGCTTGATTTACAACAACAAGGTCCATCTATATTAGACTCGGACGAATTAGATAGGTCAGGAATTGATTTGGGGGCGACTGGAAGACTACAATTAATGTTTAAGTTGGCGGAAGGTGCTGGCATGCAAGTACCTCAAGCTGCTGCTAACGCACTAAGTATGGCCACTGGTCAACCTGTTGTAACACAAGTTCAAACTAATAGTACACCTCCAATAGCTACTCAATGTTTTATGCTCAGTAACATGTTTGACCCATCATCGTAAGTATTTTTTAATCGTTACTAAAGAACCTATGCTCTAATTGAAATCTGGAAATATTTTTGACACCATAAATTAGTATATTTATAAGTTGTAGAAATACTTAACTAACACTTTGAACATTAGCCGTTTTTTTCTTAAAGTTTGGATGTATAAATATTGTGATAAAAGAAAATGCTTTAAATTCAAATACCAATTCTAAATTTCAATATCATGATAATAACCAAGCACATAAAAATGGATTTTGATATATGATAAACTGATATTAAGTTACTATTTCTATCACAAAAACTGAAAAACATCTCATTTCAAACATAGTGAAATGCGAGCGCGTTGTCAGGATTTTTGTGATGTCATCCAGTCAAAATCGTCAACCACTTCATATAACATTGGCAACAGTGTGTTTATATTGTCATTTGTGAAATTGAAAATGGATTTAACGTGTTTCGTACTTCGAAGATTTATGTGGTATTTGATATTACGTAAATTTATTGATGGAACAACAAAAGATACAACGTTACAAATATTGTTCCTACGTACAGCAATACCATTGCATCAACACTACATAAAATCTATTTACCTGTCGCAAGGCATAGCAACCTTATTTGAGTAGTCAAACAAGCCGTCATTAAGGATCGTTTTAATGCAAGCAAGGGTTACATAGTTCTTGTTGGTTTATGCTTTTTGTATTAAGCATTACATTTTGGCAAGTAACACTAAAGTAACGGCGCACTCCACCCTACTCAAGTTAGTATTTAATATTCGAGACAGCTGTTTCGAGAATTCATAGATTCCCATTACAATGATAGATAATCCATGAATTCTCGAAACAGGTGTTCCGAATTAATCATATAATAACATGTGTGATGCGGAGTATATCGATACTTTAATATTATTTGCCATACTACCCCACAGTTCTTGCTATCATTATTGCATTACATTTTTCTAAATTAACGTCGATGACTCGGTGTGACTTCATATTAATAGCGAAGAAATGACGAAACCGGTAGCCAAACTTTTTGATTAGAGTTTGTGAGAATTTAGTCCTTTTTTTTTCATTTCTTCGCTATCAATAATGATAGCAAGGACTGTGGGGTAGTATGGCCAACACAATATTCGCGGTACACTCCGCACCATACAAATTATTAATTAACTCGGGAAAGTCTTTTCGAAGACACGTGGGTCATCATCAAGCCAAGTACCGATTCTTGGTACCGATCGGTACTTGGCTTGATGATGATGACCCAACGTGTCTTCGAAAAGGCCTTCCCGAGTTAATTAATAATTTGTGTGGTGCGGAGTGCGCCATGAATATTGTGTTTCTTCGCTATTATTACATTTTTCTTGTTTAGCAAATAAATGTGGGTACAGATTCAGTATTAATTACACTTAGATGTAACTCAAAATTAAAAACAGATGTCGTACCAAAGCCAAAAACGATAATAATGCAATAAAGCACCAGACGTCACACCAAAAGCTGACGCTATCAAAAACACGTGGTTAAATTTTGTTTCCCCCTAAAACAGTGAAATGTGAATTAAAATTCCTTGAAAATCATTTATTCCTAAATCATTACATACAATTTCTACAGCAAATAAAATTTCATGCAACTTATTTGTGAAACATATGTTACCGTTAATTAATCTGTGGTTCCCCCTAATGTGTTTGATTTCCAACGCAATAGTCGGCAGAAAAGTTATTACAAGATGGTTGGAAGAAAATTAAATTAATTTACCTCCATAGGCCTTTATAAGTTCCAATCTTGTCAGACTGAAAATGTCTTGGCGGACATAGTAAAAACATCACAGATTCCAGATTTCAAAATCGAATATTGAAACATTATTTAATATAATCTTACGTGTACTTATATCCCTTCTTTTAATACTTATACGTTTTTATTTTAGGGAAAATGCTTCCAGTTGGGATACAGAAATAAGAGACGATGTTATAGAAGAATGCAACAAACACGGAGGTGTTCTACACGTTTTTGTAGACAAGGGTTCTCCTCAAGGAAATGTTTATGTGAAATGCCCATCAATAGCAACAGCTGTTGCGTCTGTCAACTCTCTACACGGTCGTTGGTTTGCTGGACGTGTAATTACGGCGGCCTATGTTCCTCTGATGAATTATCATGCATTATTTCCAGACGCAATGACGGCTCAGCAACTTTTGCTACCATCAACAAGGAAATAATTCCAAACAAATCATTTCAGTGTACATTGTATTAGTTTCAGTAAATATTACATTACACATTTTGTTTTCCATACATGAAATTACATCAGTTAATTTCTGATAATGTAAATTCTAATATTAATTCATAGTTTAATATTATTTTTTTATTAAGTATGAGTTTTAGTTATATATATATGTATGAAATAGATATGGTAGAAATATATTTGTGTATAATTTATACAACTATAGATTAATATTTGTATAGACGATAAGCCACCATAAACGTATTTTTTTTTCTTTTACTAGAAAGAAATCTTGTTGCTATTGATATGCTTACTATATGTAAGTGAGTTGTAATATATCATTTTCGAAATAAATTTTTACCTGTTTTTCTTTTTTTCCGTTTGCGAGCTTGTCGTGCCAGTACAGAATTATGCAATGTTATGACATTATTTGATAATTAAAAATAAAGGAACTTCTACGTATTTAAGTAGCGGTTGGCGATGCAAATTGTAGGGTGCGGACAGCGATCCCATTCCCTGGTGTATTTTCCTTGCATATTATGTACATTGTACTATGTAACGGAAATACACGAGGAAATTAGACCATTGTCCGCACCTTTCCATTTGCATCACTACCAACCGTTACTGACGTATTTATAAACTACAATTGAAATTTATTTTGGATATACAAAGAACCGTAAAATCGAAAGGTTGTATCATTTTTAATTGGCTGTGTAGTTGTAGACGTCATTTATTTATTTTTCTTTACACTGTAATTTCTTTTTATAAAAATTTGTAGTTAATGATATATCTAGTTTTCGCCTATATACATGTTTAAAGACGTTTATTAACCACATAATGTCAAAAATTAAAAATAATGGTTACCAATGGATTGTATTAAAATGTTAGCAAGCCAAAAGTCTAGATCAAGTTGTGTTAGATTTTCTAAATATTTTTTTTTTTTGCTGAAATGTTTATGGCATTTATATACATAAAAATATGTTGGTACCTATGTCAATTGAAACATTACTATAACATTTTCACAAATGGGAGTATCAAATAAGATCGTACCAGAAAAGATATTGGACATTGGGCACTTGATCAAATAATCATTTATGGCGATGTCACGATTTACATTTATTATATGAATAATAATAAATTTTAGCACTTTATACACTAATTATTATAAATTTGATATTGGTTGTTTGTTTTAAAATACCCTCATTTTCACAAATATAATTTTTCGAAATTGGCTGTTTCAAAATTCAAGAATAGACTCGGAATATCCCTTTTAAAAACTACACCTTAGTGCTCACGTCTTTACGTATATGTTGAAAAGGAAGAATATAGGCCGAGTGTGCGTCAGACAGCTCTCACCTGTATTCTCCGTTTCATATATTTATGTAGCGGCTTGAGCAGTACGGTATGTGACGTCATAATGATAACATATTAGAAAATAGGATAAAGTAGCATTCACATAAGGTAGTGTGAAATTAGTATAATGCAAAACTTTGACACTACCACGATGCTTCACCAATACTTCCTATGTTTGTTTTTGAATTTGCATGCCATGATTACTACTGAAATTGTTAATAAGCATACCATATAACGCTTCCGCGTGTAATTCCATGCATTACAAAATAATTTGTTAATATCACCAAATAAATTTAAGTTGTTATGACAAAGGAAATCATTGGTACCAGTTGTTAAATTCTTACAATAATTTCGCACTACCTTCTGTGAATGCAGCCACCGGACTACAAATGAGAATAAGTGACCTCAACGATTTTTTATGCTGAAATAATCTCAATTAAACGTTGTTTAACTTCTAAAAATGACAAAAGAAATCTTTTAAGCGAACAATTAATTAATACTTTAAAATAGAATTGAGATAATATATAACAAGAAGGTACTATCGTTACAGTACACTAAACAAGAAAATTTATTTCACGCTTAATTATCCCGAGTAAGTATACTAGATCTTTTCTCATAACAACAGTGCTAAGGTATATACAAAAAAGTAGAACTGTTATATAGTTTGTTTATTGCAGATGAGTTAATGATAAAGAAAGTTTATGGAGATAGTAAATAAGTAATTTGTACAAAAAACTTAAATTTTATTACACAAACTCGTCAGTCGTGATAGAATTTTCAAAATTTTAACTTCATACTTCAATTACACATTTTTAAAACACAGTTACCTTATAATCCAAGCTCATTGACCGTATAGTGTAACACTTTCTATACAGTATGCTTTTGTGACATCATTCAAGAGGATTCGACCAGAGGAAGTTTATTCGAATTATTTTAGACTAAAAAACTGTGTAAGTAAAGAAATAAAATATGTTTAAATAGATTATACTTAGGAAAAATATAAAAATGCTTAAAATAGAATAATTTCAAGATGATTTAATTCCCGCTATTTTTGTGTGGGAACTTCTGTGTGCGCAAGTACTAAAAAAACTTCGCAGTGCGTACAGCTCAAACAGCTGTGCGAGTTGCGCTTTATTTTTGTAATAGACGATTGACAAGGTATTTGAAATGCATTAGATTGAAATGAAAAACGCATATGCTTATATCATTTTTCATTACGACTAATGGCCCCCTCCTTTACATAAATTGTGCATTACGAAAACTCTTGCTTAAAAGTTTTGACAATGAGTCACCCATTTTTTGTCAACCCTACATTGCTAAATATCTTCATTGTTACATTTTTTTAGGATATTAGTCTTTGTCACCTTAACGAAAAATGTCTCTGGGAATCTCGGCTAGATTAAAATATCCAAAAAAGCATGAACTTGTTAAATCTCAAAGTCAGTCACAAATATTGGCCAGTAAACTTCGACAAGATGGTACAATGGGCACAGGTATAGAACACTAATCAAACATTTTTCGTTTTCCCTTATGAAAAAGTGATTTTTATAGTGGAGAATGTTATGCAAGCAGTTGATCAGGTTGCAGCACTCCTTTCTTCAGCCAATGTAGATCCAACAATATCATACAAAGAAAGTATTATTAATTTATATCAACATTTGAAGGTAAACTCTTAACTTATTCGTTTAAATAAAAAGGCATTCTCTTCTAATTATTTCTTATAATAGGTTTATGGTGCATATCTCGAAATACTATATCAAGATCAACTAAATCGTGCATTTGTTGTATTCAGAAACAGTTCCCAAGACGACGTACGACTCGATTATTTATCACGACTTCATTTACTCGAACTAATAGAATTACGAGCAAAGCAATGGAAGGGTTCTGATCTTATGAACCAATATTATAGGAAGAAGGTTAATCAGTGTGTTCAGGTAATTTAAAATCCTCAAAATATAGTTATATAAAGTTATGTACACATGTGAAAACAACATTTAAACATTTATTGCGGTTTTAAATATTGCAATCTTATACAAAAACCCTTGTTCGAGCACCGCTTCACATTCGCATTCATTCCCTTTGCTGTTTCCAAATAGCAAACGTTATATTTTAAAAAATGTTTACATTTCAACACTTCATCAACTTTGTAACAAATTATCTATATATCTCTTAATTACTTTAGTTTGGTCACATCTTAAAATTTTTACCTATAAAATGTGCTAAAAAAAGTTTCAGACAAAATGTTAATTAATTTAATTTAATAGTTTCTTAATAAATGTTTTGTTGCCTTGAAAAAGATGATAGTTTCGTCGGTTGCACACATTAGGGTCGAATATACAACTTTTGCTCGATTTTTACTTCATCATTGAGCTTGAAACAGTAGCGTACCTAGAGGGGGACGGTCCGCCCCGAGCGCCACATATTCTGGGGCACCATTTTTTTAATATTTATGTCTAAATTATATAAAAATAATATAATAATACTCTAATGTTGTAATCAACAGAATCTATGATATAATAAGTATGCAATTTGATAAAAATGCGCACTGACCCCAGCGGTCGACTCCACACTTAATCAGTCAATCAAGAAGGCACTTAATCAGTCAATCAAGAAGACACTTAATCAGTCAATTAAGAAAACACGTGCGTCGTGTCAACTGTTAATGCTTTCTTTAGCCCTATTGTTATTACAAACTGCGCCACCATCGGTCATGGACGTCGGGAATAGACAACAGAAACACACCTAAAACCCCATGATAGTTGAAGTCTCAAGTAAAGTATTGTATATTAAAGTGTTTCATAAAATAGTTCCAAGGTAAGTCATTAAATTTCCGGCATAGGAATGCTGGAGCTCTACTGAAATACATTTCTGTACCCCGTGAAGAGACTTCTTTCTAATGTTGTTGAAGAGGAAAAACCTGGCAAAGGACTAGGTGGTTTATCAAGTTTTTATGAAGAGTGTTCTAAGCAAATTATATCCTCTACTTCCTTGAGAGATGTTGGACGATGGTCTACCAATACCACAATACAAGAGTCTTCTTAGTATATCAAAATCCGTTTAAAATCCAAAATTTAAATTCCGATTTCAATGAAGAAGTAATTCGTTTTGGTAAGACAATCAAAAGCGAAACCAGAAAACTTACAAAAGCAAGAGTTGACAGTTGACTGTTTTTGTTAAAATTTTGAAGTTTGCGATACTGATAACTACTAAGCAAGCACAGCAATTTCCAGGCAAATATCTCTCTTACTTACAGAATAACGGCTTGACAAAAATAGCAAAAAGTATCCGTGAGCATCTGCGACATTTTACCAATCATCGCTTAAGAGGCTCTTGCAGGTCATGTATTGCATATCAGGAGCTAAGAATTTGGGAAATTACCTTTAGTCGGTTGTAGAACCTACTCACAAAATTTGAAAAAAATCTGAGATGGTCGAGCGTGGGTACTTGATCCCTTGACATGAAATAACCCATTGTTAAAGATTTTTTTTAACAATAGCCAGTGCCGCTAGTTGTGAACGGAGCTTTCCCAAATTAAAACTAATTAAAAATTATCTTCGTTCCACGAGTGATTTAAGATTGCAAAATGTAACGATACTTTCCATAAAACCATGTCATTCAAGATTTTTCTAATAAAAAAGCAATAAAAACTTATATAAACACGCTTACATTTTGTCGTTATGTGTACAATCTGCTTAAACAAAAGAAATAAAATTTGTTATTTATTTATTTATGTTCAGTAATTGTTAATAAGCACTCTTGATTTTGATTGATTTAGAAAAGGCGGCAAATTGGAGACCGCCCCAGGTAGCAAAAGCTCTAGGTACGCCACTAATTTCAGAGCATCTACTTCGTTAAAAATTTACGTTTAATTCTTTAAAAATGTTTGAGTTCATTGCCTATGTGCAATAACATACGATAGATATGTGAATGTATTTGATAGTTAGTAGAAAACGACATTTTTGTTTTAGTTATAAGAATCAGTGGCAGCTCGTGGTCAAATTTATGGAACAAATCATACATGTCTTTACTGATTTGCTTAATTTTAAGTTCTGGGAAAGGACGACCATTTCTTTTCAGTTGTAAGCGTTTCTCAAAATTGCGTCATTTGCTCCCGGTTTAATATTTAATCAGGGATTATCACGTTAATCTCTGATTAACTTAATTTTGTGATGTCACTAATTAATTAACTATAATTAAACAACTTTAATCATCGATTAAATTAATTCGATATTTATTATTAAAACCATATGTCACTTCGAGATCTGCCAATATTAACGAGAGTAAAGTAAATTATCACGGAAATTGCTGTTATTTGCATAAATTTAACAAGAATTTCTTTAAAATAGAACAGATAATCATCTAAGTACAATCATTAACACACCCTAACATATTTTTGTGCTGCCGATCCTGCCAAATGTCATTTTAATTCTAATTAGTTAATCAAGAATTAAACCAGCTCAGAAAGTATATGTAAACAGTAATTAATTTAATCATGAATTAAATTTTAATTAGAGATTAACTTAATTGAATTAAAAAGTGATCTGTGAACCGGGGGTCATACTTCTTAGTTCTTTAATTTTTTCCACCCCCGACATTATTTACAATATACGCACGCGTACACACGCAACAAATTAAAAATTAATATCAAGCACTTAAAATTCATAAATTAAAAAACTTCTGATACGTCGATAACCAAGTAAAACAAAACCGAAACCCGAATACGAAAAATCTATACCAAACAGCGAACACATGCTTTATTGCACTGAGCTCTAAACCCAAGTTGCACTTTCTACATTTAACTGAAATTCATTGTTTGTAATCGTACAAGTTCGGGGAATCTTCGGCTCCAACGGGGTCACGCCGGGAAATCACCCACGTCTAGCGAACACCAGAACTACAAATAAATACGTGCATACATATGCAGGATAATTGTATACGTGCCGAGTATCGTTTTATTCTTTCTTAATGAATATATTGACATGTTGCATTCATACACAAACGATGGCAAATGTTTTACATTTTAAGGAAGATATAAATTGTAACTTGAAAAAATATTTTGTTAGATCTTTGGAAATATTTTTAGGAGGTTATTGACTAATTGACCTAATGTATATAGAAGCCACCGCTGATTAAAACTATTTACTATTAATTAGAACATGTTACTAGCAGAATCGTATTCGTGGTAAATATGTTTAAAAAATGGCATATCAATTTTTGAATATACTATTAACGAGTTTGTGATGTGAAGTTGTTGATTATAGATTGAAGCTTCTGAATCTGGAGGAAATTTAGCGGAATCGATGTCATCCTCTGCAATAGCATCTCCTCCTTTGTTAGGACCAGGAGAAATACTAAAACCATCTGGCAAATTTAGTAAACCAACGCGAATACCAGGCAAGAATTATTGTAAAGATGAAGTGGTTATAAGAAATGCTGATTCTGGAAAGGGTATGTACTTAACGTCCCAAAAATTCATAACAAAATGATTGTTCTTGTGAAAATGTTTATAAACTACCTTTGATATTTGAAATACTTGGTGAGATATTTAGTAAATTTTTTATAGTTATGGGCATTAAAGGAAGGAGAGTGCACATGATTGAAGAACTTAGTGAAACTATAATATCGTTTCAAAGAGGTAAACTGAGGTTGAAGTGATCGCTTGTTCTAATGTGACTTACTATTGCACTAAATTCTTTATTTAAAAAGAGAATTATACTATTCTTCTTCAGTGAATTGAAAGTGTGTTTCTAAAATTAACTATAGTTCTAATTCTAATTATATTAATTGTGTGTTTATTAACGAATTACAAATTACATGCCCAAGGCTAACGACTAGGTAATAAAGATAGAAGTTTCACATAAGGAAAAGTCGTACATCTTACAAAGAAATCGAATGTTAGGTAAATTTTATTGCGCAAAAGAGGTTTCTATTGTATGTAGTTAATATTAGAAGCATCTTATTGTTGGCTTTTTGTGCTTTATGCATTGTAAAAATTCTATAGACATATTCATTCTATTAGTTTATATTTTTAACTTATTGTGAGTGGGAGCTGAAGCAATATGGCTAGGCAAATATAGCGCTTTATATAGATACTATTTATGCTGACCATGTGCATTTGTAATATCTTAATTACGTGAATATTTATTTTAGAATTTGCGATTTCAGAACGTTTTTCAACTAATGCAATGAAGCCTTCTTAAATTAGAATCCGTACGAAAGTATAATTCTCTATAATGCGTTTATATATTTTGACATATCTTTAATTTTCACAAGGCATAATTGAAGCATGAACACAACTGAAAATTTCACATATTTTTTCTGTTCATTGTTTAACAGGTTTCGTTTTGTTTTACTGTTAATACATCATGACTCTTTGATTAAATTTAACAGGAATGGCTTTTAACCTATGCATTTATTTCGACAAGTGAATGGAAATTGTACATCGTCTTCGTTTTCAGTGAGTCCAGGTGCCAAGGAACGTTTGGTGCAGATTACTGGAGCCAACGAAGAAAGTATTAAGTAAGTGGAACTCCAAATTATGCTTGTATGTTGCAATAACAAATATAACTTTTGCCCTCCCCATGCCTTAAAATAAAATCGTTTTGCAACTAGGCTAAAAACATGTCATAACTGCTGTTACCTGCATCATTACAGTTAAAAATTAACCTGTTTTTCTTCACCAACATCGCCATTTTTAAATAAATTTAAAAATTCCAGATTAGTTCTGACCAAGTACTGACGGTTTGCCATATTGTTTTGTGTTTTATAAATAGCCTATTTGAACAGGATGGTTCTGATAGAATATTTAGCGAATGCCTTAAGAGATTGGAGTGTAGACGCGGTTAGCTCCATGAACCTTCAGAAAATAAATAATTGTTAATAAGATGCATACGTAAAATATGCTGGTTACAAGTAGGAGCGTATAAATAGTGATCCACATAGAACTCATACAAAAAAATATTGATGTATTGTAACGACAAGACGTAAGTGCAAACTGTCATTTACCTGTTAACCTCACCAAGATATAATCCCAATCAGATCCCAATTACGCAATAAGATACCTACAGTCCAGTTGCCTAGATACAAGGTTGATAGAGTACATTTCCTTTGAAGGTTGTCTCAGTTCCTATCTCGCAATACTTGACCGAAAGTTTGTGGGCGGAGGGGCGAAGAACGCATAGTTTGACGTAATTGGTAGTAATATATAGATATACTTGTTCGTAACAACGTTTAAATTGATCTATATTCCACTACCACTAACGTCATTACGCACGCAATTTTTAAACTGAGACCACCTTTAGAGTAAAAGTATTCTACCTTGGCCTACATAGATATACCCTTACTGCATAGAAACGAGATTGGGTATAACAACGTTAAAGCATGAGTAAAAAGAACGGCAATAGTTATCTATGTCACAAGCGACGTAGGAAATCTGCATTATACCGGGTGCGCTATTGATGGGTGTAAAATTATTTATAAACATACTAGGTGTTTCAAATTTCCGCCTTCAACTTTTTTATTCTAAATGGATTGCCATTACTTTCTATGTTTCATGCTGATAACCACTTAAATTACCTTTGCAATAATATATAGTTACGTGTACTTTCGATAATTACTTTTGGATGTATTGCAAATTTTGTTATAACAGTTGCAATGTCACGAGTTACTCTTTTGCTATCAATTTAGGGACTAGCACTTTGTATGCTCCAAGGGGGTATGATGTAAAAATATATGCAGGGTGTTAAATATGTCGTGCAACATTTATCGAAATTCAAACACTTTTTTTCCGATTTCTTAAAATAGAACCTATATATTTTTAATATCGCTAACAATTTCCTTGTAATATTTATTTCCAGTATTTTCGAAGATATACTTTTACGGGAAACACGTTTGAATATTCGATATACGGGACACCTAATACAACTACATGACCATAATTATCAAATAAAAATCAAATAGCAAACGTTGCCTTTGATATTACGCCCATATTTATCGTTTTACTTACCATAAAAAATTACATTGTTAAATTTATTCCCAGCACGTTCTTATGTATGACAATTCTATGTATCACCACATAACGCAGAAGGCAATAATTAAGTACCACATTTCACTTGGTTTTAAAATTGTTAGATAATAAAAACGGAACCATTTACCTCTACTCAATTGGTTTTTTTTTTGCAAATTGTTTAGATTATTTATAAATAAGAAACCGTACGTAATACAAAACTATTATTTCCAGTTTCTAAAATGAAATTTACAGTTTTAGATTTTTTCATAATAAAATAATCTTAATTCAGAAGGTGCTCAAAGATGTCTCCATTCTAATCTGTGCATATTCTCCACCGCAGTTGCCGTAGCGCTTAAGCGCAATCTTGTGTTCAGCAACCCATGAGCTGCTCGATAGATAACGGGCATCTATGCTCCGGTTCGTGTCGCTACGTTCTAGGACGGCATCACTGTGTCTCTTAGCGCTACGTGGCGCTAGGAGATATTTTCAGTGCTATTTTGGAGATTGGGGGCTTAAACTGAGACGTAAACGCAATGCAGGCAATAGAAAGGAGTGCTCATAACTACGCTAATGACGCCGGGTAGACAGAAACATGTCCGTGTGTTAATGTTTCTTTTCTCTGCTCGCGTTGTTTTTGCCGGGAATGATTCCACCAATACCCTGAGCTGTATTAGCATTATTTTTGGTTTTTGTTACTAGGCATTTTTTCATGTGTACCCTGTATACCGCGTTAGTAAGTTTCGTAGTAAAGTGATCTGCTAAAATATATGAACACTGTTGCAACTTTTGCTCGCTATGAAAGTAAAGGGGGCGTGGAGTCGCGCGACGGAAATGCATCAGAATCAGTAATAATCCAACCGCTGTCAAAGGACCATCGTGCTAGACTCCAGTCATGCATTATACCTCCAGTTTATTTCTTTAATTTATCATCCTTGCCTTTCTCGATCTTTTCTCCTTGGTTATTTTTGATTTGCTTTGTTTGTGTCTCGAAATTATACTGTACAATAGTTTTTTTTTATTATGTTCTTATAAACTAAGAAGTCATGAAATGATATCACATTAGAGGCAGCACTGCAAATGACTGCTTATTTGAACATTATTATACATAGTAATAGGTTCAACTGAATTTTTACACATACAAATGCGACAAGTCCATTAATAGGATAAAAATCAAATAAGATGTATTACGTATTTCCATAAATCCGTGTCGAGCAGATATCTCGAGCACGTATGCTAGGCGACTGACTTGCAACTGTGTTGGATTGTCTAGGGACAGAGGAGTGGAGACGACGTTCCTAGCACAAGCGCCAACGTTATTCGCTATATGTATGGGACCTGCGCTTATAAATGAATCCTTACCTACCCTAGTATATTTTTACATATTGAAACATATAAAGTGCTAGCCCGTAAATTGATAGCAAAATAGTGACTCGCGTCACTACATCTGTTTTCAGGCTAGATCTTAAAATGTCTGTAACTGTCAAAATTTTAACAAAATTTGCACATAACCATATATCGTTGCAAAGGTGATTTAAGTGTATATCAAAATGATTTAAAAAAGTATAACAATCCATTTAAAATAAAAAAGTTGAAGGCGGTTACGAAAATTTGGAGCACCCTGTATATTTGTAAATGATTTCACAAAATACGGTGTGGTCATTTCTCCATCATTGGTAGTTTTTATGCTAAACTCCACCCACACACTAATGACGCACCCGGTATAGGTACTTACTGCAACAACTTGACAAAGGAAGATACTATTAGGAAATGGTTTTTAAATTTTTTAATCATATTGCTGTTTACCTTGTCTTCCATTAAAATATACATAAATGACTTTGAAGTGATTTATACATATTTTGTATTGTACCCCATCATGTTATTACAATAATTCCTCCAGTTATAGTGCATGTAATCATATTTTAAAGGTTCGCTATGAAACAAATTAAAATAACAAAGATGCTATGATATTTCTCACTTTTTATTGTCTCTTTCCATTAGCCATGCAAAGCAACTTATAGAAGATACGATTCGAAGAAATGCTTCCCCGGTTAGAGAACATAGTATGGCAATCGGCGGTCCTCTAACGGGTTCTAGTTCTAGTATTAATTCCTCAGCTTCAGATGAAAGTGCGCTTCCACATGCTGGTAGATCTAGAGCGCTTTTGCATAGTTTGAGCACGAACGATGCTAGTATTGGCGAATACAAATATACGGTAGTTACCGGTGGACACACTATTAAGATCACTGGAGATGATCTGGATCTTGTAAGGGTAAGTACCATTGATAAAACGTGTTTTTATTTATTGATTAGACGTGGTTTAGATAAGCAAGCTTGTCCTTGATGAATATTTTTCTGGTGAACCAATACAAGATATTGGGCAATTCTACAGTTTTGATAGTCTTCCTCAAACAGGAGAAGTAACTCATGAACCGTTGTCACCTCCAGATTCTATACCTTCGCCAAGTGTAGTTGCTAATGGACAAATTGAAGAAATATGTGAAAGTAAGTGTGCCATGTGACATATTTTGCATTACACTAACAATATATGCAATTATCGCATTGCAAAGTAACTGAAGAAGGTTAATTTTACTTCTTATTATAGATATACAGTATGTCTCACATTGAGAAGGTTACCTTGTACACAAATTTAAATTGGAAAAGTTCAGCAGTTTTGTGGACCAATTGCGATTCTGTTTCAGTTCCAAACAGTTCAAATATCTTCGTAATTGTAAAAGACGTAAAGAAATGTTATGTAAAAATTGTGTGATTTAATTAGGTACGTTTATGACTAATGTGCGGATGATTTAATCTACTATTTAACTGTGCGTCATCGGTAGCCAGTAGAAATATATGTCTGTCGAGATGTTACAATACATCTTCAGATATCGAACAATCTTGGGTATTTAATAGAATTCGAAACTAGAAATGAGTCTGTGGTGTAGTGATAGCGCGCCCGTGCAGCAAACGGAAGTCGTAGGTTCGAATACCACCAGCGTCTAATAAGATTTTTATTTCGTTTAATTACTTTAATGACATCGGTAAAATCAAGAAAATGTGGATTTTTCAGTATTCACGGATGGAAGCCCAAGATATTTTAAAATACTTTACTTATAACTGATTACAAAATAAAATTCGGAATGACAGTTTCCCAGATATTGATAACAACTTTTTTGTTTTAAATGGACGTCATATTGATTTTTACATGGTTAAATAGTATTTTTCTTTCTTCTTTCAAGGATATATCGCAATTTATGTTTGGGTGGGATAAGGAATATTAAAAATATTAAGCACCTTAATTTTAAATCAAGTAGGTAGGAAGACAAATGCACATCTATACAAATAGCAAGCAATTCCACTTAATTAACCAAATGCCAATTTAAAGTAATCTCTATATTTGATATGTAGAAAATTAGCCATAATACTCGATCTAGGAGATGCAATAAGATGCGTATACTTAAAATTGAAATCAAAGTTCCTTAAATATTCGTCACCCCATCCTAGACAAAAGCTGTACACAAAAACGTAGCATTTCTACTCGGCAACGTCGGCATTTTTAAGTACTTGGAAGAGTGGTGCAGTAAACTAAAACTATTAGCTAAAAGTTTCCCCGTCACCTGTACCTCTGCAACGCGTTGCACGAACACTTACATATAAGCAATGTTCAATGAGAATGAGTAAGCCTTAATACTTTCTTGAATAGTAACTTTAACAACCCGATGTGGTATAGAATCGATCAGATGTTGCATTGAGGAATGGCCAATCATCCCTGCTGCATTTTGAACATGTTTTACATTGGTTTTTAACAATAGGCAACTGAAAGAAGATTTATTTGTATATAACATAATTTGACAAAGCACAATTTAGTTGTATTGCTTATGGATCAACTTTTTGAATACAATATGCGCCTTTTAAGTCAATTCTTTACTAACTTCAACCAACTAATATCACAAATTAATATTCTTTTTGCTGTTAAACCTTGCTTTTACTTACGATTATTTTATTTATCAAGCTCCTCCTCTGCGAAGGCCGCGGGCTTCAATTGAAGAAATAATAAAAGGCAAAATATCCCCCGAACCAACTGAGAAAAAGCCAAATCGTCTTATGTACACTATAGAATATCTCGCTCGACTTGCCATGTCACCATTATGCCTAGTGCCTCCCAATGATTTGGAACGTATTAGCAATGAACATCCAACTCTAGTTCGGAAAGTATGTATCACATGATGTGGATAAATTGTTTACTTACATTATTTTTTTATTTTTACAGCTTGTAGAAATGTTTGATGCCAAACAATATTTATCAAATCGTTTGGGTGATCAAATGGTAACTGTGCTAAGTGCAGATGAGGTTGATGCCGGGGAGGTTTGACGCATACCTTGCAGAAAGGTATGCAAATAACTCAACGACTTTTTAAAAGAAACTTTTTCTCAATGAAATTAATGTTTTTTAGAGGTTTACTTTTTTGTATACAACATAGTTTTATATTGTATATTCAAAAAAGTTCTATTTTTGGGTGACACTTTTGCCATTTTCTTTTTCTTGAGACAGATACTTATCAATCACTTCATGTCGAAATAAAGATATCTGTGAATGCTCATTTCAAGTACATAGTTGTTGAATAAATAGATATAGGCTGTTTTGTATTTGCCAAAAATGTCTTATGAGTAAGAACTATATTGTTTCTGTTAATATATTTGGATAGTTTACTCACGTTTTTTTTTTTTTTTTTTTGTACGCTACTTGTTAGAATCTTTTTAATTTATATTTATTTATAAACACATACATCTTAAACCTTTACAAAGCTTCTATATTTATTCAAAAATATTTAGATTTAATGTATGTTTTTTAGTATGTTTTCCCAGTTTAGATTGTATAAAAAATTATGTTTATGATTTGTTTATGAAGGCTTTTTCTTTGATTTTCAGTATGGAATCATTTTCAAATCCTTCTTATCCAGATTTATAACATAGCGAATAAGACTTATTAAAATACAGTTTCTTAATACTCATTGAAATCTATATTTTCTTCTCTTAAGCTGCTAAATTAAGTTTGTTATTCAAAAAGTGTATTATTTCTATTTGTTTTCATACATATTTAGAATTGTTCAAGTTCCACGTGTTTGTGTTAGATCTAAAAATGTATTATTTTGTAATAAAACCGTGTAAGGTATATCATCATTCGTTCCATATACAGGACTCTGTAATCGAATTAAGACTACGAATTAAAATCAATTGTTTAAATACACAAATACTACAATATAAAATTAGACTAAAAAGGAATATTTTTGCCACCTTGGGAGAACCTACAACATTGTCTTATATTATTTACATCTTTTGTAATCTCCTATTTTAGGCATAAGAAAAGAAAGCGTGAATTGTTTGATTACATACTCAGACTTTGGTCACATAATCAGTAATACTAAAGCTCCAAATATATGGATTTAATAGATAATTGACATTTTCTACGACACGGTGTTTTTGTTTTCTGTGTCTGAATTCACATTGTAGACTCGCACACATCATACGTTCAGAATTACTAAGGTAATCAAAGAAAATCTTTGGTGTAGTCTTAATTCGATGTTTTATGTATATCTGAAGGTTTATATAATCGGGAATAAAGTGACATGTAATGAATCTCTAATAATTTAATCAATGTAAATGTGTAATTTAGCAAAATTCTGAAAAGCAATAAAACTGTTATGATGTTACTTTATTGCTGATTGCAATTTCTTCTCCAATTGCAAACATTTTTATGACTCGGAGATATTAAATATGATGCAATTAACACACATTAATATGGTCCAACGTTTATATACTTAGATATTAAAATGCGTCATATAAATTTAACACGAAGGTGTACGTAATGTTAGATAACATTATCTAAATTCACGGTTTCTACGAGCTATTATTAATAGTGATTTTCTTGTTTGAATTTTTAGATTCTTATAATAATTGTATTAATACAACAAAAATTTTGTAACAAAAAAAAAAACAGAGTGTAGAATAAATTTGCTTTATTTATAAAACTGTCTTTGTGAAATTACTTAAGTATATTATCGTATTCCTCAAAGCTGGCTTCAGTGTGATCGAACCTTATGTGAAAATTGACAATATATTCTGCGTTCGTACGTTGCACAGATATCGCAAATGGATCTGTCGGATGAAAAGTGAAAGCGACTAGTCGTCGCGTGGCTTGCGGCTGACTGCGGTTTGTTCCACCGGCGTAAATACGAAATTTTAAATATCCGGAGTCTCTAGCATAAAACCTAAAATATAACGTTAATTCCAAGCACTTGTAAGTATGTATGGATGGCTATATACCTGATAGGATGCTCCCCACACGGTTTTGGCCGTTCCATAACTGACACCCATTTATCATCGTAACTAAATAATGATAAATCTAAATATGGGGAACTACTATAAGATTGCGCACTTATAGGTAATTGAGCTAACAGCCTTTTTGTAGCCTCAGTCTTTCCGCCAAATTTGGCACTTACAATTGTTTGCTTAAACCTAGAATAGAATAAAATAGATATGGTTTTAATTAATAATGATAGCAAGGACTGTGGGGTAGTATGACGAACAACACAGAGTATCGACATACTCCTCACCACAAAATATTATTACTTAATTCGGAACAGCTGTTTCAAATGCTTACTGGACCCCCATTTTCAACCGAGTTACCGAATGGTAACTCGGTTGCCGATACTCTGTATTGTTTGTCATGGTTTTAATTAATTATACTCATTAAATTTATAGATCTTTCTTAAGTCTAGTTCTATTTTGGCCCTATTTTTAATACCAACACTTGATTTAATTTATACTAAGCAATTTTTATACCAGATTATAGTTTAGTCACTTGAATACTACTTTCTATACAAAAAAAAACTTACCAACCTATTACATATTTAAATTAACCCTATTCCGACATTCGATTAACATAGACTATAAATCTTAAACACATTACTTACCTATGTTGAATTAATCTCGCGTAAATATTGTTAGATGGACTGCAGGTAAATTGTGTTTCATTATAAATACTTGCATTCCGAAAAGAATCACAGAAGTTCTCAAATAAATTCAAAAGTTCTCTCGAAGTATTTTCGTAAATAGCTAAAACCTTGCTCTCGGACATATTGTACACAACAAAGAAAGACGGCTGACTATTCGCATCTGGCGATTTTAATGTTACGACTTCTTCGCTTGCATATTTTATCAGTATATGATTTTCGTCCAAGAGTTGCATTTTCCATAATCTTAAAGCTTTGAAATTTTCAAAATACTGATAGAATCGCCGTATTTCATAAGGATTATTCGTAGAATTGCTAATAAACAACGCCCTTTTATATAAGAAAGCCAATAATCGATGTTTTAACGAATTTATAAAAACTTCTTTGAAAGCTCGTTCAGTGGGAAATATTAAATTGAAAAAATAGGAATCATCTTCAAAGCAAAATCTCCCAATTTTACGAACGTCTACGAACATACCATCCAATATTTGAAATACATGTATAACTTGATGTTGCACCGATAGAACTGCTAATATATCTTTATATAAGTAAAGTCCTTGATTATGGGATAAAAATATCTTATCCACTTTAAATTGTCGAGTATCGCATAATTTTCCAGCATGTAAATCGATTAGATGTAACGAATAATCTTCCAAAGGAGACCTAAAAATATTTTTATCGGTAATAATGTTAAATGTCTTCTTATATGCAAATTATTAAGCCATACTAAGAATGAAAATTAATTAACAATACGTAAATAGTAATTAGCAGCGAAACGATTACAGGCCACCTATTAGCCTAGCATTTTTCACTTGACTGTACTAGCATCGGTATTGGCTGAAACTGATACGCCCCGCCCCAGTTTATCATATGCTGATGCTCATATGAGAATATAGTGTGCCAAGCTGAGTTCGGGTATTCGTTCGGAGCGGATCAAGAGTTCAGAGCACGTGGAGGGGATTAGGAGTAGAGCAAGAGTGATCATTCAACCCATACTGTTAAACGAATGGATAGAGTAACTCTGCGACATTCCCGAACGTGAAAGAGAGCGAGTAGGGTATTTGGAGTAAATAGAGTTACTCTAAACAAATACCCGACCTCGCCTTGTGATTGAATGGTCGGCCGACGTGACAATAATGCAATACGTGCACTCACAATTATTTGTTGACATAGTATGCTTAATTAACTACAAATGTTAACAATTTAAATAGAAATCAGACTAAACAAAAATCCTGATTTAGTTAAATTGAAAATAATATCTATGTTGAGAATTGTAGCTGGAGTTTTTCGCTGATTTTAATTGTTCGATACGTTTTTAATCAAAGAATAAGGTTTGAATAACTTTAAATGTTTTATTTAAATGCGGTTGATACGTAGCTTGTACAACAACGAATCAGACGCCATTTCGTCTCTTCTCGTATTACCCTACCTTTTGTAACATGTCAGAGCGGCGCGAAATTCAAAAGTAATAAAGAACTAGACGCCTTGAAAGTGATAGCTTTCAAAATTACATTTTACTAAAATGAGGATAACGAACTATAACAATACGTAAAGTAGATAAATCTTAAAGAAGTATATGAAACAACAGAAGCTTAAGACAAATCGATTAATTTATAGCAAGTATAAATCTAACGAGTTTGGTTATCAGCAACCACCGGTAACACACAAACTTGTTTCACTGCCCGCTTTACAATCGACTCAGCTGTTTTCGCGGTCACCAACTCGCACTATACCATCGGCACCAGGATTGAATTCCAGCACTCGACCTAGCTTCCAGTGTGAAGGAGGTTGGTTGTCTTCGCGCAGAAGGATCAGGACACCTACACGCAGTAGATTGACGGAAGTGATTTTCCATTTGCAACGGGTTTGAAGTACGGCGATATACTCCTTGCTCCACCACTTCCAAAAGTGCTGAGTCAGCTTTTGCATTCGTTGGTAATGATCCAGACGGTTTTCAGGTATTTCCAGAACATTTGAGTCCGATAGAGATGAGCCTCCCAATCAATAAATGTCCAGATGTAGGGGATGTAGATCATTAGGATCAGTAGATAAAGGAGATAAAGGTCGAGAATTTAACACAGCCTCTATTTGTGCCAAAACAAATCCTCGAAACACAAAGATACATTACTAGAGCAACCTAAACTTGCGGACTCGCATAGGCGTCGGTATTACGGGTTAATATAAGAATACGAAAAATTCATAAATAAACTAAACCGGTAGAGAAGCAGGCATGTAGTGTCGACCTTGAATATAAATCATGTTAAACCGCGCTGAGAGAGATTTCGTTTTAGTACCGGTTGAGCTGTTGCAGAGATTAGTCGAACGGTCAAAGTTATGTACTTACGTGTCGCTTTTGAAAATATAGCTGGTGTTTTTTGTGTGTTGTAATATTATACCAAGTACATAATTAGTGTATCGTGTCATATAGAACTAATATTTACATAGCTAAGAAAACAATGCCTCGTAATAGATTTGCTACTAATGTACATAAGTATGTGTCACTTTTTCCCCATTTAAAATATGACGGTAGTGCAGTTTTTTGCTTAATATGCAATGTTCGTTTGGCTGCATTGGACAGAACTGATTGCCAGAGGCATGGCAATGGTATTAAACATGAGAAATGCAAGAACTGAAATACCTTATACACTATTCCTCATACATTTATTAATTATGTTTACCTCTTGTAATCTTCCGTTGTCGTTGGTGAGAAAAGCAGCTTTTAAAACGTTTTGGCGACAATACGTTCCAAAGTAACCGTTACCCTCACAAACACAATTACAGAATCATTTGCCGCGAATGAAAGAGATGCTAGAAAATGTGTGTAAACGTGATTTGTGTTCCAAAAAAATATGGATTACCGTGGATGAGACGACCGATATAAAGAAAAACAGTATTGTGAATGTAATAGCTCGCGTTTTATCTAGCGAGAACACAGCATCTCGATATTTGTTAGCTTGTAAACGTGTTCAACAATGTACCGCGGAAAATATTCAAAAAGTGATAATGAACGCTTTGAAAAAATTTAAAATTGCCCAAGATCAAGTTGTGATGATTGTGACAGATAGTGCAGCAACGATGTTAAGTATTGGGCGATCCTTAAAACATATATTTCCTAACTTAATACATATAACCTGCGTGCTGCATGCTTTGCATTTAGTTGGTGAAGTTGTTCGACAACATTACGGAAACGTTGATAGGATGATTGAAAGTACTAAAGCAGTGTTTCGTAAATCTCCTAAACGTTTAAAACGTAAATGTTGTCCAGGTATTCCAGAACCTCCTGAACCAATTTTAACGCGATGGGGTACTTGGCTAACAACAGCTTCTTACTATTTGATCCATTTTCAACAAATTCAATCAGTTATAATGCGATTTAATCGGAATGAATCCAAAGCAATTAGAGAAAGTCAAAGAGAATTTCAAATTCCTCAACTTTTAGAAGATTTAACAACAATATGTACCAGTTATACAGTATTACTAGATGCCATCAGAAAACTACAATGTACTGAATTGTCATTGCAGGAATCATTAGACATAGTGGAGAGTGTAAAAAATAAATTACACACATTAAATAATACGCCAGGATTATGCGCTAGTCAAAAGTTGGCAGATGTTTTAAGGAAAAATCCCGATTTTAATACTTTAGAGGGCGTTTATAATAAGTGTAAGAATAGTGAACTTTTAAGTGATTTTGAAAAACGGCTTCTACATGCAAATGTAACTTCCTTAGATGTGGAGAGATCGTTTTCTATGTATAAGAATATTTTTTCTTGTCGACGCACAAGGTTTAAAGAAGTAACTGTGGAAATATATGCAATGATGCAAGTTTCCAGTAGTTCACATCCTGATGCCTATAATTTGTTGAATAATTAGCAAGTAAGTTTATTTATGAATTTTTCGTATTCTTATATTAACCCGTAATACCGACGCCTATGCGAGTCCGCAAGTTTTGGTTACTCTATACATTACCAATCACGCGCTTTAAATGAGACTTGGTAGATTTGATACCCGCTTCCCACAACCCTCCGAAATGAGGCGATCTTGGTGGAATAAAGTTCCAAGCAATGCCTTCTTGAGCTAATGAGTTATAAATTGCATTAACATTGTCGCGGTTATTTAAAAATGTTGTCAACTCCTTTAATTCGCGTTTTGCACCGACAAAGTTAGTTGCGTTATCGGAATACATCGCTTGGGGTTTTCTACGACGTGACGTAAAATGTCGAAAGCAAGCCAAAAATTCTTGAGTAGTAAGATTACTTCCCAACTCTAAATGAACTGCTTTTATTGCTAAGCAAACAAACAAACAAATATAAGCTTTAGTGTTTCTTGTTAGAAGTATTTTCTATTGCACACATGCAATTACTGCACCATTTACGCAAATTGAAGCCTGCTGAGCTAAATATAAGGCTTAGTTTCTCGCGCAAGTCCGAAATCAGTTGAGTAGAATCAGCACCGGTTAATAGATCGTCCATATAGAAGTCGTTAATAATGATGTCATATATTTCAGGGTAACTAGATTCGTGTTCTAGGGCTAACTGCTTAAGACAACGTGTCGCTAGGAAAGATGCCGACGCGGTACCATAAGTCACATGGATCTCAAGAAAAGACGATGATATTTGCGGTTTGGTTCAGCTAGTAGTATCTGCCGATACATTTTCTCTATATCAGCCGTCAACGGACATGCGTGCCGTCTGAAACGAATCAAAATCGTGAACATATCGTTTTGAATGACCGGCCCGACCATTTGCATATCATTCAATGAGAAACCCGAATCAGTTTTTAGCGATCCATCAAAAACAACACGCGTTTTTGTAGTCGTACTTGACACCTTAAATACAGCGTGGTGTGGAAAGTAATACGATCCGTTCGAATTATCACTTGTATCTTCGATAATTTGCTTCATGTTCGTACGACGGTCACCAAGCACTGCTTTGCGTCCACAGTTTACAAAAAAAAAACTATTAAGCATGGTGGTATCATGATTTGGGCATGTTTCTCTTGGAATGGGACGGGCCCTATTTTGAAAATAAGAGGCATTATGACGCAGGACAGTTATCTGCAAATATTAGCTGTTATGTTACCATATGCTGAAGAGAAAATGCCTCTTAGGTGGGTCCTACAACAAGACAACGACCCGAAGCATACGGCAAGAAGGGTGGCACAATGGTTTTCTGACAACAATATTACGGTTATGCCTTGGCCTGCACAATCACCGCATCTCAATCCGATTGAAAATCTATGGAACGACATGAAGGCAGCTGTACATAAGGCTAAACCATCGAATGGTGTTGCATTATGGGACGTTGTGCGTACTGCATGGCTGTCCATTCCCCAAGAAAGATGTCGGCATGATATGTCGCGATGTTTTACAAAACAAGGGACAAGCAACAAAACATTGATTTAGTTTTGGAAAAAGTTTTTAAGTTTTTATTATATTTATGGAATTTTGATTTATTTTTAATTAACACTGCTATTTTCATGAACGGCAATCATTGAAAATTATTTTTTGTTTTGCCAAGGCTACTTTTTTGTTCTCATATTTTAACTTTCTTTGGAGCAAATTCACTTGTCAAACATACCTATCGTTTGTATTTACAACTGCTGTAAAAAATATCAATAAATAGATTGTCTTCCAAAAACTGCTATTTTCATGCACAGGTTTCTATATAAATGTGTGTTGAATAAATATGTTTAACGGAAGTAATAATTCTCTATCTTACTATAATTCCCCTAGGAAACTAAGCTCATAGCGCCAAACATGAGTGGCGTCTGGTGCAAGTAGGGGGTGTCACTCCATTAAAGCTATTAAATCCAACAGTAAATAAAATAAAAGATTCAATAAACGTGAAATATGATTGTAATGGGAAAAGTGGAGAAACAATGTTTTTAAAATACATTTTTTCCGGCTTTAACAGCTGCAAACGCAGAAATCAGATCTTCAAAATTATTTTGTGTTTCTTCATATTCGATATTCAATATGGCAAAATTATTTAGTCTCGTGTGGCTCATTGTAGATCTTAAGTAGTTTTTAATTAATTTCAATTTGCTAGAATTCCTCTCATACGGAGCAACTAATACGCAAATTGTCAAATAATTTTAGTGCGACCGTAAGATGAGTTGGATTCCAAAATATCCCATTCCACAATGAATTTTAAAAAATCCAAAGCTAGCCAATCGTTTGAAAGAGTCGCACTGGCTGCTTTTAAATCTTTCTTCAATTTTGGAGAACGCGTTTTTTTTCATATTTTTTTAAATTTCCGTACATTTTTAATTTTTTAAATCGTTCACCTCCAAATGGGTGACACCCAAGGCAGGCTGCCCCCACCGCTTCTCGCTAGCAACGTCACTGGCGCCAAACAATAAGCAAAAGAAAAATAAGATTTTCACTCGATTTAATTTTACTTCACCGTAACTATGGCTATTGTCCTTTCAATAGGTATAGATTTTTTCTAGTTTAAGTTGAGTATTTCAATAAAAGAGAGTTTCAAACTTTTCGTTAATAAGTCTGGCAAATGTCTTTTCTTTGACAACCCAGATTGATTTCCTCGGACGGCCATACAATCGCCGGCCGGACGTCCCTGGATACACTAAAAATCCTGACATGTCCGGGGAAGTCCCGACGTCTGATAACCTTACTCAAACATAATGCCATTATGGGTTTATAACTCCCCTTTATAAACGCTATATTTGTATTTAATACTTTTATATACACAATGCAATTTGTCGTTCATAACAATGACTACAGTGCCACCAACCTCAAAAAGACCCCGGAAAATATGCGAACTATATACAATAACAAATAATGTCGACCAATAAGAAGCGTAATTTTGCTTAAGTCCAGGAACTGACACAAGTTCTTTCGACTTCGTACGCCTGGTTTAAAATTTTTCAAATTTACTTTTATTTTCCTGTTCCTACTTGTTTGACTAAAAAATTGACTTTTTAAAGACACTAGTAGTCGTATACGTACACTAATGTAGGTAAGTAAATTATTTTCAAGAATATATAAATCATTTAAACTGTAAATTTTGAGGTTAGGAATTTCTAAATGTATTGTAATATTCCTTTTAATGCGATATTAACTTACAAAAAGAGTAATTTTAAGGTAATTATATATATTTTTTTCTTTCTTTACAGGTTAGGGACCATGAGTAAATGCAAACTCGTTCATTCGGAAGCACAAAACATTATTCGTAATGTTACAGAGTTCTTTAACAAGCAGAAATCAGATGGTCATTGGGCATTTCCATTAGAAAAAGCTACTGAACTAGCTGCCGTAGCAACAGGAAAATCAGTCAGTTTGATAAAGCAGATTCGCAAGAATCTAAAATCGCAGGCACTTCTTCATTAAAATCTCCAAAAAAGAAGCGAGAAGCTCCAGCTTCGATGAAAATTGAGTTAGATGACTTTGACGAAGGCGTACTAAGAAGAACTGTCCATGAGATGTATACTGTAGATCGTAAGGTGCCAACATTGAAACTGCTAGTAGACAAAATGAAATACAAGATTAACTACACAGGAGGATGAGAAACTTTAGGTAAATATTTATTACGACTGGGCTTTCGATATAAGAAGTATCATAATAAAAGAAAATTATTGATGGAAAGAAATTATATTGTAGCTTGGCATTCTTGGTACTTAAGAAGATCACGAGAAAATGATGGTTTAAGGAAGAATAAAAGGCCGGTAATATATTTAAATGAAACCTATATTCACCCTACATATGGAGTTAGCAAATGTTGGCAATCAGAAGAAGAACCTGATGTTTATAAGTGTGATTGAGCTGGTCAAAGATATATTATAATGCATGCAGGAAGTTGTAATGGCTTTGTTGAGAACGCTTTGCTAATTTTAAAGTCAAAAAGTAAATCAGGTGATTATCATGATGATATGAATCACTTGAATTTTATGCAATGGTTAGAAAAGCAGCTTATTCCAAACTTGCCTCTACATAGCATTGTTGTTATGGACAATGCACCATATCACAGGATGCAAATAAATAAACCACTTACACAAAATAATCAAAAAGATAATATCCAATCATGGCTAGAAGCAAATGGTATTGCAACAACACCAGAAATGCGAAAAGCAGAACTTTTAATGCTGGTAACACAATATTCCATAATTAAAACTTATTATGTTGATGAACTGTTAAAAAGCCATTCTGTTTTCCGTTTGCACCCTTACCATTGTGACTTGAATCCGACAGAGTTAATTTGAAGCATGGCAAAAAGAAAAGTTGCTACGAATAATGTGTTGCACTCTAGCCAAAACATCGAGCAATTAGTTAGAACTGCATTTTCAGAAATCACACAAGCCGATTGGGAGAAGGAGTGTAACCATGTAAGTCATATTGCAGAAGAAATGTGGAAGGCTGATTATTTAACTGATGAAATTGTGGAAAATTTAAGTTTCATTATGAATACAGCCTCTTCGGATGAAGATTGGATCAGCGAGGATGGAATATCTTCAGATGATGAATATGATCACTAAAAAAACAAAAACCATGAACACACATTGTAATACATATTGTAAAACATTTGGCAATTAAATTGTATAAGTTGAAATAAACGTTTGCTTTATTTCAAATTAGAAAAACATTCAGATTCTTTATTTTTCTTAATTCCTAAGTTTTTCACACGTTACTGGTCATTTGTTTATAGTAACTGCTACTTTCGTTTGATTTAAATATCCCACCGAAAAAAATTATGGATTGAGTGTACTTTGTCAACATGTAGCTCCATCGGACATATCCACTCAAAGCTTTTCTGAACTTGGCACGACTGTATGTTTTCATGGAAAAATAACTGCCAACAGTCGAACACGAATTTTTATTATTTCAAATATTTTTAGCCAAAAAAAAACCCAATATATAATAAAAGTTGACTACTTTGACTTTTTTTCCAAACTAAACATCTTGAGCTTTTATAGATTTTGTTCCAATCTCTGCGCACTCACTAAATAAATACTCAGCTATCTTAACATATGTTTTTGCAGCCAAATAATGTAGATATAATCTAGTTCTCAACACAACAAACATACCTTGGATTAGGTGTAACAGATTCATTATTAGTATATATTTCATAAAAATGGGGTCGAAGCTCTTCTGGAATGAAGGTTGCTGAACCAATAATAACATATCTTCCATCATCACTAAATAAACTACATTCTCTATTTAACTGCTCCAGACTTTGGCTAACATTAACAACAAATTTCAACTAAAATACAATATAACAACAAAATGAATTAGTGTTTGCTAATACGACTTACCTGAAAAAATCTATCAAATATTTTGCTCTTAATTTCAAATTTTTGTTTCTCATTCTTTGTCCGTACATTTTGCAACAGATCTCCAGCAGCTGCTGGTCCTTTGTATCTATATACTTCCAATGAAGTTTGGTCAGATGAAAAAGCAATAAAATGTTTACCATCTGGACTAAATTTTCTTAGGAAACAAGGTGGCTTTTCAACGTTGATCAATGTGAAATTGGGAAAAATGTTCTGATAAAATTGTCTAGCAGTATGAAAGTGAGTTCCTGGCTTTTTATTACCGAATGTTTGTCTTTGAAACAAACGTAGTACAATATTTTGTGGTGGTACTTTTCGCGGTTTTATGAAGGAATCCATTTACCATTTATTACAAAATACATAACATTAAACTCAATCAACTAATACATTATAATCTGAATGGGTTAAGGTAAATCCTACATCCTTACTAAAAAAATAAACATATTTTGAAGGAAATGCCAATGGTTTCGTAAACCCATCGTAAACCATGCATACATACGAGTTATTGTTATTATTATAAGTAATGTAAGTACTATTCAGTATTATTTACGCATTGTTTACTTAATAACATAATCAGCTGAGTGGCTAGTGTAGCCACCATAAAATAGAATACACAATACACAGAATGTTTCGTAAGTAAAATTATAAAATTCCGGAATAAACAAAACCCATTTGCAAAAACATTCTCAAATGATTCTTACTACAAACACATATCAATTACAAATTAAATTATTTTTTACAAATCTATAATAAAAAAGACACAAATGCGCTTTTTATAAATTGAGTAAAATAAAGCGGTTGTTTTAAAATTGTTCAAACGACTGTTTGTCATAGCTACGGTCATAAGTCATAAGTTATGACAAAGCGAATCATTGATGTCACTTGTCAACTTCTTACACTAATTTCGTACTACTCTGTACGCCAGGGATTCCGTAAGTGTGCGCCGCGGCGCCCCAAGCCCGTAGAGAGTAAACAGCAAACTGATAGAATTTGAGATCCTCTGCTATACAGTCTTAAGGTTTGTTCGCTCGGGCTGCATTTTTTACTCGGTGTAGTGTGAAATGCGGTCACTGGAGTGCTCAGTGTACGTAGGTGTATGGTTGTGTACAGCTGCACGCAGGCCCAACGAACGAATATTTTTACAGTGGTTACTCGGAGTAGTTAGTGTAGGGCGAGCGAACAAAGTTTTAGTAATACTAAAGTAATAGCAAAAGTTGCAACCAACATTCAAAACCATTTCGCGCGTTTCCAAATGAACGATTATAGATTTTTAAAAGAAATTTTCTGAATATGGTGAATAATTTAAGTTGGTAGTTCCGGCAATAAACAACGAACATGTACGTTTTTAGTTTTAACATGTAGATTTGCATGAGAATTTGAATCGCTCATCGCATTCAGACTGATTCAAACCAAGTTAAGATCTGATTGAACTAGTTCATAGTTTTGTTTCGATAGAAAGCAAAAACTTCCTCATCAAGATAAAACTGGTGTTTCCGGATATTTTCAAGTTGGCTTTCGCCAAAAAATCTAATTACTAAAACCTTTAAAACGAATATAAAATTATATTGTTGAGAAAAATATCTTCAATTCTATATTAGTACATGTAGTTAAAGTTAAGTTTATGGAAAAACTCATTATGTGGGCTTCTGATGTACCTCTTGCCTAATTGTACTTACTAATTTTAATTAAATTATATTACAAAGATACTGCCGTTTTGTTTTTATTTGATAATTATGATAATTTGTTCACTGGTTCCTCTTATTTCTATAAAACGCCAAAAATTATAATTGCTGTTTAAATAGCTATATTTGCTAAATTAATAAATAATCTACAATTTCATTTACAACCATATTTACAAATGACTACAGATACTCCATTTATACACTGAAAGATTCTCCACAGCCGCAAGTCCCTTTAATATTTGGATTATTAAAGACAAACTCTGAACTCAGCTTTGTATTCACATAATCCATTTCGGTACCTAAATATAAAGAGAAGAGAAAAACAAACTGGCAAATGTTAATTTTCCAATTTACCTAAAAGTGTCAATTGTGCTTTCTTATCTATTATTACTCGAACACCATCTTGGACGACCTCCTCATCCATCGGATCTGTAACAAGTAGATAGTAACTTTAATAAATTCCAATACAAACTGTATAATTACCTTTTTTAACTGCATAGTCCAAAGTATACGATAATCCATTGCAGCCTCTTTGACGTACACCAATTTTCAAACCTATCTGTGGATTTTATAATGTTATTGTCCATATTACAAGTCAGCAATTCATAACATACATAATCATTTTTACCCTCTAAGATCTCTTTTATTCGGGTAACAGCTGCAGGCGTCTTAAAATAAGGTTAGTTGCAGAAAAAACAGTTGTCATGAAGCTTCTACTTACGAGAACTAAAGCTGCACGTGTGGGTAATATTTTTCTACCTTTAACAGCACGTACAGTTGCTGTTGCAACAGATTTTGCTGCCATAATTTTACCTTAATTTTGAGAGACGTCAAAATGTCAAAAGAAATACATATCAACCATAGATCAATGGTTTTCTTGTTCCAAAAGTTTTGGAATCCGTACTGCAACGAGCAACAAATAGACACGCATCATACGGCGAATAGAATCGCTGAAGTCGAAATTGAACGATATCGAAGCGAACGACATCCTTCAAGCGCAAAATCGACAAAATATGAAATCAAATTATTTAATCATTTAATGGTCATACTTGTTGAACCGGAGCACCTATAAGGAACGATTTTGTGAATTGTAATTTGGTGGTTATTAAGTATTTTAAATATTTATTTTAAAAATGGACCTGGATTTATTGATTGACATTAGATTTTAAATTTGTTTCTGGAGCCGATTTGTGATAGTTTGATCAGAGATTAATTTGGATTAATCTACGCATGTACGAACTAAAACTGATTTGAAATTGATTTATCAATTTAACTGCACGAACGCTTTCTTTATATTTATCAGGCGATGTATAAGTTACAAACAAAAATAAACGCGAAATGTTCAGACACAATTACAAATTTATTACAACCTTAAAGGAACTATTAATTCCTAACAAAACCACAGACATGAATAAAACACGCGTGAAGTTGGTGTGAACATATACAAAAAAAACCTATAATACAACTTTTCACTTCGCAGTATAACAATGCGCATGCGTCTGATAGATCACTGGACGATAAACTTCAAACTGGAGCAACTATCAGCAAACGGTTAGAAATTAATTTAGAGATCTGCACGAACGCCAAATTACGTCAAATTAATAGTCAAAGTTTGGCGTTTTAACTACACGAACACTATTTTTGTAATGCGCATGCCCCTGACGATTTCAAATGATTTTAAATCGCTGCAGAAACAAACCTATTATTCAACAGTATTTCGTACATTTAGGTTCACCTTCCATGCATTGGCGCGTGTTTTTTATGTAATTGAACATAAAACATAAGGCGTTAGGCACCAAGGTTGGTAGAATACATTTACTCTTTAGAATACATACATTTTACCAACCTTGGGTCGGCACAGCAACTAGGATGTAGTACTCAGGTCAGCAGCTTTAATGATAACGATAACTCAACCTGTAAACCACGCCAAAGGCGGCACTAATTAGGCCTGGGGCGAAATTCAACTCTATGCCCAGTTACATACATTAAAACATTTATTGTTGTGTATCTCGTATGCGAATGTGTCAAAAAAATATGTACCATCAGTTGCACAAAAATCTGGGACAAGTCTTATTAGCTCATTTTGACGTTTTTTTCAATCGTGTAACAATTACTTGTCCATTTACGATTGACACTGAGACAATTTGACATATTTTTTCATAGTTTACAAAAAACAAGTTTAAAATGGGTAATGTCGCTTGTTCCAGATTTTTATGCAAGTGATAGTACGTTACAGTTTATATTATCTATGGTACGTTATCATTGATAAATGATATACATATCACCTTCTCCATAATTCTATTTGACATTTTCGAAAGAATAGTTAACCACATCAAAGTTGAGCTAAACTAAAACATGATACTAAGACTAAAATAAATGTTTATGAAAAAGTAGTATAAATTTTCCATTTCATGCGTTTGTAGGTACATAATATTACGTTCGAATACATTGCATCTATTTAAGGTACTTGTTCAATATCCAAGAATCAAACAAGTTCGTTATAATATAATATATTTTTTCTTAATAAATAGAATAATCACTTACATATGTACATAAAATAGATAATTTTTGATAAACGGTAAATATTACAAACATGTTTTATACCAAAAAGAGATCTTGTTCTATATAATATTCAAGCTTTCAATTCAGAACCAATATCCGTCGTTGTGTTATCTTCAATGGGACCCTTTTTGGGCGCTAACAGCACATCTTCCTTGACCATAAACTTTTGCACAGCCAGTACAATTCTAAAATTATAATATATGTTAGCAAATTATCATTGTGAATATTAACGAATCGTTAATATTACCCGATGAAGATTACGAGAAGGAAATATAAAGCGCCTGTGACGAAATTAAATGCACCGGGATTTGTATCCAAGGTACCGTTGTAGACGAATGTGTATAAGGGAATACCGCCCATTAATACTAATGATTCGAGAGCAACAGTTATCGAAAATAATTTGCCGGTTTCTTCCCGAGTGACCATTTTCGATAATAGTGAACGTACCATTGGTGCTAAGACGCCTCCCAGACTTCTTATAACACCGGCTAAAAATAAATTTTTGCCGTTATAATAAATAAAGTATTTTTAATACACATTAAAAATATTACTAGATAACAATAAATTTTACCTAAGTAAATATGCCAATCGGTAGAAGCCCATGCTTGCAGCAACATGCTACCAAAAGTTAAAAGGGAACTGGCAAGAATAAGAGGAGACTCCCTAACTCTTAAACGTTTATGTAAAAAGAAAATAGCAGCTACAGTAACGATGATACGTAATAAATCCCTTAGAGTTTTGTAGATTGTATATTTTTCCAGGTCCCAGTCCATTTTCTTCCTCAAAAAGAGGTAAAAGATAGAAACATCCGCGTGGCCTATGAAACGTATGATGGTTGATGTGATGATGACAAGGACAATAACCAGCGTAAGATTATTTTCGCGTTTTCTGAAAATGGTACGCCATAGTTCCTTGATATCTTTCCCTGAGCATACACTTCCCCTCACGCTTCGATCCTATTATACATAAAACAATAATTAGTTTACAAGTACAATTTTACTTATTCATCAATTTACCTGTGCAAATTGTCGGCTTTCAACCATAACAAAAAGATTGAAGAAGAAGGCAAGAAAGAAGCAAACAGTGGCGAGTGAATAGATTGTAACATAACCACCCAAATCAAAGATGTACGAAGTTAACACGGTGCCCAGAAGCATACCGGCAGACATGATTCCTTCAAATACTCCCATTCTATTGTGGAATATAGTAAAGTCATAAATATGATCGATCATCCCAAGTGGCATATAATAGGTATGTCACTAATATTCGCACAATATAAATCTCACATTGATACGAGGGTGTATCAAATATAAACTGGACTGATTTTCTTAAAAATTCCGGAGGGCTTCTAGACCTGGAAGGGGTTGATGCGCAGGTAGCCTGTACCGTTAGGGTTATGGAACCGACCGCAACTCTCTCGGGTCCCTTTAGTATCAAAAGGAAACCATGAGCGAGAAAGAAGTGCATGTCTCCATGGAGCAGCGGATTATCATCAAGTTTTTGGCCAAAGAGGGGATGAACCCAACCAAAATTTTGCGGCGATTACAGACACAGTTCGGGGACAACACTCTGCCAAGAACCAGTGTGTTTGCATAGCACAAAAAATTTTCTGGAGGGCGTGAAAAGTTCGATAACGAGGGCCACGATCGCCGTCCAATGGACAAGTGTGACCGTTTCTCGTTGATTTTCTCCACGATCGACGCACAATTAATGCGCAATATTATTGTGAAGTACTGGATGCCGCGAAACTGTCATTTCGAAGGAAAAGGAAGAAGCAATCGGCCAGAAGTGTCATTCTTCTGCATGATAACGCCAGGCCTCATGTGGCTAACGCCACGATGCAAAGTGGATGCATTAGGATGGGAAACGCTGGAACATCCACCCTATAGTCCAGACTTGTCACCTTGTGACTTTTATCTTTTTGAACCCCCCAAAGAAGCGCTTGGAGGCCAGCGTTTCGACGACAACGAAGCGGTGGAAGCGTTTGTGCTCCATTGCCTACACGAACGTCCGAAGAGTTTTTACGATGATGGAATAAAAAAGCTCCCAATCCGATGGGGAAAATGAGAAATTAGCTATATCGGTATCCCCTCCTCGCTCTCTCGCCGTACATGCGAGAGAGCGTGGAGGGGACTGAGTGATATCCCAGCAATTCGATGCGGAAGATGCTAGTCCACTTGGGATGCAGACCTACTGTGCGAAAAGCGCACGTAATAATTTGAAGTCAATGTCGCCTGGAAATGAGAGTTTCGCATATTTATTTTGTTGTTGCTACGAAATTAATAAGAGATTCTAAAGACGAAAATAAAAACAGATTCTGATGAAATGAAAGAAAAGAAAAATAAATACTCTAGAAATTAATTCTTTCTAAGATCGTCCGCACATAAGGCAGTCTACCTCGTAACTAACCACATCGGTAACCTATTGCCCGCTTGAGGGGTAGCGATATGGCTATTTTCGCATTTTCCTAATCGGTATATTTGTAAGCTAAGTTAAATAAAGTTAGAATTTTTTTAAAAACGAGTCCCGTTTGTATTTGATACACCCTTGAAGTTTATTTAATAATAATGTAATAATGTATAAACATTGTAAATCTAATATTTTGTTTTAAATATTCTATACTATATTACAAAATTAGATATGCTACTGTGGCACTTAATTTTTTCTTTTGATTGTTTGTAATACACGCCAATAATCTGTAATAAATATTTTTTGTTCATATTGTCATGCTAGCTTACTGCTTAAGTTCCCTTAAAAAATGAAATATTATCTTAATATTTATTATACATTCAAAGAAAATATTATATTTCAATATACCATGCATTTTTTTACCACTGAACATATACACCTTCCATGCATTGACATAATTTAACATAGAAGCGTTTGGCATGGCGAGTAGCTACTGGGATTATTACAGAAAATAAAACGTCAAATTTGACATTTAATTTTTTATCTAATCCTATCTAATTAACGGGTCACAAAAAGGCGTATAGCAGTGGTTTAAGGAATCAAAATGGAAATACAAAATAGAACAAGTGTTCGAAGTGCCCACCTTCACATTCCACACAGTTTGCGAGCCGATTGTGAAATTATTGAAGGGAAAAAGTACAATGTCAAATTTGACATATTTGTGTTTTAATTGCAGAATGTAGGCCATTTGTCAAATTTGTCAATATTTGAAATGTTGTATAGAGCTCGTGGAACTGCGAGCATATTCATCCAACTTTAGCAAATAACCCAATGAAATACATCCTATTGTTGGTGTCGGCAGCATCGGTGTGGTGGTCAGTGCAGGCCATGTTCCATAGTTTTACGTTACGTTTGGTTTTGGTTCTATTTTCTAATTCTTAGAATTCGGTTTCTTTCAAAATGTATGTACTTTATTATGTGCCAATGTGAAAAAATAACATTTTAAGAATAATGTTAATACATTCCACATGTGTTTTTTTTTTGTTTTTAGCAGATAAGGGTGTGTTTATAGTGACGCTGCGATGATAGCTGTGATGATAGCTACGATGATAGCTGCGATAGTCGATAAGAGCTGTGATAAGAGCAGCGATAAAAGTGTCGAAAACTACGCATCGCAGATGGCGTTTATGAAGCTTCGACAAGCACGTCACTTTGACAGTTGTCAAAATATTTGCATTGTAGTCTTTCTTTTTTTGATTTTGGTGTTGTTGGTCCCGTAATCTTTACATAAGTTTGTTAAATAAATATGAATAGAAAAAAAATCACTGATTCTGATGAAATGTGTTTAAGTTCGAATGCCGTAAAATATTATATTAGTAAAGGCATTCAGCAACGGAGATATGCTGCACATCCTTTTAATACTGAAAGATGTACATACATTTGGAGAATTTCATCACCTATATTTGAAATTAAGAGAGTACACAGAAAAATTCCGCGAATATATACGAATGAACATAGAAACTTTCGATTACATTCTATCAACTATTTGTAACGAATGTAATATAAAATGGTATAATTACCATCAGAGTCCAATTGTGTCTGAGAAGCGGTTGATCCCAATTAAGTAAATAAAAACAAAGAGGATTATAGACCTTTTATTAAATCAATATGAATAATTTAAAAAGCACTGGTTCTCAAGAAATCAATTGAATGAATATGAAAATAATGAAATGAATATGAAAATATTTTAAACATACGTGTACTAGTTAATTTAATTGTTATTTCATCCCATGGCTTGTCTAAAACAGCGATTATGGTGATTTTGATTTTTTTGTCCCATATTGGGGGCCTATGGTAAATTTCGGTGATTAAATTTTCGATATCCATTCCTAGAGTTGATTAAAGCAAAATTTGACAGTTCAAGTAATTTATCTTTGTTCATTATCGCTGCCCACAGATGGCGCGTAACTCCAACATAACCTAAAGTTAACATAACCACCCCACACATAGCGCCGCTTTCATCGCTGCTCTTATCGAGTATCACTTCTTTAACCATGGTTACGGAAAGATACAGCGCTCATTGATTGGCTCGTTTTGCTACCGCACTGCTCTCATCGATCATCGCAGCTTCACTATAAACACACCCTTAGTCATGCAACGCAAAAATGCATCATGGCGTTATAAATACAGATGTCAAAAAGAAAAGGATTGTATACTATACGATTCTGTAAACGCGTTAATTCGGAAATTTCAAGAAAACTGTATTACCAGAAAATCCGACACTACTATTTTGAATCAACAGACTTCATCTTGTTTCTTTACTGTATATAAGAAGTGTACTTCAAGTAATACATTTTAAATTTTGCCGGTATTTCGCATTGGTAACGAATAGAGTGAGGTAATGGTCACTGCGATACATAGGCGTTCCACCGGAACTGCGGGCTGTTAATGTTCGGTAATTCCGATGCAGCCCGCCAATCTACTTGATAATGTTGCTTAAGAGGGTGAGCGTTTCACAACTTTTCAGATATTATAATTCTGTTTTTATTATTCGATTTATTACTTATTTGTTGGTATTGCACTTACTGAAGGAAGCGCACGCCCATGCCTGCACAGAGACACATTACCTCCCTTTAGTAATGAACACAAATGTTTATAAGAAGTGTTATAAAATTTGTTCATCAGTTTCATCACAGTATTTGTGCTTAATATCAATGTAAAATGTGTCCGAAATTTAAAATGTGTTGAGGCATTTAACTACGATATATAAAATATTAATTAAGATATAGGTATATAAGAAATATTTGAAAAATATATAAAATAAATATAAAAAAAAATGTTATGTGATAAGCATTAGAAAATCATATTAATTGCGTATTATAAAACAATATAAATAAAATATTTAAAAAACTGTCGTTTATAATATCCAAAAAATATTTTATTTCTAATATTAATTTAATACTTTTGTGCCACTTGGGATGTAAAAGGTAAGGACAGACAAAAATATCTTATCTTTGTGCTTACCTAAATCCCCTATTTTTTTCCATAGTTATGTCGGATATGTAGCAAATAATAGCTGTTATGAATGGTGTTACGCCACCGAAGAGCGCAATGAGTAAGGAAGAACCAACAAAGTACCAAGCTGACATTGATTGTATCGATGACACGATTATAGCGAAAATACCACCCAAACAAAATCCTGCAAAGAAAATTATTCAAATATGATATTTTTTCAAAGTTAACAACTTGACCACGATTAGTATTTTATTAAATTGTGACGTCGCCACTCGCTTTTGCTTAAAAAATGATATCAAATAATATGAAGAGCTTACTTTCAAACCAATAAGTTCTTTAGGAATCAAAGGGCTTGTTGCTGGCACTGGAAGTAATCTCCTCACATGCGCACAAACAATCATGTAATCTTTTTAACAGCAAAATTTTCACATGTTGCTTCCAGAAAATTACAAAAAAATTGCTTGTTTTAAATTGTTACCAATTCACCAATTTGCCAATTTCCAACACTCTAGTACAATTTTGTTTTTTCCCCATTTTTTGTTATTTTAATTAAGGCAAATCTGTATTATTACTTTATACAAAAGTCACCATTTAAATATAATTTTGTTATTAAATATATTTTTTTAGGTAGACCTGTTTAGGTAAATAAAAATTACATTAGTGAAACTAGATGCAAAGTTGATTTAATTTGTACAAATAATAAAATTACAAAACCTATTTTATTATGATTATAAAGAAAAATTAACAAAAACACCATTAATAAAACTTGACTGCACTTTCAAGCCTTAACGTTCTTATTCTATAAAAGTTAATGAACAAAACATACTAAGAGTGCTATGGAACTTGGTTTGCTGCCAAAAATTATTTAATTCTACCATCATTGATAATTTGATGGTACAGTTTTATTTGAAAAAATGCTTTCTCCAAAAAAAAAATAATATACTAGTATACTAGATTTATTCGGTCATTCGGTTGATAATGAGGTTGCCCAGGAGCCCTCGAAACAGCTGTTCCGAATTAATTTGATTAATATTTTATGTGGTAAGGGGAGCGCCGATACTTCGTGTTGTTTGCTAGTGTACTAGTGTTGAAAATTCGCAAGGTGGTTAAAAAATAAAAAACCAACAACTTTTTCCTCTAGTATTTCACAAAAATTTGAATAATAATGACAATTTTGTAAGTTTGTGGAAAAAATATCAAATTTGACGGTAAAAAAAATTAGGCGGCATATTTTTTTAAGCAAAAAGAAATGACAAAATCAATAGTTATTTATGTCACAAGGGACGTACGCCCAATTTTGCGGCCGAGGATGTTATTTGCATCCGAGTGTCATATTATACTTTTCCTACTATCGTCCCAAAAATTTGGAAAAGTCAGCATTTTACGCAAATATTTGACATTTGCTTATATACATACTTACATAATTGCCAAAGTTGTCAATTTCTGTTATGTATTGATACCTATTACAGTACTAATGTATTATCACTAAGGTTCGGCAAACGAGTGTAACGTCAGAGGGGTATCGCGCAAAAGTAGGTACGTGAGATACAGTATTATTAAAAAATAATATATTCTTACCTTTTATTGACGTCCTGATGTCCACTGCGACAAAATACTACTGCCCCGGTAAGCCCGGTTATCGCAGTGGACATCAGGACGTCAATAAAAGGTAAGAATATATTATTTTCTAATAATACTGTATCTCACGTACCTACTTTTGCGCGATACGCCTCTGACGTTGCACTCGTTTGTCGAACCTTATCACTTAAAATCCCTAGGAGTGTAAAATTCCATTACATTCCGCTGTCAGGGCAACCAAGGTAAATAATGCAGAAATCGCACTTACGTCCCTCTAATCAGAGCAGTAATGATTGACTTCCCTAGCTGGTAGTAGGAAAAATTGATTAATAACATATGATGCGGACTTTCTGTGTGACCTTGTTGTAAAATAAACCGAATAAGGTGAAATCGTGTCTAATACGAACGCTTATTAAAACCTCAAGCAATTTGTGCTAAAATCGGATATATATTTTTCCTACTACTGGCTACGTAAGCTAATCATTACTGCCGTGATTGGGTGCTTTCACATTTACCAACAATAGCGCCGACATGATCACGGCACCGATACTGACACGACACCATTCCGCTTACCAACCAGTCGACCGGCTTCAGTGTCGAGTATTATGTTTTTATTAGTTTCATTGGCTTTATCCCAAAGACACTAAATCTATTAATGTGATAACATAGTGGTTAAACGCAGTAACTTTTAATGCTATAACAAATTATCTGTTTGAGCTCATACGGCGAAATAATGGTCAATCTTAGAGACAATAGTGACGGGAAGATTGAGACCTACCAATAGGTCGGCAACTACAATGACATGACGCCGACATGTCGGTAAATGTAAAAACGCCCATTGCAGGTGCAAGTGAGATTTACAGGTTATTTACCTTCGTCGCTCTTGAGAGCGGGATGTAATGGAACTTTACGCCCCTAGGGTAATAAAGTAATAATACATTAATATAGAAACAAGGTATTAATACATAACAGAAATTGACAACTTTGATAATGATGTAAGAATATACGTAAATGTCGAATATTTTCGTAAAATACTGATTTTTTCGAAATTTTGGGCAGATAGTAGGAAAAATATTGTATGTCGTAAGTGCTTTTACGGTCTCGTATTTATTGCAAACAACATCATCGATCGCAGAATTGCACTTATGGCCCTTGTAACATAACTATTCGTACATACCAATCATATTGATTATCAATATGGGCCGTCTGCCATGCTTATCCGACCAAGGTCCTAGAATCAAAACAATAACCGCAGGCGCGACTTGTGTAATCATCTCCTGCACCATAAGGATCACATTGGCGTAGGGTTGGATTTCTTCTTCGATCGCTTTGATGAAATCATCGGAATCGCCAGTACCCAGTCGTTCGCAATCTGATTTATTGTAGCCAAAGTCAACATAGCATGATCGGAAAATTGCGAAGTTATACGTCGTTGTCTCTGTAAAAAAGAACACAATTTTTATTCGACATTTATGACCTTCTATTATTAATTGTCGATATTATTCGGCAAAAGATGCTATTATTGTATAATTAATTATTACACTTACCCGTGATGGTAAAAGCGAAAAATACGATGAAGGAAGGTATTTCTGAGGCGGTTCTTAACCAGCCGAAATTATATTTATTTTGCGAAACCATTTTATTTCTTCATTGGTTTTATAATAATAATAATATGTAATTTATCCGTTAATTTTAAATAACTTCTTTAATAAAATAGATTTAATTCAAGAGGATGACTGATTTTTAATATCGACTGTGCCGCCTTTTATAGCGCTTCCTAGATAAAAATACGTCTCATAGATCAGATCGCATAGATGATAGATGACTTACTAATGTGATGACTAATATTTTACTAGAATCCTAGTATTATATTACTAAATATACATATATTTTTTAATACTGCATTTTGTTTAGAAAATCTAATTTAATTCGAAGTGAAATAAACCTAACTAGACTGGATGACCGTGTATGAAGATAAATGAAATAATTAGAACTGGCATTTTTTAAATTTCGCGGATGATTCAAGTTGGCAGTTCCGGCAATAAAGGACATATTCGCCAATTTCTTGACGTAATACAGACGAATATGTCCTTTATTGCTGGAACCACCAATTTAAATCATCCGCGAAATTTAAAAAGTGCCAACTCTATAAATAATGAAACGCCTTTTTTAAAGAATATTGCTAGCCATTGTATAGGTATATATTATATATTCATATTAATACGATATTGTAATTTGGATCATACACAAACATGCTATGGTAGAAAATTAAATAGAACAAAAAGATATTTTCTTCTTATAGTTGTTTATACATACTTTCATTAAAATTAGAATATTTTTATCTGTGAGTCAAGAGCAGTGTTATCTAACTATTTAAAATGTAATAATTTTTATCGTTAGGGTATGCGAACAACTTGTCTATTATTTTCCTTCCAACATTATCAAATTTATCAGCTAGTAACTGCTATACAATAAATAGAAAAGTATTTCTGTATCATTTAACTATTTATCAATATGTGATATAGAAAATAGAGCGCAATAAGTCATCTTTTATTCTTACTTATTACAATTTGTTGACTACGCAATTAATTAAATCTAGATGCTGTAGATGTAATCGTAATTGTGACTAATTGAGTAGATATTAATGTTTACAATTAGGTATTCTTAAGATACAGAAAACAATCGTTTTTGATATTCTAAGAGCTAAACCTTCCACTAAAAACCTATACGTTATTATTGTTACAAAGATAACAAATGAAATATGTACATTTGAAATACATTTTGCACGATTATATAATGCAGTGAGTTCCCAATTGTCCGTAAGCAATATTACTAAAATATCAACAAAATGGGTAACGCATACACATTTCGGTTCCCACAATATTCAGTTGGAGAAAATGTTTTCATCCCTACTAATCTCCCGGTCTAGGACAACTCGCCGCGGGGACACTCTATGTTTCCATTTCAAAATTATGAACAATCCCTCTCAAATACTCGATATAAAATAAATCCCTTCCATGCTGAAATCTTCTAAGAGCGTCAATAAACTTCCAAATTGTTGGATATTCCATTCCCAATTCGATCTGCAACCGTCGATGGGCAGCTTCAGCAAAATTGTTGGTCCTGTCCTGGCAATTTTTGGTTCTAGTACAAACCACGTAAGTGTCCAACGTAAGTCTTCGAACCAATCCAATAATAAACTAAGTTCTTCTGGAATTGCATCATTGAGTACATTAACTGCTGCATCTATGTCATGAATAGGAACAAACGCTAATGCTGGAATCATTCGAGCCCACAAAGCGAAATCGGCATTTGTATTATATGTTTGAGTTAAATGTAGTGAAGACAAATGCTTTTTCATATTTCGTGTAAAATGAAAAAAACATCTTTGTACGTTAGCACTCGGAAATACTTCGAAAACACTTTTAACAGCAGATAATTAATAATCGCAGAAAATAGCTGCAAGTTGTAATTCTAGTACCAGAGTTTTTAATGCACTAAATAGCTTGCCATATGTTGCACGCTGCTTGTTAGGTAGTAGTGCGTAAAACATTGGATGTATTCCATCGTACTTTTGAGCAAATATCACATAAACTTGATAAAATAAGGGAGGTGCTACTTTAAAGGTACCATCCATAAAAAAGGTATGACAATTTTTAAGTAATTGAAGATTTGTCTCCTTGCCAAAAATTAAAATTCCTTCCAGTCTGGGTTCACTATCAAACAGTAAAAAGTTTTCTTCAGGTTCAGTAGCTGTTTTAAATGTTATACCTCGGGTATTTTCAGTGTCATCAAATGCTTCTGGATTGGTAGGAGCTGACATGATTTGGTTGCGTTTTCTCCTGATAATTTTTTTCAAAGCTCCTTGACTTGGTAATGCTCCTTGGCAAGCAACTGTCAACCCTTGGGTGAAGGCACTGATGACTTGTGAGGTACTCTCTACAGTTGAAGCAGCTCGTCGTTTAAGAGATCCAATTACTTTATTTGCATCAATTTTAGCTGCAGACGCTTCACGACAATGTTCAGTCACAATTCGAACAACGCTTTCTTCACGCACATAAACTCTTCTCTTGCACTGTTCCCTTCTCTCACATCGCCAAAATTCTGTACAACCGTCTTTCGACATTTTGTCAAAAACAAGCGTAGCCATTACACACGAATTTTGGTTTACTGCGTTGCGAAGACACTGTTGATTCCATAGTGAAATGATACTCACGAATTATTCAACAAGACTAAACTTTCAGGTCCATACTAATTGCTTAAATACACAGTTACCTACCAACATGATTCGTGGAGGGGGAACAATTAAAATTTCATCATTATCATTTCAGGAATATATAATAAACTTTTAGGGTTGTTCTTGGAAGGATTTATAACAAATAACTTACCATACTGATTACAATTTAATATCCACTTACATTGAGAGATTAAAACGCAACGGGTGGCGGTATAAATCTATTTACTATTAACAATTACCTTTGGATAAATATCAATTATATCGGTTTTGTTTTTGAATAATTAATTTTAGTTGCACTTTTAAAATATTAAAATATTCCTTGTACACTTTAATGCTGACAAAGCTATTTCCACAGCCGCTTTAAATGTACATACCATTTAAACTGGTTATGTTTTTAAGTAATCAGTTTTCCTTGTACTATAAAGCGACATTGTTGGCTTCATCTTTCTCAGAAGTCTGGCAGCGAGCTGTCCCCGCGGTAAGTTGTCCCGACGGCGAAATGGCCACGGCGAGTTGTCCCATTCCGCTAATCTCTGATTATTGTGGAGAAAAGTCTTAGCATATTACGAAAAGAGAAACATAATACGGCATCCATCCCTTTAACATACATACTTCCACCGGCCTACAATCCACAACGTCATATACTCGGCTCAGATGTCTATCATTCTGCCACACACTGCTTTGCGTGGACAGAGCATCGTAAATTTGTTTGTATTATAGCTTCTGTAGGCATTTTTTTCGCGCAGCGAAACCGCCGGCCTGTGGATCTGCCGTGTCGTGTGTAACCAGCTTGACAGCGAATCCCGATTCGTATGAGATTGAAGAGGAATATCGTATCTGTTAATCACTTGTAGTTTCGCATTTTTTGTTGTCACATTTCCCTATACGTACAATTCAGCGTGGATATCCAACGCGCGGTGCAGAAATAAATTGGTATTCCGGGCACAATCGGTCTTCGCAACAGAATCGGATCAATCGCATGGGCCGCGGATTATAAATAGTGTTTGTGTGACTCACAGCCGACGTTTTAATGGATATCGAGAATCTAATAAGCGAAACTTACCTTAAGCCTTCAATATGAGACCAAAAACACCCAAATAAAACAAGAAAGGCGCAAATGAAAATATGTTGACAACTGTCAAACTGACGCGCTTGCCGGAGCTTCATAAACGTCATCCGTGATGGGTATTTTTCGACGCTTTTATCGCTGCTAGTATCGTCGCTCTGATCATAGCTCTTATTGACTATCACAGCTTCACTATAAACACACCCTAACGCTGCGAGCAGTTGATTTCATTCGCTGAGGTAGCACGTGCCGATCCATCTGCATACATACGTCGTGTCGTGGGCGCGGCAACCTAACTTCTAACCTGGCGCGAAGCTCTCTGTGCTTGGGCCATAGATTAGTTCAAGAGATTTGGTGGGAGGAGTTTGAACGTTCTGAAACCAAAATTGATTTAGTAGCTAGGTATCTAACAGAGAAAAGAATATTATGGCGGGAACATTGGATGTAGTCTTTCTTAGGTAGTTACATATCTACGTATGTAGCTATTAAATCAGATTTAATTGTCAACCTTCACGTTCTAATAGAATTCCATCTAGTTAGTGCCCATCAAATAGAGTGGTGGTAGTTGGATACCAGTTGCGTATATATTATTATATTTTTGGAATCCTTGTTCAATTCTGAGGCAAAATGTAATAATGTATTATTATCTAAAAACTAAGAGTTTCAGAATTATTGGGGTTTGTTTGAACATTTTACAGTTTCGTTTTCTCCGGTGAGTGCGAGTTTTAGTACCAAGATTAGGCATGTAAGGACCCCATACTCGCGCGCTTGTGATTCTGAATTAACAACATACAATAGAATTTGATTTTTATTCCGAAACAATTACCTTAAAATTAAAAATGATTTAAATGCCCTATGGCAAATAATCTGTAATTTATCCTTTTTATAGTTAGCATGATTTAAACCGAAAACAGGCATTATACCATTTCGTAACACTTTACGTAACAGAAACTTGGTTCATACAACAAAACCAAATTTTGCAAACATATTAGTAAATACTAATAAACTATAGGTATAAATACATAAATTACTATAAATATATGGAGAAATAAGAATAGAAAAAGGTTATTTTCAGAGATGTTTAAATGCACGACCATTCACCCCTAAAGACGTAATTTTATTGTGAATACAACTATTACCGACTATTACGAAGGCGTAGGACAGACATTCAGACATTTTTACTGGCCGATAGTCGGGTCGGCTAAAAAATAGCACAGGTTTGATCTATTTTGTGGGTTGTGTTCTAAGCCATGGTGTACTTTGCGAGCGACAAAATTGTCGTTCACACAACATTTCTGTTGTGGAACACTGATAAGCTGATAACATAAATATTCAAACTTAAAAATCCTAACAGTAACATCCAGTCGGGCCAACTTAACATAAAAGAATACTTTCCAGTTCAGGCGGCAAATTAAACAATTTGAGAAATGCTTAACGACGCAGTTTTGAAGATCCTTAAGAGAAATTACTAGGCTTGTTTCTGCAGAAATCACAAACTAGTCAGGCGCAATTTGATTGGCTAAAAAAAAATCCGAAACTGTTTTCTGACTGACTGGCTCTGACTTTGTTGCGATTTGTGTAGGTGCACAAACTATGTAGGGTACTAAAAAACAATTGAGCTGTGCGCAGCTGACGTCATATGCTAGCGCTAACGCGGGGTTGCCTCTGATGTTAATTTCTTGTTTCTGGCATCTTAAAAAATTACTTAAGATTTTAATTTTGATTTCAATGTGATTTTTAGGTTGCAATAGATTTAATTTCATTTAAAAATTTGTAATTCAGGTTTATGTTTTATTTAGATTATTTTATTTAGAAATCACAAGAAAAGAGGACTAGTACAATTTGTTCCATTTTAACCAGAATAATAAATTTTTCTCTGACCAGTACCTTTTAGAATTCCTTACATTCGCCATTAGAATGTTATCAATTCTATCAACCGAGATATGTTTTTAATTCACTGTAAAGTTGGTGTTTATAAGCTGAAGTAGGATATGACTTAGTGACGAATTTTTACAATTGGACACTTATGCCACAAATTTTCTTTAGTAAAGTTCCCAGACTTACAATTTTGCATTAATGCCATATTATTTCTAAGAAACGTCAAAACCATTTCGCTAACCGTTGCTTACAACATTATAAAAATATACAGCACTAAACCTTTATGATTTACATTCCTTGATTCCTTTTTACATCTTCTACGTAATGTTGGTACGAGTATATGTGATGACTAAAACCTGTATTCAGTAAGGTCATTGACAAATAAATAATTACAAAGAGTAATAATTTGGTATTGTTTAAGTGTATTGTTTTCTTCTCGTAAAGTTCTCGTTTCTACGTACTTAAAATGAGCTTCCTTTTGTAAGTAAAGTATTAAATTGCATAAGGCTTATTTCACACTTATTCTATTTATAACTTACACCTTTATTGATGTAGTTTTTCTTGTGTATACATGAATCTATATTTATTTTTTTAAAGCGGAAGTCGTTCGTCGAAAACATTTAAGCCAAAAAAGAATATTCCTGAAGGAACCCATCAATATGAGTTGATGAAACATGCTGCCGCAACTTTGGGTTCTGGTAATTTACGCTTAGCAGTTATGCTACCAGAAGGAGAAGATCTTAATGAATGGGTTGCTGTCAATAGTAAGATAAATGTAATTTTGCAAAAACATTGAATGATAAGTTTATGTGCATTAGCTGTAGATTTTTTTAATCAAATCAACATGTTATATGGAACCATAACGGAATTCTGTACAGAAGATAGTTGTTCAATTATGTCAGCCGGACCCAAGTATGAATACCATTGGGCAGATGGTCATACAGTTAAAAAGCCTATTAAGTGTTCAGCACCAAAATATATAGATTATTTAATGACTTGGGTACAAGATCAATTAGACGATGAAACATTATTTCCTTCAAAAATTGGTAAGTATTGGTATTTATTTTGAACATATTTTACCAAGTGCCTATAATTTCTTTCCCAAAAATATATTCTTAAGCAGAAAACTCAGGTTTTCTTATCAAAATTGATATATAGAATTATAGATACTAATAAGAGATTTAATGATTACCTTGTATTCATGAGTGTTTTACAAAGGTTTACGATTACAATAGGACAAGTAAGGTAAAACTAGGCCAGAATACATAGCGGACAAGAGTATGCAACATATGTTTTTGCTATATTTCAAATGTATTGAGATATGCTTTAGTACAACATGGAAAAACACAACCTCAAAAAGTTTGTGAATTTAAAATTCTGTAGATGAACAAGCATTGAAAAAATAAAGAGAATGTAAGCTACTCTTGCCGAAAATATGGAATTGAGTATGAAGAACCTCCAATGGAAGACTGGATACAGAGTGTATGAAATGCAAAAAACAGTTGCATGAAAATTGCAGTAGCTAGGGTGAGTCAACATTAGAGTAAAGAAAGTTTATGATTTATCAGTAAAATTTGCCATAAAACTGTATATATCGTATGATATGGTTAGCAAGTCCGTACATTTTAAAAATATATAAAAGTATAGAGGGTGCGATAAAAAAGTAGAGTAACCAAAAGTTATATTTTTTTTTAAACGGGACATCCCATATATGAATTAATTTTTTAATTCTACGCCTGATTCTAAAACTTTTCTGTTATATACAGTAAACCCTCATTATAGCGAACAGGCATGGGGGAAAGGATAATGTTCGTTATATCGAGATATTCGCATAGATGAATTTTCGTTATTGCGAATTAGTTCGTTATAAAGAATAATAGCATCTATGTATGTGCATACATAATAAGAATGTTTCAAATGTTTATTATTTAAAATGTATTACATACTATATAAAATTTCATTGCGTATTATATATTCTAAAGTAATAGTATAGCAATAATTAATACATAACTATATTTTTTCTAAAATAGCGTTGTCAATTTTATCTTTATTTTTTATTATAGTAGATAATGTTGATATCGGAATGTTAAATTTTTCCGCGATCTTAGTTTTGGACATTTGTTTTTTTCTACCACTTCTAAGATGTCCAATTTTCTTTAAAGAAATCTCTGGTCTTTTATCACTCATTTTTATTAAATTGTGTGTACTCCTACAATTTATGTTAACGTCTAAATCTTAACTCTAAAATAACCTCTCAGAAACGAAAATAATAAAAAACGAATGTTTACGGACAGTTTCTAAATTATGTAGGTGTAAAATTATATTGGTTCGTATTAATGGTATATTTTTATATTAGTTTTTGCGCGTTGGAAAATTAAAATTGTTCGTAATTCGCTTGATTGAAATTTCGTTATAATGAAATTAACTGCTTTAGAAATACATTAGAAGTTTTCATACAGTGATTATTCGTAAAATAGACAATTTTGCAGCATCGGTGTTCGCTGTAACGAGGGTTCACTGTATTTGTTATGTTGAAACCTTGCAGTTTTCGAGATATTCAGCTTTAAAGGTAAAAACTCACATTTTCAAGCATCTATTTAACTAAAAATTTTACCGTCGTTTCTGTAAGAAAAATGTTTATATTTGGTAAGTGGAAAGACAAATGTTAAGTTAATAGGTACTTTATAAAACATTTGAGATATCGGCTACAGGATGTTGAATATTATTGTCTAACCATGAAAAAAATGAAATTTAAAAAAATCACTTTTTTCAGATGGCATATCCTATACATGTTTATTTTATCTTATAAAGAACTAAGAACCCTCTAATTTTTGTTGAATATGTCCTATACCTATCTTCAATTCGTTTTGAGATTTTTTTTTCATTTTCTTGTATTGAGCAAATAAAATAGACAATAAAAAAAATATCAAAACATATTAGAAAGCAATTTTCTAGTATCTAGAACAAAATAAATGAATTAAAATAAGGCAAAAAACATACTACGTATATATCTAACATATTTAACAAAGGAAACTTAATGGTTAAAATAATTAATTTCTTCTTAATAAATGTTCAAATTATGTCGTCTCTGACTCTTGACAACATTAGTGATGTTACGCTCCGGAAAACATCTCTTATTCTATTCTGCATGTCTTCTCTTGTGGTAAGTTGATTAACATACACCCGGTCTTTTATGTAACCCCATAAGAAAAAATCTGATGGGGTAATATCGCAAGATCTTGGTGGCCACTCAATATAACGTCCACGCCCAATCCATTTTTGTGGAAATTGTTGATTCAAAAATTCTAGTAGTGCGGAGGCGCACCATCCTGTTGAAGCCACACATTTTCCTGTTGATTTACATCAAGTGTTTCAAGTAATGGATGTAATACTCCACTTAAAAAGTTTAGATAACTAAGGCTAGTTAAGGCCTGATTAAAAAAATATGGAACAATTATTCTGTTGTGATGGATACCACACCAAACATTCACACACCAATGGTTTTGATTTTATACCTCCTGAACCCAAAATGGGTTTTCTCTAACATAATAATGCATATTGTGGCGATTCACGACACCATTACTTTTAAACGAAGCTTCATCGGAAAACATTATGTTGCATAAGAAGTTTTCATTTAACTGTAACTGTTCAATCATTACACGGCAAAACTGCACTCGTCTTTCAAAATCTTGCCCTCGTAATTCCTGATGAAGTTCGATGCGATACGGGTGATATTTATACTTTCTTGTTGTCCGATTCGCAGTTGATTGTGAGGTGTCACATAACGTTGTTAACTCTCAACTACTTACTTGAGGATTTTCTACAGTATTCATTAAAATTTGGAGTTCCTTATTTTCATTAGTAGCTTTTCTATTGACGAATTTACATTTAGGATAATCATTGATTATCTTAAATGTAAAGTCGTTGATTATTAGTCAACACTACCGGTAGTGGCGTAACAACTTGTCAAGGGTACCCCCCGCAGATACCTAAACGAGGCCCTCATGCAATTGTATAAATGAGGCCGTTGCTGTTAACATATGAACAAACAAAAGCATAAAACCGCGATAGGCAAGTAATTGATAGCATGTTTTAAAGAGGATTTGATACCAAAAGTAAAAAAAAAACGTCTAAATAAAAGAAATTATTTACAAGTTTAAACCTAATATTTTTCCATTAAAAAAATACAAAAATAACAAATTTACACCATTTATTTTAATTTTAAAGACACTAAGCGGCTAATATCAAAAAAGCCCCTCGGCACAAAGTGGTAACGAAGAAGTCAGCATTTTACACGCAAAACGGCTAAATCGTTTTTATATTAAGTGATTTATTGGCTTTCTTTGAAAATCATAAAACCATAAAATACTAAGGAAAAATTGGGTCTAAACGAATTTAGACCGCGATCCGCAAAACGTATAAAGGCAACAATATAGACCCTCGAATAAGCAAAACCGCGAACTGCAAGGTTTTACTGTATATTTGAATCTTTAATGCTTATTATTTGACGACGGCGACGATAATTTGTTAGAAAAGCCTATTCTAATCATAATCTATGATTCCGAATTACAATTTTTAACGAACTTAAAAGTAAGCAATTATTTCTATTTTCTGGGGGCCCCTTTTCTGGGGGGGCCCCCCGCATTGCAGGGGTGGTTGTTACGCCACTGACTACCGGTAGAATCAAATCTTTTAGATTATGAAAACTGTGCCCGGCGTTCAGGAAACTTCATTTTATAAATTCTTTGTGCAAGAACACCTAATATATAAGTCCTATCACTTAATTCATTTTTTGGATAATCCATTTCAAAAACAATAATTCACAAAAGTTGAGCGAAATAATAAAATATTATATTACTGTCACAACACTGCGCGTCTTTACATTGACATTTCATGGATTTTTAATCTGACTATTGTTTTCAATGGCAATTCGATTGAAGCATTAATAAGCTAGAAGAGAAGAAAATTAAAAAAAATATATATCTCAAAAAGAATTGAATATAGGTATAGGACATATTCAACAAAAATTAGAGGATTCTTAATCCTTTATAAGATAAAATAAAAATATACAGGGTGTGCCATTTGAAAAAAATGATTTTTTTTTATTTTTTTTTTTATTTTTTTCATGTTTGGACAATTACATATATTCAACATTCTTTGCCGATATCTCAAATGTTTTACAGAGTACCTATTAACTTAACATTTGTCTTTCCACTTACCAAATATTTTTCTTACAGAAATGACGGTAAAATTTTCAATCAAATAAATGCTTGAAAATGTGAGTTTTTATCTTTAAAGTTGAATATCTCGAAAACTGCTAGGTTTCAACATAACAAATACATAACAAAAAAGTTTTAGAATTAGAATATAGGATGTTCCCTTTAAAAAATACAACTTTTGGTTGCTCCGCTTTTTTATCGCACCCTGTATATTTTTATATATAAAATGTACGGAACCATGTCATACGATATATACAGTTTTATCGCAAATTTTACCGATAAATCATAAACTTACTTTACTCTATCGTAGACTCACCCTGTACATTAGTAGATGTATTTAAAATAATTTCGTTAAATATGCACAATGTGTTTATAGACGATTTTACACTTGTCAATTTATTCATGATCTTAAAATTGATTAAATTGTAGCTCTTAATTAGAACTTGTTTTTGTTTTACATCTATCAATAATTTCGAGATCTTAAATTTGATCAATTTCTAGATCTTAAATAAGAACTTAGTCCTTGTCACAGAAAACCCTCCCTAATATAGAACGCTAATGATAAACATATTAGACGACTTCCCGTCATCTATATGTTGCAGGGTATATTAACTGGAAAAAACGTCATAATGATGTCACACTCATTTGAAATATACATATTTTGATTTTTATTTGCTATTTACGAAAGGAAAACATCCATATTAATACCTAAATTGACACCTATAGTTAAGTTTATTTTATCGAAATGGATACACATTAAAAATAACAACACTTCAAATCATTGTTAAGGTTTTAGATTAAACATATATCAATTATCAGCCGAATAATTATTTTAGATTTACAGTTTGTCAAATTAATCTTTAGTCATACATGTAGAATACAGCTTCAGTCCACTTAAAATAATTGCCCAAGTCTTTTTTTTGGATTTGGATATCTAAAAAATCTTATATTTTTGTCTGCTCGTGGACAGCCATTAACTCCACATTTCATGTGTGATAATGCCATCGGCTTTCACCTGTAAAAAGATGGACAAATAACAAACAATTGGATCAATTTTAAATTAACAAAATACACATTGGTTAAATTGTTAATTTCCTATAGATGTGTGTATACCGTAAGAGCGAGCGTACTACGATCAGCCAGCATAATCGGCATTTTTCGGAAATGCGAGAGCAAAGTCGTGTCTTACACGTGCACGTGAACAAATATGCCGTTTATAACATAAACGAGGTGTTTTCGGAAATGCAAGAGCGAAGTCGTGGCTTGTACATGTACGTGAGCAAATACGCCGTTTATAACGTGATATAACATGTATATCAACTGTCAACTTCAATTATCGCTACTTAAAACTTCTATACATACCTAATTTATCCTGGATAAATTGTTCCAAGACTTGAATGAGACTAAATACTTACTAATAAAACAAAATAGTCGTAATCAATAAATAAAAAATTTTCATAAATTTGTTCACTGTTACACATAAAAACAAATTAACCGAAAACGGATATCATCCAACTTCTGTGACACAATAAAAATGGTAGGTAGTAGCTGACGTGAAAAATGGATAACAGGATGGTAAACAACAAACAACGAAAAATACCAATAATTTGTACTGGTCAAGTGTCATCTAGTTTGTGCAGGGTAAATTAAATTTCAAAATCATAATTAGCCTGTGTTAGATAAGTACTCATGGTTCTTGTATTACACCTGTCAATAAATTGACATAAGTAAGTTGTGTCTAGTGTTGTCCTGTTCTTTAACAGTATTTGAATTTTTGAATTAGTTCACTTTCTTCACAAAGTAATTATTAACTTTTCTTTTTGCAGTTACAGCAATTTTAAAGAAAGATATGGTCTTTTGAAATCGTATATTTGATTGCATTTAATAGTTTATTAAAAGAATCTTCGTCCATCCGAAGGTGTTTCTTAAGCTGTTTTGGATCTGTTGCAACTACTGATGCGACTAACGATAAATTGCTTTTTTTGGTTTCAACCACAGTTGATTGTTTTGATTTTGTTAAGGTTAGTTATCTTGGCTAACAGCAGAGAAAACAGCTTTCCTCAAATTTGCTATTCGCTTTCTTTGCCTTAGCGACTTTATCTTCGTCATTGTATGCACAAAGTCACAACCTACGTGCACGCACTCCACATGTGATACTGTGACAGTAATGACTAGAGTTTGTTAAAAAGGTGGTACCGGATGGCAGTAGCGTAGCGGTAGCGGCGTAGATAGGGGTAATTCTCAACTCGTAGTCGATCTCGACAGTACCGCGAGAGAGTTCAAAGCAACAGTACGTTGCACGCCGCACGCCAAATAAGTACGCGGAGATGAGACGCCCAAAGGGTGTAACGTTCCTTTCGAATGTGAATAAATATCTCAGGCACTTCCCTGGATCAGAATATATATTGCACAGTATGCAATAGCGGATTTCTAAGACGCGATAGGTTTGAAAGTAGAAAATATTGTAAAAGTAAACGTCATGTATTGAATTTAAGAAACAGTATTCCATATTGGCAATTTTTATATGATTTTATTTTTATGTTAAGTGTGTGCAACATCCCACAACATCTAGTATCTAATGAACACTTTCGTCTTTTTTGGGCTAAGTACGTTCCCTCATGGAAGCTGCCAACATCTATGCAATTACGATACAATTTGCCTCGTGTGCAAGGTACAGTAAAGGAATACATAAAAGACGAGTTGAGAAATAAGAAAATCTGCCTATGTGTGGGTGAAACAACTGATGCTCAGAAACGCAGCGTCATTCATGTTGTAGCGCGTCCTTTAAAACGTGATGGTGCACCAGCTTCATTGTTGTTATCCAGTAAAAGGATTCAGAAAACTAATGCAGAAACCGTTGCCAAGATAATAAAAGATTCGTTGAGAGAATTTTGTATCACAGGAACCCAAGTCACAATGTTCGTTACCGACGGAGCCGCAACAATGCTGAGAGTTGGTAGGATGTTGAAAATATGCTTTCCGACTCTACTTCACATAACATGCCTCATACACGCATGTCACCTCGTGGCAGAAACTATTCGAAAGAAGTATCCGATGGTGGATAAGTTAATAGCATCTACCAAAAAAGCGTTCATCAAATCTCCCAAACACATCCGTGTATTCAAACAATTGTGTCCGAAATTACCACCACCACCTCAGCCTGTAATAACGCGATGGGGAACATGGCTCCAGGCAGTATCTTACTATCAGAAACATTTTTCACAAGTGAAAAATGTCATCTTGAAACTTGATTCAAATGATTCTGCAGCAGTTCGGGATAGTCAGCAACTTTTTTCCAATTCGGACGTTCAACAACAAATAGATGAAATTTCCATGAACTAGTCTGAAGTTGCACAAGCTATTGAGCAATTACAAAACAGTCACTTATCTGCACGAGACGCATTAAATTGCATAAACAATTTACAAGCCGCTCTAGAAAACTTGACGAACACTATAGGAGTCGATGTTGCTCAAAAATCCCGATTTACAAAAGGTTCGGTCTATAACTGAAAATCAAGAGTGCCCAGATGAAGAAAAGGAATATCTGACATTTGCAAATCTTCACTGGATGTCGAACGATCATTTTCGAAGTATACGACAACGTATTCCCAACACTGTCGACGGCTGAATGAATCGACAATGGAAGCGTTTCTGATGTTGCAATTCTACGCAGCTTACCAGGGCGGTTGCCAATTGCCACAGTGGACATCAAGTCGACAGGAAAAGGTAACAATATTATTTTTCACTAGTATTGTATATTACGTACCTACTTTTATGCGATGCGCCACTGTCGGTACCACCTTTTTAACAAACTCTAGTAATGACAATGACAACTAAAAAAATTGAAGAAAAATTGAAGCAAAAATAGAACATGTTCTAATTCGTCAATTTCTACAACTTGGCCAGGTCCTTATAATTGATCAATTTATTGACAATTGTAAAGTGTTACGTCAATAACTTGAAATTGAAGTAAATTAGAACTTAAAATTGAACTAGAAATTGACAAATATAAACACATCATTTAAACCATCTAGTTCTAGAAATTGATCAATAAATTGACAGGTGTAAAATCGGCTTACTTCAACTGAATACAACAGGTGGTCTAAGTACTTAAAAAACTTTATTGCGCGATTACAGCAAATACAGCTGAAACAGACATTTTTGTATATAAAGGTGATATACGCAAGTCTACTGATACAATTTCGTAATTAAATTAAGTACTACTGTAACTCGTAAACAAGTTAAGTGCGTACTCTTGCTTTGCCTTACCCCATATTGAACAATGATATCCATGATTGTTGAACGGACTTCTGATTAAAATTTGCCTTGTTTGCCAATTATCTACCTTTCACAACTGTTTAGGAACCTAGCACTATATACTTGATAAGCCCAGTGATGAACTTTCTAAATATATTTCTTTTAGGTGTACCATTTCCAAAGAACTTCTTATCAATTGCTAAAACAATCTTAAAGAGGTTGTTTAGAGTATATGCACATATTTACCATCAACATTTCAGTGAAGTTGTACAATTAGGAGAGGAAGCACATTTAAATACGTCTTTCAAACATTTTATATTCTTTGTTCAGGTAACTATATAAGATACGAATTATTACAACATTTCATTAATATTTGTATTGCAGGAATTTAATTTAATTGATCGTCGGGAATTGGCGCCCTTGCAGGAGTTAATTGACAAGTTAACAGCCAAAGAAACGCGATAAATATACACTTGCTTCACTAATCTGCCTCCTTGTTAGCATTTAAATATATTGCTCTCACCTTCAGTTGATGCTATAAAACGGTGCAGAGGCTTTATTCTCAGTTGTAAATTATTGTTTTACTCTTTCAATCAAGTTGCGTAAAATCGACATAATTTTATACTCAATTATCAAGTTTTAATAATGAAATTATTTATTGCCTTACTTATACATGTATGTGTTAGAAAGATATACTTCGACATATTAATTGATGGAATATAACTTTTAACGTAAACTTATTCGTATTTGATAATAGACGTGTATAAAATATCAAATATTTTTTCAACTATAAATGTTCATATTTTAATAGGCTGAATATTTATTAGAATTTATAGTTTTAGGATGAATAGTGATTGTATTGCAATTCAGTGGAAATGAACAATTTTATAGTAGCAATAGGTAAATAATATTTTTAGAATATTTATACATTTCACTTAAAACTATTTAAAATAGCACATCCATATTCGAATTGCTAGTTTTACACTGATTTTTATTATTTAACTTATATATATATTTAAAAAGAATAATTTTATCTTTAGATTTAATGTGTTGTTATCTAGATGTATGTAACTATATTTGTTTTCAGTTGTCAGTTTTGTCACTGTGCAATTTGTATATACAGATATTTAATAGATTTTTTCAAACAGTTTAGCATTTTTAGTTAAGGAGATCCTTTCCATTTATTTTACTAACTGTGGACGGTTTTGTCTTCAAGGTAATCATTGACTGAGGGGCTGGTGGCGCAAGGCCTGGCGTCCTGGGCTATCAGTCTTGGGGTACAAGGTTCGAACTCCGGCCCCACAACTCTCAGAGTAAGGTTTGGTCCGTACTTCTCCTTATTCCAAGCTTGGCGAATGCTGAGGGTGAATATCTTAAGTAATAACTCATGGTCGGCTGATGCCCCTTGTACTTAGCAAAAGCGGTTGTTAGGGATATGACGGCGTGAATTATTATTATTATTGATTGCATCTACACAAGTTGCTAATACCGCCTGTAATAGTACTTGTATTGTTAAAGCTAGGTATTTGAAAGAAAGAGCGAGCGACAGATTTTCACAGATATTTTAATAGATCAAATTGTCATGGGGAAATAATTTTAAAATTAAACTGTGTTATTTCTTAACAAGCTATGGAAATATTACTTCTCTTTCTGTTGACCGATCTCAAGCGATTTTTTGTTTTTTTTTCTTCCTTCCATGTATTAGTTTTATCTGAATTTCGAACATCAAAATTCTTACCTAACAACAAAATCTCCATGGTCTTTTTTTATGTAGGAGTAACGCATTTCGTAATAATTAAAATATTTTCTTACTATTAAAATATTTACATTAATCAATTCAAATTCATAAAAATAAAATGAGAAATGTATGTACAACTACGCGACTACCAATGGAGCAATTTTGTGCCCCATTGGTAGTCGCGTTTGTATCACTTCCACTTCTTTGTTAGTATGTTACCCTCTTATAATTTCGAGGCTCTCTAAGTTATTTAAAAAGTTACCTTTGTTGGCTATGTGTAGAATACTGAAGCCATTGTCTAAATTAAAGGTATGTTTGTTTTTTAGTAAATGTTCAGAGAAATGAGAGAACCCACTTGAATTGGGTTTAGAAATTCTAATATATTCTTTAATTCGAGTTTAAAAACTTCGAAATGTTCTACCAACATACGTACACTGGCAGTGACAACATGGGAGCACAATTTGCTTAATGGCTCTGGTGTGCACGAAGTTTTTGTTTGAACGTTATATAGGCAACATCTTTAAGAACACAATTTGGATATATATAAAAATAGTAAAAAAAAGAGAACATGTTTTCATTAGCAGAGGTCTGTTGACAACCGTAGCTAATAATACTGAGAAATTAGAAATAAAACATTAGGCAAATTTCAAGAAACAGAGCTGACAACAGTGTACAGCTTGGATCTAGCAAACGCATTTTCTGTTCTATGGAATGTATATAAAATAGAATCTATTATGTATTGAGATACCGATTCTGCAGGTTTACCAACCATAGATAATCGGCCGGTACAGGCCCCTATCACCGTATCAGATAGATATTAGATTCATTCCAACCAAGCGTTCCAACTACCGATTCCTATACGGTACGCCTACTAGTTCGCACATCGATTATTACGCGTGCGTCGGCTATACATCGTTTGTGAATGGTATCGTAGACGGAACGTTTTTGGAATCGATTGTGTATCGCTATTGAGAGAGAAAATGATAGATAAGGATGTAACATGCAATATGAATGTTTTCTATTGGTACAGATAGACATTGCGCATGTCAGTACAAACGGTTTCTCCTTGATAGGATGCACCGATATGACGATACAGTAACTGGTATTTTATACGATGCAAAGTTGTTGGAACGCTATTATTATCGTTCCAGGTACGGTACATAATGTAGTTGGAACACTTCATTTCATTTGCACTGCGTAGATAACGGACGGTAAATTTACGGTTATATAAACGTGTTGGAACGAATACATGTGGTATCATTCATTTTATAACTGAAAGTTATAGGATTTTATATTTTGTGTATAATTAAGTATTTGTAGGTCCATGGATATAAGTGCACAATTTTAATTTGAAACCACAGTTGAGACTAAACGCATCACAAATGCCATTCTTTACTATATTCACTATATTTGTATATAATGTTCGTAAACTTTGGACTTTTTCAAAAGAGAGGTTATATAAAAATTATTTTTCCTCAAATTTAAAATTGTTACCTAATTCTGGATCATGCGAGGCTGGTTTTCCTCAGAAGAATAAAATGTCACGACCGCCCAAAATCATCAAACTTATAAAAAGTGTAAAACCTACTCGCATGTGGATTGATGGAAAGTCATTTCATATTGCTGAGCATGATGAAAAGGATTTGTTTAATAACAAAGCACATAATTATATAGGTATGTAGTATCTTATTCAGTTACCAAAATAATGTCTACATTTTTAGAAGAGTACAAATCACACTACAATATCAATTTTCATAACGATCTGTACCACACAAGGTTCCAACTACCTGGGTAAATTTATTTGAGTTAATTGTATTTATAATAACACAATATTTATAGTATTTACTATGAGAAACTACATACATTTCCTCATTTTACAATTAAGGAATTGGAGGAATATACCAACGCTAATATGAACATACCCCAAACCAATGAAGAATCAATAGTTGTTAGCAGCAAGGATATTGAAAATGTAATTAATGCAAGAAACCAACTTCATTCAGTTTTTAGCATTATAAGGGAAGGCCAGAATGTTTTACAATTTATTTCTATTCCTACGATCAACGAAGATCTTAGGGCAAAGTTTAAATGTTTTAAGGTAATAATTAATACAGCAATCTCTCGAGTATCTATGTGCAGATTATTTATTTATTGTTGGTAATTAAAAAAGGGAATCGTATCTTAGGTCTGCATGCTGCAAGATGTGGTATGTGTTATCATTAGAGTTGGCCACACGTGCCAACGGGCAGCGGCGTTGTTTGGATTAGGCCTCGGGTTCAACTAGAGCTATTGTGTGTAGATGTTTGCTGTTGTAAATACTTTTGCGTAGTTGTTAAATAAAAATAAAATAATGCGTGCTCAAACACTTACCATTTTAAGAGTCCTCTGTGAAAAAAGAGCTGCATTTAGCATTTTGTATGGGTACTGGGGTTACCACTGAGACCACAAGGCCTAAACGCTCTTCGATGACGTCACGCTTTTTGGTAATGTATCGCCATGCACGATATTATCCTAAGCGATAAAGGAATCGTTTTTCTGCATTTCTTTTTTGTTTTGAAGGGCTTCCGGTTTAAAGAGGATGCCAGTCGTCAACTGAGCCTTTTTTCGCATCCCATTCTATTTTATTTAGAAAAAACGAAATTTCAAAGCAAAGACCAAACACTTAACCGAGCACCGTTTTCGTGAAAGATGTATTTGTGGTTGATATTTAATCAACTAATTATTATTATTTGTAATTGTACATGTATTTGGACGAAACTAAGGTTGAAATGATGCAGTAATCGTAATTTTATTCGAAATGTTGTTCAATTACACGAGAAAATGTACAGACATGCTATTTAAGCAAGGTCTTTAACTTCCTATTATGTGGTGTTTTACCTAATCTATCATTACTTTTCAAGTAGTAAATTTTTAAGTAGGGTATTTGTAGATCAAATTATTATAATTGTTGCAATACGTTCACTGCTGTGAATATGATATTTACATACCGTGCGAGCGAACGTACTATGATCACCCGATTTTACACGAACTCAGCGCATCTCAACGTGTGCTGTATTGAATGTCACAGTGGAATGCCGCCCGAGTCACATTTTTCGGTTACCCCATTTTTATTGTTTCAGAAAGGGTTTTATCGCTTATAAAACACTAGAAAAACATTACAAACCAATATGAAACGCAGAAACGATCTGAACGTGTAAACGTGTGTACGGCTGTTCGTTCACCTAAGACAATATACGTCACAGCCTGCTGACGTCAGAGCAGGTAGGCCTTGTTATACCGGGGGTAACGGACGGTAAGTTTACGGTTTTCTGAGGGTGTTGGAACAAAGCTAAGGTTACATTGTAAAATTACTTTAATACCACTTTACTGTGAAGTATGTACAAGGATGTTTTCCTAAACACATATACATATTACCATGTGTATTTATTTGCTTTTTGTATGATTATTCTACATACTGTAGCCTATAATAGGCACAGATAATCGAGAATATGCTGTAATTAACTCTGGTTAGCTGTACTATACAATTGACACAAAAATGGAACACTATAGTAATTTAATTATACCGATTAAATATTTGTCATAGGAGAGCATTAGTTATATTAGTAGAGCCAGGCATTTTGGGACCTCTACGCATTACCAGCAGCCAGTTGCTAATTTGTACTGAATGCGTAAATTCCGAACTGCTAAGCCTTGCTTGCTTATTAGCAGTGAACGGCAAAATCGTAAGGGGTATGACTCAGAGCCGTGCATCGTGAACATAATACAGAGATGCACTAAGTGTATGTTGCATATTTCAGATGCTAAGTTTTTATAAATGTATTTAAAGGAAATTCATATAATAATTATAAATTGAAATAGAAGACATGTATATATGTAATGAATTTGTTTCATGTAGGAAATAGGAGAAAGGAATTAGTCATTACCACAAGAGACTTTTCTATATTTTCTGCAGTAAAACGGGTTCTTTTTGAAGTTAGTACGTCTTTCAGTATTGAAAACGTTCTTTCAGCTTCACAGCTTGTAAGCGGAGCAAAATTAAAATGTTTTATACATTATATAGTGGTACCTCGGTTTACGATAGTATCTTGTTACGGAATTTTCGGGTTAGGAAGAAAATTTGGATGAATTTTTGTTTCCAAAACCGAAAGGTGCCCCCGAATACGAAACAACTTTTACAGATTCGGCAAAATTTCTGCGTGACTCGTGTACATCTCGAAGGGATAGTTATATACAATGTAATGTGATGGTTTGTGTGTTTAACTTCTCACTATTCCACCGCTTCGCATCTGATTTGAATTCATAGTTAGCATTATACTTACTTTATTGGAAAATCCTTTTATCTTTGTGCAAAATCTTTTTTAAAGAACAAAGCCAAAAGTTCTAGACTCAAACAATTTCTAATGTCGCGTCGCTAATATTGTAATATATATGGAAAAGCCACCTCACCCTCACTACCTCCCATACGCTAGAAAGAGTCCTTATTAAAAGTAATGTATGTAAATGACGTTATTTCTTTTTAATTTCAATCATGAGTTTTTATTGATTTCTCCTACGTAGATTTATTTTCTATATGTTCAATTGTATTTACGATGCATGAAATGAATTTGTGATTATTTTTTTTTTGTTATGGGAACGGATTATCTCTGTTTCCTTTATTTCTTATAAGAACATTTGATTCCAGTTACGAAATTTCGGATTACGAAATGTTTTTGGAACCAATTAATTCTGTAAACCGATGTACCACTATATGCATTTTGTATTTCTCCTGTAGAATCTGTAGACAATTGATATAGTGTATTTAAATTGGGGTTTCTGCTGAACACTGCATCAATTTTTTGTATCAGTTTATTTCCAATATCACCAGGAACACTTTTTAATTTATTGATTGTGTTGTTTAATGTATTGAACGCGTCTCTTAATTTTATATTTCGACTTTCGAAGTATTGTGTCGTCGCCGTTAAGCGTTTAATATGGAAAGTAAAAAACATAATAACGAAATAAAGAATAGATCTAGTAAATATAAATAGAATAATTTGAGGAGAGAGCTCGATGCGAATACTACGACTGTATATTTGAAATAATCGAAACTGTAAACCGCCCACATTACATGCTCTGCATACGGCTCTGCTGCGCTTAACGTCATCCCATATAATTTTGCCGTTCTCTGGTTATTAATGATGGGTGAGGATTTTTAAAAATAGTGGTTGATGAACGATTGGACGAAAATACTAGATAGTTTAAAATTGATGATTTCAACAATCGTGTTTGGAAATTAAATAATTCACTGGATTATATACATTATGAAATACTTTCAGAAATAGTAGAATAATCAAATCGAAACTTTTGAAACCGTCATCCTTCCTTTATACAAAATAATACACTTTATCTAACAATCTTTATCTGGTTCTAATCCATTCTACTGTTTGCAACGCAGCAAAATGTTACCATAAAAATTGCACAAAGTATTGCTTCGGTTCATCCGCACAACTATTATTGTTAGTAATATTGGAATTGTGAGTTTGATTCAGGTCGAATACGAGGGTGTATCAAATATAAACGGGGGGGGGCTTCTAGACCTGGAAGGGGTTGATGCGCAGATAGTCTGTATCGTTAGGGAGAAGGGAGAACCGACCACAACTCTCTCGGGTCCCTTTAGTATCAAAAGAAACCATGAGCGAGAAAGAAGTGCATGTCTCCGTGGAGCAGCGGATTATTATCAAGTTTTTGGCCAGGGAGAGGGTGAACCTAACCGAAATTTTGCGGCGATTACAAACACAGTTTGGGGACAACCCCCTGTCAAGGAACCCGTGTGTTTGCATGACACAAAAAATTTCTGAAGGGCGTGAAAAGGCCGAGAACAAGAGCCATGATCGCCGCCCAAAGACAAGTGTGACCGAAGCCAACATCGAGGCGGTCTGAAATCTCATAGAAGGAAATCGGCGCATAACTCTCTTTGAAATCGTTGCGGAAGTAAACATCAGATACGGGAGTATCCAACGGATCGTGACAGATGACTTGAAATTTCGCAAAGTGGCCGCTAGATGGGTTCCACGTCTGTGATCGGAGGCGACATCAAGGTTTCGGAGGTTTCGCAGCGACTCTTCAGTCGATACCAGCAAGAGGGTCGTCACCTGTGATGAAACTTGGGCGCACCATTACACGCCGGAGTCGAAACAGGCGAGTATGGAATGGAAAAAGAGCGACGAGAGGGCACCGGTGAAGGCAAAGACGCGGTTGTCAACCGGAAAGGCAATGGCAACAGTTTTTTTTTATCGGTAAGGTGCTTTACACGTTGATTTTCTCCAGGATCGACGCACAATTAATGCGCAATATTATTGTGAAGTACCGGATGCCGCGAAATTGTCATTTCGAAGGAAAAGGAAGAAGCAATCGGCCAGATGTGTCATTCTTCTGCATGACAACGCCAGGCCTCATACGGCTAACGCCACGATGCAAAAAGTGGATGCATTAGGATGGAAAACGCTGGAACATCCCTATAGTCCAGACTTTATATGCAAAATTTAAAAATTCCCCTCTTCTCTTTTTAACCTATAATATTCATATTTAGGGTCCAAATACACGAGCAGCTTCAAGGTGCCGCTGCCGGCAGCAACAGGCAGCAATTTGCTGTCGGCGAGCTGCTCGTTGCGACAGCTGTCAGCAGCTTCAAGCTGCCAAGTCAGGCAGGATTTTGCGCAGCATTTCCGTTCGTCACTGACATCAATAAAATGCTTTGAAAAAATCTTGTAATGTCATTTTGTTACATTACCCAATATATAATTAAAGAAAGTAACAAAAGCGACAAAAGCAATGCTACATACATAAATACCTACGTTGAAGTATTGAGAATATCCTTTCGCGTTAAATAAAGTTGTTGGGTATAGAGCAAAAAATTAAGATACACTATAATTCACATCGTATGTTTATATTAGAAAATTTGTGCGTCATAAGTCATAACATTGAATTGGATGCCTGAATATGCAAAAAAAAAAACTATAAAATAAGCAATACCAGCAGTTATTAATAGCTTACTATGGATAAATATATGAATGTAATTTATCGAACAATTTTTATATCGTTAAGCATAACAAAAAAAATCCACTTTGTATATTACGCCGAAAAAGGCGATCTTTCTGTCATTTCAGTTTTCATTTTACATATACCTTTTTAAATACAAATAAACTGGTAAGATTAATTCACGTATACAATTAATAAGTTGTTAATAATAACATATGTGTACTATTGTAAAAAGTGAAGTTATATATTCCATACAGTTAGCGGTGACGGGATACGCATGCGTATTTTTTCTCCTGACAGCTTAAAGCATTTCGTGTGCAATACACATTTGTCGAGCAGCAAGTTGACAGCTGCTGCTAAAATCAGCAGCTCGTTGCAGTCCGTGTGTGCGGTTGCATTGAAAACAATGGCCCGCCGAACTACGACAGATTGAAGCTGCAAACTGCGGCAACTCCATGGGCAGTTCATTGTTGCCCGTGTATTCCGACTCTTATGTATGTATAAACAAAATTCATTCAATTTCTACCAAATAATGTACCTGACACCTGACACAGTAACAGTTTTGACGATAAATTTATTATGAAATGCGAGAGAACCATCACGAAAAGACAATAAACACTTAGGATCGTAGTCTGTTCTTGTCAGTTTGTATCAAATTTGATAAAAAAATTATCATCGTGTTAGACGGCTTTAAGCATAATTTTAATGACCTTGAAATGCTGTTGCTACAGCGATGCACATTCTAAACCAATTGTGGACCTTTTTTGGCGTCGCGCTCTTCCCTAAATCAATAGAGAACCGTTGCGCATATTACGTTTTGAAAAATTGGGTGACTCTAAACGGCCGACTATCATTATTGTATTCTCCCTATACTGCGGTTCTATATCACTTTTCTCTACCAAATACTCTTAGCTCGTTGACCGTTTTCAAGTGCACGCGGATTATGTTATAGTAGATTTTTATTGGCCACTATTTTTTAACGAACCCTAGTTATCGACTGCTATTTTTTATCAAATGACTTTTATCAACTATTGCTTCCAGTATTATTAGGAATAATGGAAATATCTTAGTAATCGAAATAATCTAATGAATACATCCAATATTGCTTATCATTATTAATTATTTACATTATTTAGACGCTTTAAAGTAGAGTATTTTATGTTTATTAACAGAAGGAAGTATTGCAAATAGAAAAGGTTGATGGGATGCATGAAAGTATCTTTCAAAAGCCTGAAAGATTACACTTAACTGTTGGTGTATTTTCTTTATTTAACGATATCGAGCGTTCAGAGGCTATTAAAGTGTTAAATGAATGTAAAGATAATGTTATAGAGTAAGTATAGAAGATTTTTTACCATTCTAGTTGCTAATTATTTTTATAGTCCCATAGTGTCTAAAAGTGGACCATTACGTATTACAGTGAGTGGGCTTGAATGTATGAATAATAATTATAAAAAAGTGAATGTCCTGTATGCCAATGCTAAGATTTGTACAGAGAATGAAGAGGATATTTTACAATCGATGCTAAATTCCATATCAAAGCACTTTTATGAAAAAGGCAAGTGTAAAATTTGATTTTACCCGTTAAATAGAGATCTATGGATAGAACTTTAAATTTGAAATCTATATTCGTAATTATACTTCAACACTAATGCAGTACTTGACAGGTTTTATCCGACAATATAAAAAAAATGTTAAAATTCATGTGACGCTGATGAATACAAAATATAGAAAGTCAAATAGAAAAAGAAAATGGACGAATAAACGACAACCGTTCGATGCTTCAATCATTATGGAAAAATACAAAGATTTCCATTTTGGCGAATGCGATCTAAAGGAAATCCATTTATCTTGGATTGGGCAAACTGACGACAACGGATTTTATAAGCCATTATCTATAATTACCATTTAATTTATGTCTTAACTAATTTATAGTTAACAATATTCTTTGTTAGAAGATATTTGTAATTACATGTTTATATTTGTAAGGTAGATATTAGGTGCCATTTTTAATCTTCTTTAGTCTTCATTAGAAATTTAAAAAGTGCCCGCACTTTTTTAATTTCGAGGATGATTTAAGTTGGTAGTTCCGGCAGTAAATGACATATTCGCCAATTTCTTAACGTAATACAGACAAATATATTTATCGCTGATACTACCAACTTAAATCATCCGTGAAATTTAAAAAGCGCCCGCTCTATTCATTAGTCTCAAACTAGGCTGAATTCAATGAGTTCAGGGTGTGCAAATTTAGTAAATTTGCCAAATATGTTTTGATCATTTCATTAGGTCTTCATATTCTATTTCTCCGTTAATTAGCAATTAATGGCAGGCATAAGCTGGTTGTTTAAACCTTCATTTTACTTCAAAATGTGAGTTTTTATACTTGTTCGATAAATAACTCTTCGAGACCTCCAGAAACCATTCATCAATCCCAATATCGTGAAAATTATGTGATAATATAGTACAATTGCGTATACTTACTGTACGGTGTGTTGTATGCACTCGCAATTTTTAACATTTACACTTAAAAAACTACTTAATACTCGATATTTTTATTGTTTGTTGTGGTTCTACCTTTCTGAAAAATATCAAATTTGGAGATATTTTGTTTGTTCTCAAGATGAATTACACAATTGTTAGGAGAAAGCTAAGTAATTAATTTTTAAATGGGACTGCATGTAATTATTTTATTTCAGTAACAATGTGTGCAATTTTATAATTGAGGGAATGTTTAATGTCAGCAATAAATTGTACAAAATATTTTTAATGTAAATATTAAAAGTATCTTTTCGTGAATAAATTTCCTAGTATGTATGTGGTTTGTGTTCTCATTTTTCTGTATTGAACAGCGTTGACATTTTTTAAATTTCGCGGATAATTTAAGTTGGTAGTTACAGCAATAAAGGACATATTCGCCAATTTCTTAATAATACAGACGAATATCTCCTTTATTGCCGAAACTACCAACTTAAATCATCCGCGAAATTTAAAATGCCAACTCTAAAGTTATGAATACTACGTAAGGATTTATTTACAATGTTCAAAACAATAATTCAAGGCTTGTCGCGGATTTATTAAATAGTTTTATCCATTTCCTATGTAATATGGAATTTTTCCAATACTTTTTTTTTTATTTTATCTTGCGTATAGTAGAATACTTTATTTCGGTAAGGCTAGCGCTTCGGGTTATACATTGAATAGACATACATAGAATAGAATCACACAAACCCGAAGCCGCATCGGATGACAATCCCAGCGCGAAATTGGCTTAATTTGAAATCAACGTGAAAAACAACTTGCCCAAATCAAATTTAAATTCACCTTGTGGCGTTCACACGACTTTTTGGCTAACGGCAACCCTGTTTTTCTTACCAGGGAGAGCGGGTCATGGATTATCAAAAATATTAAAGATCGTAAAACAAAAAAAAATAGTGTTGGGCGCCACTGACCGATGAAACAGTGTAATCAAGTTATTATCACCCCTAGTTAGTAGGGTAATAGACTAAAAAAACTGATGGTACATAAAAAACTCAGGAAATTGAGTACTATATACAATATAATTGACGGACTAAAGCAGTGTAGATACAATCATAAAAAAAGGTTTACTGTTAAGCGCTACTAGGCGGTATCTTATATCAAAAAACACAAGAAAATTCCTAGCTTAAAATTTAATGCTTATTTCGTACTTATTGCAAGTCGATAAGGGAAATATTATATTAATTGAATACTCGTCGAAGATTAAGGAACGGCCAGGAGACACCTCATGGTCGCCACGTGCGCCTAGCGGATCCGATTCGGTTTTTATTGAAGCAGATAGGGAATCCTTGGGTCTCGGCTCGGATTTCTTTTTCGTTTGTTTTCCGGCAAGCTTTAAACAAGGATTTTTCGAGCTAATTCCGGCTCAAACGTCCAAAAAAATATCCACGGAAGCGTGTCCACAGTTTCCGTGTATTGTTCAACAAGAGAACAGGAACGTAAGAATAGTTCAATTAATTTCAAATAATGTTTTCTGAGGTAGTAAATAGCAGGGAAGGGTCAAAATTAAAATCCCGAATAATTACTGGGATTTCACTCAATTAACAACTTAGCAAAAAAACTCTATTTCCGCTTGACTAAGAACGCCAATACGTAATCATTTAAAGGTATTCACTACCACTCGTGCTCTTTTCTGTCTTTCTTCTCCGTATTCCTTATGCCCTTTAGAGCGTTGGATTGAATTGCATATTACTTGTCTCCCTTATCCATGCTTTCCATTCGGTTGCAACTGAAAACGAATGAAACCCTTTCACACATATGATAACCGTGTATGTGTGAAAGGGTTTCATTCGTGCAACAGTTCATATTAGGTTTTGTGTCTTTTTCCGAAACACAGGCTCAGTCGCCTAATGAATACTGAATAGTGATCATCAATGGAGAGAAGTCAAGTTGTTGCCATATAGAAGAATAAAAAAACGAAGGAGGAATACCAGAATTCATATTCTGAGCTCTCATTGGAAGAAGAACTGGAGACAGTTCAGGCCAAGGTTGTGTGCGTCATCGTAGAATTGAACAGCGGGCACTTGTGACTGAAGTGGCTTCTGGTAGGCTGAAGCAGTGTGCTGCGGATTTGGCCGGCGACATATATATCGATTAGGGACCATCGGTGGAGTACCAGATGGAGAGGCCATCGGTGAAGCACTAGATGGAGAGGCATATGCTGTATCGAATGTAGAAGGAAAAGGATGCTTCCGTTGCCTGATTTTCTTTACAACTTTCAGCCATTTGAAAATCAAGTGTGTCAAATTCATCGAAACCTTCAAGAAAAGGGAGTAATTTTTGAAAAATGAAAGGTGCCGATTTGGTGTTTCCTTCAGTGCTGCAATCATTTCTAATTCAACAGAATCCATTTTCGGTTTTTTTGATGTAGGTTTTTTAGGTGCTGCAGTATCACATGGTACGCTTGGAACTGACTGTATAGGATTCTCATCATTTTCAACAGTTACATCCGCAACACCAACATCATTAACATTATCATCAATATTTTGTGAGAGAGTGTCTTCTCTTTCGTCAAATATTTTGTGCAGGAACTGCAACTGAGATGCATAAATGTAGGCTTTTGTTTTTGACGCCCCTGCTCCCGATTTCGCCTTAGTTTTGAAAATTGATTTTCGCTACGAGTCTCTCACTTGCGTCCACTTCTTCAGAACGTGTTTACCTGAAAGAAAATATTTATTTCATTAATCACAAGAACTATTAACCTCTCATATTGAAATAGTTTCAACATTTTGGGCGGATTTGTCTAAACTGATCCACGATTTGTTGTTTTTTTTAACACCTTGCGCTACAATATTTCAGTCTGGTGGTTTTGCATTTCTGTTTTAGATATTTGGCAAGTGGTTGTACTTTCTCAGATTTGCATTACATTTATCTCTTCGGGATTTCGACTATAAGCAAGATCGTCAGAGAGGTTTGTTGTGCAATCTGGACGGTATTACGATTGGAATGCATTCCTGTTCCACATAAGAAGAAATGGGAATCAATTGCCTAGAAATTTAAAACTATCGCTAATTTCCCGAATTGCTTGGGCGCCGTTGATGGGAAACATATAAGGATCGTCCACCCCCTCAACTCGATGCATATCAACTATAAAGGATATTCGTCTATAGTTCTGATGGCAGTAGCTGATGCAGAATACCGATTTGTTTACGCTAATGTTGGAGCGTATGGGAAGGACTGCGATTCTAACGTTTTTCAAAACTGTCAACTTTGGCGATCTAACACTAACGGCACCATGGATCTACCTGAGGATAAGTGCCTTCTAGGTACATAGAACCCCAAAATGCCTTACTACCTTATAGGGGATGATGCCTTTGGCTTACATAAGCATCTCCTCAAACCGTACGGTGGACATAGTTTGACGGTGGAGAAAAGGATCTATAACTATTGTGTGTGCAGAGCTCGCAGGTATGTGGAATGTACTTTTGGAATACTTAGCAACAAATGGAGAATCTTCCATCGCGCAATTAACTTGAATCCTGACTATGCTATGGATATAGTGAAAGCTTGCGTAGTTTTGCACAATTTCGTACGAGACTGAGATGGTTTTGAAATGGAAAACACGTTGTCCATCTCGGGTTTTGAAGATGTCCCGTCTGCCGAAATGAGGAGAAATCAGGCAACTATCTTAGCCAAAAATGTAAGAAATGTGTTGAAAGATTACTTCATGACTGAAGTGGGTTCAGTGAGTTGGCAATTTTCTAAAATCTGATTTACCTTAATACTTATCACAAAAAATGGTGTACTGTATTATAATTTGATACATATGTATTTTAAATAAATGTAATGTGTTATTTTCTTAATTTTCAAATCATTTCCTTTTAAATTTCCTCAACACCGCGGTGAGTTTACCAATTGTCCTAACGTACTACGTCTCATATTCGACAAAAATGAATTTTTCATTACTCGCCCAATTCAATTTTTTTCGTGACGTCAAATTCATCAAAGTCGGTGAAAATTTCTACACAAACGTCTTTCCATGCTTCCTACGTCTTAAATTTATCCTAAAATTTTACAGAAGTTTTGTCCCACAGCACTGGTTTAGATTGCACTGCAGAAATCAGCCGATCAACATCTGGTAATCCACTCATTGTATCAGAAAAACTGCGACAACAAGTTTCATACAATAATAATTAAGAGATAATTTTTAAAGAGATCCACTCGCTATCAGGTTGAAACAGAAACTGAACCGTGCGTGTCTGAACGCCTTGATTGCTTTCATGTTCCCTGAACAGGAGTTCGCACCTTATAGAAACCTGATGAAACCTGTTCGTGTCGAGGTAGTATTCGGCGCTCTACTGTTTCTATTAGGTGCTGAATAGAAACCGAAGCACCGTTTTACACTTATCGGCAGCGACCGAAAACGAATGGAACCGCATACCCGTGAAACAGGCCTAACGCTACCTAACATGCAGTTTTGTTCGGCTTCGGATTTGTCGAATTCTACTCTATGTAGGTCTATTCAATGTATAACATAAAGCGCTAACCTTACCGGATTTTATATTCTCATTTATTTGTTTGTGGATTCACACATTTTATTTAAAATTATCTTCTTCGTAATTTTAGTAATTTCTCGTATACACGCATATGATATATATTATTGATCAAGTTGTGAGAGTCTTCCCATAATTTGATGTGATCCTTTTGTGTCAAAGACAAAGAATACATTTGTTTTATTTAAAGTAACAATATTTTTCATGATCGGTGTGGCATTCTAAACTACTATATCAAACAAAATGTTATTTGGTTGCAATCGAAAATATGTTTTAAAATAAATAAAGCTAAATTAAAATGGCTATTACGAAATATTTAAAAAAGAAAACCGAAACCAAGTATACACGTTTCGAAATGTAAATTTAGGGTTGTTCCAACACTCAGAAAACCGTAAAATTAGCGTCCAGTACATGGGCAATATAAAAAAAAAGAGTTGCAGTTGGCATATTGCGGTAAATTTACGGTTTAGTGAGGGTGTTGGAGCAAAGCTAAACAGTATCAACAGTATTTAATAACCCCATTTACAAAATGGCAAGCATCAGGAAAACATTTTTGGAGTTTCCAGCTGTATGTTATCTAATCTGTGGTAGGATTAAGCATTTCTTATATTTTGATGGTAAAGTTAGTAGCAGTTGGTAGCGTAAATTGACATTTACGGTACGGTGTACAGTGAGAGAAAGAAGGTTAGAATTTGTAGTGCTCATTGAATTTTATAGACAACGAGAGTTAATCTGGTTTTAAAATTAGCTTCTTAGTGTAAGTGGAAATAATAAACAGTAGTTACATGGGTATTAATTTGACGTAATATAATCACCTCCGGAAAGTATTTTTCATATTCTAACCTCAAAATTACAAAAAAAAATGAGTAGGTCAGGTCGCAATAGAGGACCAATGCCTAATCGATGGTTACATTGTCCAAGAAAAGCGTCTGATTTAATAGTTGGAAAATTTATGGCATTTAAGACCCCCTTGAATGCAAATTTTGACGAGCAAGTACCACCTGATTGTCAATTTCACCCAAAGATGCTATTTGAGCTGTGCAAATCCAAAAAGGTAGATATTTACATAAATAACTGATATATTATTCAATTAATTATATTTCAAAGATCAAATTTGGTTTATGGATAGATCTTACAAATACAAATAGGTTTTATAATAAACAAGAAATTGAAGAGCATGATTGTAAATATGTAAAATTACAATGTCGTGGACATGGCGAAACTCCTTCTAGTGAACAAACAGCTATGTTTGTTTCTCTAGTGCATACATTTATATCTAAACATCCATTAGATTGCATAGCTGTGCATTGTACTCATGGATTTAATAGGACTGGATTTTTAATTGTTTCGTATTTAGTTGAAAAAATGGATTGTAGTCTCGAAATCGCTTTAGAAATGTTTGCTAAAGTCAGGTATGATATTTTCCATTTTTAATTATGTTATTTGAGTTATTCCTAAAATTATTATTGAATAATTTGCAGGCCTCCTGGTATATATAAACAAGATTATTTAGAAGAATTATATCGAAGGTATGATGATGTAGATGATGTTCCACCAGCTCCTTCATTACCAGAGTGGTGTTGTGGTTAGTATATTTTTATTAATTTAACCTTTGTTGTTGATGTCTGCAACAAATTGTATTCAATTCATTTATCTTGACAGATAACAATCGTGATTTATGTTTACTGTATATTCTGCAATAGAACACCCAATATAGATTTGTCTTACAAGGCATTACCTGGAAACATGTCCATGTATAAGGAATTAATAGCGAGTCAAAACTTTCTTGTATTTTAATAAAGATATTAGCTCAACAGCTTGGAGAAAGCAAAATTCTATGTAGGAAATTACAAAAAACGACCATCTTGTGTAGTATGCAGAAATTCAAAAGGCCATTGTTATCTGTAAGTTCGAGATTATTCGTACCCGAGATACAAGATTGAGTTTATATGAGTTCCCATATTAACACATTAAAATGGATTTAAAATAAATTCATCAATTCTAAATGTGTAACTCATATTTTACTGGACTAATTAAATTTGTATCTAAACTAAATTTTAGGCAGTTGGTTTAATATACACACATATATACACGTTAGTCCAGATACGAACGGGGGATTGCCTCTGCGAAAGGCAACAGCGTATTCGAGTTTCACTGAGATCCTATCCAATCGTAGTATACCATAAAGCGAGCAGCGGTACGCACGCATATCATAAATACGCATGTCCGCTCAATCACGTAATATTATAACTCAACACCTTCCGACAAAATGTGTTAATACAGAATTACTGCGTAATTTGTCTGTATTCTCAGATTATGTTAGAAATTACAGTTTCTTATATTCATTTTGTTGCTGCTGTACGATGTAGGAGAACGAAAAGGTAAATCTAAGTAGGAAAATAAACAACGATTCTTATAAAATTAAACTAAAGAAAAATAAATTCGATAATTATACAAAATAAATTAAAATTCTAACAATGTTACTTTATTAAGAGGAAAAATCTCCTGGCAATATTGAACTTTGTAACTTTTGTATTTGTTGCGTTTCAAAATACGTTTCACAGTACTTCTACTAATCTCGATTTCATCTGAAATTTAAAGCAAGGTTCGCTCATTTCAACTAACGAACAAACCCTCACTTCTCTCTTCTCCCGCTCGGGAGGCATTAGAGGGATTTGAGGCTATTCATCTATTTGTTGGCATTTACGGCAATTCCTGACTACGCAGCCAAATTTCCTAAACGTTTTGACGATCTTTTCAATCGTCGAATTCGAAGGAATAAGACGATCCACGTACTCTACGACAAATAGATCGGCAGTGCTTTGTGTAAACTAACATAGTGCATCGGAAATCCACGATCACTTGTTGGAACCTTATGAGCGCATCGATAGACAAAGAGTGCGTAAGATCTCTCTACGGTAGTTGCGCGCGGCGAGGCTGGCGGGCGGGGATAAAATGTTCAATGAGTTCAACACCACCTTTAAAATCTCATCGGCAGTATAATTTATAACTCTTTTGGAAGCAAGTAAGAAGGAGGATGACGGTCGATATGGTTCCACTGTACGTACCATTACATTAAGCACAGAATGTTTTTGACGATCTGTTGTTTGGTCCACGCACAACCACAGTTTTTTATCTTTCAATTCCGTTTTCATTCTTTTTTCTATATGTTCACGAGCAAATGGCACTACATTTCGTATCGATGTCCGACTAGGTAATTTACAGTCCGCATATTTATTCCAGAAGGAGACAAATGCTTCTTTGTCTAGTAAACGAAACGATAGATTACATAAGATAAGAGTAACACATAAATCAAATGTAAATTTTTCTTGGTCTCGTATGCCACTTTTTGCAGAAGAATGCTGTTTGCCTTCGATGTGACGTTGACAATAGCTTCTGGACCAACACATTAAAGGGATTTTACAAACTAGACATTGAATTTTAGCGCCATCAAAAATTAAGTCCGGCATGTCCACTATAAAGTTTTTAACTGTGTCTGCCATTGGTCGTTTTCGCGACGTACCTAACGTCATTTTTAAAGCAAACATAGGCCTACAATTACGAAATAACTTACGACAACCTTCATATACACAGAACTACTCGCGTACAGCATCGATTTAGTACTGACGCTGTGAACGCGTGTAATAAATAATCGCCGACTCCGCACCACATATCTACTACACTGACTGTTACCGCTGTTTGCCCAGTCTAATTATCACCCTTAATTTTAGACAAGCGATCAGAAAATCCTTTGCAACATTTTTTTGTTATTAATGTTATAATCTATTTACACGCGTAAATGTAAAATGACCCTCTTAGGTTTTTGTTATATACATATGTATATATATTAAGCCAACAAAGTAAAGTTTAGTTCTGATACAAATTCAATTCGTATAGTAAAATATGAATTACACATTTAGAATGTAAACGTTGTACATTTTAGCGTTTCTCCCTTGTAAGTCCATTAATATGGTACTTAAAAGAGCGATAGAGTCTACGGCGAACAAGACATCGCATACACTAGAATGATCTCATAGCTCAATGCTTTGTTCAGAACGTTACCATGTTGAACTTGAACCGCGCATTTTGGCTGAACGTGATAATACAATACTATCGTCGTTTTCACGTTGAGATCAAAGTATTGCTCTTATGGAGACAGTACTAAACGTTGCCAGATTTCCAATTGAAGGATTATTTAAGATAGTAGGTTGGTGTTATGTGTTATTAACAGTAGACATTATTAGAAAAATCTACTGTATAGGATATTGTTATTTAGAAGTATAATGAAACGATGTCAATATAGATTAGAAGTTTAAATGTATGAGAACTAAATATCTAGAAAGAAAAGCCAGATTGAGCATTTTTTATTTCTAAATAAGTTCAAATGCAGTTATATTCCATCGATTATACAGAACATATATACTTACAAGTTATATGTCGATTGCAGGTATTAAAACAAGTATACAGTGTGGCGCACCACATTCGCGTCGGTTCACATACGAAAAGCGGCAAAATATTTTTGTTAAGAGCTATGTAGGTTCATTGGGAGCAAGTCTTAAAATTGTTTTGATATATACAGGTGACTCAAAAAGTAGTTACACACCAAAGTTGTGAAAATGTAAATGGAATATTCTGTATATTATTGTATATTTTGATAGTGCGGGCTAAATAAAGGCAAGTTACTGTTATATGATAAAATAAAAATTATCCCTATCACTTTTAATTTGGACTATCGTTAAAGTGAAATAACTTTCTTATGTTAAATGGAACACCCTGTATTCATTATCGTATTTGGATTCTAATTTTAAGCATTTATAAAAGTATATTAAGGTTTCCTATATTTATATGTTATATTTTCTCAGTAATTTAGCATTTTCAATTTCGAATATTAATTTCTTGCCATTTATTTTACGAAAGTAGGCTTTGAGGAAACTGATGTTATTATCAATGCTCCAAGTTTTCCGAAGAACAGGTATGTCTTATAAAAAAATGGAGTGACAAAAGCTAACTACCGGAAAAGAAGAAAATGAATTTTTAGTTATGGAATCTCTAATTGAGATTCCGCATACAAGATTGCGACCGACTACTCGTATTTTGTTTATGGGTTCTAGAAGAGTTAGATGATGAATATTTCTTAGATTTTGTACTCTTTACATATGAGTCAACTTTCCATAATAACGGATTACAACAGACAATTTTCATTATTGCAGTGGTAAAACTCCCAATTTTTTTAAAACCCTCGATCGTCAGCATAGATGATCTGCTAATGTTTGGGGTGGAATATAGGAATGCGTATGGTAGGTCTATAGTTTCTTGATGGCCACTTAAATGGCACCATGTTTCTTGGATTTATAAAAGGTAATTTACCTGCACTTTTGGAAAATACCCCACTTAATATCTAAAAGAGAATTAGGTAGGTAATATCCCAATAAATGGATAGGACGCGGAGGTCCACAAAATTGGCCAGCAAGGTTCCCAGACCTAACGAGTCTCGATTTTTTCTTATAGGAATATATCAAAAATATTGTGCCTAAGGTATATCGCCAACCACATCCGACAATATGAAAAACCGAATAAGAACAGCGTTTCGTTCTATATATTTGTTTAAATTGAAACAGTCATTTTAAGAAAGAGTTCGCTTATGCTTTGAAAATGATGGACATCATTTTGAACACTTCTTCAAACATTAGTTTTTTTTTTTATATTTAAGTTTATTTGTTCAATAAAGTATGTTTGCTATTTATAATTATGTCTCTTTTTAATTTGTATGAAAGAAAAATCAGTTGAAGGGTTAGACTGATAAATATCATCTGTTTGTGAGCAGTAACAGTAACGTCAGTTCCGTCAAAGCCTACTTGAAATAAATATTCAAAATTGAAAATACCAAATTTCTAAAAAAATATAAGATAGGTATAGGAAACCTTAATACGATTTTATAAATGGTTAAAATTAGAATCTAAATACGATAATAAATACAGGGTGTTTCATTTAAAATAAGAAAGTTATTTGACTTTAATGATAGTCCAAATCAAAAATACATTTTCGTCCACCTTGTGTAATTTTTAGGGATCATTTTTATTTTATCATCAAGTCTAATGTTTCGACTAAAAATAAATGCAATTAGAAAATTCTAGCTTAAATACGTAAGACAGGCGCGCCTCTTAAATGTTGGTCTGCATTTCCAAGAATAGTTAAATGTCTCAAAAAGGGCTTGAGTTAGGTATAGGAAACACAATAGTAACTTGCCTCTACTTAGCGCGCACTATCAAAATATGTAATAATATACGGGATATTCCATTTAAATTTTCACAACTTTGGTGTGTAACTTCTTTTTGAGTCATCCTGTATATATTAAAACAATTTTAAAACTTGCTCCTAATGAACCGGCATAACTCTTGATAAAAATATTTTGCTATTTTTCGTATGTAAACCGACGGGAATGTGGTGCGCCAGCCTGTATAATAATCTCTTTTCTTATTACTTTTAAATAGAAGAATTATATTGTATCTAATGACCCAGCCATGGAAGCATTCATAGTTTTTGTAAAAAAAGTAAAGGCATTGAAAATCATTTGTTAAATCATTTAATCATTAAAACATGGAGAAATGACATTAGAGGTAATTAGAAGATAAACGATGCACAGAAATTGACAAATTACGTTAATGTAAACAAAAGAAACGTTTTACCGTAGGAATAAAGCCCACCATTTGAATTGGCAACACCCTTAGTTCTAAAAAGGGATTATTATTAAATATTAAATATCAACCGACAAAAGAAGTCTACACTCCATATTCGATCTCAACATGGAACAGGCTATAGGCTTTAGTCAAGTCCTCAAATTATTGTTAATTATTGTTTTTGAGGCCACTTGGATGGATAATTTCTTATGCTTTGCTGTTTCTGTTTACGTAATAGATAGTCATTTAATAATCCTGTATTTTTCACAGTAATAATACTATTCTGAAACGTTCCAAGTCAATTTATTTTATATTGAAAAGAAGTATACATATTTTTAACAAGATTAAAACAAAAACATAAAGTAGATTAGTATATACATCTTTTAAATTATAGCACAAATATTCTGCATACATGAAGTATGCTTAATGTACCTAATGTACAAATCTACCTCTTGTTTTTTAAGTTAGCTAATCTGAAAAACATCGATAACATGGATTGGTTCATAACCATATTTGAATGCTCAACTCAGCAGTTTATAGAGCATTGAAAATGTTACTAATAGTATATTGTTTTTGTATCTTCTTAGAAGAAGATAGGAACGAACATACGAACAATTATGAATCTACGGAATCGCAACAATTTAACGAATCTTCGTCTAGTTCTTCATCGTAAGTATTTGTTCTGTTGATATTGTAATTATGCACATATGTTTGTCTTATAGCTATACTAATAAGAAACCCCACAAACGAAAAAATGGCAAAACACCTGAGTTCATGCAGGGTGTTCCTGGAGTTGAGGTTTTTAACGAACAACCTAAGGCATTTCAGTTACAGAAGAAAGTGCAAGTTATGTGTGAATGGAGAAAGTAAATGTGCTCATCCTCGTACTTATTATAAGGTAACTTTTTTTTTTAATTTTAGAAGCGGTTTCCCTGGATCGCAACCTGTTTCAATGGACGTACACAACATTAAGTTATTGCATCAAAAACCATACAGAGTGTCTTGGAAAGCGGATGGTACTAGGTACGAATTTAATCTACGTTAACTATTGAGCAGGGCATTTTATACGCAAAAATAAAGTAGGTGTACATATAGTACTGTTGCCTTTAAAATACCTGCAGCTATGGCTATTCTTTTAGAGTAGAAAAGTAATATGAAATCGGGATAAAAAAAATCCAATTCAATAAAGGCCACAGTTTTGTTTGTAACTGAGATGAGAACATAATCTCCTGAAAGGTTAATGCAGCCGCTCGGTAGTTAAAATTTCGTACTACTTTCAAGCGGAACTACACTACCGCTCATAAGTATTTGGGCACCTCAAATTTCGGGGTAAATCATTAAATATTTAAATGGAAATATTGAAATATGTATTTGGTATTTAAGTATACACAAATATACAATTTTAACAATTAAAATTATTTATTTGTCCTAAATTTTAGATTCGTCTATGTGACCTTTACTTTTAATGATTGCGTCGCATAATCCGGGCATTCTTGCAATTAATTTTAACAGTGAGTTATTCGAGCCTATGCTGCGTGTAGTTTGTTCCACGTGTCATCTGCGGAGCAGTTTTTCTTACTTCCCGATCGAGTTCTTCTCATAATAACTTGATAGGATTCAAGTCCGGGCTTTGGGGTGGCCATTTCATGATTGTTAGTGTCCCTTCCTCTTCCAACTGTTCTAAATATTGTTTGCATAATTTTGAAGTGTGTTTTGGGTCATTGTCTAGTTGGAATACAAAATTCTGACCCAAAATTCTTACACCGGAGGGTATTGCATTTTTCTTTAAGATGCGTTTGCATTGCTCTTTTCTCATTATGCCTTGTATTTTTACGAGATCACCTGCGGATGTACCAGCAAAACATCCCCAAATCTTTACCGAACCACCGTCGTGTTTGACGGTAGAGACTGTGTATTGCTCTAGTGCACGTTCACCTACAGATCTTACAAACACTCGTCCTCGTGAACCGAATATCTCGAATTTGGATTCATCCGTCCACAATATCTTGCTCCAATCTTCTACCGTCCAATTTTGTTGTTCACGTGTCCATTATAACCTCCTTTTCTTATTAATTTGGCGAAGCAAGGGCTTCCGCATCGCAATTCGTTCGTGAAGGTCGGCTTTTTGCAGACGGCGCGGCGTTTAACCGTGGACACGCTAATCGGCTTCGGAAGTACAGTATTGATTACTGCGGCGATTTCTGGAGCTGTCTTTCTTCTATTTCGCTTGCTAGAGAGCATGATTGCAATATCTTGAGCTGATGTTGTCGCCCTTGGTCTACCACCTCGTACTTTATTTAGAAAACTCCCACTCTCACTGTATTTTTTGATGTTATAATCAACAGTAGATGGATTTAAATGTCATTTCCTAGCAGTTTGACGATTACTTATACCTAAGTTATGTTGTGCTACTATCAGAGCACGCGTTTCAACACTAATTTCTTTCCTTTTCGGCATATTTTACAATTTTAAACGAAATTATAAACACTGTTCGTTAAGAGATGTCGTTGGTACGATAACTGACCGTAATTTAAAAATATTACTTCAAATGGCTTTATTATAGCTTCATGATTCATAGTGAAATTACCAACTATTACACTTTTCCTGGAATTTCAAGAAATACGCTCCTTGTTGTCGTTATTACCTGCGCTTTTATGACGGTATTACTTCTCATACCGATAAAAGAAGTAAACAGACCGATATTATTTAATGAATTTAAGTGAATCTTACTAATTATTAGCATACTATTCAATAATGCTGGAATCTATTTCCTAAATACATTCTTTGTATACAAAAATCTGAAATCCGAGGGTGCCCAAATACTTATGAGCGATAGTGTATGTACTAAATACGTCGACTGCCGCATGAATCAAATACGATTCGCACCATACTTGTTCTATGCGATGCGTGACTCATACCTGCCTTGCATTAAGATTTTCCTTTCAGGCCGCGTAGGAAAATCGAGCTTGACAAACAAGTTTATATAGTTAGCGCAGTAGAATTCCAACTACATGTACAACAGGCCGCCTATTATACGGGTTTTATTTTTACCTTATCAAATCAAATTATAGCGTGAATAACTGGCTTACTAATGAAATCAAACAAAAATGTCAATTAAAAAGGCAGATATATGAACACATGTTAAACAAACTCGTCAGTAAAGAAGAATATAAAGCCTTTTGCAGAAACCTACAATATGAAATAAATAAACAGAAACGTATCGCCAATTCAGAATTCATAATGAAATCGCAAAATAAAATAAAAGCAACATGGTTATTGGTCAAAGAAATAACTTCACCTGCAAGTATATCTACTACAAATCACTGCAATATACATGATCTAGAAATTGGGACACCGTTATCATCAGTATTAGAAAAATTATCGTTAATCAACACCTACCTGATTGATATATGTAAGTTTTGAGGGAGTCATACGACATGCAAGTTATCTGTTTACGAAAACCCTTGTACAATGTCTATGACACCAACTACACATAAGGAAATACCCTTATTAAAGCTTATGCTTTGCATTTTATGCACGTTGGTCCACATTTCACCGGGGTGCGAGAGATATTCTACGTAGCGCGCCCTGGCATACTTGCATTTATCCTCGCCGCGCGCAACTGCTGTAGCCTATCTGACGCACTCTTTGTCTTTCTGTGCGCTCGTAAGGTTCTAACAAGAGATCGTGGATTTCGAATACGTTATGTTAGCTTATACAACCGCAGAGATGGAGATCATTAAATGGTATTTTGCGAATTACCGTAAATGCCAACAAATAGACGAACAGCCTCAAATCTCTCTAACGCATCCCGAGCGGGAGAAGAAGTGAGGGTTTGTTCGTTAGTTGAAATGAGCGAACCTTGCTTTAACCGGCAAATTTCAGATGAAATCGGGATTAGTAGAAGTACTGTGAAACGTATTTTGAAACGCAACAAATACAAAAGTTACAAAGTTCAATATTGCCAGGAGATTTTTCCTCTTAATAAAGTAACATTATTAGAATTTCAATTTATTTTGTATAATTATCGAATTTATTTTTCTTTAGTTTAATTTTATAAGAATCGTTGTTTATTTTCCTACTTAGAATTACTTTTTCGTTCTCCTACATCGTACAGCAGCAACAAAATTAATATAAGAAACTGTACTTTCTAACAATCTGAGAATACAGAAAAATTACGCAGTAATTCTGTATTAGTATATTTCGTCAGAAGGCGTTGAATTATAATATTACGTGGTTGAGCGGACAAGCGTGCGTACCGCTGCTCGCTTTATGATATACTGCGATTGGATGCGATCTACCAGTGAGACTCGAATGCTCTGTTGATAAAGCGTGACAAACGGTTGCACCCGTTGTACATACAAGGAATCGAGCGGACGTTCGGTTATTATTATCGGTTAACCGTTAATAACCGAAGGTCCACTTGATTCCTTACTGATCGATCAATCATTCAATGTTTAGAATCTAGCATATTTCCAGACGAACTAAAGAAATCAACAATCGCACTTATTCACAAGAAGGGAAGTAAGTCAGATATTAATAAGTACAAACCAATATCAATTTTAATAATAAATTCTCTTGGGTCATCCTGCATTTCATTCAATTTCCACATATTTTCTTCAACTAAAAAACAAGCCATCAGAAAACATATAATAAACATGATTAAATATTACACCTTTAATAACATGTTTGATATAACTTTGCCAGTTCTCAAGGGTTACATTTTGATATCCTTCATCGATAAGGGCAGGTAAATTATTTACTTTAAAACTTACATTATTGCTCTTTATAAAGTTTTTCACATGCGCCTATACCATCTCAGTCGGTGGAATATTACGCAAAAAGAAACTGTGGACCTTACGTCTAACAACCATTTGCACATGCTAATCATATAGTTGCAAGCGAGTGGTTTGTTTGTGCCTGACACCCTGATTCTTATTCGCTACAACTGCCGGTGGATGGTTTTTCTATGTGTATAAATATACACTTTTATGCAAACAAATTATGTTAATTAATAAAAACAATCGACACAAAATTGAGTTTTAATCACCGGTCAATTTGACCGGGGCGGCGGTTCGAGATATGAGGAATTCTTGGCGGTTCTATATTAAACCTTTGTAATATAATAATTAATTAATTAATTTAGTTGAAAATTTTGTTTTAGGTATATGATGTTAATTGATGGAGAGGATGAAGTATATCTGTTTGATCGTGATCATAATATATTTAAAGTAAATGGTTTAAGATTTCCCCATCGGAAAGATCTACATAGGCACTTGAAAGATACTCTTATAGATGGTGTAAAGTAATTATAACTTAATATAATTCTTTTATTCATATGCAATGCATGTTTAGGAAATGGTTATCGATAAAGTAAAGGATGAAAATATTCCACGGTATTTAGCTTACGATATTATTAAGTTTGAAGGCCAAGATGTGGCTAAGACGCCGTTTGAACCTACAAGATTAATGTGTATAGAAAATGAAATAATCAAACCCAGACATCAAGCAATGGAAGCAGGTTATATTAATAAATCATTGGAGCCATTTAGTGTAAGGAAAAAGGATTTCTGGCATATAACACAAGCAAAAAGTTTATTAGGAGAAAAATTTGCAAAAGCTTTATCGCATGAACCTGATGGATTAATATTTCAACCTTCAAAAGAGGTATGAATTTTTCTTGTTTTACTTCTGGACAATATAGTTTTGATAAAGTCTTTCTTTGGTACCCTAAAATTGATTGAACCTTCTTTGTAATACTTTAATGAACAGTCTTTCTGTATACCCATCAGTACTATAGACCATTCCAATTTCAGAAGGAAGTTCTTCAACGTTGCTTGAGCGATGCGGGTTAATTGTCTGTATATTATCGCTCTGAACATGTTAGTAAGTTTCATGTTGATGACACGTAAATGTCAATTTATCGTGGAAAAATTTCTATTTATAGGTTATGTATTATACAAAAGTAAGAGAAGTCTTAGTAGTAGTAGTACCTTTCATAACGTGCTTAATGAACTTGTTGATATCCCTGTTGGATAAGGTCCGGCATATCCGTAACTTTAAATTTCGTATTGTTACGCCTCATATAGTCTTTGACCTGTGTCCACATCATTTCGATGAAATTTAAGGTGATGCGGTGGCAACCACAAGATAGCATGGCCTGGTTTCAAGTACATATTTACTGTACCTAACTTTATTTTGCGATCCAATTTCCAACAAATCACGTTTCAATAACCGTTCCTCAAAGGAAATATTTTTTTGTCTTAACCACTATATATCATCCATTTTACAGCTCATTATGGATATCTTTTCTAACTTTCGACTGTGGTATGAAGAATAGGGAGACAAACTGGCTAGTAAAACAAGGCTTTATATACTTCTGGGCAAATTTCATGTACATCCAGTATGTGTTTTGTGCACAGAAAACTGTATTCGGCATCTGAAACGAACACTCTTTCGTTGCCAGCATATCGTTTACCGCGACTTTTTAGTGGTGCTAGACCGGTACTTAATTCTTGAAAGAACGCCCGTCTGGATGTACTTACTGGTTGTTAGTCCACGCTTTTGTCACATAATGTACTGTATTCGCCCATGATTCATCAGTAAAAAAAATGCTTTTCTCTTCGTTGCGATATTTCCTAATTGTGCGTAAATAATCATGTTTTCATCAGATGATATCATTATGGTCCATTAACATTACTTTTTTTCCATTTTTCTCGAAAGAAAAACTAATGTTCGCGAAAAATCTATAGGGCGTAATTCTCGGAAAGCAGGGCAAATCTGCTTCATCACTTACAGCAAAAATCGTTTGCAGCTTGGGTGGAATATTTCTTAGAAAAAAACTAAACTAAACTATACGTCTGTTATGTTATGCCGATTCTGTAAACAAATGCTAACGGCATTTATTGTTATTCTATCGTTAAAACTGTCATTTCTGGACGACTTCTATTTTATGCCGTTTGCGGTCGTTAAACTAAAAAGTCGGGTTATTTTTCGTAATTTATTGAATTTTGTTAATTTTTTGCGTCATAATGGCTGGTTTTATAAATGTTTTAATGATTGAAGAGCAGGAGAAAGTTGAAGAACGGTAAGATAAAATACAAAATTCAAGGCAGGAAACATTTCGCGCCAACATTCATGTAGAATAAATGGAATACCTAGTTATGGAATAAGGAATATATTGCTTGCTTTCCAGCTCTTTTCTAAATAATCCGGCTCGCCTGCCTTAAATTTGTTTAGCCGGAAGTCTTCATTGCTAATTAAATAATTGAGGTAAATGTTGCATCTTTGTTGTTTTGTCTTCTCGCTTACGATTCATTCTAAAATAAAATCAATATAAAAGGTATGGGGTAAGAATAAGCAGCACTGACTCAGTTCATTTTCAAACTTCAACATTGAGCTACTGTAAAATGTTAAAACTCTTTCCCAATGCTTTTTATTATAAAACGTAATTAAAATTTGTAACATTTGTTTTCTTTATACATACTTAAACTTAGGAACTGACTTATTTAACTAAGCAATGCAGCACTGAAAACAGACGTTAAAGAGTTTTTAAGTTATATTTGCGTCAACAAAACAAAACAGCTGTCGAGGAAAGTGCAAGTGCCGGCATCTATATTTGCACGAACAACTGCATTGCTAGCCTCAATACAGGGGGGCGGAATGATTTCAATAGCTAGTGTAACGGAGTGCTTACAGAATTGACTTTTGTGTTAAAGTCGTTATATAACGGTAAAGTTACAGAATCGGCCTCTAGTGATTATAAACTGAAATGATTTGCAAATGAGGCGTTCTCCTTTTATCCTATTAACTGAATATTTATTGATTCAAAATCACCATACAATCACTTTGACGCTGATAGTGTTCCATTTACAAATACTCAGTTTTGGTGCAATTGCTAAGATACTGAACAATTCAAATCGTAATCATTTATTTTATTGATTAGTCACGTTGTGGTTACGCGAATTAAAATGTGTGTTCCTTTTTCTGACATCTACATTAATTATTTTGTAAAGGAAGGACGTCTCTGAAAGTGAAGCGATTAATTGTTGAAAAGGAACACATATTGATTTACGTAACCACAACGAAACTAACCAACAAAATATATGATTACTATTTGAACTTACTTAGTATCTTAGCGATTGCACCGAAACCAAAACGTCAAAGTTATTGTATGGTGATTTTGAGTCAATATATATTCAGTTAGTGTAAAAGGAGGAAGCCTCTGGCATCAATTTCCGTAACAGAAAAGGATAGCAATATAGAAATATGTATCAAATAAAAAAAGATGAACAATACTTACTGAAAGTGGAATGGTCTATAGCAGGAGTAGTCAACCCCGTCCCTACCGCCCACTAGTGGGCAACTCAAGCTTTCATGGTGGATGGTAGGAATTTATGGCCCACTGACAGGGTAGGTTGTAGTGTACTGTGCGCTAAATTAAGTTACTGCGGAACCGGTGGGTTGTAAGAACACTACTACCAACAAAGATACAAAAGTGGGTGGTAGATATAAAAAGGTTGACTACCCTCGTCTCTAGTATCAGTAACATACGTTAATTTTGTTTCAGCCTTACAAAGCTGGTAGATGTGATGATGTCTTGAAGTGGAAACCGCTAGATATGAATTCTATAGACTTCAGATTAAAGATTGTGAAGGAAGAGGGTGCAGGGTAATTATTTCTAACTTTATTATGCATTATCTAAATAAACGCTAAACTATTGGCACACTGACCACACAAGTTATTTGATTAATTTGGAACAGTTGTTTCGAGAATTTGTGGATTCCCATTAACAACCGTACGATCGAATATTTGGTCGTACTACCCCACAATCCTTGCTATCATTATTATTTATTATCTAAACCACTAAAAAATATATTTTATTGATAGAATTGTAGCAAAAAAAGTTGGCCATTTATTTGTCGGCCAATTAGATCCTCCATTTGCAAAAATGAAGTACACTACCGCTCTTCAAGACCTCGACAATAAAATCATTGAATGTAAATTTGACGAAAACCAATGGAAGTTTATGAGAGAAAGAACAGATAAATCATTCCCAAATAGTTTTACAACAGCTAAAGGTAATTCATGAAACAGTTTTGAATATAATTTATATGTAACATAAACTTGACTTCTAATTTTGCAGCTGTTTGTGGTAGTATTCAAGATCCAATAACAAAAGAAAAACTGCTACATTTTATAGACAAGTATAGATTTGATGATGATGGAGAAATAATGCCTCCTCCTTCTAAAAAGGCAAGAAGATGATTATATAATGACGTGTAATAAAATATTTATTCTTATGTTCACTTATAATCTATTGTCCGGAATATATCTTTTTATTTTGAATAAATTAATAATAAATTAATTAAAAAATAAAGCAGCTTTGGTGGGAACCCTATAATTTATTTCTTAGTATCTGTTCTATCAAGTATTTTTGTGAAACTTACAAGAAACTATGACTTTCAGATGCTTCTAGTAATTTTTTATTCTGGTACAATTATGTTGGACAATCAGTCCAGTTTTTACTACAACTTATAGTGTGGAAACGTATGCTGCTACTTTATAAATTATCTCAATTTGTTTAACAGGTGCAGATATGCAGAGGAATTGCTGAAACAATTTTTGCAGTTTTTATAAGAGTATTTACTAAGTATAAATCTGTGACAGTTAGATCTTACGTAATTGTCGCTCTAGAAATACGAACGCATTTAAAGCAGGTAACATGTAAATTATAAGTTTAAATGGTATCTTAGAAAGTAAAACTTTAATATATTTTTTTTGGCGGATCCATTTGTACTGGATTTAACTTGTTGTCCAATATTTTTGAACGTAACAGTAGCACAGCTAACATTTCATTGCTTGGTTGCATTTTATTAGCTTTTGTAAATTCTACGCCAAGTAGTTTCATGTTGTATTAGCTTATCAAAAATAATAAAAAAATTGTTTTTGGAAAATGTGTTGAGGTGTGGTAGTAGTATTAAGTGTGCAGTGAGATATTTTATTATTACTTGAACTTGTAAGAGCAAGACTATAGATAATATATACTGAAAGATTCATAAGGTGTGTTCGTTTGCGTTGCACTTATTTGCACTAAGTTGAAATATCTACGTCATCAGTACAACCTGAACTGAACTTATGCAACTACAAATTGTAGCCAAACGAACGCTGTATGTTTACAGTTCATGTAATGAATAACCTATAATACCGTTGATAACCGATAAAACTGAATTTCTTTTACGTGGCGATGAAAATGGAAGAAACTACTTTCTCAGTCGCTAGCAGTCTTTTTCTGCATCAGAATTGTTTAAAAATTATCAAAATATAGGTAGTCAAATCATATTTGAATTTGCCAATATTACACAAATTTGCAATAAAAACATAATTTTCAATTATGAAGGCAATTACCTATGTTAAATGCATAACAATCATTCTCCACATAATAATCACCGTTCGGTGATCTTACAATTTTTGTTGTCAACAAATGCATGAAAGGCTAGGATTTAAAACAGCTGATCCTTTAGTCCAACTTGCACCTCCTCCAAACCAAGTACAGTTAGTGCAAGTTCAGTTCTTGTACCATACAAGTTAACGAACAGCACTTTTGTTAAACGAACAGCGGACTTGCACTTACAGCAAACGAACACGCCTATAAATTCTATGTATCTACAAGCCCGCTATGGACTAGCTGATAACTACTTCCCATGTGCGCGTAATTTAAAAAGCACTTAATTTCTTAATGCCAAATTATTAGTGGTATACGAAATTATTAATAATCCTGTCCTACGATTGTTATGTTTACATAACCAACAATGAATTATTAATCATCCATACCAATTCTATATAAAAATTCCAATAAATGCAAAGTAGCGGTACCAACATTACCAATCTACAAATGAACAAGTATAAATAGGCTGACAACTAAAATAATATATTGTTAAAACGCGAATTAAACTTAACGCGATTAAATATGTTTCTAATGACAATTACGAGGTGCATTCAAATTATAACACCTCCGATTTTTTTTCTCAGAACTGGAAACAGATAGAAACATGCGGTTTGTTTTAAAATAAGCGGGACTCTGTCAGTGCGTGACAGAGATGGCGGCACTGTACGGCACATAGAACCTTTAGCAGCGGCGACGAGAGTGAGAACTGCTTTCGATACTTCAAATGGCGACGTTTTCATTACAAGATCAGCGTGTAATCAAAGAAGGCAGAACGTCGCGTCACAACAAACCAAGATAGTCTCGGCCTCGCACAAGCCGGTTTGACGATATGATCGGGCGAGTGGAGAAAGTTGTTTTGGGGGATCGCCGAATGAGTGTGGAACAGATCGCCTCCAAAGTTGGCATTTCCGTGGGATCTGTGCACACAATCCTGCATGACGACCTGAAAATGCGAAAAATGTCCTCCAGGCGGGTGCCATGAATGCTGACAGACGACCACAAGGGTGCGCTCCCTACTCACCTGACCTGGCTCCTAGCGACTTTTGGCTATTTCCAACGATGAAAAACACTCCGTGGCCGCACATTCACCAGCCGTGCCGCTATTGCATCAGCGATTTTCCAGTGGTCAAAACAGACTTCTAAAGAAGCGTTCGCAGCGGCCATGGAATCATGACGTCGACGTTGAACGGCTGCAGGGAGATTTCGTTGAAAAATGACACAAGTTTCATAGTTTTCGTGTGATTAGTTAGTGAGAAAAAAACTCGGAGGTGTTATAACTTGAATGCCCATCGATATCTATCAATAAAACTATATACGACACGGAGATCTATTTATTTAAATATATTGTAAACAATCAACGAATCAAGCTATCGACGTATATAGTTATCATCAGTGTATAACTTAAAACATATTTGTAGCTTGACAGGATGATTATCTACAGTGTAGCGCAACTGTTATTTTTTTTAGAACACTGTGTAATATTATTTTTGTACTTCACACCGCATTCTCAAAATTTTTTATTCGAAGTACGTTATGTTATATTTTAATCTGCAGCAGCGTTGAATAAAAATTAAATCCGGTGACACGCAGTTAATATACCGTAAGAGCGAGCGTACTATGATCAGCCAGCATAATCGGCATTTTTCGGTAAATGCAATAGCAAAGTCGTGTCTTACACGTGTTCGTGAGCGAATATGCCGTTTATAACGTGAGCAAGGTGTTTTTGGAAATGCAAGAGCGAAGTTGTTGCTTGCACATGTACGGGAACGAATACGCCGTTTATAACATGAGTAAGGTGCACAAATGAATTTGCGTTTACCCAATTTTGTCAAGCAAATGACATTCAACACAGCACACGTTTAGATGCGCTGAGTTCGTGAAAATCAGGTGATCATAGTACGCTCGCTCATACGGTATATCAAAAGTCAACTCTCTTTCAGTAGTCTGTCTTCTAATTTTTGATTTAATTCTACTGGGTATAGACGTTATTTATATTTTTCACTTACTACTTTGTTAATAGTTCACTAACTACTAATCGTTATAAAGAAATGAGCAAACAAAACAGCGACAATAAACAAATAAACAAGATTAGTAACATTTGCGACTAAATTGTATGCAGAGTGCAGTAACTTCACAAATAAGTCGAATATTTTTTTCTCAATTTATCTAGTTGCTTAAATAATTGTAATTAATATCTGCTAAGATATTGCAGATAGGTGTATATGTATATGGTTAATAAAAGTTTTAGATACCAGGACAACTATTGCAAATCCTTCAAAATATACAGGTGTTGATTTTGACAATTTATTTAGAACACTCTGCATATCGCGGTATGTGATTTTAATATTGTGATGTGTCAACAACTTATACTAGCCGCGTACCATTGGATTTAGTTTTTAATCAATTTTGTCATAAGAAACTATTAGACTAAGATATAATTAGGCCTGGTACAGAGCGCTTCGCGCCAGGTTAGAAGTAAGGTTGCGCGGCCCACCACGTATGTATACAGATGAATCGACATGAACTACCTCAGCGAATGAAATTTTTGATTTATCGCAACAGTTTTTCAACCTTTCGCAGCATTACACATAATTACAAAAATATACACGCAAGGAAAATAAACGACCGTCGGCTGATAAAGTCACTAAATTTATCGGTGAATTTCCGGATTTGAATTATAATGGAACTAAAGTATTGTGTAAAGTTCACACAACGAACATTCTTCACTGAGACAAATGTGGAAACAAACCTGATGGTGCCAATCTTATCCACCCTGTTAAGAATTTTCGTTTATTTATCATACTATATTATTTATTGAAGTCAAACTTCTTATGTGGCGCATTAAAATTAACATAACCTTAAAAAGCAATCAATATAAATACACATATTCGTTATTTTTTAAAAACGAAGGTGCTTTTTGCTACATACTTATAGTTACTCATACATTTACGGTATTAAGTACAACAGATATTTGAAGAAACTACTTTGTTACTTATATTTTGACATCCGTCTGTGAATTATGAAAATCTAATTTTCCTTGGAATTTCCGACGTAACTAAATACTTGAAAACATTTCGTCCCAGTAAGGAATCGAACCTGACATCTCCCGCTTGCCGGAGGGGCGTACTAACCACTACACCACGGGGACCTTGATGCCAGGAACGTTTACTTTTTAATACGATTTTTATCTGCAAATACGTCATAATATTTTGACAAACAATTTTTAATTCTTATATGCCAAATACACTAATTAACTAATAAATTTTGGCTTCCGTTGGTGCATTATCAATATCTGTACCTGTGGGTGAATTTTGAAAATCTGTAATTTCTTTGGAATTTACCGGGACAAGATTTTTTCATGTATTTAATTACGTCGGAAATATAGCCAAAATATATTAATTACTGTACTTGGCGTGTAAGATTTAAAAATTGTCTGTCGAAATCTTATGATATATTTGCAGATAAAAATAATAACTATGTATTAAAAAGTGAACGTTTCTGGCTTCAAGGTCCTCGTAATGTAGTGGTTGGCATGTCCGACCGGCAAGCGGAAAGTGTCAGGTTCGATTCCTTACCGAGACGAGGTTTTTTCAAGTATTTAATTACAAATTACTTTTTACAGCTATTACATTACATACATAGTAAATGCCGTTTTCAAACGAAAGACTGCAATAAAAACGTTTCAACGCGTTGCATATATTCACTATATTTACCAAACATTTTTGTTGCGTCAGTTTTTTTTTACCATAAAGTATTGATTTTTAAATTTCACTTTGTCGGGTTTGAGTCACATATATACTCGTTACTTATAATATGCAGCCTATATGACGTCTGATTCTGTCGTGAAGACCGACTGCTCTACTCCGAATCCCCTCCACGTGCTCTGTACTCTTAATCTGCTACGAACGAATGCCCGAACTCTACTACATATATATACGTAAAATTTTAATTTCATTTTTATTTGGAAAATAAATATTTTACCAAACTACTAACTTATCCTGTATATATGCATTTTAGAATCAACCAAATTATGCTCTCTGTAGCTCTATGTGTCTATACTGTGATATGTAGAGCGGGCCAAGAGCGCCACGCGCCAGGTTCGCAATCAGGCTGCCGGGCGCATATATGTATGTAAACATAGGTAATTTAAATATGTAATTATTAGGACGAGGACCAAAACCACTGTCTATTACGTCGTGAAGACGCGCAAATATACACCTGCAGTTTGGGTGTTCGTTGATAAATAGGGCGTTGTTCACAGTGGGCCACTACAAAAAAAAAGTTCATTCACCGACGGCTACGAACTAACAGCGCGCTTATTCATTTACGGATGACGCGCTCTATTCATCAACAAATGACGAGTCTGCAGATGTTACGTTTGCACCACTTCGTGGCATACTAGAAACAAGCGTCGGTGTGCTCGCTTTAGTGATTATGTCTAACGTAACTATTAAAAATAAACGGCCATTACCTACGAAAGTTAATAAATTTCTTAGTGAATTTGTGGATTTACACTACAATGGGAGTACAATTTTCTGTAAAGTTTGTAAAAAGAAACTACTGTGTTGGAGCAAACGTGATTGTGAAAGACATATAAATAGCGCACACCACAGAAATAAAAGAAATCGTGTGTCACAACAACGTCAATTTCAATTAGAATTGCTTTTAACGTTTATGGTATGTGGTCTACCACTTCGTATACTTGATAAAAAAGCATTTCGAAAATTCTGGGGTACATACAATACCGAGTGGATACTACTATCTCGGACAGCGTTACGGAGAGATATTCCACGAATACGTGAGGACATTGAAAATCGAATTAAAGCCGAATTAAAAGATAAACAGCTGTGGCTATGTCTTGATGAGACGACAGATTGCAAAAAAAAATTCTATTTTGAATATAATAGTGCGCGTATTAGATCCTATTAAACCAAATTTTGCAATTCTATTAGCCAGCAGAAGATTAAAACAGTGTACTAGTAAAGCAATTACGGCCGTAGTTCTCGAAACGTTACAAAAATTTCAAGTGTCAACCAGTCAACTGTTGTTGTTCATGAGCGATGGTGCAGCAACAATGTGTAGTGTAGGCCGTTCAATTAAAGAAAAGAGTGAAGGACTTTTACATGTTACGTGTAAAGTCCATGCTTTACATCTTGTGGCACAAACTATTCGAGAGTGTTACCCGGAGGTGGATGCATTAATAGCAAACACAAAAAAAGTGTTTCTCAAAAGTCCTAAGAGGACTAGGGCATTCCACAGGTTATGCCCTGGTATTCGAGAACCACCACAGCCCATTCTTACGCGTTGGGGAACGTGGTTAAAAGCCGCTTTTATTATAATGAACATTTTCAAGAAGTCAAATCCGTTATTTTGCAATTCGTCCCTGCCGAAGCTAGAGCTATTAGGATGAGCCAGAAGGGATTTCTCGATATTTCTGTTGAAACACATCTAAAGAATATTAGCAACAATTACAAAGGGTTAGTAGACGCGATAGAAAATTTGCAAAATTCTGGATTGTCGTTGGTAGAATCAGTGCAAGTCGTGGACGAAGTTAGTACATTGTTACACAGTATAAACGATGCAACAAGTGGACGAGTTTTAGCTAAGTTCGATAGTGTTTTAAAAAAGAATCCGGACTACACGAGATTAAGACAAATGTGCGATGGGGCATCTGCAGATTCCTTGACTAAGTCTAAAGATTATTTTAATTACGCCTGTCTTACTTCGGTAGACGTGGAACGGTCGTTTTCGAAATATAAGAACATTTTTTCGTCTCGGCGAACATCCTTCACCGAGGCAAATGTGGAAACTTATCTGATGGTGCAACTTTTTAAACAAGCCTATCCGCATTATTAAGAAGGATAGAATTTATTTATTATATCTTTATTTACAGTTACATTATTAAGTACAACAGAATAAAAAAAGCGTTCAGTTTCTCAGTTATTTCCTTATTACATCCCATTTACAACGCATACCGTTTTCAATCAAATAAAAAATCATAATGAAAATAAAAACACCTCAGCGTGTACATATATATATATATCCGCTCTAATTACTAAACATTATTATTGCGTCAGCTTTTATTTTTTTACTCTTGTGTATTAATTTCGAAATATCACATATCTGCTGTGACTCACATATACGCTATTTACAATAAGCGGCCGTTGCGCCTGATTCCGATTCTGTTGGATGGTGCAGTTTGGCCCGCTCTAGTGATATGAATGAGGGCATTTGGTAGTTAGAAAGAAATTGGTAGTGGGGAGGCTAGGGGAAGAACCATTTTATGCTATTTCAACAAATAATGTCTGCATGGTGAAAGAATTCGGTATTGTGTTTAATCTTGGTGTGCGAATAAGTTAATCCTTTGTTTAATATTGTTATTACCGGGAACCTTCTCGGTAAGTGTATTTATTTAGTTAGAAATGTAGAGTATATTATACATAATACATATCAAATACACAAAGTCTTAAAATTATAAATAAATAAAGCTTAATACTTTTAATATAAAGTTTGGAAGCTCAAAATTTATATCTTATGAGATGTTACATACTGAAATTCAGAGCCAACTTGCTTTACTTTTTTTTCTCTCAACAACTTTGTTAAATGATGTTGTACATTGTAAGCAGCTGCTTGGTACAAATTCTTTGGAGTATCAATATAAATTTCATTTACAATATCCATAGGAGAAAAGCCTTTGTTCGGATGAGACATTAAAACATCTAAGATCTGTTCTTCTCTTTGTTTTCTATGTGCAATATAAAATTGGATTTTTTCTTGGGGATCCTAAAAATATGTTATTCAAATGAACTATATGATGCCTAATAAGTACATTATAATACTTACATGCACAATATTGCCATGCCCTGGATAAACAACCAATGGTCGAAGTTCCAAAATATAATCTAATGAATTCATGTAATCATATAAATCCTCAAATACTGCTGTTCCTTCACCTAGTATGCAATCACCACTAAATATTGCATTTTCTTCAAGCAGTTGTAAAACAACATGATCTGTTGTATGACCTGGTGTATGGACTACACGAACAGTAGCACCTTCAACTGAAAATTCTTGACCATCTTTTAAAAATTCAAATTTGGCATTTGATGGTAGATCGTCTTTTTGATCTTCTCTTGGGTACTTCCAAACTTGGCAGTATTCTGAATTACAATAGAAGTAGTATACATTGCTGATTATAGAATAATATTTAACATACTTGTATATTCTGTCAGTTCCAAAACATCATTTATACCACCGATATGATCATGATGCCAATGTGTTACAAAGATATGGGCCAAATCAATGTGTTCATGCTTTAATACCGATTTTAAGTGATTAATATATTGTGGAATATCTGCATCACCTGTGTCAATTAGTATTCTCCTAAATAGAAAAATGTCTAATGTAAATATCTTATTTTGCTATAAAAAGACTATTTACCTTTTACCTGTACCTATAATATATGTATTCGTTCCCTGCAATGTCATAGGACTTGGATTACATCCTAGTACACGAATAATTCTTGAAGATATCTTTGTAACATTTGGTATAACAGCAGCCATTCTTATAAAACTCAAAAATACCTGAAATGTAAAACACACACTGAATTTAGAGTAAGGTGTTTATTCTAGACTACAATGCTGTAGCAGCCTAGCTGGCAGCAAATATCACTAGCAATTTTACCATCGTTAAAAGTAATATTTATTTTATTACAACATAATTTATATACATAAATAACTTGTATGCAATCTGAAGTGTTGGTATAATTACTTAATTTAGTTCAGCGGCCTCTATATCTAAATTATTATACTTTGTTACGTAGGATATTTAAATCAGATTAAATTGTGCAATTTTAATGAAAACGGGAACAGGATCTCGGGGCTCCTGTATATAGGATTATTAATATTACTATATTTTACTTAACTTATCAAAACCCGACGTCCTATGTTATTACAAATGCTAACACATGCAATTTTATTAATACGAAATATATCTCCCAATTCAAATTTTACGACAAATAAGGATTAACGTTTATTACATGAAATTGTAAGTTGCAAGCCAGTAAAGTTATATCAGTGCAGCTGAAAATAAAAGTCATTGTCGTCATTGATAATAAACGTAATTTAAAATGCGGCGACGTATGAGTTAGAGAAATCCGAGACGAGATAATAGTACAGTAATAGTTAAATATTGCAAAATATGCAGATGTGGGAAACGGTACAGTACAAAGTGCAAAAGATAAGTGCTCTTGAAAGGTCATAAAATAATTTTTACATTTTGGAAGTAATACAAAATATATATACAAAAATAGACAGAATAAACCTCCACATTTTGGAAGTTTATAAAATAAATTTAGAAAGATAACCATTCGTAAATTTTACGATCATAAATTTAACTTTACTCATACTGCAAATGCGCAAGTACCTGCAATCGGTTGTGAGGTTATGTATGTTTCATTATCATGCTAAAGGAGTCGCTGGGTGAGATCTTTGTGACAAGAAGACAAAGTAAATTTAAGGTATCGACAACACAATCGTAATCTTCGAAGGGTTAGTTTTAATGTAACTTTAGTATCCACAAGTTTTGCTGATTTATGCATATGTTTTAGAGTTGGCATTTTTTAAATTTCGCGCATGATTTAAGTTGGTAGTTCCGGCAATAAAGGACATATTCGTCAATTTCTTAACGTACAGACGAATATGTCCTTTATTGTCGGAACTATCAACTTAAATCACCCGCGAAATTTTAAAAATGTCAACTCGAGTTAATATGGCTAACTATATGAATCTTCATTCATATACTTCAATATCGTCTTTATGATGATATTGATGTTGTAAGTGATGTTAGTGGATCAGAGGAAGAAGATAATTTAGAAGAGCAAGCTTCATGAGTCTGAATCAGAGTATAAACCATCTCATAATAATACTGATACAGATGAGCAAGGAGAAAATGTCAAAGAACAAAGCAATGCGGCAAAAGGAACACCAAGACTTCTAAAATACCAACGAAGAAGAAAATACACATTATTCAAGGAACTTGTGGTCCTGCCAAGAAAATTACAGCGGCGCATGGTGTGAAGACTGTTATGATTTGCGATGTTAGCACAGTATATGGTTGACGCATCTCGAGGTTTGTGACATAATCATTAAGGTGGATTTACATTATACGAAACGACAAGCAAAGTATTATTTCTTTGATTTTAAATGGTTGTTTTCATAGATTCCAATTTGATACGAACGACAACACGATAGACTGACTTAACGGCGGAGGTTTATCGTGCCTGTTCTTGTCTTTGACGTTACGTGTCGTACAGTATGGATATGAATGTTAGTGGTGCGAATATAAATACAGAAAAATTGATCGAATGTGTTTGTAAGTTTTGCGAACTATATATTTATTTTTTATTTTCGATAGTAAATACAGTGATAATAACTACAAAGAAAATACATATATGGAGAAAGATGGAGAAATAGGGCACTCACGTAAGTAACAAATTGTAACTATACTAGATTGCGACTGGAATTAATTATAAGTAAAAAAACAAAAATGTGTAGATGTAATATTTTGTTATTAATTATTTTAACATAAATTTTAATGACTGATCTCACATTAGCATATTCAGGGAATTACAATATTTTCTTACCATTCTAAGCGTCCTCTGAGAGACATAAAGAATGTTTTAGATTTGTCACGAACGTTCAATGCTGCGTCTTGATCACTTCCTCCTTGGTTTGGTGATGGTTCCAAGCAAACTAGCGCTTACCTCAGATCGATCTCTGATATAATTATGTAAAATACATGCTAGAGTTATTTCATGATCAGGTAGTAATTTCAATCTTCTTTGATAGAAACGAAATTTTTGACTCAAATTTCCAAAACAATTCTCTGATACTCGCCGAGCTCTTGAAGGTCTATAGTTAAAAATTCGCTTATCTAACTGTCTGTCATTTAGTTGCGGACCAGGATATGAATGTAGTAAGTTTTTAATGGAAAACCCTCGTCTTGGACAATTACAAAAGGTATTGGATCACTTCCACCAGGAAAAGGGCCATCCTTCAGAATATTTAATTTACCATGTTATAGCGCTTTACCAAGATTCCAATTGGAAAAAAATCCTCCTTGCTATTTCTGCCTGTAGAACCTATATCTACAGAAATAAATTTATATTGCGCGTCTACCAAAGCTAATAAGACTATCGAGAAGGTCTTTTTGTAGTTAAAAAATCCAGATCCACTATTTGGTGGTGCTTCGACACCAATACAATTTGGAAAGATCCAAATATTCCAAAATTCAGAATCAATATTTTTCCAATCTGTTTCTTTAGGAACAGGAATTACCTCTGATGTAAGCTTGTCGTTAAATGCAGCGCATACTTCCAGAACAATTCGTACGGCCTAATCGATAACTAGTACTTATTGTTGTATATGCATCGCCGGTAGCAATAAATCTAAATAAAGAAATTTCATTTAAGATGTTATTTTAAGTAGAAAAAGTGGAATATAACAGAACACGGAGGTGTTCTATAAGTCCTGTAGAAGAAAACTGATGGTATTCACATAGAATGGGCAGAATGGCGTATCTCGGTGTACCTTAAAAATATCATTAATTACAGTTCATATAGTACAAGTAGACGCGGATATGTTGGATACAGGAGGGAGCTTCAGAAACGAATGGAATTTTTCCTCGAGTCTACTCTGTACCGAATTGACAGCAGTTAAATTACTACGCACACTGTGCTAAAGTTTAATTTAACCTTTAGGAATATACACATACTCGTCGCAGAGTTAAATGTATGTGTATTGTGTCTTAATTCCCATGTTTCTAAGTGTAGAATTTTTTTTGTGTATAGTAATAAAACCATTATTTTTTTAATATTACTAAAAATTACTATTTGGTAGCACAAGAATGCAAAAAGAAGTGGATTAATCTTCGAGATACATTTAGGACCTTAAAAAAGAAAAAAGGAACTAAAAGTGGTCAAGCTATCACAAAAATGCGAAAATGGTTATTTGAGGACTAAATATCTTTCTTGATTCTTGATTTCCAAGAACGAAGTACTATTACTAACATACTTGCAGATACTGTAGATGTGGTGGTAAAAGAAGGTTCGAGTCCCGAAAATGAAGTACCGGCAGAGACTCAATGCAGCAATAATGAAATAAGAAACATACCGTCGAATTCTCCACCCAGTACGCCGTCTGTTAGTTGCAGCACACCAAAACAAAAACGTTTATTAAAACAAAAAGAAGGATATCAAAAGCAACCAACAGCTAACGCCAATGAGCCATTTTTGATAGTATTGCAAAAACAATGAGTAAACTTAAGCCAATAAACCAAAATACATTTAGGTCACAGATCTATTCTATTGTGTCAAATATGGAATTACAAGAACACAATGCAGCAGATGTAGAAGCTTCCCAACGTTCGCAGAATTTTATAAATACCTATACAAATCTACTTTCACCACTGAACAAATTCTCTTTATTATTTTGTACAGCCTTTTATGAAGCATTTTCAACTATTCATTTGTAAGAAAAAGTATAAATTACCTTAAGCATACAGCTAGTTTTTCTTTAGGTGATATTGCTAAAAGTTGTATTTTGTTTTGTAACGCCTTTTGCAATGTTATTTAATAAATAATTGAATTGGTACATGGACATCGTTAAATATTGATAGAACTTTGAATCATCGTCTTGTTATTCTTTCTACAGTGTATGATATTCGCCTTCTGCTTTTCTTTTCTTCAACATGTCATGCACCCATGCGTGTTTTCTTTTTTTTAAGATTTGCTTCCTCTTCATCAAATAATAAAGCAATAACTGCCAGTTCACAATTTGACCAACGTTTGTAAATCCATCATTCACTCTCATACAACTGTAATCCACGTAACGTTGCCTTTCGATCATAACGCTGTCTGTCTGCCTATGTCTGATAGTGTAAACGCGTACTGAAATATCGTGTCATATCGAATCGTTATTGTATCGTAGTCGTTTCGTATAATGTAAATCCATCTTTAAGCTATCAAAAATATGCCGTAAGGTGGTCGTAAGTAACCTCAACTAACTGTAATCCAGTATAATCGCATGCTGTGCAAACTGCGGTATGTTTGTGTGTTAATGGAAAACAACTTCACTAATTCTCGCAAAAAGAAGAGTATCCACTCTTTAAAAACGACAAGGTATATAATACAAAGTAACTGCTTGCAACCATATCAACACACTGGTATGGTTAAAAAAAGTAACAAAATAAATACTTTAAGCAATATTTATAATTTTAATTATAATAATTCTTTAAAAATATATGCTATGTTTAAATATCCGTTATTGTTAGACAAGGAACACCATAATTTTCGCATTCAAGCATTCAAGCCAAGGTTCTTTTTCTTATACCTCCCATTATTTTCGAAGCTTAAAAATCTTTCGTATTCTAAATTATAAACGAACGAGTCGCGAAGTAATAAGCACATTAGGCAACACTGGTTCTGTTACCATTTCGATGTTTGCTGTCGTTACATTCAGTTAGCAGCAAGTTTGGATTATCACACATCGTACAAAATGTGCGCTGTTGAAAACTGTCGGCATTCTGAGTTTCAGCATACCATAGGAAACTCACTAACATGTATTTTCTTCGTAAAAAATAGAGCACTTAAAAATTGAACGTGAAAAATCGCCACTTTTAGTGGCCATCGCCAAAAATGAAGTACTTGTTTAGTAGCCTCATTTAAAAAAAAGTAGTAATTTGTTAATAAATCGCCATACCTGGCAACTCTAGTGAGAACAAAAGAAGAAAATTTTGCGACTTATATAAACCAATTTTGAATAAATTCTAAAGAAGTAGAGATCGGAAAATGTAAGAAAATATAAAAAAATCGCATTTAAGTTAAAAGTTAAATTTTATCTATTAAAGATCTTACATTATTTTTGAAATGATTCACAGATAAAGTTTGGTTTACAAGCTTTGAACAAACAGAAATCATAGGGGATATGATCGGACAAATAAGAACATAAACCATTTGAAATTGAATTATTTAACCGCATGTCCCTTCGAATTTGAAGAAATGGATTTGATCAAAACTTTTTTAGTATGAAACATGCTTTTGAAAAGTTTTTTATGGCCAAAGTGATCATTTTGTTTGGTTTTTCTATTCAATTTTCTCTGAAATTACTGCTTTCTTAGAAAAATATAGTGAATGAAATCTTCCATTCTAGTAAACAGTTGCAATGTTTAGAGTTAATAAATTAAATTAAATCAAAATTGTACTTAAAATACAATCAAATCAAATTCCACAAAATGAACATTTGTTTTGAAAATTCGTTCTTCTACTTAGCTTATTTTTAAAAGATTACCTTATATTGATAAATTGATAAACTTTTACAATATTGATGAATCACCAATGGAACACGATAAACTACTTAACAGAAGACTAAACTCTCGCCTTGCGTATATCTTTTAAACTGACTTCTGACTTGCTCCCGTCGGGCAGCTTATATTAGTGATAATTGCAAAAAAATATCAACATTACTGGTAAGCATTCTTATGTTGATGATTATACTGGTTTGAACCAGTATCTCTCACATTAAGGTCAAATGTTGAAGACACGTTATGATAAAGAATCATTATTAAATCTTTATGAAAAGTCTTCGCCACTATTAATAGCAGCAATATGTAAGTATTTAATAAGCACGTAAGTATGTATGAATTTTTATTAAAATTTATTTGTACTTTCAGAACGTAGGAAGCAAATAACAAATACGTTAATTTAACATTTCTATTTAAACCTTTTACATATGCATACGTATATTTAATGATTTTTGAAGTTAAAAGGGTAGCGCACCTGCAGAATACCTCCTCAAAAGAGTCGAATATTTTGGACATTGCTGGTACGAGTAGCGTATGGTCCCAAAGTTTTCGGAAAATTTTCAAATGGTTTGTAGTTGTACCAAACAGCGCTTAATCAAGTTGTCACTGGAAGTGAAATGTCGCAATTATCTTGTTTTAATTATGACAGGTTAGTTTTAGCGATCTAGTCCAGCAAAATGTCTTACAAGCTAGATATTCGTAAAGGAATTTACAATCTAGATATTCGTAAAGGAATTTACAATCTAGTTGGGCGAATGCTCAAGCGTCATATAGTAGCCATTTATACAGTGCGTTAATCTGCCCAAAAGTGGTCGACCAAGAATTTTGAGCCAGGTGAGGGAACAAAGATTGTTTGAAGCTGTTAAAGGCAGAGTTGGAGTTTCACAGCGAAAATTAGCTGGAAGATTTTGTATATCAAAGACCACTGTTTTTTTATCAATTTTCCGAAATAACGTGGTGTTTCGTACACGAAGAAAGGCACCGAAACGATGGTTTTTATACCGATGACATAGAAAACACACCAGATAATGTCAAGTCTAAAGGTAAATTCAAATTTGAGAGCAAAATTTTAGTGTGATGTGCTATTTCTTAGGCCAGATTTATTTCGCAGCTGTAGATTGGCCGTGTTCGAGAAGAAGCTGTAACTTCAGAACTTTATATTGAAAGATGCCTCTCTAAACTGCTCCGATTTTGAAATACACATCATGCCGATGATAAAATAATGTTTTGGCGTGATCTAACTTCATGTCATTATGCAAGAGTAACTAGGCGCCGGTATAACGCAAACAACATAAACTTTGTTCCTGAATTGAACAATCTTGGCCAGAAAAATGTACGACAATGGATGGAAATCTGCAAATGAAGACCAACTAAAACGTCGTATTTTTCAAAAAATTCGAGAAACCGACTTTGCTGTTGTCCAGAGGACGTTGAGACAAATCCCACTATCAATAATTTGAATATTAAGTATTTTTTGTTATATTTATTGTTAATTGTTGTAGCAATTAGTTTGAAAAGTAAAACAGTTTTCAAGTTATCGGTTTTTAAAAATTTTCCGAGAACTTTGGGACCATAAGTTAATGGGTAGTGTAATGGAATCATATAACAACCCACTACATCTCTTTCTCTTGAAGACATTCCTTTGGCCGAAAGTTGTTCAATGTCGTAGCAACATGTCAGTACTCTGCCCCATAGAGGGCCAATTAGGTGGGCCGTTCGTTCACTAGATTTGTCACCCTTAGACTTTTTTTCTATGGTGGATATACAGGTCTTGTAAAGCGAATGCGTACAGCAAAAAATAGTGAGTCACCCGCTTCCGCTCATTGATTGGATATCGCAAGTCAATCGCGCTGTCGCGCTCTCTCCTCGCGCGTATGTGTATGTATGCACTTACTTACTCGGCGCTCACATTTTTTGCTGGACGCATTCGCTTCATAAGACCTGCATACGTAATATTGGAAAATTGTGAAAATTTTGAACACATCTGAAAAGATAAAATATCGAATTGAACAGTAACACTTTTTATATTCTCTTCAGACCCGACCGGGGTAAGTGACCCCATTCAGCTGTCCCATTTTTTATAAGCTCCAGAAAATATTCTTCTTTAATTTGAATATGCAATACAATCATGAATTGAACAAAAACTAATTGATTGCTTTCCACAATACTTAGATGCAAATATTTTTGTGGAGATGGTGCAATGTACTAATATTAGCAATGTATTTCAAAAAAGCAGGTCCTCTAATGTTCGTTTCATAAATACATAATTCGTTGCATATAAGATACATCATCTAAATTGTTTTTTTTTAACATTACGGGATCATCGCCCATCAGCCACATTCTTGGTGACGTGAATAAAATCTAATTAAATTGAAATCTTACATATATTTTGGCATACTGCGTTGCTTTCTGCCTATGTGATGATTGCCACCTTTCATTTCATTTCTTCTGCAAAAAGTGCTTTCTGCACATAGCGATGATTTCGTGAGTGAAAACGTTGTTGTCAGTTATATTGCCGGTAATCACAGCAGTTTTGGTTAAGGCGTGACTAGTTCGTTAAGGCAAATTTCCACATACCTTTTAACCCAAAAGGATTTAATTTCTATATTGTAACATGTCTTCTGGAAATATACAATATTATTATTACATGATATAGGTTACTAATTCGGCACACCCTAATATTATCTTTAGAATTAGCGGGTACATCCTGCTAAACCACTTCATGTGTCTAAGCGTCCGAAGGACACGCTGTGAATCCGATATGATAGCAACCCTCCGGAAACCTAGTTCTTTAGTATACTTGAGTGCTTCTGCAATTGCAAAGTCTCTGCTGAAAAGATATTCAGAGCATCGTTTAAACGACCGGACCTGCTAACGCTGTTGGTGGAGTCAAGAATTAACCATCCGCACCCACATGGTGCTTTGGAAGCATCGGTATATATGATGTTATAATGGGCAAGATTGGCAATGATTTCCAAATGTACTGCTCTATCTGCTATACTCGAATCGGAGTATGTTGGCAAAAAACCTTGATTAGAGCGATATGTTGGCTGTAAACCATATTTGGAAAAGCAAGACTGCAAACAGAAAGATCCAAACTTGAAAAGTATCTATAAGCCGCCACAATCAAAGGAGACGTTTGCTTTTCCAAAACGGAGCTGCGCGATAGCTCATGAACGCTACTAATAATACTGCTGCACCCAACGGTTTTTAATTGGATAACGTATTTATCTGCCAAAAAAATCCCCCCACAGATCTATAGGCGGTTCTTCAGCTTCCACATATAAAGCCTAAAGCAGTGTGGATTTCATTGCACCAATACAAACACGAAGAGCTTTGTTCTGAACCACCCTTATTCGATTCATTTGTGCATCGTTTGAGGGAGATGAGGATGAAGACATATAGCAATCATATTGCGTCTTACTATGATTTCATTCTTTTTTATCTGAAAATGAGAATAAAATGTGGTTAACAAATTATGCGCAGCATATTTGTATTATTTTGCAACGACGAAATGTGTGTGCACACGGAAAATTATAAACAGTTTTATATCTTCCGTAAATAAATGTTTTTCGATAAATTTTTTCTGAAAAATGCTAAATTTAAAATATTGAACGCATATCACATATTAATAATGAATGTATATAAATTATATCAAATTATTCAAATTGTACGATTTCAATCTATATTGCGGTTTCTATGAATCAAACTACTGTGTTAATCAAAAGTAATTGTACGCGTATCTGCGACAAAATAGTACAGTAGAACCTCAGTTATTCGGATCGCGATTAACCGAACTCCGTTTTAACAGTAACAATACTAAACAACAAATTCTCCGTTTTAACCGAAGCAATAAAAAAAATCTTCGCGTTATCCCAAATAGGGCGTATTATTCTCTTAGAAAACCAAAATATTTTTTAAATTAATACGGGACTTCCCCGACATTAGATCGTTTACATGTACTGTACAATAAGGTATTTCCCGATATAGATTGCCTATGCACATGATGTTATTCAACTAGTAGAATTGCAGTTGACGGAAGTATCCCAACATGTTGTTTTGGGGAAACATGTTACGTTACGAACCCTGAAGGATGAACTAAAAACAAAAACCATTGTTGAATTGTGTAAACAATCCTTAAGTGCACTGTTGAAGGAAATTGGCTTTAAATATCGAAAAGAAGACAGACAAGCTTTAATAGAGAAACATGACATTGCATTGTTGCGAAGTGTCTTTCTTAAAAAATATATGGCCAACTTCATGTCAAGTTCTGTGGGACCAGTAGTATTCTTAGATGGGACATGGATTTATTCTAAGCGCAATAAAATTAAGTCTTGGCAAGATGACACCCTGAAAAGTGTTCACAAACTTAAGGGTTATGATGGCAAACGTTTTATGATTGTACATGCTGGAAGCGAACATTGTTTTATTAATGGTACAAGCCTAATATTTGCCTCAAATTCTAAAGCTGCAGACTACCATTTTTGCAATGGATAGCAGAAAATTTAAAGAATGGGTAATGAAGCAACTGATTCCAAACTTACCACCAAATTCTCTTGTTGTGATGGATAATGCTCCTTATCATAGCATTGTGATTAATAAAATCCCAAATACCTTGTCGAGGAAACAAGATATCGCAGATTGGTTAGAGAACAATAACATAAGTTTTTCAAGTGAGTCAACCAAAATGGAATTACTAGATATAGTTAAAAGGAGTAAACCTGAAAAGAGTACGCTATTACGCTCTTAAAATGACGCCCCCTATGGTCTTTCTTCAAATGAGAAACTTAAATAATAATCTCTTGGAGCTATGTCCGGACTATACGGTGGGTGTTCCAATTCTTGAAAGCCGCATTTGCGGATGGCAGCTTGTGAAATGGCGGCAGTATGGATCGGTGCATTGTTGTGCAATAATCGAACACCTTTTGTCAATTTCCCTCAACGATTTGTACGAATATTGTCCCGCAGTTTATGCTACAAAGACACATAATACGTGCTGTTGACAGTTGTATTGCGCTCTTTAAACTCAATGGGTAAAACTCAATCCCAGAATATTGTGACCTTCACCTTTTTCGTTCATTGAACGACTTTCGCCTTTCTGGAACGAGTTCCATCTGGCCGCCGCCATTCCATCGATTTCTTTTTGAATAGAGGATCGTAATACAGAACCATTGTTTCATCTCCTGTGACAATGGACTCCAAAATCGGTTTCAGGTCGTGCACACTCGACGTTCACGTTGAAGAGCAGAAAGAAGATGCGGTACCCACGTTGCACTAATCTTATTCATGCCCAAACGGTTATGGAGAATTCAGCGAATACTTGTTTCAGAAATGTTAGACATCACTGCTAATTCCTTCACTTTCAAACGGCGATCTCAATGCAATTTCTTCAATAATTGAAATGGTTTGAGGCGTTATCAGTTCAGTTGGCCGACCAGGGCGCTTATCATCTTCAAGGGATTCTTGTCCCAAACAGAAACATTTTGCCCACTTTTTTACAGTGGAATATGAAGGAGATAAATCACCATAAACGCCGTCTAAACGTTGTTCAATGTGATTAGGCGTATATCCTTTTATAAAAAATTTAACGACCGCACGGTACTCAATTTTCGTTACCTGAGAGATTTTCATGCACTAGTCACGTTGTCCAGCTGGCTACTAAGAACTACTATTCTTGAAGCCGTAAAATATATAGAGTAGGCCTCGCACATGTGTAACTATGACGCAACGGAGTTTGAGACGCTCGAACCTGTATTGGCCTGTCAGGCCGGGAATTTATGGCGCCTACCTCGTACATATAGAGAATATGAAAACAAAACACTTGAAGAAACGGCAGTAACCATATTACAAAGTCTGTAGTACGAAGAACGTGGTTAGTATGATTTAATGATAATTTGAACTATTGAACTTGAAGTTGTAGAGGAATCCAAGTAATTAGTAGAATGAAAAATGTTAAAAAAAAAAACCTGCAAATGTGTGTTACATGCCACATCCATTTCTTATTCTATTGCCTACCAAAAGATTTAAGCGAATCTGAAATAAACTGCTTCAAGTAATTGATAACGATTATTGTAGAATTTGTTTAAGTAATGCGCAAAAATACGTATATTTATGTTTTATCAGTGTCACAATTATGTAAAAAGCGAAATGTATTTTTATCTTTAGGAATAATTATTTTTTAACGGACACTTGGACAGATCAAATTTTATTGTCATTCGCATAATATTATGCCAGAAATATTTGGCACCAGTAGTTATTTTTGGAGTAATTATGGTACAATCGCAATGTTTAATATTTATATACATGTACATGTGTAGGAATAAACAAAATTAGCTTCTGCTATGTCATTATCGTAGAATTATATTTGGAAAAAATAAAGATAAGAGGTCAGTAAAATTTTTCCATTTCTTTAATTAGATAAATAAAAAAATCGTTTTATCATGTGTATTACAATATTCACCAACTTCGTTGTGAAATGTTACTGTCTACAATTACTCACAAAACTATATATATATATATATATATAATGCTGGACATTGTAATTATACTATTAAAAAATTATATAAAAAAGTACGAATAATCAATTGTTTTGGACGTAGAGGTAGCCTTCGACTTTAAGCAAAGTGGCGAAAAGGTCTGGAAACGACTAAATACCTATCAAGAATTAATAAGCGAAAATCATTGAAATTCGGTATAGAGTTAGAACAATTTAAATAACATTAATTGTAATTTTCTCGACCTTGCACCTTGTGGTATATGTACCAAGGATCTAGTTTCCGAGAAGGAAATTGCTTGCGATTTGTACAAAAAGAGTATGCACTCAGTATGCGCGGATTTATGTAGAACTGAAACGCAGTGCTTAAAAAATAAGGAACGTCAAATATCATTTCATTGTGATGCATATTCCGATTTTGAACAACAGTTAAAGAACTTACGTAGTTTGGTTTACGAGCTTCAAAATGGGATTAAAGCACTTAAGAGGAAGACTACATCGGGAACTGATATGGATGCATTTGACAAGGAAGCAGTAATTCAGGAGGTGATGGATAGGGACAGAAGGAAGGAGATCGTCATATTTTGAATATACCCGAATAAATATCTGGTAATGGGAACTCTCAGATAATATAGATAACGGAGAGATATTTGATCCTGCTTTTGAGCGACAGGAGGTTTGCTTTAGTTGGAAGGTCTGTTGGTGGAGGTGTTCTATCAGCATTTGCCGAGAAATTACCAGCTATTCAAGTAGAGGTGCTTTTGGCAGATGCCATGTGTCTTTCTTGTCTATATACATATATCGTCAATTTATATATTCCGCCAAATCTCAGCCTAGATCACTACGAGGCTTTTATTGATGCTTCGGGTATTTTCCTGCTAAATAAACAATACATATAAGTTGGGTTTTAATGCTCTTGGGTTTAACGTGTCGAATTTGGATGATAGAAAAGCTAGTAGTATCTTGCGTTTGATGGAAACTCTTAATCTACGATAGCTGAACAATATTACAAATTTGAATGGCAGGTTACTGGATCTTGTACCCAAAAATCTGGATATGGCATTTACTATTACACGTGACTTGACTCAATTTGGTGATGAGAACTCACACAATCCTGCTCTTGATATACTAGTTAATTTCCATATGGCCACCGGATCTACTTAGTTTTCCATCTAATACTAACTTACGCTATAATTTTTGAAAAGTGGATATTCCAACACTTGCAATTTCATCTCTTACTCGTTATTTAAGTCTTCAATGTTATCTGGCTTCCTAACGTAAACTTTATTTTTCAAATGTCTCCGCAAAAAAAAAACAAGTAAAGTTAAGTCAAAGAAGTTATTTGGCCGCTCAATTACTCCTCTCTTCTCTTTCCATCTTTGTGGAAAAATTTCGTCCAAATATTGTCGCATGTAATGTCCGAAATGGGGCGGTGTGCCATCTTGTTGGAACAATACTGTCACAGTTGGAATTTCTATTTTCGTCGTTAATAAACACTTCTCTAAGTCGAGGAATGATTTATTGTTGAGATTACGTATGGCAATTAAATAACGAGAAATTGTTTCGAACGCTCGAACTAACAACACTGGCGGGTATTCAACGATGTAGGCATAAACTTCCACAGTTTTACTAAATGTGTAATAAGTTTCAACTCGGTCGAGTGCTTTGTGTGTGAAGTAGTAGGTTTGAAAGGTACAATCAAGTCTGTCGACTTCATTTACGGTAGCTCCAGAATAGGGTTTATGTGGGAGTTGGTATACATGTATTCGATCATCATAATGAGTTAGACGAAATCTTGACACATCTGTGAAGAGTATTGACCTCTAATATCCAAATTGCCGTGCGAGCTGTTTACGAGCGAAGTTTAAACATCTTATGTGGTTCGGAATTAAAATAGGTTTTCGTAAGGGTCTTCTTGGTCCCAGATCAGCTTCTCTCAATCTATTCCTAACTGTTTGGTCAGAAATCTTTAATCCATGAGTCGTTTTGAGACCAATTTGAAGATCTTTTGCTGTGGATATACGAGAACGCAAGGACGATACAACTAAAAATCGGTCCTGTGTTCCTCTTAGAACCTTGTCTAGTACGTCCTTCTTCAGTTTCAGGCTACCGTTAAAATTTCTCGCAACTGGCGCCATTCTCAGCAGCAGCTACAACACGTACAACATCATCATTTAGATGCTCCATTTCGATATAACATAGCTGGTATCCAGTTTGACACTTTATGATGAACTGTCAACATTTATTACTTTTTTACAGCAAATTATATTTTGATTATTGTTTGATTATTGTTTAATTCACTTTTCATCTTGTAGTTAATTTGAATTGGTATTATTATCGTAAGAATATGGACAATTTGTTATGTTTTTGCAAATTTATACGAACAAAATGTCAGTTTTTAAGATAAGCTTTATATCTAAACTATTACAACTAAAAAAGCTATTGAGATGAAAACAAGTGTTCCTGTAATTATTTTGAGCAGTGTATTTTTAATCCGTGAAAAACAAACGTGTTTGCAATGGCAAAAAATAATTTATTTAAGCAATGAAATAATACAGACATTAAACAACAGATTTTATCATTACGGTGACATTTAAAGTAACATTATTTTAGTTATAATATCGTCTAACTTCCCAACTGCTTGTACAACGTAGGGACGTAATCATCCCATTGAGCTTGGAAAAAGTTTCCCGCTATCGGATCTCCTAAATTGTATTTCTGAGCGAAATTTTTAATTGAGAATTTTCCCCTACCATCACCGGATCTATTCGTCAGCTTTTTCTCATTGAAGGATAATTTTCCAGGCTGCTTATAGACCAGTAGCACGTATCGATGTAAGCCGGTTCCTTTTGGTGGACCAGCTCCAACGTACTCGGTAAGCGTTTCACCTTTCTCTATGTTTCCGCCGGGTATGTTTCCGACAAGCCAATGATGCCATTCACGGAATTTCGGATTAGAGCGGCTGGGTGCGTCCGGATCTGTCATAACCAGCAAATAGTAATCATTTTCGTCCGCGTTCCACTTTACGTCAGGCATATTTTTTACTTTCGTCGGCGTTAGCACGTTACCGCCATTTACTTTCACGTTATTCGCGTAGAGCACATCCAACACGGCCGCTGGAACTTTATCGATGACATCCGGTACTACTTTCTGCTTTTCCATATTGGAAGTAGCCGCCGCTAACACCGGCAAGAGAAACAGAATTAATTTTGTTCTGTGATCGGTCATTTTAGCGTTACCTGCTTGAATACAGAATCAACACTAAATAAACTGGGTTTCCGACACTTACTTATATCACTTATATAACAGTACTTATTGGATTGACAGGTCTTAATAGAGAGAGGTTGTTGGGAATGCCATGGAAACGCGAAATAAGGAGGTGCAGTGAAAATAATCAATACGCGTAGGGGGAAACTGCATACCAGGACCGCATTAAAAATAAATACATAATTTAGTACTAAAAACGAAAAATTGATTGCAATTGTAGTAAACAGTATACTAAACCAAAATATTGTTTGTTAGCAATATGAATGTTACTTAAAATGATTTGTAATATTGCGCATAGGATTATTTTAGTGTTAGGCGATTTTAATGTTTATTTCCTAAATAATTCTCCTCGGGTGCGTTATTTACGTGATATTGTGTATCGTATACAGATTGGGAAAATCAGAAATTAGCTATATCGGTATCCCCTCCTCGCTCTCTCGCCATACATGCGAGAGAGCGTGGAGGGGACTGATATCCTAGCAATTCGATGCGGGAGATGCTAGTCCACTTGGAACAATGTTGGGATGTAGACCTACTGTGCGAAAAGCGCACGTAATAATTTGAAGTCAAGGTCGCCCGGAAATGAAAGTTTCGCGTATTTATTTTGTTGTTGCTACGAAGTTTAGACGAAATTAATATGGAATTCTAAAGACGAAAATAAAAACAGATTCTGATGAAATGAAAGAAAAGAAAAATAAATACTCTAGAAATTCTTACTAAGATCGTCAGCACATAAGGCAGTCTACCTCGTAACCAACCACATCGGTAACCTGAAGCCATCTATTGCCCGCTTGAGAGCGAGGAGAGGGTAGCGATATGGCTAATTTCGCATTTTCCTAATCGGTATGTATTTAACTTAATAGATTTTGTAAAAATACCAACTCATGTACAGAGTAATAGTGTTATTATTACAGACAATGTTCTTTTCTTTTAGACATTGTGGAAATGCAAGAAGCTTTTTTTATGGATTCTGTTCTGAGTGATCATAGGACGTTGCTGGCTGTGCTGCCTTAAAATATAAAATAACGTTTAGCACACTACGTGATATATAAATCGCAACATCTACAAGGGAACATCCCGAACCCGAAAATTCAAAAAAATTTGAAACTTTGTAAACAAGTCGTCTACACCCAAGGATGTTCGAAAATATTTTCTTTATCGGCCCAATCTCGTTTTAAGAGGGTGAAACTACCCCTGAAAGTTTAGTAGATTTTCGATTTTCTTAAAATTGCTCGGCAATGGTCTCATCGAGCTCTATCACATATATTCTATTCAAAAAAATTATAGTGCCCTCCCCCACTTCTTCGATAAGGAGCGTATTCAAATCCCACGTTATGTATGTTACGGAGCTCTTTTATTTTATGTAATATAGTTATTAATAAAAGATAAAACTTGCAATATGTCGCAATCGTCAAAGTTGTCAATTTCTATTATGTATTGACATCTATTGCTATATTAATGTATCGTTACTTTACGTGCTTAGAGACGTAAAATTCCATTACTTCTTATGTAATGATATATAACCCGTAAATCGCACTTACGTCCCTCCAATCAGTGATAATGATTGACTTACATAGCCGTATAAAAAAGTGATAACGCCAAGCTGATGTTCAATGACGTATAAAATAGAAGTATTACCAACTATTACTAATAATGTGATAAAATTTGTTGATTTAAAAATCATACAACATGTACTTTTACTTATAAGTCCTTGTTTTAATATTGCAGCAACGTTAAGGTTAGCAAAGAGCATTGATAATCCTTATCAGATACTTTAACACATTCAAGGTCATTGCATGGCTATCATTGAATAAAAATCTTTGTTTTATTAAACGCAATGGCGTCCAGCACGTTTATTTTGATTGTAAAGTTTGATAACTTCCATTTCCATTGCTTTCTGCCCTTGTTCCTAGTAGAAGTAATCAAAACGTAATCTGATCATTTAAAGTTACGATTTAGTAATAAAATTGAATAAAACATGTAACAAGAGGTATTGCATTTAATGCTAAGTAAATGTATGTTAAATTTTTAACACGTATTTTCCTAACTTATCATGTCTTTGTATTGAGCAGTTATAAAAATTGTTTCTTAAATTTTATAGCCAAACATTTTACTGCAATTTTAATAAAATTGATTATGCTTTGCGCCGGTCCTTATAGGTATAGCAAACGATAACAATTTTTAGAAAAAGCAAAGTTAGGAGAATAACGAAGAATGTAAGATATATACAGCCGGTTTCAGGTTGAGATTGACTGTGATCTTTCACAGGGGACGAATGTCTGTGTTCCCTTTATTCTTCGGTTTGATATCATCGTTCTGACTACCGGTGGTCTGAGAAGATTCTTTTTCCCTTGTGTGGCTCTAGTTCAGTAGAAATTTCTGTTGTTGTGACACTAGTTCTCACTGTTGGGTTCCCGTAGATGGTCTTCAATTCTTCTGATTATGGTCCTCGGTGGAAGCGGATGTAGTGGAGACTGAACTTAAGAGCAATTCTTCGTTCTTTGGAATCGTTCGAAAATATCATGCATACAAAGCAATAAAACGTATGACTTACATCACAAGCATAAATCCAATCAGCCAAGTCATATGTGGATCTACGGAAATTACGATGCACTTCTTTATTTTTGTCTTTATTAGTTGCGTAATTTTTAGTTCTGGCAAAGAGCCACCGTTTCTTTTCACTTCTAAGTGTTTCTCAAAATTTAGTTCATTAGTCCCCGATTTACAGAAAATTTATGAAATATTTAATCATTGATTAGGACGCTAATCTCTGCTTAACTTAATTTTGTGACATCACTAATCACGATTAAGCAACTTTAATCTTCGATTAAATTAATTCGTGATAACCCGGTGAAATGAAACCGAAACCCGAGCACGAGAAGTATATACCAAACAACGAACACGTGCTCTTGACCCAAGCTGCCCTTTCTATATGCAACTGAAATTCATTGTTTGTAATCGTTCGCAAGTTCGTAAAATCTTTGGCTCCATTTAAGACAACGGGGTCATGCCGGGAAACCAGCCGCGCCTAGCGAACGCACTGCTTTATATACACGCTGGTATATTTGTATGCATATATTTACGGCGGGATGATTGTGTATCGTTTTACTCTTTCTTATATAGTGTAGTGGTGTAAATTTTCAAAGTGAAATGTGAATATTAATAGGGATGACAAATATGCATATTCATATTGTTATATCCTTTGAATTACGCACCATCGGCGCAAATGATTTTCCCATAAGGCCAAGCATAGAGCCGCAGTAGCTACGCCTAGTAGTAGCCGTAGCGTAACGAATACATCGTAGAATAATAGTTATAGTAATAATTATAATCAAGGTTATAATAAAGTTATATAGATACGCTTCGTGACTTGCTTATTATTATACAAGAACCCAACACATATGTACATTATTTTGCTGTTGTAACGTTAGGAGTAACTTCAATTCTCTTAATTAATAACACAACTAACTACTCAATTGAGCATGCATTAAATGATACGAACTGTAATTAAAGATCATACACAACTATATAGAAATGATACCAAATAGCCATAAAAAGCGGTTTAAACTAACAACAAATTATCCTAATTATAGTTCGTGATGTTATACAAATAAGAGGACTAACTCACATTAACAGAAGTGCCATTGACACGCTGCTCGGCGGGGTTTAGAATAGTTGACGGGATACAGCCGGGGAAGTCTCGTTCGGGAGGATGAAAATGACCTCGATGACGGTGGGTTCGGCACTATTGTGGGGTGCTAATCGGGATTTGAGATGAAAACCTGTATTATATCCGTACCACAGTACGTATTCTAGACGATCTGCTCAAACTTCAAAGAATCTTCAACAAAAACATCGATAGAAGAGATTCCTTGAGCGCTAAATATCATACAGAAGTGTTATGCTACTTGGCAAATGCGTAGCAGGCACAGGCTGCAAGTCTCTGAGCAACTTTGCCCGTCTACGGATGAACCAACAAGGGTCCAAACAGTGTACGAATAACCATCTCGAAGCGAAAACTTCTTTTAAAATTCTTAGAGCCAAATTCATAGTTGGTTAGCACTCAACTTCATCTCATCGACTACTCATATTAAACGCACTCAAGTGATCCTCATTCAAACCTCATTTTTCGGATTCATGGAGACTAGGAGATGAGTTCCTAACATGAGGAAAACATGAGGTGGCGTCTGTATCTTACGTCAGAGTTTTCGTGACGTTTTTAGCACATTTAAATTATTGAAGAAATGGTATTAGCTGTCAACAGCACATGTTATGCGTCTTTGCTGCATAAATTGACAAAAGGTGTTCGATTATTGCATAACAATGCACCCCGTCCATACTGCCGCTATTTCACAAGCTGCTACCCGCGAATACGACTTTCAAGAATTGGAACATCCACCGTATAGTTATCCAGTGATTCCAGTGATTCTCGTGATTATTATTTATTTTCTCATTTAAAGAAAGACCGTTTTAAGGATAGTAAGTTGCAAGCAGCCGTAATACATCATTTTGAAGGAAAACTTTAGATTATTTTTACAAGGATATAGAAATATTAATTGATCGTTGTAAGAAATGTATCGAAGTTAGAGGAGATTATATTGAAGAACAGAAATTGTTATATTTTACCAAGTTTATTTTTTCTAAAGCAGATCGAGAATTTATGGCGCCTACCTCGTATTTCAGCAAATACAACCTGCATACATGAAGTATAAAAGTATTTAAATTCTTCCAACAGCATTTATACCTGTCATGAATCAAAATTAATATATGTTGGAGTTACGTAAAAATGATGGAAGGTTGAAAATTTCTATCTGTATTATTGTTAATTTATCGAAAATAAATTTCACTTTTATTACTATTAAAACTGAAGCATTGTCCGTCCTTTGCGGTTTATCTAGAAGGCCATTGTTAATTATACGAAGATGATAATTGTTACAATAAATGTGGCTTCATATGTCTTTATGTCGTCTTTTTTCTTCCACAATCAGATTGTTATTAATTATTTTATTTGCTGCATACATATCAAGTTACAGAAAGTCCAAAGTGCAGGAAAGGCCAACTTCTGAAGGCACAAATGATAACATTGTTTATGTTATAGTAGATAAATTCAAAATGAGGCATAGGTCATTTCTGTATTTCTTGCGTGTAATATGTCGCGTCGGCAGCGATTTACATATACGTATGTAAATAAACAAAAGTCCAGCAATGTTTTTATTTATTTATGTTGAGGATCGCCGTTTGTCTAGCGGTGTCATCGTTCTAGTTATTATTTAGCTCTTATGCATAAAGATATTGTTTAGTCTTCCGCGTGATAATCGTCAACACAGACTACATGGCGGAAGACCACACAGATTATCATTAAAGCTTCTACTTGTCAGCACTTACTAATGCTTTTAGTTTTTGATGGACTTAACTTTTCTGCCGTAATAATTCCGATATACCTATGCATGTCGTAAGCAAATATGGGTGTACAAACAGGTTTTAGCTTTTTTGTTCCATAACTTGCAATTGAAGGGGATGAAATCAAAAAGGGAGAATAAGAGCAATTTCTAAAATTTTGAAATAAGTGCGTATTATTGAAATTAATGTACAATGTTATCGGTAAAAACTGGATATAAGACATCTAGCGTCTTGTAAAAATATTATGTAATAGAAATGCAAATTCCTTAAAATAGAATAGATTCGTCGACAGACAAATTCCCCGACGGTAAAATTTCTCGACACAATTAACTGAATTGAAAATTTCCCGATAATAACAAACTTCCCTTCACACTTCATCTCGGTTTAGGACGAGTAGCATAATACTGAAAGCCTTTTTGTTTTCTTTTTTAATTTTTGTTTCACTGGTTGTTTTTAATGTCTCTAGTAAGTTGGATTGTGGGCTATATCACGCAAGTAATCGAAAGGAGTTCTCTCGCCATAATTAAATAAACAAGGGCTGCTATTTGTTCAACACAATCACGGTGCTTTTCACAAGCAGGGGTGGGGCTTTAACACCTCCTAAGTATTTCGCTACTTGAAGCTCAGCTAGACCTTGATCTCATTGAATGGATTTTATGAACTGTCATATATTGGGGTGATTTCCTGAAACTTACGTCTCAGTCAAGGATCGATGTCATCCTTCTATAGAGTAGTTCGTTTTTGGTAGTCCTTCTACCACAACCTCGTAACAATTCCACATAACATAGGGGAATCGTGAACGGCGATGTCATGTCGCAATTGACTGGGCATCCTCGTTGAGCATATTCTCCTCATAAAAGGTCTCAAACGCATCGAATATATTTACTGTAGGCACAAATACTTATGTTGCCAGTAACTTCAGTTTTAATGCAAATTCCGTATCCGTTTCGTGCTGATTCTTTGGACCTTCTGTCTGAATTTTTCTAAGGATGTACTGTGAAAAATAGAAGAAGCATCCGCGTTGCTTTGAAGCTGGAAATTCTTCGGCAAAAGCACTTATCCCGTCAGTTTCGAAATCCGCGGGGGTGGAGTAGTTGGTGATACTCCAGCAAAGGAATTTTAGGTATCTTTTGCTTTGTCTAGTAATAGCATTTATACTAATGGAATTGAAATATTTTTCTTTAACTCGTGTGAACAGTTAACAAAATAAGTATGACGTTGTTTCAAATGTTCTGCCCGCGTACCAATGGGCGTTTTGAGTTAGCCGTGAAACACTTTTTCTCGAACAAATAATCAGTACTCTGTCGATATTTGGTCCAGAATCATACAGAAAAAAGAATTCTCCATTTATTGTTTTGTTTTTTCTGCTTTTCTACTTATCTGCCATCTGCAGTAAGGTTATGCTCTTCACTTTTTTGAGAACACTCCCCTTTCTGTTTTTGATATAGATAAGCAATAAGTCAACGGCCATTTCACCATATTGTAACTGTAACTTTTTCGAAATAAACAATTTCAAGTATTTCTTTTATAGTGAACAGAGAACAATTACGTCTACTCCTTTCATTAAGTTAAGCCATTAAAATTAAATAAGCAATTTGAAGAGATTTAAAGAATTAGGGCATTAAAATAAATTATGCTGCTCGTCCCAAGCCTAAGAAATTTCATCGACGAGGAATTTTTCCTAAACTCTTCTTATTCTTAGCTGTTATGTTGTGTGCTAAGGAAATATTACCGTAAGGTGGGTAAAAACGAAATACCTGGCAGTGTGGTTCGATCAAATCTTGAAACTTTATTTTGTTTAAACAAATATTTTCTCAAGGTTACAAAATTAAGAAAATCCAAGACAGCCATCATTTAGTTTTAAGTTAAGAAAATATTCATATTAAAGATAGGAATGAAAAAATGGTCCAGATTTCACAATGTTCTACTGAGAAATTAGGCGACCGGTTTCATATTCAAAAAACACATGGTCAGACCAGCTACGAGGATATCCAATAAAAGAAAAATTACAATAATGGGAAAAAATCTAAAGTTAATAATTAAAAATAGGAGTAAGTGAATGAGCTAGTCAAATTACCTATTTATTTAATAATGTAATTAAATAGGGATTATTTTTATGTAGTTTAATAATTAATGAGTTAATATTCATTTGTCCCTTTTTCTAAAAAATATAGTTAAATTAGTACACGTGGTAAATAGTAAAAAAAAAGAAAAGATATATTAGATTAACCGGTATCTTTTGAAAATGTTTATGAAATGTCGTACGTTAAAGGATATATATATATATCATTGCATGGGTAAGTATGACGTATATTCCGGTTTCTATATTCGCTACTCTCTTGGACGTCCTGTTACCACTAGGTGACGCTGGGAAATATTTCAGTGGTGTTTTTGGAGATTAGGGACATAAATTGAGACGCGAATAAAAATTTTGGCAGGAGAATAGAGCGTTAGTGCTTTTCTCTTCTCATACCGTTTTTGTCGGGAGTGATTCCAAGTAATACCACGAGCTAATTTTATTAGCATCTTGGTTAGTGTTTCTAGGCGCATTTTTCATGTGTACTTCTACATTAAGTTCATTTTTGTTTGAACATTATTCTGTAGATAACCTGTACCTTAGCCTTTTTAAAATCACAAGCAATGGAAATAATTTACTGCATTATGTACAGTTATGTCGTACTGTTTTAAACAAGGTAATTGCCATTAACAGTATGGATATAAATAATATGCATTTCAAGAATTATAAGTAGAGCCCGGTAACTGGAGAGCAATCGCAGCGGCGGTGTGACTGTGTTTAGGTGGGCGGGGAGGGCTGGTCGATGATGATACGACATGACAAATCATCATCCCTCAGTTCAGTTTAGTATTGGACAGCGGATAGGGCGTGTTGATTTTATTGATATAGACGTAGTTATTATTTAGTGTAGTGCATTTTGATTTTATTGATACAGACGTAGTTATTAATTGTAGTTCTTAGTGAACATGTCGAAGACTAAAAAACGACCCTTTCAAGACATAGTAAATAAGTTTATTTCTGACTTTCCCGGTTTGTTTTACAACGGGAATAAGATAATTTATAAAGTGTGCAAAATACATTTGATGTCAAATAAGAAGTGGAACTGTAAATTCCGCACAGCATAGAAAACGAAAATTGGGCATGCCACCGAGAAGTGCATTCTTATGTTGATAAACTGTAATTTGCCACTAGGCTTACTCGATAAACAACCGTTTAAGGACTTTTGGGGCAAATACAATCCCGAGTTGCGGTTGCCAACGGAGAAAACGGCACATAAGCATGCTGCATTTGTACGCGATGACGTGGAAAAGAAAATGAATCGCATATTGAAAAAACAGTTTCTTTGGTTATGTGTTGACGAGACAATAGACTGTAAAAAAAATTCAATTGTAAATATTATGGTACGCATACTAGACCCTAGTAAACCTACATTACCACTATTACTAGCTAGCCAAAGACTACAAGAGTGTACCGCTGCAGCAATGACGAAGGTTGTACTTAGTACGTTGGAAAAATGTCAAATTTCAAAAGATAAAGTGTTGATCTTTATGAGCGATGGCGCAGCGATAATGCGTTCGGTAGGCCGTTCTCTTCTTGAACATGGTTGCAAGTGTTTACATGTTAAGTGTAAAGTGCATGCTTTACATCTTGTGGCAGAAACCATTCGACAATGCTCTCCCGAGGTAGATGCATTAATAGCAAGCACAAAAAAGTATTTTTGAAATCTCCCAAACGCCTACGATCATTTCACACAGAGTGTCCTGGTATTCGTCACCCACCGGAGTCAATTCTTACACGTTGGGGAACATGGTTGCAGGCAGCTTTTTATTATGCTGAACATTTCAAAATAGTAAAAGCTGTTGTTGCACAATTCAGTCCTGCCGAAGCTGCAGCTACTAAGGAGAGCCAGCCGAAATTTCAAGATATTTCCGTTGAAACAGATTTAAAAAATATTCGTAGCTACTATAAAGGATTACCTGACGCAATGGATCAATTACAAAATAAATCGTTATCATTATTGGAGTCTCTGCAGATTATAGACGGAGTGCATACACAGCTACTGGCTATACATGACGTAAAATATAATCGCGTTTTAGAAAGGTTCGCGAGTGTGCTACAGAAAGATCCCGATTTTAGCACACTAAAACAAATTTGTGATGGTGTATCAAATAATCCACTGGCTAAGTACAAAGAGTATTTTAATCATGCATGTATAACATCGGTAGATGTTGAACGCTCTTTTTCAAAATATAAACTCATTTTCTCACCACGGCGAACATCGTTCACCGAGACAACTGTGGAAACATCTAATTGTGTCCATTTTTTGCCACTCTTATCAATATGATGTTAATACTGATAATGGTGCTTCTAGTTTTACTGTTCCGTAGCCAAGGGTGCTTAAAAGGGTGAGTGTTTCACTACTTTTCACATATTATAATTATGTATTAGTTCTGTTATTTTTTTTCTATTTTCTTACCATTGTTTTTGTATACTAGGCAAGTACGGCTATGGCACGGTTGCCTGTTACCGGGCTCTAATTATAAGTAAATAAATGCTTTATTTAAAGAAAATAAAACTATTAATTTATGAACAATACCTAAACGCTTTTTGGAATTAAGAAAGCTATTTATTACCCTTAAGAAAATATTGTTTTGTGTTATAACGACTTTTTAATTATATTATATCGCTTTCTTCAAATTTTTTGCAAAATTTTCTTGAATCAAGTTAATAAATGTTTTAAACAAAGAAATACAATTATTTCATTACAAGTATATACTTCTCTTAAGCGGATAAAAAAACGCTAAGAAAATATTTCTTTTGATTTAAAACAGTTATTGTATTGCGGATAATTGAAACAGTAATTGTCTTGAATTGAGGCGGGCAGTCTTGATACAAGTAAACGTTTCTCTGCGTGCTTGCTCCTAATTTGAATTATTAACTCAGAGTTTTTTTTCCATTATTATAATTTTTCTTTTATTGGATATCCTTGTAGCTGGTCTGATGATGTGTTTATTGAACACGAAACTGGTCGCCTAGTTTCTCAATAAAGCTTTGTGAGATCTGGACCGTTTTTCATTCCTACCTTTAATATGAATATTTTCTTAACTTAAAACTAAACGATTTACTTGGAAGAAACATGTTTCTATCTTGAATTTTCCTGATTTTAAAATATTTATTTATTCTAAATAAAATTTCAAGAAAATTATTTTCTTATATTACGCATTTTTTTATGGTCTTGAAATAAAAATATTTTTTTGAATAGAAACTGATTTTTGCAAGAAAATCTGTTGATGCAAGAAACCATTTCTTTGCGTGCACCGTTTTGGTGTCAAATATCAAATTACTTACTTATTCAACTTTTACTAAACACGCCGGCAAATTTAAAGGAACGGATATAAAATGGAGTTTTTCTCTCCATAACTTTCTTTTCTCAACAAATTTGAATGGAATTTTTTTTATTGGAAAAATTAACTAATGGCTAGCTGATTGTAATTTGTTTTGTAAACTTCATGCCATTCTCAAGCCCCTTTAAAAACGTAATACAAAAAAGTAAAATTTTTGCAGAAAATGAATTGTACATTTTGACTTAAACATTTAATGTTAAAAAAAAAATTACAGCAATTTATTTTTCAATAACGGGTGTTTCCTCCACGAGCTCTTACAACTGCGATCATCCGTCTTCCCATACTTCTAATGACGTTGTCGATCATTTCTTGAGGCAAATCTTCCCATATTTCAATTAGAGCAGCTCTCACGTCTTTAAACATGTACAATTGGATTCAAATCCGGGGAACATGCAGGTCAGATTATTATTGGTATTTGTGCTTGATTTAGAAAGTCAGTTACACAGTGAGCTACGTGAGGGCGAGCATTGTCGTGGATTAACATGAAATTTCACCGATATATGGAGCGAAAGGTATCACATGGTCTTGCAGAACTTCCCTTACGTATCTATCGGCAGTTAAAGTGCCGCCATCAATTACCACCAACTCTGTGCGTGCCCCTAACGATATTCCACCCCACACCACAATTGACCCTCCACCGAAAGAGACTTTTGGAGTAAAATTAAATTGTTCATTTTGTTCTCCTGGACGTCGATACAATCTATCCCTACCATCTATCGAATTTACACAGAAACGGCTCTCATCCGTGAACAAAATTTGACCCCACTGATTATTCCAATTTTGGTGTTCTCGAGCGAAGGTTAGTCGCGCTACTCGGTGATGTCTTTGGAGATTTGGAGCTTTTTTTTGCCCTATACGACCCCAAACCAACTTCTTTAAGTCTTCTTCTAACTGTACGCTCATTTATTCTGGTTCCACGTACTTCTTCCAGTTCGTTTCGTGTTTGAATAGCTGTTTGACGCCTATTTCTGAGCGTTTGCAACGCTACAAATCGATCATCTACAGGCATAGTTGAGCGTTTTCTGCCTTGATCTCGTCTTCTCACATATTCTCCAGTTTGCCTCCATCGTGTAACATTGCGATGGATCGTCGATTTTGATTTACCGAACATTTCAGCAATATCCCTGTAAGATCGACCACTTTCAATCATTGCTACAGCCCTAGCGACATCAGTCGGTGATAAGTCGCCCATTATGCCTTATTTCACAATCAACGTAGTGAAAAACAAACCAAATTTGAACAATGGTTTAAGAAAAAAACAACAAACTTTTATGAAGAGAAAATATGCCTTTTACATTAAATGCAACAACTAACGGATGTTTACACTTTCACAATGAATCACATGACAAAAATGGATGTAGTAAACGTCAATCAAACATCATGGCTGTCTAGGCCTACGTAGCACTAAAAAGAAAAAGAAAAAAGAGGTAATTTTTTGAAATTTAACTCCGTTCCCTTAAATTTGCCGGTGTGTATATTATCATCAGAATAAAATCGGTGGAATACTCGAGCTAGTGAGTCTTTTGACTTTTTATAATTTATTTAAATTTCGGACTAAGTATCTCAGAAGAAACAAAATATTACTTGCATTCCTTTCAATCGTACTCTGGCATTTTATGGTAGTTGCAACTGACATTGCAAAAGAACAAGCATTCGTTTGTTTTTATATGAATTTTGGTGTAGAGGTTAATTTCGATGTTAGCGGTCAAGTTGTGGTGACGTCTGTGTATATAAAATCCGGGTCAAAAAAGATTTGTTGCACAATTTGAGATATAGTTCAAGAAAACGGTTTTAATTCATCGGATATAAAGAAAAGATTCAAAAAGGAACGCAAATTATTGATACCCAAAAAGATAAGGTGATAAACGATAACACAAAATATCGTGCTGCTAACATGTATTGTTCCTTTTAGATTTTCGCATTGAATAAACATCTAGCAAGAGTGTTAAACGTAGTTAATACATGAATTCAAAAAAGATGTATTTATAGCAATAATAATATACACAAATTATATGCACTATGACATTAATGTCAGATGTCAATTAGATCCATTTTTAATTGATAGAATAACCTAGATAAAGCTTTTGCTTCTACGTCAATACGTAAGTCAGAAAAATGTAACAAGGAAGAACGCCGAATTTTGTTTTCCCGAAGCCAAATTCATTCAATCCCGTTTTCAATAACTAGACTAAATTAGCAAATTACACCGCATGTAATAAAATATTAGGCGAAAACAAAGCAATTAAAACATGCTTCTTTGACGAATGCTACTTGCACATTTCATAAACAAACTGCAGTCTGTAAATATTACACAATGAAGGCGTTTTCTAACACTTAACTTCAACTACCAAATAGGAGCACGTCACACACAAATGAGTGACAAATGACAGTAGATATTTAGAATTTCACGAAATGTTACATTCTTTTGAAAGATTGTGCTCAGAACCATGCTGATGACGCCAGGTAGGCAGAAACATGTTCATGTGTTAGCGCTATTTTTTCTGCTACATTGTTTTTGCCACCAATACCATGAGCTATATTAGCATTAATTTTTGGTTCATCAATTTAATATTAAAAATAAACGTAGAATAAGCTTTTACATTACGGGATAGGGATAAAATAAAATTTTAGCAGATCAAGCGCCGGAAACTGGAAACGTAGTCTCTGTTAATAAAATAATGATTAGTTGAAATTTTTGTCATTCAACCAAAGAACTTAGAATTCTAGAAACAACATAATACGTTACTGCTGTAAATAGTGTATTATACAAATACGATCTTGCCACCACCAGTCAGTAGCGTATTATTTTTGCTATAAAATCACGGGATATTGCCTAAGCAGCGTAACATCCTTAATATTCACAAGGGAAGGGAGGATAAGCAAGATGAAAGCATCTTGGCTTCAGCTAGTAGGTTAAATATCTTAGTATTTATTATCTTCGACAAAAAACTTCCTTGGATTCCACATACACCGAAAGAAATGTATAGTAAATTGTACCACAATTGTAGTGTATCCTATCAGAATCGACGGTTACAATAGTGACACAACCATCGAAGTAAGTAGAAAATACCCTATTATTGTAGTGTTTTGAAGTGGCTGCCTGTACTCCATATTTATAGTAAAAATAGTACTCCAAAATTGTAAGCAGTTCTAAAAACTATGGTAAAAAAGTACTACAAAATTGTAGTTAATTACCATACACTTATAGTAAAATTGTTGTTAAAAAGTATGACTACAATTACCGAACACATCGTTAATTGCACTACCCTTGTTCAAAAGCAGTGTGACATATCCGTACATATTGTAGTAAATTATTCTCTTGCTTGTAACAGAATAATGTTCAAACAAAAGAGAACTTATTGTATAATAAAACTAAACATCAAAATAGTGCATAGAGATAATACGAAAAACAAATAGCCCGCGGTATTGATAAAAAATCACTACTGCCAAAAATCAATATAGAAAGAAAAAAGCACTATTGCTTTCTATTACTGTTCGCATTGCTTTTACGTCACTCAGCTTACGCCACTAATCTTCAAATACAGCAACTGGAATATTCCCTGGCGCCACCTAGTTGGAGTAGTTATAGTCACGCCGTCCTAGATAATGGAAACCGAAATACAGATGCCACTTACCCATGCAATCATATACAACGTTTCATAAACATTTTCAAAAGATACCAGTTAATGTATTTTTTTTCTGTTTTTATTACTATTTACTTAACTATAGTTCTAAAATATATAATAAATAATAATAAAAAAAGGGACGAATAAACTTAAATATTAACTCATTAATTAATTATTAAACTACGCAAAAATAATCCATATTTAATTACATTATTAAAGAAATGATTTAATTATACTGTAACATATAAAAAAACCCTTTCATTAGTTTATTCACTTGCTTCTAATTTTAATTTTTTTCGTGAAAGTTTATTGTTAAATAAATATTTTCTTAGGGTTAGAAAATCAAGAAAATCCAAGATAGAAAAGTGTTTCTTCGAAGTAAATCATTTAGTTTTCAGTTAGAACGTATTCATATTAAAGGTAAAATAACATCAACAATTTAGCAGCCGCTCTAGAAAGCTTGACGGATCCTATAGGACTAGATGTGGCGCAAAAATTTCGTGAAGTTTTAAATAAAAATCCGGATTTAGAAAAGGTTCGATCTATATCTGGAATTCAAGACTGGACAGAAGAGATACAGGAGTATTTGAATTTCGCAAATCTTACTTGATTAGATGCTGAACGATCATTTGTAAAGTATACGAGAACATTTTCAGACCGTCGTCGAGGCCTGATCGAATCGATGGAATGGAAGCATTGCTTATGTTACAGTACTATGCGGCGTACCATGGCAGTCGCACATTACCGCAGTGGTCATCGATACGTCAATAAAAGGTAACAATCTATTATTTTTTTATTAATACTGTGTCTACTTTTGCGCGGTACGCCACGGACGGTTCCACTAGTTTCTCGAACATTATAAATAGTACACGTACCCCGATCAACCGATAATAACCGAACGTCCACTCGATTCCTTGTATGTACACAGTAAACGCAGCTCCTTTCACGGCGCCCCTGTGGGTGCAACCGTTTGTCACGCTTTAATTATTATATTAGAAATACAACGTGCAATTGTTTCTTTGGTTATACTATTGTATACAACGAAAAAACACTGGAAGTATTAAATAATGCAAGACTATATGCGCATCATTCATCGTAGCTCTTTTGCTTTGCGTGTCAGGAGTGTTTTATGCAGGATTTTGTTTTCTATTGATGCTTAAATACGCTTATTTAAAAGAAACAAATAATCGTAGTTAACTTAGAAATGCAAATGTCATTTGGCTTACACCTTTTTGATTTGGGAAGAAGCTTACATTTTTAGGTAATTCAATGATAGAATTACAAGATTAAACTGTCTTTATTCTAATTACACTGTTTAGACAGTTTTTATAAATAACAACAACAATAGAAACACATCACCCCATATGAACTGCTATTTCCAATATTTAACCGATGTCATAGTATCAATAACAACGACATTGCAATAATGTACCGACGATTTTGAACATCTGATATGGTCTGAAGAGCAGAAAATTAATATTAAGATTGTTGTTTCTTTCAAAGAAGCACTATAAGTTGCATCGTACACTCTTAGCAAGTGGTTCGAGAGAAACGAAGGTTTTCCATTAGTGAATTGTTTGCAAATTTTCCAGACATTTCAAGGTCAGTTCTGTACACGATCGTAACGGCACACCCAGGCTACCGAAAACTTTGTGCAGGTTGGGTTCCCTAACTGCTGTCTGAGGACCACAAAACACGGCGCATGGCATCGACTTTAACCTTTGTCACACATTACGCCGATGAAGGGAAGAAATCAATTGTAACAGGAGATGACAGGTAGATGAAACTGCCTTTCTGACAAATCCAGAATCGAAAGAACAATCCAAACAATGGATGTATGCAAACTGCCCGAATAAACTCAAAAAGTTCAAATAAACACATAACAGCAGAAAGACCATGGCCACTGTCTTCTGGAATCGGAAAGTTGTGCTACTTTTGGAGTCTATGGAGCCGGGGACCATGTTCGCTGCAAACGTGTACTTCAGACATTACGTCGCGTCGCCTGTGGAAAGCCATTTAGAACAAAACAAGATGCTGTCCTCTGGAATTGTTTTGGTACATAACTACGCACGACTGCATACTACTGAGCTAACCCAACAGCTTCTTGCGCAATTTCAATGGGAAGTGTTCGATCACGGCGTGCAGACCAGAGCTGGCGCCGAGTAACTTTCATCTTTTTCGACAGCTGAAGACAAGTCTGGGAGGATAGCGCTTCCACAGCAACGAAAAGCTTCAAGTCACCATTGAGATCTATCTCCAAACGCTGGTGGCGATCTTGTATGAAGAGGATATTGTAAAACTCGTTCGCCAGTATAACAGATGTCTCAATCTTCGCGGTGATTATGTCGAAAAGTAACATTGAATCGTACTTGACTCCTAATAATAAAGATGCCCAAAACAAGATTGGATATTGAAGTTACAACGAGTTACGATTAAAAATGACAAAATTCAATCTAGTTTTACTCCTGCTCTTGTAGGAATGGATGTCAATATTTTGGCTTAGTGTTGGATTCACTTTTGAATATAAAAGGGTGCTAGGCTATTGCTTAGTTCTTTGCTTTCATGTCTTTAAACAGCAAGAAGGACAAGGTTTTCTTATTTTTTAAAAATCTACCTGCGAGTTCCTTTCCTCCTTAGCTTAATGACTTGCTATCCACAGCAATTGGAAATGGCTTTTTACAATAAAACAAAGTGCTGATATAATTTGTATCAATTTAATACAATACAAGGTAAAAAATGTTTCTGTGTAATATATACGATACATTCCTACATACATATTTAATGAAATCTGAGAGCGCTCTATTCTTTTATACAGTGAGGTTCTAAAGTGTCCCCCCATGTTAACTTTTGAACGACAGAAGCTAGCGTTTTTAGAAAAATAGGTCGATTTCTATTTTTCGTGGGTTTTGCCGTTAGCGGCAGTTCAATTGTATTTCTGGTGTCACCGGAAGTGAAGTTTGTAAGAAATATGACAATATGCAGCAATAAAGGTTTTGGTAATATGTTTTTATGGAATTGAGATTTGACAGTCTAGTAATTGTTATGATTACTTTGCTTAGCAACGAGCCCTACAGATCAGTCTGGCGTCATAAGAAATAATTTGGCGGTCTTTCCTAGCCAACTTTGCGTAACAACAAAAACAGATTACCAAAACCTTTATTGCTGCATATCGTCACATTTCTTAAGTTAGAGTATAACAAATGTGGTATGTTGGATTCGCCTTTCGATTATCTTCCCAAAAACGTAAAAATATACGTTCTACCTGCTAACTTTTGTGTGTGTTTCATGGGGGAGGGGGGGGGGGCACTTTAGGACCGCACCGTATAGAGATGGGCATATCAACTAAAAACCTATGAAGCTTTATATTTTCTACTTCGCAAGCGTACCTTGAAACCAGTCTTCGATACTAACACAACTTCAGGCTGTAATACCAGTTTGTGATTAACGGATATAATTTCGTAATTTAACAGTAATTTGGATAAGAAAATCTTCATAGACAACATCGCGTATTTGTTCCCTAAAAATTAGAAATGCGATTAACTCTTGGAATTAATATTAATAATGCTCTATGAAGAGAATTTATTTAGAATCAAACCCAGTTTACCAATGCAATTTCTTGGTCCTGCGCCAAAAGGTATGTAGGAAAACATGTGAGCATCACTGGTTTTTTCTGAAAGAAATCTTTCTGGCATACACTTGTTTGGCTCCGTGTAATAATTTGGATTTTTTTGAAGCGCATAATTTACAAAGCACACCGAGAGACCTTTCTTTAGTATCATTCCATCTAAAAGTATAAAGATTGTAAAAATTAAAGACGAAATTATTGAAATGACTCACCATATTCAATGTCATCACATAATCTTTTCAATACATAAGGTACTGGAGGATATAATCGCATCGATTCCTGTATTACCGCTTGTAAATAGTTCATTTTCGACAAATCAGAAATAGAAGTCGTGTACTGGGATTGATGGAGGTAAATTGTTTCGATTTCACGAAATGCTTTTTCCTATAAGTAATATTGACGATTTAACTTCATCGTTATGCTTTTAATATTAATGTATTACACCTACCTGAACTTCGGGATGATCTGCCAATAATTGTATGGTATAAGCTAATGCTGTGGATGTTGTGTCTGTTGCCTAAGATGAAATAAAATATTTTTCGATTAAGCCCATAGTGAAGTATGTAAGTGAGGTCCTAATTTTGTTTTGATAATCTGTTCTTTTTTTACGCAAATTTGATTAGGAAAAGGTCTCCTGTGAAGCCAGGTTTTTCCGAACACAATCTATCAAATCGTAATTGTGAAAGCATATATGTAATTATGTACGGAGACGTGGCACTTTTACTTTTCTGCGGTGGTTCTTCTTAGACGTTGTGCTAGAGAACACCTAGCTTAAGTAAATTGTAAATTAAAAAGTGATGTTCCTAACTACTTCTTAAATAAATCATTTTTAAAAAGTGACCTCTACAATTCACGAATTTAATTATATGTATATTACTACTGTTATTTAATCCCACGTTTTTCATACTTTCGATAATATAGCAGATATGATATCTGCTATAAATAAAAAATAAATAAAATTTAAAAATAGAGAAATATATCAACTATTTCATTCAAGAATATATATGTATGTGTCGTCAACAAAGAAAGAGTAACGTCCTCAAAGCAAAACAAAAAAATAAAGAATGAAATGCACAAATGAAAATAATCATCAACCTGACCCAGTGTTTTTTGAATAGCAAACTATATTTCCCAGTTTGAAATAAATCAGACAAAAGTAATAAAAAAGTGCAAACAATACAATCTATAAATTGTGTGGTTATAGTTAGACCAACGCAAACTGCGCTGAAAGCCAGTGGCTGACGCATAAAAGTTTACACACGGCCGGGACAATTCGGTATAAGCGTCAATATAACTGCGACTCGAAAGCCGATCTGTTGTACATGCATCTACGCTGTTGTATACTATATCATAGTTCTACGTTTGCTTTAAAAATGTTTCCTACGTCGCGAAAACGACCAAAGTTGGACACAATAAGAGAATTTATTGCAGAAATGCCTGATTTAAAGTGTGATGGCGCTAAAATTCCGTGTGTAGTGTGTAAAATAGATTTAATGTGTTGGTCGAAAAGTGATTGTCTACGGCACGTAAATAGTGCAGGGCATGTTTCAAAAAAAAAATTCCACACGAGATTATGACAAATTTTAATTTAATTTAGTGTTTATTGCATGTAATTTACCATTTCATTTACTAAGGAAGAAAGCATACGTCTCGTTTTGGAATGAATATTTGGACTTTAAGTTACCAAGTGAGAGAACATTATAGAGAGTTGTGCCGTCTGCTCGTGAGCATGTCGAGAAAAGAATTAAATCGGAGTTGCAAGATAAAACACTGTGGTTATGTGTGGACGAAACAACAAATCGTAAAAAACATTCTGTGGTTAATGTAATGGTACGCACAATGGAACCACATCGACCGTCACCCTCAATTTTACTAGCTTCCAGACGAATACAACAATGCACTGCCGAAGTAATTTCAATGTTGGTGTTAAATACATTGGAAAAGTTTGAACTTTCAACAAATCAACTGTTGATGTTTATGAGTGATGGTGCCGCAAACATGCTTGCTATAGGTCGATCTCTTAAAAAACATTGTGCTAACTTGTTGCATATTACATGTAAAATTCATACTCTCAGTCTCGTAACAGATAGTATCAGAAAATGTTATCCCGAGGTAGGCGCTCTAATAGCACATACAAAACCTGTGTTTGTAAAATCCCCAAAACGTATTCGGGAATTTCTTAGACTATGCCCCGGTATTCCTGCACCACCACAACCTATTCTTACTCGTTGGGGAACATGGTTAGAGGCTGGATTTTATTATCTTAAATATTTTGAGAATATAAAGAACGTGATTTTAGAATTCGACCCAAAGGAAGCTACGGCTGTCAAGGTAAGTCGCTTGAAATTTCAGGATAGTCAAGTTAAAACTGATTTGGAAATTATTCAGAACAATTACGTGGGACTAGCGGATGCGATAGAAAAACTACAAAATTCTTCGGTGTCGTTAGTGGAGCCTTTGCAAATAGTGCAACATGTTCACGCACAGCTATGCGCGATAGAAGACGCAAGAAATGTTTGTGTTTTAGAAAGGTTTGAAAGTGTTTTAGATAAAGACTCTGATTTTGGCACATTAAGACAAATTTGTGAAGGTGCGTCAACAGAACCGTTAAGTTATTTGAAAGATTATTTTACTTACGCAATATAACGTCACTAGATGTAGAACGTTCGTTTTCGGCATACAAAAACACTTTTTCTTCACGCCGCACTCACTATGCCGAAACAACTTTAGAAACATATCTAATGTTACAAATATTAAATAGACATTATCCACTTTGTGATTTCACTGAGGACTCTTAAAACGGTAAGTGTTTGAGCACGTATCACATTTAATTTATTTTGTGTAAACTTTTATGCGTCCGCCACTGGCTTTCTGCTTTCTGCGTTGCTCTAATAGCAACTGCGCTGAAAGCCAATGGCGGACGCATAAAAGTTTACACAAAATAAATTAAATGTGATACGTGCTCAAACACTTACCGTTTTAAGAGTCCTCAGTGAAATCACAAAGTGGATAATGTCTATTTAATATTTGTAACATTAGATATGTTTCTAAAGTTGTTTCGGCATAGTGAGTGCGGCGTGAAGAAAAAGTGTTTTTGTATGCCGAAAACGAACGTTCTACATCTAGTGACGTTATATTTGCGTAAGTAAAATAATCTTTCAAATAACTTAACGGTTCTGTTGACGCACCTTCACAAATTTGTCTTAATGTGCCAAAATCAGAGTCTTTATCTAAAACACTTTCAAACCTTTCTAAAACACAAACATTTCTTGCGTCTTCTATCGCGCATAGCTGTGCGTGAACATGTTGCACTATTTGCAAAGATTCCACTAACGACACCGAAGAATTTTGTAGTTCTTCTATCGCATCCGCTAGTCCCACGTAATTGTTCTGAATAATTTCCAAATCTGTTTTAACTTGACTATCCTGAAATTTCAAGCGGCTTACCTTGACAGCCGCAGCATCCTTCGGGTCGAATTCTAAAATCACGTTCTTTATGTTCTCAAAATATTTAAGATAATAAAATGCAGCATCTAACTATGTTCCCCAACGAGTAAGAATAGGTTGTGGTGGTTCAGGAATACCGGGGCATGGTCTATGAAATTCCCGAATACGATTTAATTCTTTTCTCGACATGCTCACGAGCAGACGGCACAACTCTCTGTAATGTTCTCTCACTTGGTAACTTAAAGTCCGAATATTCATTCCAAAACGAGACGTATCCTTTCTTCCTTAGCAAATGAAATGGTAAATTACATGCAATAAACACATAAATTAAATTTAAATTTGTCATAATCTCGTGTGGAATTTTTTTTGAAACATGCCCTGCACTATTTACGTGCCGTAGACAATCACTTTTCGACCAACACATTAAATCTATTTTACGCACTACACATTGAATTTTGGCGCCATCACACTTTAAATCAGGCATTTCTGCAATAAATTCTCTTATTGTGTCCAACTTTTGTCGTTTTCGCAACGTAGGAAACATTTTCAAAACAAACGTAGAACTACGATATAGTATACGACAGCGTAGATGCATACACAACAGATTGGCTTTCGAGTCGCAGTTATACTGACGCTTATACCGAATTGTCCCGGCCGTGTTTATTTTGTGTAAACTTTTATGCGTCAGCCACTGGCTTTCAGCGCAGTTTGCATTGCTCTAATTATCATATTTACTTTTTATTTGCTGCAGCGTACGGTTGCTATTTATACTATTAAATGCAGTCAATATAGAATTCCAGGCATCCTCCTATATCACCACAGTAACCTATTTTTATATTTTCACATTTCACTTTAATATACATACCTTTTGTTTTGGTGTTATTAGATTAGCGCTTTTGCATTTAATAATGTTTTTATGTATATTAATAATATTCACTAGACATAATTCCTCCTCTTTATTAAAATTCAGACCCCTTATTCGTAAAATTTCAGGTTTTTTACTTATTTTTCAACAGCCTGGACAACGGCAAGCTGTATAATAGAATACAAGATAAACACGTGCATGGACGAACGCTACAATATTTTTGAATATTACGAATCAGGCGAAATTTCTGAAATTTTACTATATTCACTGCTAATACCAACTTTACTTTAAATTGCTAAAGTGGACTTTAGTTAAAGTGATCATTGTTTTACATTATGAAAATGAATAACTTTAAATTTACTTTAAAGTGGTAAAGTTATTTTAGTTAAAGTTACTTTAAAGCATTTATTATGAAAACGGCCGTAAGACATGTAACTTTCTATTCTTTTTTATTTTGCTTAAAATGACCAAGTTTTGTTTACTTTGTAGAATAGATTATACTTATTATTTCGTGTCGCCGAAGGTTGTAACTCTAGTAATGACCTAAATAAGATTCGTTCAAATTCCGCTTAAAAAGCGGATTCGGGTTCGGATTTGGTTTTCCAGGGGATACTAACACGCATACGGATATCCGGCACACCACCACTTCACATTGCAGATCTTGTCAATAGTTGAGATAGTGGTGGAAGGGGGAAGTGTGTTCTGTTTAATAAATACTTCCACCCTTTCAGGACACGGCTTGTAATTAAAGCGTGATAAACGGTTGCACCCGCAGAGGCGCCGTGAAAGGAGCTGTGTTTACTATGTACATACAAGGAATCGAGTGGACGTTCGGTTATTATCGATTGATCGGTGTGCGTGTACTATTTATAATGTTCGAGAAATTAGTGGAAACGTCCGGGGCGTACCGCGCAAAAGTAGACACCGTATTAATAAAAAATAATAGATTATCTTTTATTAATGTATCGATGACCACTGCGGTAATGTGCGACTGCCATGATACGCCGCGCAGGACTGCAACATAAGCAATGCTCCCATTGTCGATTTGGTCAGGCCTCGACGACGGTCTAAAAACGTTCTCGTATACTTTGCAAATGATCGTTCAGCATCCTAATGAAGTAAGATTTGCGAAATTTAGATACTCCTGTATCTCTTCTGTGCAGTCTTGAATTCCAGGTATAGATCGATCTTCTAAATCCGGATTTTTATTTAAAACTGTACGAAATTTTTGCGCATCTAGTCCTATAGGATCCGTCAAGTTTTCTAGAGCGGCTGTCAAATTGTTGATGTTATTTAACAAGTCTTGTATAGATAAGTGAGTATTTTCTAACTGCGAAATAATTTGTGTCACTACAGAATAGTTTATGGAAATGTCATCTATTTCTTTTTGAACGTCTGAATCGGAAAAAATGTTGCTGACTCTCGCGAACCGCCTGAGAATTAGAAGAATTAAGTTTGAAAATGACATCTTTCACTTGGGAATAATATTTGCGATAGTAAGATACTGCCTCGATCCGTGTTCCCCATCGCGTCAATACAGGCTGAGGTGGTAGCGGAATTTGCGGATACAATTGCTTGAATACGCGGGTATATTTGGGAGATTTCACAAATACTTTTTTGGTAGATGATATTAAATCATTCACCCTAGGATACTGGCTTCGAATTGTTTCTGCTACGAGATGACATGCGTGTATGAGGCATATTATGTGAAGAAGAGTCGGAAAGCATACTTTTATCATCCTACCAGCTTTCAGCATTGTTGCGGCTCCGTCAGAAACTAACATGGTGATTTGGGCTCCTACGATACAAAATTCTCTTAACATATTTTTTATTATGTTTACAATGGTTTCGGTTTCAGTTCTTTCAATCTTTTTACTGGCTAACAAGGAAGCTGCTGGACCATTACGTTTCAAAGGACGCGCCACAATATGAATCACGCTGTGTTTCTGAGCATCAGTAGTTTCGTCCACAGTGAGCCAGATTTTTTGATGTCTCAACTCGCCTTTTATACAATCTTTTACTGTACTTTCCACATGTGGTAAATTGTACCGCAATTGTCTTTTTGTTGATAGCTTCCATGATGGAACATATTTATCCCAAAAAAGACGAAAGTTTTCATTATCTACTAGGTGTTGTGAGATATTGCACGTGCTCAACATGGAAATAAAGTCATACAAAAATTGCCAGTACGGAATATTGTTTCTTAAATTACAATACATGACGTTTACTTTTAATATGACTTCTACATTCAAATGTCGTACGACCTAGCAACTCTATACCGCAAAATTTGCAACGAATGTGCGAACCTGTAAATTCCAAACCAGGGAAACGCCAAATATATTTCTTTACATGCGATGCAAGAGGTACACCAGGCTTGCGTCCCATGTTTTCGAAAACACACAATGAGAATCCGATAATTAACCGAACGACCAAACTCCTCAATGTCTACCGCATTACTGAACTCTGCATCCACATACGTACATACATCCCCCCGTACAGGCGTTTCTGCGGGTGCAACCGTTTGTCACGCTTTACTTATAATTTATAATGCGATAAATACTTTCTAGAATTTAAAATACTCACCGCTATAATTACCGTATGTATTTCATCCCTCAATAACTGATCAGTGTAGAAGCAATTGCTTTCTTTATATTGCAGCAACAAATCCAGTAATAGCGGTTTAGATTTCTTGTCGAATTCTTTATTGTCGTCGAGTAACCTGCTTGCCTTTTTTGAATTACGTTCACGAATAACTGTGTCGATCAATTCATCGATATTTCGCCTAACTTGCTTCTCTAAGCGATAGTTTTTACTAAACTGGTAGAAGAAATCGAAATGATACAGTGGGTTACAGAGTCGTTCATACAAGACGCTGATATTCTTTATTGAACTTTCGATGTAGGATGGCATTTCATCTTTGATGTCTTCGAACGATGTTCCAATAGAAGTTTCTATGGCAAAAATGGCAAGTTAATTATCTCATTTAAAAACAAACATTAACAGACACTTCATTCAAACAGAACCTTCTTTAAAAATGCTATGTAAATTTCTTTCCAGACGAAGAACACCTATATTTTCTATTCAGCGAAGAACTGAATATCAAGAAATTTGTGTCAAAAGTTACATTACAAACACAGAGTCGACTTTTTCGTTAGTACCCATATCCATAAACCATATGATAATAATTAATAATATATCAATGTATGTAATTTTTATAAGTATTCCCAATTTAAGTACTATCAAAAGAATATCTATATAATTCAAAAGAATGGTTAGAATAAAAAAATCATTAATAGATCAGGTTTTGGTTTGCTAATTTTAACTATTTTATTTAGCAAGTAAACCCAGAAAACCACAAAAGAAAAGTTATGAGTAATTTTTTAATTTTTGAAGTAAGTGCATCGTGTTGAAATTAATGTAGGTACTTATGGGTAAAAATAGGGTAGAGTGATATTTTGTTATCTAAATAGAAAGGCAAGGCTCGTTAGAATCGAATGGACGTAAGCGTACTTGTACTTGTTCTTATTCTTGGCTGTTATATTGTTTGGTAAAGACAAGTTATACAAGAGTGAAACTTGTTCTTTGTAAACCAATATAGGATAAATATAGTAAAGTCTACTTGTAAACGTTTTTAGGTATATATAGTAACAAAGAAGCATTTTTTTCTTGTTCGAATTTAAATGCAGGACTCCATTTCACGTGTTCCAAAAGTTTTTTTGAGCCTTCCCTCGCTAGCTGGTCTGCAATTTCATTGCCCGCTATGCCCCTGTGCCCTGGCACCCACACCAGTGTGACCTTGCTGTGTTTAGACAGAACCATTAGGGTTTGCAGGCACTCCCACACTAGTTTGGAGGTTATATGATAAGATGCTAGTGCCTTTAAGGCTGCCTGACTGTCAGAAAGAATGTAAATCGTCTCACTCTGCGGTAGCCGACGGAGACTCTCCCACGCGCAGGTTTGTATAGCATATATTTCTGTTTGAAATACCATGATGTATCGCCCAAGTGGTACACATACTTTGTATCCCTGGTTTTCCTCATATACACCAACGCCAGAAGTAGTGCCCGTTTTGGACCCATCTGTATACCAGACTAGGGTTTTCGGTTTTCTCCCCTCTCCATCCCTCCATTCTTCCCAATTCAAGAAAACTTTGAAATGTTTGTCATAGGAGATCCTGGAGGTTGTTGTATTACTACTCATATCATAGATAGGGTTTGTTGCTACTGCTTCTATTCTGGTGTGCCCAGATCCACTGTGGGATCTCCAGTTGCTAGTATTTTTCAGTCTGTATGCTCCCATTCTGGCTTCTCCCTGGATATAAATCTCAAGAGGAGACAGGTTTAGCATGGTTTCCATAGCAGCTGCTGGAGTGCTTTTAATAGCTCCTGTTATACATAGACATGCCAGTCTTTGAATTTTCGAGAGACTAGTTACCGCATGCTTCTGTGTGATTTTAGGCCACCAAACCAGGCAGCCATAAGTTATCACGGGTCTTACCACCGTAGTGTACAGCCAGTACGTCATATGTGGTTTAAGTCCCCATGTTTTCCCAACTGTTCTACGGGTTGTCATTAACACCCTCTTACATTTGTCGGTCATTTTTTGTAAATGTGAGTTCCAGTTCAGTTTAGAGTCCAAGGTTACACCTAAGAACTTAGCCTCCTGACTGATCTGTACTACTTTGTTGCAAAGAATCGCCTCTCTTAAACCGTCCAATTTCCTTCTCTTAGTGAAGGGTACAAGTGCAAATGTGACCGTACATGAGACATGGATACATCACTGCATACAAGATACCAAAAGTCCGCCGGAAAAATGGGATTTTCCCGGCGAACGTGCACCTAAGAAGGCGAAGACGATTCCATCTGTCGGAAAAGTTATGGCGACGATTTTTTGGGATTCGCAAGGCATAATCTGCATTGATTATTTGGAGAAGGGAAGGAAAATCACGGCACAATACTATGCTGATTTATTGGACAGATTCAACGCTGAACTAAAGAGAAAAAGGCCCCACCTAGCGAAGAAAAGCCCTCTGTAACTTTCTTTTTCCAAACTTGAAAAAATGACTTGACGGAAAGCGGTTCACGTCAAATTAAGAGGTCATTGCTGAAACAGAGACCTATTTTGCAGAGTTCGACAAGTCCTACTATTTGGATGGCTTAAAAAAGTTGGAACATCGTTGGACTAAGTGTATGGAGCTACAAGAAGATTATGTCGAGAAATAAATTTACTAAGTGCGAAACAATTGCGTTGCCTTCCTTAAAACAGGTATTTATCATACCATCCTCGTATAAGCAGCTATAGCAGGCCGACAAGAGGAATGGAATTGAAGCAAATGAAAGATCTAAAATCACAAAATCTAACCGAACTGTTTCCACATTGAAAGATTCTCATACGAGTCGAATTCGGAATCCCATATGACCGACTCTGTTATCTTGGACTCTGATTATTCTGACCCTGACAGTGACTAATGTAATGTAATTTTTGTTTATTAACTTTGATTTCTGTCGATTCAATATACCTTTTTTGGCTTTATGTTTTGTTTACCACTATTTCTTAATCTGATTTAATTATTATTTAGTACAGATTCGTTTGTTGTGAAGAAAAATTCAATCAATTGTGGAAGTACATACACTGCAATACGTAGTTTCTGAGTTGAGTGTTTTTCTATAAATAGCATAGATTAACTTCACGCGCCCTACATAAAACATATTTTGCAAATACTACTATGTTGTGTAAGATGGGAATAGATGTATAGAAGTTTTTAGAAATATTGCACGTTCTCTTAATTTACCAGTGGCATATAAAAAATAATAAATACTGCGTTTTGCATTACGTTAAATTCTGCGTTTTGCCAATAGAATAAAATCGGTGAAATATTTCAACTACTTCTCTAGTCCAAGCCTCGTGCTTAGTGCACGATCTATGATTCTATCCGATTAAAATTGACCTGTAGACAACATTATTAAAACACATGCGGCAGCGAGAGTTTGTATATGTTTTCGAGGAAACAAAAATTATGTTATCAATAAAGCTGGCCACGAGCGGTACCACGCAGTAACGCAGAGTCGACCAGGCCTCGCGTTCCACTAGAGTTATTCTGCTAATAGAGATGTTTGCTGCCGCAAATAATTTCGCTCATCTTCTAAATAAAAATTAAATAACACGTGCTCAAACACTTACCATTTTAAGAGTCCTCCGTGAAATCACAAAGTGAATAATGTCTGTTAAATATCTGCAACATTAGATATGTTTCAACTGTTGTTTCGGCAAAACTAGTACGGCATGAGGAAAAAATGCGTTTATATGCAGAGAACGAACGTTCTACATCTAGTGACGTAATATTTGCGTAAGTAAAATAATCTTTCAAATAACTTGTTGACGCACCTTCACAAATGTGTCTTAATGTGCCAAAATCAGAATTTTTCTCAAAAACGCTTTCAAATTTTTCTACAACAGAAACATTTTTTGCGTCTTCAATCGCGCATAGTTGTGCGTGAACATGTTGCACTATTTGTAGAGATTCTTCTAACGGCACCGCAGGATTTTGTAATTTTTCTATTGCATCTGCTAACTCGAAGTAATTGTCGTGAATGATTTTTAAATCCATTTTAACCTGACTATCTTGAAGTTTCGATTGGCTTTTCTGGGTAGCGGCAGCTTCCTTTGTATCGAATTGTAAAACCACGTTCTTAATATTGTCAAAATATTTATGATAATAAAACGCGGCCTGCAACCATGTTTCCCAACGAGTTAGAATAGGTTCTGGTGGCTCTGGTATACGGAGGCACAGTCTGTGAAATTCGCGAATACGTTTCGGTGATTTGACAAATACTGCTTTGGTATGCGCTATTAAAGCGTCTACCTCAGGATAACATTTTCTGATACTATCCGCCACAAGATTGAGAGCATGAATTTTACCTGTAATGTGTAACAAATTAGCAGAATGCTTTTTAAGAGACCGGCCTACAGAAAGCATGTTTGCAGCACCATCACTCACTAACATCAAGAGTTGGTTTGTTGAAAGTTCAAACTTGTCCAATGTATTTAACACTAACTTTGAAATTACTTCGGCAGTACACTGTTGTATTCGTTTGGAGACTAATAGAATTGAAGGTGCCGATTGATGAGGTTCCAATTTGCGTGCCATTACATTAAGAACAGAATGTTTCTTCCGATTTTATTTTTTGTTTAATATGTTCGCGCGCAGATGGCACAATTCTTCGTAACGATGTTCGACTTGGTAATTTGCACTCCGAATAGTTATTCCAAAAGCAGATAAATGGTTCCTTGTCTAGTAAATTAAACGGTATATTACATGCGATAAACGTAACGCATAAATTAAATATAAATTTTTCATTGTCTCGTGCGCAATTTCTTTTTGAGACATGCTTTTCACTATTTACGTGTCGTAGACAATGTTGTCTGGATCAACACATTAACGGGATTTTACAAATTACACATTTAATTTTAGCACCTTCATATATTAAGTCTGGAATTTCTGCAATAAATTTTCGAAGTTTGTCCGACCGCGGTCGTTTTGCTGACGAAATCATAATTTTTCTAGGACAGATAAACAATTGCGCAAATGACCGGCAGCGAAAATGTCCGTACTGCTCCGCAGACGAAGTAATACTACCGTTCCTCTCGGTCCGAACTGATTCTACGCCGATGCGCAGTACCGCTCGTGGCCAGCGTTAGTTATCAATCATCAGAAAGTGCAAATGATTGCTATAGAACGCAAGTTGGGTTACATACCATAGACGGCAACTTGGTAAAAACGTGCAATAAATAAATAATGATTGGTTAATTAATTAATTTTTTTTCTTTATTTTATTAATTAAACTAAATATTATATAAATACACATATGTATACGAAAAACTAAAACTATTTTAATGTATGAAATACAAAACATAGACTAGGTACATATTACGGATAATATGTACATATACATATAGATACATATATGTGTACATATAATAGTTAATACATATGTTCATTATTTATACATATCATTACAACATATTCCTACGAAAAAACGTGGTTTGTTAAGCTTTTTTAAAATATGGTTCAATCTTTGTTTGCTTTAATTTTTTTAGCTTCGATTTAAAAACCACAGCTTCACATGTAAGTAAAATTCGAGAAACATCCATAAAAATGTCACCATTGTTATTGCGCAATAAATAATTCTGTATGTCTCTTAATTTTGCACACACTTCGCTCATACCAGATAAAGTAGATTTTGGAGTTTCACATTCGTCCACATCACTATTATCAGAGTTATCTTCTTCATCATTATTGCACAATTCTTCAACAATTTCTGTAATACTGAAGTTAGGGCTCTCTGTAAGCACATGACTATCCACAATTTCGTTACGAACTGTAGGAAAGAGTTGGACAAGGGGTATTTCGTCTTCTTCATCAAACATTGTATTTTCTTGGATAACATTAGAGAATCCGGCCTTGGAAAAATATTTCTTAACTGTAGCAGGAGATACCATTTTCCAAGCAGCTGTAATCCATATAAGTGCATTGGATAAATTTATGTTTTTTTCAGAATTTTCAAAATCACATTCACTGTCAATAAACGTTAGAAGCCTTTTAATCAAAAAATTTCGGAAATCAATTTGAAATTTTGAATTATTCCTTGATCCAAGGGCTGACAATGCGAAGTGGTGTTTGGCGGCAGGAAGACTAGTTTAACATTTTTTAATGGAACTTTAGAATGTGACGTGGCGTTATCCAAGAGAAGAAGCACTTTTCTATTTTGTTTTTTCAATCAACGGTAACTTGGTTTTCCAGTCCTCTATAACGTCCAAATTAACATCTGCGGACTCGCCACAAATTGATTTAAAAGTTATACTGTGTCGCCGGCAGAAATCTTCCATCTTTAAACTGCTTGCTGTCTCCAGTGCTTTTTGTTTAAGTAGCGGCCCAGATATTGGAATTGCCTTATTTCTGGCTTTGCAAAAACAGTTGTAGACGACTTGATCCACTGCCAATCCTTCCGACTGCGGAAATTTTCGTTTTTGCTCCAAGTTAACACCTTCCTCAACCATCTTTTTTAATTCACCTTTATTTTTCATATTATCGTTAATTTGTGTTTTTTCAACCCCATATTTTTCGGCCAACTTTTGCGAACTTAACGCATGCTTTTCACTTTCCACGACTATATTTGTTTTGTCTTTTAGCGATAAACGTTTTCTTTTTAGCGACATACTTATGTAGTTAAGAACCTTTCGAATACGGAGACAACTTTAAACTAATCAAGTAACTGAAAGAACCTTTCAAATACGGAGAGAATTTTAAACTAACCGCAAGTAACTGAAAGACCACATTATATGTAAACTTGTAGAAATGAAGGCGATCTCTGTTTGATCAAACATAAACGTGCACGTATTGCGCCGGCAATTTGCTGTCGAGGCATGTTCGGGACTGAGATCGCATTCATCGCACAAATACGAAATAATATTGGGTACATTTCCATCAAAAGATACATCATAAATAGTCTGGCCGATATTGGCAGGTAAATTTCTATGAAGATAGGCCGTACAAATTTGGGTTTATTTAGCCGAAGTCGTTTTATAAGGGTGGCCGTAAATAACGGGTTTTCGTATATGGGAATTTCCTTGTAGTCGATTCGGGGAACTTTGACACTGTCCGTTACCTCAGGTGGCCGCTTTAGACAGGTGGCCGTTAACACAGGTTTTACTGTATTTTCTTTTAAAATAACACAATATGCGGCCAGATAAAATTGGAATGCTATCCATGTAATAAATGTCACCTTGATTAATGAGGTCGATTCTTTAACTTTGCCGCTATATAACGACTTTCTCATAACGACTTTAAAACAAAAGTCAATTCTGTAAGCACATCGTTACACCAGCTGTTGAAATCATTCAGACCCTCTGTATTGAGGCTAGCAATGCAGTTGTTCGTGCAAATATAGATGGCGGCATTTGCGGTTTTCTCGACAGCTGTTTTGTTTTGTTGACGTAAATATAATTTAAAAAGTCTTTAACATTTGTTTTCAGTGCTGCATTGCTTAGTTAAATAAGTCAGTTCCTAAGTTTAAGTATGTATAAAAAAAACAAATGCTACAAATTTTAGTTACGTTTTATAATAGAAAGCATTGGGAAAGAGTTTTAATATTTTACAGTAGCTCAATGTTGAAGTTGAAAATGAACTAAGTCAGTGCTGCTTATTCTTACCCCATACCATTTATATTGATTGTATTTTAGAATGAATCGAAAGCGAGAAGACAAAACAACAAAGATGCAATATAATATTTACCTCAATTATTTAATTACCAATGAAGATTTCCGGCTAAACAAATTTAAGGCGGGAGAGCCGGATTCTTTAGAAAAGAACTGGAAAGAATAAGCAAGTCATATATTCCTTATTCCACAACTAGGTATTCCATTTATTCTACATGAATGTTGGCGCGAAAGGTTTTCTGCCTGAATTTTGTATTTTATCTTACCTTTCTTCAACTTTCTCCTGCTCTTCAATCATTAAAACATTTATAAAACGAGCCATTACGACGCAAAAAATTAACTAATCATGAAAAATAACCTGACTTTTTAATTTAACGACCGCAAACGGCATAAAATAAAAGTCGTCTAGGAATGACAGTACTAACGAAAGAGTAACGATAAATGCAACGTTTTTGTCGTTAGCATTTGCTTGCAGAATCGGCATAACGATATTTTTACGTCGAATCGAGTCCTGAACGAGTCGTTAAAATTTTATAGAAGCGCTCTAGTTATTTTCTGAAAGGTTAGATTGTTTTATGTTTAGTCTATCGCTCCTGTCATTTGCTAATTTTATGTCATTCTGTTTGTCACCTTCGAGATAATTTATTGTATTTACTCTATCGCACTTATATTTTATACACACGTCATAAAGATTCAATTACCCAAAAATGTGTGGAGTTCTTAATTAATTTCAGTATGTTTGAATAAAATAAAATATATTGAATTTTGTATCTTGAAACTTACGATGGTACCGGTTTAATTTTTCACATCTTTCCAATTATATCAAAAATTAAAATCAATAGGTTTTTGTCTTACAAAGTCGTTAAATTAATTTTTCACGCTTAATTTTAATAATTTTCTAGAAATAACACAGATAATGGTTCAAAGATTGTATTTTGGAAAAAAAGTAAAAATCGTTCGGCCCATTTTTCACTTAGGGTGGCGCAGGTTTACATGTAGGTCCCTACACCACAACCTGGTAAACTTTGTGACTTGTTATAAACGTTTCGCTTAAAAAATAAAATGTCCCTGTCACCCTTTCTAACCTCTAACTTCTTTAATTAATAATTTATATAAAGCCCCCATTCAAGTAAAATTATTACCTTCAATTAATGACACCGTTTGATTTAGTAATAATAACAAGAAGTTAGAGAAGTTATACAAAGCGTATAAAAATATGGACTAGTACAATCCTGATCTCAGTCTGTCTCTTCCATATTGTTGGCGTTGACGGATTTTATTTTATCCGTTAGTTATTTCGAAAGGCTCTGAAATGAAGTGTATTGTTTCTGAATCTTAAATCTATACTTGAGTTTTCTGCCATTTTATATTACATCAAGATATCTGGGCTAAATTGGGTTTTGTTTATCGATGACTTTCAACATCTTTCTCCATCTTAAAAACTGTAATTTGCCGCAGCCTTGTCCTGGTTCTTTCAACAAATTACTATCCCATTTTTTACGCCTTAAGGTTGCATGGATGTGTTCATAATATGTCCATAATTATCTTTAATTATCGAGCAGTTTGATAAGAAAACATAGTTTCTCTTAGCTGCAGGTTTCAAATCGTATAAAAGATGTCCTTATAACCGAATTTAAATAACTGTAAAAAGGGCTTTTCAACACTAAAATGTTGTTCCTGAGAAATTATGTTATATCTTACTGGAGTACAGTTCAGAGTATTCGTAATTTTTATATTGATTTTGCCGTATGGAGATAACTTTAGAAGTATACGAACAAATTTATCAAGACAAGAAGAAGACTACCTTACTTACCATATATCGTACTTAACGCGTACTCGATCAAATGCTTCAAGATTTCGGTATTATCACGACTTAGTTCCTTTTCCAAAATTGTCATCATTCTATCACTTTGAGTATTGAAAACCGATACATATTTTTCCAAAATATTGTAGTGGAAGGCCGGATTTAATAATTTTCTTTGCATTTTCCATTCCTCACCTAATTACGGACAGAGAAACCAAAATGACAAATGAAATCAAGAGTTTTTAGTAGATATTTCTACCATTGCTTATGATGATCCCGCCGCCCAAGAAGATGCGCGCCAAATCGTAGATACCTGATTTCTTAGCGCTCTTCATCGCGATCTTTACTAAGTTAGGATCGGACGTTATTAAACAAGGAAGCGGGCCCACCATTGTGAATACATTATCGCCAAGACGGTGACACAGTGTTGATAACTCCTTGTAAATTTCTTTGGGAAAGTATTAAAAAAGAAATTATAAGTTTAAAGCTATCTGAAAACTAAATGTTTTAATTGGGTAAATGTTCTAGTGTACACGTTTTAGAGGAAGTATTCAGATATTGCATTTACCTATATTAGCAAATTAAAATATCTAGTCCTTTTGTTTTATATGATTAACACCGATTGATTACTTTTCTACCAAAATCCTGAACATTGAAAATTTAAGTCACTTATATTTGGAAAAAAAAACGTACTTACCAGTTGGATCTCTCAACTTCAACGCGATGCCTAATAAGGGCAAAATAGGACCCCATCTGGGCAGCTTTTTCAAGTGACGATAATACCAGAAATAGAGGCAATACCAAGCAATCACTACCAAAATGAAGATTATCACAGATAACTCGCCGGTATAACTAAGATACTCTGTTACTTTTGTCATCGTGATTGTGTCTCGCGTATCTACTCCCTATTAACGACGAAGTACAGAGGACATTGCAAGTATTTATAATATCAAGCTCCACTTCGTAAGGCCTATTATCACGTTGACGTGACCATAATTTTACGTAATGTAATGACAAAAGTAAAAGTAGGTAGGCTTGGATAAAATCACATGTATTTTCTTATTAAGGTCCAAAAACGGGCAATCGATATACAGGTGCTATTCTATTGCGCAATCGTTAATTTCAATATACACGGTGTTATGCGTAATCAGTGGTTTTAATATTTTGCAGGTTCTCCAAATTCACTGTGGGAATACTGGCATATTTCTTAAATGGTCCTCCTTCTGAGGACCTTTCACGTAGATCCCTTTAATATTTCTTGTGAAATGTCTCAAAATATCGGGCAATTTATCTAAGTCAGTATGCCCAGCACTATAATACAACCCATGATGATATCTTTCCAACCATTTTACCTGTTTTCCTTCGTTAGCGTTTAATTTAGAAAATGGCATTTTAGGTTTAAATATAAAGTCTTTTATTATCTAATCTAATACTGAAACAGTTCACTAAAACCCTTACCAGAATACTTAACTCGTACTGGACGCACGTTTCGATAGCCAAGCTATCATCATCAGCAGTAAAACTGAATTAACAAACTAAGTGAAAAACTAACCTTATATAGCAAATAAATTATGCAATATGTAAATTTAAAATAAGCATAGTAATACTTAATTATATCTTAATTATATATATATATACCTTTCTACTTTAAGTGTTTCTTGATCAAATCCAAAGATAAATAATAGATAATCCCTAAATTCAAATGTAAATGGTGAAGATTTTAGGTTAGGTTTGTCGTTAATTACTTACTTTATGCAGCTTGACTGCATCTACCTCAAAGGACCATGTCTATTTGTAGCTTTTAACGTGATAGATAACTTATACTTTGAAAATAAACTAGAAGTTCAACAGAAAAAACACTTTATTTCTTAGTTTGTCGTTGCCATGAGCACATACATGTTGTTATAGTTCTCTTTTTTCTCGTCATTATTTGGTGTTTGGCGCCTTTGCTTGTGCTCGAGTGTGGCGCGATATGCAAATTATACAACATAATATAATGTTCTCTCCGTATACTAAAATTTCCGATTTAAAATTAGAAGCGCACACTGTGTATTAAAATTTCCGATTGCGAATTATAATCACACCCTGTATATTAAAATTTACGATTACCAATTAAAATCGCACTTTGTATACTAAAATTTCTGATTGCGAATTAGAATCACACCCTGTATACTAAAATTTCTGATTACCAATTAACATCACACCCTGTACACTAAAATTTATGATTGCAAGTTAAAATCACACTCTATCTATTAAAACTATCTATTGCGCAGTAGAATAACACCCTGTACATTAAAACCATATTAGAATAACATTCTGCATACGAAAACCATCCATTACGCATAACACTCTGTATATTAAAGTTACCGATTGCTCATTAGAATATCACCCTTATATATATTAGAATATCATCCTACAGAATAAAATACGCTCGCAACTCGGGTCCTGAGCAGAACAGCCTGCATATTAAAACCATTGATTGCGCATAACATCCTGTATATTAAAACCATCGATTACGTATAACACCCTATATTACCGATTGCGCATAGCATCCTGTATTACCGACTGCGCAGAACACCTGTATATTAAAACCATCGATTACGCATAACACCCTGTATTACCGATTGCGCATTAGAATAGCACCTATATATCGATGTGCATTCATTGACTTTGACCTTGAACGCGCCCGTCGTGCTTCCCGTCGGTCAGAGCGCAAACGTCCTTGAACGGCGTTTTTGGATCTCCGCAAAGAAATACACGTGTAGTAAAGTATATCCAGAGAAGTGATCGCACATATTTAGGAACAGAATCCAGAAATAATGTTCTTGGATGGTCTACCTTACGTCGGAATTACAAGTTTTTAATTTTATTTTTATTTTACCTGTACAGCTGTTTTACCCCCCGCTCTTGTAGGAATGGATGTCAATATTTTGGTTTAATGTTGGCTTCACTTTTGAATATAAAAGGGTGCCTGTGCTAGGCTGTTGCTTAGTTCTTTGCTTTCATGTCTTTAAACAGCAAGAAGGATAAGGTTTTCTTAATTTTTTATAATCTACCTGCGAGTTCCTTTCTCCCTTAGCTTAATGACTTGAAATCCGCAGTAATTGGAAATGGCAATAAAACAATGTGTTGACATAATTTATATCAATTTAATATAATACAAGGTAAAAAACGTTTCTGTGTAATATACCAGAATCAACAATTAAGTACATACATTCCTACATACATATTTAATGAAATCTGAGGAGCGCTCTATCGTTTTATACAGTGAGGTCCTAAAGTGTCTCCCCCCATGTTAATTTTTGAACGACAGAAGCTAGCGTTTTTAGAAAAAATAGATTGATTTCTATTCTTCGCGAGCTAACTTTTGTCGTTATTGGCAGTTCAATTGTATTTTCGGTGTCACCGGAAGTGAAGTCAACTTTCTTATTTCAAATAGAACATCATATATTTTCGCGTTTTTGGAAAGGTAATCGAAAGGCGAATCCAACGATGCCACATATGTTATACTTTAACTTAAGAAATATGACAATATGCAGCAATAAAGATTTTGGTAATCTGTTTTTGTTCTTAGGCAAAATTGGCTAGGAAAGAGCCTTAAATTGTTTCTTGTACCGCCAGACTGATCTAAAGAGCTCGTTGCTAAGCAAAATAATCATAACAATTGCCAAACTGTCAACTCTCAATTCCAAAAGCGTAAATTATACTTGCTGTTTAATGTTATTATATCTTGCATTTGTCATACGATCCTTCTTTGTTCTCGTTATTATTTTCCCTCATTTTAACCTGTTTTGTTAATAGTTATTTCTTTCCTTTATCGAACTTTATTGCAATTAATTAATTATGGTTAGATTGTTTAAATATGTTAGTTTTTGATAGACAATATGTCTGTTTTTTTAGGTTTTTTTGTGTTACTTTTACGATGGCTTCGGTACGAACCATGCAAAATTGCTGGGTCAATTTTAATATTATGTAAATCTGGCAACAATTATCACCTTATTTGCCATGATTGCGCAAGAAATTGTACAATAATTTAAATCATATTATCTTCTGTTAAAGCAGTTCTCCCTGTAAATTTTATACTATCTATCATTACTTACAAGGACAGTGTCCATTATCTTCTACTTGGTGGTAATTGTTGCCAAATTCACCGAGTATTAAAATTAGGTACTTGCCGCATATACTTCTTAAGTTAAAGTATAACACATATGGTATCGTTGGATTCGCCTTTCGACTGACTTTCCAAAAACGTAAAAGTATACGAGGCGTTCCATTAAAAATAAGAAAGTTGACGTCACTTCCGGTGACGCCGGAAATACAATTGAACGGCTGATAACAGCAGAAGTTGGTTCACGAAAAATAGGAATCGACCTATTTTCTCTAAAAACGTTAACTTTTGTCGTTCCAAAGTTAGCATGGGTGAGGAAGGGGGGCCGCATTATATAAAGGTGAGCGTATTAACTGAAAAATACTTATGAAGCTCTACATTTTCTACTTCGCAAGCGTACCTTGAAACCAGTCTTCGATACTAACACAACTTCAGGCTGTAATACCAGTTTGTGATTAACGGATATAATTTCGTAATTTAACAGTAATTTGGATAAGAAAATCTTCATAGACAACATCGCGTATTTGTTCCCTAGAAATTAGAAATGCGTTTAACTTTTGGAATTAATATTAATTATACGCTATGAAGAGAATTTATTTAGAATCAAACCTAATTTACCAATGCAACTTCTTGGTCCTGCGCCAAAAGGTATGTAGGAAAACATGTGGGCATCACTAGTCTTTTCTGAAAGGAACCTTTCTGGCATACACTTGTTTGGCTCCGTGTAATATTTTGGATTTTTATGGACCGCATAATTTGCAAAGAATACCGTGAGACCTTTCTTTAGTATCATTCCATCTAAAAGTACGAAGTTTGTAAAAATTAAAGACGAAATTATTGAAGTGACTCACCATATTCAATGTCATCGCATAATCTTCTCGATAAGTAAGGTACTGGAGGATATAGTCGCATCGTTTCCTGTATTACCGCTTGTAAATAGTTCATTTTCGACAAATCAGAAATAGAAGTCGTATACTGGGATTGATGGAGGTAAATTGTTTCGATTTCACGAAATGCTTTTTCCTATAAGTAATATTGACGATTTAACTTCATCGTTATGCTTTTAATATCAATATATTACACCTACCTGAACTTCGGGATGATCTGCCAATAATTGTATGGTATAAGCTAATGTTGTGGATGTTGTGTCTGTTGCCTAAAATGAAATAAAATATGGTTCGATTAAGCCCATAGTGAGGTATGTAAGTGAGGTCCTAATTTTGTTTTGATAATCTGTTCTTGTTTTTGTGCAAATTCGATTAGGAAAAGGCGTCAAATGCCAAGTTTTTCCTAACACAATCTAGAATTTTCACAGAAATGAAATAGCTTTTACAAGTTAGTACTGAAAAGTCTAAACGCAAATAGGGCACATCGTAAAAGATTTTGAGAAAGTCTCCTTTACAGTAGATATTTGGCCTGATACTTCATCAGGGATTTCATTACTATCTTTGACGTGCCATGGTATAACAGAAGATGTTGTCAGAAAAAACATCGTTTCGCAAGCGGACGTTCTCGACGAAGGTCACAGGAGAGTACGTTTCGGGAAGGTTTGAATCCATGCTTCAAGAGTGGACGATTTTAAACGTATTGTAAGGTATGGTGTTACACCTGGCAGTGAAAAAAATTTTAACAACTGCTGATACATTTTCGATGTACCTCATTAAATGCAAAAAAATTGCAGGGCATTTCAATCACTCAATAATGGCAAAACAAGAGTTAAAAAATATTCAAATTCGTCTTAACCAAAACGTTTTAAAAATGTGGCAAGATTACCCGACGTGACGCACTGGAATAGCTCCCTTTCTATGTGCTGGAGAGGCTATTATGTAGTAAAGGTTCTTAGGTCTACGCTACGAAAGATAAAATAGAGCAACTCAACGTTGAAGACTGGACATTGATTCAAAAAATGACGAGAATTCTAAAGCCTTTTGAAGAGACCACAAAGAAATTGAGTTCATCAAATACGTTCATATTAGATGTGATTCCATTCATGCGAGCACTGAGCAAAATATAGGTGGCAATAATAATTTCACAGCAAACGAAGGCAAAAGAACAAAACTTCTGCGCAGTCTTGTATCTGAATTAAATAACCGATTTTTTTATATAAATAGAAACCATTTACACCGAACATCAACATATTAAATCCTCGATACAAACGAAAATTCTCACGATTACATTAATAGTGATACTAAACAGAAGTTAATTTCGATTTTGGTACAAGATGGAGGAAACTTTTAAAGCGCTGTCAAACATTTTCTGCGAGAAAGGCTATGGTCATGGTCTTTTGGGACAATAAAGGCGTCCTTCTTGTAGGCTTTATGGAACAAGGGACCACAATAAACGTGTGAAAATTTGAAGAAGCTCAGAAGAGCTATTCAGAATAAGCGACGTGGATTATTGTGCTCGGGCATCCTTTTTCTTCATGACAACGTCCGGCCCCATACCGCCGCTCGCACGGTAGGCGTACTGGACACTTTTAAATGGGAAGTGTTTGAGCATACTCGCTACAGCTCTGATTTGACTTCTAGCGACTATCATCTCTTCCCTAATATGAAGAAATGGCTTGGATCACAACGGTTTGAGAGTGATGAAGAGTTGCAAGACAGTGTTACAGCACGGCTTAATTCACAGGCGGCAGAGTTCTATGAAGAGGGGATTAAAAACTGCTTCATCGCTATGACAAATGTCACAATCTTAATGGCAACTATGTAGAAAAGTAGCTGTAGTAGCTTTAAGTTGTACATAATAGAAACCTCTTCATGTATTGTTTTTCTTTTTAATAACCAAACGGAACTCTAGGAATCGCCCCTGTACTTATTATTTCGTGCCGCCGTTTCGGTTTCAGTTCTTTCAATCTTTGCTGGACCATTACGTTTTAAAGGACGCGCCACAATATGAATCACACTGTGTTTCTGAGCATCAGTAGTTTCGTCCACAGTGAGCCAGATTTTTTTATGTCTCAACTCGTCTTTTATACAGTCTTTTACTGTACTTTGCACATGTGGTAAATTGTACCGCAATTGTCTTTTTGTTGGTAGCTTCCACGATGGAACATATTTATCCCAAAAAAGACGAAAGTTTTCATTATCTACTAGGTGTTGTGAGATGTTGCACGCGCTCAACATGAAAATAAAGTCATTCAAAAATTGCCAGTACGGAATATTGTTTCTTAAATTCAATACATGACGTTTGCTTTTAATATGACTTCTACATTCGAATGTCGTACGACCTATAGTCGAATCGCCGTAAGTTGACGTGGGAGGAGCTTAAACGTCATCTATTGCGTCCAAGTGATGTCATAATAGGCATCATATAAACCAAAATTTGCTTTTATTATTCTTAAAAATAATCCAATATTTTTAATGTTATAAGCCAAAAGTTACTTATACTTTATTTATAAGAGTGTTTATGTTCAAATATATAATAATACATATCTCTTTATTAAGATAAATGTAAAAATCATAAATCAATTATTATGTTTTTACCGTTGGCAGTTCTAGAAAATAACGGACGTTGCCGCTGTGGTATTGTTGACATGCATATCATGAACGTTTATCTTAACCTCATTCTTGTGTGCCTTTGATTTTTTTTTGTATATTTCCTTATACTTCACCGAAAAAGCGTTCTTTTTAGAACTAACTTGATTATAATAGCGATCAAAATGCCGAAGGGTTTGTGCAAAACATCCAAAAGAATAATAGCTTTTTTATTGGACTATTTTGAAGAGGAGCGTGATAATGGAGGACCTATATTACCACTTACATCTGTTAGAGAAGTATTTCTATGCAAAGTAGTGTACATGGACGTAGATTACTAATGTTTTCAATATTTTAGCGTGTTGCCGCAGCAACAAAGATAAGTTTAACGACAGTTAGTCAAGTTTCATCGTCATTAAAACGGAACCAACAACTTCCTTCACCCAAAAGGAAGAGGAATAAGATAAAGCCAGTTGTTAATGTAGATGGAGCTTCCAAAGCATCAATACGCAATGTAATCCATGAAATGTACCACAATCGTAAGTATATATATATTATTTTTCTTAATAATAATAATAAAAAGAAACATTAATTTATAGGACAACATGTTACACGGCAATCTCTACTTGTTTTACTGAAAGAAAGAGATATATTTCTAGGAGGTATCACATCAATATATGGAATTCTTTCAAATACCGATGCTGTTATGAATTCACTTTATATACTTACAATAAACAAACAGTGACACCATCTAAAGCTGAAGATTTAATGAATTCATCATACTTATTTGTCTTTTAGACTTGTACGTTTATTTTTGCATAGAAAACAACTGTATTTACCTGCTATGTCATTATATTGTAACGTATTGTATTGAGAAACTAAATTATTATGTAGGTGAACCATAAAGTAAATATGCTTTTATCGAGGTAGTTTTATTTACATAATTTTTATCCAAATACCCAAACCCTTCTCATTGTACTCCATTTACCTCACATGTATAGTATAGTTTTGATGAAATGTAGATCATACAAACTGTTTGGTTTCTTCGTTTAAGATATTTTATAAAAATAGGGGCATTTTAATTATATCTAAGGTGCATTTAACATGATTACTTTTATGAAACCACTTTTAATATATATTTAAATTATGAAACATCACTTACACCAATACAAATGCAAATATTAGGTTATATTTTAGAAATATCACTTCAAAATTATAGGTTAGGTTGTTTTGATATAAAAAGACAACGTTGAGCAATATGACGTAATACTCTCGTCACTAATAATAAGCTCCTCCCACGTCAACTTACGGCGATTCGACTATAGCAACCCTATACCGCAAAATTTGTAACGAATGTGCGAACCTGTAAATTCCAAACCAGGGAAACGCCAAATATATTTCTTCGCATGCGATGCAAGAGGTACACCAGGCTTACGTCCCATGTTTTCGAAAACACAATCAGAATCCGATAATTAACCGAACGGCCGAACTCCTTAATGTCTACCGCATTACTGAACTCTGCATTCACATACGTACATACATCCCCCGGTACAGGTGTCTCTGTTTGTGCAACCGTTTGTCACGCTTTACTTATAATTTATAATGCGATAAATACTTTCTAGAATTTAAAATACTCACCGCTATAATTACCGTATGTATTTCATCCCTCAATAACTGATCGGTGTAGAAGCAATTGTTTTCTTTATATTGCAGCAACAAATCCAGTAATTGCGGTTTAGATTTCTTGTCGAATTCTTTATCTTCGTCGAGTAACCCGCTTGCCTTTTTCGAATTACGTTCACGAATAACTGTGTCGATCAATTCATCGATATTTCGCCTAACTTGCCTCTCTAAACGATAGTTTTTACTAAACTGGTAGAAGAAATCGAAATGATACAGTGGGTTACAGAATCGTTCATACAAGACGCTGATATTCTTTACTGAACTTTCGATGTAGGATGGCATTTTATCTTTGATGTCTTCGAACGATGTTCCAATAGAAGTTTCTAAAAAAAATAGAGAAGAATTTTCTAAGAAAATTGCAAGTAATTATCTCCTTTGCAGACAAAGAGCACCTATATTTTCTATCATACATCAATGTCTGAAAATATTTAATCACCTTCCAGAAACACTTAAAAACAACACAAAAATGGTATATAAAAACAAATTAAAAAAATATTTGATCGGTGAATCGTTTTACTCTACTAGAGAATTCTTTACTAAAACAGTTTCTGTAGGGTAATTTTCTTTACTAAATTATTTTTTAATGTGTGTTGTGATTGTGTTGCTTGTGTTTTTTATATATTGTATGTACTTTTTCTATTTACGTTTAACGACCAATACGGTGTAGTTTATACATGCATATTTCGATGTACTTTATTCTTATATAAGTGTGACGTATTCTATACAATTTGTGTATTATGGAATCAATTTACATTATTATTATTATTATCCAGTGAAGAACTGAATATTAAGAAATTGATGTCAAAAGTTACATTACAAACACAGAGTCGACTTTTTCGTCATTACCCATATCCATAAACCATAAGCATATGGTTACATTGTTTAGTAAGAGAATGGGGCTACGTCGGCATCGTTTGCATACACAGTACATGATTGATGCAGAGACTAAAGTGCAAGCGTTATATTTTTACACCACTCTTTCACTAGAAGACATAACTATACATTTATGGATATGGAAACTGACAAAAAAGTCGACACCTTCATTATAAATATCTAACATCTATTACAAAATGTACAATAGATATAATTATTACAAAACAATACTTGACAGCGTATGAAGCAAGCTGATAAATATAGTGTGCAATAAATAATATATCAATGTATGTAATTTCTATAATAATTATTACCAAATTCTGCCCTTGTTCACAACTTTTTGAATTATGGCAGTAATAAGCTTTATACAGTTTTTAAGTTTAGGTACTATCAAAAGAATATTTATATAATTCAGAAGAATGGTTAGAATAAAAAAATCATTAATAGATCAATTTTTTGTTTGCTAATCTTAACTAATTTATCTAGCAAGTAAACCCAGAAAACCACAAAAGAAAGGTTACGGGTAATTTTTCAAATTTTGAAGTAAGTGCATCGTGTTGAAATTAATGTAGGTACTTATGGTTAAAAATAGAGTACAAGTGATATTCCGTTATCAAGATTCGTTAGTATAGAGTGGACGTAGCGTACTTGAGCCTGTTCTTATTCTTAGCTGTTATATTGTTTGGTAAAGACAAGTTATAAAAAAGTGAAATTTGTTCTTTGTAAATTAATATAGGATAAATATAATAAAGAAGCATTTTTCTCTTGTTCGAATCTAAGTATCCCATTTCACGCATTCTAAAAGTTCAGAGACTTTAGAGAGATTTATTTGAGGCCAGGTGTACCTTTAAGAGAAGATTTCTCTTTTTCAGAGTGAAAATATCCCTTTTTGGACAACGGCTAACCGTGCAATTAATTACAGAAAATATCTTTTGTATGCTGAATCAATATATTGTAAATATTTCAATTAGAAAATTATGGATGCCTAGGTGCCACCATTTTTACATGCATGGTATCAGAAGTACCCGTGTTTAGAGACAGATGACGCTTTGTGTCGAAATCTGCATTACCGACAGTAAGTACTATTTCTTAGTCGACATCTTTCACAATTTCGGGGAGATTCATCGAGTAGGTGTTGACTTAAGAGCTGTTGCAAGTGAGCAAATTTATGTATTTGTGGAATCACGGAAAAAGAATAATACCGGTCAGTGACTCGATTTCTTTTTTGGGTGGGAAAACGTGTGCAGAAATCAAAGAGAAGTTGGATGCAGTTTATAAAAACCATGCACCTTCGATGACTACCATCAGACACTAGTTTAATGAATTTAAGCATGGCCGAACATCCGTCTTTGATAAAGAGCGGCCATTGAGGACTACGATTGAAGACGATATGATCAATAAAATTCATGATATCATATTAGCACACCGCCGGACGAAGGTTAAAGAAATTGCTAATGTGGTAGACATGTCAACTGAACGTGTGCAAAACATCTTTCACAAAATGTTGAGTATGAGAAAGCTATCGGCGAGATGGGTTCCGCGTCTACTGATGATTGATGAAAAACGGAATCGTGTGATAACTTCAAAGCGATGTTTGGACATGTTTAAGCCAATACGAGTGAATTTCTGCGGCGTTATGTGACCGTAGATGAGACATGGATACATCGCTACATACAAGATACCAAAGATCCGTCGGCAAAATGGGTTTTTTTCCGGTGAACGTCCACCTAAGAAAGCGAAGACGATTCCATCTGCCAGAAAAGTTATGGCGACGATTTTTTTGGGATTTGCAAAGCATAATCCGTACGTTAAAATCTGCGTTTTGCCAGTAGAATAAAATCGGTGAAATATTTCAGTTATTTCTTCTCTTGCCCAAGCCTCGTGCTTAGTGCACGATCTATGATTCCTGCCGATTAACCGATCACCAAAAAATGCAAATGATTGCTACAGAACATTAATTGGGTTACATACCATAGACGTCAACTTGATAAAAACTTGCAATAAATAAATAATGATTGGTGGATGCAAAAAAGTATCATTTATACTGGCCAAGCAAATCTAAAAAAATCTTGTATAATCTAAATATTGCTTGTCTAAATTGCAAGCTTAAATTGTCTGTAGTGTATTATACTTCCAGAATTGAAGCAAATTTTTTCTTTTAAAATAACGCAATAAGCGGCCAGATAAAATTGGAACTCTATCCATGTAATAAATGTCACCTTCGAGATAACTTATTACATTTACTCTATCCCACTTATATTTTATACACACATCATTAAGATTCAATTTCCGAAAGTGTCTTAATTGCCTGCGTCAAGAGATCTTAATTATTTTTCAATATGCTGGAATACAATAAAATATATTGAATTCTGAATCTTGAAACATACTATGGTGCCGGTTTAATTTTTCACATCATTCCAATTATATCAAAAATTAAAATCGATAACCTTTTGTCTTACATTTGAAAGTCTTTAAATTAATTTTGTACGCTTAATTTTATTAATTTTGTAGACATAACCGGTACAGTCCCAGATAAAGGTTCAAAAATTGTATTTTGGAAAAACAATGAAAATCGTTCGGCCCATTTTTCACTTAGAGTGGCGCAGGTTTACATGTAGTTCCCTACACCACAACCTGGTAAATTTTCTGATCGTTTTATAAATGTTTCGTTTAAAAAATAAAATGTCACTGTCACCCTTTCTAACCTCTAACTTCTTTAATTAATAATTTATACAAAGCGCTCATTCATTTAAAAATTATTACCTTCAATCAATGACACCGTTTTATTTAGTTATAATAACAAGAAGTTAGAGAAGTTATACAATGCGTTTCAAAATACGGAGTAGTACAATTCTGATCTCAGCCTCTGTCTTCCTTACCGTGGGCTTTGACAGATTTTATTTTATCTGTTAGTTATTTCGAAAGGCTCTGAAATTAAAAATATTTTTTCTGAATCTTAAATCTATACTTGAATTTTCTGTAGTTTTATATTACACCAAGATATCTGAGTTGGTTTTTGTTTATCATTGACTTTTTCGATAGTTTTTCAACAAAATACTATCCCATTTTTTTGCGCTTTAAGGTTGCATGGATGTGTTCATAATATGTCCATAATTATCCTTAATTATCGAGTAGTTTGATGTATTACCGTTTTACTAACAATGAAAAATTGTTATTACTGTCGGATACCGATAAGAAAATATAGTTTCTCTTAATTATCCTTATAACCTAATTTAAATGACGGTAAAAAGGGCTTTTCAACACTAAAATACTGTTCCTAAGAAGTTATTTTATATCTTACTGGAGTACTGTTCAAAGTATTCGTAAATTTTAAAATTGATTTTGCCGTATGGAAATAACTTTAGAAGTGTACGAACAAATTTATCAAGACAAGAAAAATACTATTTTACTTACCATATATCGTACTTAACGCGTATTCGATCAAATGCTTCAAGATTTCGGTATTATCACGACTTAGTTCCTTTTCCAAAATTGTCATCATTCTATCACTTTGAGTATTGAAAACCGATACATATTTCTCCAAAATATTGTAGTGGAAGGCTGGATTTAATAATTTTCTTTGCATTTTCCATTCCTCACCTAATTACGGACAGAGAAACCAAAATGACAAATAAAATCAAGTGTTTTTAAAAGATATTTTTACCATCGCTTATGATGATACCGCCGCCCAAGAAGATGCGCCCTAAATCGTAGATAACTGATTTCTTAGCGCTCTTTGATGTCATCGCGATCTTTACCAAGTTAGGATCGTTCGTTATTAAACAAGGAAGCGGGCCTATCATTGAGAATACATTATCGCCAAGACGGTGAAACAGTGTTGATAACTCCTTATAAGTTTCTTTGGGAAAGTATTAAAAAAGAAATTATAATTTTAAAGCGATCTCAAGACTAAATGTTTTAATTGCGTAAATGTTCTAGTGTACACGTTTTAGAGGAAGATTCGGATATTGCATTTACCTATATTAGCAAATTAAAATATCTAGTTCTTTTGTTTTATATGATTAACACCGGTTGATTACTATTTTACCAAAATCCTGAACATTGAAAATTGAAATCACTTATATCTGAAAAAAAACGTACTTACCAGTTGGATCTCTCCACTTCAATGCGATGCCCAATAAGGGCAAAATAGGACCCCATCTGGGCAGCTTTTTCAAGTGACGATAATACCAGAAATAGAGGCAATACCATGCAATCACTACTAATACGAAGATTATCACTGATAACTCGCCGATATAACTAAGATACTCTGTTACTTTTGTCATCGTGATTGTGTCTCGCGTATCTACTCGCTATCAACGACGAAGCACAGAAGACATTGCAGGTATTTATAATGCCAAGCTCCACTTTGTAAGGTCTATTAACACCTTCGACATGACAATAATATTACGCAATGACAAAAGTAAAGTATATCGAGAGAAGGGATCGTACATATGCATTTGGAAACAGAGTCCAGAAATAATGTTGTTGGAAGGTCTTCCTTACGTACGAATTACAAGTTTTGGAAATCTTAAAATACCGTAAACATAATACAGACAACAAAGATATGGTTTTGGTCATTTGATTTTATTTTTATTTTATCTGTATAGCTCATGCAAATATGTATACCGTTGTGTGATCTTACCTTCTGAAATTTAAAAGCCCTGGTTAAATTAAACAGTTTCGTACATAATATAAAGCAATATAGAAAAAAGAGCAACTGTATAAATTGGCAAAGCTTAATAATAATATTTGTCATAGATCCAACATGAATACAGATAATTGTCACATTTATTAAATTAATGTAACCTAATAATATCAACAAATTTAATTTAAAGAAATAATTTTTTTGACATCGTTATTTGATTCAAACATATGATTTGAAACAAATAACCTCAAGTTTGATTTGAAAATATATCTGTTTGATTTAATATACGTAATATGTTTGATTCAACAATACAGTTCATTCTTTTAAAGAACTTCGTCAGTTTGAAACAAATGGCGAACGTTCCCAGAATGGGAACATACTAAAAATCTAATTTTTATTGAGTTATCATATTGTTTGCATAAAATTTGTATACGTTTTAAAATATACATAGCGACTACTGGCTGTTCGCAGACCTAAAAAAAATGCTCGCCGGTAAGAAATTTCGCTCGAATGAAGAGGTTATCGCTGAAACTGAGGCATATTTTGAGGCAAAAGATAAATCGTTTTACAAAAGTGGTAGTGAAATGTTAGAGCGGCGCTGGAATGATTGCGTTGTTCTTGATGGAAATTACGTTGATGAATAAAGCTAATTTTGAACAAAAAAAAACGTGTTTTCTTTGTCAGGCCCGGGACTTTTCAGCCCATGTGTTATATGGATAAGTTTTTCACTAAAATTCATGAGGCGCTGTAACGAAATATTATAAACTTTTGTTTTTCTAAGATATTCCCTAAAAATAAACTACAAAATTTAATTCATAAAGTGAACACCATTTTGCTTCATACAAACTATAATGCGATTCCTTGACAGTTACTAACATCTCAGGAGTATTATTTTGTGTAATGTCCAGGTTATGCATCGTTTTAGAAATTCATCCAGGAAGTTTTTCCATAAATATTTCTATTTAGTTAAACTGCGAAATTTTTTAAACAACTTTCAGTATGTTCTTATTATACTTCTTACTGCTGAAAAAGCTTAGTGTGCTGTGCTAAATAAATCTATTCCTTTTATGTTGAACTCTAATTAACATTTGTCTACTTATTCTAGCTATTTATTATTTACGTATACGTGCTGGTTAACTTGCTACACAATGTACGTATGTAGGAAAATGACGGTTACTTCGAGTAGATGATGAAATTGTTCCAACAAAGATAACTTTTCTACATTCGCTTTAATGAATATCTTTAGCAAAACAAAAGTTTATAATTTTTCGACACAGCACCCTACGTTTTTAAACAAAAAACTTATCTGTATAGCTTCATATTTAATTTACTATCGAAGGACGCGTTTTAGATATAGGGAAATGTTTACAAAAAGATTTCTAGAAGAGCTTCTCTATTATATTTTGTAAAAATATACAGGGTGATCCATTAAAAAAATAATTGAAACAATAATTGTCTTACCAAAAATTCAAAGAAATACTCAATCGAATAAAATTTGAATTACCACCCTAGCGCGTAAGACCTTTAAGATATCGTCCATTAATGAAACAGGGACATTTCGCAAGAATCTCAAACTATGTCAATTATTTCAAAAACTAGGTTAGATAGGTAAAGGGAGTTCATTGTTTCGTAAAGACCTAAACATTACGTTTTCCAATTACGGTCGCTTTTGCACGTTAAAATTCAAAGCAATGGTCCATACGCGATGTGAGGTAAAGTAAACCGGCTTGCTGAAGTATTTACTGGTATATCATTATCATGCATTTATTTATCAAGCACCACACTGTTGGCAAGTGTAAAGAAACTATTTCTATTGAATAGGCATTTATGTAGAGCTTGAAAGTAAATTCGTTTTTTTTCATGTGAAAAAGTAGGAAATAGATCGAAAACTGTAACGAATTTGTAATCAATAAGCCGGGCACCATTGATCTTCGCAACAGAATCGAATCAGTCGCATGGGCCGAGAATTACAAATAGTATATGTGTGGCACAGCCGACAGAAGTGATATTTTGAAATCAATACCCCAATAGTGTAAAAAATAAAAGCTGACGCAATCAAAATGTTTGCTTACTGGATCGCTTCAACGCGGAAGGCGATGCATTTTTAAGCAGAATAGTGACCGTTGATGAAAGGTGGGTTCATCACTACGAGCCCGAATCGAAATACCAGAGTATGGAATGGAAACACCCAGGATCTCCTAGCACGAACAAATTCAAGACCTCGCCATCAGCTGGGAAGGTGATACTAACCGAGTTTTGGGACGAAAAAGGCCCTATACTGGACGACTACTTGGACAGGGGGACTACCATAAATAGTGCGAGGTACGGTGATTTGTTGGCGAATAAGCTGAAACCAGCAATTCGAAGCAAACGCCGTGGTCTACTCTCAAAGCAAGTTTTGTTGTTGCAAGACAACGCCCATCCGCACACGGTCCATAACACTAACAGAAACTATCAATAGGTTGAACCTGGAGCCCCCTCCCTACAGCCCTGATCTCGCTCCCTCAGACTTTCATCTCTATGGACCGCTCAAGGGAGCTTTGAGAGGTTGTCGATTTGCCTCAGGCACAGACGTTCGGGATGTGGTGCAGAAGTGGCTTCACGACCAACCGAAAACCTTCTACCAGGAAGACATACGGAAGCTTGTGGCTCGCTGGACCAAGTGCATTACTAAAGGTGGAGACTATATCGAAAAATAATGTATCTGTTGTTCACCTATCTTTGTTTAATACAGTTGTACAACTAATGTACAACTAACAAGTAATTTTTGACTTACCCTCGTATTTTTTAGCCTTTGGTTTCAAATAAGATTGTAAATTTCGGTTTAACAGGATCTAGTACTCGTACTACAATATTCAAAATAGATTTTTTTTAAATCTGTCGCCTGATTAAGGCAGAGCCACAGCTGTTTATCATTTAATGCTGCTTTTTACTCGGAATTGTATGTACGCCAAAATTGTCGAAACGGTTCTTATCGAGTAAGGGAAGCGGTAGACCACAAACAATAAACATCAAAAGTAAATACAACTTAAATTGGGTTTGAGGTGGCACACTATTTTTCTCGTTTTTGTGCTGTGTACTATTTATGTCTCTTACAGCCGCCTTTGTTCCAGCACATTAAAGGTATTTTGCAAACTCTACAAGTGTGTAGAGTGGAACTAACGTAGTGACGTTAGTTCCATTATAGTTCATTTCCGGATATTCACTGATAAATTTAGTGACTTTATTAGCCAACGGTAGTTTATTTGCTCTGCGTACGTTAGACATACTTAAATATATATATTTATCTCGATAATTACGACTAACGCTGCGACGGGTTGATGTGAAACTATTGCAATAAATCATTGCAACTGTTGTAATAATTTCATTCGCTGAGATAGCCCGAACCGATTCTTCTGCATACATACCTCGCGTCGTGGACGCGGCAACCTCACTTCTAACCTGGCGCGAAGCTCCCTGTGTCAGGCCTAGTTATAATAGAAATTATTTTACAGGGAATGGCTCATATTATCTTTAAAATTAGAAATACCAAAATTGCTAAAAAGTATAATAATTTGTGCGATACTAGTTACTATGGATGTTTTTAATATATTGTAGTGTGAAGTATCCATACCCATTCTTTTATTTTATATAATTACATTTTTAATTTTCAATTTTAAGAGGTATAATCAAAGTCACAACTTATTTTCAAAAATTTATCTTTTAATTACAATTTTTGTCAAAAATACACAAAATCATGGGCAACACTATCTACATTGGAATCGAGTAATCAATATCCTTAATGTCATTTGTAACATCTCATACGATCATTAAAAGGCTGACCATTAAAATATGGAAGTTCTTGGAATAGCATTCCTGTGGAGACAGGTAAACAGCCATAAAAAGTAATTTTAACAACAAACAGTTTTTTGGAAAAGGCATTTAGAAATTAATTTAAAAATAAATATTAAGAAAGTATTTACATGATTAAACAACATTAAAAGAACTGTTTGGAAATAAAGAAAAAGAAAATTGAACCGAACATCTGAAGAGGACATTGTATCTGCACATTGATCAAATATAATTTGGAAAATTCATGAAAGGAAGTGGATTTTATCGAGGATTTTATACACGCACATACACTATCATGGAGGACTTACAGCTGCATGTAAATTTTGTAAGCAGATTCTTGAAAAACAAGAAGACTTGTTATTTTCTTAACTTCACATTTTTTTTTTATTTAACCTTGTAACATCTCAATATGTGTATGTATTTATTAAGGTTACTTTCATATTCTTACCTAAGTACACGAAAAAATGCAAAAATTATTGTATGCGTACTATAATAATAAATAAACTCGGTCATAAAAGGACCTCCAAAAACTTTGTTTTCTCCTATTTTAAGAGATATTGCAATCTGTTGATAAGAATTACGACACATAAATCAACTTAAATATGCGAGCAACCTTGTGTCAAACGTTTAGTTGCCTTTATTAATGAATAAAATACACGTTATGCAATGAATTGGAACCCTAAGAATGCAATGAAAATTTTACTAATAAGCACTATACTGCCCTGTTAAGCCAAAAGGGCGTATCTACAAAATTTTCAATTAACGAATTTTGACAAATTCAGATTGTTTACAGCATTCCCTAGCTATCTGTTAGGAGAAAAAGCCGTATTTGCAATACTTGCTGGGTTTTAAACCGCTAAACAATTTGAGCGTATCTACAGTTTAGGTTATTGGTTTAGGAGTTAAGTCAAAAAACCGTAAGTGCAATTGTTAGCCGAAATTAGCGTATCTAAACAGGTTTTGTGCACATACGACCTTTTGACATAACGCTAGTTGTAGACACGCCTGTGCGATTTGACATCGTGCCATCAAGCGGCACCTACGAAACTACATTTTCTAGGTTATGTTTTGAGTTGTTACGTTCCCGCGCAATTTATTGTATAAGTTTTTGTGACTGAAGTGAATTTAGTTAGTATTTTCAAATATAGTTTCTGAAGCCTAATTTTAGGTGAGTTATTCAGCTTTTATCGAAGGTATTATATTCAAATAGTTACATCATTTAGATCACTGAACCTCTAACATAAAAATCAGTACAAGGGTAAAATTAATGTTGACTCTTGACTCTCTTAGGATTCAATGAAAAAAATGGCAAAATATTACGCACTATATTAACGAACACGCCTGAAAAATCACTAACAGCAACGAAGGACGCTCGAGGAAAACAGAATCACAAGAGGAAAATAGACCGTGATCCTATTATTAAATATATAAAATCGTTCAAACCATGTATGGCTCATTATCGCAGGGAACATGCCGCAAGAAAACTGTATCTTCCAAGCGATGTAACTATTCAGAATATGTATGAAGATTTCCTTGTGAAACATCCGGGCTCCAACTTCTCGTATCATTTATATAGAGAAGTTTACCAGATTAGGAAATCAAGTGTTGGTGCTGCGAAAAATTTGCTCTCCACGAGAAAGCTTCTGGACACAATAGAGATTCCCTGATTCTAGATTGTAAAGACTGTAATTCGTTCAGTGACCACCGAAGGAAATATAGAAAGGCGCGAAAACTATATTAGAACGATTCAGAAAATCAAGCAGATGGCAGTTTAGTAATTTCGGCTGACTTACAAAAGCTAATTACCTGAAACTTCATAAAATTGAATGTAATTATTGTGTTTATTAGGTGATCATGTTACCAAGGTGCGACACCTTTAAGGAAGTGATTTTCACGCCACAAATTATTGCATTTAACGAAAGTTTTGTCGTGACGGGCAAAAGCCAATGTCCTACAGCAGTCATCTGGCGCGAGGCGATATTTGGGCGACGTAAGCAAGAAATAGCAAGCGCATTTTATGCATTTTTTTTGTCTACCCGGGATGCAAAAAATGTAACGCTTTGGCCGGATAATTGTTCCGGCCAAAATAATAATTCGAATTTATATTGTTTTTTTTGTCTACGTGATGAATTCTAATGAATTTGCCTTTGAGCAGTTAACTGTCAAATATTTTGAACCGGGCCATAGTTTTATGGCGGCAGATTGGTTCCATCACAAAATACAATCTTCCCTAAAGCACCAAAGAAAGATTTATGATTTTACGGATTTTGCTAATGCTAAGGTCAACATCTACGGTCAAAGCGATTAATATGGGCATTAATAATTTCTTCGAATGGGAGGAATGTACTTCTCAGTACAAATTAAATAAAATTAACCCAAGACCATTTCTTAGTAATATGGTACAAGTTTGTTTTTTAAGGAACAAAAAGACACTGACATATAAAAGCAGCTTCTCGTCTTTAGAATTTGTCGAAATTAATTTTCTCATTGCTAAATATACTAAGCAAAAGGTATTTCAAAACCAGCTTGTAAGACAGAGTGCTGGAGCGTAGATCAGGATCGTAAAAACGCCATACTTTCTAAATTGTCTGCTATTATGCCACCTAACAGGTTAACATTCTGGCAGGATCTTCCTGTCAGAACAACTGTGCAATATGATGATTTAAGTGACAATGTATAGAAAACTTTTTTGTGTGTTAATAAAGATGTTAATTTGAATGTAGTTTCCTTTTATTTTGTAAGGGTTTAAATGCACAAGAAAAATAGACATCAAATGAATAGAAATAGATACGTCTGTGTGTGATAGTCACAAATGAATAAATGTTAAGCAAAAAAGGCGTATCTATCAAAATTGATATTTGCTGTAATGACAGCTATGATTCAGTTATGGAATTAAAACCAGCACATTCAATACTATACATTAGGACGCATATATATACATATGGGAGGGATGATCGTAAAATAAGGTTCCTATATTTTTTGAAAATAGACAGCATTCTTTATTTCCTTAACATTACACATCGTTTTAAAGGTAAAAACTTAAGCTATTTTTCGACATAATCGCCATTTCTATCCAAGCATTTTTGCAGACGGTGCTCCAACTTCCATATCCCCATGTCGTAAAATTCTGCCGCCAGTCCTTTCAAGAATCTTTTCAATTGTGGTGTTGGAAATGATTTCCTCTGAAACTGATGGTCTTCTGCTTAGCTCTTCATCGTGAATTTCCGTTCGACCTTCAGTGAATTCTCCCTACATCATTTGCGGACGTGTTGAACAGTTACACAATTTTCTCCATAAACTTCGGTTAATTGACGATAAATGTCTATAGGTGAAACCCCTTAAAAAACGTATCACAGAGCGAATTTCGCACCTGGCGGTAGCGGCGATCAAGAGTTCCATCTCGGACGGCTGTTTAGCCAACATTGAGCAGTGTAGCGAGACGGGAGTGGTACGTATATAGAATGGGAGAGCTGCTGCATACGTCAATGTTGTCGGATTTCGGCTAACACGTCTTATTGCTGCCGTAGGGCTTCGAGGACCTTATTTTACGATCATCCCTCGTATATCTAATATGTGGCTTAGACAAAAACTGTAAAAGTTAAATAACTCGATATCACTGTTTTGTTAGATACGCCGTTTTGGCTTAACAGGGCAGTATAATAATTTGACTTTAATTTGTAACTCATTATTATTAACAGCATAACAACAATCACTTACCGGTGACCGGTGACACTAAATAAAAAAAATGAAATGTTTTGACGTAGTTAATATGATTATTTAAAACGTCTAATTGGTAAATATCCAATTGCTAATAAAGCACTAAAGCCTAATCAAAACAGACATTGAGAATGTGTTATAGGTATGTTATATAACAAACTGTATTGGAATGTTGAATATAGAGCAATTTATCATTATATTTATTTGTTTTAATAATAATAATAATAACAGCCTTTATTACCCAACAGACCATAAAGGTCCAACAACAGGATAATTACAATATGTGCATATGATGGAATATAAGTAAATACAATTAACCCTGCTGTACTGTTTAAATTTACTCTACACGTGTATCGTTCGGGTCAATATGACCCGAACCCTTATTTGCAATAAAAAATAAGTGTACTGTTTTAAAAGAAATATTTTATTTATAAAAAATAGAAATCTACATGTTCTAATAAGAAATACTTACACTTAAATATAAAAAAGTACTTATTTTATAAAAAGATTATGGAGCACAATTTGGGCAAAAGAATTGTACATGCTTCTTACAGAGATGTTTATTGCATGTTACACATGAAATATTTGTTTTGTTGTCATTAGTTGACGGACAAAATTTGCATCGTGCACGTTTTACATTAATGTTCGCTGCTGTTGAGGGTTCATTTGATGTTGTGGCTATATGTTGATTTTTCGCTTTTTGAGCTTTTACCACTATGTTGCGAGCTTCTTCTCCCCTGGGTAGGTACGCTCTTGACTCCATATGTAATTTTATGAGCGATTTTCCTAATTCTTCTAGAAATAGTCTTCTTTTTGTTAGTTTATTGTTGTTCCAATTTGGATTCGCAGCAGTCCACAATACATACGCATTGTAAGCCGAAATGTCTAGCATGTTATAAAAAATTATCATAGGCCAGCGATTGGATTTTCTTTTACAAGTATATGTGCCCACTAATTGATCGAGAGTGTCAACGGCCCCTTTAGTTGCATTGTAGTCTAGTATTATATGAGGTTTCCGATCAGTTCTTTCACTAACTTTGTTGTCGTGATGCAATGTGCTCATAAGGATCACGGTCTTACCCTTTTTTGGTACATAATTTACGACAGTTGTATCATTTGTGAAAAAGAAAGAACTGCTATGTACGTCTTTGTTAGCTATTGGCTGAGGAAGTTCCGGCTTATTTTTTCTAACAGTTCCTACCATCGTAATTTTTCTTTTCAGCAGTAACTGTCCTAGGTTGTATGATGTGAAAAAATTGTCACACGTCACATTACGTCCTCTTAGTTCGCTGGTGAGATCGCAAACCACCCGCATGCCCTGATTTTTTTCTGGTGGAGCACCTTCTTCCTTTCCTGTGTAAACTTGTACTTTCAATGCATAAGATGTTTCACTGTCACAGAGAGTCCAAATCTTGATACCATACTTCGCTGGTTTAGTAGGTATATATTGCTTGAAAGGGCAGCGACCTCTAAATGCAACTAACTGTTCATCCACCGTTACATTTTCTCCAGGATTATATAACTTGGGAAGATTTTCTACCCACATTTCCCAAATGTCTCTTATGGCCGCTAATTTATCAGTACGTCTTCTTTCCTGGCGTGTAGTCTTGTCATCAAAGCGAATCACACGGGATATCATGCTGAATTGTTCAAGAGACATGGTTGCTCGAAAAATACTTCGACCAGTATCATTGTCCCACAAACTTTTTGTAGCTTCTCCGTGCGATCGGTAGACGCCGGCAAGTAACAAAAGACCAATGTAAGCTTGAAAAGTGGTACTATCCAAAACTTTCCACTTTGTATCGTTAACTCGTAATCCTTCAATATTTGTCATCTTTATCACTTCCTTTTCGATCGCAGGTAAAAATACAATTTCAAATGCACTTTTTATGTCTGTAATTCTCGCGCATGCATATTTTGTAATTCCTGCAGGAGTGCGAATCACATTGGCGGCACAAAAACGGCCACGTTGCTGAGGTGGAAATAAATTCCATTCAATTTTACGATCTTTAGAAAAAACTGTCTGAACATTCTGAGGCATTTGACGATTTTCTTGGTCTTGTTCACTATCTGAACTATCACTTTCCGACACATCACTTATATGATCTTCAAATTCAGAAACAGATTCACCACTATCAGAAGATTGTGCAAGAGCTAGCAGTTCTGCATCACTCAGTGGTCTTCGACTTGCCATGTTGAAATCGAGAGTAAAACTAACAAGCAAATTCAGTGCAACGTTTTATAACTAAGATATGACGCATGCGTGCAACGTCCGAGACGTACCGCGCAAAAGTATGCAAAAGTTGTCATACTACATTTATACAGAATGATATAAACGAGTATAAACAAGTTTTTGCCTGTTGTAACACGTTTGGGCTTGAATATACGTAAACAAGAACATGTAAGAAAGTAATATGTGACAGTCAAGAAAACAAAAAAGATAAAACAAATAAATCATTTTTATTAGTTTCTATCATATTACGCGCAGAGATGGACCGTTATTATATGCACAATTGTGTTATATATAATAATAAATAATACAAATGCGAAAAACATATCCTAGATATATGTATATAAGGTTAATGACTGTCGGGTCATATTGACCCGAACGTAATAAATGTAAGACATGGAAATAAATATTTAAAACAAAAATAAAAAAAAGAAATGTTTATGGAATATTAACGTTAACAAAGTAACAAATAAAGTCAGTGAACGCCAGGAACATTTTTTAATAAATATTCATATTACAGCGAAACAAAATTCTGTTCGGGTCAAATAGACCCGAACAGTGCAGCAGGGTTAAATACATATGATGCAATATAGATAAATAAATGCTATCTTGTTTGTATTAATATTAAATATATATGTAAATACATGTACATGCAAACGTAGATATGTGTTTGTGAATGTATGCGTACTTGTGTATTCGTGTAAGTGTAGATGTACTATATGTGTGTGATGTTTGTGTGTATACACAGGTAAGCATAATATGTACTTTCTGAATAGTATTTAAGATCCATGGCACTTGAAAATATCCTCCCACTTATCGTTGCCGATCCGAGAAAGCATGTATGCTGGGTCCCGTTTCAGAACATTAGTCCTTGCAAATGGCAGCATGAATGTAGAATTGTACTTAGAGCTGAAACGTGGAACAAGAAACGACATACATTCAAGTAAGAAAGAACAATCGATAATATTTGTCATCAATTTATGTATGAATTTCTTGCAGATCGTCTCCCTTCGTTCACTCTGAGACACCATCCGAAAACGCGACAGCATACCATCTTGCGATGTACCTCTATCGGGATAGACACCATCACTTTTGAAGGAAATAAATTTCAAAAATCTGCGCTGGATTTGTTCTAAAGCTAGTATATGGGAGGTGTACATGGGATACCAAATCAGCGCAGCATATTCAACTTTACTTATGAGATATGCAAAGTATAATGACTTAACTAAAGATATATCCCTGAAGTACTTTGAAATGCGCATTATAAAACCCAACATCATGTAGGTTTCAGCACACACTGCGGAGATGTGGGGCTTGAATGTCATGCCAGAATCAAATAGTACACCAAGATCCCGAACCTCGGTTTTACGACTTATTTGGAAACTAAACAATTTTATGAAAATAATAATTAGAGTTGTTCACTAGCGCTAACAGGCAGTAGTGAAGGTTCGATACAACCCTCAGTATAACTGCGAGTCTCAATCAGATCTGTTGTGTATACATGTACGCTGCCGTAAATACTATTTCGTAGTTCTACGTTTGTTTTAAAAATGTTGCCTACGTGGCGAAAACGACCAATGTTGGACAAAGTTACAGATTTTATAGCAGAAATGCCTGACCTAAATTATGATGGCGTTAAAATTCAATGTGTAGTTTGTAATATCCCTTTAATGTGTTGGTCCAAAAGGGATTGTCTACGTCACGTAAATAATAAACAGCATTCTTCAAAAAAAAAAATTGCACACGATACTATGACAAATTTAAATTTAATTTATGTGTTACCTTTATTGCATGTAATTTACGGTTTAATTTGCTAGACAAGGAAGCATATGTCTTCTTTTGGAATAAATATTCGGACTGCAAATTACCAAGTCGAGCATTGTTACAAAGAATTGTGCCATCTGCTCGTGAACATGTTGAAAAAAGAATTATATCGTAGTTGAAAGATAAAAAACTGTGGTTATGTGTGGACGAAACAACAGATCGTAAAAAACATTCTCTGGTTAATGTAATGGTACGTACAATGGAACCACATCAATCGTCACCTGCAATTCTATTAGCTTCCAGACGAGTACAACAATGTACTGCCGAAGTAATTTCAAAGTTAGTGTTAAATACGTTAGAAAAGTTTGAACTTTCAACAAACCAACTGTTGATGTTTATGAGTGATGGTGCCGCAAACATGCTTTCTGTAGGCCGATCTCTTAAAAAACATTGTGCTAACTTGTTACATATTACGTGTAAAATTCTTGCTTTCAGTCATGTGGCAGATAGTATTAGAAAATGTTATCCTGAGGTAGGCGCTTTAATAGCGCATACAAAAACAGTGTTTGTCAAATTCCCAAAACGTATTCGCAAATTTCACAGACTGTGCCCCCGTATGCCCGAGCCACCAGAACCTATTCTTACACGTTGGGGAACATGGTTACAGGCCGCGTTTTATTATCATAAATATTTTGAGAATATTAAGAACGTGGTTTTACAATTCGATCCAAAGGAAGCTGCGGCTATCAAGGAAAGCCAGTCGAAATTTCAAGATAGTCAGGTTAAAACGGATTTAAAAATTATTCAGAACAATTACTTCGGACTAGTGGAGGCAATAGAAAAATTACAAAATTCTTCGGAGTCGTTAGTGGAATCTCTGCAAATAGTGCAACATGTTCACGCACAGCTATGCGCGGTAGAAGACGCAAAAATGTTTGTTCTAGAAAGGTTTGAAAGTGTTTTAGAGAAAGATTCTGATTTTGGCACATTAAAACAAATTTGTGAAGGTGCGTCAACAGAACCGTTAAGTTGTTCCAAAAATTATTTTAACTACGCAAATATAACGTCACGAGATGTAGAACGTTCGTTTTCTGCATATAATCACACTTTTTCCTCACGCCGCACTCGGTTTGCCGAAACAACTGTGGAAACATATCTAATGTTGCAGATATTTAGCAGACATTATTCACTTTGTGATTTCACGGAAGACTCTTAAGACGGTAAATGTTTGAGCACGTATTATATTTTATTTCTGACCATTTATTTTGGGTAAACTTTTATGCGCCCGCCACTGGCTGTTGGCGCAAATTGAGCAACTCTACTTATTACACCTTTAAAAACAAAGAAAATACAGCAATAGAATGTCAAATTGACGGAGATAACCTATTGGTTAAAATAGGCATATTTTCTCCCATAAAAAATTTAAAAGGAATATTTTTTGCGGAATATGAGGCCGCTATAGGCTTATCATCCTTGTACATTCGTTCCAATCTCTGTTAGTCCTTAATCTTAACATCAACTAAGAATTAGTAGTATCAAAACACAAGACATACCTAATTGACTAAATTTTATTAATGCAAAGGGGTATTATATTACTTAAAGTAAATCTGCAATACTTATAGTGCGTTTGTGGACAAGTTTAATTTAATTTAGCATTTTAAGATTAGGCATAGCGTGGTTCATGCAGTAAACAATATAACCCAACAGAATCGCTAAGAACATAACCTTGATCTTTCATTTCACGCGATAAAAAGAATGAGGTAATGTCTCTGCGCGAAATGGGCGTGCGCTTCCTTCAGTATGCACAATACCAAAAAAATAAGTAATAAATTCAATAATAATAACAGAACCAATCAACAATTATAATATCTGAAAAGTTGTGAAACACTCACCCTTTTAAGCAGCGTTATCAAGTGGGTTAGCGGGCTGCATCGGAATTACGGAACATTAACAGCCTGCTGCTCCGGTGAAACGCATATGTATCGTAGAGACGATTACCCCACTCTACTGATAAATTACTATACTTCATTCACTCTAAGATTGCAGGGATAGAAAAGATAGGCGAAAAATTCGCGGCTTGTGATTGGCTAATAGTCGAGGCAAATTCGCTCACACGAAAACATTCTATTTAGCAAATTAAATTTGGATTAAATATCACCAACATCTAATGTCATTTGATATTGATAGATATTATCTATCGTAGGTTGGTTTGCAGACATGTTTGCTAACATTTTTGTTCATGGCTATGATGTAACTATTACTAATACATAAAGTAGGTAACTATTTTCCAATGCTAAGATTAGGCGCTGATAGTACAAGATAAATATTTCATTGGCATAACAAGTGACAATCAGGCTCTAATTAAAAATCCATTATCAACGTTAATATTTATTCGATAATTGTCGTTATTAGATATAAATGAAAACGACAAGATGTTTGGTGAACAAATTTGGATCTACTGCAGGAATTATTTAATCTAAGGCACAATAGAGAACTTGCACATTTGTTAGTGTCATGATAATAAGAAAATACATATGTTTGTAGATAATGAATCATTTGACATTAGGAAATATCGTATCTATATTGTCATTTTATACATTAAATAGTTATTTTTGTCATAAGGGACGTAAGTGCCGTTTTGCGGTCGAGGATGTTCTTGCAGATACATCCGATACATTCTGTGCTACCGGCTCAAAATTTCGAAAAACTCAGCATTTTACAAAAAAGGTTTGACATTTACTTATATACTTATACAATTGTCAATTTCTGTTATGTACTGACACCTATTGCTATATTAATGTATTATTACTAGAGTAACCTAAACTTGCGGACTCGCATAGGCGTCGGTATTACGGGTTAATATAAGAATACGAAAAATTCATAAATAAACTAAACCAGTAGAGAAGCAGGCATGTAGTGTCGACCTTGAATATAAATCATGTTAAACCGCGCTGAGAGAGATTTCGTTTTAGTACCGGTTGAGCTGTTGCAGAGATCAGTCGAACGGTCAAGGTTATGTACTTACGTGTCGCTTTTGAAAATATAGCTGGTGTTTTTTGTGATGAGATTGTGATGAAATGAAAGAAAAGAAAAATAAATACCCTAGAAATTCTTACTAAGATCGTCCGCACATAATGCAGTCACCTCGTAACTAACCACATCGGTAACCTTGAGCCATCTATTGCCCGCTTGAGAGCGAGGAGGGGGTAGGGATATGGCTAATTTCGCATTTTCCTAATCGGTATATTGTTTAACACTATCTGAGCTAACCGATTCTAGAAGGAAAGATGATGGTACGTGAACGTTTAGATTATAGCTATATGAACTAGAACACGAACGAGAACCATTTATAATTGCTGTTATTCAGTGTTTTTGCTGCAGATGTAAAAAAAGATATTGAATGCATTAGGAATTTCATTCATTATTTACAATGCCCCATATATATATTGTTTTATTTTCCGCGTTATTAACTAAATTGCTAATGTTTTTTTGTTTAATATTATTAAGAGTGTTATTGTAAGATTTATTTAATTGTTTGCATGTTTCGTAAAAATCGATTGCTAAGGTCAGCCACAAATGACAAATGTTTCCTTAAAACTGAATCTTCCCGAGGAAGACTAATTTTAGAGCGCTTCTTTTGATACCTTTTCAAGAGGAATGCATTTAAAAAATGATATTGAATTATGTTTGAAAATATGATTACGAAAAACGAAGCGATTCGAGGCATTGTTGTTGTTTTAGGCTTCTACTAAAATCATAAAAAAACATTCCATGAAAACCTCTACGTGGAATTTCCATTTTTTCACAAAATTGCTTTTTTAAGCGCTCACTGTAAACTCAACTGAGTTCTGTGGTGTCACCGCTTCAACAATAAATGTCAAATCTCAATAGGGCCATCTATCGATCCTACCCTCGTACTACCTCGGAACCCCATACTCTTTTTGATTATTGTAAAGTTCGAGAAACGAGTGCAACGTCAGACGCGTATCGCGCAAAAATAAGTACGTGAGGTACAGTATTATTAAAAAATAATATATTCTTACCTTTTATTGACGTCTTGATGTCCACTGCGACAAAATACTACTGCCCCGGTAAACCGCGTAAAACTGCAACATAAGCAACGCTTCCATTGACGATTCACTTAGCCTTCGACGTTGGTTTGAAAACGTTTTCGTGTATAAAATCATACAGAAATTCCCAGTACGGAATATTGTTGCTAAAATTCAGTACATGACGTTTACTTTTAATATGTATTCTACAGTGAAATGTATCGCCCCCTATCAACCATATATTGCAAATTTTGCACTGAGTGATAGTACCTGTATATTCCAACCCAGGGAAATGGCTAATATATCTACTTACATGCACATCACTAAAGGCAAACCTCGCTTACGACGATCTATGTTTTAAAAGACGCAGACCGATAATTATCGAACGACCCTTCACTTCCACGCCTATCGAATGACTAAACTTTCCACTCGCTTCGCATCGACCTAAATCCACTCTCGGCGCTTCTACCGCAGCACGCGTTTGTCGAACCTTAATTATTAGTAATTATGTTTTTAAAATGCTGCATGAATCACCTGGTCAAAGTTATAATAAAAATATTTTTAAAATTTTTTCAAATTGTTAAACGCTTTTCTCTTTTGGGCTGTTTTAGGTTGGTTCAATAAAATTTAGCCTATAGGTACGTAAAATTAAAAAAAAGACGGAGAAGAAAGCTAAGCTTGAAGTAGGACCTTAACTTTGTACTTCCTCTGTCCGAGAATAGTTGCTACATTTCAATTTAATGTAAAGATTATTGCAAATATATGAAGTAAATTAATTTGTTCGATGTAGTAGGTAGATTATGTGTGAATTTAAGCGTGCGATGATCAAGACGTCACGTAGCAATTGCACTCTTGCTTTGAGATGCAGTTGTCAAACGTCAAATTTTAGTGTATTTGTAATTTAACCGCTGTTATTGCAAAATGGCTAAAAGTATTTTACAGCAGGTGGAAAAAAGTGAGGAGAATTTAATAATAATGAACGTAAACAAATTTTACATTATTTATTGCAAAACTTCAAAGACGAAAAACTTAATAGGGAAGTTTTGTTGTTCCCGTTTAACAATTTCTAACCTATGGAAACAGGCTCGAGAATGCCAAAGTAACAATTTGACCATTAATGTTGCTTCTCGTAAAAAGAAATGTGGTCGTAAGGAAAAAGATTATAGTCAACAAATTGAAAACATTGCTACTATTCCTCTGTAAAAGAAGCACATTAAGATCATTGGCTTACGCATGTAAAGTTCCAAAAAGTATATTGCACGGCAGATTAAAAAAAGGGAAAGGGAATTAAGAGAGTTACTAGTTTTGTTAAACTGTTGTTGACAAAAGAGAATATGCGGCAGCGAGTTGAGTTTTGTTTAAATCTTTTGTTACCATCTGGATATTTCGAGGGATTACTCAATCATGTACACATTGATGAGAAATGGTTTTATCTAACTAAAACTAAGAGAAGATTTTATATAACTCCCGAAGAAGATTGTATATATATATATATATATATATATATATATATATATATATATATATATATATATATATATATATATATATAGTCATATAGACCCTGTAAAAGTAAAAGATTCATCACCAAAGTAATATTTATGGCAGCAGTTGCTCGACCACGCTGGGATACACACAGAAAAGCTTATTTTAAAAGAAATAGCAAGAATCGACCAAAGGGAACTCTAGTAACCCAACCTGTGGAAGCTGTCAATAAAAAAGAAATAAGGAAAATGATACTGCATAATTTAGTACCAGCTATACGCGACAAATAGCCCCTTGGTTCTCGTAAAAGTACAATATACATACAGCAAGACAATGCAAAACCGCAATGATGCTGCATTGACGCAGGCGTTTACTGAAGCCAGTTGGGATATGCAATTGAAATCTCAGCCACCAAACAGCCCAGATATTAATGTGCTAGATTTGGGATTTTTCAACTCCATTCAATCAATACAGCATCAGTTACCACAAAAAAATATTGACGAACTGATTGAAGCAGTACAAAAGGCCTATTAACCTAAGATAATGTATTTCTGTCTTTCCAGAAAGCTATGGAAAGTACATTATTACATCAAGGTTGTATCACCTACAAATTGCAACACATAAATAAAATATTAAGACGAAATGCTCCATCAATTGGATCCATCAAATGCGACGAAAATGCCATTAAAACCGGACAAGAATTTTTAAATAACCGAGTATAAATGTAGCGCAAAGTTAATGTTTGTTTTTAGTTGAAACAATAAAGTCTTGTTTAGTAATTTCTTGTTTCTTTATTTAATTTTACATAAAACAAATTGTAGCAACTATTTTCGGACAAATATGAAATTGAAATGTAGCAACTATTCTCGGATAGAGGAAGTATCTGTTAATTATTAACATTAATAATGTAAGATAAGATGTGCCTACTATCACTTAAATCACTGTTTTTTTCCAGAATTTATCAATAACCCAATTTATTTATACATAACTCGTGAAATAATCTAAAGTTTATACGAAAGCATTGTGCACTTTATCACAATGATTTTGTACTATTTAATAAATTTGTGATATAGTGAAATTTTGCTAGATACATTGTAAGTACATTTCTTAGCTTCATATTTATTTATATTAAGTAATTTAACCATAATATGGTTAATGATGTATTAAAAGTAATTTAGATTGTATATCTTTATTATAGTACCTACATTTTGTAAGTAGTACATTGTAGTTGATATATATTTGTTCACATTTTTATATTAATCATCAGTAATCAATTTAAGCCTAACATCCACATAGGGGTCCCACTGCGCCTTGAAGAAATTGCCTGCAATTGGCTCGCCTAGTTTGTACTTCCCTACAAACTTTCTTAAATTGAAACTGCGTCGATGAGCTCGTGATAACACTTTAGTTCTCGGTTTATCGAAATTCAATTTTTCATTTTGTTTGAACACCAAGAACACATATCTGTGCAGACCACTACCTTTCGGTGGCCCGGAGCCCATATACCCAGTTATTACATCGCCAGACTCCAAATCTAACCCAAGAATATTACCAATTAACCAATGGTTTACCGCGCGGAAGGTTGGATTTTCTCTACTTGGTGCATCTGGATCAACCATTGCCAAAGTATAATACGCATCCTGAGCTGCAGTCCAATTTACGATTGGTGGATTTTTAACTTGGGTGGGAGTAAGTTCTTCACCAAAATTAACTTTTTTACCGTCGGGGTATGTTACTTGTAATGCTTCCTTCGGAGCTACATCGATTACATCCGGAATTATTTCGTCCTTTTCCATTTTCTGCGCAATGTAGAAATTGTTAAAGTATGTTATAAAATCACAGAAAAATGTGCATACGTATATAACAAATACTAAACGAATATCTTGTAAATATGAATATAATTTATACACACATAACCTTTTAAGATAATATTCTGATAATTTTTTGATAAATCATGTTGCATATACGGCAAGACATTTACGTATAACGCAATTTAATACTTCAAATATTTTAACAGATGTGGTCAATTAATTACTGCCAAAGGTTTATAGTGAAGGCATTATTTATACATATGCATATAATTCGTATGCTTACAGATATTAGTGTATATTATATTTAGTTAGAACTCGGTATGCAACCTTGTTAACATATCTGATCACATGGCGGTATAATAAAAGGCACTTGAATGGAAAACTTCAAAATTATTTAATATTAAAGTGAAACAGTTATTCAAAAAATATTCTTAATAGAAGTTTTTGACTTCATAATTCTTTATCAACCCTAAAAGTATTCAGGTGACCTTTAGACAGACCCTGTATATAAGCAAAGGTTCATTTTATTTTTCAATAAAAAAGTTTTACAAGGACCAGTCAACACTCAAATGAACAGCGAAGAAAGATTTTGCCTTATCCGAAAATAGAATATGAAATGAAGAATGAATTATCGAAATCATGAAAGATGTACATCGATGAAAACCATAGTGCGAAAATTTCTGGTTTTTACGCTAGTTAATTTGTTCTAGTTTTGTACTCTTTTGTACCGAACATCAAAGGTTTTGTACCAATGCCAATTAGCAGATATAAGATATTTAAGGGGAATGTAGAACCCGTACTAGTTTTTATGCTGGAATTTCCATGGACTTCATTACGTATTGAGAAATATAAATTGGAAAATTATTTTCCAAAGAGCTCCAGTGATAAGATTAAAACATAATAAACAATGAATATTAATGGCACAAATCGACTATTACAAAAAAACATTATCTAAAACTTCTATTGTTCGGTGCAAATCAAGATTAAACCATCCGGCACAAAGCAAAAACGAAATAATCCTTTTATGGGTTCTACTTTCACCTTAAATAGCTTGTATTTGCTAAATTACATTGGTGCAAAACAATACAAAGCTAATAAATTCCCTGGCATAAAAAAAACAACCAAAGCATCTAAACTTTTAATTGAATAAATCAAAGAAATCATTATAAACTTGCAGTTTCTCGCTGTTTTCATCATCCTGGAAAAGGTATTTATTATTATACTACTATTTTCCTGACAAATTGCTACCAAAGGGCAACTCTAATAATCACTCTTGTACACGCAAACAGTGGGATTGAAGTTCAAAATACTGCCTTGAAAGTGAGAGTTTTTATTTCACAATGAGAAAGCTAGTGTTTTCTCGTAGTAATAAGAATAAGTAACAATTCTAATTGGCGTACACAGTAATACTCCTACGATTCGAAATCTGAGCCTCATTTGAGTATACTAACAATAACAAGGCTGTCTTCTGAATACCTGTATTTTCAGTCAATGTTATTAAATCAGTAATAAATCTGTATAATTAACAAGGTTTAAAGTTAAAATGCCACTCAATTTTAAAAACAGTTTTGAAGGTTCATACTTAAGCGGTTCAAGGAAACATACGAGATTAGTAACGATACAATGTGTATATTTATAGTATGAATGAAGTTATTACCTCAGATATGATATCACACTTGATAAAACCAATCGCAAAATACAAAACAGATAGAACTGCACGCATTTTTGCAAATATGTACCTAAAATATACTACGCTCACATACCTCTGTGCACTGACTATTTATTTCAGACACCACCTTTCTAAAGTACTGTTAAAGTATTACGAGTTGCCTTCTTACTACACGTTGGATAATTATGTTTTGTATCATATTCTGTTGCATATTTATTGTGCAAGAAAGAACGTTAACATTAATGTAGTTACTTAGGAATTTATCATGTAACTTCTTCAAAGTATATACATAATTAGTGGCTTATTATTACTACTACTAAGTGGTGTTAATAAACTATAATTTTTCTAAGGTGAACTGACACATTATTTAATAGACACCTAATATACCGTAAGAGCGAGCGTACTATGATCACCCGATTTTACATGAACTCGGCACATCTGAACGTGTGCTGTGTTGAATGTCAAAGTGTAGTCATTTGCTTGACAAAATTGCGTAAACGCAAATTCATTTGTGCGTCTTGCTCACGTTATAAACGATGTATTCGTTCACGTACACGACTTCTCTCTCGCATTTCCGAAAACACCTTGCTCACATTATAAATGGCGTACTCGTTCACGTACACGTACACGTATAAGACACGACTTCGCTCTCGGAATTCCGAAAAATGCCGATTATGCTGGCTGATCATAGTACGCTCGCTCTTACAGTATGTGTGTATGTGTATGAATATCCAGCGTCTCCGCTAAGGATTGCAATACTGGTATACCGGTAGATTCCGAAAATTCTTTCAAAATGTTTACCGGTAATTGGAAATAATATTAAATATATACCGTAAGAGCGAGCGTACTATGCTCAGCCAGCATAATCGGTATTTTTCGGAAATGCCAGAGAGAAGTCGTGTCTTACGTGAACGAATACGCCGTTTAGAACGTGAGCAAGGTGTTTTTAGAAATGCGAGAGCGAAGTCGTGGCTTGCACATGTACGTGAACGAATATGCCCTTTATAACACGAGCAAGGTGGTACAAATGAATTTGCGTTTGCACAATTTTAACAAGCAAATGACATTTCACAATGACATTTAGCACAGCACATGTTTAAATGAGCTGAGTTCGTGTAAAATCGGATGAGCATAGTACGCTCGCTCTTACGGTATACAAACAGAATAAGTATAGAAATAATTATTTTTTTTAGGTTTTCAAAGCATTTAGTAAAAGCCTTACGTTACTTAAACAAAAATACTTTATTTTACACCTTAATTTGGTACTTATTATATCACGCAGATAATAAGTAAAAAAAACTCATGTGTGTCTTTTACAATTTTTGGCGCTCTTTAAAAACCACACTTGAAGTATTGCTTTTGTAGCCATGTACCGGTTTAGACATGTTCAGTATCTATACTGGAAGGCGGACGCCGCTCTCCTTCTCGGCTCTGAATTTATTCTAGTGGGTGCAGCGAACAGTGCGAGTGGTTATAGTTAAAACGCGAAGAATATCATTGATTGCAAAAATTACAATTTGTAAGAATAATTACATAGAACATAAATATTGCTATGATAATAAAAGACTATCATAGATTGTAATAGTAAATTTATTTGAATAATTGATTAAAAATGCAACTATTACTCATGTTGTACGGGTTTTTAAATTAAAATATGTAAATTTAAGAAAACTAAAAAAGTATAGGAACTAGTAAAATTATATTGTCATTTAAAATATTTCTGTTGTTCGTAGTTATGGATAAAATTTCACCGTGGTACTATTTTAACCATATACAAATAAAATATGTGGCTGTATATAAACGGTGTTTAAAGAACATTAAAGCATCTGGTGGAAGTACCAGCGGTTTACACAGCCATCTCAAAAGTAAGCACAACATTCATTTATTGAAAAGAGAAAAAGAAAAAAACTAATGATAGCATCACTCCGAATGAAAATATTAATCACAAAACTGACGAGGATTCCCGATTAAAAATTACTTCTTATCAAGAAAACAACTGACAAATCTTTCCCTGTCGTACTAATGCAAATGACGGTACAAATTCTCAAAGCAGTTAGTTTAACGTTAGATGTGTTTATTATTAATTACTACAGATGGAGCATCAATAATGAAGAAAGTAGGAAACTGATCGGTGCAAGCCATGAATTACATATGTCTCGCATATGGTATACAATTGACTGTAACCGAAGTGCTTTATAGTGAAAATAATTTAGAAGAAATTGAGTGATAATGAGGAACTTGTTGAGTTGCTGATACAGATCATTCTGATGACGAAGACGATGAAAATGACGAAACTTTCCAAATGGTAAGTACAAAGCGTATCTACTGATTCCCAATTACATTCTATACAGGATGTACAATTAAATTCTCTGGTAACAAAGGTACGAAAAGTAGTCAAAATCTTTCGCAAATCGCCAACAAAAAATGATGATATATTACAAAAACATGTAAAAGAAGAATTTGGTCGAGAACTTTCGTTAATAATGGATTCTAAAACACGTTGGAATAGCTTACTGATTATGCTAGAGCGTTTTTCGAAGATTATAAACTGTGTTAGAAAGAACCCCATCGATTTGAAGATAGTTTTACTGATACCGAGCTTACTTTGCTTTCTAATACAATATCAGCATTACAACCAATAAAACTTGCTTTAGAAACACTGTTGTAAAAATGTTAATTTGTATGTCGCCGATGTTACGTTGAAATTTATGCTTGATGAGCTGGCGATGCAAAACATTTAGTAACAAAACGAACTTAAAAACACATTGATACGACGTATAAAAGAACGACGAACTGTTTATTCTGATATTTTGCAATTTCTTTATGGTAACAATTTCAAGAATTCAAATGAAGAAGACTACGGAATTTTTACTAAGACCAACAAATCTACACTAACGAAGATAATCGTAGAATTAATTGAACGCATTTACGCGTGATTCTGATTCCAAAGACTTTGGACGTTTAATGTCAGTTGAGTCAGTTCCTTCACCAGCTACGATATCTATGAAAGATAAACTACAGCTCTTAATAAAGGAAAAAACCGACACATCTTGTCAAGTACCGATTCTAATGCAAGCTAAAAATAAAAATTTAACACCAGTAGTTAAAAAAGAAATATAATTATTTTGAAGGGCAAAAAATGAGAGGGAAGTACACACAAATGGTATATTATTTTTTACTAACGTGTCGGCTAACAAGTGTGGAATCGGAATGAGCCTTTTTCGCAGCTGGCTTAATTTATAGCAAGATATCACAATTAGGGGATCCTAGTTTTGATAAACTATGCTTTTTGCGCTTGTATTTTCAAAAAATACGTAATAATAAACAAAAAGTTTGTACAGAATAGTTATTTGATTAGACTAGTTACTTAATTTCTTTAGAACATAGTTATTTATTTAGATTTGTTATTTACTATAAAAGTATTATTTTTGCTTATTTCATATATATGTTTTCAATAAAATTTCATTTATTTATGTTTGTTTGTAATGCGCGATTAACTAGGTTTATAAATAAAATTCCTATTACTATTTATATATATATAGGCTAAACATTCCATTCGGAATAAAGCCGCATCAACGAAGCTCTTCAATTCTTAAGTTTGCGGTGAATTACTCCGCTTGGTTTCTAGTATTTCCTTCAGAAGTTAATATTCTTTATTGTATTGATTACGTAATTCCATTCTTTCCTGTTTTGAATCATCACGTTTAAATTATCTATTTTTAGTTTCTTTATGTCTCTTCTTACTTGATTTTCCCATCTTGCCTTTGGTCGTCCTTTTGGTCTATCTTCGGTAGGTTTCCAGTTCTTTATCTTCCTAATCACTGCTTCTTTCCCTCTTCTCTGTTATTACTATTTACTGCTTTTTATTTTTCAACGTAATTAAATTTTCCGATAATAAAAATTACCGGTAAATCGGTAATGAAAAAAAAAAATTGCCGAATTACCGGTATTGAAAAGTCGGTAAATTTGCAATCCCTAGTCTCCACCTAATGCGTGGACTCAAGATAATTCCTTTTCCGAGCAAATTAGAGAAAACGCTTTGAAATAAAAAATATTCGGAGACAAGTGCTGCATTATAAAATTATATTCAAGTATGGAGGTTGTTTAGTTTCCGTTGCACACAAGTTTTTTTTTTTATGGAACACCCGGTATATTATTACGTTTTTGGATGCATTGCTTCAATTCATGTCAACTTTCTTCAATATTCGCTATACTTGTCTTAGTTTTTGAGATCGACATTTTTGCGAAATGCCGCCGTTTCTTTAAAGGTACGACCGCACTAAACGGAACTGCACTGCAGCGGAGTGACGCGGCCAAATATTGTTTGTATGAAATCGTATGAGATAGAATGCACTACGCGGCGCAACACAGCGCAACAAAGTTGACCAAGTTACCAAATATGACGCGCCGTGGCGCGTAGCGCAGTTCCGTTGCCGCTAGTTTATAGCAGGTGGCACGACATTGCCCGTCATTCATGTCTCAACGCGTTGGATGCGCAAAACGAGAGTTGTTTATGAAAATGGCGTTAGACGAGTAAAAGTTAATAGTATTAGTAAGTCAATATCCAGAGTTATATGACTTCCAAAATGAACATTACATGAATAGTACAAGGAAAAATTATATTTGGAAAGAAATTGCCAAGGAAATGGGAGTAAAGGGTAAGTTAATTTGGTATTTTTTCTATGTACGAGATATTTAGTTTTTGTTAACTTATACATACACAAATACCTACATTTTTTTTTAATTTTGTGAAGCGAACGATCAGTATTCATTTTTTATTACTACATACTTGTTTCATTTTTTTATTCCTCATTTTTTCTTCGACGACGTCCACGGTTTACCATGTAATTTTGCCAGACCAAACTACCTTGAGGGGAATTGAAATAATCTTTGAATATATCCCGCATCTGGATAGCATTATTTACGAAATTGCCTCCTACACGAGGTAGATCACGTAATTGTATCTCTTCGGTGTCTTCATTGTCAAGCAACACTGGATCGTATCTGAGAAAATTGTGTAAGACACGGGTGGCAAGAATCACGTTGTCTACATGCTCCGTACTGAGACAGATCTCGCGATAGTAAATTCTAAATTTTTAGCGTAATATGTCGAATGAGTTTTCTGACACTCTTCGGGCTCTGCTATGCCTATAACCGTACACTTTTTTGTATTGGTCATCTAACTGTGTAGCCGGATAAGGTCTCAACAAATACGTTTTTAATAGAAAAGCTTCGTCACCAACAATCACGTGAGGTAATCGCATTCTCGTCCCTGGTAATTCTTTTGGGCCTGGTATATTCAAATTATTTTTTTCTAATTTCACTGCTAAATCTGACCGTGAAAAGATCCCTGCATCACTATTGTTTCCAAGATCACCAACATTCACATATATAAATTTATAATCTGCATCTACTAGAGCGAGCAGCACTATAGAAAAAAAACTTCTTGTAATTAAAGTATAGCGAGCCATTTTTTAGTGGTGAGAAAATTTCTATGTGCTTCCCCATCTAGTGCACCAATACATTTAGGATAATTCCATTTTTCGGAAAATTCGTTTTCAATCTTCCATTCTCTTCATTTGGTATGGGCATTACTATCTTAGATAACACTTCCCACAATGCTGCACATGTAGTGTGCACAATTTCTTGTACGGTGGTGTATCCTAAACGAAAAGATTCTGCGATAGTCTTCAAGGAATCGCCAGTAGCAAGGAACCTGAAACAAACAAAATTATTAAATGATTTCATTTTCAGATATTTTTTGCAAAGAGAAATGGAACGCTTTGAGAGACAGCTGTCATAGAAATTTAAAAAGACGCAAATGCAAGAGTGGAGACGGTGCTACTAAAAAAAAAATGGAAATACGAGTCAGATGCAGTTCTTACGACCGAATCTTCACGAAAGATCAACGAAGAGTAACATTGAAGACGCTGGATCGAGTGATGATAATATCTCCAACGAAAATTCTCTCCCCGATCTAATGGCAATCTCTCCTGAGCTAGTAAACTCACCTCTATCTTCTTCATTAGCAACATCTTTGATGTTCAAAAACATTACTGCGAGGAAACGGAACCAAACGCAACAGTTATCAGTAGCCAGCGTTCTACAGAATTATTTGCAATCACGGCCAACTACAACTACATCGACAATAATGGAAATTAGAGATCCAATACATTCCTTTTTCAAAGCTATTGCAATTGAAGGCTAAAAATAAACTTTATGCAATAGTATCAGATTTAGAATATGAGAATTTATTAAAGAACTCGACATCCTCTACAGAGCTGCCGATTAACCAGCGTTTGTAGTTGCAAATTTGTGCAAAAGTATTCATTATTAAACCAGAACTTTTTACATTTTTAAGCAACCGCTACATTTCCGAAAGTGTACTTTGTCTTATGAAAAATGCAGAAATTCAATACCTGCTATCATTTTATCATATTATGGCGTATTAAATGTTACCGTTTTGAACATTCCGTAAGCTGTTCTCTATCCTCTTAATAACAGTAATAAATATTATTGAATTGGTTTTTTCGACTGAGCACTCCATATCAATATACCGAAACTTGTTTTGAAGTTTTTTGCATTCCTTATTGACATGCCTAATAGCAAATTATTGATTTATTACCGTCCCTACATTTAGGTGATACATAAACTTTTGGTAACATCCAGGGTGTCCCACCCTTCTGGAATTGTAAAATTGTGGCTATTGTGTAAACAGTAGGATGACATCACAGGCGTAATAGTTTATAAAAACGTCAGTGTTTACTATTGTCACGATAACCAAACAGTACTAACACCAGAAACCCCTTACAGTGACTCACAGCTTAAAAGATGTAGCATATATAAAATCTGCTGGAAAGGAAGGAGAAATAACAAAAAGAAAGCGAAATAGTAAATAAACTTTAATCATAATGTTGTTAAGCATTATAGATTAAAATTAAACTTAAATTGTTATAAGTAATGTGTATAATAAACAAAAATCAAAACAAAAAATCTAAAAGGAACCATCCAAAAATATTTTTAATATCGTGTAGGATATCCTCTTTGTCTCAAGGCAACGAAATAACTCATTTATTTTCGATGTTAGATATGTGCAAAAGTATACAAAAAAGTTAGAGATGGATACATAAAAAAATTATGATGCTATTTAAAAAATTACATTTCTGGTGTTAGAATTTGGTAAAGTTTGGTGTTCAATACTGAACACCTCGTATATTGCGAAAGCGTTCTAGCACCATGTCCAAATAGAGGCAAGTATGCAATTTAGCAGTAGCAACGATATCGTTAATTCGGATGGCATTCTACTTCTGCAAGAAGTTATGAATGATGTAGAATAATCAGTATCTAAGTATATAATAAATAATACTTCTTCTACGCCTATCGCTTTTCGGAATATTGTGTCCTGCTTTTCTATATGGAGCTGTATAATTTGTAATAACTCGTCGAATTTATATTGAGACATTCTAAAATACGAATGAAATCTTTTCGAAGCCTTTTTAAGCCGTGGTAAAAGTGTGTGATATTCTCCTTCTTCATATCTTCGTATTCGCTTTTTTCTTACCTGCTCTTGCTCTAATCTTTCCTCTTCCTCGTATAACAAAGAGATTATTATCATATCCGTGTCACCTTCGCCCATTTTGCTCAGAATTTTCCAAACGACTGACAGACAAATTTGCTGCGTACTGTCACTCCGCTGCCGTTCAAGTGCGGTTTACTAAATAGAACCGTGTCGTGCTGCATCGCTCCACTGCAGTGCAGTTCCGCTCAGTGCGGTCGTACGTACCTTAACGGCCAATATCCTAAACGCCTTGCGAGCTAGAGACGTTAAAAATAAAGTAGGGTCTATAAACGAATCCTGTGGTACGCCCCTCGCGATTGTTTTAATTGTAGATAAGAATTCCTTTTGCAGCCTCAAAAGAATTTCGACTAATAGATAAAGCGTATGCTTAATAAAATCATAATTGCCATCTCAGTATTCTTATTGGGTAAAAAATCGAACTGATTTGGAGGTATTATTTTATTTTTAATTAAAAATGAAGTTAAACGCACGTTAACCTTTTCGAACATTTTGGAAAAGGAGGGCAATATTGAGATTGGTCTATAGTTCTGGGGATCTGTTTCGTTCCCTTTTTTAGATACTGGCACAATTTTTGCATATTTTAAATTTTCAGAAAAAATACCCTGAAACATTGAAATATTAATAACAATTCTTTATTAGTGAGAAAGGTAAATTGTCATATCCAAAATAATTTTTGTTTGATATGTTATTTCTTACACTTCTACTCCATCAGTCGGGAAAACAATAAAGACATCATAGAGAGCATTTATACTATTGAAATCATTAGCAAATATTTCAAATGACAGAACTATCAGTTACTTTTCGATCATTTTGTACCATTGTAAGCTTTTTCTTTTTTGTGTTGCTTTTGTATCCTTTTGCACTGCTCCATACAGTTTTAGAAGGACTATCAGAGTCAGAGATTTTTTGTTTATAGTGTTTTGCTTTCTTTTTCATAAAGTTCTAAGATGTTACTACTTTCCGTATATTTTTGAAGTTGGAATAAGTGTAGCAATTTCATACTACATTCTAGTACTTCCCTGCTGACCCATCTATCACTTTGAGAGGCATATTTTAAATGTCAAATTAAAGTAAAATGTAAAGATACTCAAATAGGTATATACAAGGCATGCACAGAAACTTCCAAAAGTTCCGTTTGGTAATAAAAACAACGAGCCGTGGCACAAGTTTTTATATGCCTTCGTCATAAAACATTGCCGCCTGTGTTGTTAACCGTGTGGTAACATGTTCTTTGAGCTCTTCATCGTTGTTGAATTTTTGACCACCAAGGAACGTTTTCAGGTGATACAACTGTGTCGTGAATTACAGAGTAAGCGCCGAGGAATGGTTACAAACGGTATTGTTTTGAGGCAACACAGGCGGCAACATTTTATGAGGAAGGCATACAAAAACTTGTGCCACACTATGGTAAGTGCCTACAAAATGGTGGGAGCTATGTAGTTTTTTTTTGCAAAAAATAGTTTTTCTGTATCTGTACTCGTTTTGTTTTTATTACCAAATGGAACTTAGTTTCTGGACATGCCTCGTATACTATGTAAAACCTATCTACCAATAAGTGGTGTAAGGCTTGTCTTTATCTAAAATACCTGCTGTTTGATACGTGAATCCCTTCTTAAAATCATTTCAATCGCTACGTTCCATTTAGTCCCTAGCCTACATCTTCGCAGCTTTGGTATAGTTTTCGTTTCCCAGACGGCCTTCACTTGTCTATTTTCCCCCATTCTACTTAAATGACCAAACGACCTTAACTGGTTCTGTTCTACTAGTTGTAATATTGGCTCTACCCCCCAAATCATCCCTTATTTCCTCTTCGTCAACACCTATGTTTCCGAACCAAAACAGGGAACAGGTCTGTAAATTGATTTAAACATTTTATTTTTCGTGTGTCTGGATATTTTTCTCTTACTAATGAACTTCTTGCTATATTTTAGCTGCCGCTTTTATTCTTTCGTTCATTTCTATCTCTTGCCTGCCTTTTGAGTTTACAATACTTCCTAAAAACTTAAAATCGTCGATTGCTCAATATTGTGCTCGTTTATTTGTATCTTTGTATTTTCTTTCGATCCGATATTACCATTATCTTAGTCTTATCTGTGTTGATGTTTCCTCTTTCTTGGTGCCTTGTTCCATATTTCTGTTTTCTTGCAGGTCTCTCCCACATCTTGCGAAAATTACTAAATCATTCGTAAAAGCACATTCTGTGATTCCAATCCTGTTTAAGTTTCTACATCCGAATTCCAAATTTTCAACCCCTTGCCTTAATAATATCGTCCATCAGTAGTATAAATAATATAACTACCCTGTATCAAACCTTGTTCAGTGTTACATTCGTCAGACTGTCTGTCCTGTTCCTTACCATATTTTTACATCTTTTGTACATACTTTTAATTGCTTTTGTAAATTTGTTTCCAACTTTTCTCTTTTTGCAGTGCGTACCATATTTCCTTTCTAGGTATCCAGTCAAATGCCTTCTCTAAATTCAAAAAGGCTATAAATGTTTCTAAATTCTGTTCTAGTATTTGTTCTGTTACTTGGTTTATTGTAAATATATAGATATGATCCGGTACAACGAGAATTGCGTAAAAGCAGTGAAGGAAAAAGTGGGGGAGAGAATGAAGTGGCTAAGCAATAATGAAGATCAGCGGAATAAATATGAGGAAAAGAGGAAGCAATGCAACAACATAATAAGACAAAGTAAGAGAGACTGGATAAATGAGAAATTACAACAAATTGAAGATACAAACAGGAATACAAGAAAATTCCATCAGAAGTTAAGAGAACAAAGTAAGATATCTAAGCCCAAAACTTGTGAAATAAAGAATAGAGATGGTAAAATTGTGATAGAGGAAGAGCAATATAAAGAAGTATGGGTAGAATATTTTAGAAAGCTGCTAACGGAGAGGGAGAGGGAAGAAGAAGCAATAGAAGAGATAGATCAGAGGAAGAAACAATAGGAGAGCCAACATTGAGAGAAGTACAGGAAATAATATTTAAAAGTAAGAATGCAAAAGCGCCAGGAAAGGATAATATAAATAAAGAATTATTTAAATATAGTAGAGAAGAAATGATCGAAAGTAGATATTAATTAATAAAGCAAATTTGGAGAAGAGGTAATGCCAGAAGAATGGAGAATAGGGCGAATAATTACCATACACAAAAAAGGAGACCAGCAAGAGTGCAGCAACTATAGAGTCATAATGCTACTAAATACAGCATATAAGATGCTGTCAATGCTAATACAAAAAAGAATGAAGAAGGAAACAGAGAATAAAATAGGTAAATACCAATGGGGTTTTATAGGACGGTCAACAACAGATGCCATATACACTTTAAAACAAATGAAATGCTATTTATAGATTTTAAGCAAGCTTTTGATTCAATAAGGAGAGATAAGTTGATGGAGGCACTATGGACAAAGGGATTTTCAGCAAAATTAAGAAGGCTAATCAGGATGACAATGGAAAACACAAGGATAACTATCCTAACACAAAAAGGAGAAACTATGGATGTTGAGATAGACAAAGGGGTACGACAGAGAGACGCCTTATCGGTGAATTTATTCAATATGGCACTAGAGTATTTACTAAGGAATGTAAGCAAAGGTACATTGAGAACCGAAGGAAGACAAGTAGTAAGTTATGCTGACATCATAATAATAACTAAGAGAAGAGACATAATGGTAAAAACTTTAAAAGAAATAATACGAGAAGGAAGTAAATTAGGATTTCACATAAACGAAAGCAACATGAAGATTATTAGGGAGGAGTGGAAACGGGCAAAAGAGAAATTAAATTAGGATGTCACTCCTTCGAAGAAGTAAATAAATTTAAATATTTAGGTGTGATGATAACCAATGACGGAGTAAGGGAGGAGGAGATTAAAGAGAAGATAATGACGACGAATAGAGCATATCAAGCAAATAAAAAATTAATGAAAAGCAAGATATGGGGAAAGAAGAAGAAGAGGCAGACCTCGATCAAAATGGATAGAGGAGGTGAGAGGACTTAAAGAGGGCAGGAATAAGAAATGCAGAAGAGAAGGCGGAGAACAGAACATCATGGAAAAAGATATGCAGCGAAGTATAAATGACAATGGGGACTGAACCACCCCGTGAAATGGATCTAGAAATCCTCTAAAGAGGAGGCGCAACCCCACAAGAGGTGTTTAGCCACTATACATACATACATAGGTATGAACCTGTATGCTATGTCCTCTTCTGAAGCAACTCTGTGAATTCTCCAACTGATTTTCGATTTTCACTTTTAATCTACTACCTAAAATACGTTCATACGCCTTTGTTCCTGAACTTAGTAAAGTAAGACTTCCATAGTTTTGACACACTGTGGTCGCCTTTCTTGAATTTTGGCACTATTATCCCCACCTCCTAGTCTTGCGATATTTTACCCATATTCCATACTTTTTGTACATTGTTCCTTCCTCTTCCATATTTTTAACCATTTCGGGTTTAATACAGTCATATCTAGCGGCCTTCCCGTTCTTAAATTTCTTAATGGCATTAATTACTTCCTCAAGTGTTACTTCTCTCTGTAACCAATGAGTATTTGGGGTTTTTCCTTCAAAGTCAATGGCATCTGGATTGGTCGATATCATTTTTATTTACCACAAGAACCTGGCAAATATAACAAAACAACTGCATTATAAAATAAGAGAAAATAATGTAGAATATGAAAATAGAAAGTGACCACGTGTACTAGATCCTAACTTGCAACTTAACTTAGAATTAGTGTAACTGTACTTCTGTTAATACGTCCACATTGTAGCAATACAGTTCATCACTAGAGGGCGTGGACTGTTCTATTATTATGTATTAGATACATCCTTCTTTTTCTGTACTTGAACAATATTCTTGATTTTCAATACTTCTACTCAGTGTATTTTGTAATTCTGTACACAATAGCTCTTTAAAATGTTCTTTCCATTTCTTACCAATTGCTAGTCTTAATTTCTGTTGTAGTAACCAGTTTTTCTTTTCTTAATGTCTTTAGCACTTTATAAAATAATTTTTGGTTAATGCAATATTGGTTTGCTATTATTATTTATCTATTTTTTTACACTCAAGGGGGTTGAAGGACCCTGGAGTCCAGCTTTAGTGAGAAAGATGAATCCACGCTCCTACATTTACCCGAGGTTACGAAAAAGGGGATACTCTTTCCTGCAGTCATTTTCATTACATTTGATTTTACTTGCCGCCACTTAATAAAACTCTTCGGAGAAGCAACAAATATCAAAGAGTTTCACGTAATAAAAAAATAACTGCGTTTTTCAGAAGCTTGAGAGATGAGAATTTAAAATTAATGCTTTCTGAATATTTCACCGATAAAACTCTTAGCAAAACTAAATAACTTAGCTCAGTGGGAAGTAATTTATATGAAAACGAAGAATATTTTATTACTTCTTGATTGTCATATATTGTCAACGGAAATTATTGTAAATATCACAAAAATGAAGATACAAATATAACATTAAGATATTTACAACTCCTTTACTACAAAAATGTACAAACGTAATTTTCATTTACATTATTAAATTAATTTTATTATGTACTATACCGCTATATGTACATACGTCTATGAAATATGTTTCTTTTAATAATACTATACAATTATGCGAGTACTTTATATCTAAATATCAAATAAATATTCAGCTAATGCAACGTTTGTATCACATGTCAATTATTACTTATTTAACTAAAAAATTAAGCTATCGTAATCTTGTGTATTCGTCAGTGTTAAAATTCGTCGGCAGCTGGAACAAAAAGCTTAATAAGAATCTCCAGAACGTACATTAAATATCTACATATATACCATTTGTTTAATTAAACAATAACAAAGGTTGTTTGATTAAACTAATGGATATTACCAAGAGAATTCAGACGCCAAATAAGAAACATTTTTAATATTTACCGGTGCTCCGATACGAGACAAATATCTGTTCCTTATTTGAAAGTCTGAACTACGTATCATTTCACCTGAGGAATCTTGTCCGGCATCGTCCAAAAGTTTTTCTTCGTCCTGGCTTGCTCTAAAATGAAGTTTGGTATAAATATCTAGTGTGAAAAGTGAAAAAATACGTACATCTGCTGCATTTCTTCTCTCTCTTTTGGAGACATGTTCAAAATACGTTTCTGTGCAGTGTTCAGAATACAAACAAATATTGATGCTACCATTGCAACTGTAAAGAATATTTGCGTAATAAATAAAAAACAATAGCCACAAAATCAAATCTAATTTTTATTTTTTTAAATATTAATATCGTGTTCTTCGTGAATGATGGTTCTACCAGAGATACGTAGGTAGGGAGAATGCTCTCTGATATGCATCCAATTGGGAGGCACAGCCAGTAGCAGTTTTGAAGATCGCAGTGTCAAATGTGGCACACATGACTTCGTTTTTTTTATGTTGATAGTATCGCTGTGGAGTCGTTTTATGGAAAGTTTCTAGAGCTAAATATGCATTTCATTCAACGCATGAAGAAAATCATAGCTTTATGATTAGCGGCACATACAAATATACATATGCTTTATCCTTTCTTTAAATATACATTCTCAGTTTTTGTTGTATTTTGAGTATAATATTGCATAAAAGTTACTGAATCCTATAGCCGCGTTGCAAATATTTTTGTTGGGTACATTTTACATTGGTACATTTTAATAACGTGTAAAATACGATGTATTTGTCATATTTACGTATATAAGTCTAGGTCTACTCTCTCTAAGGTATAATTGCTTTGTAATTAATTCACCGCAGCCGAAAGAACAAAAAAACAGCATTAGCATAACATAAACTATGATTCCCAGGTTCAATGAACACGTAGCTATTCTTTCGAAATAAATAACTTAATAAATACAAGAATTAACAGTGCCTTTTAGAAATTAATAAAAAGACCAATTCAGTCACTAGTTTAGTTCGAATAATCCTTCTTTTTGACGAGTCTCTCACGTTTCCTTCCTGCTAGTATTTCAAAATATTAACATTAACAAAACTTTTAATAAAAACTGGCGATTAATTTAAATTCTCCGCGCTTAAAAATCTTCAAAATGGCGGCTTTCGACGTTAAAGCTGATTTACGCGATGCATAATTATCTACATTCTTATGTACGGCACTGTATTTCCGAATTCTCTGTTTGTATGTGACATGCAGAAATCGCGCGCAAATGCGTATATAGCTCTTTTGTAGCTTTGCCCGGTTGGTTTGCTGATTTAAACCGTGCATAATTTTTATGTGCATAATTTTGCGCAGAATTATGCGTCGTGTAAAACAACCTTTTCATTACATGTGTAGATTAAGACGCATTTCCCACCCCACCTCCTTCCCCTCTCTATCTTTAGGTACCACTCCTACTTTGCAATTTTGTTGGCAATAAAAATTTATATTTGCCGTCCTATATTTGTATAGAAATTAGTGGTGAATTACCATTATAAACTATTGGGTATACAATGGTCACTTCTGCAATTATTAAAAAAAAGATAGCAACAGAAATGATAAATAAGATTGTCAATGAGTTGCTACATTTTCGGCTACTTGACGACAGAAATCTTTAATGATGATACAAAAACTTTTGACAGAAACATCTACAAACTTTTAAACTGAATAGTGTTCAAAGATTGTCATTGAATTAAAAAAAGTAATATCATGGTATACTTTTCTCTCTGTAAAGCTCTACCTACAAATATCGTCTTACAATCAGCTGTTCAATTTTGTTATTGTGGTGTAATTTTGGAAAATAAATGGCAAGAAATGAATATTCGAAATTGAAAATACTAAATTACTAAGAAAATATAAGATATAAGCATAGAAAATTTTAATACAGTTTTATAAGTGGCTAAAATTAGAATCTAAATACGCTAATGTATACAGGCTGTTCCGTTTAATATAAAACAGTTATTTTACTTTAATGATAGCCCAAATCAAAAGTATATTTTCGTCAACCCTGTACAATTTTTAGGGATAATTTTTATTATATCTAATGCTTCGACTAAAAATAAATACAATTAGAAAATTCTGGTCTACATTTTCATGAATAGTTAAATGTCTCAAAAACGGCTTGAGTTAGGTATAGGAAACATAACAGTAACTTGCCTTTATTTAGCCCGCACTATCAAAATATGCAATAATATACAGGGCATTCCATTTAAATTTTCACAACTTTGGTATGTAACTACTTTTTGAGTCACCTGTATATATCAAAACAATTTTAAAACTTGCTCACAATGGACCTACATACATATAGCTCTTAACAAAAATATTTTTCCGTTTTTCGTGTGTAAATCGACGGGAATGTGGTGCGACACCCTGTATAAGTGTAAGTTTTATTATTGATGCGTTGAAAATTAAAATACAAAATGTAAACTATAAAACAGAAAAAAATACACAAGTCCTTTCGTCTTCTACTGTACGTTTTGCACTATATCATCTTGCACACTACGTCTTACACACTACTTTCGCCATTACTCCCTCTTCTCCTCACTCTCCCTACCTTTTGCTACATCTTCTACCCTCTTAATCCCACATATGGATATATTTAGAACTTATCATCATGCAAGCCATACTATACCTTACGAATAGGTTCACCAGTCTAATCCTGATCTTAAAAGTCCTATATCCAAAGGGAAGCATTTGATAATTGCGTATGCTGGTATAAAATCAAGCATAATCCAGTAATAGTGTTATGTAAGTTATGTATTTTTAGATGGTGTACAAGGCTTTGCAGATAATGCGTTATTAATATTTAAATCAGGCCAAAAAACTGGTGGACTATCACGACGACATGAATTATAAAAGATGGCTTTAAAAATAGCTAATACCAAATCTTCCACCACGATCAGTAATTGCTCTCGATAATGCTAGTTATCACAATGCATTGGCTATTAAGCATCCAACGTCAAGCACAAAGAAGACACAAATGATGGAATGGCTTGATGAACGGAACATTATGTACAAGTTACAATACATGAGGACAGAACTATATAATTTAATTAAACAAAGCAAACCGGAAGCTATATAGCAGCATAAAGAAGCTATATAGAGCTATAAAGAAGAGCTATAGAGCTATAAAGAAGAGCTATAGAGCTATAAAGAAGCTATATAGCAGCATATATATATAGCAGCGGAAGCATAATGCATATACAAGAAGACAACTAACTTAGCGACAAAGAAAATCTACCATTAAATGATGCTAATAATTTTCTGCATTTTGACATTAGATTGCGATATTTGCAAACTATAAATGTTACTTGTTGTATACTTAGTTTGTACTATTGTACACAACTAAAGTATTCAGTATAGTTTTTGTACTATTTCTTTCATTAAATTAGATATGATTTTGTCGGATACAAAATTTTAGCAAGGCTAGCATATGATTAACAATGGCATATTATTATTATATTCATATTTTTATTTTATTGCAGAAGTTGTTATTTTGTTGCTGTAAACACTGATAGCAAACGGACTTATAATGGAATACGAAATATATTTTCTTCTTTCAAAATATCCTGTTGATATAAAATAAGTAAAATAGCCTCTGCGAACATTATTCCTTCTTTCTAATTCTTTGGTAGTTTTATGTTTTGCCGATGTAAATGTATAATAGTTTTGACGATAATACACATAAAACCATTGCACATTGCTGTTCTATGCGACAATAGACATGAATATATAAATTTCAAATAAGAGTAATGGGCGAAGTATTATTTTTGTTATTAATTGTTATTCCTAGGTATTTACAGTTTTTTACTACTTCAAACTTTCTTCAATATCTATTTCTCTATTATATTCCCTTGTGTTGTTGCTATTTGTTTCCATATATTTAGTCTTCTCCTGATTTATCTCTAACCCTCTTTGTCTAGCTATTGTTCGAATTTCAGTAGCATTTCTCTCAAACTTCTCCTATGACTTGCAATTATGGTCAGGTCATCTGTATATGCTATCAGCTACACTGACTTATTAGTTGTCGTTCCTTCAATTTGGCTTCGTCTAAGGCTATATTAAAGAGTGTGGTTGAGAGCCCATCCCCTTGTCTTACTCCCCGGTTTCTTGGAAATTCTTTGGTTATACCTTCTTTAGTTAGGACTGATGTGTTTGAATGTTCCGTTGTCATTTTTACTAGTTTTATCAATTTCCACTTTATCCATGTCTTTTGTGATCTTATTTCGCTTTAGACTGTCAATAAATGGGTATTAATTAACGCACTGTCGGCACTTGGTGAAACATTTTAGTAAGATACTCCTGATGATGCCGAAAGGCGAAATGTACATCGAGCAAATATATCATTTGTGAAACTATATCAAGTGTTTTTCTACGTTTTCCAATCAATAAATAGGATTTCTACCTGAATATATTTTGTTCGTAATATTTTTCCACTGTTTGATTTATTATAAAAATAGCATTTATTGTTGATCTTCCTTGACGAAATCCGTATTGTTGTTTTCCTATACCTTTTTCAGTGTATTTCTTAATTTTTCTATGTATTAAATTTGTTAAAACCTTGTAAGTGTGATTCCTCGGAACACCTTTCTTCAATAATTCAATTAGTCCTGTGTCCCATTGTGAAGACATCCTTTCTGTTTCCCATACAAAAGTCTTATTTCAGCTACTTCTTCTTCAGTTGGTGTATTCTCTGTACTGTTTGTTGGACTCTCCTCACCTTCATTTTCTGAAACTGCCGTTGCTAACAGTTTTGTGAAATGCCTTTCCCATTCGCTATCTTCAATATTTGTCACAGTTATTTTCCGGTTTTGTCTTCTAATGTATTGATATAATTTGGCGTTATTCCTATTGTTCTTTTCCATTTCATCCTTTTCATCGTCGATCTGTTTTATTATTTTTTAATTTCAATAACTTGGCAGATCCTTTTCTTACTTTCTATATATTTCGAGCTCGACTTCCTTTCCCTTGCTTAACCATCTCGTTCTGCATTCTTCCTTTCTTTTTACTGTTATCTCGCATTCCTCGTCAAACCAATTATTGTATTTCTTATTCACTCGTCCTCTTACTTCCTCTACAGCATTAGTAGTAGTAGTTTTTATGTTGTTCCAGTCTTCCTCAAAACTATTATTTTCCTTATTTATGTCTAGTTCCTTTTCTATCTCTGCCCGGTATTCTCCTTTCTTTTCCCTTATATCTTCTATTCTCCATTTTCTTCTCCTCGGATTTTTCTTGTTCTAATATTCTCCAATTAATTTTTGCCATTACTATGTGGTCAGAGTCAGCATTTGGTCCCCTGTACGATCTAACATCCTTCATCATCTTGCTTCTTTTCTTTGATATTACGTGGTCAATTTGGTTCACCATTGTTTTCCTTGGCGTAATCCATGTAACCTTGTGCTCGTATTTGTGTTTGAATTAACTACTAACGATAAACATGTCCATTATTGCTGCTAAATTCTTATTCCATTATCACTTGTTTTTTCGTATACCGTTTCTTTACTTGCAACATTTTCTATGTATTCTTCTTTACTAACCTGGATATTCAGCTTGCCAATAATTATAAGTGTATCGTGTTTTGAGAATTCTTCACATGTTATTTCTAGTTTTTCATAAAAATTGTCTTTATCTTACTAATCGGGTACTCTAATTCTGTGGCACTGGAACACTGAAACAGTTCACTTATCACAATACTTAACTCGTACTGGACGTACGTTTCGATAGTCAAGCTACCATCATCAGCAGTAAAACTGAATTAACAAACTGTGACAAACTAACCTTATATAGCAAATAAATTATGCAATATGTAAATTAAAAAAAAATTGCATATTGCATAATTTATTTGCAACTTATTCGTAAGTTAAAAAAAAAATTACATATTGCATAATTTATTTGCAATTTATTTATAAATTAAAAAAAAATACATATTGCATAATTTATTTGCCATATATGGTTAGTTTTAGGTTAGGTTTAGTCCAGTACGAGTTAAGTATTATGGTAAAGGTTTTAGTGAACTGTTTCAGCGTCTTTATCTTCTTAACTCGCTTCCTCGGTATGCGCATATACATTGATGGATGTAGTATTGGCTATTTTATTTTTAAGTCTCAAGTAGGCTGTTCTTCCATTTACTTTTCTGTACTCTATCATTTGTGATCTTAATTCCCTCTCAACCATAAATCCCGTTCCGTTGACTCTAACTATCTTCCGTAATATAGTGTATATTTTTCTTTATCAATTTTACCCTCCCTTTTCCATCTGATTTCCTTGCCATTATTTTTATATTATATTTTTCCATTTGTCGCGCAATTTCTTCCATTTTTCCTATGGCTAACATCGTCCTTACATTCCACGTTCCTATTCTTTTTAAAATTTTTCTTCTATATTTCCTATTTTCCTTTTAGTTCTAATCCTTTCCGCAGCCTTGTCGTTTACCATACTAGCCATCCATTTATCATTTCCTATTAGTTCTTTGCCACTTTCATTAATTGCTCGCTGAATTCCTTTTCCGATGTTTCGCTAGCTATACCTTTTCTATCATTTTTATTTTCTGCTTCGTTTTGAAATATTCCATTTCAAATACTTCGCGGTCTACTATAAGCTTATTATATTTAAGATTTACCCTACGTCCTTGTTGTCTGGCCTGTTTCATAAAAGCAATCAAATATTTTCTTTCTTCTTGTACTGGCTTTGGGTAGTCATCATTCATCCAGATTTCTGATCCTCACTGGCTTCGCTCACCGTCCGCAGGGCGTCTCTGTCAGTTTCAGTTTTCCTCTCTTGTCACTTAGCTATTTTAATTGGATATTCTTTCCTTACCTTGTGTTCCTCATTTACTGTTATACACAATGTTACTTATTCTTTAGGACCACTACTTCTTACATATGTGTTTACCTCCAAGATAGGCAACCAACCCAAGAGTGTTTATATCAGCGTATATAATTAAGAATCTTTAGGAAACGAAATAATTTTGATAGTGTTTTATCTGCCTTTGAAATACTAAAAAACTTACCAGTCAACCACCCTAGGAAAAAGATTTCCAACCAAAAATAGCCGTATTTATCCACTACCACTCCGGTGAGTATCGACATTACTGCATTTCCTAAATTTTGAATTGCTTGGCATCTGAAAATCAGCTGTTAATTGCGTATAATATCGTTTTAACTTCTTGCTTACATTCCATATGCAGTTCCCATTTGATATTCTGGAATGAGTAAAGCAACTAACGGCCACAAGGCACTAGCCAAGAGCGAGTATCCTATTCCCATAGTAATCTGGAAAAAAATATGATCATATAGTATTCTTTTTATAAGATGGAACTCTAATTGTACCGTTCCTATGAATGGATTGAGGTAGGTAAATATAAGCAAACTATGGGCCACTGCTGTAATTAGGATGGAAACTACAACACAGGTTAAGTTTTTCCCCACTCTATCAATTAAGATTCCAAAGAATGGCGAAGCAACAGCAGACACAATGTAGATCATGCTATTTGCCATACTTGCTTGCTCAGGCGTTAGACCAAACCTCAGTTGTAAGAAGTCCCTGGAATTTTTATAATGCTAATTAAGATTTTATTTTCAATTGGTCAACTATATATACTTATAGGTTTTTGTACCATCTACATTAATTTATTATTTATCAAAAAATATTAGAAAAACGGGAATATTAATACAGCCGGTTGTAGCGAACATGAGGGAACCAACGTAAATGGTTCGTTTTAAACGATAAGAAACGAAAAATTTATTTCACATAACATGCTGGTAATGAATTATAATTTAATATTTTTTGAAAAAATCGTCGAGCTGTTTATTTCAAATTATTTTTTTTATTTAATTTTATTCCCTATGCGAATGTGGTGGGTAAATACATTAGAACACTGTAATTATGTTTATTACGGTATGTAATCGAAGGAGATTCTAGCAAAAAACGTTGCGTTGTGGTAATTTGAACTCGCTGCGGGTGGTTCGAACTATACGGCACCTCAAAGTATTGCAACTCGAACTATTGGTCTACTGTATCCGTAAAACATAAAAGCTGCATCGTTGCCTCTATTTGTTCGACGGTTGACATTTTTCAGAACTGCGTCAGGTTTGGATTTTACAATATGAACGCTGAATGAAATTCCTAGGTGAAAAACTCATTCTTCTTGTTTTAGTTTGAATGATGAAATACAGAGAAACTTTCAACGTTACAACTCGTGAGTTTCCAGCCAACGCAGAAACAAGTATATTTTTTGTCAAATTCAGTTTTATTTCTCAATATAGTCGCCTTGTAAGTCTATACACTTTTCTCAGCGATGCTCCAACCTCTTTAATTCGTCCAAATAGTAGTTGACACCTTGTTCTGCGAAGTAGGCGTTTGCTAATGTGTGGCCTCCTCATTCGATGAAAATCTCTGTCCTCCGAGCGAAGCTTTGAACCTACGAAAAGAAAGCGCCGCGGGCCATTTTTGGTGAATAGGGTGGGTGGTCTAGCAACTCGAACCCCAATTCGTGAATTTTTGTTATGGGGAGCACTGAAGTGTGTCTTGGCGAAACAAAACATTCTTTTTCTTCAAATGTGACCGTTTTTACGCAATTTTTGCCTCCAGCTTGTCAGGTAATTATGCGTAGTATGCCCTCGTTATTGTTTTTCCTTCTTCAAGATAGTTAATTAACACAACTCCAAGACTATCTCAAAAAACAGTCGCCATCACGTTCCCAGTCTTTGCCTCTTTCGGAGCCGATTCACCCCTCACAGTCCACGGTTTTGGCTGTACCTTTGCTTCAGGAATGTACTGGTGTATCCAAGTTTCGTCTACAGTTATTAATCGACGCCGAAATTCCGAGTTATTGCGCTTAAACAGGTTCAATAGGGCTTTGGAAATGTTCATCCGAGTGTGTTTTTGGTCCTGAGTGAGCAAACGCAGGACCCGGCGTGCGGTAAACTTTTTCATGCCCAAATCTCGTTAATATAGAGTTTGCGGTAGTCCATTTCTCCTCCAATCAGAATTTAGTTCTTATAACTACGCATGCGCACAACTAATTCTGTATAGCTGACTGCCGTTTATCAAAATCGAATACAAAGGATGCAGATTTCGTGACAAAATTTCACGAAAATGACATTATTTGGCCCTAAACTTCCAAAAGTCGTATAATATTTTCGCTAATGACGACGATGCTGTGCGACAAGACGTAGATAGTAACTATTTGGTAACGCATGTTGTTTTCGTTTCACAGTATGACTTACGTCAAATATAACGTTTACTTCCGACGCTCCGCAAACGTGTTTTTAGATTATGTTATGTTATAATACAAAAAATGGCTGTAAAAAATGCGCTACCGTGAACACGTTCTTACGAGATGCCGACGGCACTTGCTATCTCTCTAACCTTCTTTAACCTTAATTCGAGTGTCGTCTAGCACCATTTGGTGAACTTTTCAGATGTTATCTGTAGTGGTAGTGGCAGTTTTTAGCCGTCCCCAACGTTCATCGTCAACCACGCTTAAATTCAGCTGCCCAAAATATCACTGTGGCAAATGATGGTGCAGAATCCCCGTAAATAGCGTCCTCTCAGCTTTAATTTACGTAGACCAAAGTGCAAGAATTTAATGACGGCTCGATATTCGATTTTTTCAATTTTTACAGAAACACTAACATCGACTGACACAAACGACTGTTAAACGATGAGTGAGCGTCCACCGCTAACATTTTCAAAAGTATCTTTTAACGCAATTATGATACCAGAATATTTTTAACGAGTAACGTCATCTTCATGTTGAGGCTTGAATCTTTTCAAACTACTCTCGCATACTTTAAGTACAAAATAAATGAAACAACAATATTCCAAAAACTTCCAAAAAAACATCAGCATTACCTACATGTGAAATTATTGTCAATTTTTAGAATATCAAAAAACGACATTGAATAAATACCTAGCGGAACTAAATATATCCGATAAAATATAAAACAAAAACCGTAAAATAAAAAGAAAATTAAAAACAAAACAAATTTGTAGTAAACACGAGAAAAAGTGCACAAGGTATTTGCTAAAAAAAAAGGCACAAGCCATAACCCCTTTATTTATCATCCGATTTTGATAAACTCAAATGCCAATGAACCCATGGTATTTTTTTGGCCATACATTGGTTTAAATCTGGTTATTAATTTTTTGAACTATGGCTATGGCTAAACAACCTATGCGATGCATAGGGGCCCCGCAACAGTCGACTTGTTTTAGAAACTTTTCATGCGAATACGAATTTGCATGATAACTAAATCTAATAATATTTTCTGAACATTTTTAAATTATTTTCAACTTCAACAAAATATGTGATAAATTACCGCAGAATTCATCAAAACCTAGAAAGAAGCTCGCGTCGGCCGGCGAAGACCCATCGGCTGAATGGTTCGTTGAACTGCTTTAGTCTGTATTTTGTGGTGTTTTTTATTTTACGTTCCTATAATCACTGATTTTTTTTTATAAGAATGATATTTTATTTTAATTTGTTCTTAATAAATGAGAATTTTTGTTTTATTTAGTAACTGCAGCTTATTACAAGTAACCCCCGTATAACACGGTACTTCTGTAACACCGTTCGAGGATTGGGGAAAACCGCCATACAACACGGCATCCTAGAACACGGTTTCACTTTAACACGGTTTGAGAATTAGGTAATTCCTCATATAACGCTTAACGTATGTAAGGGCAAAATTCAAAATTAGGGGAATCCCATCTCGCGGAAGTGCACGATATATCTCAGTAGAAATTTGTCATTTCAGCTTGTATGTCGTATTTGCCTGCAGAATATTGTACTTTATTGAATTTTTGTTCGTCGAGTATTAAGTAGATTTTAAAATTTTATGTTTTTCTTTTTACTTGATTACAAATTTTCAGGTACGTATTATTCAACCTTTTTTAGATATGGTAATTATGTTTTTAATTTTTGTGAATTAATTTATAGTCCTGAACTATGTCTGGTGGAAATAAAAAAATACCTTTTAAAAGACATTTCATCTCGCTAGAACAAAAATTACAAATTTTAGATCGGCTCGAAAAGAGGGAAAAAGTATTATATGTCTCAAAAACCTTAGATTTAAATGAAGCAACAATCCGGACTATACAAAAAAAATGAAGCTAAAATTAGAGCTTCCGTTGTTGCTGGTGCTTCTATTTCCGCAAATATGACTTCTCGTCCCAGAGCATCTATAATTGAGAAGATGGAAAAGGCTCTTAACATCTGGATTGAAGAATGTTAAAAAAAAAAGGATTCCACTTGACACCAATGTTATTAAACATAAAGCTTTAAAAATCTACAAGTACTTAAGGGAAAATGAAGAATCTGCAATTAACCATGACTTTGTTGCTAGCAAAGGGCGATTTGACCGTTTTAGAAAACGTTTTTCACTACAAAACCTAAAAATACACGAAGAGAGCGCATCAGCTAATATAGAAACGGCAAAAACTTATCCAAAGGAATTGCAAGAAATTCTTGAACAGGACGAATATTCACCGCATCAAGTTTTTAATTATTTCAAAAAAATGAAAAAGTTGCACCAGGTTTTAAGGTACCAAAAGACCGTATAACATTACTTATGTGAAGTAATGCTGCATTGGATCACATGGTAAAACCTATGCTGGTTTATAAATCTCTCAATCCTTGTGCAATGAAAAACTTAAATAAGAGTGATTTACCGGTATATTGGACAGCAAATAAAAAAGCTTGGGTAACTACTGATGTATTTAAAATGTAGTATTTAAACTGTTTTATACCAAGTGTGGAAAACTAGTTAAAGCAGAAAAATCTCGATTTTAAAATTCTTCTAATAGTGGATAGTGCACCCAGCCGTCCAAAAGATTTAAATCACCCAAATATCAAAATAACTTTTTTACCACCAAATACAACTTCTTTACTTCAACCGTTAGATCAGGGAATTATAGCTAAATTTAAGACTAACTACATCAGGAGGTTTTGAATAAGGTCGACAACGAATCTATGGAAATCATAGAGGCATGGAAAGTTTTTACAATTTTGGACTGTATTAATCTTATAAATTCATCCATTAAAGAAATAAAACCTACGACATTACATACTTGTTGGAAAAATGTATGGCCGGAATTAATTCAAAATGAAAATCTAATCGAGCAAGCGGAAAACAGAATGGATGCAATAGTAGAACTTGTGAAGTCTCTTGGAGGGGAAGGTTTTGATGATATGACTGTCGAAGATTTTCAAGAATTACTGATGGAAGAAGAAACTGATGAAGCAGATTTGGTAGAAAAGACATCTGGAACATGCCAAGATAACTCAGGGGACAGCACAAACTAAAACGAAGAAATTAAACATTTTACTCCTAAAAGCGTAAAAAAAGGCCTAAACTTAGCCGAACAGTTGGAGTCACATTTCCTAAATGAAGATCCTTCAACTGAAGGAATCATAAAGTTTAAGAGAGAACTCCACAAGTGCTTAGCACCATATAAAGAAATTTATAAAGATCTCTCAGCTAAAAGCAAGCAATTTAAAATAACGGATTTTTTGGGAAAAGTGGAGCATAGAAGTCAAGATAGTGCTAAAGAAGGTTCAGAGGATGAGGATATCCTGTCACAAAGAAAACGCCCTCGGTTAATGGTGCCTAGTAGTGATGACGAAGAAAACATTACTTAATACTTATTAATGTAATACTTTTCTTTAAAATTGCTTTAATAAATATATTTTTCTTAATTATACAAACATAAAACATAGTATGTATGTTTTTTTAATTTTTGGAACCTAACTCCCTTTTTTGCACTAGTTCTTTGTTTCGTATAACACGGATTCGCATAACGCGCCATTTTTTAGGAACGTTACTACCGTGTTATACAGGGGTTACCTGTACTACCATTCCCACAAAAACACAAACCTTTTTTTTTTTTGTCCTCGACTTTGAACGTTTGTTTCAGTAGAGAGGGGCCCCATAACGATAGTTTACATTGGGGCCCCGGGAATCGTTGCTACGCCATTGGTCGCAACAGTGGCTTGTAAATTGTTTATGCAATTTAATGCGTCTCGTGCAGATAAGTGACTGTTTTCTAATTGTTCAATAGCTTGTGCAACTTCAGAATAGTTCATGGAAATTTCATCTATTTGTTGTTGAACGTCCGAATTGGAAAGAAGTTGCTGACTATCTCGAACTGCTGCAAAATCATTTGAATCAAATTTCAAGATGACATTTTTCACTTGTGAAAAATATTTCTGATAGTAAGATACTGCCTGGAGCCATGTTCCCCATCGCGTTATTACAGACTGAGGTGGTAGTGGTAATTTCGGACACAATTGTTTGAATACACGGATGTGTTTGGGAGATTTGATGAACACTTTTTTGGTAGATGCTATTAACTTATCCACCATCGGATACTTCTTTCGAATAGTTTCTGCTACGAGGTGACATGCGTGTATAAGGCATGTTATGTGAAGAAGAGTCAGAAACCATATTTTCAACATCCTACCAACTCTCAGCATTGTTGCGGCTCCGTCAGTAACGAACATTGTGACTTGGGTTCCTGAGATACAAAATTCTCTCAACGAATCTTTTATTATCTTGACAACGGTTTCTGCATTAGTTTTCTGAATCCTTTTACTGGATAACAACAATAAAGCTGGTGGACCATCACGTTTTAAAGGACGCGCTACAACACTAATGACGCTGTGTTTCTGAGCATCAGTTGTTTCAACCACACATAGGCAGATTTTCTTATTTCTCAACTCGTCTTTTACACATTTCTTTACTGTACCTTGCACACGTGGCAAATTTTATCGCAATTGCATAGATATTGGCAGCTTCCATGAGGGAACGTACTTAGTCCAAAAAAGACGAAAATGTTCATTAGATACTAGATGTTGTGGGATGTTGTACACACTTAACATAAAAATAAAATCATATAAAAATTACCAGTATGGAATACTGTTTCTTAAATTCAATACATGACGTTTACTTTTACAATGTTTTCTACATTCAAACCTATCGCGACTTAGCAATCCGCTATTGCATATTGTGCAATAAATATGCGAACTTCTATATTCTAATCCAGGGAAATGCCTGAGATATTCATTCACATTCGAAGGGAACGTTACACCCTTTCGGCGTCCCATCTCCGCGTACTTATTTAGCGTGCAACGTAATGTCGCTTTGAACTCTCTCGCGGTACTGTCGAGATCGACTACGAGTTGAAAATTACCCCTATCCACGCCACTACCGCTACGCTACTGCCATCCGGTACCACCTTTTTAACAAACTCTAGTTATAATCGATGTTTTTCCTCCTAAATAGCGGTGCATGCGTATTTATAACATCTTCGTTAGAGATTTTTCTTTCTAAATTCAATAATCTCTAACTCCAAAGTCCAGTTTAGTGTCAAATTTATTGTAAATATTAAATAAAAAATACGTTAAATTAGAGTGAAAACAAGTGAGGTAACACTTAAGTGACATTTACGTTCAGCGTTTCGCAAATTCTAATATTTAACTAGTGTTAGCAACAAATTTGACGTTGAAAAAATTTAGTAGACCCTGTTTCTAGTTCCTATAACTTCGTTTAATTTGGCTTTTAGTTTATCAAAATTGGCTAGTAAATAAAGGAGTAATGGTTTGTAGGAAGCAACCTTTATGTATATACAATTTTAAATCACAATAGAAGTATAACATCCAAGCAAGATGCATGCAATAACGCCTGCTTTGTACTGGATTACTGATTCTGAAATTTCGTGTTGTTGGGCGTGACCTAATTTCGCTCGTTATATGAAACATAGATCTTTACTATTCAACACTGGTTTGCTTTAAGCGAGTTCGCTATAAGTATTTTGTTCAAAAGATAAGCGATTTATTGATTTAACTTGAAAGAAAAGAAAAATCAAACAAAAGCAGATTTTGTTCTTGAATTAAATTATGCAGACAAGCCAAGCATTGAATTACTTAAAAAATAAATAGTAAATGAAATTGCTTTATTGAATTGGTATTGTCTTGAAGCTGTTATATCATGCTTTTAATAACTTGCTCAGCATTAGGTAATGTACTTACTTTCCCTCAGCAATAAATGGAAAAATAGCAGCATAGTATGCAACACAAATTATACTAATGAGCCAATAAATTAAAGGAAAATCTTTTACGTCACTTAATCGAGCAACTTCGCCTGGTGCATTAATATTTCTCCTAAGCAACTTTTCAGCTCTTGCATCCAGTATTCCCATCATTAGTGAACAAATCATCGATAACAAACAAGTCAAACCGGCTGCAAAAAAGGAATCAATTATATATAAAGAAAACTGTAGCAGTCTAATATAAAAGAACATACCAATGAACAATACAACTCCCAAACCTTGATAACCCTGATAAAATTGTTGTACCCAATTATAGATAGGTTCCATTACCCAGAAATTAATAGCACTCCCAACACGTACCAAACTTAATTGTATGCCAAATACCATATTCAGCTCTTTTCCCTTAAACCAAAGCACTGCATAATTGTTTTGAGCGACGGCTACCGATTCTCCGCCAATTCTAGATATTTAATTTATTACAAATATAACTGTTTTAATAAAAAAATAATTACCCGAATATAAATCTTCCTATAGCCATTACATAGAATGTGTTGTAGTAGGTTCCATATGCAAAAATTAGATGTCCTATTAATGTTATAAACATATAAATATTTGTCCCTAGTCGTATACCAAACACCCTGAAAACAAATGTTATAAGTTATAATACATAAGAGTTCCTTTGTTTAGTTTAACACAAGATTAATTGGCATTCTATAACTTTATTGAATATTCTAAACAAATTTACATTGTCTTTTATACACGTACTCTGCGCAGACTAATCATAAGATTCAGCTATGTGCATATGTATTAGGCACCTCGTAATTTTGTGCGAGGGAGCAGAATATGCAATATTGAAATAAAACTTGTACGTAATTAACAAATACATCTTTTTATTAATAAATTTATTGGCGGTACACTGATGTTGAGCAATATTACGTTTTAAAACGTATCACAAAAGCTTAATGGGCAACAAGTCTGGCAGACAATATTGTTGGTGAACCAGCAATTGACGATTCCAGTAGATTTGCAACATCGAGATATAGATAGATCATTGTTCATATTCCGATCGTATAAAACAGCTTCGCCAATACCTTCCATCCCCGTGTTTCGCAATAGGCGCTATGCAGTCCGGCTGGCAAAGTTAGTTGTGTCATATTTCGCACAAATTGTGACCCTGACTGCCCAAAAAGCTAAAGTGAGTGTAATAAAAAGACGGTAAAATTATTTTTTTAGTCTAACAAACATACATCATTCTTTTATTTGATCCAATTTGATCAGACAGTGTCTAATGTCATTACAAAATATACCTCTAACTTGCATGTTTTTAGCGCATGCAAGTCGTTTCACGTAGATTAGCTAGCTGTGGGCGTCTTCTGACAGTGCATGCCGAATGCAGACGGCTCGATGTGTTCATAGTTCATTATTAAAGGGAGGTAAATATCTCTGCGCGGCATAGGCGTGCGCTTCCATTAGTAAGCACAATACCAACAAATAAGTAATAAATCGAATAATAATAACAGAAGCAATCAAGAATTATATCTGAAAAGTTGTGAAACACCCTTTTAAGCAGCGTTATCAAGTGGGTTGGCGGGGTGCATCGGAATTACGGAACATTAACAGCCCGCTACTCCGGTGAAACGTCTATGTATCGCAGAGACGATTACCTCACTCTATTCATTATTAAGGTACATTTACAGTCCCTGGCCAAATTACTTGACACTTAATATTTTGTAGTTTCTTCATGGTAAAATATAAACTTATACATGTATTATATCTTTTATTTATAAAATATATTGTAAAAATGTAACATATGTAAATATTAAATAAGTAATTAATATTTAGTCCATAACCCATGATTTTTAATAACACCCTTAATTCTTCGGGGCATACTTTCAATGCAAGATATGATTGTCTCTTTTATATCTTCATCGTTCTCCCATACATCCTTTATATTCTTCATTAATATTTCCTTTGTAGGGTTTTCTTTTTCATATACCTTACTTTTTAGTCGAGTCCATACGTTCTCGATGGGATTGAGGTCCGGTGATTTTACGGGCCAACGTAAAAGAGGTATGTGATTGTCTTCAAAGAATTTCTTAACCTTTTTTGCCACATGGCAAGGAGCATTATCTTGCATAAATATACGCCCTGTCGGTATGCGACGTCCTGGCTTAAAATACGGTAATAACGTGTTTTTTAACACATTTATGTACTGCTCTTGACGCATTGTACCTTCTGCAAAATACAAAGGGCCGGGTCGGTCTCCACTAATCACTCCCCAAATCATTACCTGCGGAGGCTGTTTTACAGTTCGAATAACCGCGGACTCTGTAAGGCGTTCGCCAGGTCGTCTACGAACAAATTGTGCTCGCTGCACTAACACACAGAGCGAGCACTCGTCACTAAAGGAAACCTATTAAATAATTCAAACATTAATTCAGTAAAAATCATGTTGTTAAATTATTCACCTTTTTCCAATTCTCGTCTGTGAAATGTTAATATTCTCTTGCAAAGTTGAGACGAGCAGATTTAGGCGATTTTCGCGCAATCGGCGCCTGACGGTTCTGCTCGAAATCTCTATTCCTCTCTCTTGTAAATTTTTTTGAATCATTTTAATTGTATCAAATCTATTGCTTAAAGCCTGATGAACAATTTCACGGTCAGATCTCTTCGAAGTTTTTCTTTTCCGACCGCACTTTTCCCGTCTTTGTGTCGATGTACTAGCTCCTTCGTTTAAGTTTCTAGCTAAACGCGATACAGAAGGAGATACTTTCTGTAATTTTGCAATTTCTCGTTGTGAATGTTTGCTTGATTGTAGAAGAGCTTGTATAGCGGTTTTTTGTTCACTTGTTAAATCTTTCCCGGGCATTTTCTACAAAAAACCTCAAATATTTCAATTTTTTTTCGAATTCCAAATAATTAATTATTAAGAGAGAGATAGAATAAGAATTTTACCTTTGCAATAACGATATTTCAACACAAAACACTTAACGATACTCCACAACTTAGCTTCTATACGGTTATGACGAAATATTTTAAAAAATATCGATGCATTCTCTAAACTGTGAACTCGCTAAATGTAAGTTGATAACTGAAATATTTATATATACGTACTTTACTTTTCTAAATATAATTTCTCTGGTATTTTTATTTATTGATACAATAATCTAGTCCCCCTATAAACGATCGGATTCAAAGCAAAAGAATATCACTATAATAGGATGGGAATTTCCAGGTAAAAGGGTGGATTTATGACATGTTTCAAGTAATATGGCCAGGGACTACATTCATTTCCAAGCAGAATTGGAATTGAACCGAATTATACATACGCAGAATAGCATTTCATTGTATATCTTACAATGACAACATAACCTATAATTAGTCACATTAGTGCCCCAACGTATGACATAAATGCTCTATACCCCAAAGGTCAATTCGCGCGTTTGGAATTGAATGCAAATGTACTATCGCTTTCATAAAAATCTCGGACAACTTATGAGTTCATTTTAAAGTTCTTTGAGTGTTGTGACAATGACTAACAATGAGAATACTTTGTATTTAACCTAAGTTATGCGTTATATTCGTTTTTCTACGACTATTAAATAATAGGTTCATTTTCGACACACTTTTCTCTAAGTAATAACATTCGTTATTCGCACAATGTCTTTTTATTCATTATTCAACAGCCTGCAACCAATCACAACAGTGTATTTTCATTATTCAACAGGAATGCGGCCAATAGCATGAGAGCATTTTCATTGTTCCACAGATTGTTCGCAAGCCTTTCTCATTTAAATCCTAGTACCATCTCAAATGACATGACATAAACAAAGCACAAATTGTTTGTCAGTAAAATCGAATTGTGTGATCATTTCGAAAAAATTTTGATTTAATTTATCAACAAATGGATAGAGAAGATGGAACGATGGAAGTTTTGACACCGCCAAAGGTGCTGGAAGCGACAGAAGCCTCCACAAAGAATTTATTGCCACAGAAGTCTAAATGAAAATAGGAATTTGTGTACAAGGAATTCATGGATTGGCGAAAAGTCCGTAATGTCAAGTATTTTTCGGAAAATGTTTTACTGGCATATTTTGGAGAGTTGGCCAATAAATACAAGTCGTCCTCCTTGTGGTCATGGTATTTATTATTGAGAAGCACATTAAGCGTTAATCACAGTCTCAACATAGAAACCTATTCGAAGCTTCGAGCGCTTCTCAAGCGAAAAAGTGCTACCATACAAAGAAGGGTCAAACCTTTTCTGCGGATGAAATAAATCAATTTTTTACTAAGGCCCCCGATGAAATTTACCTTTCAACTAAGTTAAACAATTCACAATTTCATAAATTATTCGTATAATAAATTCATAATTGTTTTTTAAAGGTTGCTTTAATTATGGGCATAATGGGTGCCTGCCGCGCTGGGGAATTGCATGCAACGAATATAGAAGATGTTCAAGATCTTGATTCAATTGTATTGGTTACTATCCCCAACACAAAAACCAAAGCCGTCAGAAAATTTACGATTACCGGCCATTTTTATCAAATAATAAAAAAATATGTCCTTCGTCCATCTGGTAATCCTAAGTGTGGCAGTTCATTTTTTCTCAATTATCAAAATGGAAAGTGTATAGTTCAGAAGATCGGTATTAATAAATTGAGCAACATGGGAAAACAAATAGCTATATTTCTAAAGATACCAAATCCACAGTTTTCGCAGATCGTCAGCCACCCTGCTTATTGATGCCGGAGGTACCATAACTGCACTAAAACGACATGGCGGGTGGAAATCAACCACTACAGCTGAAGGATATATAGATGATTCAATGAAGAGCAAAGTAGATACCGCGAATAAAATTCTTCAATCGGTTCATCACAATACCGATATCTACATAAAAAGTGGAACCTCGTCTCCAGCAACTTATAATAACGAAAATAGTAATATTTCTTTAAATACTACACCAGGATTGACTCTCCACAATTGTTCTAATTTTACAATTCATGTTACACATAATAAATAAATGATTAATTTAAAAGTTTAAACTTTTTTATAAAACGTTTCAAAAGTGATAGTCGTAAAAAAAGTGTAGTATTCTATTCGCGGGAAATGGCCATTATTCACTAGAATGATTTACATACACTCGCCTTCGGCTCGTGGTGTAAGCTTCATTCTCGTGAATAATGGCCATCATTACCCGCTCATTGAATAATATACTATTATTTTAATATCTGTTTGCTTTTAGCAAAAAATATATCAAAGATTATTTTTAAATATGTATAAACATTTTTATTAAAAACCATATTACATTGATGGGGCATTATTGTTACACTTCAATAATTAAGTACTGCACAACACTTGTCGATTTACGATTGACACTGACAGACAATTTGATATTAAATTACATATTTAATTGTCACATTTTACAAGATATATTTAAAATTGATAATGTCATAATAGTATCGCTCGTCCCAGATTTTGAAAGCGACGATATCTTTAAGCTTTCTCTATGATCTTCGTCCTTTAGAGGCATTTTTTCCGAGGAGCGCTTAGCTCTAGAACTGGTTCGTTGTTTTCGTTCCGTGTTTGGTTTATTTGCATAGCTCCCCGTTTCTCTAAACTGCTTTAGCGTGCTCTGTACATGCTCTGTACTACACATCTCGACTTGTCTCGAGTGTTCCTGCCTACTTAGAAGTACGATTTGGTCGCTTTATGCAAGGCATTATTCTCAAATAGAATAAACTAACAGAAAAATCATTTACAAATAACAACTTTCATTTTCCAAATTGTAAATATGTAGTTTATTCGCGCGTCCTGCACAAGAAACTCGTTTACATTTGATTATAGTCTTTTTTAGCTTTGTTTGCAGAGCTGTAAGAAACTATCAGAAACCATCGCACTTGGCATTTTTTAAATTTCACGGATGATTTAGGTTTGTAGATCCGACAGTAAACAACATATTGGCCAATTTCTTCAACTTAGTGCATGCGAATATGTTCTATATTGCCGGAATTAACTTAAATCATTCGCGAAATTTAGAAAAATCCAAGTGGGATCTGATGCATGTTTTGATGTCTTGATGTCACAAATTTCGACCAATTGCAGTCCGTTGTTCGCGGTGCATTTAAATCGCAGTTAGAAACTGTTATCGTACTATTAGAAGAATTTCGAGATTCATTCCCGATTTCAAATTCGTACATGCGTAGCATTACAACGGACATAATGGATAAGATATCTTGCTACTAAATTGTGTTCACTGAATAAGAATTTATACAAAATAATTTGAAAGGATCTACAATTAATCACAAACTGACTCTGCGAACAAAGCTTATATCAACATTCCCCACGGCCATTTATTTAGAATACGAGGTTTTCCCAAGGGTGCCTAGAACATATGCACATAACTATTGTTACATGGTATGTAACATTATCATCCGACAGTATTTCATTGGGTTACAGATTCTTTAGGGAAAATTATAATAATATTAATAATTGGTCTTTTTAATAGTGATACATTCGTATAAGTAAAAAAGAGAAAAAATATAATACAGTAATAATAATATAAATAAACAAAATGGTAAGATCACATGCCAAACCATGGAGTGATTCAGATGAGTGGAAAATTCCACTGCTGTACTTTCTAATTGATAAGAGAAAGCGATAGAAAAAAAGCGATTACTAGCAACTGCAAACAATTGCTACTGCTTATCGTAAAGAACCTTATTGAATGCACCTGATTCAAAAGTCTTAATGCGCGTAGGCAGAGGATTATACATTTAATAAATACTGTATGTAAAACTTCTTTGATAGAGATAAAGCTTATGCCGTGGAGGAGTTATCAAATTTGTATTCCCTAACTTTACGTAATGTACGTCCGCCCGAAATCCTTTTTCTACTAAATAAGCAGAAGTTTTAAACAAAATTAGATAAATTTATGATATAGATATAATGAGAGAGACCTTCTGGGATTATTCATATTAAGCCACTGCAAATCCCGAAGCTTATGAGTAATTCTGTAAAATTTAGGGATTCCAGAAATGAAACGTAAACAACTATTTTGTACTTTCTGAATACGTGTCTTCTCAGCAACATTTAGACATAAGCCATATACTACTGCACCATAATTAAACAAAGATAACACAAAGCTTTCACATAGAATTGCTTTAGTTCGCGAACCAAAAACAAATCTATGAGGGCAAAGAGCTCTAAGGTTTGCATATGCCAAACCAATTGTTCTAGAAATAAAGTATTTGTACCTAAACGAATTATCGATACTGCTGCCTAGACTTTTGGCAGAACGAGACAAGAGAATATTTACATTGTTTATGAAGATTTTAATACTCCTGCTATGCAATTCCACGTCCTAAGGTTTGCCGAATAAGATAGCTACGGATTTTTCAGGGTTGATCGTAAACGTGTGATTCTTCGAAAAATTGCTAATGCTTTCTAGATCACAGTTAATTTTTTGTAAAGCTATATCGATATCGGTACTATTAAAACTAATATGGATCTGCGTATCGTCATTTGTGTAGAAGAATAAGCAATATATTTCGGTAACTGACTTGTGTAAATGCTAATAGCAATAACAACGGTCCAAGCACGGATCCTCGAGGAACTCCGCTATTAACAGGTAAAGATATCGATTTAATTCCTCGGAAACTCACCTACTGAGACCTATTCGTCAAGTAAGATTCAAAAAGGGACAGGGCTCGATAATGAAATCCGTAATGATGTAAAATTGCTAGGAGAATTTCTACATTTACTGTGTCAAAAAGTTTACTGTAATCCAGTAACACCAGCAAAGTTAAGTTGCTAGTATCTCTGGCTGTAATAATATCGTCAGATGCTTTCAACAAAGTACTAGTACAGCTACGGTTACTTCTAAAGTCTAATTGACACGAAGGAAGTAGTTTGTAGTAGATCATTAACGATAGGTGATCTTTCTTTAGGTATAGGTATAACCGCAGACTGTTTCCAAATTTCTAGAAATATACCCTCCTCAATAGCACAGTTGATAATGTGGGTTACATAGGGAAGAGTATAAAGAAGCAGCAAGTTTTAATATCCGAGTGTTTATCTCATCACTACCAGTAGCGTTGCTTTTAATCTTATGAACAATGTTATACACGTTGGTCTAGGTTTCACCGGGGAGTGAGATATATTGTACGTAACGCGATCTGGCATACTTGCGTTTATCCTCGTCCTCCAGCCTTGCCGCGCGCAACAACCGTAGGTTCTGATAAGTGATCGCGGATTTCAGATACACTATGTTAGTTTATACAAAGCACTGCCGATCTATTTGCCGTAGAGTACGTGGATCGTCCTATTCCTTCGAATTTGACGATTGAAAGGATCGTCAAAGCGTTTAGGAAATTTGGCTGCGTGGTCGGGAATTGCCGTAAATGACAACAAATCCCTCTAATGCCTCCCGAGAGGGAGGAGAGAGAAGTGAGGGTTTGTTCGTTGGTTGAAATGGGCGAGCCTTGCTCTAGCCAGTAAATTACAGACGAAATCTGTGTTAATAGAAGTACTGTGAAACGTATTTTGAAACGCAACAAATACAAAAGTTACAAAGTTCAAAATTGCCAGGAGATTTTTTCTTTTAATAAAGTAACATTGTTAGAATTTCAATTTATTTTGTGTAATGTCGAAGATATTTTTCTTTGGTTTAATTTTATAAGAAACGTTGTTTATTTTCCTACTTAAAATTACTTTTTCGTTCTCCTACATCGCATAGCAGCAACAAAATGAATATAAGAAAGTAATTTCTAACATAACCTAATACAGAAAAATTACGCATTAATTCCGTATTAACACATTTTGTCGGAAGGCGTTGAATTTATAATATTACGTGATTGAGCGGACATGCGTATTTATAATATGCGTGCGTACCGCTGCTTGCTTTATGATACACTACGACTGGATAGGATCTTAGTGAGACTCGAATACGCTGTTGCCATTCGCAGAGGCAATTCCCCCGTCCGTATCTGGACCAACGTGTGTCCTGTAATTTTATCAAACGTATGAAATGAAAATCTATTACGCAAGTCATCAGAAGGGGTGCTCAAATAATAATTAATGGTTCTATTGAAATCTTCTGAAACAGTCAGGATATTGCTGAGAAAAGCGCTGCCAATTGCCTCGGCATCAACAATATCAATACAATTTGTATAATAATGTAGTATTATCATTCAACTAAAACTTATGTTTAAAATTTAAAATTATAGGATAAATATATTTTATAATTATGATAATTACATTTATAGCCTATGTTATACATATGATAAGTACACTGTCAATCTGCTTTTAAATCCATCACTTTCAATTACTAATGAAAGTCTTACTGTTTATCCTCCGAAATTTAATTTATTAATTGCCTTAAGATTTGCAACCGCATTAATCCCTAATTTTAATAAACTAAACTAGGAAACCGTTTGGCTCAAACAATGTTAAAGTAATAAGCTGTAGGTAGAGTAAGCCAAATAAGTTATGTCTCCCCCTGTTGGCCACCGATTATCAATACTACCTTCCGCGCGTCAGCTTTGGGTGTTTTCAGAATCGTAGGCAACGAAGAGCACAGATAAATGTAATTATGAATTACTTCGGAATTTCTTATCTGTCGCAGTTACACATGTAGAGATTTTCTGTTAGTAAGGGTATCGTTATATTTTCGTCAAGTCCGTGCCATTCCCGTATTGCAATTTTTATCTGATGCATAAATAATTATCAGTAGTATAATTAATAATTCTACAGCTGTGCACACTTTTCTTTAGACTAGTATGTTTAATGTGAGGAAATATGTAAAAATATATATTATTGATTAAAATATTAGAGATATTAGCATCTAGTTGAAAGCATTCCAAAGGATTTTATCGAAATGAGAATTAATGTTAATTGTTGGATGAGCAAAAATGAATTCTTTCGAATTAACTACGTACAGATATTTCTAACTAGTATAGCAGAACAAAATAACATATAGCGGATTTTATATGGTACTAATCCAGTTAAAATTTGTTTCATTGTGGGCGCTGACAGCATAAAAAAGTGATAAAAAAATTACTTTAAGAAAATGATAACGCGTAAACTACAAGTAATACATGCTTACTTGTAGTTTACGCGCGACTGAAAATTAATGCAACTTTACATTGATATTTTAAATGAACTTTAGACGAATCATCTACACAGAATATTTACAAACTGATTATATAAGTTTGTGCAGGATTTTCAGAAAGCATTTGATAATTTCTCTTAATCTTATTATCTAACGTAAACATAGAGCTGTTTACAATGAAAATGTAAATTTAAAAAATGCAGTACAAAATAGTTAAATTAATGGATTCATGGACAATTACTTTAGAGTGTTAAAAATATGGCACAGAACTTAAAAAGAAGGTCTTTGATCTTTTTAATTGAATGATTCATCATTGTTGCTTCGTTTGTTTTGTTATGAGATGTGGCTTGGTGATGCACTGTTCTTCATCTGTTTACTTATTTTGACGGTTTTTAAATTATACATTTTTGAATGTATATTGTAGTTATAGATTCCGTTTTTTTTTTTTTCAGTAGAAGGAACTTCCAAAGTTAATTAGAAATTGAACTGAAATTATATATGTACAGGCCGTCTAATCGTTCCTGGCGGCTGAGGATTATATATAATGACAATTTAATTATTCTTTCAACAATCTCATGTAACCTGTGTGAATGCATAAACCGAGCAATATTCGCTATGAATGATTACACGGCCTGTATATATGTTTTTCGCTTGTGATGATTAACGTTGCTTATGATACACCTTACGTCGGGATGTCCGTGAAATTTAACTCAGTTCAAATACGAAATCCAGTATTCACCACAGCGGTTGCAGATTGAGATCTACAGAAAAATTAAAATACAATACAAATTTTGTCTTTGTTATATGGTCAGCAGTTGTATATTTTATATCGAGTAACGGTAATTAAAAACAACTTCAGGTAATAATGTTGAACTAGCTTTAACACATTCATTACTCTGCTGACAAAGTCAAATTGACGAGTTTATTAGTGGGTAAACACAAGTGAATGCAATTGAACTGAAATGATACTATAACATTTTAATTGAGGTTTATTTTACTGTACTCTTACTACCTGCATAGATATATTTGCATTGGTAGCACGCGTCCGAGAATACCCGAAGTACACAGTCCACTATACAGAAAGCGATATCAATATTCGCACGTTGACGAGGGCGGCATAATATATTTTGCTAACTGTACATGTAGACCAAATGTCTATTCTTTACACTCTTGTTTCGGACTATACTATCGCTTTCATAAAAATCTCGGACAACTCTTATGAGCTCATTTTGAAGTTTTTTGAGTGTCGTGACAATGACTTTAAAAACTGACAATATTTTGTATTTAACCTGATAGTTATACGTTATATTCGTTTATTCTAATAACTGTTTGCTTTTAGCAAAAAATATATCAACGATTATTTTTACATATAAACATTTTTATTGAAAACCATATTACACGCCGCGACTTATTGGTCAATTAATTGAACAAGTTAATCTTCGATTTTATCGTACCGTGTAAAACAGCAAAAATCAATCCGATTTCTTGTACAATTTATCGTACGATTAATCGAATTGAATAGAAAATGCTTTATTTTTGTCACAATTTTCCGACGATTTCGCACTAACTTTGCAGTTTTAATACCAGTAACAAAAAGGTACCTACGAATTTTGTTTAGTGTTTTTAAAGTAAAAGGAGGATACATTTCGAAAATTTACGATGACCATGATGTAATGGATAATTTGAATGAAGTAACCGAAATTAAAGCAACTTAAACAAATCTGTGCATATATCAAAACTGCCAAAACATTTGACAAAGGCAGATTGCCAATCTATTTTTATAAGCAGATGAAAATTTCCTACTTAATAATTCCCCCGTTCAACTATTAACGAAACTAAACGAGTATTCACGATCGCGCATTCTACGATAAATTGTCTAATTTACTGTAGAATGCAAAACGGCATATTTCTACCGATTTCTTAGTCAAAAACTTGCTCAATTAATTGACCAATAAATGGCAGCGTGTAAAACAGGCTTAAGCCTATAATTTCAAGAAAACGATTTTTTATTATTGTGACATTATTTGTGTGATGTATTAATACGAAAACTTTAACTCATTGTAAAGCCGCTTAAAAAGTAGTTTGCCGGACAATGTTTGTACGCAAATTTCAACGATTCGATTCAGGCGCTCGGAATATTACCCCGCAAATATGAACGGGTTGGTGAAAAAAGTTGAGCGTTGAATCGGAACGCAGCCTAGTAGGCGCAAATCGCAAATTACTCATTTGCGTTAGGCATCTCATGTGCGAGTTCATATGATAACTTGATTACAAAATCCTGCTTTGTTCAAGGTATACATCCGGTTTGTTTGATTTTTCCTAGAAAAATTACACACGTTTCTTCTTTGTTCTGATAGTAGTTTTTATAAAAAATTGTTTTGTCTATATAATGTATGAATTGCGTTTAATGCATATTCAGCAACAGTAGCAATGAAATGGATAGTATAATTTTTATGTCGTTTTAAGTTTCTTTTACTGTTTGAATAATATATGACAATTATCCATCTTTTTATACTATAATAGATATTTATGACCAATTAAAGTTAAAATAACATTTTTATTTATCATTGATTGCTAGTTATTATAGTGATTTCTAAGAGTAATAGATTTAATCCTAACACTTATAAACCATACTTTATGAAAAGCTTATGTAACTGCATTTTTGTTAATAGCTCTCTGTTATTTTCAGTGTTCTTGTATTAAACAGTTAACAAATATTAACTCTATCCTACATTATGGTATTTCAATTGTTTCTGATCATGAAGGAAGTTTTGATTTCTTGTTTTAAGCAGATGGAAATCTACAATTAAATGTAAAAACCCCCTTAATGCATTTAATTTGAATGTGAAAGTTGTGGATACCATATGTGACGAAGATAGGAGTAATGTACGAGGGTGTATCAAATATAAACGGAACCGATTTTCTTAAAAATTTCGGAGAGCTTCTCGACCTGGAAAGGGTTGATGCGCAGGTAGCCTGTACCGTTAGGGAAAGGGGAGAACCGACCGCAACTCTCTCGGGTCCCTTTAGTATCAAAAGAAACCATGAGTGAGAAAGAAGTGCATGTCTCCGTGGAGCAGCGGATTATCATCAAGTTTTTGGCCAAGGAGGGGCTAAACCCAATCGAAATTTTACGGCGATTACAGACACATTTCGGGAACAACACCCTGTCAAGAACCCGTGTGTTTGCATAGCACAACAAATTTTCTGGAGGGCGTGAAAAGGTCGAAAACGAGAGCCGTGATCGCCGCCCAACGACAAGTGTGACCGAGGCCAGTTTTTTTTGATCGACAAGGTGCTTTTCACGTTGATTGTCTTCACGATGGACGCATAATTAATGAGCAATATTATTGTGGAGTACTGGATGCCGCGAAATTGTCATTTCGAAGGAAAAGAAAGAAGCAATCGGCCAGAAGTGTCATTCTTCTGCATGACAGCGCCAGGCCTCATGTGGCTAACGCCACGATGCAAAAAGTGGATGCCTTAGGATGGGAAACACTGGAACATCCACCCTATAGTCCAGACTTGTCACCTTGTGACTTCCATCTTTTTGGACCCCTCAAAGAAGCGCTTGGAGGCCAGCGTTTCGATGACAACGAAGCGGTAGAAGCGTTTGTGCTCCAATGGTTACACGAACGTCCGAAGAGTTTTTACGATTATGGAATAAAAAAGCTCCCAATCCGATGGGAAAATGTATTTCTAGGGCGGGAGAGTATGTAGAAAAATAATATATATTTATAAAGTTAGAATTTAAAAAAAAACGGGTCCCGTTTATATTTTATACACCCTCGTATGTACCACAATATGGGACAGAGATAGCATTACATTTACCTTGAAATGTTTAATGAACATTATTTTTAGAAAGTTTGGAGTATATACATTAAAGGTAATAAAGTAAGGTAATCCTGCAGTTTAGGGCTCCCATTTAATGTCACTCACCTAGATAATTAGACGATCTCAGATTACAATATCAGTATTAAGTGGTCTTATTTATTAATTTCCCTAATTAAAAGCACAAAATTGGGGCACGACATATATACGGTTGCTAAACTATGATCAATAACTTTTTGCAAAATGTATTTACTGTAATTTACAGTATAATCTGCGACATTATTGTAATCGTAATTGCAATATTGATCATTTAGTTGCCCTTTCTCACCCTACATGATTAGATTACCTTTTCCTACTAATTTTAATGAAGAAAATTTAACTAAACTAATAAATATAAACACTTGTAACTAAAATATTTCATTTCACAAAATGATGAATAACAACGAAAGTAATCAATGATAATTTGGCAACGTTGCAATAGTTTTTGTATATGAACAATGGTTGTATTGGGTTATATGAAATGGAAGCCGTAAAGTGCAGGATTATCCATTGTAGTATTAAAATTTTAAAAATAATAGAGCTGGTTAATCTTAAAAATTTTTATAGCAGTATCAGATAAATATTCAAAACTATAAGTTAATTAATCCATTAATAATTCCAAACATGTACCAAAATCAAATCCAATAAAAAATCATTACTGATTGCCAATTAAAAATTGTGTGCTATAAAATAATATAGTTACTATTACCTGTCTATCAAAAATCCACCAATAAAGCATAATATAACATTTGGCCATGAATATAGAGAATATAATAACATGAAGTCCGATTCGGAGAGATTTAAGTCTGTTTTAAAGTTATGAGCCAGTGCACCAGGGTTATCATAACAGAAGTAGGAACCTGGAAGAGAATGCTATGTATTGTTTACATGTACTATCCAACATTCCTTGAATACTTTGTGATTATATGAATCGATATAAGTATCTAGGTCAAAGGGTAACATTATGGCATTGTTACGAATATAAACAATGCATTGTAACAATAAGGAAGTTGATGTATTGACCAAAATATAATTTAAATTATTAACTTACCAAACCCTAGGAAACACATGAAAAGTAACGCAATGAATCTGTGGCATTTTCCTCTTGGATCACAGAAATGATAAGCAAGTCTTGAAGAATACGTCTCAGATGCATCTGATGTGGGATAATAATATGCTTCCTGTATGTTTGGCCCGCCTTCCATTTTTTTGGGATATCAATAAACCAGCAACAAACTAAAAAAACAACTTTCTACTGCACAGGCTATTGTTGTGTGTGTGGAATTCAATGAAAATTATTACATTATCTTCTCGATAAATTAATTTAGCGCCGAAACACACGTCTTGGTTTGTATACGACTTTTATCTATTCACAAAACAAAGAAGAAACATGATTATCAATTCGTACTAAATACGAAACAGATAATTGTGTACGATGTGTACTACAGTGTACTATACATGTATTACGTATGCTACTAATCTATGACGAAAGATTTGCGTTTGCGTATATTTGCTATCATGCCCGAAGCCTGATTCTCCAATCTCTACATCTACTCTACATTGCTCTACATTCTCTATTATGCTTTGTAGATTGTCGTGTACGGGAAATGTCGCACGTAATTGTCGCCTAAGGTTGAAAAGATGTATTCTTGAATCATCAACTATATTACGGTCGTTCAAAATAATTATCGCGCAGCTTATACCGGCACCAACGGTTGAGTAGGTTAATCCATGGGTAATCCATTATACCATAGAATATCTATATCAATGACGAAATAGTGGGAGATTCTTCGATAGTACCTTTACTATACTACAAAAATTATAGATTGTACGTACATTAGTAGCACAAGCTAAAATTATTTTAAACCAAAAAAAAGTTACATATGTTTTTTTAATAGCATATGCACTATCGCTCATAATTATTTGGGCACCCTTGGATTTTAGATTTTTGTATATAGGAAATACATTCCAGCATTATTGAATAGTATGCTAATAATCAGTAAGATTTACTTAAATATTATTTTATTAAATAATATCTATACCTAAACTCCATTGCTTTCCATGAATTTACGAAAAATGGTATTTGCAATGCTCTGCAGAAAGATTTGTAGTTTGCATAAAAAGTTAAAATTTTAAGCCAATCGCGTACCTATCTGCTATCTCTTCAAATATATAGTTTTGAGCTGTTTTGACAGTTTCTAGGAGTTTAGTATTCCTTTAATTCTATTAGCTATTTAGCTAATAGAATTAAAGGGGGGTTTCGCCTCCAAATCTCATTTTTACAATATTTAGGATATTGCGTACAATGTATTGGCAGAGAATTAACATGTTGACAGCGAACCAATCAAAAAGATGGCGAATGTCAGATATGGGCATGCATGGGCACAAAATCTGAGCTTTGGCAGGAAGGCGAAGTGTCGCTTCTCATAGTCTTTATTCTCAGGCCATCTCGGACCTTAGTTCGTCAAAGATTAGAGACATAAGGTGTGTTCGTTTGCCTTCCACTTATTTACACTAAGTGCAACTATCTACATCATCAGAACAACTTGAAGCAATTTTAGTTAAACGAACGCTATGTTTACAATTCATGTAGTGCATAACCTGTAATACTGTTGACAACCGAAAAAATGGATTTATGTGGCAATGAAAATGAAAGAAAATACTTTTTCAGCCGCTAGTACAGTCTTTTTCTGCATCAAAATTGTTTAAAAATCTCAAAATGTAGGTTATCAAATCATATTTAAATTTGCCAATATTATGCAACTTTGCAATAAAAAGATAGTTTCCAATTATGAAAACTGAAAACAATTACCTATGTTAAATGTATAACAATCATTCTCCACATAATAATCACCGTCCGGTGATCTTACAATTTTTGTTGTCAGCAAATACACGGAGCTAGGATTTAATACAGCTGATCATTTAACTTACACCTCCTCCAGACTACAGTTCAACTTACACCTCCTTCAGGCTACAGTTCAACTTACACCTCCTTCAGACTACAGTTCAACTTACACCTCCTCTAGGCTACAGTTCAACCTACACCTCCTCCAGACTACAGTTCAACTTACACCTCCTTCAGACTACAGTTCAACTTACACCTCCTCCAGACTACAGTTCAACTTACACCTCCTTCAGACTACAGTTCAACTTACACCTCCTCCAGACTACAGTTCAACTTACACCTCCTCCAGACTACAGTTCAACTTACACCTCCTCCAGATCAAGTACAATTAGTACAAATTCAGTTCTTGCATAATACAAGTTAACGAACACAATACAACTAGCATTTTTGTCAAATGAAACAAACCACACTTATGTCTCTAATCTTTGGTTCAGTTTTACTGCTTTCTTCTTTTTACTTAAAAATGAAGTGTAATTCCCTCAAAACATAAAAATATACCAAATAAATATTTGTTTAATTAAAAGCCAAAACGCAACTTGGGCCATTCTTGTCTAGTCTTATTTTATGATTATAGATGTAAAACAATTTATTGTAATATTGCGTTCGGAAATTTAGATATATTATTCTTCGCATTTTCTATATTACTCTGCCTAGAGTGAAGGTGACAGTGAAAAATTGTATTTTTCTTAGAAATTTACTTGTTATAATAATAACGGTGTTATTTTTTTTAAATTTCGCGGTTGATTTGTTGGTTGTTCCGGCAATAAAGGTTATATTTTCATTCAATACGCTAAGAATTTGTAAGAATATGCCCACTTTGCCTGAACTCATATCCGTCAAATTAAAAAAAATGTCAAGTGGAGAGTGTGGAGCTTAAAATAAAAGAATTACTGTAGTGAAAAACGAAATATTTTATTACTAATTCGTAGTAATCATATATACGTCTATAATATGTGTATAAAGTCAATTAAACCTTTTCCTAATTGAATTTTTACGCAATTCGTATACCGATTAGGAAAATGCGAAATTAGCTATATCGCTACCCCCTCCTCGCTCTCAAGCGGACAATAGATGGCTCAAGATTATCGATGTGGTTAGTTACGAGGTAGACTGCCTTATGTGCGGACGATCTTATTGTTAGTAAGAATTTCTGGAGTATTTATTTTTCTTTTCTTTCATTTCATCAGAATCTAATTAATTTCGTCTTAAACTTCGTAGCAACGACAAAATAAATATGCGAAACTCTCATTTCCAGGCGACCTTGACTTCAAATTATTACGTGCGCTTTTCGCACAGTAGGTCTACATCCCAACATTGTTCCAAGTGGACTAGCGTCTCCCGCATCGAATTGCTGGGATATCATTCAGTCCCCTCCACGCTCTCTCGCATGTACGGCGAGAGAGCGAGGAAGAGATACCGATATAGCTAATTTCTCATTTTCCCAATCTGTATAAACGCATCTTATGTAACGATATAAAAAAATAAAAAATAAAAAAGAAATACTTCGGAACAAAAATAAATAACAGTGGACTTTTCTTCAATTGATAAATGCAACTAAAATACACTTAAAATAAACTAACATTTAGAAATAATGGTAATTACGAAAAGAAGTTTATTTATCTATATCTATCGCGTTGTTTACAGGATGAATCTTGGCAAGACCTATAATCAGGATGCTTGGGAGAACGAGATTTGGAGCTACGTTTTCTATCATATTTGGAAGGCCGCGAAGAATGTGGAGAATTTTGTCTAGTTCTTGTGTTTGACGGACGCGATCCAACGCTGTATCTTTCTTTAGATCTGGAACGTTTTGAACTGTGCAGAACAGGGCTCTTATGGTTACATCTGGAATTCGAAGTGGGCTGGGGGCTGGTAGAATGCCGCCTTTTCCTATGAGATCTTGATCTACTTCTGGACCTATGAATTGAGGTGTAAAGTATTAACTGCTACAAATAATAAAATCAAATGTTTTCAGTTAATTTCGTTTAATAAGAACTTTTTATGAAGAGTGTTCACGCACAACAGGAGTAGTACAAATAAGAGAGTTGTTAATATTAATATTACGTTGTTCATGTTCCAATAATTGTTATAGTGTTATAAAGCCTATGTACAGAGTATTCCAGAATTTTCGCTAATAATAATGAGAAATACAGATTTACGATACACTTCCAAATTTTGTTTTTGTAACTATGTATTAGGAGTTTAATATAATTTATTTTAAGTTATTTTAGGTTCAAACTCTTTAATTTTATCTCTATATCTCAAGCATTGGCGCTAATGTTAATCCAGGGCATTTCAATTAATTTCAATGAGCTTTTTTGACTTTAATATATACCCTTTACTTTAAGAAAGTTTCAAAAGAGGGAGTTCGTTAGTGGCGAAGCGTCAATGGTATTTGAGACCAAGGCTACTTGCACACGACTGAAGAAACCGCTAGCCGAAAAAAATTCCGACGAAAGCGACACGCGGGGAAATTGCTTTGCATGTGCAAAGCGTTATAAGCTTGCGTGTATTACAGCTTTTTTCGGCCGACGAAATCAAAATTCGCCGGTTGTGTGTAAGTAGCCTTAGTCTCAAAGTCTCCACTAACGCTTCGTCGCTGGAGTTTGTATATCTAAATTGTTTTAAGTTAAATGCAACAATGCTGTTAAGTTTATTCCCGTTTTTTTTTTGTTTCGTAACCGACATTACGCCTCGGAAAAATGTTGTTTTAAGGTGTTCTTCTGAAACGCCTGTGCGAATAACAATGTCTTCTTAACTAGCATGCATTCTGAGAAATTTATTATTCTAAGATAAAAATGTAATTTTTATCATACCTTCGAGTCGTTTCTTGCTTTTCAGTTACCTGAAATAAATTAAAGAAGACAATACATTAATATATTTTGTCAGTAAAAATTAAATATTCCAGAGTACAATGAAACAAACGTAGTTTTATTTGAATAGGTATCACAAACCAAGAGTGTATTCTTTGTATTTGTTTCCACGCCTCATGTCAAGCCACGATTGGCCGGAGCATGAGCGGTATTAACAAAGCGTTTCAATAAGCTCGGACTAAAAATGACGTTATCATAACCTGGACAAATATGCGGTAACAGCCAGAGGCGTGTCGAGCGCTTAAAAGTTTACACATAAAATAAAAGGTAAGAAATAAATTATAAAACGTGCTGAAACACTTACCTTTTTAAAAGTCTTCCGTGAAATCACAAACTGGGTAACATCTATTAAATATTTGAATCATTAGATATGTTTCCACAGCTGTTTCAGTCAAGTGAGTACGACGTGTGGAATAAATGTTTTTTAATGCCAAAAACGACCTCTCGACATCTAGCGATGTTATATTTGCATATTTAAAATAATCTTTGAAACAACTTAATGCATCTTCACACGCACCTTCACAAATTTGTTTTCATATAAGAAAATCGGAGTCTTTCTCTAAAACACTCAAATTTTCGTATTACACACCAATTTGTTTCGCCTTCTACAACGCATAACTGTGCGTGAACATCATTCACAATTTGGAGAGAATCCACTAGCGACTTCGAAACATTTTGTAATTTTTCCATTCCCTCCGAAGTAACTGTTGTGAATAGTTTGTAAATCTCTTTTAACCTGACTATCTTGAAATATTTCCTGGCTTTTGTTGATTGCTGCAGCTTCTGTCGGATTGAATTTTAAAACTACCTTCTTTACTTGATCAAAATATTTGTTGTAGTAAAACGCATCCTGTAACCATGTTCCCCAACGTGTAACAATCGGCTGTGGTGGTTCAGGTAAATCAGGACACAGTTTGTGAAATAGTCGTGTACATTTCGGGGACTTTAGAAACACTGTCTTTGTACTAGCAATCAATGCATTTACTAGTGGAAAACATGTAGGAACCGTTTGTGATTTTACATGTTACATGTAAGAAGTTACCACTGTGTTCTTTAAGAGATCGGCCCAAAGAACGCATGTTTGCGGCACCATCACCCATAAACATTAAAAGTTGCTTAGTTGAAACTTCAAATTTGTTCAACGAGTTCAACACCACCTTTAAAATCTCATCGGCAATACAATTTATAACTCTTTTGGAAGCAAGTACGAAGGAGGATGACGGTTGATGTGGTTCCATTGTACGTACCTTTACATTAACCACAGAATGTTTTTGACGATCTGTTGTTTCGTCCACACACAACCACAGTTTTTTATCTTTCAATTTTGTATTCATTCTTTTTTTCTATATGTTCACGAGCAAATGGCACTACCTTTCGTATCGATGTCCGACTAGGTAATTTACAGTCCGCATATTTATTCAAGAAGGAGACAAATGCTTCTTTGTCTAGTAAACAAAACGATAGATTGCATAAAATAAGAGTAACGCATAAATCAAATGTAAATTTTTCTTGGTCTCGTATGTCACTTTTTGCAGAAGAATGCTGTTTGCTTTCGATGTGACGTTGACAATGGCTTCTGGACCAACACATTAAAGGGATTTTACAAACTAGACATTCAATTTTAGCGCCATCAAAAATTAAGTCCGGCATGTCCACTATAAAGTTTTTAACTGTGTCTGCCATTGGGCCTAACTACGACATTTTTAAAGCAAACATAAGCGTACAATTACGAAATAAGTTACGACAGCCTACATATACACAGAACTACTCGTATACAGCATCGAATTAGTACTAACGTTGTGAAATAGATAATCGCCGACTCCGCACCACATATCTACTACACTGACTGTTACCGCTGTTTGCCCAGACTAGTTATCAATCACATGTTCTTACAAAACAACTTTTTGATTTCCGTGCTTTATGTAAGTATAAAATGTTAATTAACCACATTCTTTAAGTAAGAATTAAAACGTTTTACTAAGTTTGAAATTGTTACTCATGAACTGCATGAGTTGTAGCGTATTTTTTGCCATGCCACTTATATGTACTACAGATTTATGAATAACAAATAGCTTCAATTACTTGTTTCTTGTTGGTTATAAAAATAACATTTTAAAAATACAGATTCCACGTCTCTTTCATCTGAATGCTTTTAATTTCTGCTTTTCTACAATAGGTAATTTTATATTGGTTAATAAATTACTACATTACCGAGTGGTTGCCCTCCTCTTGTCTACTTGGTCCATCATATTTCATTGTTTGCTGTTTGTAATTTAAAGTTAATGAATTTGTTAAAAACTCATTTTATCTTAGCCATAACTTACATAAATCTTATCAAGTACATTCAATAACGTAGCAAAATCTGCTTTACGATCTTCTCTTCTGTCCTCAATTAATTTTTCTAATAATTTTTGCTGATGTTCTTGATTTTGTTGTATTGTATCCTACAAGATAATTTACACACCGGTAATAGCTTTCAATTTAAACTTAGAGCCGTTTGACATTTACAAGAATTATCATAAAAATTTTTATGCAAATTAATCACAGAAATCTCATAAAATATTTCATAATAAATTTCCAAATAATAATTTTGTGATTATTTTTGCCGTTTGCAACGACTAGAAAATGTAACATTTTCAGGATATTTATTGTCATACGCAGGCGCATTTCGTAAATTTGTTCAGTAACACTGGTAATGTATAGTTGGTAGTATTGACACGCAAGAGGTATTGATGAACCTCAAATATTTATTGTGAAGGGAATTGTAATTGTGCGAATTACTATTAAAATGGGTACAAATCGGTTATTACTGCTGGCAGCAGGCACTCTTTCTTGTTATCTGATATATTTAATGACAAAAATAAATGATAATAAAAGGAAACGATCGTACTGGTCAAGAAAGTGGTTGATAAACAAACAAGGGAAAGGAACTCTGGCTTTGCTAAACAGCGAATTAAAGCAAGAAGATCCCAATGCTTACAGAGATTTTCTAAGAATGAATAACAGTTACTTCCAATTAATATTAAGTTTAATTGAAGGTAGCATTAAATTGCAAGACACTTTCATGCATTAATGTATCAGTGCTGCACAATTTATTTAAATGTTTCAATTGATTGTAGGCTGGATTATGGTTTTTAGATACCGAAGAAATTTATCGGTTCGCACGGTGTTTAATGCGCACAAACACCGCGTCGATTCTTGTCAAATTTTGTTGAAAATATAGAACATTCTCTATATTTTTATTGTCAAAATGTTAATAAATCTCAGAATAAGGATACTGTTTGCCACGTCAAAGATTTTTAAAAGAATTTATTTAAAAATTTTCAGAATAACTTTGACTAAAATTTTTATAATAATTCTTGTAAGTGTCAAACGGCTCTTATATTATACCGTACGAGTGTGCGTACTATGATCACCCGATTTTACACGAACTCGGCGCATCTAAACGTGTGCTGTGTTGAATGTCACTGTGGAATGTCATTTGCTTGACAAAATTGCGTAAACGCAAATTCATTTGTGCACCTTACTCATGTTATAAACGGCGTATTCGTTTACGTACATATACAAGCCACAACTTCGTTCTTGCATTTCCAAAAACGCCTCGCTCACGTTATAAACGACATATTCGTTCACGTACACGTGTAAAACACGACTTTGCTATCGCATTTCCGAAAAATGCCGATTATGCTGGCTGATCATAGTACGCTCGCTCTTACGGTAGATGTATACATACATGAATCTTATCCAGCTTTTCAAACATAGTTGTGAAGTTAGTTCTTAATTGATCTTTATTTTCTTGGATTGATTTTTCAAACCTTTGCTGTTGTCGACTCTATTTTCCAAACAGAAAGCAATTAAGAACAATACAAAATTTGAATTAGTAACTTACGTGATGCTTCTCTAACCTTTCGACCATTGTAAGAATACGTAAACCAAATTGTTCGATTTGTTGTGTAAGTTCTTGATTTGACTGCTCTAACCTTTCAAAATGTACCTGCAATCCTAGAAGAAAAAGGTAAATGCTTAAATTAAGTTAAACATTTGAATCGATAGCTTTTTTCTATTAGTATTGTAAGGTATAGATATAAAAGCATTTATACATTGTTAGACATAGCCACTAAGCTAGAACATCATTTATGTTATAACTTCGTGTGATATCTTCTGAAGAGACTAGAGTTTGTAAAGTAGGTTCTTGGCAATACCATTTTGTTTTTTTGTAAGACAACACAATATTGTTATCCTAAAAATGAGAAAGATCGGCAAATACCTGCTCTACTGCAAGAACTGTTAGAACCGTTTGGAACGGAATTTGGATTACGAATTGTGTGGGATTCGAATAAGGAACTAACAGTTCTCAGAATTTGTAATTCTAGAACTGCACAGCTCAAACAATGCACTTGTAATGCACATACGCACTAGCTCTAAAATTGCTCAGAACTGCAGGTTCGAACAAACCTATTGTCAATAATATTGATTATTTAATAATTGTCTTCTTTCATCCTACACCATTAGACCACCGCTATTTTTAATATTGAAAATTAAATTTAATTAATAAATATAAACATTTGTAACGAAAACATTTAGATTCCATTGAACAAATCATCAGCGACAACCAAAGTAACCAATGAAAATTTGGCAGCATTGCATTGGCTTTTTTATATGAACAGTGATCAAAAGCATCCTCTTTTTACCCTATTAACTGTATATTTATTCATTCAATTCAAAATCACTATACACATTGAACGGAGAGCAGTCTGGCTGCATATAGAATTATATGCACATATAGTTTACATTGGAATATAAGTCTGCAGATTACAACGATGCCAAATCAGATTGATAGGAAAGGGTAGCATTGAATATTTTTAATCTATTAGTCCTGACACTAGCAATCACTTAAATTGTAAACCTTAATTAATACTTTTACAATACGGAAAGCCTACGATTTCTTGTAAACCTCTATGTGAAATATTAAACTAATTAAGATGATAATATATCATACATAAAGTTTAAATTTGCTTTAACGTTGGAAGTGTACCTGCACGTTTACGCCACGAATAATTACTCCAACGCAACATCTGGCAACACAGTTACTTTTGATATATGTATGTGTATACGTGTACTACTTGGAATACGTGATAGCCAGACTGCGCTCCATTCAATGTGTATAATCACCTTAATATTTTAATGAACTGATTAATATTCCATTTACAAATATTTAATTTCGCTGCAATTACTAAGATACTGAACAAGTTCAAATTGTAACCATTTATTTTGTTAAATATGTAAAATAAAATATATATTCCTTATCCTTAACATGACAGATTTTGATTTTAATTTTTAATCATTATATAACAAACTTACCGCTGGCTACGTCATTTTCTGGTAATTCTTCAGTTGCAGTTGTAGAAGTGGCATTCCTTTCTTCCTCTACAGTTTTTGAATTAGTAGATTTTAAATTATCTATTAATTGTTTTCTCTTCTTACATACTGTTTTGTATCTGTTTTCGCACTGCGCTCCTGTTATTATTAATTTAAATTTAAGGTAAATATCATTTGCAATTTGATTCCACATATACTTTTTCGAATTAAATCGTTTTCTAGGTCCAACTTCAGAAATATACAATTCATACTTTTCCAATAAATAGTTTGTATCATGTTCACCCCATACAACTCTGTCTATTACTGTTGAAAAAGATTCATTTGCATATGCAAAGTTTTCGCTAAAATTAACACCTATAATTACGCATTTTCTGTAATACTTTAATAGTTAATATTTACAAAGTATTAAGCTCTAGTTCACCAATTTTATTTCCTGATGCATCTAATAATTGTTGTGTCGACGTTGAAGATGCAGGTGATGATAAAATTATTTTGCTAGAATAATAAAAGATTATGATTTGGTATAGTCGTAAATTAAACACTTACACATCTTCGTCATCGTTTGAATTATCATCACCTTTCATTCTTAAGACTACAGTATAACTTTAAATTTCTGAAATGAATTTAAACTATAATGTTTAAAGTATTTTAAGCAAGAACTTACAGTGCATAACCATACCAAACCATACGTACATAACCTCATACAGCCTTTGCACTTGCACTTATCCTCCGCAGATTTGCGCGGATCTAGCATTGCCAACAGTAAAAAAAGATTCTGTGTCGCTAAGAATAGGATTTGGTGCAATTCACAGTCCGGCCTTTTACTTAGTGCTAAGATCAACTCAAGTAAGGGTAAGTTTAGAAATATTCACAAAACAAAAATTATCCAATACTTTTGATGAAGTAATTTATTTTACACTTTATGTTAAGTTAAATAGGACCAAGAAAACTTCAGGAAATTACAAGGTATTATAATGTAAAAGGATTGTAATCAGTTAGCTTTACTAGTTCCCAGCTAATTTCCCATAATTTCTTTGCAGTGTCCATATTTTCTGCTTCACGAAATGGTTTAGTTGATTTACAATCTACATAGTAAAGACCACTTTGTTTTCCTGCTTTTTCGTCTATCGCACAGTAAATAGTTGTTTGAGATCCTTGTAGAGGCGTTTTAATGAAACTTCTTGCAATACAGTGAAACATACACGTAATTCCCTTAAAATAAAATGTTTCCAGATTTCTTGTTATTTCCGTAGCTATTATTCCAGGATGAAGAACATATATATTTACGTTGTTTATTTTCGCTTCTACAAAATACTTACATGCTATTAAAATTACTCTATTTTAATTGGTGATAGGTTTGAACTAACCTTTTAGTCGCCGATCCAATTCCTTAGTAAATAATATATTTGCAAGTTTACTTCGTTGATAAGCATTAAATGGTGAATAAGTTTTTTTCTCACAATGTAGATCAGTAAAATCAAGTTCTGCTATTTGAATAAAATATACAGAGTATCAATAAAATGATAAATGATTGAATTAATGTAACACCTAGCAGAGCTGGGTACCCTGATAATGTGCTTCAATCACTTTTAAAGGAAGATATTGGAAATACTTTGGTTAAGTACTTTAAGGGTTTGAAATACTTTCCAATGAGTACTTTGTACTTGATATTTGATATACCTATTGTAACTACTTGGTATTTTACTTTTTCAAATACTGTATTGATACTTGTCACCTTAAAGCACTCTGGCTCAGTGCTTGGTGTTTGGAATTTGAAGCACTTTACTATAGTATTTTATCCAGCTCTGATACCTATGAAGTAGCATCCTGTTGCATTACATTGGGAAAGGAGTTCAGAGTATGCTTCCTTAACGATTTTAATAAAAATACCCACAGTACATTTTTTAAATTTCGCGGGCAATTTCAATCGGTGTTTCCCACAATTAGGATCCTATTCGTATACATCACAAGTATAACGCCAAGAAATTGGTGAATATGTCCACTATTGGCGGAACTACCAACTTTACGAGGATTGTTTGAAAAGTTTCAAGCCTCAACATGAAGATATCGTTACTCATCAAAAATATTCTGGTATAATTGCACATGTGTTGGGAGATACTTTTGAAAATGTCGGCCATGTTGGACGCTCAGTTATTGTTTAACAGTCGTTTGTCTGAGTCGATGTTAGTGCTTCTGTAAAAATTGAAAAAATCGAATATCGAGCCGTCATTAAATTCTTACATTTGAAAGCCAATACGCCTACGTAAATTACAGTCGAAATGGACGCTGTTCACGGAGACTCTGCGTCGTCATTTGCCACAGTGAAATTTTGGACAGCTGAATTTAAACATGGCCGTACTAGCTTGGTTGATAGTGATCGTTCAGGACGGCTGAAAACTGCAACCACTACTGATAACATCGGATAAGTTCACCAAATGAGGCTAGACGACTGTCGAATTAAGATGAGAGAGGTAGCAGAGGCTGTGAGCATCTGAAAAGAACCTGTTTGTCGATGGTTTGGGCATGAAAAAACTAACCGCGCGTTGGGTGCCGCGCTTGCTCACTCAGGATCAGAAACGCTTTCGAATGAACATTTCCAAAGCCTTGTTGAAGCAGTTTAAGTGAAATAAATCTGAGTTTTGGCGTCGATTAATAACTGTAGATGAAGCTTCAATACACCAGCACACTCCTCAAGCCAAGGTGCGGCCGGGAAAGTGGTGGCGACTGCTTTTTAGGATAGTCATGGAGTTGTGTCAATCAACTATCTAGAAGGACATCAATAACGGGGGCATACTACGCATCATTACTTGACAAATTGAAGCTAGAAATTGCGGAAAACGACTGTATTTGAAGGAAAAAAAAGCTTTATTCCATCAACACAGTGTACCGTTTTGCACTTCAATGGTCGCCATGGCAAAAATTCTCGAATTGGGGTTCGAATTGATAGACCACAACAAAAATTCTTGTTTCTGTGTTTGAAATTGGGTAATAGCTTTTAACGGCGGAAGCTAATAAGCGAATCTGTCAAATATTTATTAATTAGGAAAAATACCATATTAAATTCTTTAAAGAAACTTCGTGAACATCCAGAATGTGTAATAGGATCAACAACAGTTGTGATCTAAGGAGACGGTGAAAATTTAGTTAGCACATTGGTCATGATCGAAGGATTACATCTCAGGATAAAATAACATTTATAGCAAAAAATTTATAACAAAAAAGAAAAACTACAAAAACCTTCATCATGTCGTTGGTTGTTTGTTTTTCTCTTTTTTGATTATTGGAAAATAAAGTGTGATCTAGTTTATTAGAAAGATCTGGGTAATGTTTTATTTTCATGCTGTGTACTTACTTCTATGAGCTGCAGATGATACGTTAATAATTCTGGCTGGGGCGCTTCTAATAATTTTGGGTAAAAGTAATAGTGTGAGTAGAAAATGGCCTAAGTGGTTTGTACCAAATTGCATTTCGAAACCATCTTCTGTTATATAAGGGCAACCCATGATTCCTGCGTTGTTGATTAATAAATCGATTCTGTCATATTCTTGAAGCAATTTAGTGCTACATTCTCTTATGGATTTTAAACTAGACAGATCTAATTGTATTACCGTTAATTTGCCACAACCAATGTTTTCCATGCATGAATTTATAATATCTTCAACAGCACACTTTGCTTTTTCGATATTTCGACAAGCCATTATCACATGTGCACCTGCCAAAGTTCTTATAATTTAAAATAATTATAAATGACCACATTAATAAATATTTATTAACACAATTGTGTATATTGATAGGATTTTCTTTACTGATGTATTGTAAAAGAAACATATTTAGTTTGCCCTATATGTTTCTTTCTATTGACATAAGGCTAACAATTAATTTAGAACTACGATATACGCCAAGAGAGTATAATAATACATATACACATATTCTTGCAATCTGTATCTAGTAAGAACTAATAAATAATACACTGAATAGGGAAGAGTGGGGGAGTCGTAGTCTTTGGGAAATATTGGCCAACAAACATTTATCCAATATTTTTTCTTAATCACTCCCTTAAATGGGATAATCGGCAAAAACACAGTTCCACAGATATTTTTCACATGCTAAATGAGACTAAAGTTGAGAATAACGTTAGGGCAGAGGATACCAATCGAAATTGTCAGATTTAGAATATTTTCAATTCTTACTAAAATCTACAACTTTCTTATTTAGAAAGAATAATGATATTGCAAAAAGTCCAATTTAATCGAGTGTGTATTGGTATTCATGCTTAAATAGTTTAAAAAGTTTTTATTTTTACCTCGAAGTGGTTTTCGAAAAAGAAGATCAGTCATGGACCAGATATTTGTTTTAAAACAAGTTACTGATAGCAGTTTAAATTTGAACTTACCTATTCACATAGCTTTTATTCATTTTAAACAAGCATAGGATGGATTGCAAAGAGAAAAGTATTGAAGTAATGAAAGATCTTGGAATAGAAGGGAAACTTATAGGCCTAGTAAAATGACTGATACGAAGTATAAGGTAGCAATTAACGGTTGAGTTAAGGAAGGAGGTCCGCTGTCCACAACTCTATTCGATATAATTCTAAACTTTGCGTTAAAAGAAAATAGAATTCAAATGAAAGAAACAATATACAATAATGATATCAAGGACTGTGGGGTAGTATGACAAACAACACGAAGTATCGGCACAAAATATTAATTAAATTAATCCGGAACAGCTGTTTCGAGGGCTCCTGGGCACCTCATTATCAACCGAATGACCGAATAAATCTGATCAGATTTATTTCGTCACTCGGTTTGAGGTGCCCAAATACTTATGAGCGGTAGTGTATGTTCCTTGTGTGTTGAATTTAAATTAAGTTTTAAATACTTCAAATTGTAAGAAAAATTGCTAACCTCTAATATATAAATCCTTAGCCGTTTCTTTGCCGATTCCGGTATTTGAACCAGTCACAATTGCGGTCTTTCCATCTAGACGGATCTTTGATTTTTTACTGTAGAGACCCATGGTGGTTAAACAACAATGTAGACTGGCAATTTTAAAGGATAACATGTGTTAATCGTTATAGATGTCATAAATTCATTGTTGCCTATATTTAATCTATACAATGTACAATATCTATGTATATAATACCAACGAGTTGTATCAACAAATTAGATATGAAATAATCATGCACAGGTGTTGTTATATACACATCAAGCCTTGAGTACTTGACCTGATGAGCTTGTTCTATATACAATTTGATTTGTTTTTAATAAACTATATAATTTGATTGAGTATCTTTTAGTAAGCATACCAAAATATCAACGTCAGCTAAGTATTTTATTAATTAATTGTCAAAATAATATACGTATATTTGTTTCCACATTTCTTTTCTTTTTTGCATTTCATTTTGACTGATTCTATTGTCATTTGACACCTTGAATCAATAAACGTTATTATTATTATTTGAACCCAATTCGCTTTCTCAAGAGGTGAACCACATCACCGAAACTCGGATCCGTAATAATTATTTTAGGAAAGATATTCAAACTACCAGTAACTACTACAGCAATCCTTTTCCACAGCAACTCCCCTCATCTAACCCTAATTTCCGTAAACAAGCGTATCTATCCTACATTCAAGGTGTCACCGATCACATCAACAAGATTCTCTTCAGGAACAACATAAAAACCATCTTCAAACCCAATTTCAAACTCTCAAACTACTTTCCCATCAAAGACCGCAATCATATGAAAGCCCCTGGTGTCTACCAGGTTCCATGTTCGTGCGGTAGTGCGTAGTTTGGTGAGATAAAGCGATCAGTCAGCACTCGTGTTACTGAGCACGAACGTTGTACGCGGTTGTTGCGTGTAGCCGGGTCCGCGCTGGCTGAGCATAGACTAGAAACTGGTCACCGAATGCAATTTAACTCCACCCGCGTCTTGTCTCGCAACCTTCACTATTATAGTAGAAAAATCCGTGAATCAATAGAGATCTTCAAACATCCCAACAATTTAAATCGCGAAGATGGTTGCCCCTTACATCACACGTGGAAATCCCAGCTGATTAAACCTCCTAGCAATCTCCACGCTTCATTGATCCGTAACTTTTCCTCTCCATTGACTCGAAACAATCGCTATATAAACCCCTCCGGAATCAATATGTAATAATAGCCCTGAAGATGTCCCATAAGAGTGTGGACCCAACGTCGGCAGAAGCTACAACGACACGGTTCCAATCCGGAAACCAATAGTATAGTGAACATTATACGTATTTCCTCTAACTGTAGGCAAGCGAATTTGTCAAGATATAACTTAAAAAATCGTAATCCACTTGTTTGTAGTCAATTTTCCATATTTTTTTTTACTGTTTCTATATTTTTTGCTCTATCCAGCAATAAAAGACATATTCGCCAATTTCTTAGCGTAATGCATGTGAATATGATCTAATGCCGAAACTACCAGCTTAAGTCATCCGCAACATTTAGAAAATGCGAAGTTGAACCTAATGTGGTTTAAAGACGCTCTTTTGCAGCTCTACTCTCTAACAGGTGATTCCACGACAAGCGACCTAAAGGCCCAGTTACATGGTTTCTCAAACCATGGAACTGGTCCTTTCAATTGAAAGTTCGTCGGTTCACGAACTGAAGATGTTAAAACGACCTATGGGATTCGTCGTTCACAGGCCCGTCATTGTTTCGGAACCCTGATAATTTACTTCAGTTATACCAACTCGACACAGTCTGCTCCTTTGGTCCGCTTAAATTTACCGACATTTGACGACACTGTCAAGACCACGAATCGCAAGCCACATCAAACGGCATATATTACACGGTCCACGATCCAATAGTCTTCATCAGCGATATATTTATGGAGATACGGGTGTCTGTTTGTTACCGTAGTCTGCATGACGATCTGTCGGACTTGTGAAAAATTTCTGTAACTTCAAGGTAAGATGTTTTATTGATTATATAAGCAAAATGAATAAAACTCAACAGTTTCATACAACTTGCTGTGGTCTATTTAACTCGAATTTCTAAACCGATGTGAATAAAAACTACCAAGTGAGCCAAAATGATTGAAGATCATTTAAATTTCCCGCATTTTTGTTAAGGAAATAATGTTGGTGCGCCTTATAAGTAGTTATATTATTATAAGTTTCGTTTTGTCATTAGCGTACCAAGAATTAAGTAATGGGTATTTTCAGCAGGACGGTGCAACTGTACATACTGAAATATCTTTCTCAGGGTTTTTACTATAAATTTTGTTAAATTTTCAAATTTAACTCTATTAAATGATTTTCGTAGGTTCGGGGGTATCCCTGGATACCCTTGTGGCAATTTTGAATGAATTTGTAACTTAGTGAAATCAAATTAACGAATTTTTGCGATTTTAAAATTAACTAACCTTTAAACTTTCGAACGACGCCACTGTAAATAAACACTGTTTAAATACACACCACAGGAACTGCCCGTTCTGGATATTTAACCCAATTTGCTTTTCTAATAATGACTTTGAATACACCACGAACACTTATCTTTGGATTGGATTCACGACAAACTTTGATTCAACCAAGGCCGAATAAAGATTGATGAAAATTGAGGGCGTCGTTTCTCTTTCATTTATTTTAAATCGCGAAAGACCGGCGATTGTTTTCTTTCACAGCCAATTTTGATAATTTGCCTAAATAGAAACTAACTTTTCGATGATTTTCAATCAAAATGATATTAGTACACGAGAACGAATGCAGTGACTTAACCAGGAGGTTGTTTGTTGATGATTCTGTGATACGAATTGTCACCAACAAGCTTTAAAAGAGAAAATCCACTACTAATTTATGGAAACCGTTCAGATAAGGATTTAATTAACGAAATATTATCTGTTGTGCTTTGAAATTTACGTTGTTGCTTATTCCAGACGATTTTTACATTAATTTAGAAGAAGTAATTGAATAGGAAAATTGATAAATGAGTAGAATTGTCCATGATACCCCATACTCGTCGTTATCTGGACTTATAATTAAATTCTACCTTCCTCGCCCCAAGGACGGTTGGCTGAGGGGGGAAATGGTAACGCAAAAATTACCAATTATCTCCGCAAGAGGGATATTTGGTTGCCAACGAGTGGTCAGCCTGACATTTACTTCAGTACCGAAATGACAACCGAGAGAAATTGTTGCCGTCGTAAACACGACGTTGAACATAACATAACAATACATACTTCTTACAAAACGTTGATGTATTTAGAAGAGTTTTATGAGAATAGATTAATTAGCAATGGAATTTGGCTAGCACGTTCACCTGATCTAACCCCATTCGATTTCTTTTTATTCCCATATTTGAAGAACACCGTTTTTCATAATCGCCCACGTACTCTGGATGAACTTAAAAAAGTGGTTCAACAAGAAATTAATAATATAACAGTGCAAACCCTCGAACGAGTATTTGAAAATATGCGGAGAAGAATACAAATATGCTTAGAAAATAAAGGCAGACATTTTGAACATTCATTGTAAAGTAAAATATGAAATTTATATTTTGTTATGTATTTAACTATTGATATTTAAATAGAAATTTGCATTTCAATTCCTTATTCTTAAATCTTATACGCTGATCGCAATAAGCATCACTGTGCCTTTGTGTTAGTGACCGACGCACTATTCAAGCATACTTAAATTTTTCTCAAAATCTGTTAAAAATAGACACACAAAACCCATATTAAGTTGATTTATTTTTAGATGGAGAAAATAAAACCGTAATAATATATAGGGTGTTCTATTTAAAATAACAAAGCAGATGCGTGGTTCGCTAATTATCGATCACCCTGTATATGCAAGAATATTTTTAGAAGATATTCTGAAGTGTCTAATATGCCAACAGAAAATTTTGACTTCCTAGTATTTATAGTATAGGCGCAATCCTACAATTCCAGAAGGTTGGGACACCCTGTATATTTTTACATTATACCACCTTGGAACATATAAAGTATTAGCCTCCAAATTGATAGCAAAAGAGTAACTACCGACACTACATCCGTTTTCAGGCTAGGTCTTAAAATGTCAGAGTCTGCAACTGTCAAAATTTTAACAAAATTTGCAATATAGCTAAAAGTAATTACCGAAATTGCATATAACCATATAATCATTGCAAAGGTAATTTTAGTAGCTATCAAAATGATGAATAAAAAGTATAACAATCCATTTAAAATAAAAAAAATTATAGGCGGTTACGGAAATTTGGAGTATAATTTGTATATAATTTTACAAAGTACGCTGTGCATATTACATACTTATATACGTCCAGAAAATCTCATTTCTCCAGCGCACTTGGTATACCGGAATGATAACTGATTAATAATTAAGTAAATAAATATACATTTTTATTTCTATTGTGTATTTGAAAAGAAATATTTGATTTCATGACTGTGATTTCAGAAAACCAAGTAGATTTGTCATAACAATACTTAAGCATTACTTGATTAGTGTTTAAAAGGATCGTGATTATCCAAACCAACCAATTGCAAACTCATGTCCCACAACTTCTTGGCATTATCCATATTTTCGGCTTTGCCAGATGGCCTTGTAGCTTTACAATCTGCGTAATATAAACCACTCTCTTGTCCTGATTTCTCATCGATTGCGCAGTAAATTGTAGTTTGGGCACCTTGTACTGGTGTTTTGAAAAAGCATCTCATACCTTGAAACATTAGTGATACACCTTTGCCGTAAGTGGTGCCTACATGTCTTTGTAAGTCAGTTGCAATTGCACCAGGGTGTAAAGTATATACAGTAACACCCTCTACGTTTGCTTCTACAAAATTTAAACGAATTTACAATAAAATAATGTTATACTTTGTATTCTTATTTTCATTACCTTTTAATCGTCGGTTTAATTCTTTTGTAAATAGTATATTTGCTTGCTTACTTTGCTGATAGGCGTTCATGGAGGAGTAACTTCTCTTTTCCCAATTTAGATCATCAAATTCCATATTGCCTGTAACAATAAAGAAAGGAGAATAATATAAGCGAAAGTTTAAAGGACGAGCATCCTTACCTCCATGTAAAGCAGAAGATACATTAACAATTCTGGCTGGAGCACTTTTAACTATTGTGGGTAAAAGCAATAGCGTCAAGTAGAAGTGTGCCAAATGGTTAGTACCAAACTGAATTTCGAAACCATCTTCCGTTTTCTCAAAAGGACACATCATGACTCCCGCATTGTTGATTAACAAGTCGATCCTTTCGTGTTTTTGGAGGAGTTTATTGCAACAATCTTTCACAGATTTCAAACTACATAAATTTAATTCTACTACCGCCAACTTTCCAAGATTTTCGAGGTCCTTGCAAGAATCAATTATATCTTTCGCTGCTTCCTCTGCTTTCTCAACATTTCGACAGGCCATTACGACGTAAGCACCTAGATAACGTTTAAACAATTTGATGAAGACCTTATATTGATTAGTGGCTAACTAAGTAAAAAACCATCGCAATACCATCTAATGGAAAGATAGCAACAAACGACATATTCGTCAGTTTCTTAGCGTAAAGTATGCGAATATTTCCTTTATCGCCGAAGCTATCAATTTAAATCATCCGCGAAATTTAAAGAATGCTAAGTGGGAATATAGTAATGATGCCACGAAAACTATTTTTATATGCTACGGCTGAATTTAATAATGAATTATCTTATATTTTGGTGTAAGCAATAGAAATAGAAAGATAATTATTATGTATCATCAAAGAAATTGAGAACTGACCTCTTTTATACAAATCCTTAGCTGTTTCTTTGCCGATTCCGGTATTGCAACCGGTGATGATAGCAGTTTTTCCATCTAAACGGACTGTCGACTTTTCGCTATAAAGAACCATTTTCGTTTACGTTAAATGCGCGTTTTAAGACGAGTTTAATACCTGGTCATCACTTATATCACTTGCTTTGAAGGATAAAAGCGAACTACGAAAAATTTTGATTGTCATTATTATATTGCACAAATTCAGTACGCATGATTCATAGCATGAATTGTTTAATGATATAATCAATAATATTAGATGTTTTTGTACCGCTAAACTGTTAGAATGTTCCACTGTTTATACACACATACATATGACTTTGATATAAAACATTGGCCGAGCAATGGGCTGGGAAGCTAGCATTTCAATGAGTAAGAGTGTGCGTAATGTAGATATGTGTGCACGGTAAACTGACGGAGCACGACCACTTGCGCTCTCTGCGCTAGCATATCACTTATATTAGTGCGGACGCGGACATCGGAGATACGTCGTTGACGCTCATAATGTGAAGTAAATGTTATTATTTTATTAATGTACCTAACTATTTGGAAAATACTGGTGAACATGTTTCATATTCCAGAAATATCAATATACTCCTATTAATTTTTCATAAAATAAAACGAATTCTAATAAAAAAGAAAAAGGAATAAAACCAAGCTTGAAATTCTAATAAACAAATAAGATATATCAATTCTAAATAAGGTATAAGTAAAAAGAAATTCCAAGATCATTAAGTAAAGGGAACTATAAGAAAAAAAAAACTTGACATTCTCAATCAAAATCATAAGAATCGACTCTGAATAACGTAAAAATCAAAATAATCTAATAAAGGGAATGTTAAGGAAAGTTAAATTTAAAATTCTAGAAATAAAAAGAAAACAGAAAATTTTGAATTAATATAAAAAAATGAAATTATTGAATAATGGATTCGAAGGTCCCCCCCATTCTGCAGTTCGCCTGTCATAAAATTCGCAGCTCATCCAATGTTTGAGGCCTTGCGTGCTGATCTCTGTAGATTATTTCTTTTAAATAACGCCAAAGGAAGAAGTCGTTGGGTGCTAAGTCAGGGGATCTAGGTGGCCAAAGTATATTGCTCTACGTGCTGATGACATGCTGGGGGAAATTAAAATTAATAAATTCCTTAATTTCCCTTGCATTATAAACCGGACACCCCACCCATCTTGCCAAACATCCTCCAAATTACCAGTTATGTTACATACAGTCGGAATAACGTCATTTTGCAGAAGTTGCAGGTGCCTTTCGCTATTTAGATTACCATTCAGAAAAAAACGTTCCTATAATGCCATCACCTAGAATACCTTCCCAGACGTTCAGCTTTCTAGGATACTGTGGTTTTTATTGGGACCAGTACCTAGGGGCAGACGAATTGTGGTGACCATGAAGTGGAAATTATGTTTCGTCCGTGAACAAAATATTTTCAAAAAAAAAATTTCGTTTCTGTCATCTTTTTCTCTCGTACTCTCACAAAATTCTACACGTCTTACTAGATCTTCTGGAAACATTTCTTGCCTTTTTTCAATTGAAAGGATTTATATTTATTTCTCCTTAAAATATCTCTAACTGTGGTTTTTGGAATATTCACAATTTCTAAAATTTGACGACTCGAACATGGTTAGCTTCCACAAAAACACATACTTTGACCTCTTTTTCCATCTTTCCTCAGCAAGTGGCCGTTCTTGTCGATTGCTATTGTTGCATTTTGAGCAACCAGTAGTACAATCTGTTTTTTCAAACTTATGAACAGTATTTAAAATTGTTTGATTAACAGGAACTGGTCGATTAGGGTAAGAAAAGGCAAAACGCCCAATAACTTCTTCTGCGCTCTCAGATGAATAGTATCACTTAATAATGGTTATTATACGTTCCTCTTTTGTATAAACAGACATTGTAAGTGTATTAATAAATAAAATATTACAGGGAATTAGGAGAAAACATAAGAGTGAAACGAGCTTCAAATAGATCATTCGATGATATACCTTCCGAGTCTGTAAGCGAACTGATACTTCTGATTCGTATTCATCGCCGCTTCCCCTACACTACCCGCACATAATCTGTTTGGCAACGCCACTATAGTTGCCTCCGTCTTATCTAGTACCTTTCTAGTACTAAGCTTCCTAAGGTTTATCTCGGTTTTGAATTATTAGCTACGATAGGTTCCTTTAAATTTATCAATTTGTGGTAGACGTAATATGCCTGTTTTTCAGGCCTCTTATGTGTTATTTTTAGGATGACTTTCGCACAAACCCTGTAAAATTGCTGGATTTATTTTTAAAATTCGGTTAATCTGGCAACAATCATCACCTTGTTTGCCACGGTTGCACAACAAATTAACCAATAATTTAATTTTTATTATCTCTCGTCAAACCAGTTTGCAGCGGACTTTTCATCTTGGCTGGTGGTGTTGTAAATGGTAGGTGAAGGACAAAGCTACGATTCCCCCGTGCATTTCCGTTGCATTTCGTGTACATTGTACTTGTTAAAAAAATATAAAGTTCAAATATTTGCTGTTCTACAAGTGTAACACTCAGTATGTTCTAACTCTTGATAATTTTTGCCAGTTTTACCGAATTTTAAAATGATTTCAAGTTTATCTTACATGCCGTACTTTTGCTTTTTTCCGGGTTGGAACCGCGTCATAGCTTTTGTCGACGTTTCGTCCACACTATTGTAGGACATCTTCAGGGAAGAGTGTGGACGAAACGTCGGAAAAAGCTACAACAACAACACGGTTCCAACCCGGAAACCAAGAGTACAGTATTATTGACGACCGCGGAAGCCTACGTACCAGGTTTATCTTACATGATTCATGCGTATTAGGCTATTGTAAAATCAACAATATGAAAGCACATTGTCTATCAAAAAGTAACAAATTTAAACAAACCTATCGTAATTAAGTATTTGGAACTAAGTTGGATAAGGTGCAGAAATAACGACGACTAACAAAACAGGTAAAAATAAAGGAAGGTAATACTAAGAATAAAGAACGAAAATGTGAAAAAATGCAGATTATACTAATAAATAACAATAATAATTTTCACTTTTACAATTGACATTTGACAGTTTGCCAATTGTCGATTACGTTTCCTAGCACCGAACTCTTTGGATCAACCTGGCGACACATGGGACAATTTGGGTCTTTTTCTTGGCCAACTTTGAAAAACAATAAAAACAAATTTCCAAAATCAATATTGCTGCATAGACTGATATTTCTTAAGATAACATATGTGATATCGTTGAATTCGTCTTTTCAAAAACGTAAAAATATGTAGGGTGCTCTGTTTAAAATAAGAAAGTTGACATCACTTCCAGTAATACCGGAAATGTAATTGAACTGCCGATAACACCAAAAATTAGCTCACAAAAAACATTATGGAAGGCATATCTTAGGACCTCACTGCATAGGTAATGCAATTTTGCTGTCTTTATCTTACATTACGAGTACTTAAATTTTTAAAGATTACAAATAGATTGTATAATATTCCTATGATTATACTCGTGTGTTTTGCTTTATTATAGATAACCCTTTTATAAATACACAAGCTTTCTACAGATATAAAAAGATTATCAGATATTGTAATCAATTGTGGAGATAAAAAAAAATATTCTAGAATGTTGTTGAAAGTCATATACATAGATATACATACGTAAGCAGATAAAACCTGGGCAAATATGCGGTAACAGCCAGAGGCGTGGCGAGCGCATAAAAGTTTACACACAAAATAGAAGATAAGAAATAAATTATAAAACGTGCTGAAACATTAACCGTTTTAGAAGTATTCCGTGAAATTACAAACTGGGTAATATCTGTTAAATATTTGAATCATTAGATATGTTTCCACAGCTGTTTCAGTCAAGTGAGTACGACGTGCGAAATAAATGTTTTTTAATGCCGAAAACGACCGTTCGACATCTAGCGATGTTATATTTGCATATTTAAAATAATCTTTGAAACAACTTAATGTATCCTCACACGCACCTTCACAAATTTGTCCTAATATAAGAAAATCGGAGTCTTTCTCTAAAACACTTTCAAATTTTCGTATTACACACCAATTTGTTTCGCCTTCTACAGCGCATAACATCATTCACAATTTGAACAGAATCCACGAGCGACATCGAAACATTTTGCAATTTTTCTATTCCCTCCGCTAGTCCGAAGTAATTGTTATGAATAGTTTGTAAATCTCTATTAACCTGACTATCTTGAAATATTTCCTGGCTTTTCTTGATTGCTGCAGCTTCTGTCGAATTGAATTTTAAAACTACCTTCTTTAGGTTCAGGTAAATCAGGACACAGTGTGTGAAATAGTCGGGTACGTTTCGGGGACTTACTGCGTTTGTACTAGTAATCAATGCATTTATTAGTGGAAAACATGTAGGAATCGTTTGTGCCGCAAGATTTAGAGTATGAATTTTACACGTTACATATGTGAAGTTACCACTGTGTTCTTTAAGAGATCGGCCCAAAGAACGCATGTTTGCGGCACCATCACTCATAAACATTAAAAGTTGCTTAGTTGAAACTTCAAATTTGTTCAACGAGTTCAACACCACCTTTAAAATCTCATCGGCAGTAGAATTTATAACTCTTTTGGAAGCAAGTAAGAAGGAGGATGACGTTCGGTGCGGTTCCATTGTACGTACCATTACATTAACCACAGAATGTTTTTGACGATCTGTTGTTTCGTCCACACAACAACCACAGTTTTTTATCTTTCAATTCCGCTTTCATTCTTTTTTCTATATGTTCAGGAGCAAATGGCACTACATTTCGTATCGGTGTCCGACTAGGTAATTTACAGTCCGCATATTTATTCCAGAAGGAGACAAATGCTTCTTTGTCTAGTAAACGAAACGATAAAGAAATAAGAGTAACAGATAAATCAAATGTAAATTTTTCTTGGTCCCGTATGCCACTTTGTGCAGAAGAATGCTGTTTGCTTTCGATGTGACGTTGACAATGGCTTCTGGACCAACACATTAAAGGGATTTTACAAACTAGACATTGAATTTTAGCGCCATCAAAAATTAAATCCGGCATGTCCACTATAAAGTTTTTAACTGTGTCTGCCGTTGGTCGTTTTCGCGACGTACCTAACTGCGACATTTTTAAAGCAAACATAAGCGTACAATTATGAATTAAGTTACGACAGCCTACATATACACAGAACTACTCGCATACAGCATATAGATTTAGTACTGACGCTGTGAACGCGTGAAATAAATAATCGCCGACTCCGCGCCACATATCTACTACACTGACTGTTACCGCTGTTTGCCCAGACTACAGGTAACAAACAAAATAATTGAACAAAAAGTTGTTGACTTACTAACACCATGAATAAACTCATAAGTAAAGATTTTAATGACACATTGGAGATGGTGTTTTAATTATACATTTAGACGGATTTTACTAAAAAAAATACTTTTTCCAATTCCTATTAATAAAATGCTCATTTTATATATTAAATCTAATTATTAAAACAATAGTTTAATCAAAAGGGGGAATAAAATGTTTTACAGCAACACTTTATTCACGTTGCTATCGACAACGAAAATATTGTATTACAGCTGCTTGCAGCTCACTGTCGTCCTTAAAAGGACGTCCTCTAGGGTCTTTCTTTAATTGAGAAAGTAAATAATACTCACTTGGAGCCATGTCCAAACTATACGATGCATGTTTCAGTTCTTGAAAGCCGAATTCGCGGATGGCAGCTTGTCAAATGACGGCAGTATGGACGAGTGCATTATCGTGCAATAATCGAACACCTTTTGTCAATTTTCCTCGCGTTTTGCACGAATATTGTCCCTCAAATTATGCAACAAAGACGCGCAATGTGTGCTATTTACAGTTGTATTGCGTTCTTTAAAGTCAATGAGTAAAATACCCTCACAATCCCAGAATATTGTGGCTATCACCTTTTTCGCTGATTGAACGACTTTCGCCTTTCTGCGACGAGGTTCATTGGGTCGCCGCCATTGCATCGATTCTTTTTTGGATAGAGGATCGTAATACAGAACCACTGTTTCATCCTCTGTAACAATGGACTCCAAAATCGGTTTCGGGTCGCCTCGACACACGTTCGATCCGACGTTCTCGTTGGAGAGCAGAAAGAAGATGCGGTACCCATCTTGCACTAATCTTATTCATACCCAAATGATTATGGGGAATTCGGCGAGTACTTGTTTCAGAAATGTTAGACATCACTGCTAATTCCTTCACTCTCAAACGGCGATTTGCTAATACCATTTCTTCAATAATTGAAATGTCTTGAGGCGTTATCAGTTAAATTAGGCGACCGGGGCGTTTATCATCTTCAAGGGATTCTAACCCCAAACGGAAACATTTTGCCCACTTTTTTACAGTGGGATATGAATGAGATAAATCACCATAAACGCCGTCTGAACATTGTTTAATGTGATTACGCGTATGCTCTTCTTTTGTTAAAAATTTTCGTTACCTGAGACATTTTCATGCACTAGTCACGTTGTCTGGCTGGCTACTAAAAACTATTACTCTTGGAGCCGTAATATATTTAGTGTTGGCCTCGCACATGTGCAACTATGATGCAACGGAATTTAAACACGCTCGAACTTATATAACCCTGTCAGGCTGAGAATTTATGGCGCCTATCTCGTATGTAATTGTATGTAACTCATCGTTTTTACCGTATTCAAAATATTAAGATATTGCTGTGCAACTCATTGGTGTTATTTTCATTCTTTTGCCTGGATTATGACTCCACCTTGAGAATACAACGTATACAGAATTCTTGCACTAGGTTGATATTCGGTACCCGGAAATTTGAACACATTAGTGATAAATATGTTACATTGAACTGATCAAATATGTCCAATCGATGCGTTATGTTTATATCATATTATCTACTGGACAACCAGAGTATACTTTCAAAAAAAATCTTTTTAGGAGGGATGTTCGTAGTCGAAGTTTGTAGCATGGAGTCCATAGTCACACCAGTATTCCACAGAATCGCACCGTATGAGAGAAGCTTTTCATATAAGATTTGTACGATGTACGAATAGTATGTATTTCTCTTTCTTTGAAGTGTTTACGGTTGTGTGCTTTTAGGAGCGAAATATATGACTTGCTGCGTAAGAGACAAGGAGACGGATGATCTGGCATAAAATTTGAAATTTGTGGTATGTGTATATGTGTATACACATATACATTAAAAATAATTCCTTCTTAACCTTTATTTATTTACTTTGTGTTACGTTAAGTTTGTAGCTTTTATAGTGGTTACAGTATAATAAAATAAAACTTATACAACAAAGGGATTGTAGTGTCTTAAATTAACCATTTTCAAACTAGCTTCCCACAAATTTTTGGCATCCTCTATATTTTCAGCATTTTTTGATGGTATCGTTGGTTTACACTCCGAGTAATATAGGCCACTTTCTTTGCCAGCGTTTTCGTCTACTGCGCAATAAATAGTTGTTTGAGCGCCTTGCTCAGGTGTTTTGAAAAATAAACGCGCGAAGCTTAAAATCCATCGTAAACCGAAGAAATAGTTTTCTTTAATGTGTCTACCTAGTTCTGTTCTTATAACGCCAGGGTGGACGCTATAGACGTTCACACCTGCAATGTTCGCTTCTGAAAAATTTAGAATCTCATCCTATCATTATAATTATGCATTTTTACCTCTAAGTCGTCTATCCAATTCTTTAGTAAACAATACATTGCATAGTTTGCTTTGTTGGTAAGCTTCTAATGGTTTGTACGGTTTCTCCCCCCAATTTATATCATTAAAATCAATTATTCCCACTAAATTGAACATAAAACTGAATTAAACTTCAAGTTAGCCACGAATATAATTTTTACTAACTTTTATGTGCTACAGAAGAGACATTTATTATCCTTGCTGGTTTGCTTTCAATTAGCCTGGGTAAGAGAAGTATGGTTAGTAAAAAGTGCCCTAGATAGTTACTACCAAATTGGATTTCGAAACCGTCTTCTGTTTTTCCGTAAGGGCAACACATAACTCCAGCATTATTAATCAGCATATCAATCCTTTTCTGGTTTCGTAGTAACTGGGCGCTGGATCTTTTGATCGATTTAAAACTGCATAAGTTCAATTCAATTACTTCTAATTTTCCAACATTCTGGTGGTTACTGCATAAATTTGAAATTTCTTTAGCTGTTTCTCTAGCTTTACATGTATCTCGGCACGCCATTATTACGTAGGCACCTAAAATATGGATAACCGCTACTGTTAATATCTAAATTTATTATCCGAATTAATGGCAATTGCAAACTCGAATAATTGGAGACTTTAAGATTAATTTCTGATGCTACATTTTTTTTCAAATATTCAACAAATTTATATTTAAATATGTTTTAAAAAATGTGGCAAGAATAATATTTATTTATTACTAATATGAACCCTTTAAAAACCCCAGCATCGTTAATGCTCTCCAGAATGTTTCTCTATGTGAATTTGTTCACATTTCTGTGTTGAATTTTACAACATATTTGGACACTTTAGGTGTGCGTTTACGTTGAACCTGCGCTCATACGATAAGAGCGGCAACACTTAATCCGTAACCATAGCTATGGCATTATTTAGCCTATCGGTGCGCGTTGCATCTTTCTAGCCATGGCTACGGATCGAGTACAGCCACTCTTATGATTTATGGCAGCTTTGACATACGCATATTTATCATAAGAAAAAAAAGTAGTTTGTACTGTGCTACATTAAAACTTACACTAGAAAATTTCTAAGCCGCATTAAAAAATACACCATCCTATTTAGAACCATTTTTTCCAAAAACATGAAAAACTCGGAAACAGACGGATTAGTTATTTTTAGTACATTATAGTCTAAACAATATAATAAAGTGTAACAAAATTCATAAGTACACTGACCTCTTTTAAACAAATCCATCGCAGTTACTTTACCAATTCCGGTATTTGAACCTGTAATAATAACTGTTTTCCCATCTAAGCGTGTTGTAGACATACATTTTCCACTGAACAAACCCATCTTCTTTAGAGATACTAGAGCTGGAGAACTACATTTGATTTAGCAAATAATATTTCAACTTACGACAACAGTTCTGTATACTTCCACTGTTTTTTAAATCTGATTTATGTATGCCAGAGACGACTAACAGTTTGTAGTATGAGTATCTGTAGATCTATACTTTTAGTTCTTTTCGAGTCTTTCAACCGGTTTTAGTAATCACAATACAGAATCGGATATCTTGTTTGGATAGGTTTCATGCCACGCGACTTTTAATTTTTTTGAAATTACGTATGCTACGTAGAAATGACACAGAATACTTAAAGTAAAATGTATCTGAATATATAGATAATAAAACAATTTACAGAAATGCTTCTTCCTTCTAGAAGAGAAAGGAAGGATTTAAGTGATCTCTGAAATGAAAGAAATCCGCACCAGAAGCTAATTACTGTAAATTGTATAAGAAGCATCGAGAATTTGTTACAGAACAATGTACAGCATCCTAATGATAATGTGATACGAAACAGTTATAGACATATCATTAAAAATGAAATAAGTAAAACGATACCCACTTGGTATTTTTTAAATTTCGCGGATGATTTAAGTTGGCAGTTCCTGCAGTAGAGCCATATTCGCCCAAGGTTGGTAGAATGTATATATTCTAATATACATTCTACCAACGCTACCAACCTTGATATTCGCCAATTTCCTACTGTAATGCATGCGAATATGTTGTCTTTATAAAGAGATCATTGCTGTTGTCACATAATACATTACTTCCTGTGCAGCTTTTAGATTTGTTTTCAAGTTCTCAATTTTAAAATTGAATTTACGTCTTGAAAACTTTTTTATTCTATTATTGGTTATATGGAGCGATAATCTTTTGTTGTGGACGAAGTTAGCTGTGTATCATTCGGTATCACGGAGATTCTGCATAAATTTAACGATCTTTTTAAAAATTTTATTTTACTTGATTTGTTTAAATTATAGACCTTTTTTTTGTAAAATGAGCAGTGCAAGCAAGGTGAGTTTATATTTGTGGGTAAGGAACATCGCTATTGCATACGAATTGGTTGTTTTGTTTAGGTTGGTGAAATATTCACAGCAGCAGGGATGGCATTTAACAAATTAGGTGATTTAACCATGCAATTACATCCTAACGGCGAATCTCCCGCTGGGTAAGTAAAGCACAAAGAAATAATATATTGTTATGAACAAACATTTGCTTAGAAAATGGACCGATGAAGAAATTGAGATGCTGCGTACTGTAGTTAAACAATTTTCAGACGGATTAAATCAAATTAGCGAACACATTCGTTTGCGTACTGTGTAAGTTAGCAAATTCCCAATTTCTTCAATGTATGCAGAATTCTGAAGTGTTATCATGTATTTAGATCTCAAATTAGAACAGCACTGAAGAAAAAGGCTTTTGAAGATGTTGGATTACCAGTAAGACAGATTACTTCTGTTCAACAAAGTACGCCAACAACTATTAAACAAGAACCAATCATTAAGCAACCTTCTGAAGTAACTTTGAACATGCTCAATGCTGCAGAATCTGAAGTAGATGTTGAAGGACTCCCCGATGAAGTCAAATTAGAATTTGAGGCTTCAAATGAAGAAGTTACGCCCTGAGTTTTGAGCATTAATATGTAAGATTATACAGATTTTAAAGATTATTGAGAGGTTATTTCTAATGTACTTTATATTAAAGAGAAGCTATTTAATAAGATACTTTATTAAAAATTAGTATTTTTCTTTTCCATTTAGCTTCATAAAATTCTTTTGCTTTATGAAACCCTTTTTCTATAATTAAGCGTTCGATATCATTAACAGGGTCCCTTAATTTTAAATGCTTAAAAGAAGAAAATTCTTTTTGACCTAGTTTTAAGCGTTTTACTGCAGTTCTATAGCATTTCCAAGGCTGTGGCTCAATCACTATTGTTTTAGAAAAATTGCAGATTTCCCTTAAAAATTTGTACAAGCCATTATCGCCATGATTAAGGTGTATCCACATAGTAGTAGAAAAACAAAATACTGCATCAAATCGTGTAATGTTCATATTTTCTAGATATGATCTCAAGGCAGCCCTTTGAGAACAGTTCATAAAATCTATATTTTTAAAAAGAACATTATTGGATTCATTTTGTTCATTTGCTCGTTCGATTAACACAGGGTCAATGTCAACACCAATAATTTTGCTATTTGCACATATGTTTTCTGTTAAATATTTATGTAAGCCTATTGTGAGATCCTAAAACATAATATAGCAAATATGGGAAATACTATTTATTACAATAAATTTATACCCCTGCATTACATCCAATATCTAAGGCGATGAAAGAATCAGATGCTTTCCAAATATTTGTTGGTAATAATTTTATTCGATCTTCAGCCGAGTGAAACTGATAGTAATTAATAAAATTTCCATAACGTACGGATCCTGGATTATCATCGTTAAAAGCTAATTCTTCCATTACAAAGCAGGAAAATTAATATTTGGAATAAATTTTGAATATATGTAATTATATAAATTTTAAGACTACAATATGTTAAATTTTAAAAATAAAATTGCAACATAACCTTTCCTAATTATGTTTTTTGTTATGTATAAATTCAAGTTAAATTATCTGTCACTTTTATGGTTTGTATAGGTTGGGTTATGTTTCAAGAAACAGAAATCTGTAAAACAACGCTCTGTAATCCCTACTCTTTCTGTAGCAATTTCTGATAACTCATTTAAAATTTAAAGGCTGGTCCAATAAATTCATGTCAGTTTCTTTCCGTAATAATGCTGGTTTCACATGTATAGGGGTCGCCTCCGGTATCAGCGTTGTAGGTAGTATGCTCCGATTATAAATGTGGATTTGAACGATTTCTATTTAACTTTTAAAAGAAGTTGATTTTAAGCGCAGATTGAAACGTGTTCTATGTCTAATTCGCACACGATAATGCAGAAATCTAAAAATTCATACATCTAAAATCGAAGAAATCTAGAAATATAACGCTAGCGCCTAGCTTACCAGTGTCTTGTTTCTAAACTAAAACGTTTTCGTCAGCTTGTGCCCAAATAATAATAGCATGGGATTGTCTTCCATTATCTGTTCTCTTTCATAATGAGGGTTGTTATATAGATAACAGCACTAGTACCGAATAAGCATAATACTGTTTGGAAATAATGTTGTAAATAATTCTATTCATAACATTATGTTGGTAAGGAATTTTCAAGAAACGTAGAGATACATACATGACAACCAAATGCTATAAAATAGTTAAGTATTGTAAGTGGTAATAATAAATTGTACTTTCGTCCCTAATCTTTGTTTTTTCAATTTTTGAAATTCAAATTACTTTTGTTTTTCTGAAGTAACATATTTTCAAGTAATGTGTATCTCATTTAACTTAAATTAGGTTTTGTGAGAGAGATCCTAATATCGGTTAAAGGTTATTAGTAAGGTTCGACAAACGAGTGTAACGTTAGAGGCGTATCGCGCAAAAGTAGGTACGTGAGATACAGTATTATTAAAAATAATGTATTGTTACTTTTTATTGACGTCCTGATGTCCACTGCGACAACCGGGCTTACTGGGGCAGTTGTAGTTTGTCGCAGTGGACATCAGGACGTCAATAAAAAGTAACAATATATTATTTTTTAATATATAATCTCATGTACCTACTTTTGCGCGATACGCCTCTAACGTTGCACTCGTTTGTCGAACCTTAGTTATTAGACTACCAAATTGATATTTGTTTTGTTATAGATACTATTTGACAATAGTTATACAGCTGAAATTTGAATTTAAATAAGTTTAGGTAGAAGTGTTAATTACATGTTTGCATTAGATCTTTCGTGTGTTCTAAAATAAGTTCTACAATGTAATAAATTTAAGTATACAGGATGTCTACCTAGTACATGGGACATGGGTGGAAGATAATTTTTTCCCTGAATAATGTAGAGAAAAACTTTTCTAATAGAAATTATTTGGAGACTAGTCCGGTACAGCATGACATTATATATTCAAGTATACAGGATGTTCAGTTTCCGATACACACTACTCAAGTTTGATTTTTTAAAGAGAATGTCCATAATATAGTGCCTCATGAGCTATATTAACATTATTTTCATTATTGGTTCTTGGCATTTTTTGATGTGAGAATATCCTGTATATTATTGTCTTTAGATGATTCGTTCAATTTTCAGTTCATACCAACATGCAATATTCCTTATACATACATGTTATCTAGCTTAGGTTTTTGAGATAATTTGAGATTTTTGCGAATTGCCCTTGTTTATTAATAAAGCGGGACAAACGGTTGCACCCGCTGTGTTTACTATGTACATACAAGGAATCGAGTGGACGTTCGGTTATTATCGGTTAATCGGTTACACACACACACCTATTAACCGATAATAACCGAACGTCCACTCGATTCCTTGTATGTACATAGTAAACACAGCTCCTTTCATGGCGCCTCTGCGGGTGCAACCGTTTGTCACGCTTTACTTATTAAACGTTTTACATGCTAGAGTGGTGATTTAACGTGTTGACTGTTCCATGAGTCATATATGATTCATAATATGTTTTTCCTACACGTGCATGGGTCCATGGAAACATATCTGATTCATTTGCTTCCCCGTATACAACGTGCTTATATTTGGTGGGCGGTACTGTGTAGTACATGATCGTCTAAGGGAAATATAGACTATAGACTATATATTATATGTTAAACAAAAATACTACAAAAAAAACAGCAGGACGTGGCGAGCTCGAAAAATTGCACATCACATGTAAATAATTTGTATTACTGTTTTCGAGATATTTATGACCATGTTGAAATTGTAGCATTTGCATCGCCTTTGTTGAAATTAAATATTTTACAGTTGATGAACACCCTGTACACAATTTAGTAACGATACCGATAAGGTGTGGTATGCATGACATTTCATTTCGTTCCTGCGAAAGTAAATACCTTAATCTTCATAACATTCTCAAATATTTAATTTCAATGAGAGCGGTGTAAATGCCAAAATTTGAACGTGATTGTAAATATCCCGAAAACAGTTGACTTTAGGGGTAAGGTGCCCTAATACAAATTATTTACATGCGATGTGTATAATCGGTTAAGCTGATAAAAAGTATACCATCGTATTTAAAATAAGAAAGTTGGTAACCATTTCCGGTTCAACCGGAAGTGTTTCGTAGGCGAAAATATTTTGAATTAATAGATCTGATGCTATAACTACCAATTCTAGAATTTCAGAGTTCCATTCATAAGAACATTATTAAAATATCTAACTAACGGGGTACGTGGAATACCCATACGTATAGAAAAACTCATTCTTCCATCTTTGGTAGTTTTCACGCTAAACTCTGCCGACACACTAATGGCGCACCCATAGTATGCGATATTTTGAATTCTACAGAAAATTGGCTTTATTGGCGACCTGATAATATAATTTACAAGAAATTATTTCTCACTAAAAACGCACCCATGATTGGGGTAACTTTATCCCTTTACAGGTAACTTTGTCCCAACAATAAAAGAAAATTCAATACTTTGTAGGTGACCGCGGGACGATGATATTCACTTTTTAACAACAATACAGTGTACTTTTTTACTGTTTGCGGTACCTATCACATTATTTTATATTTTCAACAGAGTTAAAGGAGATGTAAACCATAAAGCAGGTTAAATGTGCAGATATGCATACGGCCAAAGTTTTCATGTGGTTTATCATTGGCTCAAGTTATGTAATGCATTATAAATCTTAGGTTTTCAATCGTGGGTAACTGTGGCCTAAATGATTTTTTGCTTATTATTATTTATTATATATTTAAAAGAACTATAGTTAAATTAGTACACGTGGTAAATAGTAATAAAAAGAAAAAAATATTACATTAACCGGTATCTTTTGAAAATGTTTATGAAACGTTGTACGTTAAAGGTTATACCATTGTATGGGTAAATGTGGTATCTGTATTTCGGTTCCGTCGCTGCTATCTAGGGCAGCATGATTATATCTACTGGCATTAGGTGAGAAATGTAACAGCAGTGTGGGCAGGAGCAAAAAGCGTTCGTGCTTTTCTTTTCTCACATTATTTTTGTCGGTAGTGATTCCATCAATACCATGAGTTAGTTATTAGCATTGTATTGGTTATTGTTTCTAGGCGCTTTTTTATGTATACTTTTACTTTAAGTTCACTTTTGTTTGAACATTATTCTGTAGATAACCTCTATCTTAGCGTTTTTAAAATCACAAGCAATGTGAATAATTTACTACATTATGTATGGATTTGTCGTACTGTTTTAAACAAGGTAAGTGCAATTAATAATGTGGATATAAATAATGTGCATTTCAAAAATTCTAACAATAAGTATGCAGATGCTTTATTTCAAGAAAATGAAACTACTGGGTTATGAACAATGCCCAAACGTTTTCTGGAATTAAGAAAACTATTTGCTATCCTTAAGAAAATATTGTTTTGTCTTATAATGGCCATTTACTTATACTGAGAATCGCCTTCTTCAAATTTTCTGTAAGATTTTCTCGAATCAAGTTAACAAACGTCTTAAGCAAAGAAATACAATTATTTCATTACAAGTATATACTTCTTTTAAGCGGAGAAAAAGACGCTAAGAAAACATTTCTTTTTATTTAAAACAGTAATTGTATTGCGGATAATTGAAACAGTAATTGACTTGAATTGAGGCGGACAGTCTTGAAACAAGTGAACGTTTCTCTGCGTGTAATCGTAGGCACAGGGAAACATTTATATAAAAATTTCTAAAGGAGCTCCTAAATCAAATTATGTGATTGTGTTTTTTTTTTTCGTTAAAAGAAACCAAAACAATCTGAAATAAAACAAATTTTCTCTAAATTATATGTTGCTGATGATCAGGACTCTGGGCCAATAATAATAATTTGGTACCAATAAAACAATTTTCCCGAATTTAATTTTTTGGCCTTCCAAATAATTGAACTTAATCCTTAAATACTAACGCGGAGTCTACCGGACTCCTCCTTAATGATTTTTGCTTATATCCCTTTGTATTTATATTTATTTATATCCCTTTGTATTTATATTTATTTATATCCCTTTATATTTATATTTATTTACATCCCTTTGTATTTATTTTGTTATAAATAGTTAAAACAAATCTTAGAAATAATAAATATAGTACCAAAATCTAAATTTGTTTTCAGGCAAGAGTTCTAATTAGATGCGAAGTCTCAGAGACTCCGTGTCAGTAAGGGTTTTATAAAAAATATTGTCAGTATTTAAGGGTTGAACCATTTGCAACCAATTGCAATACTGTGCTAATTTAAATATCTATTCATCCATATTCCACTTCAATGTGCGCATCAAAATCTTTTGTTAGGTATTTTAAAAGTAGTGTACTCTTACAATTTATTCCTTACTCCCAAATAAATTACCAAAGTTTTATTGAACCCTATAATGAGGCGAACATAATTAGTATAATATGGATGATGTATAGAATTCCATTTTACATAATTTGTTTGTCAGAATAAATTGATCCAACCTTTATTTATAAATATATTATTATGCTGTTGATGTATGTTTTGTTATTGTAGATGAACATTTGTGAAATTTATACGGTAAGATCCTATGAAGCAATCGGCTTATTCTTATTTTATGACGTTACTCTTACTGGGTTTCTCCTCCTTATTGGACTAATACGACACGATTTGCACTAATTCGTCCCCGACCTCATTGTTTAAAACCTTGGTAATAATAATACTTATTCAATTAATACTCCTATACTTGACCTATGTTAACATAATATTATTCATATTATGAGATCTGTGTTGCTCGTAACATACTTTTAACTTCTTTTTATTGTTTTTTATTCAACGTATAATGTAGAGTGTCAGATTTCGCAAACATATTTTGGATTGTGAACGTATTTAATCTTTAAATATTTAGGTTTAAAGGAAATCCTAATATTTATTTGTTTTTTTTAAATACATTCTTATCTAGGCATTTTGCAAATCTTTACGAAATTTATTAAAGTTGATGACTGGGTGTAAGTTCATAGTAGCTAAACGTGCGCGCAGAGAAACGTTTACTTGTATCAGGCTGTCCGCCTTAACTCAAGACAATTGCTGTTTCAATTATCCGCTATATACGAGGGTGAGTCAAATATTATCTACACTTTCGCCATAACAAGCTTTGAAGGTTATCGTAGTGGCGGCCGCTTGCGTATGCGTTGAGTTGGCGCCTCTGTATTCATATGTGCGGAATTTAATCGCGATCGCGTCATTTGTCTGTTAGCTACAACAGCATAAGTATGTCAGCACCGCTATTAGTTTGCACCAAAGAGGAACAACGAGCAGTGCTCCGATTTTTGTGGTCAGACGGCGTGAAAGGTGCTGAAATTCACCGGAGGCTTTTGTCACAATACGAGGACATTGCTTTATCTCGTAAAAGCGTTTTTTTTTTGTGGATCGAAATGTTTCAAAGTAGCCGCACGAGCGTAACACAAAAAGGGGGAGCTGGACGGCTGTCAACCTCGACCACCGACGACAACATTCAGCAAGCTCGAGAGATGGTTACAGCAAATAGGCGAGTTACCATAGGTGAGGATCCATCTTCTTTAAACATCAGTCACTATTCTGCTTAAAAATGCGTCGCTTTCCGCGTTGAAGCGATCCAGTAAGCGTTGGCAGATGTTCAAACGTTTGGTTTTGTTTTCTACGGTAAGCATTCGTGATACCCATCGCGGACACACTTTACCAAATTTCGTAAAGTGTGTTCATCGTGAATTATTTTGATAGGCAAAACTGTGACTGTTTAAAGAAGATGCAATCTCACCTATGGTAACTCGCCTATTTGCTGTAACCATCTCTCGAGCTTGCTGAATGTTGTCGTCGGTGGTCGCGGTTGACAGCCGTCCAGCTCCCCCATTTTGTTACGGTCGTGGGGTCACTTTGAAACATTTCGATCCACAAAAAAAACGCTTTTACGAGACAAAGCACTGTCCCCGTATTGTGACAAAAGTCTCCATTGAATTTCAGCACCTTTCACACCCTCTGACCACAAAAATCGGATCACTGCTCGTTGTTCCTCCTTGATGCAAACTAATAGCGGAGCTGACATACTTATGCTGTTGTAGCTAGCAGACAAATGACGCGATCGTGATTAAATTCCGCACATAGGACTACAGAGGCGCCAACTCAACGCATATGCAAGCGGCCGCTACTACGACAGCTTTCAAAGCTTGTTATGGCGAAAGTGTAGATAATATTTGACTTACCCTCGTACATAATAACTGTTTATATATTTGTAATGGAGTAACTGTATTCCTTTGATTAAGACATTTGTTGTCTCGATTGAAGAAAATCTTGCAGAAAATTTGAAGAAATCGATTCTTAGTATGTATGAGTAAAAACGAACAGTTAGAATTAAAAAAATTAACTGATAAAATACGTTTTTTTTTCAAAAATCCAGGTGGGGGCCTAAGAAAATTATTAGACTTTCTAAATTTGTACTTACCTAAATAATTTTATTGTAAAATATATTTTATTATAAAAATAAATCTATATTAGGTATATAACCTTAAATGAGCCGAGGGCCACCTGAGCTCCGTGGCCGCTAGGCACGTGCCTAGTGTGCCTTACGGGTAATCCGCTTCTGCATGCCATCCTAGATAGTAGCGACAGAAACCCGAGTGCAGATGCCATACTTACCCATACAATGATATAACCTTTAACGTACAACGTTTCATAGACATTTTCAAAAGATACCGGTTAACATAATATTTTTTTCTTTATATTATGTATTCACCACGTGTACTAATTTAACTATAGTTTTTTTAAAATATATAAATAATAATAATAAAAAAGAGATAAATAAACTGAAATATTAACTCATTAATTACTAAACTACATAAAAATAACCCCTGTTTAGTTACATTATGAAAGAAATAGTTTAATTATGCTGTAACCTATAAAAAAATCTTTTTCATTAGTTCATTCACTTGCTCCTAATTTTAATTATTAATTTTAGGTTTTTTTTCTATTATTGTAATTTTTCTTTTATTGGATATCCTTGTAGCTGGCCTAATGTGTTTTTTGAACAGGAAACCGATCGCCTAATTTCTCGATTTGGACCATTTTCTCATTCCTACCTTTAATATGAATATTTTCTTAACTTAAAATTGATTTACTCAGAAGAAACATTTTTCTGTTTTGGACTTTCTTGATTTTCTAACCCTAAGCAAATATTTATTTAATACAAATAAACTTTCAAGAACATTATTTTTCTTGAATAGACATTAATTTTTGGGAGAAAATCTATGTTCTTGATGCAAAAAACCATTTCTCTGCATGTAGTAGCTGAAATATTCTGCAGTGGCATTTACGCAGCCTATCATACATAAGACAGAAGGATCGAAACTGCTCGTATGAATTGAGAAAAACTAGTTTTAGCGGTAAATGATTGAATATTTGCAAGTATTTCTTTTATTATTATTTTATTCATAATTAGTTGCTAAAAGATTGGTAAATAGATTAGATCGGCCGTTGTTCTTGTCAGATAGTGAAGACAGAACTGAGGATTAGTATGCATCTATTGCTCCAGCAAATTTTGTAAATCAAAACCTTGATGGGTTGAAGTGGTAAATGAAGAAGATGATTGTATTTATTATTTTATTTATACAGCTGGGCATTAGATCGCGAACTGGTATGGCATATTGCAGGCTGTAATATATGGTATTTTTAAAGAAAAGAAATGTTAATTGATTGAAGAATCGTACATCTAAATTTTCGATTTATAATGTCTAAATTAGACGCAGTGTCATATTTAATTTTTCTTGAGAAAAATGAATTATAACAAATATTATTACAGTTACTACATATTTGGTAGACTGAACGTATATAATTTAAACTAATTCTATTGTTGCTGTTGACACACTCAAAAAACAAAAGAAACATGAGATATAAACAGTTATATGACTTAATGTTACATCGTATTTCATTTCGTTATTAGGTGTCGCTTGACTCCTTCTAACCCTGAACTATTTAGGTAGCTATTTTTATGTTTCAATGTTTCGAAACTATATTGTACCAATACGGATAGACGTGGCGTATAATAAACTTCGCAGTTAATTGCAAATTAGATATCAATGTAGGCATGCACATGGCAGTATTAGATCACAAATCGCGCATATTTTAATATAAAAGAGAACCTACCATAATAAATGGCAATTATTGTTCTCTTGTGGGTGTGAATGCTGACATAACTATGAATTGATGTAATAATGTTATTTACAAAATATCTTTTTGTAGAAAAAGGAATTATTGTTGTAATATATTTCATTTTTATGTTATATGTTGCCTCAGTTGACTTTAAATGTACTTACTTTACAACTATGGAAAATAATTTCTACATTTGCATACCCATCCTGATTCTATTGATTTCAATAATTATTATTTCGGCGGTCGATGTTAATATTCACTTCGCACAGTCGGTTCGCTATTTGTTCGTACGTACATATACAGATCTTATAAAGCGAATACGTACAACCAACAAATAGTGGACATGACCCGGGATGATTCAATGTCTCGCTATCGTGAGAACATCACCCGCTGCCTTTCAGCGATTGGAGATCGCGCCGTCGCGCTTTCCCCTCCTCGCGCATAAGTATGTATGCACTTACTTGCTAGGCGTAACGCCCACATTTTTTGCTGTACGCATTCGCTTTACAAGATCTGTATACTTGCCAGGATGCTGGCGCGCCATCCGAAAGTACCGACTCTATTTATTACATATACATTTTTATTAGAGCATGCTCGGTAACTCCTGGCACACTTTGTTTTATGTATTTGAATTACAAACTGTCAAAGTAAATGTCAAATAATTGTTTAGTTGTCATTAGCTATTCATGGTGTATAACTGACATAAGTTTTATAAACTTACGATTCGTGGTTTTGAAATGAGAACTGTTAAGAACCAAGAACTCGCAAAAAGAATGTGCCACTACTTTGAAAATTCTGCGAATTGAGTCAAGAAAGATGTTATTAGACATTTTACGAAAGAAAGGGTGGCTAGAAGGACTATATATAATGTTTTGTCACGCTATGAAGTACATAAATCTGCAATTTATAAATCGGGAGGAGGAAGGCCAATATTTGTAAGAAATAAAACGTTACTGTCTCGTGTTAAAGAACTTTACAAAAGAGATCCAAACATGTCTGAAAGAAAAGCGGCTACCCTGTTGAATATGTCGCCTTCATATTTACATGAAGTTAAAGTTAAAAAAGCTGGAATTAAATCTCACGTATGTAAAAGCGCCCCACATTATGTTAACGATCAAAAATCGAGAGCGAAAGCTGCTTGCAGAAAAATTCTCGAAAAATTGGCACCTCCAGGAAGCGGAAAAGTTATTATCATGGATGATGAAACATACTGTGCTGTTGATCCAAAAGATGTTCCTAGGAGAAGATACTATCATTGTGCTTCCAATACAGATGCACCAATTGAAAAAAAATTCAAACCTAAGAAAAAAATGTTCAAAAAATATCTGATATGACAGGCGAGGGATGAACATGGGAATGTTTCAAAACCGTATATTTTCACAGGCACCATGAATTGTAAAATTTACCTAAATGAGTGTTTACGCAAGAGGATTATTCTCTTTATCAGAAATAGAAATGTTCTGTTTTGGCCTGATATGGCAACATGTCATTACGCTGCCAAATGCATAGAATTTCTTCAAGAAAATATCATAGATTTTGTATCAAAAGTAAATAACGCTCCAAATGCACCTCAGGTCCGACCCATTGAAAAGTATTGGGCATTATTGAAGGGAGAATATTCCAAAAGGAAAACCTCTGCGAAAAGATTGAATTCCTTCATCTTTAACGAGCAATGCAAGAAGAAAGCTACGTCAAGTAGGTAGACTAGGAGTGTACGAACCTTACCACAAGTAAAAGTTTATATAAATATGTTGCTTATCATTTCAAATAAAGTTCATTGTTGCTGAAATATTGCGTTTAGTTTATAGGTATTTTTTAATTTTGTGCCAAGAGTTATCGAGTATACTTTACATATAAATTTTTCCTACGTGTAACTTTGAAAAGAAAATTGTTAATGCGACACTTATACGCCAGTAAAGGATTTACCTATAACCTATTATTTTTTAAATAGGTACCTAATCAAATTGGTATGGAGAGAAAAAAATGTGAAATATTTCTTTAATAATTTATTTTGAGTTTTTATTCAATCTCAAATTAAATATATTTTATTGAATAGTAGGAAATTCATTAAAATCATTAATAGGAACCACAAAGATGAAAAGGTGACAATGATCACCTGGTACTAAAGGAATAACAGCTAGTTTAAGAGGGGTTAGTGACATGTTTTCTGTCAATTATCCTGAAAGGCCTATACCTTGTGTGAAAACTATTCTCAATATTTTTAACAAATTTAAAGCAGATGGTTGTTCTAAGTTCCCACAAAAAAGAAATAAAATCAAACACGTTTTAATAGAATATGAAATCAAATATCCTATGCTATGCAGAGGAACGGCCTGTAGGATCGCCATTCAAAATATCAAACCAAGAGCTTTTCGAGAAAGATAAAGTAAAAAGAACAGATTTTTGCGAAACAATGTTTAATATGTTAAATGAAAATGTAGAAATTTTAAATAACTGATGAAGCTACATTTATCGTAAATGGTGAAGTCAACTCTCAGAACCGGTTTGTATCCTACATTTATCCATTGAAAAAATACTAAATTTATTTTCCATTAATCCATTAGTTATTGGTCCCGTACAAATCCTCATGCTCAAAACCTGACCCAAACGCAGTACCCTCAAAATGTCAAGGCCTGGACTGGAACAATAAGCGATAGACTCATTTTTTATTGACGGAAACCTTACTGCAGCAAAATTTCTGGATCTGTTGCAAGACCATCTCATTCCAACAAATAAGATGCTAAATGTTGATGAATCTTGGTTTCAAATGAATCCGGTTCAGCCACATTCTACTAATGCCGTCACGAAGAAACCACTTAATTGAATATTTTCATACAAGATTCTACTATACTTTCCTAATAAGCTTTAATAGTTTCGTAATAGATTTAAAAAGTTTCATGTATGCTGGGAAGTTCATTTTTTCGGTACAAAAAGAATAAATTATAGTAGATCCTTTGAACTGAAAGTGGCGGTTTTGCAGAATTTTATTTGCATTAAAATAGATCTGCTACAAACATAATAGCACTGACAACGCTGCGTTTTGCTAGCAACTCGTTTCACGCTCGTCTAATCGTAAACGTATAACAGGTTGCCTACTCTTAGAGTTATACATACGAAAAAATGTAAATGTAATAAACAAATGTATGTGTGATAAAGAAAAAAGAACCCGATATGTTTGAGCTACAAGATCTTTATATTATATTCTATTGTTATTAACACAGCACTTCCCCTTTGAAAAGATTAATTCAAAGATGTTAATGCATTAATAAAAAACTCCTGACGCGGGTATCGGAGAACTAAATAAAAAAAGACGAATAGGGTACAACTTCTTTAGCGAATCGACTTGATTGTTCATTGAAATGTCAATTACTGTCGTCCCTTGTTTTTTCCTCGAGTTAACTTTGTAGTACATTTGTACGTACACATACATATTTACAAAGAGGTTATGAATACATTCTGTATACATAAGTTAAGCAACGTGAAATATGTGGATACATAATGATTATGTAATTATATACATATGAAACCTTGAAATTTAAGAACTATAGTGTATAATTTTTGTTGTATTTGATGATTTGCAACAGGTGTAATTAGTGGTCACCTTTGCTTAATCATTCTTCCTCCTTCTATTATTGTGACAGCAACTTATCTAATGGCAAATATGTACATTATATGGATTGATTTAAGCGCAATATAGGCGAAGAAAAGTATTATTGTTAGTACTTCTTCCCAACCTATAAAATATTATAAATTTTAAATTGCAATAAAATAATTATGTCCATAACAAACTTAAGCATTTAAGTGTTAATTAGCTTTTCCAGTAAAGGCGTTTCATTATTATATCGTCTTTTATTCCATCTAAACGTCACGTGTCTTTAATGCACGTAGGCTTCCGCGGTCATCAATAACATTACACTATTGGTTTCCGGGTTGGACTTAAGCCAAAGTGTTGGTACTAGTACGTTGATGACACCTTGGTCATAGCCACGAATTTTTAAACAACTTCCTACCGTTTCTGAATGAATAGAACGGTTGCCTTCCTTCCCTAGATGTTCTCGTACACCAGCGTCCTGACGGTGCGCTGGAACATTTCGTTTACCGAAAACCCACGCACACGGATAAATATCTCAATGGCCTCTCACACCACTACCCAATCCAAAAACGCGGTGTTATCTTATTTAAAGGGTAATTTCCATATCTGAACCCTATTCGCTTGCTCAAGAACTGAACCACATCACTGATTCGCAATAATTATTCTAGGAATGCTATTCAAACTACCATTAATCGCTACAGCAACCCTTCTCCATATCAACTCCCCTCATCTAACCCTAATTTCTGTAAGCAAGCTTATGTATCCTACATTCAAGGTGTCACCGATCGCATCAGCAAGATTCTCCAGGAACAACATAAAAACCATCTTCAAACCCAATTTCAAGCCCTCAAACTACTTTCGCATCAAAGATCATCAGATTCAATGTTCGTGGGGTAGTGTGTACATCCGTGAAACAAAGCGATCGGTCAGCATTCGTGTGACTGACTGATGAATGATCTATTGATGAATCAATAGAGATTTTCAAACAATTTCAATTGCGTTACACGTGGAAATCTCAACTGATTAAACCTCCTAGCAACCGCCACGCTCCGGAATGAATAGTCCCCAGTCAGTGTGAAGTGACACTCCTGTCCCATAAGAGTGTGGACGAAATGTCGGTCAAAGCTACTCGTTTCCGACGCAGAAAAGTATTCGGTACATTTTAAGAACAGTTACTTCTACCGAAATCGAATCCAGTACTCGTTTAGTACCCGTATCATATTCACGATTCAAAGGCTGTAGTTGGACTGCATTACAGTCACACGCTCTTTAAATATGACGTTTACACCTGCGCCTCCATGAATACTCTCACAAAAATTTTGAATGGAATGACCCATTAAGACTAAAAATTTGGTGTTTAAAATCCTAACTTTTTTGGATTCTATGGAAGTGTATTGCAGACCTCCATCAGTTTGTAATGTTTCTGGGATTCCATGTGTAGCAAACCAAGTTTTCATCGTATTAATAACTTCCTTCGAATTGGTGTAACGTAATTGTCGGCAGCTACTAAGTAGTCGTCACCTTCGTGGTGAAATAAATCGTATCCTACGATTTACCATGGCAAAGATGGGATGTCATTTATAATTGGCTCCTTGATTTTGTCTCTCTGAATTCGCTGGCAAACTCAATATCTTCCTACATATTCGGTAACATCATTGTTCAATGATTTACAAAAAAGTAATTGTCGAGTTTTATTTAAGCACTTGTTAATTCCTAAGTGTCCAGCATGAATGTTAAACAATATACGTGTTATTTCAGTATGTGGGATTACGATTTTGTTTCTCTTAAATATGAGACCATGATAATCTGATAACATTTTTCTAAAATTTATGAAGTGCTTTCACTATCTTGCACTAGTTGTCTATTTTTGGCCAACCGTTTTAAATCGCATTTAATTATTCTAGGAATTCTTGATCCTCTGCTGTAGCCTTTACTAGACTTGCACCTACTGCTGGTGCAGTAGGCAATATTACTTGCACCTCAAATTATTTTCATCTTCTATTGTGCTTGAAATCATTTGACAGTTTCGGCTTAATGCGTCTACCAATAGTATTTCTGTGCCTTCTTCGTAAACAACCTGTGGAGCATATTGTGACACATCAAGTAAAATTCTTTGTAATCTTGGAGCAGCCAACATCAGTGATCTTTTGAAGATTATCTGATGAGTAACAAAGTCCTGTAGACGCTGCAACCTGATGTAAAGACATGGTTGGATGATCAAATTTATAGTGATATTCTATATAAAATTATTTTATTACTCAGGGTTGTTTTATAAATTATTTAATGTGTGAGATCCCATTTATTTTCTATTGCTAATAGAAATCGAGTGAAAAATTAAAAAAATTGTAGTGTACCTATATTAAAATATTTATGAGATTATTTGAGTTTTTTACATTTTAAATGGAATTTTGGCCAAATAAACAGGACAAATGGTAAATTTTGTACCTGCTCACTGAAGTTCTTCAGTGAAATGATGTACTTCGATGTCCATTCTTGAATGTCTTAGCTCGAAGCTGCGCCCGATTCAAAGCCAAATATGTGTGTTCTTTCTTTAGTTCTTGATTAGTTTAATAATTTTGTTGTTCGAGGATCCAAATAAGTTTAGAAATTCATATTTATAATATTTGTGATAAAATAGTTTCGTATATTATTGAGACTTTTAGATGTTTTCGAAGAATTTTGATGTGAAACTTGTTGTCGAAAATTGTTTATCCCACCTCATTTCCTTTTTCAATTCAGTTCCACAGTTTAACACTTGAATTAAATCAAATATCATCCTTGATGTTTTCAAAATCCATCGAAAATGTCTTTCGCTTCCATGGTGATGATTTCCAAAGTTTCAGGTACGGTAATGTCTGAATGGTTATCGTGAAAACGACTCTAATTTAATGACTGCATGTGAATAGCATTATGCTTGTTCATATACAATGCAATAATATAATTTTGAAATGAAGAAATATAATTGAACTTTCCGTTAGTGAATTTTGTTTCTCGCAGTAAAAGTTGTTTTCTGGACTCTTTTTTTAGCAAAAATACTTCTTATCTACATGTGTGTAAGACTAAGAAGGAAAATGGATCTGGGTAAAATTGAAGGAAGGAGCTCACCAACACTGCTTGGCCTCGTCATAGAATGGAATTAAATGGAATCAAAATGTCAAAAGAATGCACTTTAAAACGTATGTAAATAAATATCATAACAGTATATACCTACACGAGGTGATTCATTTATCTTGAAACAACTCAATAACTTAGAAACCATTCATTTAATTGAAAAAAAAATGTAGATAAACATTTTATTATATGAAGGGGGAAAATATATTCTAAGGTCCACGTTTAATTTTTGAAGTGCCATCAATGTCATTCGAGTGTTAAATTACTTTTTTTCAAATGGAAACCTATATTTCTTTAATAAGTATGTTATTGTCCACGAAAAAGCAAATAACTTTTATCTGAAACCTTTTTTATTTAACAACTATTTACGAATGTAAACATTAATAAAATAATTAAAACCAACAGAAGAAAACCTTCCCCCTTCATATGATAAAATTTGTATCTACATTTTTTTTCGATTAAATAAATGGCCTCTAAGTTATTCAGTCGTTTCAAGATAAATCAATCACCCGGTATAACTCCGCCATTTCATCTACTACTTTATTGTCATACTTTTCCTGTTCGCTACGATCCAGATGTGCAAGTTTTCTTACGTATTTATGCTCCATATTCTTATTTAGATGTTTTTCATTAAAAACATTAACCATTAAAGTCATTAAATAGGTGTATACAATATTTCAAAGTACCTACTTTAATTCTTTCTGCCAATCTTTGTGTGTTTTAATGGAACTCTGTCAGTAGGTTTTTGCGTTAACCTACTTCCTGTTAATGAACTTTTACATTAACGTATCGTGGAAATGGCAAAAAGCCAACAATGTATTTATTTGTATAGTTGAATGACTGCGAATTAGCTATTAAATGTTTATATTTGAATGAGTTTTCTAGATCTATGCACTTATCTGTTCTACGTGATATTTGTCATGTTATTTATCTTGTAAATTACCTCGAAATTTCTTTCTATTCAAAGACGCAGAGTTACACTTTTGCCTTACGTCAGGATAGGATGTTATTTGTATTCGTTTGGAAATAAGTTCAAATATGTACTTATTAGTTTAACTCAAAATACAAAATATCTTAGTACATGTGTGTTTATTGTACTAGAATGCACCGTGTTATCGGGATATTTGCTTCTGTTATGAAGTGCTTGATGTTTATTTATCTATTAAATATTGGTTACTGGAGATGATGATACTTTTCTAAATCTTTTTGGCCATACAAACGGGCGGACGTATAATTGTTACGCCATACAGGGAAGTGTAAGAATGTACGTCATAACTTATGAGTCTTATGATTCATAGGTTCCAAATTACTTAGTGTAATTTATATAATAGAGCAAAGTTTTACAGTTAAGTAATAATTGTTGTAATGTTACTGCTATATGTAAATGCTATATGCATACTTATTATTACTTCAGCAATAAGATACTATTCTACTTGTAAGAACCATATTGCTTTTTTAAAGCTATTTCTATCTCGCATTTGGTACAGTTGTAATGGTTTTATCGTTTCTGCAGCTTTTTTTATATACGAGGCATGATTGGAAAGTTTTAAGACAGATGGCGCTACTACTCAATAGGAGGGTAAATTTTCCAGCGGTGTGAAAATGAAAGCTTGTTTTTTTTCTTGAAACGTCCTGAAAAGATCATTGTTCAACAGAGAGTGGCAGCCTGGTGAGCGAAGACGTGGTTTATCGATTTCGCAAATGGATGAAAAAACGGAATAATGAATTTGTGTCAAATTTTGTTTTAAAACCGGGAAATCACTTTCAGACTTAAAACAGCTTTCGGGAATAAATGCCTGAGCTGGTTAAACGCGTGAATCAATCAAAGAGGACTCCCGATGCGACTAACCTTCCATTTGAGTGGAAAACCAACGGAAACATTCCGAAACTTCGCAATCTATTGTGCTCTGACCATCAACTGAAAATTGTTAGACGTGTAGAAGCAACATCGACACCCAAGAACTGCTTAATGGGGTTAAAAATTACCCAAATTTGTTAAGGTAATTATAGGCGAAGAATCAGGAGTTTATGGGTATGACCCAAAAATAACGAGAGGCCAGATTCGTCGCAACCGGAAAAAACGCGATAAACTCGGTTGAATGTGAAGACTATATTGCTGTCTTTTCTTCGATTATCCTCCTATGGGGCAGACCGTCAGCTAGGTACACCATGAACGTGTTCTTGAGTATTCGCGCCAGCTCATTGGGCGCTCTCAGTCAAGAAATTTTTGGCCAAATTCCAAATTTCTGTGCTTCCGCAACCCTCCTATTCCCCAGATGTAGCTTTTGCAGATTTCTATCAGTTTCCTACGTTGAAATTTTCGCTGAAAGGGAAACGATGTGACTTCATTGAAGACGTCCAGGCAAATACGAAGATTGTTCTTATCACCCTTAGAAAATTAGTTTTTCGGGAATGCTTTCAAAAGTGAAAACACCGTTGGAATTAGTATGTTTAGTCAGAAGGGGACTACTCTAAAGGGGACTACTTTGAAGGAGATCGATCACAGTAGCCCGTCTATCCCGACATTCAGTCTTCGTTCACTGTCTTCTAACAAGGAAAATGGAGTGTCAAACCCTAATTTAAAACTGTCATTCAAAGTCAGTATTTTTTCGCTTATTGCTATAATTTGTGAGCAGATAAAGATAAATACTGTAATGTTTTAAAACAGGGAAATTGTTCAAAAATTGAATTTTTGTAAATTAGTTAAATAATTAGATGAAGTGGGGGTTCGGAAGTGTTCTTGGACACTCTTTCGGCAATTTTAGACGAATTGTTATATCAGTAAATGGAAATTAACGAAAACTAAAACTGAAAAATGCAAACTAACCTGGATTTCTAAGACGATGTCATATAAACTTTATGTTTATATGGGATTCTGCCGATTTTCAAAGTCCAGTCTTCACTTCTACCTTGAATTTTTTTCTATAATTTCAATATTACACACTTTGAAACTTGGGACACAGTCAAAATACAAGTTACCTAGATGAAAGCTTCACCAAACATAATCAAATTAATTGGCGTCCCTTCACTCCATTATTTTAATCGCGATGGCGATTGTTTTGTCCACAGCATATTTTGATGATTCCTTTCCAAATATAATTTGATGTTGAATTTGTGATAAATAAACCTGTTTATTAATCTGGCATAATATAATTATTGCAGTGACTCGAGTGGTTGACTCAAATATGATATTCTGCGATCCAGAGTTTCAATGACAACTGTCCAATAATAAATTTCACTGACGTACTTGTACAACGTAATTTAAATATTTAACTTACGAAAATATTTAAATTATGAAATAATGCTTGAAATGCCTCCGAAACTACATTGTTGTTTGTTGTAGAAAGGTTTTTCATTGATTTTCAAGATTTTACGAAGTGGAGAAATTGTACAGAAGAGGAGTTTCATCATTATTACCCTATATTTGTTATTGTCTGGACTTAATTAAGTTATTTAATACCCCCACTCCGGAGATCGAAGGCTCAGGAAGGAATAGAGGCTTCTGAAAAAGAGCTAATATATTTCTATACCACGCCAAAGTTCCTCTTTTAAATTGAGTGTTTTGAGAATGTACTGGGTTTGTTATAGGCTGTTTCAGTATGTAGATGTGGAGTGGCGTTATTCCCAGCAAAGTTTCCAGCGCTGCTGTGGGACAAGTAGGCACCACATCTGCAAAGTTGAGACATACAGAGACAAGATATATTGAAGCTGCTGCTACACACACAACAAATCGAGGGGCTGATACATTCCCTCTTCATTAGGATAACATATACATTGATATAAATAACGTTAAAGAGGTGGTGGTTTAGAATAACACTAATTGTCACGGTTCTTTCCATACATGTATATTACTTCTAAATCTCGAAAATGAGTTTTATCTGACATATAGGATTCTTGCAACTACGTAGTGTCGCAGTCAATATTCATCGTCTGTTTGAATACATTCGACAAGTTGACACGGTATTAGTCACGTATGTATATTTTCATAAAGCTGGAGTGCAATTGTAAAATACATGCGAACGCATATCTTATATGATAGTGTGACCTTAGTTTGTATATTTATTACCTTGGTAACCTTGGTTGTTGCAAAAAAAGCCAACTTAATGCTCGTCTTCAATGTTAAACTCAACACGCGCTATAGAATTGGCCTCTATAAGTCTTTAATTGATTTCTTTTTATACATTAATATGTAAATTATGTTAGTTTTTAATTATATATTAAAATAGGAATGTTTTCTTCTATCAAGTAAATCTGATGTACACTGATGTGCAGTAAATAAAAAGTATTACCCAGTACATAATATGTACCAGGCATCCATATATATATATATACACATATAATCAAAATACCCTTCTACCAGAATCTGGTGTCGGGTGATCATAAGTAACAAAGTATATTAAATACATCGCTGTATTCAAAAATCAGGAAAGCGTTGAAATTAAAGCTTAACGTTTGCAAGTCAACGAAACGAACGTGTTGATTAATAGAGTTGTATTGTTTTACGAATTTCATTGACAACAGGCAAGCAAAAATATTCCACATTGGAAAAGAATGCCGTCTCGGTATGACGGAAAACACATCCAACTAAGAAATGTAATTGCATTGGCGTTGTATTATTATGTTAAAAATCACAAAAACGATCGCTGTTATTAACCCCATGCGGAGTAACGTTAACCCAAGTGCGGTCCTTCAACCTATGTCAGACTGAGCCTTTTTCCGACCCATTATCGATTTCTCCAACGGCTTGTATAGCATCGGGTCTCTCTTTTTGTCTCTGGCGTTTTATTAGGTACATTTATCTCCAGCCAACGATAATCCCGAGGAAACGCCAATATTACTCGTCTTCGCTCTATTTTCTTCAGGTCCTAAATGTTCGTTTTAATGTAATAAAATAAATTCTTTTGTGTCTTTACAATCGTTTCGCAAATTAAATATTTCTTGGTAATAAGTCGTCAAGCCCGGTAGTAAATATCCACATTGTACGGTTGCCGATATTCGCAATTGTCGAATTGTTAGATTCCGCGCGAACTCATATGGCATATTGCAAGCTGTAATATGGTAGCTTTCAAGAAAAGAAATTGTAGTTGATTGCAATTTAATGAAAATTGAAAAATATTGTTTTTTTTTGAAATGTGGATCGAAATTGAAAGTGATTTTTGACAAATGTTATCGGGAAAAAAGGAGCGATGGGACGCCATCACAATCTAGTTCAAGTTGCCTTTGAGCGAAGACGTATTTGGCTAAGTGATTAATTTTTAAAGCAAATTCAAGTGTTGTGGTGTTAAAATAGTATTCCAACATCAAGGTTAATTCAAGTTTGGTTATTCAAATGAACGCCGGCTTTTATTATGTGACGCGTAACGAAAGAGTGTGCACAGAGACGTCAAATTTGAGTTTTGTGTTTTTATTCCATTAATTCAATTTTTGAAAACGTTATTAGTTGTAATTTACCCTTTTTGGAATGCCGAGAAAGTGTCTAGGTGACACTTCTGAATCTAAGGCAGTGACATTTATCTTTTATTTAAAATAACAACCACTTTTCAAATATATCGTATTACAGTATTTACAACCATTAACTCTAGTAAACTAACTAAAATTAATACCGATTCTATCAATAAATTGTTGCGATGATACCTATAAATAACGTATAACGCAGAGAAGTTGAACGATTCTAAATAAAACGTGTTCGCATAATTTTTTCTCCTGTTTGCAAATTCATTCATTCGACCGGCATTTGCCTTTTTTGGTTCGTCTAGTTTCTTACATGGCCGAGTGGTAATTCCTTGACCACTTCAAAACAGGTTGAGTCTCAACTTGTCTCTTTATCCGTGTCCATTCAGTAGTCTTGACTGGATGTACGTACATAGGCAACTTGTACATTCAGTAAGAATAAAAACGCAAGATCTTTGTATAACAATATTAATTGTCGTGAGCTAAGTTTATATAATTTTGTTTGTAGTTGCCTGGGTTATATCTAACAATTGAGTGTTTTCTGATACTTGTATCTGTAATGTTTCTGCATCATTTCGGTAGTTGTGAAATTAAAATTGGACAGAGGAAATATATAGAGATGATCTTGGTTTACGTGAGAAAATGAAATGATTATTTATATTTACGTAATAATTCCGTGAATTATTTGTTGAAAAAAGACGTATTATGTATTATACTGTTATAAATACCATAAATTTGTTTTCTAAATTAAACAAATTTAATTTTCGCCATCGTTAGGCCCGGGAGTACTGTCTAGACACTCTTTCGGCAGTTAAACAAACTGCAAATAATAATGATTTATAAAAATAGTAAAAACTAAGTCTGACGTTAATGCGTCTTCCCTATGGTAGCGCGTGACGCATATCACGTAATTGAAGTAAAAGTGAATTTGTTTGGAAAATTAATCAATTAGCCAAATACGGTTTCACTCAACGGCTATTTGAACTAAACCGCAGGGGTTGTTCGTGACTTTTTGACAATGGGAGCGCAATTGTAAAAAAATATGATAAAATCGTACCTTCAGCTTACAATGATCTTTGAAAAAAAGCAGGAATTGCTGACAGATTAATAAAAAAAAATACGCGCACTGCATTCGTGAATATAGGTACCCTGGAATGGTACACGGACGGCTCGAGAATAGAAGGTGTCGGAACAGGTATAGGCATTAGTGGTCCTAACTTCCACCTAAAAATGCCTACAGGACCCCACACCAACATATATCAAGCAAAGATCTCTGCTTTAAACCTGTGCGCCATAAAGAACCTCGAGAAAGGGATACGAGGCGCAACTATTAATATATTTAGCGACAGTCAAGCAGTTCTAAAGGCTATTAAAGCGTATGTAGGCCTTAATCGCTCTGATACACAAATGTGTACACAATTTACGGCAATTAGGACGCAAAAACCATCTTACTTTGCGGTGGGTCCCAAGCCACCAAGGAATCGAAGGAAACGAAAAGGCAGATAAGCTGGCCAAAGAAGCAGCGAATATGCCGTTCATTGGTTCTAAGCCCTTCTGTGGTCTCCAAAAGAGCCACATAAAACAACCAATTAAGATATGGGGGGACAATCAAAAAGCCTCGTACTGGGATAATGTTACGGGACAAAAACAGGCGAAAGCACTTATATCAGGCTCGCCAAAAACAGCAAAAATGGCGCTATCGTTCAGCAAGGGGGATCTCAGATTACTGGCAGGATTTCTGACAGGCCATGTAGCCCCAAAATATCACCTATTTAAACTAGGAAAAGCTGAAGATCAAATCTGCCATCTATGCCAAGAAGATCTGGAAACGGCAGAACACATCCTATGTGAATGTGTTGAAACGTACTACGTAATGGTAATGATTGAGATTACGTGGATTAGGTTAGGTTTATATTTGAACAGTTTGAATACCGTTTCCATGTGCCTCCAAACTCGGTCGATAATATAGCGACTCTACATTATCGAATTGATTATAATGATCAATATAATAAACACCACGAACACTACAGATTAAAGAAACGATTACTTGTCCGCGTCAATTCAAGACAAAAACTGTTTCAGTTATCCACAATACAATAACTGTTTTAAATCAAAAGAAATATTTTTTTAGCGTTTTTTCTCCGAAGCGCATATTATTTATATCTGCATTATTAATTTCACTTGTTTAAAACAGTACGATATATCCGTACATAATGCAGTAAATTATTTTCATTGCTTGTGATTTTAAAAAGGCTAAGGTAGAGGTTATCTACAGAATTAATGTTCAAACAAAAGTGAACTTTATGTAGAAGTACACATGAAAAAGGTGCCTAGAAACAATAACCAAGATAATGCTTACAAATAGCTCATGGTTTTGATGGAATCATTTGGGATAAAAACAATATGAGAATAGAAAAGCACTAACGCGTTTTTCTCCTGCCCATATTGTTGTTCTTCTCTCAGCTTATGCCACTAATCTTCAAAAACAGTACTGAAATATTTCCTGGCGCAACCTGCATGCAAGAGATATACTCATGCAATAGAACTTTGTAAAATCTGAACCATTTCTTCATTCCTACCTTTAATATGAATATTTTCTTAACTTAAAACTAAATGATTTACTTGGAAGAAACATTTTTCTATCTTGGATTTTCTTAATTTTTTAACCTTAGGAAAATATTTATTTAATACAAATAAAATTTCAAGAAAACTATTTTCTTATGTTATACATTTTTATAGTCTTGAAATAAAAATATTTTCTTGAATACAGACTGATTTCTGCAAGAAAATCTATTTTCTTGATGCAAGAAACCATTTCGCTGCATGCAGTAGCTCCGATGTAATTGCAAATGAGAATTTTATGTAGGTATTTTCTTAGTTTGAACGTGCATGATTTAGAAACATTTGTGAATGAATTTCCTAATATATAAAATCAAATTTTGCACTGTAAACTCTAGACGTCCTCATTTGTAGATATGAAAGAAAAAATAAATTGTTATTACCGAGACCACAACCCGAAACACTGACAGCTAGCTATATAAAAGAAGTCGTGGAACGAACCATTTTAATAATTTCCTTTGTAATGGTGCTGTTCCCATTACTTACTTTTATCAACGCCTATTTAAATTTTAATTATTTGCAGCCATCGCATACTGCGCTATCTTACTACTTTAAATTGTAAATCACGAATTTAGCTACCTACTGTCGCGTGTATGTATAGGTACCATATGATTTATTCAGAGAACGATGACTGCCAGGATGTTCATTAAGAGAGTTCTCCTGATTATACTTTTTAATTCTATTAAAATCCATAAATCCAAGACCCACGCCATAATTAGATCTCTCATATAGGTTAGTGCACGTCGAGGTGAACTCGTATAATTACGCCAAACACGAGAATGAAGCGATTGCACGCGTCGTGATCTCCGGAAATACTTCGGCTCCTCACCACAGATTTTCCCACTAAACATAAAATCACTGGAGCGTTTTTCCCTTCGTCCTCGTTTTATATTAGTTCGAAATCTCAATGAAACTTGATGAGAAATATTCTTTTGTTCTTTCATTAGTAAATTCTCATAAGCAGATATTCTTAGACGGAATAGGTACTTTAGGATACGTTTCTTGAAACCCGCAATAACGAAAAAATCAGTTATTGTACTTTGAACATGAAGATTAATTAAAGATCGAGATGCTTCTTTTACGTTTGGAGAATCATGGGCAATTAGGTCAAAAGAATATTTCTTAAAAACTCAGGTAGAATTAGATGTAAAGGCAATTTTAGACAATATAGCAACCGGGCCGACCTAAAATATTGTGTCACCTAAGAGGAATAATAAACGTGCAAGAAAAACACCTAAATTACACCAGATATTCAACAAATATTGCAAAATATTAGCGTTAGAACCACCTGGTTTTATTTCCGATTGAAAGTCGCTCTTGTAATTGATACCTAAGAATAAAGAATGTCTAGTTCTTGAGTAAATTTTATTGTATTTGTATCTATCTACGTACAGTTATGCTCACATAAATCTAATATAACAAGCAATTGCCCAACGAAGTATCGGCACACCCCTAACCATACAAAATATTAATTAAATTAATTCGGAACAGCTGTTTCGCGGGCTCTTGGGCAAACTCATTATCAACCGAATTACCGAATAAATCTGAGCTAGAAACACAAAACAACTCTAATATCAATCTAATTCTATCGTGCTTGTTTATCCCTCTCTCGGAAAAAGATATATATCTATTTATAAAAGATATATATGTATTTACAAGTACCTGCTATTTTGCCGTTTAACATTAAATACATGAGAAGTATATACGGAACGAAAAAGGTCTGACCCCGTGTCCGTTCCACTCTCATAAAATAGAGCAAGACACCGATACGTTCCCTCTCGTCAAATGTGTTTTGCTTCCGTCAATACATTTTTAATTCTCAACCATTTTGTCAATGTAGCACGTTATTTAAAAAACATGGTCGTTTTACTCTAGTAAATCAAAAAGACATGAGTAATGAAGGGGTGGAAGGTCTCTGTTCAGTAGGTTTCGATCCACTTTTATATATTCATTTCATTTCAAATGCGTCTAGCTCACGAGGCACGTTCTTAATGAATTTCAGGTTTTCTAATTTAGTATTATGCCCGGTCTCGCTTATGTGTTGTGCTACACTTAACGCTTCTGTTTTTCCGTACCTGCAGCACCTGATGTGATCATTGAATCTAGTACCTGTTGCTCGTTTTGCTTTATCACTGTCATTACATGCAATTTTATAAATTCCCAACCTTTCTTTCATGTCCGGTTTATCTTTCGGATTGCCAAGAAGGTTTTTGAGTGTATTACGTGAACTGAAACATACGTTTCTTATCCTCTAAAAACTTTGTTATAACCTTTCGATATTCTGTGGAAGGGAACTATCACAAATTTCTTATCGCGGGTTCATACCGGGATCAAGGTCGTGGAATTTCTTACATAATGCCTACGTTGGACTTTCTTAAGAATGCGGTCGACATCTATAGAAGAGTAAACATAAATAGCAACATTTTTTTATGAATTTAAGCTCTTTATTGTACCTACTTTTATTCAAGGGGAATTTCACTAGTCTATTAATTAAGAAACTAATCGCGGCCATTTTGTGTTGTCCAAGGTAGTTAGAATCGGCCATCGGTCTATAGACGTCTACTTCAAGTTTTTTGTTGTTTCTAATTACTAAACTATTCAGGAACGAGATTGCTCACTTCTTCTTCGACTGTAAATCTAATAGTTTCGAATTTTGAATTGAGAGTCGCGAGGAAATCTGGGATAATGCGTTTCTTAGTATCAAAAACTGCGAAAATATCGTCTACATACCTGAGCCAAATTCTAGGAAAATATACGGGGTCCAGATTCGATTTCGAAGTTACAAAAATTCGATTATTCGAATTTAAAAAGTTTTGAGTAGTACTGTATATCAATATCATTTTCTTTAAACCCTTCGATCATTTCCGAATACGCAAATTGTCTGCCACCTGTATATGTACTTACAAACGACCGAAAAGTTTATAGTATACAGTTATTGAAAGAAGGGGACATTTTTCTAAAATTTACTGTCTTAGGATTTTGCGCAGCTCGCCTACTAGTAGACTCGGCACTGTACAACGCAATACTTCTACTTGATTTACCCTATTTGTAAAACATTAATTATAACTTCGGTTTGTGCCTTGAGACATATTTCAGTCAATACTGGGTTTGGACCCAAAGAGGATGTTTATAATTATTGGCATCGACCGAAGCAAAGAAGACGACATTAAGTGCTGCTGCGGGGCGGTGCGTATGTTGCCTCTGATATTCTTATTTAAATTCTTAGACCTATACGTCATGATGTAAAAGGGATCGAGTACAACAAACCAGTCGCTAGTTCATTCCATAGTTTGGTACTGTACTAAGAGTTGGTTAATTCAATCGTAATTCTTTTGAAACTTGCGATTTATTTTTTTCTGTTTTTACATTCAAAATTACTGTATGTTGTATACTGATATCGTTGGAACAACTTCAAATCATTGTATTGCGGTCTGGTATAAGTTTGTATGGGTGACAATTACTATGCCGACGTGCTACAAATATGCCTTTTGGTGAAACATAAAGATAACTTCTCTAGAATGTCCGTCAATAAGCAGCTCAGCTTAACTATGTTATTTATCAATCTTTTAATAGCGGATGAAATACGTCATAATAAGAAAAGTTCTACATATACAGCGTGTTCACTTAGTGCTTGGACTGAAGATAATTACTTTCCCGAGCGAGAATTTTTTAGAAAAAAAGTTTTCAAATAAAAAATATTCGGAGACAAATGGTGCTCAACATAAAAGTATACTCAAGTATATAGGTGTTCAGTTTCCACTGCACGCAATACAAGTTTGGTTTTTTAAATGGAACATCCTGTATACTGTTACGGTTTTAGATACCTCTCTTCAATTCATGGCAACTTTCGTCAATATTCCCCACACCTGTCTATCTTAGTTTTTGAGATAGTTGATATAATTTGAGATTTTTGGGAGATATCGCCGATTCTTTAACGGCCGATATCTTAAACGCCTTACGCGCTAGGGTGGCGCATCAAATTTTATTCGATTGAATATTTCTTGGAGTTTTTGACAAAACATCGAAGATCTTTTTACATCAACCAGATTGTACAAAACGGTCATCGAAATCGTTGCCAAGTTTGATTCATGTTATTTCAATTTCTTTAAACGCAACATCCTGTACATTTTTACATAATATAATAGAGAAGCTCTTCTAGAATCTCTTTTGTCAACATTTCCCTCAGTGCCGTTCCAAACAACTTTGGCTTGTGTGCGAAAATATTTGCCGCCTCCCCTCCCCTCTTTATTTTTTATACTTGGGGAATAGTTATTACATACAAAAAATTATAACAAAAACATATGTAAAGTTGGAATAGATTTATTTAAAAAATATGGAAGCATACACATACGGATTCACATGTTGAAAAGAATATTGTTCATATGCTACTCATCTTGGTCATAGCGCTCTTCTATACAGATGCGTAGGTGTTAGAATACAGGCTGGCATACAGCAGCTGGAATACTGTTGATCTCATTTCGAATTCGTTGTTTCAGCTCTTCGATGTTGGGGGGACTAACGTAAACGCGGCTTTTAAGGTACTCCCACAAAAAGAAATCCAAGGGGGTGAGGTCAGGTAATCGGGGGGCTAGTCAATGTCGTCACGTTTGAAGAGGAGACAACCTGGGAATAATTCACGTTCACTGTCTATGGACAACTGTGCCGTATGTGCTGTAGCACCATCTTGCTAGAACGAAGTCATATTGTTATAGTCTGGAAAGTTTTGAAGGGCTGGTGCAAAAATATTATGTACCATCCCAGAGTACCATGTAGGGTGCACACCGTTTACTGTCACAGTACGAACACGAGTAACTTTAAAAAAGGACCAACTATTCCATTGCCGACATTGCACACCAAACGGTTACTTTTTTGGAATGCAGCTGTTTGGCATACTTTCCGTGTGTGTTATTAAAGTCCCAGTATCGGCAGTTTTGTTTATTCACATAGCTATCGAAGTGACAGTGGGCTTCATTAAAGATGATCTTCTCCAAACCCCTATCATCTAAAAAAAAATCATTATTATTTCGCAGAATCTTTTTCTTTGTGCGTGGTCGGTCGGTTTGAAGTACTGTATAAGCTGAATTTTGTATGGATGAAAGTGTAAATCCTGTTTTAAAACGCGTTGAACGCTCGAACGACTGATTTTCAATGCCTGCGCGGGCATGCTTACGGGCGACCGGTTTGGATGTCGGGTCACTTCTTGTAGCTTTAAATTTGTTGACCCACGCTTTTACGACATTCCCTGGGGGTTCATCAGTTACATGCCGAAAATTGTACTGATTACAGAACTGTAATAAAATAGGCTACGAACGCACCTTGCTCGTCTGACCACTGCTCCATGGTTACTAACGAATCCGCTTGTCTACACTACCGACTGCCAGGCGTTCCACTCGAGTAAGTGCACTGGTATTTAAACCCGGTACATTTAAAAAGGTAAATTTACTCTGGGTCATTTTGTATTATATTATAAAAACTACTGACTGGTGATTCACTTGGGGCTAGGGTGTATATGTAACACCGGCTAGTTTGTTTATTTTAAAATGCAGATACAGTTCAAAGGCGAAGTTTTTCTACGTGTCAGATATTATTCACGATATAAATCTACTCTCTAAGCACGAATTCGCTTATTTCTAATGATAATGATCAACTGGCGAAGAAATGGAATAATATAAAATAATATACACCGAAGAGTAGTGAAATTCCTTACAAGCATTTTTTATCGTAAGACAATAACTTATATCCTTTAGACTGTTTTGATTTCTTCTTATCCAGTTCGTGCCGCCTAACGGCTCATTTTCCTTGTCGACTACTTGTCACCGATGCCGCCCTTTACATTGGCCGCCTGTGTGCAACGCACAATTCGCGCATCCATACGGAACGGCCCTGATTTCCCTATACCTAAAATGCGTCATTTTCCTTTGAAAATGTGAGTTACTGTGACGAAATACTATAAACATTTGTTTCGCTCCGCTAAAAATATTTGTTAAAGCACATGTGTAAACGTTATCCTCTTTGGTACAAATTCATCATTTACTCGAAGCAATTATAATTTTCCTATATACATTCATTGTCTGGTAAGTTAACCGGGATGTATAAATAATAAATAGCGAAAATAGGTAGACAAACTTTAATTACAGTTCAATATAAGAGGAATAGATTTATTTAGCACGGCACACTAAGTTTTAATGTGAGATGATGGCAATGGCAAGCGCTACAGCCATAAATTGACTAATCAATCAATCACTAAGTTTTTTTAGCAGTAAAAAATATAATAAGAAGATACTGAAAGTTGCTAAACAAATGTCGCAATTTAGTTAAATAGAAATATCTATGAAAAATGAATTGAATTCCTTAAGGCAATGCGTAACATGGACATTACACAAAATAATACTCCCAAGATGTTAGTAAATGTTTAAAAATGCAAGGAATTCTATTAGATATAGAATAGATGTGAAATTGTATGCATAAATTACATTTTGCTGTTTATTTTTAATGAATATCTTAAGAAAAACAATAGTTTGTATAGTATTTCGTCATAGCACTCTATGAATTTTAGCAAAAAAACTTATCTACATAGCTTCATATTTAATTTACTAAAGAACGATACATGTTTATAAAATAGATTCTATTACATAGAAATTGTAAAAGCCAACACATATCCACTAACACAGACGTGTTTCGCCGTCTTCGGTTCATCAGTGCGCCCTGTGGAAGGTAATGACAATTCAATATTTTAAATCGTATATATTGTGGTGATATTTGTAGCTAAATAAAAATTAAATTGTGAATTAAATAAATCAAATTAATCTAATTAATCTCAAGGTTTACTTTTTTTGTTAATCGTGTTGTTAATGACTAATTTTTGCAAATTAGCAATTGAATAGAGAAATGAAACGATTTTATTATTTTAAGAGAGACAGTGAGTTTATTAGTAATTTTGATGTAAATAAATTTAGATAGATTATATTTCTTTCGAACAATAGACGTACGAAAACCTGTAACAATCCCTAACCGACAGCCAGTTTAAAATTATTAAATTTAAGTTTAAATTTTCTAATTTGGTTTTCAAAAAATTTAATGATAGGATTTTTCTTTTGAACTTTTATTTATTTGGCCAAATATTTTAATTTTCGGCACCTGTGCACTATTATAGCTCTTCGATGTCCTTTTCTTTGAAATCGAAATCAGTCTTCGTAGGTAACTAGGTAGCTTGGTCCTCGGGCCTTGCTCCGTGGGTTGATATTTTCAAATTACAATGTTGAAAGGGCTTATAAAATGTTGCACTGCAGTTATACTTTAGTAAAGTTTCATGTTTATTTAAATTTTTAATGAAAGTATCGAAGAATTTAGAAAAATATTTGTATGTTGAAAGTTTGTTTATTATCTCTCTGATTTGTTTTTGTTCAGAGTCCCAGTAGACTATTCTTGATATAAATAAAATTTGATTTTTGAAAGACCATTCCAAATACCATTCGCTTCCTTGGTTACGGTGGTTTAATTTTATAGGTACGGTAGTGCAATAAAATGTAGTTACCATGTAAACGATGTATTAAAATCCATTAATTGTATGTGTTTAGCAATTTGCTTATCCAAATTCAGTACAGTTAAATAATTTGTTTAAAAAGAAATATAATTTAAATTTTCATTAGTAAAATTAGTGTATTACTATGCACGTAGTTCACTGGACTCTTTTTTTAACAAAAATATCATATGTCTTAACGTGTAAGACAGAGAAAATATAACGAAGTTGGGGAATTTTGAGAGAAGAGGGCAACAATACTGCTTCGCCTCGTTAAAATAATGAACTAAAATAAACTGTCAAAGAATAATCACTTTCAACAAAGGTACAGTACCCTTCATGGAAGTTCGGGCAAGCTGACAAACAGTTAATATACTGTTTAGGAAAAAATTTTAAAATTATATAATATACATTTCTATGAGGAATTATTAAAACTAACCTTTTCTGGAAGCCTTTTACCAATTTCCAGGTAGTATTTGTCTATTATAAGACCGTTATCATAAAATATATAATTATATTGGAAATCCCCAATAATTACAGTGACAATAAAGCTTTATAATAATCCCTAGGAGGGTTAGCCGATTCACTCGTGTTACCTGGAAATATTCGTATACCCTTTATAAAGTATTATAACATTTGTAAACACAGTAGTTCTGAAGAGATTGTTCTTGTGAAAGTATCTGTGGTTGTGCAAGTGAAAAATAAAATAATTTCGGTTTGACTGCTTAAAATGCCCCGTGGAAAGCCTCTAGCTGTTTCAAAACGATCTGCTATTATTACCTTACATCAGGAAAGGTACGCAGAAAGACGGATTGCGGATAAATTAAAAATAAAAAAATCTACAGTACATGATACTATAGTTCGATTTAAGACAACCGGTGACGGACAAGATCGTAATCGGCCAGGACCGTCAAGAAAAACGGCTCCGGCAGAAGATTTACGAATAAAAATAATTAGTAAGCGCAACAGAAGACTAACAGCATCAGAAATTGCTGCAGAATTCAATAATGAGCGAGATTCCAAAGTTTCTGTGAGTACTGTGAAACGTCGGCTGAAAGCGGCTGGGTTGCATGGGCGAGTGGCTTGTCGAAAACCGTTACTACGAAGAGGAAATAGGCTGAAACGACTGAAATGGGCACAAGCTCATAGAGATTGGACAGTGGACGATTTTTAAAATGTTTTGTGGACTGACGAATCCAAGTTTGAGGTTTTTGGAAATAGACGGAGAGTTTTCGTACGCAGATCAAGAGGGGAAAAAATGTTACGGGAGTGTATAGTTCCTACGGTGAAGCATGGAGGAGGATCTGTAATGGTTTGGGGTTGTTTTTCCTTAATCTGAACAGGGGACTTGCTCAAAATTGAGGGCATAATGAAAAAAGAAGAATATCGGAAAATCCTGGAGGAAAATGCCATACCGTCAGGAGTCCGATTAATTGGTCGTAGATTTGAATTTATGCAGGACAATGACCCCAAACATAAATCTAAATTGTTTCACAGATTACCTGCAGCAAGAAGAAAATGAAAGAACCCTAAAAATTATGGAATGGCCGCCACAGTCCCCCGATCTGAACCCGATAGAGTTGTTATGGAAAGAATTAGACCGATGTGTTAAGAAAAAGTGTCCAAAATCGAAGGAACATTTGTGGACCATTCTCCAGGAGGTATGGACAAGCTTGCCCAATGAAACATTAGCAAAATTAGCGAATCGGATGCCGAGAATAGTGGCAGCAGTCCTAAAGGCAAAAGGTGGATTTTTCGATGAAAATCGGATTTAAATTATTTGTATTACAATAACTTTTTCTTTTTAATAAATTTGTGTTTGAAAATATGTAAAATCATGTAAGTAAGTATTAAATACATGGCCATTTAATATTTTCTTTGACTTCCGTACATTTTTTTGCTTGCCCGAACTTTCATGAACGGTAGTATATATAAATACCACAACAATATACGAAGTGCATGATAACATAACTTGTACGCATGAGGAATATCTAATTAAGATATTCTCTTTTGTACATTTCGTCGAATTAATTGCTGCAAGCGCCTCTACAGAATTGAACAAATCATATTGCTTCAAATTCTGACGCGAGAGCAGTCCTCGACTGCTGGCTTAAACCGCCATGGTTAATTAGTTGAAATTGTTGTTTCTCTATGAGATTGCGGAAGAATATACAGTATGTTCCATTAAAAGAAATTGAAACAGCATGAATCAAACTTGGCAATGATTTCGATGGCCATCTTGTAGACTCTAGTTGTTATAAAAAGCTTTTCGATGTATTGCTTGAAACTCCAGGAAATACTCAATGGAATAAAATTTAAATCACCACCCTAGCGGGTAAAGCCTTTAAGATATCGGTCATTAAAGAAACAGCGACGTTTCGCAAAACTTTCAAAGTACATATGTTAATTATCTCAAAAACTAAAACAGAGATAGAATATTGATGAGAGTTGATATGAATTGAAGAGAGGCATCTAATATCGTAATAATATACAGGTGTTCCATTTTAAAAAACTAAACTTGCGGAAACTGAACATTTTCTATACCTGGATATAATTTTATATAGTGCAGCATTTGTCTTAGAATATTTTTTATTTGAAAACCTTTTCTGTAAATTGCTCGGGAAGGGAATCATCGTCCACGCACTAGGTGGACACGCTATATACTCAAAGATCGATATGTTAAAGTTAATTAGATTTATTTTGCTAAAGGAAATTTCCTTGAAGCAACCTATTTGCATAATTACTTCCCACCAATAACATCGCGAATGGACAGACAAACGCAAGGAATACAAGCAATGCAAGCTAGAAATCTATTTACGCTAATTACATACATGTTGACAAACTTATGCATAATAATCAATTAAATTTCAAATTTCTTAAATTTTGTGTGTGCTAATAATTAAACGGAGGTCATAAAGAATTTATTAACCAAGCAGTGTTTTGAAAACCGAATGTTTTTGGAGATAAATAAACCTTGTAATGTTTTCTTTGATACAACAAATAGCCGTCATTATATTAGGAGAGCAAGATTGGCCTTGAACGTGCGTTAAAGATGAATGAAAACTCTATAAAATAACTAATATCAAAGTTTGGGGGAAAGAATGAAATTCAGAAAATGATTCGAGTTTTAGAAGTATCTGAAAAAAATAGTTACTCGATTTTAATAAAGAAAACAAATTACAAGAACAAGATAAGTAGTTGAAATGAATAAGAGAGAGAATTATATATCCTTTTTATTTTTAACATTTACTTAGAAATTTCAATAAAGTTACTTACAATTGCTAATCCCCCTTGTGTGTTGTGTATGTGGAATCAAACGCTTCAAGTGGTTTATGCTATGGCAGTTGAGGACGGAAATCATACTTTAAACACAAAGCCTTTACATGGTGCGTTTTTTGCTGTTTCTATATCTTCTTAAGATAAATGACAGGGTAATTCTTTAAGTTTGAAACCTAAAATAAATAAATAATGATCCTTAAATTCAATATGTAGCTAGGACGAACTTCGTCAGTTATGGTTCTACTGGAAGGCCTTTCTTACTATTTTATCTTCTCGAATCTTGTCTTAGATGCGGCTCTCGTCTAGCTCATAATAACGCGCCAGTTTAATGAAAAACACTGGCCTACTTATCAATGTTTTTATTTCGTTCGATCTCATGATGGGTTGGACATTCTTGTATTAGGAAGATATTCAGACGCGTAAACCCAAAAGACAGTCAAAAGATATAACATTTTATTTTGTTTTTATTAATTTATTTTTCCTAATATAATTTGAATTGGTACTATATGTTCACTGGCATAAAATTAAGATCGTAAATGGTTGGTCTGCTTTTAAAATACTAAAAATAGGAATTAAATATATTTTTTTTGGAGTCGGTAAATGTAAAAGTATTTCTATAACCTTACCTATCTATTCACCAACATGGATTTATCAGTGGACGATCAACTACTACCAATTTAGTTGAGCTTACTCAGTACATTAGCCAGAATCTTGACAAACGAATTCAGACAGACACTATTTATATAGATTTCAGCAAAGCTTTTGACACTATTGATCATAACGTGTTGATATCCAAACTCTCTTCAATTGGATTCTGTCCTGGTGTTGCTAATGCAATCATATCTTCACGATCGTTCATGTTACGTTCACTATAATGGATTTTTATCTCGCCCTTTCATTGCAGCCAGTGAAGTGCCTCAAGGTTCAAATTTAATTTTTAACATATACGTTAATGATCTTTTGCTCTCTTTGGATTGTTGCTTCCTTGCTTATGCAGACGACCTCAAAATTTATAGCAAAATTACTTCAACGTCCGATTGCCTAAATCTACAAAGAAACCTCACAGCAATTGACAATTGGTGTTCTCTGAATAACATTCAATTGAATGTTGGTAAATGTGCAACGCTTACCTTCACCCGCTTCTCTCAGCCAAAGATATTTGATTACACAGTCTCTAATGCTACAGTCCGTAGAGTTAGTCATTTCAAGGATCTTGGTGTACTGTTTGACGCGCAATTGTCGTTCTCCCCACATATAGAAACTATTAGTTCCTCAGCTTCTAAATCACTTGGATTCTTATTTCGAACTTGTAGAAGCTTTTCCGACGATACTGCGTTAAAAGGTGTGTACTACTCGTTTGTTCGTTCTACGATGGAGTATGCCTCTACTGTATGGTATCCTTACTACCATCATCATCAACTACAACTTGAAAGAGTTCAAAAAAATTTCTGAAGTACCTCTCATATAAATCAGATGGTGTGTATCCTCCTCGTGGTATTGATTATGGCAGCTTACTGCAGAGGCACAATCTTCAATCATTGTCTTACTGTAAGGATGTAGCTTGCGGGAAGTTTCTTTTTAAGTTGATCAATCATGATGTCGATTCACCGTCTTTGCTCTCCCAAGTACATTTTATAGTGCCTCAATATAATCGCAGATCTGCTGATATATTTTATGTTTCACAATCACGTACTAATGTTCTACTTAAAGCACCACTTAATCACATGAGTAGGAATGCCAATTGTGCGTATCCAGACCCCTTTCATGATTCTAATGTGCATTAGTATATTGACTCGTCAGCTCCAAGGATTTTGTTTGTAATCTGTTGGGTAATAAAGTAATTATTATTAAAAAGAATGAAAACCAGTCAGAGTGTTATAAGGACCAGAACTAACGACAAACAAAAACTTAATGCTATTCTTGTTTTGTAGTGCTTCTTCACCGAAAACATAAGTATGCATAATACCTTCCACATTGAAGTATAAATATTTAATAACACACAGATCCTGTGTTCCAGAGGTCCTTTTCGTTCAACATTCACGCTAAGTATAATAACTTACTTACACATCTTAAATCAAGTTCGATTGCACTGTTCAGGTGAAGTATTATTTGAGAGTCAGTGTGATTGATTGATGTGTGCTAGAATTGTTTAGTTAATGACTGTGTAGGTAGATAAATGCAAGAATTGTGAATGGTTTAGTTTTTTGCAACTAGAATAGGTATTCTTTAAACTTCCCCTGAAATGGGCTCGTACGCGCGGAACCTAGCATAATTTTTATTTAAAAGCATTTGTTTCCATTATTATTTATTACTCAGTATAGTCAGGGTTAGATAAAACCACTTAAGAACTGAATCTTGTCCTGGGGTTGTTTGGTGCAGCATACACTCTATATATATAATGTACAGAATCTACTGTACCAATTTTATTGTATTTAGCTGAGGACTATTATAATAGTCCTAATTATTATTATCTTCTTTTTTAGCATGGTTCTGTGTCTGTTTTTCACAAAGAAGAAATCCAATTAGTGAAACATATTCCAAGTTAGATTGTGCATGATGTAATTGGCTAGAAAGTTTTTCACTTATTGGGACTTGATGTTTTTTCTTATTTTTAACGGTTGTAAATTGTGTTGCTGGTTGGTTTTTGATGTTAAATAAATTCTTGATGGACTATATCTTTGCAATCAATGGAGTTGCTCAATTTGCGCCAACAGCCAGTGGCGAGCGCATAAAAGTTTACACAAAATAAATGGTCAGAAATAAAATATAATACGTGCTCAAACACTTACCGTCTTAAGAGTCTTCCGTGAAATCACAAAGTGAATAATGTCTGTTAAATATCTGCAACATTAGATATGTTTCCACAGTTGTTTCGGCAAACCGAGTGCGGCGTGAGGAAAAAGTGTGCTTATATGCAGAAAACGAATGTTCTACATCTAGTGACGTTATATTTGCGTAATTAAAATAATCTTTGGAACAACTTAACGGTTCTGTTGATGCACCTTCACAAATTTGTCTTAATGTGCCAAAATCAGAATCTTTCTCTCAAACACTTTCAAACCTCTCTAGAACACAAACATTTTTTGCGTCTTCTACCGCGCACAGCTGTGCGTGAACATGTTGCACTATTTGCAGAGATTCCCCTAACGACACCGAAGGATTTTGTAATTTTTCTATTGCCTCCACTAGTCCGAAGTAATTGTTCTGAATAGTTTTTAAATCCGTTTTAACCTGACTATCATGAAATTTCGACTGGCTTTCCTTGATAGCCGCAGCTTCCTTTGGATCGAATTGTAAAACCACGTTCTTAATATTCTCAAAATATTTATGATAATAAAACGCGGCCTGTAACCATGTTCCCCAACGTGAAAGAATAGGTTCTGGTGGCTCAGGCATACGGGGGGATAGGCTGTGAAATTTGCGAATACGTTTTTGGGATTTGACAAACACTGCTTTTGTATGCGCTATTAAAGCGTCTACATCAGGATAAAATTTTCTAATACTATCTGCCACATGACTGAAAGCTTGAATTTTACACGTAATATGTAACAAGTTAGCACAATGTTTTTTAAGAGACCGCCCTACAGAAAGCATGTTTGCGGCACCATCACTCATAAACATCAACAGTTGGTTTCTTGAAAGCTCAAACTTTCCCAATGTATTTAACGCTAACTTTGAAATTACTTCGGCAGTACATTGTTGTACTCGTCTGGAAGCTAATAGAATTGAAGGTGACGATTGATGTGGTTCCATTGTACGTACCATTACATTAACCACAGAATGTTTTTTACGATCTGTTGTTTCGTCGACACATAACCACAGTTTTTTATCTTTCAACTCCGATTTAATTCATTTTTCAACATGTTCACGAGCAGATGGCACAATTCTTTGTAACGATGCCCGACTTGGTAATTTGCAGTCCGAATATTTATTCCTTGTCTAGCAAATGAAACGATAGATTACATGCAATAAAGGTAACACATAAATTAAATTTAAATTTATCATAGCGTCATGTGCAATTTTTTTTAAAGAATGCTGTTTACCATTTACGTGACGTAGACAATCCCTTTTGGACCAACACATTAAAGGGATATTACAAACTAGACATTGAATTTTAACGCCATCATAATTTAGGTCAGGCATTTCTGCTATAAATTCTATAACTTTGTCCAACATTGGTCGTTTTCGCGACGTAGGCAACATTTTTAAAACAAACTAGAACTACGAAATAGTATTTACGGCAGCGTACATGTATACACAACAGATCTGATTGAGACTCGCAGTTATACTGAGGGATGCATCGAATCTCCGCCACTGCTCGTTGGCGCTAGTGGGCAACTCTAGCAATCAAGAAACACAATAGGTATGGTTTTAAACTATCATTGTAATATAGATACTGCTTTAGGATGTGATAAACTTAAGACTTTCTATTGTACTACGTTTAACTAACGGACAAAGCACTGAGTAACGTTATTTATCTATCGAACAGAACTAGGCCTGTTCTGTTGCAACTGGAGCTGCGAATATGTTCAATTGCAGATGCTCGTGTGAGTTTTGTACAATTGTGACATACGGAAATTAAATTATATTGGGTACATCGTCAACTCCACATCGAATTTATACGCTATTTTCATTCTCCGTTTGTTTTACATGCTTGAAACCTCCAAAATGGGAAAACACATGCAACAACTTTATGTCCTCTAGTTGATTATATAAACATCCGACGTAAATGCTATCGACGAATCAATCTGTTAATTGCATTTTGTTGTGCGTGTACAGCGTATGACCATCAATTATTTTAATTAGTATTGGTTGCGATAAAAATACAGAATGAATAGATGCAGTTAATAGATGAATCGCACATAAACGCATATATTTCTATTCTATTCCATATCCACGTCTTCCTTAGGGAAAAAACAAGATAAGAGCTTATAGTTTTAACGCACGCTGTAGTACGTTTTCACCTTGTTAATTTTTGAACCTTGAAACACAAACAATTATGTAAATCTGTATCATCCTGTTCTTGAGAGACCACGCACCACGCACATAATTGTGTTTTGTGTTTACTATACAATAACTTTTTAGATAATGAGTTCTAAGATTTCGTTTTTGTTCCAGATAATAGTATGTATGTAGCAGTACTCTGAAGTACGTGTATTGTAAGTGCGCGTGAAAAGAGTTAATGTCGAATGTTTACAGTTCATTAACTGAATAATTTAACGGTTTCATTCTTTATTGTTTTCCTTTCAATACATTCTCTACTAACATTAAAGGCTTTGTATCCATTGCAGACTTGTATGTATATAAATAAACTAACATTCTGATATAATGAAGTGCCCTGTATATTGAAATGTTTTATCTCAGGGGTTTTGTAATTTTGTAAATTAATTAAATTTTTAACTCGTTTGTGGGATTCGGAAGTATTCTTTAATACTCTTTCGGCAATTATTAATGAATTTTGAGGTCAATAAATGGAAATTAACGAATGTTAAAATTGAAAAATGTAACTAACCTTGATTTCTCGAAGATGACATCTAAATTCTATGTTCCTTATGACTATAGTAACCAAAACTTGCGGACTCGCATAGGCGTCGGTATTACGGGTTAATATAAGAATACGAAAAATTCATAAATAAACTTACTTGCTAATTATTCAACAAATTAGAGGCATCAGGATGTGAACTACTGTAAACTTGCATCATTGCATATGTTTCCACAGTTACTTCTTTAAACCTTGTGCGTCGACAAGAAAAAATATTCTTATACATAGAAAACGATCTCTCCACATCTAAGGAAGTTACATTTGCATGTAGAAACTGTTTTTTAAAATCACTTAAAAGTTCACTATTCTTACACTTATTATAAACGGCCTCTAAAGTATTAAAATCGGGATTTTTCCTTAAAACATCTGCCAACTTTTGACTAGCCCATAAACCTGGCGTATCATTTAATGTGTATAATTTATTTTTTACACTCTCCACTATGTCTAATGATTCCTGCAATGACAATTCAGTACATTGTAGTTTTCTGATGGCATCTAGTAATACTGTATAATTGGTACATATTGTTGTTAAATCTTCTAAAAGTTGAGGAATTTGAAATTCTCTTTGACTTTCTCTAATTGCTTTGGATTCATTCCGATTAAATCGCATTATAACTGATTGAATTTGTTGAAAATGGATCAAATAGTAAGAAGCTGCTGTTAGCCAAGTACCCCATCGCGTTAAAATTGGTTCAGGAGGTTCTGGAATACCTGGACAAAATTTACGAAATTCATTTAAACGTTTAGGAGATTTACGAAACACTGCTTTAGTACTTCCAATCATCCGATCAACGTTTCCGTAATGTTGTCGAGCAACTTCACCAACTAAATGCAAAGCATGCAGCACGCAGGTTATATGTATTAAGTTAGGAAATATATGTTTTAAGGATCGCCCAACACTTAACATCGTTGCTGCACTATCTGTCACAATCATCACAACTTGATCTTCAGCAATTTAAAATTTTTTCAAAGCGTTCATTATCACTTTTTGAATATTTTCCGCGGTACATTGTTGAACACGTTTGCAAGCTAACAAATATCAAGATGCTGTGTTCTCGCAAGATAAAACGCGAGTTATTACATTCACAATACTGTTTTTCTTTATATCGGTCGTCTCATCCACGGTAATCCATACTTTTTTGGAACACAAATCACGTTTACACACATTTTCTAGCATCTCTTTCATTCGCGGCAAATGAGTCTATAATTGTGTTTGTGAGGGTAATGGGTACTTTGGAACGTATTGTCGTCAAAACGTTTTAAAAGCTGCTTTTCTCACCAACGACAACGGAAGATTACAAGAGGTAAACATAATTAATAAATGTATGAGGAATAGTGTATAAGGTATTTCAGTTCTTGCATTTCTCATATGCTTAATACCATTGACATGCCTCTGGCAATCAGTTCTGTCCAATGCAGCCAAACGAACATTGCATCTTAAGCAAAAAACCGCACTACCGTCATATTTTAAATGGGGAAAAAGTGACACATACTTATGTACATTAGTATCAAATCTATTACGAGGCATTGTTTTCTTAGGTATGTAAATATTAGTTCTATATGAAACGATACACTAATTATGTACTTGGTATAATACTATAACACACAAAAAACACCAGCTATATTTTCAAAAGCGACACGTAAGTATATAACCAGCTTCTTACTATTTGGTCCATTTTCAATAAATTCAATCAGTTATAATGCGATTTAATCGGAATGAATCCAAAGCAATTAGAGAAAGTCAAAGAGAATTTCAAATTCCTCAACTTTTAGAAGATTTAACAACAATATGTACCAATTATACAGTATTACTAGATGCCATCAGAAAACTACAATGTACTGAATTGTCATTGCAGGAATCATTAGACATAGTGGAGAGTGTAAAAAGTAAATTACACACATTAAATGATACGCCAGGATTATGCGCTAGTCAAAAGTTGGCAGATGTTTTATGGAAAAATCCCGATTTTAATACTTTAGAGGCCGTTAATAATAAGTGTAAGAATAGTGAACTTTTAAGTGATTTTGAAAAAGAGTTTCTACATGCAAATGTAACTTCCTTAGATGTGGAGAGATCGTTTTCTATGTATAAGAATATTTTTTCTTGTCGACGCACAAGGTTTAAAGAAGTAACTGTGGAAACATATGCAATGATGCAAGTTTACAGTAGTTCACATCCTGATGCCTCTAATTTGTTGAATAATTAGCAAGTAAGTTTATTTATGAATTTTTCGTATTCTTATATTAACTCGTAATACCTACGCCTATGCGAATCCGCAAGTTTAGGTTACTCTACTAATAACGTTCAAGTAGATTCTGTAAAAATTCGTGGGTCTATTCTTAAAAACGTGGAACGCTTTACGATTTTACGTATCATCCTTGCGCAGGGGCCATGCTAATTTTCTCTGTACCATTCCAATTTTAATATTTTTTCCAATATTACCGATTTCACTTTAATTAAATGTTGATTAACTTCGTAAAGATTGTATTAACTGTTTGACTGATACAGTAATTGTTTATGCTAAGAACTTTATTTTGATTTCTGAAGAATTAATATCAAAATCTTTGTATTAATTATGCCCACTTTCATGTTGAATCATCCTCATCAGCGATGATACAGTTCGTTGTTATTAAAACTCTCTTGGAATTATGTCATTGCACACGCCATGAGTAGTTTGTAATATTCTTACTCATTAATAAATCCTTTTAATTGTTATTCATGGTCAAAGAGTGGACATTACTTCTGAATACTTTTAGATTGTGATGTGAAGCGCATATGTTCCATGTGACTAATTGGTTTGTCCGAGGGTAGCGGCTTAAGCTTTTACAAACGACTACTAGATTTAACATTACAATTTTCGTAAAATTTGACATTTGTAATTGTTGAAACAGTGATAGCATATAAATCGGTCGAGTAGTTTGTTTACAGCAATTTTGTGAAAAAATGGAAATTTCATGTAAAGGTTGGATGATTTTTTACGATTTTAGTAAAGGCCTAACACAACAACAATGCTTCGAATTGCTTCGTTCAACGCTTGGTAATGAAGCACCATTAGAAAAGACTGTTTACAACTGGTTTGCAGAATTTCGTTCTGGTCGTGCTTCCGTCAGTGATGAATTTCGTGAAGGGCAACCAAAATCGAAACAGTGGAACAGGTGAATCGGCGAAAAAGGTGAAAACTGTTCCACCGACCGAGAAAGCGATGGTGACTACTTTTTGGGATAGTTGTGCTAATCGACTAACTTGAAAAAGGAAAAACAATAAAATGATTAATTAAATAAAAATTAGATTTTTTGAGTATGTTCCTATTTTGGGAACGTTCCCCATTAAAAGGTGAAGTCAAATAAATGGTAAAAAAGATATATTTATTTCAAACTGACGAAGTTCTTTAAAAGAAAAAACTGTATTGTTGAATCAAACATATTACGTATATTAAATCAAACAGATATTTTTTCAAATCAAACTTGAGTTTATTTGTTTCAAGAGATCATAATATGTTTGAATCAAATAACGATGTCGAAAAAATATTTTTTTTTTATTTGAAAAATATATCTGCCGCCATTTAAAATTATGATTGACTAAATGCATATTTGTTTGAGCCAAGAACTTTTTTTTCTCTTTGTAGTTTATTGATTTTATAGCAGTTTCATACACTACTCTGAGTTACTGTCGTACATTAATGAATGTCTGTTATACATTTGTAGATATGTAAGAAGTGACTTTATCGTAGTGTCTACTATCTTTGCCTACAAAATTGCTTCAAATGCCCTTAATTATAGCCGGTACTTTAATTTTGGATTTCGTGAGAAAATGTTACTTGACTATATTTTTACGTGACGTTCAGTATTTCCTGTGGAACGAAAGCACAAAGTGCAAAGAACAATGTAGAAGCGTGTGAATAATTGAAGAATTATAGAGATAATAAGCGGAATATCCTTATCCGACGACAATTTGTAACGAATTAATTCTTTTTTCAATTACGTTATTAGATTTGGTTTCTTCTAAGCTTCTTTTATGTAGTAGTCATTACGAAAGCTTACATATTTGTAATTTAATGTTGAAATGGTTACTACTTGCACTATGTTGAACGTATAGAATACGTACTTTTTGCGGATATAGAAGGTTATTAACTAATAAATTAAAGAAATATACGACATAGAGTTTCTAGTCTTTAGTAGGATAAGATATTTAATATACAATACATTTCAGATAATGCTGGCCATAGTAAAACCATTATGTGATGTTAATGGTTTTCCTACGGGGAGTGATTGATTTATTTTTCTGTCTACACGTAGTTGGAACGATTTTCATGTGGTTTTGAGACATTTTATGCATTGGAACAAAAAAGTAAAGTCGAAGTTAAAGAAAAATGAGTAGCAGCTTTAGCGGTAATTTCAGGAATTTCTAACAGAGATAATGAGACACAATTTTGTAGCTAGAAATATCAGTCCGTGTTGTATCAATCAAGACTACAGTTAGTATTATTCAAGCAATCCACTACAAACAGACATGTATGTAATTCAGAGTGGCTGTTATTTATTTAAGCAAAAAATACACTATTAATCCACAGAGGAAACAAACAACAACATGAACAAAATTTTACTAAAAATTTATTACCTATCTAAACTAAAACAACAAAAAATACACTCTTAGTACAAAAAGGTAACAAACAATAAATTATCAAAAAAAATTGTATCATGGAGTAAGCTAACTAAGCAAGTGTTCAAACTGTTGACCAAACGCTGCTAAAGAGTGTCCTAATCTTTCTTGAAAGTTACGTTTCACATTCTGAAGATTTCTTACTGTTATTTCTCTAAATGCTACCACTATTCTCTGCTTTAGTTCGTTGATGTTAGAGGGTCTACGTTGAATATTGTTAAAAATTCTCGTTCCAATACAACCCCAAACCAAAAAGTCCGACGGGCTTAAATCGGGGCTTCTTGCCGACCATTTCAGCGGCCCATGACGACTTATCCATCCATTTGGAAATTCATTATTCAAAAATTCTGTTCTAACTTCCCTGGTACTACGTGGTGGTGCCCCATCGTGTTGGTAAATGACCCTCCCGTTTACAAGAATATTGCCAACAGCTGGAAGAATGGCGTCTCTCAGCAATTCCAAAAACTTTCGAGCATTCAGTGAACCGTCGATAAAAAACGGACCAACAATATGATTACCTAGGATGCAGGCCCACACGTTGACCTTGTGAGGAGTTTGAGTATGGGTTTCTAGAGAAAAATATGGGTTTTCTCGTGCGCATATCCTCGTGTTTTGTTTATTCACCTTTCCATGTAAGAAAAAAGTTTTTTCGTCGGAAAAAAGAATTAAATTTGGTAAATTTGCATTTTTATTAAGCCTGTCTGTCCAATATTGGCAGAATTCCATCCTTGGTAAATAATTTCTTTCAAGTAATTCTTGGTGATTCTGAATTTTAAATATAGATCTGGATGCTCGACAGTGAGCTGACAATTCAGTTAATGTAGAAGAATGGTCTTTTTCAATAGTGAAACACCTGCCTTCTTCTTTCGCCTGTGGTGTTGTGGCTTTACGCTTCCTGTCGTAATGAAACGTTTGTACCACTCTAATATTGTAGTTTTGCTCGATATTGGTCGGTTAGGGTTTTCAGCTGCAAAATTATCCGTTATTTCTCTACTGGACATAAGCTGTGACGAATTTCACCCTTTCTTCTACTGTATAAACAGACATTTCAAACAATACCTACAAAAAATTAAGTTGCTTGACAGTTCAATTATAGTAATAGTGCCAGAAGTTTGGTGTTGTCAGACACAACCTGCTCATGTTTACATTATTACAGGTAACCTATTTTTTCTTTATTTTTTAACGTTATTTTTTTTGTTCCAAAGCATAAAATAGCTCATAACCTCATAAAAATCGTTTCAACTACGCGTGGACAAAAAATATATTAAACACTCTCCGTAGGAAAACCATTAACATAACATAAAGGTTTTACTATGTAAATACCTATGGCCAGTGCTATATGAGGCGTTCTCCTTTTTTGAAATTACTAAGTGATTATAAACTGAAATGATTTGCAAGTGATTACAGTCTGAACTTGTCCAGTATCTTAGCAATTGCACCAAAACTGAATATTTGTTGTAAATGTAACGCTGGAAGTGATTATATGGTGATTTTGAATCAATAAATATTCAGTATTCGCCTCTGAAATTCATTGTATAGTCTTAAACATATTGCATTGTTTTAAATATGTATGGCGTATCTACCCTTTCTTATAATTTACAAATTATCTGTTACCTTATTGTTTTGCTGATATGGAAAGCTATTGTCATAACTTGTAACCTGGGCAAATATGCGGTAACAGCCAGAGGCGTGGCGAGCGCATAAAGGTTTACACATAAAATAGAAGGTAAGAAGTAAATTATAAAACGTGCTGAAACATTTACCGTTTTAAAAGTCTTCCGTGAAATCACAAACTGGGTAACATCTGCTAAATATTTGAATCATTAGATATGTTTCCACAGCTGTTTCAGTCAAGTGAGTACGACGTGCGGAATAAATGTTTTTTAATGCCGAAACCGACCGTTCGACATCTAGCGATGTTATATTTGCATATTTAAAATAATCTTTGAAACAACTTAATGCATTTTCACACGCACATTCACAAATTTGTCTTAATATAAGAAAATCGGAGTCTTTCTCTAAAACACTTTCAAATTTTCGTATTACACACCAATTTGTTTCGCCTTCTACAGCGCATAACTGTGCGTGAACATCATTCACAATTTGAACAGAATCGAAACATTTTGTAATTTTTCTATTCCCTCCGCTAGTCCGAAGTAATTGTTATGAATAGTTTGTAAATCACTTTTAACCTGACTATCTTGAAATATTTCCTGGCTTTTCTTGATTGCTGCAGCTTCTGTCGGATTGAATTTTAAAACTACCTTCTTTACTTGATCAAAATATTTGTTGTAGTAAAACGCAGCCTGCACCCATGTTCCCCAACGTGTAACAATCGGCTGTGGTGGTTCAGGTAAATCTGGACACAGTTTGTGAAATAGTCGGGTACGTTTCGGGGACTGCCTTTGTACTAGCAATCAATGCATTTACTAGTGGAAAACATGTAGGAATCTATTGTGCCGCAATATTTAGAGTATGGATTTTACACGTTACATGTAAGAAGTTACCACTGTGTTCTTTAAGAGATCGGCCCAAAGAACGCATGTTTGCAGCACTATCACTCATAAACGTTAAAAGTTGTTTAGTTGAAACTTCAAATTTGTTCAATGAGTTCAACACCACCTTTAAAATCTCATCGGCAGCACAATTTATAACTCTTTTGGAAGCAAGTAAGAAGGAGGATGGCGGTCGATGTGGTTCCATTGTACGTACCATTACATTAACCACAGAATGTTTTTAACGATCTGTTGTTTCGTCCACACACAACCAGAGTTTTTTATCTTTCAATTCCATTTTCATTCTTTTTTTTATATGTTCACGAGCAAATGGCACTACATTTCGTATCGATGTCCGACTAGGTAATTTACAGTCCGCATATTTATTCCAGAAGGAGACGAATGCTTCTTTGTCTAGGAAACGAAACGATAGATTACATAAAATAAGAGTAACACATAAATCAAATGTAAATTTTTCTTGGTCTCGTATGCCACTTTTTGCAGAAGAATGCTGTTTGCTTTCGATGTGACATTGACAATGGCTTCTGGACCAACACATTAAAGGGATTTTACAAACTAGACATTGAATTTTAGCGCCATCAAAATTAAGTCCGGCATGTCGGACATTGCGACATTTTTAAAGCAAACATGAACGTACAATTACGAAATAAGTTACGACAGCCTACATATACACATAACTACTCGCATACAGCATCGATTTAGTACTGACGCTGTGAACGCGTGGAATAAATAATCGCCGACTCCGCACCACATATCTACTACACTGACTGTTACCGCTGTTTGCCCAGACTAGTCATAAGAATGAACATTCAACAATTTTTTCATCTCGCTAACATTAGGCAAGTTCATAAACTTCATGACATTTTTTTATGCTTCCCATAATAACGCACAACGTATAGAGTGGTTTTATGTAATCCACGCATGTAGATATCTGCTGTACGTGACTATTTTACACAATACTTGCCTATTACAAGAATAGGGTATATCGTTTTAACACGAGTGCCAAAGCGTTGTTCGTGATATTATGCCTATAATAAGCATAATATACTTGCTAATAATTACAATAGTGTTAACGATAAATCAACAGCATTTAGTGCCTACTGGCAGTGGTTAGTGTAATCATCGAACCAAAAGAGCCCACCACTAGGTTGCCATCAATAATTTTAAAATACCATATATACAGTGCGTTTCACTTTACAGTTTAACACCCCTGTATCTTTGTTATTTCACGCAGAGAAATGGTTTCTTGCATCAAGAAAGTAGATTTTCTTGCAAAAATCAGTCTCTATTCAAGAAAATATGTTTATTTCAAGACTATAAAAATGTATAATATAAGAAAATAATTTTCTTGAAATTTTATTTGGATTAAATAAATATTTTCTTTGAGCTAGAAAACCAAGAAAATCCAAGACAGAAAAATGTTTCTTCGAAGTAAATCATTTAGTTTTAAATTAAGAAAATATTTATGTTAAAGGTAGGAATGAAAAAATGGTCCAGATCTCACAAAGTTCTATTGAGAAATTAAGCGACCAGTTTCGTGTTAAAAAAACACGTCATCGGGCCAGCTACAAGGATATCCAATAAAAGGAAAATTACAATAATGGTAAAAAACCTAAAGTTAATAATTAAAATTAGGAGCAACTGAATGAGCCAATTAAAAAGTTTTTTTATAGGTTATAATATAATTCAATTATTTCTTTAATAATGTAATTAAATATGGATTGTTTTTATGTAGTTTAATAATTAATGAGTTAATATTTAAGTTTATTTATCCCTTTTTTTATTATTATTATGTATTAAAAAAATTATAGTTAAATTAGTACACGTGGTGAATAGTAACATAAAGAAAAAAATATTACATTGACCGGTATCTTTTGAAAATGTTGACTAAATGTTGTACGTTAAAGGTTATATCATTGTACGGGTAAGTATAGTATGTGTATTCCAGTTCTATCGCTATTATCTAGGACGGCATGGCTATCTACTGCCAGTAGTTTACTGACACTAGGTGGAGCCAGGAAATATTTCAGTTGCTGTTTTTGAAGATTAGTGACATAAACTGAGAGATGTAAGAGCAATGTGGTCAGGAGCAAGAGCTATAATGCGTTCTCTTCTCATTTTGATTTTGCTGATAGTGGTTCAATCAATTCCAGGAGCTATTTTAGTACCATTATCTTGGTTATTGTTTCTAGACACTTTTTTCAGGTGTACTTTCTACATTAAATTCACCTTTGTTTGAATATTATTCTGTAGATGATTTACCCTAGCCTTTTTAAAATCACACGCAATGAGAATAATTTATTGCATTATGTACGGATATGTCGTACTGTTTTAAACAACAATTAATAATGTGGATATAAATAATACGCATTTCAAGAACTCTAAGTAAATAAATGCTTTATTTTAAGAAAATGAAACTATTGATTTATGAACAATACCTAAACGCTTTCTGGAATTAAGAAAAATATTTACTATCCTTGAGAGCACATACTGTACACACATTTTTATTCAGCAGTTGCAAGCTACATTTGTCCTTACCAACACGGATTTGTTCGACAATGTTCTACAGTAATAAACCTAGCTTGCTTTATTCAATATGTATCAGGAGTGATTGATGACAAAGGACAGGTTGACGTTATTTGTTTAGACTTTCAAAAAGTATTTGATCAAATTGACCATTATGTTTCTTTTGCAAAAGTTAAGATCCTTTGGATTTTCCATTTCACATTGTCATAGATCGGTGTCGACCTCAAACTATTCTCGGCTATAAGATCTTGCGATGTGTTTCAGAATAACATTAACAATGTTTTCGCATAGTGTTGTGAGGATATGGTAAACTTTCCCTCAATATTTTTTAATGCACGTCTATGACTTATATTTGGAAAATGCAAGTAATTAGGTATAACTATTCTGTAAACGGTACGCTAATAGAACATTCTACATCAGTCAGGGATTTCGGGTCTTATTTGAGCCTGTCTTTCATTCTCTGGACACATTTCACAATTAGTACGAGACTATCTCAAATTATACGGTTTCACAACTTAAAAGCATTAACACTATTTTTTTCTTTAATTCGTTCTCGTCTTGAGTATGCAAGTCAGGTATTTATGAACTACATATTAACGCTATCGAATCAATTCAAAGAATTGAAATTTTTACGCTGCCTTTTTGAAGGATCTTATCCCTCACGAAATTATTAATACAGCATTTTGTTAGTTAAGTTCGACCTCTATCCACCTCGTACCAGAAGAAACGTCGCTCTTATAAAGTTTTTATATTATAGGATTGACTGCTCTTAACATTCGATCTACATTCACACCTTATTGCCGCACTTCCAGGACTAATACCTGGGTAAGGTCTTCGATACATCTTATGTCTTTTTACTTTAACAGCATTTCCAACGCATTCGATATAAATGCTGATTCACGTATTACTGTAGTGAATGCAGCTCTCATATATTTCAATATTACCACATAATTCTATACTACTGTCTCTGCTGATTTAACTTTAAGATTTCCAAAAACGAAAATACTGCAATATTGTTTAATTTTGTGTGGTTTTTTTAGTATAATACTTTTGAATAGGCATTTATGCTACATTCTCATGTATTTTGCATGAATTACTGTCATGTGCTGTAATGTTTCCTGTAACTGGGTTATCCTGTTGGAAATATGCGATTATTATTATTATAACTAGAGTAACCTAAACTTGCGGACTCGCATAGGCGTCTGTATTACGGGTTAATATAAGAATACGAAAAATTCATAAATAAACTAAACCAGTAGAGAAGCAGGCATGTAGTGTCGACCTTGAATATAAATCATGTTAAACCGCGCTGAGAGAGATTTCGTTTTAGTACCGGTTGAGCTGTTGCAGAGATTAGTCGAACGGTCAAGGTTATGTACTTATGTGTCGCTTTTGAAAATAAAGCTGGTGTTTTTTGTGTGTTGAAGTATTATACCAAGTACATAATTAGTGTATCGTTTCATATAATACTAATATTTACATACCTAAGAAAACAATGCCTCGTAATAGATTTGCTACTAATGTACATAAGTATGTGTCACTTTTTCCTCATTTAAAATATTACGGTAGTGCAGTTTTTTGCTTAATATGCAATGTTCGTTTGGCTGCATTGGACATAACTGATTGCCAGAGGCATGTTAATGGTATTAAGCATATGAGAAATGCAAGAACTGAAATACCTTATACACTATTCCTCATACATTTATGAATTATGTTTATCTCTTGTAATCTTCCGTTGTCGTTGGTGAGAAAAGCAGCTTTTAAAACGTTTTGGCGACAATACGTTCCAAAGTACCCATTACCCTTACAAACACAACGCAGAATCATTTGCCGTGAATGAATGAGATGCTAGAAAATGTGTGTAAACGTGATTTGTGTTCCAAAAAAATATGGATTACCGTGGATGAGACGACCGATATAAAGAAAAACAGTATTGTGAATGTAATAGCTCGCGTTTTATCTAGCGAGAACACAGCATCTCGATATTTGTTAGCTTGCAAACGTGTTCAACAATGTACCGCGGAAAATATTCAAAAAGTGATAATGAACGCTTTGAAAAAATTTAAAATTGCCCAAGATATACAGTATTACTAGATGCCATCAGAAAACTACAATGTACTGAATTGTCATTGCAGGAATCATTAGACATAGTGGAGAGTGTAAAAAATAAATTACACACATTAAGTGTGTGATTATGCGCTAGTCAAAAGTTGGCAGATGTTTTAAGGAAAAATCCCGATTTTAATACTTTAGAGGCGGTTTATAATAAGTGTAAGAATAGCGAACTTTTAATTGATTTTGAAAAACAGTTTCTACATGCAAATGTAACTTCCTTAGATGTGGAGAGATCGTTTTCTATGTATAAGAATATTTTTTCTTGTCGACGCAGAAGGTTTAAAGAAGTAACTGTGGAAACATATGCAATGATGCAAGTTTACAGTAGTTCACATCCTGGTGCCTCTAATTTGTTGAATAATTAGCAAGTAAGTTTATTTATGAATTTCTCGCATTCTTATATTAACCCGTAATACCGACGCCTATGCGAGTCCGCAAGTTTTGGTTACTCTAATTATAACTATAATGCTTATACATAATCAAACAAGATGATTTTCTTCATTTTCTAAAAGTTATTTTATTGAAAGAATGTATATTTTGGCTCCACGTACCTCATATATGTATATGTGTAGCTACGACAATTCCCACAGTAGCAGCTTATATAAAAATGTGCACCGATATAATTCTCCTACATTGCGCGTATGCACATTGTAAGGTCGCTCACGCCAAGCAACCATATCTATTTAAATTTCAAATTTGGCTTTGTTCAATTGATTTATGTTATTAAGATGGGCGTAACTGACATATCGACTCCCATTAATAACGCTCGATTATGTTGTTCGTGTAGCTCGTGAAAAGTATCCTTCCCCATTACGAATACTGTGTGCTTGTGTGAGGTGTGCCGTCTTGAAAGGGCTTGTCAGTAAATAGGTTCAATAACTTAATTGGAAGTTCGTATTAATTTATTTGAGAGATACTATAAAATGACACTTAGGTGCAGTGTCATCTCCGTCCTTTAATAATATGAGAAGATATATGTATATGTAGATGCTACGTTTACTACTTCAACTTGCGTGGAATTACATTCTTACGTTAAACTGGCTGTTTTTTATGTAACTACGAGGGTCACGCTATATATTTTGAGATACAAGAAAACTACAAGTCTTTTTTACGAAAATGATTTTATTTATGTTCAAAATAATCTCCTCCTGCATCAATGCACTTTTGTAACCGAAGTTTCCACAACGTAAAAGCGTGAAGCCAGTCATCTCTTGGAATGTTTTCGAAAATAGATGAATTGCTTCATCTATCTCATCCTCCGTCGTGAAACGTCGACCACGTAAATGTTTCTTTAGGTTGAAGAACAACCAGAAATCACACATGGCCAAATCAGGCGAATAGGGTGGATGTTCAATGACTTTTACCTTATTTTCACGTAATAATTCAACCGTCTACTGTGCACTGTGTGATGGTGCATTGTCGTGATGCAACATTAACCCACGAATGCTGGCTGGCTCAAGAACTGTAGGTAAACATTTTGTGGTGTACCAGTTTGCTGTGACTGTACGTTGATTTTCCAGCTTCGTTGCTTTTACTAATCCGGTACTACGGAAGAAAACTGCGTACATAACATTCTTGACAGCCCTTTGCCTTTTGGCCATTGTTGGTGTTGGTGCATCTTCGTGGATCCACACGCGGCTCTCCTGGCGGGTAGGAATATCGTAAAATGAGATGTAAGTTTCATCACCTGTTACTATTTTTGATAGAATGCGATGTCCACCATTATTTAACATTTCCAATGTTTCTCGAGCGATTCTTACTCGCTCTGCTTTTTGGAAATCGGTAAGCGTGTGTGGCACCCAACGAGTAACATTTTTTTTCATCCGAAGATGATCATGTAAAATTGAATTTACTGTTGCGGATCCAACACCAAGAGTTGCCTCAATCACTTGATAGTGCATCTTGGATCTTCGTCGATCATACGTCTCACACTCTCAATGTTTCCAGCGGTAACTGAAGAACAAGGCCTACCGATACGTTCCTGATCACCAAGCGATATCCGTCCTCTTTTAAATGCGAGTTGTAATCGTTCAAGACTTTGTTGTTCACTTAAACCGACCTTAAAATCGTAGTAAATCATTGCGCGTACATGTTCTCTTGACAAGTCCATGTTTCGATGACAAATCGTACCTACCACGTTTACTCTATAACAGCAGCGACTCAACTGACAGTCAGAGTTTACTACTTAAGGATGATGGTATTTAGAAATGCAGTGTTGCCAGCTCTAACTTCTCTACTTTTATGGCATCTCAAAATATATAGCGTGTCCCTCGTATTTACATTTTTTGAACGTTTGAGCAATATTCGTTCTGCTTAGCCAAAACGCCGTATCTAGTTACAACAGTTTGCGATAACTTGTAGAGCTTGGTTTTCTTCAAAATTATTTGTTAACAATAATGGAAGCAGCCCTGAATTATTTACTTAAAAGAGAAGAAAGACAACTGGCGTGTTTTTCAAGTATCTTTGGAAAAAATCCAAAAATATATTTTGTTTTTATGCTCTTTATTAGCAATTTTTTTTTGATTTAACCCCAATAATTATTACATTTACAAAGACATTTGATAATATTTTTGTTAATGAGAGACATGGAAGGTATATGTCCAATGACGCGTCCTTATAGAATAATTATCTTGTTGACTATATTCTAATTTAACTTAATTTGATACATTTATTTAAAAGCTAAAACTGGTTATTTAATTAATTAGTTAATTAAGTTTTGAGGTATTCTTCCTTTAAGTCTTCGTGTCATCCTTCCTTGTTTCATAAGATTTACTGCTAAGGGATTTGGATGGAGATTATTTCATTAGTGAGGTACCAGGGTGCATTGGTGATCGTTTTTAATGTTTTTGACTGGAACCGTTGGAATATATCAATATTACTATTAGAGGCAGTCCCCCAGAACTGAATACCATATGACCAGATCGGCCTTATGATACTTTTGTACAGTAGAGTTTTGGTTTCCATGCTCAGTTTTGATCTACGGCCTAGTAAGCAGTGCAATTTACTATATTTTAATCCTAGCTGCTTCCTTTTGGAAAATATGTGTTTTCCCCAAATTAATCGTCTGTTCTGCTGAGAGTGTTGTTGACTGTCACTGCAAGGTATGTTTGTCTGCGGGTGGTGAATACTAGTTGGACTGATTTTTCCTGAAGTAATTGCGACGCTATTTGTGGGTTGTCATGGTCTGTTACTACTATTGTGTCGTCTGCAAAGGTAGCAGTGAGTGTACCCGGTGAAGTAGGTAAGTCTGACGTAAATAGTAGATAGGTCCAAGTACACTTCCTTTTGGCACACCAGAATGTTTTTGTTTCAGTTCAGTTCCAGCTTCTCTTAACTTAACGCAAGAGTATCTTTTTTCAAAATATGATTTGATGATGATGTAGTAGTTTAATGGAAGAAGCTTCTTTGTGTCGTAAGATACGATACGAAAAATGGTATTACAGAAGATATTTTATTTTGTACGCCATTAGAAGCCAATACGAGCGGAAAATCTTTATTTCACTTTTATGCAAAGTACTGATATGTACAATATTGATTGGTCGAAATGCATTGCTATATGCACCGATGGCGCCAAGGCTATGACAGGACATCGATCTGGTCCTATTATCAAATTACAAGAAGTAATGCCAAATGGTACATGGGTACACTGTTTTTTACATCGAGAAGTTTTTGCGTCAAAATCTTTACCTCCTGAAATGGATTGTGTTATGAAAAGTGTTAATAAAGTTGTGAATTCCATCAAAGGAAAAGCTCAGATGCAAATCTTCTTTATCGCACAGAAGTAAGATGGCTTTCGAGGGGTAACGTCTTCAAAAGAATTTTCCAGTTAAAATCAGAACTTTTGATGTACTTACATGATAAAACATTGGAATATGAGAACTTATTTTCCAGTCCTCTTTGGCTTCTTAGACTGGCTTTCCTCGCTGATATTTTCGAACACTTAAATACTTTGAATAATAGCTTGCAAGGCTGCGATGTTAATGTAATAACAGCCACGGATAAAATTAACGGATTTATAAAAAACTTGATTTATGGTCGACTTCAATTGGGAAAAAGAAGTTTAATTCATTCCAGTGCATTCAAGAACTCATAGAAGATTTAACTAAGTATAGTATGATAAATTCTGAGCATGTTTTTGCAGATATACAAATCAGTTTGCGCAACTTGAAGCAACAGCTTTGCGACTATTTCCCCAAAGAAATTCAAAACAGTTATGATAATTACAGATGGATACTGAATCCGTTTTTAGACAATTCTTTTCAGTACGCTGAGATTGCAACAAACTTGAAGGAACAACTTATTGAAATATCAAGCGATGGAATGTTAAAACTAGAATTTGTTTCGCAGAATCCAAATCAGTTTTGGTCCAAAAGAATGTAAGAATACCCCCAGCTCGCAAACGAAGCTGCAGAGTATTTGGTTCCATTTACATCATATTTATGCGAGTTGAGTTTCTCGTCTATGACCCCCATCAAAACAAAAGTGAGAAATCGTTTCGAACTTGAAAATAATATAATTGTGTGTGTATCAAATACAGAGCCCAAATTTGAGATGCTAGTTTTTGATAAACAGGCACATACGTCGCATTAAGATTCTTTTACTTTGTAATTTTTTTTATGTATAAAAGTGTTAATGTTTTCGTTTATGTTCGACAAGGTGCACGAATAGTCAAACTTATGTTCCTGAATATACGATAAAACTTAGGTTAGTTAAGTGTTAAAGGATTATTTTTTTTATATGTTTTCATTTACGTTTCGAAAGGTGGAAATAAATGTCTTAGTAAGGCATTTTCTTTTATTTTGGAAATCCTCTCGTGACCCCCTCAGTTCTTTAACGCCCCCCTCCCCCCTGGAGGGGGAGGGGCGACCCACAGTTTGAGAACCACTTCTCTATTAGATAATATTCTCTCCTTTCTAAATAGAATTTGATGATATTTTTCTCTATTATAGATAAAGTGTTATATAGTGCAACTTATCACTTACTTATTGAAATTAGGTAATTTTGGATAACTTGTTTACCGTATAGTGTCAAAAAGCCATTGAACTTTTTCTCTTTTTGGAGTCAAATTGTTTCACCTTTTTAACACTTAAACAGTTCACTAAAACCCTTACCACAACACTTAATTCGTACTGGACGCACGTTTCGATAGCCAAGCTATCATCATCAGCAGCAAGACTGAACTAACAAGCTAAGTGAAGAACTAACCTTATAAGGAAAATAAATTATGCAAAATGTAAATTTAAAATCGTAAAATTTAATGAGCCGCTTCATTGCACAGGACTATAAATAGCCTAAAGGTAAATGAGCCGAATGACGTGAGTTAATAAATCCTAGATTACAATGAAGCGGTTCATTGCACATGGTTAAAATTACAACTATAAATGGTTAAACATGATGTAACAAAGGATAAAGGCTGGAATTTAGTGGTCCTAAATCTGAATTCATTAAGTGAGTTTTGTTTTTGTAAATTTCCATGCCTTCATAACAATTTAATTAAGAAGTACTCCTTACGTTTTTAATTAACTTTATATTATCAACATTATGGTTATTTTCAAGCATATATAGGGCAACGCTAGATTTATCAAACCTTCTGAATTTGAGATGAGCCAAATGTTCTTTGTACCTAATTTTGATTGATCTTTTTGTCTGCCCAATATACACTTGATCACAATCTTTACATGAAATTTTGTAAATTCCTGATTTATCCATGTTATCCACTGGGTCTTTGGAATTTCCTAAAAGGTTTTTAAGGTTATTGCTCGAAGAGAAAACAATCTTGCGGTCAATCTTAGAAAAGATTTTTTGAAGACCCTTGGTGTAACATGGATAAAAGGGTAATTTAACATATTTCTTATTATTACGGCCGTCAATGCGTTCTAATGTGCTTACATTTCTAATTCTTAATCTATTCTTATGTTTCCTAATAGTATTATAGACGACATCTTCAGAGAATCCGTTAAAGTTAGAAATATTGATGATTTCTTTTAGTTCATTTTGATATCTATCTTTCGTTAAAGGAAAATTGAGTAACCGGTGCACCAAAAAGTTAATAGCCGAAAGTTTGTGTTCATACGAGTGATTAGAATCCTGTAAGATGAATCTATTATTACTAGTAGGTTTCCTATATACGTCTATTTCTAACTTATTTTTATTTCTTATTACTAACATGTCGAGGAAAGGAATCCTGTTGTCTTTTTCTTCTTCGTGGGTAAATTTGATAGAGGGAAATTTTGAATTAAGTTGTTCTATGAAATCCGTTATTGAACATTTACTGATGTCAAAGATGCAAAAAATGTCATCGACGTATCTGATCCAAAGCCGAGGGAAATAAGCGAAAGTATTCTTCAGGTCAGTTTCAAATTTACCCATAAAGAGGTTAGCCATAAACGGAGATAAGCTGTTACCCATTGCTGTTCCTTCCGTTTGTTGATAAAAAGTGTTGTTAATTTGGAAAAAGTTTTGTTTCATGCAAAGTTTTGTCAAAGAAATGAAGCTAGTAACTTCCTCTCTATCCATTTGGTTATCTAACAAAAGTGTTTCTAAATATTCCAAAGTTAAATCAACTGGAACACTAGGGAACAATGAACTTACGTCAAACGAAACTAAAATTTCTTTGTCAGTAAGCTCAATGTCCCTAGTTTTTTCAATGAACTCGTAAGAATTTTTAATAGCCAAATCCGGAAATTGTACAGGTAACTGGTTCAATTTGTCAGATAACCACCTGGAAAGTAAGTAAGTTGGACTGTTGATATTCGAAACAATGGGTCTCATGCTTTTTCCGGGCTTGTGTATTTTAGGTAAACAATACATCCTAGGTAGTACTGGGTTTGATACCGTTAGTCTAAATCTTAAATTGTCGCTAATGACAGCCTTACATTCTAACATGGTCTTTTTGGTTTCTGTAATCATTTTAGACAAAGGATTTTTTGATAATTTTGAATAAGAACTTTGTGACAAAGTGGTGTTGACTCGACTAAAATAATCTTTCTAACTTTCTAAATAATCTTTTTAACACTTATTTTTGTACACGATTTAATCGAAAAAGGTAGCAATAACACTAAATTTCATAAATAACACATTTTCAGGCAAACCTTTTGCCATACTTTTACACCAACTCGAAGGAAAGTAATTTACCGCAAAGATTTTTATGTGTATAGGGAATTCGAAGTACCTATAAGAAAATTTGCAGCTGCAGTTCTCAAGCTTCAATCGAATGCGGAAATAACTTTTGTATCATGTTATATTATCCAATTAATAGATTTTTCTTTTGCTATTCCACTATGCCTTCGAAAGATGTCAAAATTGTTCAAAATTATTGTACAAGTGACTGTAAATATAGGAAGCTAAAGGAACGTTAAAGGTGAAAGACATCTTAGTTTTCTACGTTAGGAAATCGAATTCGCCGTCTTCGCAATTAGAAAATACCTTATATAAAAATTCGATTGCGGTATGAAACAATAGAAATTACGGTTTCTGCAATTGTCGTGCGATTCGCTTTATTTTTACGTAATTGCGTAACTCTCACAAAGGCGGATATTAAAAATGCACGCTCCGTTATATTTACCTACGCTAAGTGGATTACTAAAAAGTGGATCGACTCCGCATTTCTAATCCGCTTGTCGTAGGTCACAGGCTTTATTAGGTGAACGAACCCGGAGAAAGTCCATAAAAATTCTAAATCTTCAGCTATAGTTTGTATCACCTTTCATGTGCTGTCAGCAGTAATTGTACAGCCGTGTTTAAAACTAAAATTAATACAAAATGCAAAGTTTGAACATGTGTGCACAAAGACGTTATAAATAGAGCGGGCCAAGAGCGCCACGCGCCAGGTTCGCAATCAGGCTGCCGGGCGCATATATGTATGTAAACATAGGTAATTTAAATATGTAATTATTAGGACGAGGACCAAAACCACTGTCTATTACGTCGTGAAGACGCGCAAATATACGCCTGCAGTTTGGGTGTTCGTTGATAAATAGGGCGTTGTTCACAGTGGGCCACTACAAAAAAAAAGTTCATTCATCGACGGCTACGAACTAACAGCGCGCTTATTCATTTACGGATGACGCGCTCTATTCATCAACAAATGACGAGTCTGCAGATGTTACGTTTGCACCACTTCGTGGCATACTAGAAACAAGCGTCGGTGTGCCCGCTTTAGCGATTATGTCTAACGTAACTATTAAAAATAAACGGCCATTACCTACGAAAGTTAATAAATTTCTTAGTGAATTTGTGGATTTACACTACAATGGGAGTACAATTTTCTGTAAAGTTTGTAAAAAGAAACTACTGTGCTGGAGCAAACGTGATTGTGAAAGACGTATAAATAGCGCACACCACAGAAATAAAAGAAATGGTGTGTCACAACAACGTCAATTTCAATTAGAATTGCTTTTAACGTTTATGGTATGTGGTCTACCACTTCGTATACTTGATAAAAAAGCATTCAATTTTATTAGATCCCTCGGTCCTAACCATCGCCAGTTTAAAGCATTTTTGGATGAACTCTCTTCAGAACACGATGATGTGACATACTATTGCGAAGTAAGGTGGCTAAGCAAAGGCAAAATGCTAAAAAGATTTTATGACCTTAGAAAAGAAATAGCTGATTTTATGGAAATGAAAGAGAAAACATTGCCGCAAATTTGTGATCCAACATGGCTTTGTGACTTGGCATTTCTGGTAGACATCACAGGACACTTAAACGACCTGAACTTGAAGCTTCAAAAACAAGGGCAATTGGTCAATCAGCTGTACAGTCATCTTAAAGCTTTTCAAAACAAAATTCGCTTATGGGAAACACAAATGAGAAGTAAAAACTGTTTTCATTTTGTAACATTATCCAGTCACGAAAACATTGATTACGGTCGCTATGCTGAAGAACTGAAACTACTGTCAGAGCAATTCACTGATCGGTTTTCCGATTTTAAGAATATGGATAGTACTTTCAATATTTTTGCAAATCCGTCTAAGTGTAATGTGGAAGATGCTCCGCTTCACCTACAAATGGAGTTGATCGAGCTTCAAGAAGACTCATATTTGAAGTCTAAATTTGATGATGTGGAACTAAGCGAATTTTACAGAACATACCTTTCCGAAGAAAAGTATCTACAGCTGAGAGTTTTCGCAAGAAAAATAATTTGCACATTCGGAAGCACGACTAAGTACAAAGAGTATTTTAATCATGCATGTATAACATCGGTAGATGTTGAACGCTCTTTGTCAAAATATAAACTGATTTTCTCACCACGGCGAACATCGCTCACCGAGATAACTGTGGAATCACATCTAATGGTGTCAACTTTTTGCCACTCTTATCCATATGATGTTAATACTGATAATGGTGCTTCTAGTTTTACTGTTCCGTAGCCAAGGCTGCTTTAAAGGGTTAGTGTTTCACTACTTTTCACATATTATAATTATGTATTAGTTCTGTTATTTTTTTTCTATTTTCTTACTATTGTTTTTGTATACTAGGCAGGTACGGCTATGATACGGCTCCGTGTTACCGGGCTCTAAATATCATCTATTTGTAAGCAGTAAAAATAACGTCAGTTCCGTCAAAGCCTACTTTTGTAAAATAAATGGAAATAAATGAATATTCGAAATTGAAAATGCTAAATTATTAAAAAAAAAAGATATAAGTATAGAAAATCTTAATACAATTTTATAATTGGTTAAAATTAGAATCTAAACGCGATAATAAATACAGGGTTTTTCATACACGTGGAAAGAATGCCTAGTGACAATAACCAAAAATTAATGCTAATATAGCTCATGGTATTGGTAGAATCATTCCCGGCAAAAACAATGTAGTTTTGGAGATTAGCAGCATAAACCGAGAGGCAAATTACCCCAAGAGGGGAACAATTTATCATTCTTCAGTATTTGTAAGATTTGTTTTTGAATACATTTGGTAACATTTGGAATAATCTTCTTTAGGCGCTATTGATATTTACAAATGTTATCTTGTTTCAAATCTTGTTACATTACTTCTGTATTTAGGTACAGTGTTACATATATATTTTTTTTCTTATTAAACTATACACTTTGATAGTAGAAAATCATTTATACAGATGTAAGAGAAATTTTGCTAAAAGTATTATTTAAAAATATTGGCAAGTGTATACAATGTGGTGTAAGTACACATTACGCATGTCTCAGATATCTGTTGTACGTCCTTTGTTTCACGTTTCTTATTTACACATGCATGTTTGACTAATATATGTACAAGTATGTAGGAATATAGTACATTTCAACTTACTTGTTAACGATAAGTCAAATTTAGTACCATGTCACGTCTTGAATGTCATTGTTCCCTTTATCTTCCACTTCCATGTACTGTATCGAAAACTGTCACAATGTTGTTCCTAAGTGGATAACAATTTTGTTTAATACTTATCTCTACAAATTATAATGACGGCTCAGGCTAGAGGTATAAGTTTGAGAAGAATGTAGAATTTGTTTAATAAGAGAATTAATTGTTATTAACAGTCATTTTATTATACAATTGGTGTTTTATTTAACCAAATCAATTTTTTCAAGCAGAGTTTAATAGAAACGATACTAAGTTTTTCACGCAAATATACACTGAAAAAAGAAATTACGGTATGGGTAACCTGTAATTTAATTAGCGGTTATTCGTACCTTAATTTTCATTGCAACATAAAATTTCCGGCAGAAAAGTAAATTTCAATGTAAAAATTTAGATAAAGTGTAACACTTTTACCTGGTATTTCTCCGATGTAAAAATTTGAAAATTAAAAATTCCCCTGTACTTTTACTTATCTACATGATACTTACTGCTCATTATTACGACCATAATAAAAATTTGCTTTAGACCTATGTACAGGGTTTTTCATTTTATTTTGACCACTACTTATTTCCGTTGCTATTGCAGATTCAAGAAAGTGTTTCAAGTGAAAGTTGTAGCGTTTTACCTCTACCGAATAAAAATGTAATAATTATCAGAATTGTGTATACAGGGCGCGGCCAACAAAACATAATTATACTTTTTTTAATGGAATATCCTATATATTTTTATATTTTTGGATAGCCTCTCATTTTCTGATTCCAAATATATTATATTACATATATACGACTATTTTAAGTAATTAGTAAGTTATTTTACTGAATACAATTAGGAATTTTTTTGAGTTAGAAAGCAAGTCTTATATACCGAATATTATACAGGGTGCTTATTAAACATACGGCAAAAATTCAAGGAGTTATTCCATGAACTATTCTAAGAATATTTTGTCCTTTGATAATTTTTGAAAAGCCCCTTTGTTTCGAAGATACAGGGCGAGAAAAATTTCCGACAAAACCAACATTTTATTGCCAAAAATTACATTTAAAGTTTCTTAATCTACAAGAACTGTTGAAAATGACTACCTCCAGCTAGGATGCAAGAATCCAATCTTCTCCTCATTGAGTTACACCCAGCAATTATCCGATTTCTTAAATCTTCCACATTTTCCACTGGAGTAGAATAAACTAATGACTTTAGATGGCCCCATAGGAAATAATCCAGGAGGTTTAAGTCCGGGGATCGAGCAGGGCATAAGGTTCACCTCGACCAATCCAACGATCTCCGTATGTTGCTGTTAAAAACTCACGAGCAACCACACTAAAATGCGCTGATGCACCATCGTGCATAAACCACATTGCATTGCTTGTTGCCAATGGTACATCCTCCAGAAACAGAGGTAGTGTTTGTTCCAAAAAGGATTCGATACACCTCGTCGGTAAGTCTTCCTGGTAGAAATACCGGTCTAATTAGCCAGTCACCCATAATTCCTAACCGAACGTTCAACGAGAACTGATTTTGAAAACGATCTTCAAGTACCTCATGTGGATTTTCTTCAACCCACACATGGTTATTGTGAAAATTCCTTATTGCATTTCTTGAGAAATTCGCTTCATCGGTAAAAAGAATCAGTGTCGCGGAACGTTTTCATGCACTAGTCACGTTGTCTGGCTGGTTACTAGAAACTACTAATCTTCGGGCCGTAATATAAATAGTGTAGGCCTCGCACATGTGCAACTATAACGCAATGGAGTTTGAACATGCTCGAACCTGTACAAGCCTGTTAGGCCGAGAATTTATGGCGCCTACCATGTGATAATTAAACTTGTTGGATATGTTCCAATTTTTCATAGAGAACTGGTTGTTTTTTTTTTTAATAGAGACTAGAGAATTTAAAACTCAAAAGTAATCATTTTAATTAGTATTGTATGTGACAAAGTCTTTTGCGTTATTATCTAAAGTAAATGACCCAGATAAATACACACACATACAAGTTCCTGGGTGTAATATTATAAACAAAAAATGTATAGGTAATTGTTGATACTATATATTTAATTTTAATCTATCGCCCTACGATCTCGGTTTTGTTTGTATTGTATACCTATTGTTTGTTTATATTATACTTCTTATGTAGAGCCAGTGCGATGCATAAGCGGGAAGCAGATCTCAGATCGTTCACGTCTGTTATATATGAAAGTCACGTTTGTAATATATAGTGAATAGTGTGTAATTTAATTATTATATCCATAGTTTAAAGCCAAAAAAGTCGTTTTCTTACTTCATTACCAACGACATATAGAGTCCACATTCACAACACAACAGTAATGAAATCTTCTCAGCATTCATAATTCTTCTATGTCATAAAATAATATGTATAGATAAGTCACATTTTGGCATTTAATAAAGCATTAAACATTTATTTTTGGTATCTTTGTTTACATTACTGTTTGCAAACATCACATATACCAGTTAGTCACGTACAGGTAAATGAAATATTTCCAAAAAGGATATCTATTCGTACTTTATACATTTTTTTTATTGCTGGTAATTTTGCTAACATTGGTTCCTTCAAAACAATTTCATCATAACTTCAAATATTAATTCACGTGTAGTAAACTTTAGCGCAAGTAAATATATAGATTGTTGCTCAATTAATAAACAAGATAATTTTTGGCATTCTATGGAGATAGATGAAATTGCAATAAAGCATTGATAAAATGCGCTATTCGCATATATTACAGTTATTAATTAAAAGTAAATATGTTTGGTTAAATTCAAAACTTTTTTTTTATGTTGAAACATTTCGCAATACTTAATTTGGTTTATTATATTATAAATTTTGGAATTAAAAAATGAAATGAAAGTGATTTTAAATTCTAACTATTGATCAATAAAATATTACTAATGTATAATTTTATTTTGTTATTTGCGTTGTTACTATTGTTATTACTAAAGCTGGCCACGAGTGGTACCGCGCAGTAGCGTAGAGTCGACCAGGCCTCGCGTTCCACTAGAGTTATTCTGCTAATAGAGATGTTTGCTGCCGCAAATAATTTCGCTCATCTTTTAAATAAAAATTAAACAACACGTGCTCAAACACTTACCATTTTAAGAGTCCTCCGTGAAATCACAAAGTGAATAATGTCTGTTAAATATCTGCAACATTAGATATGTTTCAACTGTTGTTTCGGCAAAACTAGTACGGCATGAGGAAAAAAATGCGTTTATATGCAGAGAACGAACGTTCTACATCTAGTGACGTAATATTTGCGTAAGTAAAATAATCTTTCAAATAACTTAACGATTCTGTTGACGCACTTTCACAAATGTGTCTTAATGTGCCAAAATCAGAATTTTTCTCAAAAACACTTTCAAATTTTTCTAGAACAGAAACATTTTTTGCGCCTTCAATCGCGCAAAGCTGTGCGTGAACCTGTTGCACTATTTGTAGAGATTCTTCTAACGGCACCGCAGGATTTTGTAATTTTTCTATTGCATCTGCTAGCCCGAAGTAATTGTCGTGAATGATTTTTAAATCCATTTTAACCTGACTATCTTGAAATTTCGACTGGCTTTTCTGGATAGCGGCAGCTTACTTTGTATCGAATTGTAAAACCACGTTCTTAATATTGTCAAAATATTTATGATAATAAAACTATTTGCTTTTCTGCTCCGTGGGTATCATTTTCTGTTTCTTCAATAATTCGATCCAGATCTTCAACTCCTATTTCTTCAGACCGCAATTCAGCCAAATCTTCAATATTTTTCCTGGTCATATCTTCAAACCCTCCTCCTGGTATCTGTTGGGCATCTATCTCGAAAGCAACTTAAGTTCAGATCATGAAAGTGTATCTAGTCATGATAGCGATTCAGTTATTGAAGCAGATGATAGCAATACGGAAGAGTTATCTGATGTTACAGATTTTTACTTAGGTATGTAAAAATAAACACTGTTGTAAAATACTTAGCTCTTATGGTTTATAATTTCATAGGTAAAAATACAACTTCAAAGTGGAATAAAGTACCCCCTCCAACATCACGAACACGAAAAAGTAATATTATTATTCATCTTCCTGGTTGCAAAGGTCGTGCGAAAAATGTAAGAGAAATTTCCGCTATATTCGCGCTATTCCTTGACGATTGGGTAATTGGGATATTGGTGGAAAATACAAATAAATACGTTGAGTTGAAAGTAAGACTCAACTTTCAAAGAGCTAGCTGTGCAAATTCCGTGATACACAATGAAATAAAAGCTTTCATATGACTGCTTATTTGAATTTCAGAGACTTATACTCTGATAGTGATTTAGCCAGTCAATTTTTTTATACAACAATGAGTTATGAAAGATTCTTATTTATACCTCGTTGTGTTAGATTTGGTGACATTACTACACGTAATGAACGTCTTCAAATAGATAAACTTGCCCCAATACGGGACTTATTCGAGAATATTGTTTGTAAATGCACTGAGTTTTTTTCGCCCTCTGAATTCGTTACTATTGATGAACAATTGGTGGCATTTCGTCGCAACTGCAGGTTTCGACAATATATTCCGTCAAAACCAAATCGCTATGGAATAAAAATTTTTGCTCTGTGTGACGCCAAAAATGTTTATCCTGTGAACATGCAAGTGTACACCGGAACTCAGCTAGAAGGACCTTATAAAGTTAGTAACTCTGCAGAGAAAATTGTCGTTCGATTGATCCAACCTATCGATAAGACTGGCAGAAATGTGACAACTGATAATTGGCACACAAGTGTATACTTATCATAGCGCTTATTGTCGGACCGTAATTTAACATTAATAGGAACAATATGCAAAAATAAAAGAGAAATTCCAGCAGTGTTTCTTCCCAACAAGAATAGAACTGTAAAAAGTACACTGTTTGAATTTTCAAAAAATGCAACGTTGATTTCTTATGTACCAAAAAAATCTAAGGCAGTTCTTTTGCTCTCCACAATGCACCATGATGCAAACATTGACCAAGATACCGGAGAAGAAAAGAAACCGGAAATTTTGACATTTTATAATACAACTAAGGGTGGAGTGGACGTAACAGATAAACTCTGTGCTTCGTACATTGTAGGACGGCGAACAAGGGAATGGCCATTGGTTTTATTTTTCCATCTCATTAATGTCGCGCCTTAAATGCTTTCATTATTTATAAACATAATAATATTGAATCAGTCACTGCGCGTAGAAATTTCCTCAAAATATTAGGACAAGAACTTGTAAAACCAAATCAATTAGATCGCTTGGAGTACCCTCAATTGCCAAGACAAATTCGAAAAGTTCTAAACGAGCGTTTAGAAATTCAGCCTCAACCTGTAGAAATTCCAACTACAAGTTCAAGAACGCGCTGTTACCTGTGCCCTAGAAAAAATAACCGCCATTCTAAACAAAATGTTGTCTAAATGTTTTAAAAATATTTGTTCAGAGCATAAAAAAAATTGTGTAATAAATGTTATAAATAAATAGTACGTAATACTTATTAAGGTTTCTTTTGTATGTTATTTTACCGTTTTGTATCATATCAGGTACCTATATTCCTAAAACAAGAAACATTTAAAATTAAAACATTAATTTTGTAGCAGTAATTTCACAATGGTGCTTCATAGGCGCCATGATAGTACTTATGTATGTCCAATAGGTGCTAGTACATAAAGGTTAAAAAAAGTATAAAACCTATCTACGAAAATTATTTTTTTTTTACCAGATTTGTGTAGATTTAGATAGCCTATTAGAAATACTAAAAATTTTATCTGAATAATTTTTCTTGTATCTATAATAACTTCGGAGAAAAACGGCGTTTCCAATTTTTACTTCCACTCTGTATAACCATGCAAGTATAAGGTGTTTACTTTTATCATGTTTTAACACGTTTAAACCTGCATATACTTGCTGCTTCTTCTATACCTGATACCTATTACAAGTGGTACTGTGAATACGTTATGTTTAGGTAATATTAACCGCTCCCGGGGATATACTAATACACAGCGTTGTAAATAACCTCAGATACCTGAAAGTAACGGCCAAAATATGTTAATTAACATTAGAATACAAAAGTAAGTCGCAGATTTGAATGAAGTCATACTTACACGAACGTAAATAAAAATATTTACAAACGTAGTTGTGAGACGAATCGAATACAGGAAATTGATGATTGGTCAATGAACTTGATAAATTCGCTTCGGTGGATGACATATAGGCCCATCCCGAGAGGTCTGCCTTTGTGTGCTCAGGCTCTGACTCATAGGATATATATTTCGAGTGGTGTTGATTCATCGCGTTCCGAAGGATCTCCAAAGTACCCTTTACGGTCTTAAATTATCGCGATTAGGAGAAATTGGGTAATTGAAAGTGAAACGTTACGCTAAATGCATACTAAGCAGCTATCGCTTATGTCGCCGTAAGTGTCTCATAAAATGTGAAGATAAATCCAAGTATTTATTCGTTTAGTCTTTCCGTAACTTTATAAATGAGCTATGATACTATATTACACGAACGCGAGGATAATTTGAAAAACTTAGAAAATGACAATAAAAGCACATAACTTTGTTTTGTTTGGGCTTTATTTTGAACGTAATTTTCTTGAAGTATTTTATCTAGCGTGTTGCGGGGCGATGGCATCGGGTTACGGAATACGCCTGGCACTTCTAGGCATCGACTGCGGACGCTCTCGATCTGCACAAGTTTTAATCCCAGGAAGATAAGCCTACATTTGAACTAGGCAAAGTAATTACAAAGTTCACTTAATCCAATACACGAACTGCGCAAAGACAATTAACCTTTCCTGAAAATGCGGTGAATAAAAATTATTCAAAATATATAGGTACAGATGTTAAGGTGTGCAAATTAGAAAAATTTTAGTATAGCAAAAATAGTTTATTATAAGAACTGTTGCGTTGAAATATACACTACCGCTCATAAGAATTTGAGCACCCTTGGATTTTAGATTTTTGTATACAAAGAATGTATTTAGGAAATACATTCCAGTATTATTGAATAGTATGCTAATAATCAGTAAGATTCACTTAAATTCATTAAATAATATCGGTCTATTTACTTCTTTTATTTAGATGAGAGGTAACACCCTCATAAAAGCGCAGGTTATAGTAACAGAAAAGAGCAGGAAAAATGTCACAGATGATAATTTTACTGTGAATCGTGAAGCTATAATAAAGCCATTTGAAGTAATATTTTTAAATTACGGTCAGTTATCGTTCCATGTTAGCAGCGACAACATCTCTTAACGAATAGTGTCTATAATCTCGTTTAAAATTTTAAAACATAACGAAAAGGAAAGAAATTAGTGTTAAAACGCGTGCTCTGATAGTAGCACAACATAACTTAGGCATAAGTAATCGTCAAATTGCTAGCTACTTCTATTGTCGATTTTTTATAAAAAAGGCTATGCCACAAGATATAAACGCACGCACAACAATATAAAACACAACTAAACACCACTAGGACAATTTGTAATGGCGCTCTTGTGATGACGCGCAAAGAACAATCACGTGGTACATGCGCAAACTGAACGCATTTTCTCTCCCTTATCGGCGTACCTTATGTACTCCTTCCATGAATTATGAAGCTATAATAAAGCCATTTGAAGTAATATTTTTAAAGTACGGTCGGTTATCGTTCCATGTTAGCAGCGACAACATCTCTTAACGAATAGTGTCTATAATCTCGTTTAAAATTTTAAAACATAATGAAAAGGAAAGAAATTAGTGTTAAAACGCGTGCTCTGATAGTAGCACAACATAACTTAGGCATAACCAATCGTCAAATTGCTAGAAAATTACATTTAAATCCATCTACTGTTGATTATAACATCAAAAAATACAGTGAAAGTGGCGGTTTTCTAAATAAAGTAAGAAGTGGTAACCAAAGGCAACAACATCAGCTCAAGATATTGCAATCGTGGTGTCCAGCAAGCGAAATATAAGAAAAAGAGCTCCATAAATTGCCGCAGAAATCGGTACTGTACTTCGAAAGCCGATTAGCCTGTCCACGGTCAAACGCTGTCTGCAAAAAGCCGGCCTTCACGGACAAATTGCGACGCGAAAGCCCTTGCTTCACCAAATTATTAAGGAAAAGAGATTATAATGGGCACGTGAACATCGAAATTTGACGGTAGAAGATTGGAACAAGGTATTGTGGACCAACGAATCCAAATTCCAGATTTTCGGTTCGCGAAGACGAGTGTTTGTAAGATCTGTGGGTGAACGTGCACTAGAGCAATGTCTCTACCGTCAAACACGGAGGTGGTTCGGTAATCATTTGGGATTGTTTTGCTGGTACATCCACAGGTGATCTCGTAAAAATTCAAGGCGTAATGAGAAAAGAGCAATACAAACGCATCTTAGAGGAAAATGTAATACCTTCTGATGTAAGAATTTTGGGTCAGAATTTGGGACTCCAATAAGATAATGACCCACAACACACTTCAAAATTATACAAGCAATATTTAGAATAGTTAGAAGAGGAAGGGACACTAACAATCATGAAATGGCCACCCCAAAGCCCGGACTTGAATCCCATCAAGTTATTATGGAAAGAACTCGATCGGGAAGTAAGAAAAATTGCTCCAACTTCAGCAGATGACGTGTGGAACAAACTACAGGCAGCATGGGCTCTAATAACTCTGGAAACATTGCTAAAATTAATTGCAAGAATGCCCCGATTATCCGACGCAGTCATTAAAAGTAAAAGAGATCACATAGACGAATCTAAAATTTAGGTCAAATAAATAATTTTAATTGCTAAACTTGTATATTTGTGAATGCTTAAATACCAAATATATATTTTAATATTTCAATTTAAATATTTAATGATTACACCCTGAAATTTGAGGTGCTCAAATACTTATGAACGGTAGTATATGTAGATGTTAAAGTATACAAATTAAAAAAATTCTAGTGTAGCAAAAATAGTTTATTCAAAACCTTGCGTCAAAATATATATTTGTACGTATGCATATATGAACATATTAAAGTATATAAACTTGAACAGTTCTAATATTATTATTCAGCTATTTTATATGAGCAACACTTTACAAAATCTGCTCTTGAAATAGAATTATTTTGATACTGTTCAAGTTTTTTTTCTAAAAAATATTTGGCGGTCCCTTACGTTTTAACGTGGTGTGCGATCAATACAATTAACACTATTAATTTTAATATACGAATCTGTTTAATGGTTTATTAGAGTGTTTACAAAAACATAAACAGTTGGATGTGGTGACGGGCAATACGAATTAAATTTACTGTGGAAGGACTCACACGTATTAGTTCTTAAATTAGATACGCTATTTGCTGCCCAAATATTTGGTGGAAAACGCGGGCTGCACAAAATTGAAAACGAAAGAGATGACATAACCACTTTCCCGTCTCGGATGATAAATCTTAATACTCCTTGTTCAACCCGACTTGTATTTGTCGATACCTAATAAATGACATAAAATATTAAGATTATTTGTAAGAATATTTTAATAAATGTTTTAACTTACCAAGCTTGTGCCAAATGAAATCTACAACCAATGATATTAACTCCCGGAAAACTGTCGGCCACACTTTTCTGAAGTCCAATTTCAAAATCCACCAGTATGTTTTTCGGATTTAAATAAAAATCTACATCGATACATTTCTCTTTTAGGAGTTGAAAACAGATATCATAAGATATGCTTCTGTTTATTTTTAAAAGGCAATATGCAATGGGCACATGTATTATTTTGAAATGCGTGCATTGTGAATAATTGTAAATAAAATTTCGTGCAATATTCGAAGGTGCAGTCACCATACAAGATGTCACTACCATACATAAATTTAATGTTGCTTTCACAAGTAAAGATCAAAAAATCATGAACTTTTTATTGCCCGTATTCTTTGTTATATATGTAATGTTCTTCGTATTAAGAATACTTGCAGCCTTAGCATTTTTTCTAATTTCGGAATGAATGATTTTCAGTAGCCTTTCACTGAGCTGTTCGCATGCTTTTCTTTTAATGCTGTCATTAATTTTTTGCCGTAATAAAACATTAGATGAAATTGCTTCGTGACTGTGGATTCCGATACATCGAGTCAGAGCCAATAGTGTAAATTTTCGCCTTACATGATTTTCTCGTATATCTCCAACTTCACCCGTAGACACCACGTCCTGAAATTTATAATATTTAAAATTTTCACATATAAACAACACTTTTCCTCTTTCACTAAACATTTTGCTAATGCTTGTTAATTTACTCTTTTCGAACTGTTGATGTTATTTCACTTATCCTTCTTTATACGTACACATTTTGTTTGGGGAGTATTTAATATTTACGCCCTTTTATTGTACCTATTTTATAAAAGTAAATGTAAATCATCATAAAAGGAAGATTGAAAGAGAAAATAGAGGAAACACTAAACGACATACAGTCAGCTTTTAGAACAAATAGATCGGCACAAGATTGAATATTCGTACTTAGACAAATTACAGAAAAAATACTAGCAACAAATAAAGTGTACACGGGAGCAGTGGATCTAGAGAAAGGTTTCGATAGTATAAAAAGAGAAGAAATCTGGAAAGTGTTAAATAAAAGGGGTGGACAGAAAAGTAATTGTAGTGATTAAAAGTAAATACTCAAGAACCGAAAATGTAGTGCGAGTAATTGGGAAAACATCCGATGGCTTCATAACAAGACGAGGGGTGAGACAAGGAAGTGTGTTGAGTCCACTACTCTTTATCATAATAATGGACGAAATATCCAAAGCGGTAAACCAATGCCTAAAGAAAACACAAATAAGATACTGTATTCCTAAAGGAACTAAGAATAAACAGAGAGAGATGACAGAGATTATGGAAATTGTAAACAAGAAAGAAGGGGTAAATATACAAGTAAGAGGAGAAGAAATAAAGGAGACTAATAGACTAAAATACCTAGAAACATATACACGACCAGATGGAAAGCTCGAGGAAGAGATAGGGGGTAGAAAACAAAAAACCATGACGCTATACAGAACATTGTACAAACCATTTTTCAACAAAAAAGAAATAACTAAAAAAAAAACAAAAGTACCAATATTTGAATCTATGTTAACGCCTATACTCATGTGCGGATGTGAGTTCTGGGTCCTAACAAAGAAACTCAAATAGAAACTCAGTGTGTGTGAGATGAAAATACTTACAAAGATCGCGAGAGTGACAAGATTAGATAAAATTAGAAGTGAGGTAATACGAAAGGAACTAAATATAACAAGTGCAGTGCAAAAAAATTTAGAGACAACAAGATGGTTTGGACATATGGTACGAATGGATGGGAAGAAAGTGGTAGGGAGATGGAGGTGGTGGACAGGAAAAGGAGGGGCAGACCAAGGAGAAAGTGGAATGCAAAAGTTGCAGAGGCACTGAAGAAACGAAAACTAACATGGACCCAAAAGTAAAGGGATTAAAATAAGCCTTTAATGGTTTTGCGCAGTTCGAGTGTCGAATTAAAGTCATTAGTGCTGGTGTACGAAAGATTAAATTCATTCAGTTCATGTGCACCGTCGATTACTATAATCACTAACCGACCCTACTAGAATTTTGCCGAATGCAGAAGTATCCCATCCTACGGTAGAGATTTTTAACGTGTCATACATCGTGCTGACACGGGGTTTACGGTTTTATTTCCTTATCCGAGAAGAAAACATACTTCGGTTTTTATCCGTAATTACAAACCAAGCGTCTCTACCGCGATTTGAACCAGCGAGAAAGTTCGATAAAGCAAAGAAGTAACAACAATTAACGAAACAAGGTAAAATGAGAGAAAATAATAACGAGAACAAAGAAGGAACATATGACAAATGCAGGATATAATAACAATAAACAAGGAGAATAATTTACGCTTTTGGAATTGAGATTCGACAGTTTGGCAATTGTTATGATTACTTTGGTTAGCAACGAGCTCTTTGGATCAGTCTGGTGTCACAAGAAACAATTTGGCGCTCTTTTCTAGCCAACTTTTCATAACAACGAAAACAGATTACCAAAACGTTTATTGGTGCATATCGTCGTATTTCTCAAGTTAAAGTATAACATGTGATATCGTTGGATTCGTCTTTCTATTACCTTTTCAAAAACGTAAAAATATACAGGTGTTCTATCTAAAAAAAGAAAGTTGACGTCACTTCCGGTGACGCCGGAAATACAATTGAACTGCTGATAACGGCAGAAGTTCACGAAAAATAGAAATCGACCTATTTTTTTCTAAAAATGCTAGCTTCTGTCGTTCAAAAGTTAGCATGGGGGGTGGGACACTTTAGGCCCGCACTGTATATTATTTTGTCCTATAAACGGTCTCCATTGGGGAAATAAATAAATTATTATTACTATTATTATTAAATATATGTCTGTTAGAGTCGGATTGAATATTGATTATCAGTTCAATTGTCTGAATTCGTACCTTTTAACCTTAGATAATATCTTTGTAAACACCTGTTGTACTGCTTGTATTATTCAGGTTAATAAATACATTTATTATTCCACAATCAACAGAGTTTTGGAAATGTGCATTCGAATGAGGTTTTGCACTGCTAGCTTTTCCATGCCCAAATCTTCAGTCGATATATGACAAACACATTCTTTCGAGATGCCCATAGTCTCTGCTATCTCTGTAACGTTAATTCGACGGTTGTCTAACACTACTTAGTGAATTTTGCCGATGTTATCTGTACTTGTTGCAGTTTTTGACCGTCCCGAACGTTCATCGTCAACCGAGCTGGTACGACCACGTCTAAATTCAGCAGCCCAAAATTTCACAGCGGCAAATGATGGTACATGGAGTCCCCGTAAACTGCACCCATCTCGGCTTGGATTTGCGTTGGTATATTGCCTTTCATATCCAAGAATTTAATGACGGCTCGATATTCGACTTTTTCCATTTTCACAGAAACACTAACATCGACTGACACAAGCTACTGTTAAACTGAGCGTCCAACATGGCTGAAATTTTCAAAAGTAGCTTTCAACGCATGCGCAATTATATTACCAGAATATTTTTGGGGAGTAACGCCATCTTTATGTTGAGGCTTGAAACGTTTTAGACTACCCTCGTTCCTACTTTAAAAATTTATGTTTTTTTTAAAGCCGTGAAGTTAGCAATTTACATTAGTTATTATATACATTGTTGAGATTATTTATTACAATTACGCGAGCGCGTATCTGAACTTTAATACTTAGTTTCATCATATTTGATTTAAGTAGGTCCTAATATCATAATTGATACGCATACGTGTAGCTTATCGCATAATAATGCATTTCGAAATGAAAACAATCGCAATATTAAGATAAAACAATGTTTAACCTATAAACTAGGAGATTTTTTGCATTTCTTTTCCGAAAACAATTTCGCCTTATCTTTACATTTACGTAGGTTTGCGAGTGTACGAACGATTATATGTTCATACGCTTGTATAATATTTAGTCGCCATTTATGACTGTAACTTTTTTAGCAAAACCTTTGTAATCTATGCATGTATGCGTACTTAAGGTGTGTGGGAAGGTCGTAGGTATTGCGAATTAAGTATAAGTATCTTTAATATTTTTACTAAAGAAAGAGAAATAACCATATCACTTATCGTACAACATGTTTCATATACATACATACATATATACTTTATAAAATAACCATATGGATGCTTACAAATATGTATGTATTTGGCAGTATTAATACATACATATGTAGCTCAATATTCCATTCTGTTATAATAAATTTGTTATTCCGTATTGTCAGTTATTATTAATTTATTGTTTGGGTTAGTCTGTATTGTTAAAGTATGTAATCAGTAATTAGCAACCGTTATATTCCACTGTGACAGAGGTCAAAGTGTGCCAATTAAGACGGATTTTGACGTGACGTCAGTGTATAGCTTAAATTAATTTCACCAGCCAGGAAGTTCAAGCACCTTTCCCTTTATATCTTCATGCGGATATGTGTATTTACTGTAGATTTATGCTAACGTGAATTGTTTCTTCTTCTTACACTCTTTAATTTCATCATTTGACGCAGAATTTTATCTGCTGGCTTATTACTTATTATTAGAGTAACTAAAACTTGCGGACTCGCATAGGCGTCGGTATTACGGGTTAATATAAGAATACGAAAAATTCATAAATAAACTTACTTGCTAATTATTCAACAAATTAGAGGCATCAGGATGTGAACTACTGTAAGCTTGCATCATTGCATATGCATGTAGAAGCTGTTTTTCAAAATCACTTAAAAGTTCACTATTCTTACACTTATTATAAACGGCCTCTAAAGTATTAAAATCGGGATTTTTCCTTAAAACATCTGCCAACTTTTGACTAGCGCATAATCCTGGCGTATCATTTAATGTGTGTAATTTATTTTTTACACTCTCCACTATGTCTAATGATTCCTGCAATGACAATTCAGTACATTGTAGTTTTCTGATGGCATCTAGTAATACTGTATAATTGGTACATATTGTTGTTAAATCTTCTAAAAGTTGAGGAATTTGAAATTCTCTTTGACTTTCTCTAATTGCTTTGGATTCATTCCGATTAAATCGCATTATAACTGATTGAATTTGTTGAAAATGGATCAAATAGTAAGAAGTTGCTGTTAGCCAAGTACCCCATCGCGTTAAAATTGGGTCAGGAGGTTCTGGAATACCTGGACAAAATTTACGAAATTCTTTTAAACGTTTAGGAGATTTACGAAACACTGCTTTAGTACTTCCAATCATCCGATCAACGTTTCCGTAATGTTGTCGAACAACTTCACCAACTAAATGCAAAGCATGCAGCACGCAGGTTATATGTATTAAGTTAGGAAATATGTTTTAAGGATCGCCCAACGCTTAACATCGTTGCTGCACTATCTGTAACAATCATCACAACTTGATCTTGGGCAATTTTAAATTTTTTCAAAGCGTTCATTATCACTTTTTGAATATTTTCCGCAGTACATTGTTGAACACGTTTGCAAGCTAACAAATATCGAGATGCTGTGTTCTCGCTATATAAAACGCGAGCTATTACATTCACAATACTGTTTTTCTTTATATCGGTCGTCTCATCCACGGTAATCCATATTTTTTTGGAACACAAATCACGTTTACACACATTTTCTAGCATCTCTTTCATTCGCGGTAAATGATTCTGTAACTGTGTTTGTGAGGGTAATGGGTACTTTGGAACGTATTGTCGCCAAAACGTTTTAAAAGCTGCTTTTCTCACCAACGACAACGGAAGATTACAAGAGGTAAACATAATTAATAAATGTATGAGGAATAGTGTACAAGGTATTTCAGTTCTTGCATTTCTCATATGCTTAATACCATTGACATGCCTCTGGCAATCAGTTCTGTCCAATGCAGCCAAACGAACATTGCATATTAAGCAAAAAACTGCACTATCGTCATATTTTAAATGGGGAAAAAGTGACACATACTTATGTACATTAGTAGCAAATCTATTACGATGCATTGTTTTCTTAGGTATGTAAATATTAGTTCTATATGAAACAATACACTAATTATGTACTTGGTATAATACTACAACACACAAAAAACACCAGCTATATTTTCAAAAGCGACACGTAAGTACATAACCTTGACCGTTCGACTAATCTCTGCAACAGCTCAACCGGTACTAAAACGAAATCTCTCTCAGCGCGGTTTAACATGATTTATATTCAAGGTCGACACTACATGCCTGCTTCTCTACCGGTTTAGTTTATTTATGAATTTTTCGTATTCTTATATTAACCCGTAATACCGACGCCTATGCGAGTCCGCAAGTTTAGGTTACTCTACTTATTATACTGATTTACTTTTACAGTAAAATCCAATAACAGTGTAATATATATAAAAGGAAACATTACAACGCAGTGTAGTGTAAACTATAACTTACAATTAGTAATTCAAATATAATTGAAGCACGAAAGTGAAATTCCAATCCCTACTGTTCGAACCTCGAACTATCGTATTTTGTATTGTATATTAAGATATTTTTTTGCTGACACAGTTGTGAAGCGGATTCCGTACACCACTGTGCTTTGTTATCAATATACAAGAACGCATTCAATAATCAGACTCTCACTAACTCTCATCGAGTAGAAATGGTGTACGCAACTCCAGCTAATAGAGCTCTATGTTCATGTTAGATTTGTATAGTGTTTAAGTTGTTATGTACCATTTTTAAAATACAAATATTAGAGTCAATTGCAGTCGTTGTTCTTTATATTTAACATTGAAGAACCCGGTGCTCCAGTTTACATCCACGCACACCTACAACATCTGTCAACACAGAAAAATACGTTATAATCCACCAATGCATGTAAGAATGATGAAAAGGGTGTGACTGCATGTAATTATCATTCCTACTCATATGGTGCTTAAGTAAAATATTAGTAGGTGTTTGTGAAACGTGAAATGTGCCAACATCAGACTTACGATTATATTGAGGCACCGTGAAACGAACTGAATGAAATTTTCAACTAGCCATATGCCTACCGTCAGACAATTACTGAAAGTTGTATGTTTGAAGTGAGCTGCCGCAATCAGTACCACGAGGAGGATAAACACCGTTTGATTTGTGTCGGAGTTCCAAAAGAAATCTGTTTTGGACTCCTTGAAGAAGTAATTGATGATAATGGGGGTGAGGCTATCAAACAATAGAGGTATATTTCATTTAGGTATCATCGTCAGAGAAATTCTTAGAAGTTCGAAATAAAAAACCAAGTAACTTAGAGGCCAAGAAACAGATAACTTCTACATGTGAGGACAAAGTGACAGCTGTGCATTAACGAGTATGCCAAGATTCTTGAACTGAGTCACCTTTCAGATTGCAGTATTAGACACTGTGTAGTCAAATATCTTTGGCAGTGAGAAATGGGTGAAGGTTGTACGTTTATCAACATTGAATTGAATGCTGAAACAGTTCACTAAAACCCTTACCACAATACTTAATTCGTACTGGATGCACGTTTCGATAGCCAAGCTATCGTCATCAGCAGTAAAACTGAATTTATAATGAATTCAGTTTTACTGCATAAGCAAGAACATCACAATCTAAAGAATCCAGGACATCATTTACATAGGTCTTAAAAAGTGGACCTAAATTTGAGACTTGAGGTACACCACTGGACGCAACCAAAGGGCGAGATAGAAATCCATTGTAATAAATGTAACATGAGCGGTGATGATGATGATTACATTAGTGCAACAACACTCAGACAGGATTCAATTGAGGCGAAGTTGAATGTCTTATAAACAATTGTGTCGAAGGCTTTACTGAAATGTATATAAATTACACCCATCTGAAGTTGTTTGTCAAAGTTCCCGCTAATGTATTGGGTAGGCCCGATCAAGTTGGTAGCAGTTGATTGTCCACTGGTAAATTCATATAGCTAAATAGAGAGGTAACGTTTAATGCAGTTGTAAAGTCCTTCGTAAGGAAGTTATTCGAAAACCTTAGCACAGTTAGATAGAATACCACATGTTGGCAATGTAGATGTATAAGAATGGATTTCTGTAAGTGACTTCAATTCTTTGACACTTTGTTGGAAAAAGATAAATTGATGCTTCAAGATTCGAACACATTTCCACTGGGGATTGACGAAATTCACTATTTATACATATTTATTACACAGCGAGTCCACCTAGTTAGAGCACTGCACGGGCCTATTTTTCACAGCCCGGCCCGCCCGTTGCGTTCATTACCTCGGCACAAGGCCCACCCGTCCCGGCCCGTTTGGCCCGTCTAAATTATTTTAGCCTGTTTAAGTAATTATATCTGCACCGTCTATTTCTAAACATTCTTTAATGACTACATTATAATGAGTAGAATGAAACATTTATTTTGTTTGTTTTTGTATACTATATTGTATGAAACCAAAAGAAAACGTAACATAACATTGCATACATTAAAATTGTTAATACAAATGATAGCGTAAAAACTAAACTCCATTTACTGCATACGTTATATCCATTCGAGGTATTTAATAAGACATTCTCGGCCCGTCAGGCCCGTACAATTTTAGGCCCGGCTCGCAATGAAAAGAGATGAGGCCCGCCCGAGCCCGCCCGCGAACCGGGCTTTTCCTAGCCCGTGCGGTGCTCTACACCTAGTGCCTATGTGGAAGATAATTCCATTTCATAGCAACTGCTTAAATTATTTAAAACCGACTTACCTAAGTCCAGTAAAGACAGACTTACTCAAAAGAGGTTCATTGCCTTCAAGTTAATAATAAATTTGGAATAGACCGGTATTAGATATTTGCAATTTTCATTATCCTATTTTGATTTGCGAATTGTGAGTGGCGTTTCAACGCGTAAAGTCTATTGATCTGATCTAGACGTTTCACAGTTCATTTCGTCTAATATCTGCTAATTTGTAGGTATACAAACCCTATCCATGAGAAGTACAATTGATAGGAATCTGTTTGCCGAACAGATACTTTAATAAAAATGATAGCGAAAGAATTGTGTAATAGTGGTATTTATAAAAACTGCTATACTATAATTTTCCTGTTTCGAAGTAATTTGTGTTAAGCAATTAGCCTGCACTCCTTTCTTTTACTGAGGTCAATATTTTGGTAAATGAAATGGAAAAGAATTGTTATAAAAAACCTGAGCAGTGTTGTGTAACAACGAGACATCTTTAAAAAATCAATGCTATAGAAACAATGATGACATTTTGCTAAAAAATGTAAATATTTGAAGGAAAAAATGGTGGTAAGCAAAATACTCAAAGTAAGTGAATATCTCTTAACAAAATCACAAGATTAACAACAAATAGTTTTACTTTATATTTGTTTTAATATCTGGTAAAAACTTCTGGTAATAAAAAGATTTCTACTTAGATTCCCCAGCTCAAATTTTAGTATTTGCGAATAGCGCCACTAGATGGCGCTAGTACTTAATCTGGCTTCGAAAAATGTCAAATTATCGACATTGTAGTACATCGATCCTAAATTGTTTGAAGTAAACAGTTACAAAATGAGTTTGAAAATCTTATTAAAGTAATAAAGCTAATTTCACTAACTTTATTACTTGTGAACTTAACGAAAACGGAGTCTTGTGATGTTTCAGAGCTTAGCGTTCATTAACAATTAACCATTGGAAAAGGTGAGTGCAAGTTTAAAATATGTACTTTATTTACAAAGAAATAAACAAGAATCTTCCTCGAAAATGAAATAAGATAAGATTGAAACAGTTCACTAAAAACCCTTACCACAACACTAAGTGTTGTGGTAAGGGTTTTTAGGAAACTGTTTCAGTGTTCCAGTGCCACAGATTTAGAGTACCTGATAAGATAAGATTCACTTTCACTATTTCGGAAATAATAAATATTTACAATATGAAAAAAGGAAATATTACGTGCAAGTTTCGGTAATGTTTAGTTTTGTAATTTGTTTACAAATGAACAAACAAAAGTCTCTAACAAGAATGAACTGAATTCAGATATACGCCGCCAGCATTATGAAGGTGGGTCTTGGTTAGGACAGCTATACATATACAACGTCACCTAGCAATATACGTTGTCAGCGTTACAAGGGAGAGGCTTTCCAAAGACAGCAATATACGCCGTCAGCATCGCAAGTGTCGGGATACCTCACCTAAGACAGTGATATACAACACTCAGCAACTCAACAAATTTTAACGCATCATCTTCATTCAAAGGCTTGCAAGATTCAGTTACTGCAAGAACAGAATTAGCGTACTGCATTTGCGAATTGGCTGCTGAAAATCAAATTTATAATGATTTTTGCAAAAAATCATGTCCAGTGACAAAGTTCATTTCCCATTTGCCGGAATCGTCAAAAAGCTAAATTTATATGGCAGAAAAAGTTATATATCGATCTCCATGTGAATTATGAGTTGACGAAGTTATTGGACCATACTTTTGTCGAAATGAAACTGGCCAAATTGCTATAATCAACGGATCGTGGAATCCTGACTGACGGTTTTTGCAAAAATTAATAATTTGTACTTGAATGGGATGTGACGTTAGCTGAAAGTCACAACATGTCATACAGCATGTGAAATACTACTAAATGTCTAAGTATTTCTCAATTAGATGAGATCAACTGGTTTCCGATGTTTGGCGATCGCTATCTTACCGCTTTAGGTTCCTTTGAAGAAAATTGGTATGCCAATAACCCAGCAACGATTCTACATCTGAAAAATATTGAATAATATTCATGTTTTATTGCTGAAATATAACTTCGATGATGCGAAAACAGCAAATGATCAGCGAACTAGAAGTTGGCATTTAGCCGACAGAGTGTTCCATACGTATCTACCAAGCATGCAATTTTTAGTTATATCAATAAAATTGAAATTTTTCTATATACGGTGTTTCTATTCGTAAAATCTTCACATCAAATACATGATCACCTTTAGTATATAGCGAAGAAGTAAGGAGACACGTATACCGATTGGGAAAATGTGAAATTAGCCATATCGCTATCCCCTCCTCGCTCTCAAGCGGAGGAGTTAGCGGCAGTAGATGGCCCAAGGTTACCGATGTGGTTAGTTACGAGGCAGACTGTAGTATGTGCGGACGATCTTAGAGAGAATTTCTGGAGTATTTATTTTTCTTTTCTTTTATTTCATCAGAATCTATTTTTATTTTCGTCGTTAGAATTTCTTATTAATTTCGTCTAAGGTTCGTAGCAACAACAAAATAAATATGCGAAACTCTCATTTCCAGGCGACTATGATATCAAATTATTACGTGCGCTCTTCACACATCCGGACATTGTTCGAAGTGTGCTAGCAAGTCCCGCATCGGAGTGCTCGGATTTCAATTAGTCACATTAGTCTCATGTACGGCGAGAGAGCGAGGAGGAGATACCGATATAGCTAATTTCTCATGTTCCCAATCGGTATACATAGGTTTGTATTGCTGTAGATTAAAGGTTAGCATTCTACACTTATCCAATTTCATAGGGAAATTATTTCACCATTTACTTTAACCTCAATTATTCGGTGCAATCCAAATGACACATTTCATTATTCGAATGCCACTGCTCCTTCGAACACTACCGCAAAGAAAAAACGAGTAAACTTTTACGGATTATTACACCCGTTCATTTTTGGTAAGGTTTGAAATGCATGTAGATATATAAATATTAAATTTCTGACGTTGGAAACATAACATTTTTTGAATACAGATGCCTTACACATACGATTTTTTTTATAAATTCAAATATTCCTGGTTTGTGTTCTACAATTAATGTTTTTCTTTGAAATGTGAGTTGTTTGTCGTGTTTAAACTTTATTATGACTCATTGTACAATTCAAATATTTTCCGTCTTTGCTAATAGGGATACATTAGGCAACTTTTAATATTATAATAACATGCTTATCTCTAGTTGATACTACTTTATACACATGATTTTTATTGTTCGGTAGTCGTTTAGATTTACTAAAGGATTTTCATAGTTCACCGTTTACTTCGATACAGCTTGCACTATTTTTCTATTGAGCTAACTATTTAATATTTCTCGCAGAAATTTATCCTATATTTTTCAAATTTAATATATTTTTCTGCAATAAAAGCTGAGTTTCAACTATTTCACGTAGATATGAATACTGCCTTTCAAAATACCAAATAGAAAAATACGTATTGTAGAAAACCCATACAAATTTCGGTTATTTTCATTAATAAAAATACACTTAATCTCGACACGTTTATTTCTCCATAACACCTAACGTGACATAACGACTCTCTAACAACTTCTTCAACTTCAATCCGTAGTTCCTTACCACCTTGGTCAGTGTCACCAACTTAAAAGTACGCGGTAAATTTAAATTTCAAATTATGAATACTGCAGTATAGTATTTTTATTAAATATATCTAGAAATTTGCATCATATATGAAGTAAGATTTTATGGCTAAGTCTACGCAGCTACGTTCTTCAGTTCTTTGCACTTTTTGTAATCCATACTTGAAATACTTAAACATGAATTGTTCGAATGCTTATGCGTGGCAATATGGTTTCCTTTTGTTAAGCGTATTGAGCGCTTGTTGACCTGTAGATACGTATTGTCTTTAGAATATGGTACGTGTTGTACGTAGCTATACGTGCAATGTATCTGGTCTAATGTGTCCAGCGTAGTGCTTCTTATCACGTAAACGTTGCCCGTAAACAACATTACACCACACTGCGACACGTTACTTCGACAGCTAGTCTAGCAAATGCAAGAAAGCGAGATGGAAATAGACGTATCAGCCCAGCGTTGAATTAATTAATAATAATATTTTTGTGTCGTTATCGACATCAAACTTACGCAACAACAAATACTCGGAGTATTTTTCGAATCTACAAATTTTTATTTACAAATAGAATGCCAACACAAATAAGTAAATATTTACTCGCTTTACGTCTGCGTTTGTACGCGTACAAGCTACACACAGATGTATGTTGTTATCTTGGTAGAAGGTAACAAAAATCGGAGATACGGAGGATGTTATATTCTCAGAGATAAGATGTTGAAACTACATACATAATATGCTATTAATACATGTGCTTGAGCCTTTTTCCATCTTATTTCTTTCGCTTTTCAATTCAAGAACAAAGGAGAACATTATTTTTTAGCTTTTTAACTTTCGTTATTTTTATATACAAAGTGTCTCAGAGAGTTTTGCACGTTTCTTTCTAATTTTGCTCAGTTATCAACTGACTTTATTTAGAATTTATAGCTACAGTTATTGGAAATTCATGTATGGAGAATTACATAATCTAGACGACGCACATTTTGCCGCTGGCACTCTTCCAAGCGGTGCCTTAGATTTTCTGCTTCAGCTTCCTTGATATGATAAGCTGACTTAAATTTGGTGGCGCGTTATTATAAGCTCGAAAACAAAAATCGTTTGGAGCCAAGTCCGGGCTTCTTGATGGCCAGTTGACGTCGCCTCTTCTTGATATTAATTTATCCGGAAATCATTCTCTTACAATTGTAATGCGGTATTTAATGTGTGACCCTATCTTGCCGGAACCACCACTGGTCATTAAAATCACCAAATTCTTGGAGAGCAGGGCCGGCAAATTCATGGGTCATTGCGGTGAATCTGTTAGAATTCACAGCATAGTTTATTTCAAATTATAAGAATATAACTTTGAACGGCTTAAATGCTGTTATTGCACCAGCTGCGGTAATAACTACCTGGATACGCAAACAAACTGCTGAGGACCGTAATGACAAAATTTAAGTGAATTGAATAGAAATGGAATTATGATTTGCGATATGCGTAACTACCTGTTTGTACATTTAAATCTCATTTAATATGTAAATTCTTTAATTACTTGTAAAATCGAATTGCTTACTATGTAAATTTATACTGTATGTAAAATATATATACATAAACATATAATTATCTTATAGGGCCGTAAGTTGTAGTCAATACGGCCCCTAGATTCAATATGCATTGCCAGGTTATTATCGTCAAAGAAGGTGCAATAAAAGTATTAAAGGCCTTGTAAGTCTACAGTTATATTCTTATAATTTGAAATAAACTATAACTGTTGTTATTTTAAAAAAAGGACAGTCCCTGGCCAAATTACTTGACACTCAATATTTTGTAGTTTCTTTATAATAAAATATAAACTATACATGTATTATATTTTTTATTTATAAAATATATTGTAAAAATATGTAACATATGTAAATATTAAATAAGTAATTAATATTTAGATAACCCATGATTTTTAATAACACCCTTAATTCTTCGGGGCATACTTTCAATGCAAGATATGATTGTCTCTTTTATATCTTCATCGTTCTCCCATACATCCTTTATATTCTTCATTAATATTTCATTTATAGGGTTTTCTCTTTCATACACCTTACTTTTTAGTCTATTCCATACGTTCTCGATGGGATTGAGGTCCGGTGAATTTCCGGGCCAACGTAAAAGAGGTATGTGATTGCCTTCAAAGAATTTCTTAACCTTTTTTGCCACATGGCAAGGAGCATTATCTTGCATAAATATACGCCCTGTCGGTATGCGACGTCCTGGCTTAAAATACGGTAATAACGTGTTTTTTAACACATTTATGTATTGCTCTTGACGCATTGTACCTTCTACAAAATACAAAGGGCCGGGTCCGTCTCCACTAATCACTCCCCAAATCATTACCTGCGAAGGGTGTTTTACAGTTCGAAGAACCGTGGACTCTGTGAGATGTTCGCCAGGTCGTCTACGAACAAATTGTGCTCGCTGCACTAACACACAGAGCGGGCACTCGTCACTAAAGAAAACCTATTAAATAATGCAAACATTAATTCAATAAAAATCATGTTGTTAAGTTATTCACCTTTTTCCAATTCTCGTCTGTGAAATGTCGATATTCTCTTGCAAAGTTGAGACGAGCAGATTTCATTTTTTCTGTTAAACTCGGCTTTTTTATAGGCCTTCGGCCCATTAGGCGATTTTCGCGCAATCGGCGCCTGACAGTTCTGATCGAAATCTCTATTCCTCTCTTGTAAATTTTTTTGAATCATTTTAATTATAGCAAATCTATTGCTCAAAGCCTGATGGACAATTTCACGGTCAGATCTCTTCGAAGTTTTTCTTTCCCGACCGCACTTTGCCCGTCTTTGTGTCGATGTGCTAACTCCTTCGTTTAAGTTTCTAGCTAAACGTGATACAGAAGAAGGAGATACTTTCTGTAATTTTGCAATTTCTCGTTGTGAATGTTTGTTTGATTGTAGAAGATCTTGTATAGCGGCTTTTTTCTTCACTTGTTAAATCTTTCCCGGGTATTTTCTACAAGAAACCCCAAATATTTCAATGTTTTTCAAATTCCAAATAATTAATTATTAAGAGAGAGATAGAATAACAATTTTACCTTTGCAATAACGATATATCAACACAAAACACTTAACGATACCCCACAACTTGGCTTCTATACGGTTATGACGAAATATTTTAAAAAATATCGATGCATTCTCTAAACTGTGAACTCGCTAAATGTAAGTTGATAACTGAAATATTTATATATACGTACTTTACTCTTCTAAATATCATTTCTCTAGTATTTTTATTTATTGATACAATAATCTAGTCCCCCTATAAACGATCGGATTCAAAGCAAAAGAATATCATTATAATAGGATGGGAATTTCCAGGTAAAAGGGATGATGTTTCAAGTAATATGGCCAGGGACTGTATAAGCCTATTATGCCTTTGGAGGATATTGCTGCCTAAACAGTAACTTTAGGGCTATATAGTAGAGTATGAGGTTTTCCCTGGGGATTTTCTTGCTACCAATAACGACAATTTTGCTTGTTGACGTAACCATACAGATGAAAATGTGTCTCATCAGAGAAGAAAATTCTGTTAAAATCGTCAAATCTTTCCAACATTTGGTTGGCAAACGTCAATCATATAGGGTAATCAGTTTCCTTTAATTCTTGCACTAACTGGGTTTTAAAAGGGTTTAGTTTCAAGTCTTTTTTGAAGATGCGAAAAACAGTAGACCTATGAAACTGCAAACCCGAAGTTCGTTTTCGCACTGATCGGCCACTTGTGTCACTGCATTACGAATACGATCAATGTTTTGATTAGTGCGAACACTTCGTGGGAGTCCCGTAGGGCGAATATTTACAATGAAACCACTTTCATTAAATTTCTGAATTCAGGATTTGATTAGATTGGTACTAAGGTGCTTCACTGACGTTGTGAAGAGCATAATGGTCGCGAAACCAATGTTGAACTGCGATGTAAGAATGATTTAATTTATAAAAACTGCGAACACAAAACATATGTTGTTGGACATCAAACTGTTCCATTGTGACATATATGCTGATATAAAATTTCCAGGACTTGCTTTACTTAATACAAAAAATCAGGCAATTATATCTCAACAGGCTTTAAAGCTGTAGATAAAATAAAAAGTGCAAAACTCTCTAAGACACCTTGTGTCCTACAACCTAACCCTAGCATAGTTAGGTGCTGACCTTACCGCTGGGCCACCGATCCATTAAAAGTAATAAGCGTTTCGTTACATATTAGTACTATTTATAAAACAACATTTGCTTATTTCATTTGCTTAAACATTTTCCCTTTTCGCAAAAGTATCTTTTTTGCAGTTTTCATAACAGTAACATACTTCATTCTTTCGCATATCGGCAAACCAAGGCAATATTTATATATGGCATGTATAAATACATAAGTAGGGTTGCAACTTTCGAGCGGCACGCCACGATTGTAGTAAGTTTGTATTAAGGTTGCCACCCGTCCTCGATTAAATACTTTGTCCTAGAGCACTGCACGGGCTAGGAAAAGCCCGGCCCGCGGGCGGGCTCGGGCGGGCCTCGTCTCTTTTCATTGCGGGCCGGGCCTAAAATTGTACGGGCCTGATGGGCCGAGAATGTTTTATTAACTACATTGAATGGATATAACGTATCTATTAAATGCTGTTTAGTTTGTACGCTATCGTTTTGTATTAACAATTTTAGTGTATGTAATGTTATGTTACGTTTTCTTTTGGTTTCATACAATATAGAATACAAGAACAAACAAAATAAATGTTTCATTCTACTCATTATAATGTAGTAAATGAAAATTGATTAGAAATAGACGGTGCAGATATATTTACTTAAACAGGCTAAAATAATTTAGACAGGCCAAACGGGCCTAAATTTCCTAACGGGCCGGGCCGGGCGGGCCTTGTGCCGAGGTAATGAACGCAATGGGCGGGCCTACTCCATGCTGTAACGGGCCACGGCCGTGAAAAATAGGTCCGTGCAGCGCTCTGCTTTGTCCTCTCGTCCCCGTCTGATAACAACAATCCTCGCAAGACAATCTCTTCAATCTTTTATTGATAAATTAATAGTGCATCATTTATGAAAGTTATTGGTAATAGAAAACAAATCTAACAAACAATATTTTTAGATGTTAATCAAGTACTCGAAATCTGTAGCACTGGAACACTGAAACAGTTCACTAAAACCCTTACCATAATGCTTTACTCGTATTGGACGCACGTTTCGATAGTCAAGCTATCATCAGCAGTAAAACTGCTGCTGCTGAAAGTATTGTGGTAAGCGTTTTAGTGAACTGTTTCATTTTTAGATGTTGTTATTTATCTGTTTATTTTGACATTAACCTTGATGTAGCTACCCTCTTCCAGAGGCTTGTCCTCGTCGAACATATACAAATAGCCGACTGGGCGAAGCGAATATTAACATCGACCGCCGATTGGCGATGCGTAACAGAAATGTACATACCACGTATATACTGTATTGCTCAAGCCGCTGCGTAAATATATGAAACGGAAAATACGGGGGCGTGACAGACGCATACTGCCGTTATATTCTTCCTTTTCAATTTATTAACGTACAGTAAACTCCGGTTATTATAATTATTTTTGGATTTAGGGTCGGTTTATCGGCCCCTGTTAAACATTTTGGTAACTAACTATTTATCAGTTAAGTGATATCTTTGGTTTATCAGTGTTAATATAAATAAAAATATATCGTTTATAAGCTACTTTGCGAAGTATTAGCTAGCTTAACATGACCTCATTGTAAGCGACGTATTTTCGAGCAAGGATATTTTGAATTACAGCCACATTCATATCGTATTCTATTATCGTACGATGTGGATGTGGATGAACTTTGAACTAATGGATTAACTATTAGATCCGTAGGAAACCTTATATAGTGGGACAACGGCTAAATCATGGATGACAGGTTTTGCTGTAGTTTGATTTAGATTAAAAAAGGAGACTGTGGAAAATATATTCCGAAATACTGAACACTTAATCCGTTTCCCCACTAACAGATTTGTATATTTTTATTAGTACTTATTTTTTAGTTCAATTTATTTTTTTCAGAAATCTTGCAGTAAGTCATTTAGTGGTAGCATATAGAACGCGGGTTCTGGACCAGATTTTATTTACTGCAATTTCATCGTTAATTTTTTAAAATGCATTGACTTCAACAAAATTTCATCATTTTTATGTCATGGAGATTTGATAAAATAATGAAAAATTCATTATTTTTTCTAAAGTTCTAAAGTTGGTCAAATTTCATCATCGACTGTTAAATTCGTGATTTATACAAAAGTACAATAGTGTCTTTATTGTTTCTAGAAAATCCTCATTCAAATATTGGCCCATTTTTCAATCAAAAATCATTAAATGGGGATTTGATAAAATTTGATGAAATTTGATAAAAAATAGAATTTGAAGATGGTACCTAGTCTCTTGGCTCATTCTCTTACAAGCATCTTGAAAACCTATATCTAACTTCACAATTTTTATATGATAATAATTAATTATTGTTACTGCACTTGCAACTGGCACCATTATTTAAAATTTCAGTAGATTAAAAACAAGATTAATTTAAAATTAGATGAAAATGAAGGAAAAATACAGAAAATAAATATTAGTAAAGTAATTATATGACAAACGATTAACCGAAATTGACCGAACAATACCCTAGGAAAAGAGCTCGCCAAATGATATGGTAACACTGCCGGTTTTGAAAAAGAATAGTTATATGCAAATCGACATAGACTGATAAAAAAAATAATATTTCATAAGATCCAATCTCAACATCGGACAGACTATAGATCTAGATTTTTTAAAATACACCTACTTACATTATGTAGAGTAAGAAAGTATATAGAAAACTAGAAAGAATAGTAGGGGTTATCATTTAAGAAAAACTAATTTGAGCTTATTTTTATGTCAGAAGATGACATTTTAATATTAAAAATTAATCTCAGAGCAATTTTCTTAGAAAGAATTAATCCAACAATAATTACGAATTGAGTTTTATACCTTATCATTTAAACTATGTATGATTATGCAAACAAATTCTAGTTTACTTGCTTTGCAATGAATCAAGTTACTTTGAGAAATACCTCACCCTACTATATTGCAAAATATGTTGCAAGAAAGTAACCTTGTTCAAACTTGCACAAGCAACTTAGGTATCCAATAAATCATCTCCGTAGAAATCTTGACGCCTTGTTATCGTATACTGCAATTGTGGGGATTTCAAGTAGAACAGTAAACTGCTGAATTCTGGTTAGCGAGTGGTATATGCTATAGGAGCCGGATTGTGAAATTTCGATTGGTTAGGATGTTAAGATAATTTTCTGTTGTTTACTACGAGGGTAATCTGAAAAGTTTCCAGCCTGAAGTTGAGTTCACACTTCGCGAGGCGTGCTGCCTCGCAATAAACTGGCTTGCTGTGCCTCGCACACATGCCTCGGTATTCATTCTATCTTTATCTATGGCATGAAATATACCGTTTAATTTACTAGACAAGGAACCATTTATCTGCTTTTGGAATAACTATCCGGAGTGTAAATTACCAAGTCGAACATCGTTACGAAGAATTGTGCCATCTGCGCGCGAACATATTGAACAAAAAATAAAATCGGAGTTGAAAGATCAAAAATTGTGGTTATGTGTCGACGAAACAACAGATCGGAAGAAACATTCTGTTCTTAATGTAATGGCACGCAAATTGGAACCTCATCAATCGGCACCTTCAATTCTATTAGTCTCCAAACGAATACAACAGTGTACTGCCGAAGTAATTTCAAAGTTAGTGTTAAATACATTGGACAAGTTTGAACTTTCAACAAACCAACTCTTGATGTTAGTGAGTGATGGTGCTGCAAACATGCTTTCTGTAGGCCGATCTCTTAAAAAGCATTCTGCTAATTTGTTACACATTACGCGTAAAATTCATGCTCTCAATCTTGTGGCGGATAGTATCAGAAAATGTTATCCTAAGGTAGACGCTTTAATAGCACATACCAAAGCAGTATTTGTTAAATCACCGAAACGTATTCGCAAATTTCACAGACTGTGCCCCCGTATACCAGAGCCACCAGAACCTATTCTAACTCGTTGGGGAACATGGTTGCAGGCCGCGTTTTATTATCATAAATATTTTGACAATATTAAGAACGTGGTTTTACAATTCGGTACAAAGGAAGCTGCCGCTATCCAGAAAAGCCAGTCGAAATTTCAAGATAGTCAGGTTAAAATGGATTTAAAAATCATTCACGACAATTACTTCGGGCTAGCAGATGCAATAGAAAAATTACAAAATCCTGCGGTGCCGTTAGAAGAATCTCTACAAATAGTGCAACATGTTCACGCACAGCTATGCGCGATTGAAGACGCAAAAAATGTTTCTGTTCTAGAAAAATTTGAAGGTGTTTTTAAGAAAAATTCTGATTTTGGCACATTAAGACACATTTATGAAGGTGCGTCAACAGAATCGTTAAGTTATTTGAAAGATTATTTTACTTACGCAAATATTACGTCACTAGATGTAGAACGTTCGTTCTCTGCATATAAACGCATTTTTTCCTCATGCCGTACTAGTTTTGCCGAAACAACAGTTGAAACATATCTAATGTTGCAGATATTTAACAGACATTATTCACTTTGTGATTTCACGGAGGACTCTTAAAATGGTAAGTGTTTGAGCACGTGTTATTTAATTTTTATTTAAAAGATGAGCGAAATTATTTGCGGCAGCAAACATCTCTATTAGCAGAATAACTCTAGCGGAACGCGAGGCCTGGTCGACTCTACGCTACTGCGCGGTACCGCTCGTGGCCAGCTTTACTCATCACAGATCAGACATATAAATGCTAGATAACTGAGATGACAAAACAAGTCAAAATGTAAAGGTCTCAATATACACTACTACTAAAGTTAAATGAAAACTGTCCAACAGGCATACTCTCTTTAAATTTAAGAAAAAAATTCAGTCAGGGTATAGCAGCTTTTAATGAGAAGTAAATTTTTAAGTTTCCTCTTAAAAATATTCAAACTGGTACTGCACCTTACTTCCTCGGGCAACGCATTGAAGAGTTTGCACCCTGTGTTGTAGAAGCACTTGCACTTCGTAAATGTAGGTATCTATGACGGTTAATATTCTTAATTTTTTAAATTCTTCGCGACACGAATAGTGAAAACCAATACCCGTCAGGACCCTAACAGCGCGCTTCTGTATAATTAAAACTCTGTTCACCTCGGCAGAATTTCCCCACTGAACAATACCATACCGTAGTTGGGAATGAAAATTTGCGTAATACAAATTTAAAAGTATGTCCTTATTACAGTGATAAGATATATTTTAAGCCGTAGCATACTTTTGCTAATCGTTGACAAAGATTTTCAATATGAGCTTCAAAATTTAAACTAGAGTCGAAAATTACTCCAAGTATTTTTATTTGGGTGGTAAGGGTTGAATGATCCTCGGTCTCTTAGTTGAAAAGCTACTAATTGAGTCTTATCAGCATTCAGTTTTAAATTGTTTTTATAGGACCACAATTCTATGCTTTCGTTTAGTTGAGTCATTCGCCGTAAGAGAGATTCTGTACTTCGATTCATTAAAAGTATACTGGTGTCATCCGCATACATATTCAAGTAAATATCATCAAATGACCTTAGGAAGAAACTGAGATCGTTAGTGTAAACTTTGTAAAGAAATGGACCTAGTATTGATCCTTGGACCACACCCTGACTCAAGCTTAAAGTGTCGCTAAGCGTAGACTGATTTATCCTCACCGCTTGTTAGCGATCCGTCAAATACGATCTAATGAATTCTAAAGCAATGCCTCGTATACCATATCTGAAGAGTTTGGGAAAAAGAAGTTCGTGGTTTACACAGTCAAATGTAAGTATAGTCTGTAAATAGTTGACGTGTTGACTACATTATTGTTTGTTAACAGTAGAGACAAACATATTTTAGTACAAATTTTACGATGTATACAATTATAAAAAGAAGTTGGTATTAATCTCAATCTGCAAATTTAATCAAGAGTTTAAAAACATTATAAGATAATGTTTATCGAACTCTAGAAATCAAAAGTTATGTAACGATTATGTCATTAATTTATATTCAAGATTAATACATTATCTGACTTTATCGCAAGTTGAGTTGCTTCATGTCTGAATAATCTTGCAAAATTACAAACTACTGCCGGCAATAGCGGTACTCCAGCGAAAAAATCGTGTGCTTTACATAATTATTGACTCCCCATTGATAAAGCGGACCAGGAGAGTTTCATCATATTGTCTGTCTGCATGCGGTAATTCATTGATATGTTTGAGGGAATATCGCTACTATGTCTAATGAATATGAGCGTCAGAATTAAAGTTCAGATCGGCATAAAGGTTAAATTGCCAAATACTTTATCACCGCTATACCAATAATTTTGCAATAGCACGTGCGTTTTAGTAACATACAGAGGAGCACAGTGATTTCCATTTATCTCGCGTCACGTACATTTTTATCGATCCGTCATTGCAAATTTGGAAATTGCCCCATTGTTTCATTCGCCGAATTGAATTTAATAGATCCCTCAATTTAACTGAATTTGAAATTTCGTAATGTTCCTCTATTATTACTAAAATTCGACTGAAAATCTACTTCACTTTTTTTTAGATAATGTAAAATCAAGGATTATTATCTATTATTGTACTAATCGTAGGTAAATTTGGCAATAAATTTCGATCCAATCTAGTATAAACAATTGAATTCTATTCGATGCACGCATGACATTAATTATCTCTCAGGAACATGTGGTGAAATTTCTTCAACATATGTAGCATGTAAGGTTAACCATATTCGTGTAGAAAATACGCGTTCGTAAAGGCATTTTAAGGGCGTGTTGTTAGATGGCCAGACCTGTAATGTGATAGCCCTATGGTTAGAGATTTAAGGACAAAAAACGCTTTAATTCCAAGTTCACCGTATAAAAACACTAAAATGATGAACGGATATGTAAATGTTTAGTTGACGAGTGACAAAGCCCCAAGCGTTTATAGACAAAAAAATAATTTATGATATATAAGTGTTAAGGACACTTAGCTTATTTTGTAAATTCAACGTTTTGTTTATGCCTTATTTTGCGAATTCAACATTTTATGTGCCTTATTTATAAATCCATCATTTGTTTTACTTTCTTATAAATTCAATATTTGTCTTACTTTGTACAAACTCATATATTTCATATTTATGTTCGTTAGAACTTTAATGTCTACGCCTTTTATGCAAAAATAGATTTAATTTCTTGTAATGTAGGCAAATATTGCAAAATCCGCAACGCACAAATGAAGAAACCACTTTAATAATAATTTAAATATCTGTATGATGGAGCTACCGCCAGCGTATGTATTGGGAACGAGCCCTAGATAAAGAATTATTTTCATCTTTCTCACTTCTGTAGGGGATAGCAGTAGTAGCAGTAGATACTAGAAGTGGTGTATCAAATAAATACATGAAATATCGAGAGCGTCTGGGTAACCGTGAGTTGTATGGCATTTTGTTGCTGTAGTGATCGTCTATTCGCTGCTGTCGCCTCACCAGACGTTCAGACTCCGATAGGGTTTGGTGGTGGCCCTAGTACTACACGTTTGCAAACATTGCGATACATATAAATGCGTACACGAAATATGAACAGAATTAAGAAAACCGAAATATGTAATTAATATAAAGTGCATTTCAGATAACACTGACCATAGGTATTTATATAATAAAATCTTTATGTGATGTTAATGGTTTTCCTATGGTGAGTGCTTCATTTATTTTTTGTCCATACCCAGTTGGAACGATTTTTATGGAGTTTTGAGATATTTTATGCCTTGGAAAACGAGCTAACGTTGAAAACAAAGAAGAAAAAACGAGAAAACCCATATTTTTCTCTAGAAACCCGTACTCAAACTTTCCAGAAGGTCAACGTGTGGGCCGGCATTCTAGGTAATCACATTGTTGGTCCGTCTTTTATCGACGGTTCCCAAAAGTATTTGGGATTGCTAAGAGACAGCTGTTGGCAATATTCTTGTAAACGGGAGGATCATTTATCAGCACGATGGAGCACCATCTCATAGCACCAAGGAATAATGAATTTCCAGATGGATGGATCGGTCGCCATGGGTCGCTGAAATGGCCGGAAAGAAGCCCTCGTTCAAGCTCGTTAGACTTTTTTGTTTGGTGTTATATTGTAATGAAGCTATTTGATAATATTCGACATAGACCCTCTAATATTAACGAATCAAAATAGAGAATAGTGGAAGCATTTAGAGAAATAACAGTAAGAAATTTTCAAAATGTGAAACGTCACTTTCAAGAAAGATTAGGACACTGTTCAGCAGCGTAAGGTCAACAGTTTGAACACCTCATGATACAATTTTCTTCATAATTTATTGTTTCTTAGCTTTTTGTACTAAGAGTGTATTTTTTGTTGTTTTAGCTTAGGTATGTAATTAGTTTTTCATAGTTGTTTGTGTCCTTTATGTGTTAACAATGTATTTTTTTGTTTAAATAAATAACAGCCATTTTGAATTGCATGTCTGCTTGTAGTGAATTGCTTGAATAATACTAGCTGTAGCTTTGATTGATACAACATGGGCTGAGATTTCCAACTGTAAACTTGTGTCTCATTTCTGCTAAAAGTTTTTTAAAATTGCTGCAAAAGCTGCTATTTTTTTTCTTCAATTTCGACTTTACTCTTTTGTCCCAAGGCATAAATTGTCTTAAAACCCCATGAAAATCGTTCCAACTACGTCTGGACAAAGAATAAAACAAACACTACCCGCAGGACATCACATAAAGGTTTTAATACGTAAATACCTATGGCCAGTGTTATCTGAAATGCACTGTATACATATGAGAAATAGGATGTTGTTATCTTTTCATATTACAAAGGGAACTATTTATTTAATAAATTTATTTTGTATACCTACGTACTGTGTTTAATTTATAGGGCAACAGAGTAAGCGAGCAAATATACAAAAATTACATACATCTAAACAGAAGCAAGTGGTCCTCCCAGGCGCGCATCCAGGGGGGGCTCACGAGCTTGAGCTTTCCCCCAAGACTAATTTAAATTAAGTTATAACTACTCGAATCATTCTAAAAATAAGTAAAATAAACTCTTATTTCTTTATGTTGTAAAGTACCAAAGCGGGCGGCGACTTCCAATGATATTTGATATGGCGCGGCGGCACGTGGCGGTATACTGAATTTAAATTATGAGGTGTTGTGAGCCTCTGAAAAACAGTCGAATTTTCTATGACTCCTTTACTTTATTGAAATATAAAAATATGAATGTTGCCCGGCGCCAATTTTTCTTAAATCTTTGTAACGAAAGTTTGTGGATTGTATTTAATTATTTGCGAGACTCGCTTATATAAAGCTTATTCTGAATCCCGTGCATTTATACCGAGATTTTACACATTTGGTAAATTAATAACTAATAATATATCTAATAATGATGAATAACGCTGGTCACGAGTGGTACCGCGCATCGGCGTAGAATCAGTTCGGAGCGAGAGGAACGGTAGTATTACTTCGTTTGCGGAGCAGTACGGACATTTTCGCTGCCGGTCATTTGCGCAATTGTTTATCTGTCCTAGAAAAATTATGATTTCGTCAGCAAAACGACCGCGGTCGGACAAATTTCGAAAATTTATTGCAGAAATTCCAGACTTAATATATGAAGGTGCTAAAATTAAATGTGTAGTCTGTAAAATCCCGTTAATGTGTTGGTCCAGACAACATTGTCTACGACACGTAAATAGTGAAAAGCATGTCTCAAAAAGAAATTGCGCACGAGACAATGAAAAATTTATATTTAATTTATGCGTTACGTTTATCGCATGTAATATACCGTTTAATTTACTAGACAAGGAACCATTTATCTGCTTTTGGAATAACTATTCGGAGTGCAAATTACCAAGTCGAACATCGTTACGAAGAATTGTGCCATCTGCGCGCGAACATATTGAACAAAAAATAAAATCGGAGTTGAAAGATCAAAAATTGTGGTTATGTGTCGACGAAACAACAGATAGGAAGAAACATTCTGTTCTTAATATAATGGCACGCAAATTGGAACCTCATCAATCGGCACCTTCAATTCTATTAGTCTCCAAACGAATACAACAGTGTACTGCCGAAGTAATTTCAAAGTTAGTGTTAAATACATTGGACAAGTTTGAACTTTCAACAAACCAACTCTTGATATTAGTGAGTGATGGTGCTGCAAACATGCTTTCTGTAGGCCGATCTCTTTAAAAGCATTCTGGTAATTTGTTACACATTACGTGTAAAATTCATGCTCTCAATCTTGTGGCGGATAGTATCAGAGAATGTTATCTTGAGGTAGACGCTTTAATAGCGCATACCAAAGCAGTATTTGTCAAATCACCGAAACGTATTCGCGAATTTCACAGACTGTGCCCCCGTATACCAGAGCCACCAGAACCTATTCTAACTCGTTGGGGAACATGGTTGCAGGCCGCGTTTTATTATCATAAATATATTGACAATATTAAGAACGTGGTTTTACAATTCGATACAAAGGAAGCTGCCGCTATCCAGAAAAGCCAGTGGAAATTTCAAAATAGTCAGGTTAAAATGGATTTAAAAATGTTTCTGTTCTAGAAAAATTTGAAAGTGTTTTTGAGAAAAATTCTGATTTTGGCACATTAAGACACATTTGTGAAAGTGCGTCGACAGAACCGTTAAGTTATTTGAAAGATTATTTTACTAACGCAAATATTACGTCACTAGATGTAGAACGTTCGTTCTCTGCATATAAACGCATTTTTTCCTCATGCCGTACTAGTTTTGCCGAAACAACAGTTGAAACATATCTAATGTTGCAGATATTTAAGACATTATTCACTTTGTGATTTCACGGAGGACTCTTAAAATGGTAAGTGTTTGAGCACGTGTTATTTAATTTTTATTTAAAAGATGAGCGAAATTATTTGCGGCAGCAAACATCTCTATTAGCAGAATAACTCTAGTGGAACGCGAGGCCTGGTCGACTCTACGCTACTGCGCGGTACCGCTCGTGGCCAACTTTAATGATGAATGATACTTATCATAACTAATGTGCATCCTTTTTCTATTATTTTCTTTTAAACCTAAATTTAATACAAACTGTTAGATATTCGTAAAGTAAAAGATAAAGATAATAATTGATGTTCAATTTTACACTGTAATCTTGATGCCAGATTCTGTACAAACAGAGATTGTGCTTCTGAATAGAGAAAAAGGTAAACACAATATTAAATGAAGCCTACTTTTGAAATTGCAACAAATTGCGTAATACAAAACAATGATCAAATAACATGACTAATCAGCTAATCTTGTAAAACATGTCAAATCACGTTTCATGTGGTAGGTTCTATGTGTGTAATTTATGGATCATATTCGCATGTTGATAAACAATACTAATAGACTTTGGGTTTAAGTACATTGTGTTGTTAAAATTTAGTCAATGATCCGTTACAAAGGTTGCTACAATAGCGTGCAAGTTTTAATTACATGCGTTGTAAAATGTATTCCTCCTTTCAACACAGGTTGTTTTTAAAAAAAGACAATTCTGACACCAGGACAGCTTTTTTAGTGAACTCCATAACACCCTTTAAGTACAGTAGCATAAATATAGAATACAGGTTGTTTTTAAAAAAAGATAATTCTGACACCAGGACAGCTTTTTTAGTGAACTCCGTAACACCCTTTAAGTACAGTAGCATAAATATAGAATTAATATATAATTTAATTATAATTCGGTAGTTAAACGGGCAGAGTAACATCTTACGCGCGAGAGTTTGAATTAGAGCACTGCACGGGCCTATTTTTCAGGGCCCGGCCCACCCGTGGCCCGTTACAGCATGGAGTAGGTCCGCCCGTTGGGTTCATTACCTCGGCACAAGGCCCGCCCGGCCCGGCCCGTTAGGAAATTTACGCCCGTCTAAATTATTTTAGCCTGTTCAAGTAATTATATTTGCACCGTCTATTTCTAATAATTTTTTAATTACTGCATTATAATGAGTAGAATGAAACATTTATTTTGTTTGTTCTTGTATACTATATTGTATGAAACCAAAAGAAAACGTAACATAACATTGCATACATTAAAATTGTTAATACAAACGATAACGTAAAAACTAAACAGTATCTACTGCATACGTTGTATCCATTCGATGTATTTAACAAAACATTCTTACCCCGTCAGGCCCGTACAATTTTAGGCCCGGCCCGGCCTGGCCCGCAATGAAAGGAGACGGGGCCCGCCCGAGCCCCTGGATGACAAGAGAAATCATGACAGAATAGTTAGTGGAGTTTGACAGAAAGGTTGGCAGGCAAGCGAGAAAAATCATATTGTTTTTAGATAATGCAGTATCACATACTGCAAATGTAAAATTATATAACATTAAATTCATATATTTCCCTCCGAATACAACTGCTTATTGCCAACCTGTAGACCAAGGTATAAAAGTTTACACAAAATAAATTAAATGTGATACGTGCTCAAACACTTACCGTTTTAAGAGTCCTCCGTGAAATCACAAAGTGGATAATGTCTATTTAATATTTGTAACAGAGATGTAGATATGTTTCCAAAGTTGCTTGGGCAAAGCGAGTGCGGCGTGAAGAAAAAGTGTTTTTGTATGCCGAAAACGAACGTTCTACATCTAGTGCCGTTATATTTGCGTAAGTAAAATAATCTTTTAAATAACTTAACGGTTCTGTTTACGCACCTTCACAAATTTGTCTTAATGTGCCAAAATCAGAGTCTTTATCTAAAACACTCAAACCTTTCTAAAACACAAAAATGTCTTGCGTTTTCTATCGCGCATAGCTGTGCGTGAACATGTTGCACTATTTGCAAAGATTCCAGTAACGACACCGAAGAATTTTGTAGTTTTTCTATCGCATCCGCTAGTCCCACGTAATTGTTCTGTCCTTTGGGTCGAATTCTAAAATCACGTTCTTTATATTCTCAAAATATTTAAGATAATAAAATGCAGCTTCTAACCATGTTCCCCAACGAGTAAGAATAGGTTGTGGTGGTTCAGGAATACCGGGGCATAGTCTATGAAATTCCCGAATACGTTTTGGGGATTTTACAAACACAGCTTTTGTATGTGCTATTAGAGCGTCTACCTCGGGAAAACATTTTCTGATACTATCTGCTACGAGACTGAGAGTATGAATTTTACATGTAATATGCAACAAGTTAGCACAATGTTTTTTAAAAGATCGATCTACAGCAAGCATGTTTGCGGCACCATCACTCGTAAACTTCAACAGTTGATTTGTTGAAAGTTCAAACTTTTCCAATGTATTTAATTGAAATTGAAATTACTTCGGCAGTGCATTGTTGTATTCGTCTGGAAGCTAGTAAAATTGACGGTGACGGTCGATGTGGTTCCATTGCGCGTACAATTACATTAACCACAGAATGTTTTTTACGATCTGTTGTTTCGTCCACACATAACCACCGTTTTTTATCTTGCAACTCCGATTCAATTCTTTTCTCGACATGCTCACGAGCAGACGGCACAACTCTCTGTAATGTTCTCTCACTTGGTAACTTAAAGTCCGAATATTCATTCCAAAACGAGACGTATGCTTTCTTCGTTAGTAAATGAAATGGTAAATTACATGCAATAAATTAAATTTAAATTTGTCATAATCTCGTGTGGAATTTTTTTTTGAAACATGCCCTGCACTATTTACGTGCCGTGGACAATCACTTTTCGACCAACACATTAAATCTATTTTACACACTACACATTGAATTTTAGCGCCATCACACTTGAAATCAGGCATTTCTGCAATAAATTCTCTTATTGTGTCCAACTTTGGTCGTTTTCGCGACGTAGGAAACATTTTCCAAACAAACGTAGAACTACGATATAGTATACGACAGCGTAGATACATACACAACAGATCGGCTTTCGAGTCGCAGTTATACTGACGCTTATACCGAATCGTCCTGGCCGTGTTTATTTTGTGTAAACTTTTATGCGTCAGCCACTGGCTTTCAGCGCAGTTTGCGTTGCTCTAATACTATACAGAATACTATACAGAATATCAACTAATAGAAAATGTTGAATTGCATTTGAAAATGCTTTTTTGGCACGAAGACGAGTAATGCGACAAACAAGCTTGCGTGATTTTTTCAATTTTTCAATTAATATTTAAGTACATTTGTTATAGTTATTATAGGTATATAAGTATGTATGTATACATATATGTATTTTAGTTACAATGTTAATATATTTTTGTTCTATGTATATAGTTTTTTCTCTACAATAAATATTCAAAATAAATCCTTCATAAAACAAAAGACTCATTTCAGCGGACAGCTCTCTTGTGCGTACAAAACTTTAGCGACTGTCGATGTCTGCCCAAGGGAGCTTTCACTGAATTATACATTGTTATAGTCTTGAAATAAAAACATTTTCTTGTATAGAGACTGATTTTTGCAAGAAAATCTATTTTCAGGAGGAATCCAAACTTAAAATAATATACATTCGACTTAAAATAAGAAAGTTGACATCAACTTCCGGCATAACCGGAAGTAATATGTCTTCAGAAATAATCTTTGTATAATCGAATATCTTCGTTCGCAAAATTTTGACTTTCTATTCTATTTACTTCTTGAAATACTTTTGCCCTAAGCTCCAAACGCTGTACCCTGTATATTAAAAATATTCATGCACGTGATTAAGTCTTTGTTTTCGAAGGAATTTGTTGGCCTATTAGCGTGGTTAAATTTAATTGTCTTGTAAAATTACTTTTTACCCTTTTCCGAAGTAACCATCCTCATTGCAATTGTAGATATTAATTATTCTGGAGAGGAAAATCCTGGAACGTTTGGCAATTTAAATTTTAATGACAATTATAACTTGTATCAGAAAGTAAAACAATATCTATACGTTCTAATTAGATTATCAAAATTATTGTGTTACTTAGCGGCTGCCACTGGTATGACATCATCGACGAAGAAATTTGCCTTTAGCGTTTGTAAATATTAGTATACATGTATATACATCCTTATTTATAAAGCTATAATTGCGCGAATAAATAATTTAGACTCTATGTAATAACAAACCAAACAGGATCGGCTAAACTTTAACCAATTCTTCAAGTCCACCGTTTCTAATAGAAGCATTTTAAAATTAGTATTGTAACCGTCTACTTGATACCATCCTACATTCAAACCAAAAAAAATGTGATTTTGATAATCAGCAACGAAAATAACGAATACCTATAAGCTAACATGTTAAATAACTTGTGCAAATCGTAAATCATAAAAATCATAATAGAACCATACAATATGGGAGAATGTATTTGCTCAAGTTACAAACGAATCGTAAATTACACATTTTGTAGTAACACTTAAATTGAATTTGTGTAACTTTAGGCTCCAAATATTGCTTTATTAACATAGTTAAAATAAGAGCATCTACCTTATATGGCAAACATGTAAATAAGTTTTTCTTCTTGTATGTGTGCGATTAGTAGGTACCTAGAGAGATTTTGAAATTAAATATGAGAAAATTTCTTATGGCAATATACTCACAACTGTTAATTGCGTTAATGAGATATTATGCCACGTGAAAATACTTGGTACAAGTTATATCATCTAATTTTTTTATTTTCCTAGTGAGTAATGGTGAGGAAGTATGAATGTAAAAATGTACATCGAAAATACTTGTGGGTGACTTTGTTAAGATCATGTCATGAATAAGCTTTGTTACACTCGACAAGTGGTATTTTTAACGAATATAAGACTTAAAACAAGATCATTTATAAATTTTGGTCTTATTAGAACCAATTACTTTTAAACGTTAACCCATGTAGTTTGCTAATACTTTAAGTTTAAGAAAAAATACAATTTACTCTACTCTTATGTCGATCAGATCAGAAATTTGCAATTGCGTGAGGCTATGAAGTCCAATAGGAGTTGTTGTTTAATAATTTGTATACCCTAATTGTTTCTTAATCAATATACAGTAAGATATTGGTGTGGAGTCGTTACCTCCGATACATAAGGCCTGAGCGCTTTGAGCAGACTGTGACGTATTTTGAAGTAGGTCGTCGACCATTCACACGTTCAGATCGTTTCTTGCGTTTTGAATTGGTTTTTCCAAATTATATTGGTTTTATTTAAGAAAATACTGTGTAGTGATATTTCCGTACTTTGTTGGTGATACCTGTAATATTTTTCTAGTGTTGTATAAGCGATAAAACCTTTTCTGAAACGTTAAAAACGGGGTAACCAAAAACTGTGCGTCGGCTGTTTTATATGTTTCGTTTGTGAGTTACGTTTTGTAAAAGAAGATATTATTTATTTTTCAGCTACAGCTTCAAGTACCGGTGAAATTATAACTGTAAGTTTAAAAAATCCCAGGCTTAAAAAGTGCTATTCCAACTCAATTCCCTAACTGTCCGTTGCATTTCACAGAAAACGTGAAGATTTTATTGTTCAAATAGTTTTATATCCTAACGTTATATTTAACAAAATTATTTTTGGACACGAAGAGATGTTTTTAAATGTGTTAAACGTTCTGTTTTAATACAATATATTTTAAATTATATCACCCAATGCAGCCATTTGGATACTGATATATGTGAATGTCATATTCACAGGAGTAAACGTATTGCAACAATTATAACTTGTTCTACAAATACCCTACCTAAAAATGATTGTGGGAAAAGTAATAATAGATTTGGTAAAATACCACATAATAGGAAAGATAGATTAAGTAAAACACCACATAATGGGAAATTAAAGACCCTTATTAAATAGCATGTCTGTAAATTTCCCCGTGAAATTGAACAAAATTTCGAATAAAATTGCAATTACTGTATCATTTCGACCTTAGTTTCGTCTAAATACATGTACAATTACAAATAATAATAATTAGTCGATTAAATATCAACCACAAATACATCTTTCACGAAAACGGTGCTCTGTAACGCGTTTGGTTTTTGCTTTGAAACTTCGTTTTTCCAAAATAAAATTGAATGGGGTGCGAAGAAGGGTTCACTTGACGACTTCAAAACTCAAAAAAGAAATGCAAAAAAATGATTCCTTTACCGTTTAGGCTAATATCGTGCATGGCGATACATTACCAACCCAGCTTGACGTCATCGAGGAGCGCTGAGGCTTGTCATATCGTAGGTAATGGTGAAGTGCGTGCATTCGCATTAGTTTACGTAATTATATAAAATCTTCAATAATTGTCAAAATTCATTTTGTATTAATAGAGATTGAATTATTTTTAATTATTATTGGAATTCTGGCATTTTGTTAATTTATATTGTTAGTTCTTTGTTTCTTAATTGATATTAATTTATGGGGAGTAATCAAAGTCGTAAGTTATTTTCAATAATTTACCTTTTAATAATATTTTTTGTAAGCAACACAAAAATTATGCTCAACATTATTTACATGGAAGTAACCAATATTCTTAACATCATCTGCAACATCGCAAACGGTCATTGTTAGACCA